>CM076673.1:168160733-170560733 GCA_038501925.1 Xenopus petersii
GATTCGAATAAAAATCGTTCGACCATTCGACCATTCAATTCCTTCGACCGCTAAAAATCGAACGATTTCCATTCGTTCGAACGATTGTAAGCATTCGATCGAATGATTTTCATTCAATCGAACGCTAAAAATCGTTCTAATCGTTCGATTCGAATGATTTTAGCATTCGATCGAATTAAAATCCTTCGATCGTTCGAATCGAACGATTTTAGCGGGTGTTCGAAGTTCGCGAACGTTCGCATTTTTTGCCGGTGTTCGCGAACGGCGTTCGCGAACACCAAATCGGCAGTTCGCTACATCCCTATTATTGGATTAAGCAGATGAGCAGAGACAAGTTAGCTAACAAGTTCCCAATAAGTCACTACTTATAGTATTTCACTGCAATGCTCATTCTTTCAGCTCAGCCTGCCAGTTAAATGTGCTGGAAAAGCAGCCACAGAAGTGTCAAAGAGTAGTGGAGAAGTTAAGCAAATGCAAAGAAACTGAACACATATTCAAAGAGATTTTTTGCATGTTGATCATCCAGTAGCAACGAGCTGGCAGAGATATAAATGATAATATCCATACTCTGTCATATGGGGTGACATTAACAGTAGGCAGTTGGCAAATGATAACAATGTTAATGAATATATCTTAAAATTAAGAGAGTGTTACATTTAACAAGCAACAAATGCTTACAGTGTGGGAATTCAATTTGACAAGGAAAAATCATCAGTAAAAGTATTGTTCTCAAGCAGCTCAGAACAATACAGTATTTTCCATTTCTCACCAGCTGGTGGATTTTTTTATTTTATTATTTTCTTTTTTCAAACAAAATGTATGTTTCTGTACATTCTGGGCAGATTTATCAAAGGTCAAGGTGAAGTTTTGAAGTGAAAAACTTCGAATTTTGAGCTATTTTTTGTGTACTTCGACTAGGGAATAGTCATACTTCAATTCAAAGTTGAAAAAAACTTTGCAATTCGAAGGTCGAATTTTTTTTTGAAGTACTACCTCTTTAAAACTTTGACCATTCACCAGCTAAAAGCTGCCAAAGTGCTGTTTTAGCCTATGGGGGACCTCCTAGAATGTGTATGGAGGCAATTGGGGGAGTTCGAAGGTCTAAGTTAAAAAACCTTTGATCGTACGATTCAATGTAGGCCGAATTCGGCTCACTTCGACCCCAAAAACTTCGACCTCCATTCGGTTGGTCTTTTTGAATTCGAAGTTCAAAGTTTTTTTAACTTCAAACTTCAACCTTTGATAAATATGCCCCTCTGTTTTTTTTTTTTAATTAAAAAAATCGGTTTAAAGGGAAATGAAATCATGCTTATGCTGCTTGAGCTGCTCACAGTTTGATATAAAGATAGGGAGGGACATGAGTATTGAGGGTTTGAGAATTCATGGAGTGGCAGCAAAGGTATAGAGCAGTGGCATACCTAGTGTCAGTCACCCCCTGACAAAATAATATTTAAAGGGGACCAGCCTGATGCCCATTGACGCCTTCCCATACTCCTGCCGACTCCCTGCCTCACACTGGCATCTCCTGGCAGCAAACATATGTCTATCATAAAGGGACACAAAAAAAGTGCACTATATATCATTCCCCTGAACTCTTTTTGAAGTTCAATTCCTAATAAAAGGCAGTAAATAGGTATTCGCCAAACCGGTAGTAAACTGTAATAAATAACGGAAATTAGCGAGACAAGCATTTTCTCTCATCTCCCTATAAATGTTTTGTATTAGTAAAACATGAAAGCACAGCAGTTTGGAAGGCACTGTGTTACATCTGAATTCTAATTTATAGTCTGTTGATATTGGATTAGCAATTTATATGGAGAAAGTGTCTTTTTTTGTCTTACATATATCTTTTTTGGGGGGTTGGTAGGATATATTTGTATTTTAAGTTAACACAAATATTTTTTCTGCACAATATTACTACTTTGTAGTGCTGGGCGAATTTATTCGCCAGGCATGGATTCACAGTGAATTTCCGCATTTCACCGCCCTCTGATGTTTTTGCGAAACTGCAGCGAAAATTCCCCACGAAAAATAAAAATTGTTGTGCGTCAAAATGATAAAGATTCCCATTGACTATAATGCATTTGGACAAAATAGTCGTGCATATAAAAATTTTTGCTTGGGCCAAAAACATTTTTGACGGCCATCGACTTTAATGCATTTCGAGAATTTTTCGCCATTTCGTGAATTTTTCAGTCGTTTTGTGAATTTTTCTGCGAGGCAAAATGGGACAGATTCGACCATCACTACTGGGGAACAAACCCTCTTAGCAGAGATTATTTTATAATTCGATTTTGGTGTTCCAATAACATATCTTTTCACCGTTTTATGAACTACATGAACTAATTTACCTCTTTGAAAAAAAGGGGGAGAAATGCCCATTTTCTAAATAACCAGCCTAAAAGCATAATTGCTTTTGCACAATACTGCTCACTTAAAATTACACTTATCATTTGCTGCTGGCAAAATAGCTGACAGTAGGTTGAAGTCATTATATCAGGCAAGTTCAGTAGACAAAATAAAGCAAAACTATGTTGCAAGCCATTGATTACTCATTTCTATGCAGACACACTGTCTAATGCAATTAATCTTTGACCTTTTATAGAATTTAAATAGAGCAAATGATAAGCCATATATGTCCAATTCATTTTATGTTCTTGGTAAAATTTCCTATTGCAAACTGTCAAAATCTCGATAATGTTTTTTGTATAAAAATGTAATATCAAAATGAAAAAGGTACCATTGTGGTTTATTTTGAAAACTGTGCTGTCCCTCTTTTCAGAATCCACAAAGAATGTACATTTTTGTTTACAAAAATACATATATCATCCAATAAATATATGACACTACTTAACTTGGAAGATACTCAATTTTCCTTGAAGCTGTATTATATGCATTGGGAAAAGCATGGTTCTTTTCAAATAATGGAAAATAAATTAGACTTCAGCAAATGACAGACAATTTTATTGCTTAGATACTGAAACTGAAATGAAAACTATCTAATGTAATATAAGTATCAGTGATATCAGTGCACCCCTCTTCCAGCATCAGAAACTTCTGATTGGCAATTATATGAAGTAGCCATGCATTTTCACATGACCTTCAAACTTCTTTTGAGGCCCCTTCTACTGATGAATAAAAGAAACCCACGTCAGTATGGATTGACTAGTGCAGCAACTAAGCAGAGGCAGACTACCTTGAAAGGCAATGTTTATGAACTGTTTGTATTTGTTATCTCTGAATAAGTTTGAGGTTTATAAATCAGTGATCCCTTTACTTATGCCTTTAAGTATTATTAGTAGTTTGCATGTTTTTGGAAAGTTTTTGAATGGACAATCTTAGGCGATACCCATGGGATAATGTGATACCAAGGCAGAACTGGTCATATAGTTTGGTGGATAGCTTTAGTCAGACTAACCAGGTTCTGAGGAATGGGTAGAATTTCTCAGGTAGGTGTGAGCGCTGCAAGTCCACACAATGTCCGCAAAGTTATAGTAAATGGGGATTTGAAGTTTGGTGCGCTAAGCTGATATTACGTCCCCAATAGGGCAAATTCACTAAGATGCAACTTCGCCACACTTCGCCGCACTTCGTCAGGCGTATTTTCGCCAGCGCTCCGCATATTCACTAAAATCCGAAGTTGCGCACAGGGGTAGCGTTAGTTTGCGAAGTTGCGCTAGCGTTGATTCGCTATATAAAGCGAAGTTACGCTAGCGAAGGCTAATTTGCATATGGCGCGAAATTCAAATTTCAATGGAGGAACACGTATCTGCACTACAAATGCCTAGAAAACCTTCAAATGAGCAAATACAAATTTTATTTTGCCCTACATATGTGCCCACTGTCTAGGTAAGTTGCCATGAGTCAGGAAATGTAGGGGGGTAGGAGGGAGGCCCAAAAAATTTTTCGATCTTTTTCAGCCTATCACCCATCATGTAGAAAACACGCCAGCGTTTTTTGGGACTTAGAAAAAAATTTGACTTTTTTGGAAACAATCCCTATCTACTCTATTGCGCTTCACCAGGTCTGAGGTGGCGAAGGAAGTCTAGCGTAAAAGGTAGCGTTCAGTACACTGCGCAAGTTAGTGAATTTGCGTAGTTACATCGCTAGCGAAAATTCGCCTGGAGTAAGGATGTGAAGTAACACTAGCGAAAATACGCCAGCGTTCGTTAGTGAATTTGCACAGTAGCGAAAATGCCAAACACTAGCGAATTAACGCTAGCGTTCGGCACTTAGTGAATTTGCGCCATAGGGTTTAAATACAAGGATTGCAGAGTCACTCTCCGCACAAAATCAGGAGTAGAGTCGGTCTTCAAAGCGCACCTGTAAGGAATATCTGCAATAGTGTAATATTGCCGAAATCTTTTGGAAGTACTTTGAGAGCAATTGTACTTACCGAGTGTCTGGTAAGGGAAAAGCGTTTCTAGGGGGAGGGGGAAGACCTCCGTCTACTGCGAAGGATACTTGCCACTCTTAAATAGAAGTCTGCCCCTGATGAAGTATATGACATACGAAACGCGTTGGGCCTTTTCAAACTAATAAATAAATCATTTTATAATCTACTTGTTAGTATAGTTGATTTTATACCCCAAAAACAAAATACCGGGACACTAAGTCGAAGACTCTATAGAGCATTGAAGGGACCCATCGGTAACACACAGAGAGAAATCTCGGCGTCCCAGCATACACTGCAAGGCCTTGGAGC
The DNA here is from genome assembly GCA_038501925.1 of Xenopus petersii. Lineage (NCBI taxonomy): Eukaryota > Metazoa > Chordata > Amphibia > Anura > Pipidae > Xenopus > Xenopus petersii. Next base: position 168,165,439 of record CM076673.1, read on the forward strand.
TCTCGATCCCCAGACTGTCAGCGCAAGTCCAGAAAGCGGTTCTGCTCATCGACCGCTGATTTTTCTATTTAAGAGTGGCAAGTATCCTTTGCAGGAGACAGAGGTCTTCTCCCCTAGAAACGCTTTTTGCATACCTGCCACTCTGTAAGTACAATTGCTCTCGAAGTACTTCCAAAAGATTCCGGCAATATTACACTATTGCAGATATTCGTTACAGGTGCGCTCTGAAGATCGACTCTACTCCTGATTTTGTGTGGAGAGTGACTCTGCGATCCTTGTATTTAAACCCATAATTGGGGACATGATAGCTTAGCGCACCAAACTTCAAATCCCCCTCTGAGGAATGGGTAACCTAAAAATACCTATAGTAATAAGTCAAGTCAACTGGACTCAATGTTTTTTTTTCTCTTGAAGATGTTTCGCTAGTCATCCAACTGGCTTTCTCATGAGAAAAGAGAAAAAAAATACAGCAAGTCCATTTGATTTGACTTATCACTATAGATATACCATGACCTGGATGAATGAGAAACTTCAGACATAAACTAGAAGTCTATGTTTTTCCCTATGTGCTGCAATTATGTATTGCTAGTAATTTCTAGTTGTGCTTATAATGTGGCTTTACTAGTATATTTGATTGAAATACAAATCCTATTGATTATTCTATTCTTTGGTTAGCATATATATGAGGTCCTCCTCTGTTTCTCCTCTGTGTATTATAATTGATTTATAATACAATAGTATGTTACCATTGATTTCATTATGAATTTTTCTGTGGCACAAACAGAGTCTCCCAAGAAACAAACAGGAAGTCTCCCAAGCTGTAACTTGCTTTGCTTGCCACAGGTAGTATATTAAAAATTATACAGTATATAATACATCCATGCAAAAAAACTGATACCACTCATCATCAATTTATAATTACAAGTGCAAAATCATCTGTTTGTCAAAATGTGCACATTTTTTTTTTACACATGGCTATTTGTGTATTCAAAAATCTTAGGAATCCCACGTTTCAAAAGGCTTAAGATATAGTTCCCATCTCTATGTCTAACATTACTATTGCTAGCGGGGTAGGGCTGTTACTTCTGTATTTATTTTTTGTTATCTTTACACTCAAGGAGCAACTGAAGGCATCCACTATATGCATTGTTTGAGACAATGTAATATGTAAGATTCTTTTCAGAGCCATATCATGTATGTAGCTAGATAATGTATGCTAATTTAATTGAGCAGTTTTTTTATGACCCCTAGCATAACATTTGAGACTGCTGAAGAGTCAACTCCATTCTAATAACCACTCTGTGTGTCTTAATAACAATACAGAAGTCTTAGAGAATAATGAATACTCTGGGAAACACATTATAGTATAGTTAATGATGATCTATGACAACAAGCACTTTCTTTTTTTTACCTTTGCCCTCCTAATTACACATACTACTTATAGTGATTATTCTAGAGTAGCAACACTTTTTTTTATAATTCAACAGTAGCTTTGTAATATTTCGTATAATTGCACATAGAATGCCACTGAAAGAAAAAAAACTGCTTGAAAACATCAGTCATGGTGTTGTCTTCCTTTTTTGCATTTTTTTAATTTCAATAGCTATTAATAGGGAATTGTAATGGCCTTGAATTGGTTGGGTTGATCATTGTATGCAAGCATGTCTATTGCTCAACTTATTAACATGGATTCCATCCTTAAAAGGACATACTGTAAGTTATATATCACTTTTCACAATCTCATTAATATTGTGCAGTTTTCTGTAGTGTCCTACAGTACCTGCTCTTCTCTTCACCCCACAAGACATAAAGGGGCAAATTTACTAAAGGGCGAAGTGGCTAACGCTAGCGCAAATTCGCCAGTGTGACGTCATTTCATTACTTCGCCAATTTACTAATGGGTGTTGGCGCTAGCTAAGTGGACCTACTTTAGCGCTACTTCACACCCTTACACCAGGTGAAGTTGCGCCATGGCAAAGGGATGTAACTACGCTAATTCACTAACTTGCGGATTTTACTCAACGTTGCCTCTTGCACCAGACTTGCCTTCTCCACCTCAGACCAGGTGAAGTAAAATAGAGTAGATAGAGCTTGCTTCAAAAAAAGTTGAAATTTTTTCCAAGTCCCAAAAAACACTGGCGTCTTTTACTTTTTTAAGGGTGATAGGCTGAAAAAGATTGTACATTTTTTTGAGGGTACCCTCCTTCCCCCCTACATTTCCTAACACATGGCATCTAAATTATACAGTGGACAAGTGTATAGTGCAAAATAACAACTCTATTTTATTTTATGAAGCTTTCCCAGCTTGTGTAGTGTAATGTATTTGCTGCTACATATACGTCCATTGTACTTTAACTTGGCACTGTATGCAAATTAGGCACCGCTTGCATAACTTCGCTTTGCTTGACGAATTAACGCTAGCGCAACTTCGATACCTTTTGCCTCCCTGAGCGCAGCTTCGGATTTTACTGAATTAATGGCACCCTGGCGAAGTGCCGCGAATTCAGTGGTAAGTAAATTTGCACCAAAGCCTTTCTGTTAAAGGGTGTAAAGGCCTGTAGTTGGGCCTGAGATCTCATAAAATCTTTATTTTAGGTTAATGCACAGTTGTGCATTTTCATAGGCAGGGTGATTACAAGCCATTCATTACATTAGCTTGCTTGGCTCCTTTATTGGATGTTGAAATATGTCTTCTCCTATGGGACTTGCCAGAGGCTTCTGTCACTGTGCCAGGGAAAGACCCTGCAGCTGTCAGTGTCTGCTGTTCTGTGGAACTCTCATGTGAAACTGCGACTTATACTCCGTGTGCAACAAAGTCTCATAAGCCTTGTCTTAATCTTATCTGACATCTCCTAGTGTCTGACCTCACAGCGGCACTAGTGCTTGCCCAAATGTAGCCCTTGGTATAGCAGATTTAAAACTCAACAGTGGTATTTGACATTGAAGAACAAATATGTTTGAATAACACTTTACTTCTTGCCTTGAGGTATTTATAGCAATGTATGTCAAATGCAGATAATTCAATTTGAAATTGAGACAGTCACAGTATCTAGTCAGCTTTACTAATTCCATGTATAATAGTGTATGAAATGCGCAGTATTATTACATTATATTTTTATTTTACAGCAAGGATATTTGTATGTAGGCTGTCATAGACTTGCACCAATCTTTCAACCTGTGTATTAACTTCAGAAATGCTGCCAATGCCATTAAATTATAAAAATGTAATTTCTTGCACTATGTTTGTAGACAAACAATGAATGATTTAGAACGCCACAATTTAAGCTCCAGGTCTTGAGAATATGCTCTGTGCATAACAACTAGACATTTCTCATCTCTTCTCCTACTCTGCCGTGGAAAAAGATTAGGAAGTAAAGAAAATGACCTCCATCTGCTCAACATATTGTCTACAATTGTGATGAAGGCCAAAGTATTAAATTACCTTTGCTCCTGGGAGTTTCAGAAGGATAATTATCTTCACAAAAAAAGTCTTTACAATACAAGAAGATTTATCATTTTAGAAAGGAACTTACAGATGTTCCTTGTGGATTCTTTGTGGTTGGGAGCAGGTGTAAAAACCATTTGATTATATCTGCCTCAATGCTACCTTCTCACATCAGGTGTGGAAAGTTCATAGATAACGCTGAAAAAGCTATTTTGGATCATGGCATGGACCTTTCATGAAACCACAGCTAAAGGCATGAAAAAGGATAGTAAATTGTTACTTTGAAAAATGAAATTTAATGCATAGATGATATTTTTCTCTTCACTGACAAATGATAAAATATGATCTACTGGAAGTCATGACTTATGAGACACCTTATACTTATGGTTTTTATGCTTTATAAATAATTTAATATAATGTACATACTGAGCCTTGAGAGATACTTCTTTTGAGCCTTGAGAGCTATTTTTATCATCATGTTATCGTTTATCCTTCAAAAGCAGACACTAAAATCTTCTACATAGCATATACGTCTTATTAATTAATATATTTTGAGATAATCTGGCATAATAGAAATAATATAGTGTGTCTGCCAAGACACACAAAATGTACAAGAGTTCTGTTTGCAAATAAGCCATTCTGAAAGAGCGTGCAGTATGAAAGCAATTAAAGAGCCTGGCTATATTTTTACTAATTGTGCTCTGGTCTCTGCCTGGATTCAGTCTGTTGTGGAGTTGTTCTGTAATTCTCACCAATGCTCACTTCTTTACAAGTTTAGGATTTAATGACATGCACCTTATTTCCTTAGTTCTGTTATTAAAATTAGAGCATCTGTAGACTAACGGGCTATAGGAATAGTTGAAACTATAACCTTCTTCTTTTTAACTTTTTTCTTCATGAAAAATGAGAAAGATTAAAATGACAAGACCTTGGGCATTGTTTCCTTGTAACTGCTATGTTGTTCAATACTTATAAATCTGTTAGGGATGCACCAAATCCAGGATTCAGTTCGGGATTTGGTTCGGGATTCGGCCTTTTTCAGCAGGATTTGATTTGGCCGAATCCTTCTGCCCAGCCAAACTGAATCGGAATCCTAATTTGCATATGAAAATTAGGGGCAGGTAGGCAAATCGTGTGACTTTTTGTAACAAAACAAGGAAGTAAAAATGTTTTCCCCTTCCCACCCCTAATTTGCATCGGCCGAATCCAAAATGGTGGATTCGGTGCATCCCGAAATCTGTGTAGCAGAGCTCACCTTTATCTGAATTCCCTGAACCATTAAAAATGATTATTTGTATCGTTATGTACATAGCAACAAATGAGTTATTTAGACATTTGCACCCATTCTTGTTTGTTTTTTTAGGCCATTCCAGCCAGCATTACTCAGGGAAAACAAAAAGGCAAGGTCTATAGTGAAAAACCCTCCAGCAAAGCCACAAATGATCTAACTATTTAGCATAGTGAGTTTGGCAGTTTTTTACTCAATACCTAATAATTCTTGCATTGTGTTTTTTTTATTATAAATCTAAACATAAACAATGGTCTATTACAACATTACTTTTCTAACATGTGAAAAATATTTTCTAAGTAATTAGAATCCTTTTAGCCACCCACATGCCAGTCCTTATCCAGTATGGTGGAGACAAGTTGAGCCTGTTTTTGTACTATTCTATGTAAGTTCCAGTAATTGTATGGATCATTATGTGTCTGCACTTACCAAGTTTGAACATATGTATTATATATGCTAGTGTGTGGCTTGCTTAGCTGCTTTGAATTTTAAGATTTGTCATGGTATAGAAACTTTGACAAATTTGTATGTGTGACTAGCAAAATATCCGTTTAATTCTCTTTATTTCAGATACTCTTGATTTAGCCTTGGGCTCTTTTAATTCATGTGAAGCCAACAAGATCATTTAAAGATTGGATATTGTTTCTTGCATGCATTAATGAGTCTTTCTTTGAAGAATAGCCTAGAAGACTAATCCTGAAAACACATACCATTCTCGTGGATATTGCTTATATAAACACATGGACTGCACATGTCCCTGTAAACTGCAGTTGTGAACAGCAAGCGATAGTTACTAATTACTTGTGTCATCTAAGCTCCATGCTGTAGCTAAATTGTAATTGTAAATAACCTTTAGGAAATTCAACAACATGCGCACCCTGTGTCTTACACATTGCCTTGGTTCTTGCAATTGCTGTCTTACATTTAGAGTTGTACACAAGATTTTTGGGTCTTTTAATCCTTTTTATAAAAGTTTACATCTTGGAAATATCTGGACATTGTCTGCAGTTTATGTACATGAATCTACCACATATTCTACATATTATATATTTTGAATGCATATGGGCAGTGGGTATAGTCAGCATAGGTTTAGGATATGTATAAGGATTTTTGGCATTACTAGTTACCACTGCATTGCAGTCTCTCTATTGACTGATAAACTTCCTCTATCTATCTGTCTGTCTATCTATCGGTGCTTTGGCTGTATTTGGCCGTCAATAGGATTTCTATAATTCTCCCCAATTTAATATAACCTGTTTTAAAATGTACTGTAGAAATTGGACAGCAAAGGTCTATGCTATTCTAGTGTAAGGGGGAGTATTTTTGCAGAATTTATTGCAAGCATATGAAATAACCAAATCTATGCAGAATATGTATCCATGGTTAAAACGAGATTTGTTTTCCTGCACTGACACCTGCTGAATAAATTAATATATTTCTATTATTTTCTTGGCAACAACATCTGCAGAGTTCTGCACTTGACAAAACCAAGAAATGTTTATTCAGTAAACTCTGCTACTCTTATGTCCCATTTTGTTTTCAATTGATCACTATGGGAACATTTATGCAAGTAACAATATGGAGCATATTCAAACTTATGAGAATGCAAGTGCTTGTTAATTCCAGTAATAGAATCATAATGTCATGGGGGTCTTTTGTGCAGTGATGTAGGGTCTCCAGTCCCAGTGGTGCTGAAGGAGCTGTGTAGTTCTGTGATTTTGCTGATCACGTAAGAAACTATTTGGTTTAAACCTTTGCGTGGGTGAATTATTTCAAGCTGAACAAGATATGAAAAATGAGTCTTTAATTGGGATGTAAGGTATTATGAGGTTGTGTCCTAGGCAGTAATTGAGTAATTTTAGTTTAAAACTTTTAACATGCATAGCATAGCATAGCATAGCAACAGATTTCCTTCTATACCTCGTAATAATTCAGATTTTTGTCTTGAGAATTAGGGCAAGCTAGCAACCCCCTAGAGTGCTGAGGTACCTCAGATCTTCACTATTTCCCGGCATGTTGGTTGGTTTTTCCACTGCTGAAGTTTCCATTGTTACAGATGCAGCCACTTTGGTTTGTCTGTTTGACACAGAATAACTAAACACAGATATCCCATTTATCTCATTTAACACAGAAAACTGCGTCACAACATCCCATCTAATTAAAGCATTCACCATTGTGAACAATGGAGCTTTGGTATGCTAATGAAAAGGTTAAATGCATTAAATGAGTTAAGATGACTTAAGATAACACAGTTTCTTCAATTACCCCTGAGTCATGACGCATTTAACTCACAAATCCAAGTGGCTTCATCTGTAAGTGGCCCTCACTCCACACTCTGCTTCTAGTGCAAAAGGTAGACAAGAGCAAGTAGTGCCTAGGGGTAATTGATACCTACATACTTGGGGTGTGTTTACTAACATTGGAAATAAATATTAATGTGATGTTTTTTACTATTGCAACCAATTGAACCGTCATGTACAAATTGGAAAACCAAAACAAAAATTTGGTAGCTATGTGCAACATTGCTGGTGATAATTTTCTCCAATGTTAGTAAACATGCCTTTTGGGTGATAAAAAAAAGCTGGTTATGATCACTGCTAGGGTTAAGTTGGGCTGGTTGAGTTTATACTGGTTTATTTGAAGTTTTTATAGCCTTGAAGGGGACCTGTCACCCAAAAAATATTCCAAATCTTTTTATCACATTAGTCAAGCAAAATTAACTTTAATTACACTGTATAAATTATTTGAATTTTGTTTCCTTCAGTCTGGGAATTATAGCAAGTAGGTAGGCACCATTTTGTGGACACTGTTATTAAGGCAAGCCTTGTTATCTTAAATGGTTAAGAGAATGGAGGGAATGTGGGGAGAGCAGTGACATTTAGGAAGTGCTGAATGGAAAGTGCATTCACAAAGCCTGTGGACTGCCCAATTTTATATTCCGCAATGCTACAGTTGTCGTATTAGGGGCTGCTCTTATGTGCGTCAATGGGTAGAATAATAAAGCCATTTTTGTTTTCTTTTCTACACCATATAGAAATAAAATAACAATTTAAAAAAATACAAATCAAAAAGGACTTTTACCAGCTTCATAAAGAAGGAGAGTACGTTCTGTTTCAGGAATTAAGTTGACCGTACTTTATTTTGACCAGGTATAGCAATGTAATATGGCACCAAGATTATAATGGTAAACTAAACAATCCCATACAAAAGACCCGTTTGGCAAGCAAGGTGTTAATAAACAATTTCAGTAGTGATATAGATATATACATATATGCATATATTTTTGTACTGTACTGTGTAACTGTTCCATAGAAACTTGTGAATGGTGTCAGAATTAGATTCACTGTCAGCAATGAACAAATTTTGAAGTGTAAATCAGTTTTATGCTGCAAACAGACTTTGCTTGTTGAAGCCCTTACCGGCAAGTTAAATTCCCACTGCAGTGAACGATCAATACACAGGTAGGAGCAGCAATTGCAGGGATTAAAGCGAGAGGAACAAGGAAAGATGAACACCAGTCTTACCACCGAGGATCAATGTGCTGACATGCCACACAGCATGATGTTGCCCCTTGGTTTGCTGCCTTATTTTATTATCCATGTGTCTGGCACAACTATGCCCAGAAGAAGCTTTTTGGTCTAGACAAGTGTTGCACTTCAGAGACAGTGACAGAACACAGATCCTTTAAAATCAAGGGTCAACTATGTTTTCTTTGAAATAAGGCTCTTTAATATGTAGAGTTCTGTGAGATGGAGTTTGAAACAAAGACATGCACAGTGCATAATTTACAAGTAAAAAAGCTACTAAAACACATTTCCTTGCATGTTTATGTATTAGTAGCGATGGGTGAATAAATTTGCCAGATTGAAATTCTAAGCGAATTTTCACATTTTGCCACAAGCAAATTAATTCGGGAAACTGCGGCGTCGATTGACAATTGACGCTGGTTTTAAAGATATTTTTTATACATGTATTGTAACTGGGCACTCCAATATATATATATATAGAGAAAAGTTTCTACTCAAAATACATTAAAAGAGAATAAACAAAGGAAGAAATATTTGCTTTGTTTTATTTGATTTGTATCCAAACCCTTATCTTGAAAGAGTGAACCGTATAATTAATAGAATCCTACAACACTGTACTCAGGGGTGCAACTACAGAGGAACCAGACCCTGCGACTGCATTGGGGCCATGGTGGTATAGGGGACCACATGAGTCTCTAATTAATGAGCAATATTAGTATACTGTATATAGTGGTAAAACAGAACATCCTGTACTGACATTTTGGGGGCCCTAAATATAATTTGCTGTTGTGCCCCATAATATCAAGTTATGCCACTGACTGTATTTGTCTACATAGTGCTTGAAGAGGGGTACGTTTATTGCCATACACAACTACAATCAGGGGCCACAAAAATACCGCAGAAGCAGTGCAGCCTGTCAGTGTTTCAGGTACTTGTGCTGTAGTAAGGTATGTAAGTGTCTCGCCTCCGCTTTATTCTTCTGGGCTGCTCACTTTAAGTATGATGTAGAGAGAAACTGGTTTTTATTATTTGTATTTTGATTTATTTCACTTTTTATTCCGGTTTGCAACTTTTAGCAGTTTGGTGGCTAGACTTCAAATTCCCCTAGCAACCATGCATTGATTTGAATAATAGACTGGAATATGAATAGGAGAGGGCCTGAAATGTATTAAGAAGATGAGTAATAAAAACTAGAAATAACAAATATTTGTAGCCTTACAGATCTTTTGTTTTTTAGGAGCCAGTGACCCCCCATTTGAAAGCTGAAAGCATTTAGAAAATAAATAAAAACCTATGTAAAATAAATATTGAAGACTAATTGAACAGTTTTTTTATAATTGGCCATTTTATAACCTTCTAAATGTGAACTTCCCCTTTAATAAAATGCACTGGCAAAGCAGCAGCATCAATGTAGTTAAGCTAAAACTAAATAAAACATAAATAACAGAACAAAAACAAGTAATGTAGCTCTAAATGGAATTAAGTTTATACATTTAATAGGTTTTCAGCCTCTGTAACAATGTTAATTATGAAGACAAAGGACAGTCTGTCATCCTGATCATTAGTGCTGAACGGTGTGTTGTCATAAACTGGCTGTGTATGAAATTGTATAATAGAATATTAACAGATCTATATGTAAAATCTTTTATGCTATGATGTTGCCAAAATTTATAAAGGTATGTTATCTGTCGCATTATGAATTTTGAAAATTATAGGTGTTTAACCTTTTGTATAACCTGAATACACCTATTTCAAGTATAAAGTTGTGCAAGTATTCAGCTATTTTAATATTCCCATGGTCACTAGGGTTAATGTTTTATTGGAGTCTACAGCTTAGAGTTTATTTTGGCAGATGAGGCAACATGGCAGCTCAATCTAATCATAATATTGCATGTACAGAATACTTACTTTTTGTGGATTAACAAATTGGAATTTCTATTTTTAAAATTAGTAACTCTATAGATATTTTAGGATTTTCTGAAAGTTATTAATTGGTATATTTTGGGCATGGCCCAAGGATATCGTATCCAGCCACTTATATTTGCCCTGCATTATGTTCATGGAGATTTTATTTATGTTTGTGTAAATTAATGCAAAAAAATAAAAATTAAAAATTCTAATTGCTGTTGTGATTTGAAGCTTTACAAAGCCTTTTCTACCTGGGCTTCCTGAACTTGTTTTGTTCCACTGCACTGGGTAAAAAAGGAAGGTTACAAATAATAAGCTTCACTGGTTGATTTGTAATGAACTAGTTATAAATGGCCTGGCTTCTCATAGCTGCAGCTGAAGATTACATAGCAGCTTTAACTAAGTGTATGCAACCACAACTTATTTTGATCAGCTTTAGCAGAGCTATGACTTGTAATTATCACAATCTAACAACTGGCCTGGCATACTTTCTCAGTGTTTAATTACCCTGATAAACAGTAATTGAATGGAGGTCTTAACAAGAAGACAAAGAAGGAAAAACTCAGTATCCGCTTTAGGTATGATCACAGTACCTTTGTCATTAAACAGCTCAACAGTGTTGTGAAGACAGCAAATTCTGTTCCCCTACTTTAAATTCTAGAATAATTCCATCATCAGTTCTTGACATTGACTATTAATCTTGGTGTTAGCAGAGCATCTACACATGGCTCAAGTTGTAGCATATGTGCAAATATAACTCAATACAACTAACATATGTAGAAAGACATCAGCCCCTATACCAGTAGAATTTACAATCTATTTTCTCTTATAGCAGAGTCAGATTCATTAGAATCTAATTACCTCACCTGTATGATTTTGGAGTGAGTAAGGAAACCAAAGAACATGGAAAGAACTTACAAACTCCTTTGTGATAGGAACAAATTTCCAGTTGAGAATTTCCAATTTTTGAAATTTGTACTTTTTACCGGTTGGAGAATGGAAGGAAACTGCTAGAGGATAGAACCCCGAAAATATCTTGAAAATAAACTATTTGTGGTCTTTTGTGATAGGGTCCAGGATGGAATTGATCTATATGTTCTTTCTTAGAAAATACATAACCATTAGATTGTCCCTTAGTGTGACATTTGAGAGGAATCATAAGCCCTGCTAATATTTTTCTGTCTGCCCTAAATGCACTAAATAAACCACTTTGTGACTTGGCTTAATCCCAAATCTTTCATGAAGGATTCTGTCAAATCCCAAACCACATCCAACCCCTAATTTTCATATATCCCAAAAAATATTGACAGCAGCCTTTGCTCCAAAAAAAGTTAAAATATATCATCTTTATTGTTTTTACATAAAAATAGGCAGAAGAATCAAAAACTCATTTCCTATGATCAAGGGCACCAGAGCCAGAAATGTTTTGGGTTTTTGATCCTTCTGCCTATTTTTAATTAAAAGCAATAAAGAGCAGCATGGGCTACTGTCTATATTTTTGGTAAATATGCTGTAATTATTGTGAACGTTTGAGGATTGTTCAACCTCCCTAAATACAAATGGTGAGCTGGGAGCTGCTAAATTTTGTATTGTCTACTAATTTGCATATACAAAATCATTCAGCTGACTCCAGTTAAAAAGGCTGAATTATGACCAAATCTGGAATTTGGTGCATCCCTAGTACCCTTGCATTAGAATAGCAGGTGGTAAGCAGCAGCCATTCATGTGTTTCTGAACTACAAGTAAACATTCTTCCTAAAAAAAGAATATTAAAACCTGATATACATTAATGTTATTTTTTTCACATAATCTTGCAAAGATGAATTTAATTTAGGTTTAGGGAATTACGTGTCAAATGATCAGAGCTGTAACTGAGCAACAGCTGGAAAGCCTCAGAATGCTGTACCCCAAATTAGACAATCCAAAAATTGCTGTTCTAGATATCTAGTTAAATATGTCATCTCTTATTTCAATAGTCAACAAAGTTATGAACTTGTAGACAAGTCTCTTATAAGCTTCAGATTTCATAATTACAAACACATTCATGTGTACAAGCTATGATTGAATTTGCATTAATGGATAAACAGAGCATAGGCATAAAATTCTGAGTATGATGTTAGCGTTCCTACTTTGGGAAATGCCAGATGATTTTTGCATATTGTATGTCTTCTGCTCTTACTGCAGAAACTGAAAGCCTCCGAAGCAAATGTTTATTGACTGAATGTGCCAAATCAGAAGCCAAACCTTATTTGTTAGTACATAAAATTGGGATTGATGGCATAAATATCTTCATGTAATGCATTGATACTATTATTGGATTTCTCAGTAAGGGAATTTGATGGCATAACAGAGAGTAATATAATCTTCTTTGGCTACAGAAGAACGCCAACCTTAGTCATCACTATGTTGTAAGGAATCCAAGCAATCAAGTTACTATTTATATCTTTTAAAATATTTTATTAATCAGGCATAAAATGATATTCCTGTAATAAATAATTCTGACTATTTATTACAGCTAGACAGCCAACTTTAAAATGCCACACTTTTTATCCCAAGTAACTATTGCTAGTTTTTAAGGGCTATGGAAGGGTTCATAGGTGATTTTGGTTTCAAAGAAAAAAAAGGCTAGACTTGTCAACATATGGACATACTGCAAGTATCCAATAGCTTGTTGTGGTTTTTGAAGTGATTATTTACAGATAGTTGCTTGTGGTGCACTCACCTGGTACTACATTGTTGCTCATTTTCAAATGTATTGTACAATGCAAGATGTGGTAACAGTACTTGTGTGTAGTTCTTATCTATATTAGTAGCTGTTCTACTATTTTAATTTGTGGGTAGTGATCGGTGAATCTGTCCATTTTACCTTGCTGAAAGATTTGCGAAATGGCGAATAATTTGCAAAATTGCATTGAAGTCAATGGGCGTCAAAATAATTTTGACACAAGCGATAATTTTTATACTCGAGATTATTTTGTCCTAAAGCATTAAAGCTAATGGGCATCTGAATAATTTTGAGGCGTCACAATTTTTATGAGTGTGACAATTTTGACGCACAACCATTTGTTTTTTTTGTTGCTGCAGATTTTTTAGCTGGCGACAAAATGTGGAAATTCGCTGCAAACCCATGCCTGGTGAATAAATTACTATATGTGGGTATTTTTATTTATTTTGCACTTAAGTGCAATAAAAATGTTAATTTTTTTTTCTTTTTCCAAAAATCCTATGTTATCCTGTTCATGACATATATTTTTGTGTCAGCTGACACAAAATAGCAAAAAACACAAAAAACAAAAATGTGGACATTAATCACACAGTTTCACATTTCAGTATTTATTGCTTGGGTTGCCATTCAATGGTTTTCTATATCTATAACGGTTTAGTAGTCACAAATCATTCCATCTCTTCCCGAATACAGATGAGCTGAAAGATATAAAAAAAAACCAGCTTCTCATTGTTAGTGACTATAATTTCATAAACACAACAGTCATATTAAAAAAAGTATGATTGGGCACAAAACTGCTTGAAGTAATCTTCTGTTATTAGGTAAATATTCAATCATAAACCACTATAATAAAATGAATGATGCATAACGTGTTTTTATTTTCACGAGAAACATGTAAAAGTTATACTAAATCAAAAATAGAATTTAAGCAGATACCTTTATATGATATTAGGACAGGTCCACAAGGTACATTTGCATTTCTGAGAACTGTCACAGTTCCACCTTACAGAATGTCTCCAAGGTAACTTTCTTTTCCAGTAAATGACTTAAAATATTATTAATAATGGTGACCTGTTTTTTTATCCTGGTAGGAGAATTAAAACAGCTGCTACTGAGACAGAATTCATGTTTAGTCCAGTGCCTACATAAGAATTTTGATAGGTACCAGATATCAACTGCAAAAGCATATACTCTGAATAAAGGAAATATAAAACCTTGTCCATAAATTTCAGAGTCAGAGGCAAAACTAGGGTAAGACTATGAAGGAGGCTGAGTTGGTTTCTATTTAAGGTACTGTGCAGATTGTAAGGGTATAGCAAATTTAATCTACCGCAATGAATTCCTCCCCTGCTGTGTTATGTGAGCACTAATATTCCCATAGTAAAAGTTAAAATAAATGATGGCGGTGGTGTCTTGCCACCTGAACCCTTGGGAGTCAAAACACAAAGTCGAATGTTCTGATGCTCTTGTTGATTATCAAGACTATCCTTGTGAAGTTTATTATGGTCTAAATGGCCTCAAGGTGGTTTTGGCCCTACATATTTCAAACACAGATAAACTGAACTGTACAATGGGAAGTGTCCTATTTGAGTATCATCAAATTCCATATATCTATACAATCATGTAAAGGTCTTCAGCATTGGTTTTAATTTTTGAGTGCATGGAAATATTTTCATCTTACTTTAATGTTAATTTGATGAGACACATTTTATTCCTAGCATATGTCGGCCCTATATAAATAAAGGATAATAATATCATACAGTTAATGCTGAAGTCTTGATGTTTCAGAAGAAATGTCTGCACCTCTTTATAAAGGCTGAACACCAGAAAACTTGCAGATGTCAACTCTCAAATGGGACTATGCCACGACCCCTTTCATCTCACAGTTTATACTTCAGCTTTATTATTGTGACTAGCAGTGGAGGAAGATCAATTAGTTGAAAGCAGGGGAGGTCATTGAACAGAGGTTATTGTATCATCAATTTCATGTGATGGATTCTGAACTTGCTTGAACAATACATTACATAAAACATATCATTCCTGGTGTCTGTGGTTCATCTAATAAGTTTTGTGTTTCATTAACTTGAAGCTGAACTTTGCACACATGATATTACTCTAAGAACAGTAAACGCAAAATGTTTCTTGCAGTGGAATAAACCCTGAACTTTAGGTAATTCACTTTCTATGAGTAAACAAGAGTATATCTTTAATCATACTTTTGAAATATAATATGATCACAAGTTTTGATGTTTCTTTCTTCCCACATTTTTTACATAACGTTTTCTTGTTCTGCTCGAAAGGCAATGTCTTGTCAGAACTATTTTTCACGTTATTTTACTTTTTCCCAAAGCACTGGGGTGGGCTTGCATGTATAAATGCTAATTTATCATTCAAAGCACATCAGTGTCAGATGTCACAAAATGACACTTGCTAATCCTCCTCTGTTGCATGTTTGAAAATGCTTTATAATAATTAAAGAGCAAATCCATTTGGGCTAGCACCTTGGGCTACAACACTCACCTGGCTCGCGTTCAAAGCTGTCAGGTTAACTGTAGCATTATTAATTCATATCCCAGAATCCTTTTATCATAAAACTGCAGGATTCATTTCTGTGTAGTTTGGCAGGCAAACTGCATTGCTTCTATGTTTCTTGTAAACGCTATACTCCTTTGTATGTTTCTTGAGGAATGAGTGCCAGCAGTGTGTTAAAAAATAAACATGGCAGTCATAACGTCATAAATCACAGAAAATAGGTGAAAAAGGACTTGTTGCAGTGAATATATTTGTATGTTTTTTTATTCGGCTGAGAAGACATTTCTATTCTCAAGGCAGATGTAAAAATATGAAGTTCATGAATAGATGTGTTATAGACTCAATGGTGTAGAAATGTTGATGACAAAAGGGGGAAATGGATATTTTCCTGTTTCCTTATACGTGTGCGGCTTTCACTAAGGCTACTCAGTATTTTTACTCACATTTCACATCATTATGTAAAACCCCTTTTCCATTTCAATGAAAAAAATATCAACTATTCATAAAGCAGAGTTAATGTTTTAGCTTTTTTAATGTTTTACATTTTCCTAATTTTACATATATAGGTTATTTTCTTTTCTCTTCCATTGACTACCCCTGGTAACCAATGGCCATTTTATATCATGTAAAATATTATGATGTTCTTTAGACCATAAAAAACCCC
Source organism: Xenopus petersii (assembly GCA_038501925.1). Lineage (NCBI taxonomy): Eukaryota > Metazoa > Chordata > Amphibia > Anura > Pipidae > Xenopus > Xenopus petersii. Next base: position 168,181,528 of record CM076673.1, read on the forward strand.
AAAGTCTCATTTTGTTTTAAGACGTTGGATAGGGTTGATTTATTCAACAAAAATTAAAAATGTTCTGATGCTAGAACAGATAATCAAACCCACTACACTGAAATTATAACTTTGATAATAGATGCTGCTGTGTTTGTTTTATTCTGCTGGATACAAATCACTGAAATGTGAAATCACATGAGTACTTTTCATATTTTGATGTTACCTTTAATGGTGCCCTGAATTTCTCTTCAGCATACCCAGTATGAGGACTTGATATTTGATATGGCAAAATAAAGCAGAATATATTAACTGTGTACAGTATATAGATTATTGCAAATGATGGCAACTAAACTCAGAGGAGGGTGTACGTATACTGGTGAAATTGGTACTGTGGTGGATCGGGGTGTCCACAAACAAACCAACTGTTCATATATATATAGATTATTATTATTATTTTATTTACAAAGGGTACAAAAGCATACAAAATGGTAGCTACAGTAAATAATGACATAAGACAGACCAATACAGTAGGTAATAAGGCCCCTGCCGCATGGGCAATCTGTAATGGTGCAGAAAAATAAGACACAAGGTGTAAAAATATCCAGACATTCTATCATTGTTTTCGTAGAGACCATCCATGCTAGTTTTGGAACTTCTAAAATTATTTTCCATCTAGATAATAAAATGGAATATTTTCTAAATCAATCCTTTCTGTGTTCACAGGTTCATGAGAGGTGATTACCACATCGATGTCTGTATCAATGACTACCTAGACGTGTTCTGTCCTCATTATGAAGACTCAGTTCCTGAAGATAAAACTGAGCGCTATGTTTTGTACATGGTGAATTTTGATGGTTACAGATCCTGTGATCATACATCCAAAGGCTTCAAGAGATGGGAATGCAATCGCCCTCACTCCTCTAATGGACCACTAAAGTTTTCAGAAAAATTTCAGCTTTTCACACCCTTCTCATTAGGGTTTGAATTCAGACCAGGGCGGGAATATTATTATATATGTGAGTACCTATTCCGCTGGCTTTGAATCTAAATTTCCGTTATTTCTATTTTAACGGATGCTATAATTTAGATGACTTTGGGAAAATACAGTGCATTTTATAATGTGCTATTAAATATACACAACCAGTAGTACTCTGTCTTTTCATGCATGTGCAGCCGTGTGTTTATTTTTAAAGTAATATAGTTCAATTTAATCTATATTTAGCCCATTAAACAACAAACATAGACAATCTCTAAAGGTAGCATTAAGATAGTTTCAGCAGGCAAACTTTGCCTGGGGGCCTTATAAAAGAAAAACATCCTATAATGCATAAGCATTAGATCCCACAGCTGTCTTCTTCTGTCTCTTCTGGTCTTTCCTAAACTGAGCAACATAATGAAATTTTCCTCTTTTTTTGTCTGAAAATGTCTCCTCATTTTAGGATGGTCTGCAGAACTGGTAAGCAGGTGACACTGTTGTTTAAGTTTCATTATATTAGCATCTTAAAATTGTACTAATGTCTTGAAAAAATAATATTATAATATATCATTTATAATATAATAATATTGCAGAAGTACTTAGGTGAGCACTTTATAAATATATTTCTTAATTGATTTATTATAATTAATTGTCTTGCTTGGATGGGAATAACATAACTATACAAATCTACATCTATTATTTTTAAGAGATTTTATTATGTTTTATTTACTACAGTGCAACTCACCATGTTTTCCCCCACCGTGCAGCTTAATTTCAAAGTATTTCATTGTAATTCCTGCCATCACAATCAGGTGCTTCCCTATGGGTGGGTTCTGGGCCAAACTCTTCCTTCTGCCCACTCCACTTTGTTCTGACTGTATCCCAGTTCTTCATTCAGTAGTTGGTATTGATACTGCTTTGCTTTGGTGACAACTCAGACAGGTGGGTAAGGTCTTGGTCTGTAGACACCAATGGCTCACTGGGTTAGTTTGGTTGTGGGTTGGGATCCAGTGGGTTCAGGTCAATTGCATTTCTTGCATGTTCAACATTAATTATGCCACTGATGGTGTCAGTGTCAGACTGGACCACCGGGATACCAGGAATAGTCCCGGTGGGCCAAGGTGTCAGTGGGCCCTTATGCTGCTAGACATTTGGCCTATTTCATGGCCATTCCCTATTTCTATGAGAACAAAGTGGCTAAATAAGTGGAATAATAGATTATAGTATGTAAAGAATAGAGACTAGGAGAATAGAGGTTGAGTGAGGAGAAAGAGAATAATATTACTAAGAGTGGGCCCCTGGTCTAAGATTAATTGGTGGGCCCCTAGTCAAAGGTTTTTGGGTGGGCCCCTGGTGTCCCAGTCCGGCACTGGATGGTGTTATATAATAAAATATTGTAAAATATACTAAGATTGCCCAGATGCAGTTACCCAGAAAAATCGGCTGATTTACTTGTGACCTGTTGAAAAGCAAACATCTTATTGGGTGCTATGGGTTACTGCATCGGGGTAAACGTACTGCCTTTAATGGTGGTAATTGTCCATTATGTACATATTTGATTAAATTAAATATAATGTTAAATATAAAATAAAATACATTTTGTTTTATATTAAACCAACCGGTTCTTAAGATAATTTTGAAGACCTAATTTGTTTATATTCTTATTATTATAGAAAAGATTCAAAGAATATTTAAATAAGAAATCAGCCATTGAGACCATTGAGACCATTGTATTCATTAAATTCACTTTTAGCGAATTGTCCATGCTTGCTTGTCTTTAGCAGTGTAGAGACTGAACAGCACCATCAACTTTAAAGTAGTTTAAAAAGCCTTTATTTGTGCTCTTATGGGCATCCCCGCGACGTTTCAGGCCATGCGGCCTTTTATCAAGCTTGATAAAAGGCCGCATGGCCTGAAACGTCGCGGGGATGCCCATAAGAGCACAAATAAAGGCTTTTTAAACTACTTCAAAGTTGATGGTGCTGTTCAGTCTCTACACTACATGGTTGGTCAATGGGAAGTGGCCGTTGCAGAACGCGCACCACCAAGAAAAAATACCAAGAATCCGTGTGCTGACTACTCTTTCTTCATGCTTGTCTTTAGCAGTCATTTAAACAAATAATGTTTATTACAGTTAATTCTATGAAAGCAAAAACTTTGGAACTCCTTGAAATAGCTACTGACTTATGGTAAAGCAGGGGTTGTATAATGTTATGCACTAACTAATCCTACATTCTTGAAAAGAATGGGGTAGTGGGGTTTTCTTTTGTCTTATAGTTTAACTGAATTTAAAATTTTAATATATTTTATGCATGAAAAAGGAAATACCATATAACTGCAACTGTGTGAGTATTTTTCACCCAGACAGAAAAATGTTGAAGTTAAGCCTCTTTTAATCCCAATACATGGCCCCTGAATCTGACCTGAGAATCAGAGTGATACTATGCTTTGGTTAACTTTTTTGCTAGGAACATATATTTGTGTTGTTATGGTGATCTAAGACCCTAATGGATTATTGAGGTCTGGAGAAAGGAAATCTGCCTTTGTTGAGCATGCATGTAGATCTGACATGTTTCAAAAGTAATAAAAAATTGAATCAGAATTTATATGTGTAGCACCCAATATCTTTACATCGCAACTAACCACATATAATATGAGACCCAAACTGTGGATCTGACTATTTAATGGGGCTCAGAACAGTAAATGGGGATCCTAGCTTGAAGGCCAATTATTTAACATTCTATATAGTCCTGGAAGCTGCATCAGATAGGTGTGAAATTTAAAGTTAAAACTTGTTGAAAAGAGGTTAACACATTCTTGGAAATATTGTCACATGGCTTATTCACCAATAATTTTATATATTTATGTATAATATATATTATATAATATATGTAGAACCTGAAAATGTGTCTTGAACCATAAAAGTCTCCAAAACCACTGATCTAAGGCATAGAAAGAATATACAGTAGGTTTGACACTGATCATCATCATTATCTAGCAAGAGGTTTAATATGTGAACAGATGCTTAAAAAACAAGCTTTAACATGCCCTGATTATTTAATATTATTAGTAATACAAACATTAAATATCAGCAAAAGCTAGCAATTATATGATATATTAAATACAGTTGTGCCCATCCTGTTACAATATAGTCCAAAATTAATAGCGATCTAAAATGGTGGTAGGTACAGAAATGTGTTAAGCCAGAGGGTTTAGCTTTTGTTACATTTTCCATACATTTTAATGTAGACAAGAAGTGTTCCGTGACTCGCCACTAGTCTGAAACGAATTTTAGGGGGTAGTTAGCAGCCCTTTAATGATTGACTAAATAAATGTGATTTTTATTTATGTTGTGGCCGTATATTTTCTGTTTTGTCTTTCCTTTTTTAATCATTTTGTAAGCAAAGGTCGAAAATATTCCAAATGTCTTCATATCTTGACTTTAGACCAAGCCATTTGAGCATAATGAATGAGTGTCCATTGTAAATGACTTAGCTTTATTCTAATGTTTTGAAACCATAAATACATATAGTACGTTTTTTATTTCAAAGACGTCATATATATAGAATTACTAGAGAGGCTGACTGCACCTGTGGTAGCTTTGGTGAAAGGAATGCTGCTCTGAGATATCACAGTGAGCTTTATTTAACAATAGCTAGTGCTAAATGAAGCAAAACCATATAAATTAGTATCTGTCACATCCCTGCATTAAATGTGGAATTAGTAATCTATATTACTCATAAATGTTTATCCAGGTTTAATAACAAGCAGACTGTCTGCCAAAGCACTTTCTGGAAGATATATTCTTCACTAGCTGTCATAAGGAGCCAAATGGTTATTATGGACACTTTTATAAAGATTAACAGTTTCAACAATTTATTCGAGAAGAAAAAACAAATGCACATTTTACAGTATATTCCAGCTGAGCTCAGGGGTTCTTTGCAGGAATAATTTGTTTTATCCTTGATAAAATTATACATTGGAGGCACAAGACAATGTGATTCTTTGAAAAGAAACCTGAGAGAGGTTAATCAACAGAACCGTCAGAGGTGACTGTCTAGCCTCCCATAGAGAGCGTTCAACTACAGCATGCTTTGTGTGGCTTACATTGTTTAATACAAAACTGCTCTCAATGTTACCTAACAGAACCTGTACTTTGCTGAAAAGGGGGTAGCTTAAATTCCACACTCTTTTATCTGCACTAGCAGCAACAGAAGTAGTTTTGTTATGGTTTGAACTTGACTTTTTTTTTTTTTTACTTAAGTATGGGACTTGTTATCTGAAATGCTGGGGTTTTCCAGATAATGGATTTTTCCATAATTTGTATATAAGTCTACCAGAAAATCATGAAAACATTAAATAAACACAATGGGCTGGGTTTGCTTCCAATAAGATTAATTATAACTTAGTTGGGATCAAGTACAAGGTACTGTTTTAGTATTATAGTGAAGAAAAAAAAAATCATTTGATTATATTGGAGTCTATGGAAGGTAGCCTTTTCTGCAATTACTTAACTCTGAATAACAGGTTTCCGGATAATGTATACATACCTGTATATTACTGTGCGATCATTTACCATTTTTCCCATTGAATTATTCTATTCTGCCTTTCTCTCTACCTTTTTGTCAACCTTTTTTTTTTTAAAGGTTATTAATAATAACCTTATCATGGTCACAGCAAGGTCTTCTGACCTCTTATACTGTAAATAGCTCCTTATTTAACTACATATTTATACATTTGCCACGATTGCTCTGGCAGAGAAATCTAAAAACCTCCACAAAACTCTTTAATTAATTTGCTTATAAATTTTCTGCAAAGTCTATGTAAAGATATAGGAAGTAATTATGCATTCAACTGCTTGCGCTTTGCACCCCGTCACTCACTCTGTTCAGATGAAATGTACATAATGTAAATGTACCAAATAATTCAGGGAACCCCTGTTGCAAGTATCAAAAAGTGCAGCAGAACCACTTCTAAAGAATCTGGCACAGATGTCATCTTTGACCCAAATGCCGGAAGTGACACCATCTGAACTTTAAATTGTAACTATTCTTCTGCACTTGTGCTCATTAATGACCTTTATAGTTTGCATTTTAATAACAAACTAGATATGCACAGGAACAGATCTTGTTTTCTAGACCAGGCCGGCAATTGTTGCATCTTCCCTCTTCTGTGGTTGCACCTCAATCATCCACCTGCTTGTGCAACAGGTAATAGATATAAGGAAGCCACACTATAGACTGGATGAGCAGTAGAGTTTTCAGCAATGTTAATGCCCTTTCCATTTCCCAGGGTGTACCATTAAATTCAAAGGTGTGGCCCATGTGCCCCCAGAGCATGAACATGATCTTCTATATCAGAAGCTTTCCCACAAATCCTGGCATGGGTATTCTATTTCTGTAGTTCATTTTGCCTGTTTTTTTTCTACTTCTCCCTCATGCTATTGTTAAACACATGGTAATATAACAAACTGCCATTTTTTTTGTAAAGACTATATTCTGGGAATTGGTAAGATGAATGTTTAATTAATGCTTGGAGACCTAAATCTCAGGATCTTTAGTGAATTTTTTCTGCATTTTCTTGATCTGCATTTTCTTTAGCTGGCTATAAACTAACAATTCTACCATGGTACAAAGCCAGAAAATAGATTTTGTCTGTGTAACAACTTGAAAGGCGTGTTAACAATCTGCCTTGATATGCTGTAAGATCCAGCCTTACCAGTCTTGACCTCTGTCTGGAAGATTAGCAAATTCTGCACCATTATCAACAGGTGTCTTAAGTTGGCCATAGACGCAAAGATCCGATCGTACGAATCGAGGAATCGTACGTTTTTCAGACCGTGTGTTGAGAGTCCCGACATTTTGTCCGGTGGAGATCGGTCGATTGGACAGGATAAAAGATTTCTGTCGACTGCCGATAATATCTCTGCATTTATTGCCGATTGTACGATTTTCAATGGGAGACTGTCACCAGCTTTTGTTGGACATAACTTTGGTACGATTGGTGTCAGGGGTAAAACATCGGCTGATCTGTTCTTTTACTACTTTATTTGATCTGAATGGTTAGTGGCGGGTCGGGAGATGGGAAAGTCCGATCGTTCGAGGATTCGACTGCTTTTTTAGCAGCTTTAGACTGCTATTTTATTTCCACTCTATAATTAATAAAATAATGGATAAAATGGAGCCTATCAGAGCTTTCTGGATAACAGGTTTTCAGATAATAGATCCTGTGCTGAATATGTCAGTGGATGGAGAGTGATGGACACACAGTCATTTGAGTGGGCAAGTAATAAACTGGTAGCAAATCAAATTTATTATTTTTTGGGTATTGGTATAGTTTGACATAAAGTAGTGTAATTGGGTAATGCAACTAGGCACATGTATTCATGCAAAATAATAGAATTTGCACAAATTAATGTAACTGGCTGCTGAAAGATCAATTGAACCTGGCTAATATTGGGATTCCTTCACTAGTACAGGAGTGTACAGGATCCTTTATCCAGAAAGCTCCAAATTACAGAAAGGCTTTCTCCCATAGACTCTATTATAATGAAATAATCCCAGTTTTTAAAAATGATTTCCCTTTTCTCTGTAATAATAAAACAGTACCTTGTACTTGATCCAAACCAATATATAATTAATCCCTATTGGAGGCAAAACCAGCCTATTGGGTTTATAAATGAAATTTACATGATTTTTTAGTAGACTTAAAGTATGACGATCCAAATTACGGAAAGATGCATCATCCGGGAAACCCAAGGTCCTGAACATTGGTCCTAACATTCTGGATAACAGGTCCTATACCTATAAAGGTATGGTATCCATTTTCCAGAAACCTGTCATCCAGAAAGTCAAGAATTATGGAAAGGCTGTCTCCCATAGGTTCCATTTAATCCAATTAATTAAAATCTTTAAAAATTATTTCCTTTTTCTCAGTAATAGTAAAACAGTAATTAATCCTAACTGGTAGCAAAGCCAGCCTATTGGGTTTATTTAATACTTATAGGATTTTCTAGTAGATTGAAGGTAGGAAGATGAAAATTACAGAAAGATCCACAGGCTATGTATTGGTGTAATCCTGCTAAATAGTGAACCCTCGTGTCATATTCAAGGTATATCATGTATGCATCATTGTCGTTAAAGGGCATGTAAAGCCAAAAAAATAAAATACCATTTTTACTTTCTTTAATGAAAAAGAAACCTATCTCCAATATACTTTAATTAAAAAATGTGTACCATTTTTATAAGAAACCTGACTGTATGCAGTAAAATTCTCCCTTCATTTACTGCTGTGGATAGGAATTGTCAGAAGGTCCCCAACTGCTGAGCAGGGAAACAATCATACTTATGAACAGCAGGGGGAGCCCACGGCTTACTTACCAGACATGCAGAACTCAAGCAGCTTTGTTTATGACGATCCCTAAGCAGCCCAGACCACACTGAGCATGTGCACTTAGTCTTGCAAAGATGTTTAACAAAGTTACAAGATGGTGACCCCTGTAGCCAACTTTGAAAGCATCAATTATTTGTTTGATTAGGCTTGTGGTGCAGTAAGTTCATGTTTATATTTAGTATACAAAATACAGCATTTCTAGCCTTATTCTATTTTAGACTTTACATAATGGATACAAGTGGCTTTAATGATACATCATAAACAATTGGAAAGGTATCATATAAAAGTATCTGAGTGAGTCTAAAAATAAAAAAAACCTGCTAAAAGTTTAATCTCTTTAACTGTGTGGCAGCACATTCAACTTTCAAGTGCCCATATTGCTTATGTGCTGTGTGTCTCTGTATCAAATTGAAAAGTCAAGTTATTTTACACATGTCAAGAGGGTTTAAGGCTCTTGTTTAGTGAAAGGATTATTTCAGATAGATAACAACGAGTGGTAAGCATTGGATTTTCTAATAATATTCTTTCTCTGTAAGATAAGTCATATATTCTGATAAATTGAATAGCTATACCTTATGGTGATGAGTTACTTGGAACTTTTCTCAAAAGGATTTTACCATGGGGAGCTCTGTAATGCAGATTTGATTTTTTTCTACCAAAGGAGCAGAGAATATTCTAGAGATGTTACACAGTTGAAAGAAGTAACTCAGCCAGCCATTATATTTTTGTTAAAATACACTAGTTTTTTTGTTAGAATATAAATTAAATGCCTTTCTCAGGCTCAAGATTACTTAAAAGTTTTTAACAATTCACTGTCTTATTTTCTTTCTGGATTCTTATTGCACTTTGCTCCCAGCCCTACGCTAAATTAAATTTAACTTAACCCTCAATAAAAATAATTTTAGCACATATAACCCTAATTTGGTTACCATCTCTGTAAATAGCAATTAACCTTTGGAGATTCAGGGCCCTGAGTCCCTTTTGCATATGAAAAGTACTGGGAACTGGGATTTACAGCGCAGTGCCTCCACCTAGGGAACACCAAGGGATGTTTCCACTAGGAAAAATAAAACACACAGTTTGCAGTAAAACATATTTAAACTTTATGTAAAACTGTATATATAGTTACATAGTTAAATTTGTTTGAAAAAAGACAAAGTCCATCAAGTTTAACCCCTCCAAATGAAAACCCAGCATCCATACACACACCCCTCCCTACTTTCACATAAATTATATATACCCATACCTATACTAACTATAGAATTTAGTATCACAATAGCCTTTGATATTAAGTCTGTCCAAAAAGTCATCCAAGCCATTCTTAAAGGCATTAACTGAATCAGCCATCACAACATCACCCGGCAGTGCATTCTACAACCTCACTGTCCTCACTGTGAAAAACCCCCTACGTTGCTTCAAATTAAAGTTATTTTTTTCTAGTTTAAAGGGGTGGCCTCTGGTACCCTCTTTATGGGTAAAAAAGTTCCCTGCTATTTATCTATAATGTCCTCTAATGTACTTGTAAACTGTAATCATGTCCCCTCGCAAGCGCATTTTTCCAGAGAAAACATGATCAACCGCTGCCACAGTCCCACACTCACACTGGGTGGATAAATGCAGAATAAATCCGGTCAGTTCAATGTCCTTTCCCCAGGAGCTCTTATGTCCCCAGGTAGCGCTATCTGCCCCAAGGTACTTTTCCCTTTAAAAGTAGTAGCCACTCCCGTGTGTCAGGTACACGAGCAAGATCTGTCCTCACCCTAGGGAAACACACAGTGGCCAAAGTATACACAGGCAGGAGATAGAAACTAGCAAAATACAGCCCTTTCCTTTTCCTTCTCTCTAGAAAATCCTTTCAAGCTGCACTGTCACACAGATCTTGAATTCTGGATCTCTCTGGATGCTGCAGCATGGATCCCTTTATAAGCTCTGTCGGAAACCCTGTACATTTGGCTCCAAAGTCAGGATCTCCCCCTCTCCCAAGGATGCACTGGGGTACCCAGCCAATTGGATGGCTCTCAGCCTGTAACTGGGCTGGATGATGTCACAGACAGAAAAACAGGGGAAGGATTTGGCTAATCCCCTACACACAGTTACCAACACTTTCCTCACTGTCAGGAAAATATTAAAAACTGGCACATTTCAGAAGAAATCTTTTGTCCAGTATTCTGAATTTTTGTGGTTGCTAGAGTCCAGCTGCAACGCAGAGCTATAACTCGTCCCCAAAAAGAAGTAGCGTGAATTTAAATAAACTGTCTATGGGGGATTGATCCAATACAAGTAATTGTATGTGTTCCTATGAATATGTAGAAATGTAATTTGAGTATCAGGACCCAGCATGTTTTTTTTCAAGTGATAACTGTTTTTAACATTTATTCTCATAAACAAGACATTAATATAACCTTTTCTGTTCCAGAACAAAATGCCTCTGCTCTAGATTTATACTATTTTCTATTTAAGGAGAAGGAAAGTTACCAAGGCAGTTTATTGCAAATAAATTAGCCACAATAATGAAAACTAGAATGCTATATGTATTCTGTAGAATGTTTTACCATACCTGAAAAACAGCTCTAGGTCGCTCTGTTTGTTTAGGATAGCAGCTGCCATATTCGCTTGTTGTGACATCACTTCCTGCATGAGTCTCTCCCTGCTCACTCATAGCTCTTGGCTCAGATTACATCAGGAAGAGGGAGAAAGGAAGGAGAGGAGCAAACTAAGCATGTTCAAGCTCATGTCCTGGAGGTTTAAGCTGAAAGAAGAAAGTCTGATACAGAAGCCCATGTGTACACAATAGAAAGAAAAAATGTGGTGTATCTTTTGACAGAGGACTCAGAGCAGCATTACTTTGACCTCTCTGATAAAGCTTACTTCGTTTTAACTTTTCTTTCTCCTTTAAGGGCCACTGGAATTCAAAATATCTTGAATCGTTTTCTTATGTTTTCACAGGATAATTAAAGGCAGTTTTATTGAAATAATTACAGATTGCCACCTTTGGGGCAGGGAGAAGCTCAGACACTTGCTGGCAAACCAGAATATAATGAATATAATATAATTAACATAATTAGAGCTGAAACAATCACATTCTAGTAAGGAGTGAGACTCTTCATGTATGAATAGCAAGCCAGTAAACTGCCATACTATTGCAGGGGAAAAAGTGATGTGCCCATCCCATCATTAGCAGCTATTGACAATATAGATATTAAAGGAACAATAACACCAAAAATGAAAGTGTATCAAAGCAATTACAATATCATTTACTGTTTCCCTGCACTGGTTAAAGTTATGAGTTTGCTTTAGAAACTTAATATTTTATATAAACACGTTGCTGTAGATAAGCCCTGTAGAATACAGGTGTTTTATCTGTTATCTGCTGTGTATCCTGTGCCTTTTCTCCATTTTTCGGACATGAACAAATTATATTTGTGTTTCTGAAGCAAACACAGACCTTTTACCATTGCTGAGCATTATTACATTATATTCACATTACTTTGATATACTTTAATTTTTTAATTTAAAACTGTACATATAACTGTACATATTTCTCTTACTATTTAGTGCATTTAATTATTCAGAAATAGATAATACAATGTTAAGCACACAATGAGCATAGTACATGCAGTATATAGGACCTATTATCCAGAATGCTCAGGACCTGGGATTTTCCAGATAATGGATCTTTCCATAATTTGAATCTGCATACCTTGTCTACTAGAACACGATATAAACATTAAGGGGTAGACTTATTAAGGGTCAAATTGAAAATCTTTCAAAACTGTGAAATTCGAATTGTGAATAATTCAAACTTGATTCGAATTTTAAAATTTATCAAACCTCGCCCCTTTAAAAATTAGAATTCGACTATTTGCCACCTAAGTCAATGGGAGAGGTCCAGTGACCAATTTGAAGATGTTAGTAGCCTTCCCAACATTCAAGGTTTTTTTCAGGAGAAAAAACTTGAATCGAGTTTAGTCTAATTTGATTAGAGTTTTCAGGTCGGTAATATTAGTTTGCATTTTAGATATTTCGATTTTTTTATTAAATAACCCCCAATCGAATTTCGAGTATATTCAAATTTGTTCGAGTTAAAAAAAATTCGCATGAATTCAAAATTCGACCTTTAATACGTGTGCTTTGCTTCCAATAAGAATTAATTAAATCTTAGTTTGGATCAAGTAAAAGGTACTGTTTTATTATTACAGAGAAAAGGGAATCATTTTTAAAAATTTGGATTATAATGGATAAAATAGAGTCTATGGAAGACAGCCATTCCATAATTAGGTGCTTTCTGGATAATGGGTATCCTGATAATGGATCCCGTACCTGTACTATATTTTAATTGGAAAGTTTAAAAAAATGTAGAAGAAATAATAATAATAAGTAATACTAATAATAATAATAAGTTGTTATTGTGCCAACACCTGTAAGGATTACATCTGATAGATAGGTTAACAGTTTTTGGGGCACTAACAGGGGAGAACCTTGCCTTGAATGACATTTTACCAGGGGAAACAAGAAGACTCTAATAATAAGAAACGCTTAGCATTGCACACATATGATATCCTTATGCATTAGGAGGGTGGAACTATTGGGCCATGGAGCACTAAGGCAATGCTGCTGCTTGCTGTGATATGATGTTGTATTGCTTAATTATGTGTACCTAATAAAAATATGTGTGATTGTAATTATAATTGCATATATTCAGGAGTCTCTATCCTATAATATGTGTACAGTATATGCTTCCTCAACCATGCACTCCTTTCACTAAATGAGACCAATGGAATATTGCAGCCATTTTTTTTTCTACTCATTGTTTGTAGCCTATAAAGCTCAATTTCAAATCAAAGCTCTATCTGAGCAGGCATTAATGCTAATCATGATTGTTATTTGAGCCTTAAACCCATGCCAATCAATATGTGGCTCCTTGTGGGAAGCACCATTGCATCCATTCAGCCTTCTGTGATGAATATCACACAAGACTAGGATACAGTGGGACGTCATCCAGCCAGGGCATGGCAGTTTTTCCTGGGTTCCCCTGTGGCATTTGTGGACACAACACCCCAGGTGAATAGGGCCCAGGCAGAGTTATTAATACTGCACATATCAGTGAGCTGCAAGTGATGTGATCACCACTCTCCCAAGTGGTTGCTGTCTGAATGTATCAAGTTCTTTAAATTTGGTGTATATTCTCACAAATGATAAAATGTCACAAATATAACATATTAATCTTACTGATCACAGCTTGTGAGGTTATTTGACGTGGGCAGATCATCAATAATATTCTGTTAATCTGCAGAGTATAAGTGACTTTCATTTAGAGTCAGGAAGCTAATCAATATTGTAATCCTTTAGATATTTGACACCCAATCTGGCGTACAATCTGTAACACAAGCACCTACTGTAGAAGTATAAAAAGAACAGAGGCGCCAAAAGAATAAAAGGATATAAAGGAGTTTAAAAACCAAAACTTGGTAATCAGATGAGGCAGAAGTGGACTTACCTCCTCCAAGCAGACACAAAATGACTGTAATTAAGCAGTTAAAATTTATTAACGAACTCCAATCAGTACAACGCGTTTCACGGGCTCAGACCCGCTTCTTCAGGCAATAAACATAGGAGTTACAGCTCTGATTCGCTGCTTTAGGTCACACAGCTCAATTTCAGGGAAGCAATATTTTCGCTAACTACAGTATTTTCAGGTTGGTGTGAAACGCGTTGTACTGATTGGAGTTCGTTAATAAATTTTGACTGCTTAATTACAGTCGTTTTGTGTCTGCTTGGAGGAGGTAAGTCCACTACTGCCTCCTCTGATTACCAAGTTTTGGTTTATAACTCGTTTATATGCTTTTATTCTTTTGGCGCCTCTGTTCTTTTTATACAATACTAAGTCCACCCTGGGTGGAGGGTTGATACCCTTTTTCTATCTACAGAGAGCAACTTCTTATTCCTGAGTGGGGTCAGGACAATCTCCCCAACTGCCTTTACAGTGGTTGCCTAACCCTGGTTTGTGAGTATATTATATCTACTCTTATTTCATTATCCCTTACCAATAAGTATTACACTATTGGGGCTCTTGGTGTTCTTTTTGTTTATCTACTGTAGAAGTAGTTCTTTCTGCAAGTACAGTGCAATCAACCAGATTTCTCAGGGGGGTGGGCAGCTCTTCATGTTTATTTAGTCCGCTTTTAATCAGAGTTATATTCTGTAGCCTGAACATATAGGGCCCTCTATTTGTATATCGCAAACGACTTGGCTCATCTTAGAAACTGTGTTCAAGTGTATTTGAAAGTCTTGAAACATGTTTTACTGTAAATTCCTTGGGAAAGATCTTTACAGCGTGTGCTGTATTTCAAAAATGTGCTAGACTTTCCATTACATTAAAATCCTATAGAGCCAAAAGCACAAATATATAACAAAATCATGCTGTTCTAGCTAATGTGAGAAATAATGTCCATTTGACTTTACTGATCATTCCAGTGGTTGTTTATCTAATGGCCATTTTTTTGGCAATAAACTGTACATTTTATATGTTCTCTTCATAATGAATAAACCCAGGCATAATGAGAGGACTGAGAGAACTCTTTTGCAAGTGAAGGTGATATTACTTTAATAAGGAACTAGTTTTATGGAATCGGAACGTCACAGCAGTTCACAAAGAGCTTCTGGTATCAAAGAGCAAAACAGAGTTTTTAATAGAACTTGGTTGTAAGTGCTTTTGTTCCAGCAGAGCTGATAGATTCATCTCCATCTGTTCCATATTCATAACAAAGAAGCTAGCTTACAGGAGGCCTGACTTCCCCAGAGAAGAATGGAAATGATCTTTTCAGCACACAATAAAAAGACCCAAGCACAGTCACTTAGACTGTGTAGAAAAGCAGAAGCAGTAAGGGCTCTTCAGCACTGCAATTCACCTACAGTATAACATAGCAAAGTTTCAGGATATACATTTTCTGATATATAGAAATGGCAAGGCCTTTATGTTTTTACTTTACAACATTTGGTGCACCACAACCGCGGTGTTACAGATTCTAGAATCAAGAAAATTATGCACAATTAAATGTAAAGTTCAAGGCAATCCTAAAGTAATCTTTTTTTCTGCCCCATCTCCTTTTACTATTAGAGCATAAACATATTCGCTGTATTATATGGTGAAGTATGCTGTTTTCTATCTCTGCTTTTATAGCCTGCAATTTCCGAAAACATCAATGGCCCGTGCGAACTTTACGACGGCTCCATATGTACTCGATAAATGAAAAATAAAGCACCAACTTCATTTTGTTTTGCAAAACTAAAAAAAACAAAAAACAAAAATATATTGTGATTTCTACTTAGACTGCTGAGCACCCATTAAATTCCTTGCTTCATATATATGTTCAGTATATTAAGTAGTATTATGCCATCGGGTGCTCTGGGTAGGAGAAATAAAAACAGTAAAAAAAACTATTGCTCTTATCTTCAGTTGCTTTTTTGGTGAAAATAAAAACAGCATTGTATTTATGCATATGGTTTGGCCACAATATCTTACCCCATTATAAAATCAGCAACGAAAACTTTAATTAAATCCCAAAACACCAAAATACCAGTTTCTCTGAACATATTTATATTGTGGCTGACATTTTGGAGCAATGGAGAAATGTTTTGGTTTTTTTAATTCTATTGCCAGTTAAATGCGACTCAAGGTAAGATCTACTAAACCTGAAATGGGGAATCCAGAGATATTTCCACTAGTCCAATATTTTCCCAATTCCCATTTGTCAGATACATACATCATTTTAGCAGAATGTGTTGCAAAGACTGCCTTGAACACCTCCTTAAACCCCACTGAACTCTGAATGAATAATCCCTGAATCATATTGTAAATGGGGATTAACAATCTGGACAATTGTTTCCAGTGAGGACAAAACATAAGAACTTGAATAGTATTGGAGTGCAACCAAAGCTGTTAAGCCTCAACATTGAACTACAAACAGTTCATAGTTTGGCTCATTTAGAAAGCTTAACAGAAGTATAACTAAATTTTTGTCATGGAGATCGTGTATATATAGGTTGAGTTTCAGTGGGAGATCCCTCTATAGACTTGTATAAATATCATCATCATCATCATTTATTTATATAGCGCTGTCAAGATACGCAGTGCTTTACTGTAGTTCTAGCAAACAGGGAATAAATGGTGGATAACAAACAAGGATTACAGATTACAATAGGGTTACAAGGACCTAGAGATTAGAGTTTACAAACTAAAAGGTTAGGGTACAATTGAGACATTAGGATTATATAAACATTTTGTCATTTTTGAAACAGCAATGATTAAATAAGGTACATCAAATAAGGCTCTTTAAACAGATGGGTCTTTAAAGGAGAAGGAAAGCCCCAGGGCGCAAAACCCCTCCCCCCCTCCCCTCCGTTGCCCCCCCTCCCTCCTCCCCCCTGGCCTACCTGTCCCCCTGGGCAAATGCCCTTAACTTTTTACTCACCCCTCTGCGCAGGTCCTGTCCACGGAGTTCACAGTCGCCATCTTCTCCCACGCGCGTCTTCTTCCTGCTCTGACCGGCGTTTTCTGGCGCATGCGTAGTAGGAACAGTTACCGGTACGGCTCTACTGCGCATGCGCCGAATGTCACGAAGTTTTCCGATTTCACTTCGTGACATTCGGCGCATGCGCAGTAGAGCCGTACCGGTAACTGTTCCTACTGCGCATGCGCCAGAAAACGCCGGTCAGAGCAGGAAGAAGACGCGCGTGGGAGAAGATGGCGACTGTGAACTCCGTGGACAGGACCTGCGCAGAGGGGGTGAGTAAAAAGTTAGGGGCATTTGCCCAGGGGGACAGGTAGGCCAGGGGGGAGGAGGGAGGGGGGGCAACGGAGGGGAGGGGGAGGGGTTTTGCGCCCTGGGGCTTTCCTTCTCCTTTAAGGAACATTTGAAAGTTAGGAAAGAAGGAGAAAGTCTGATAGCTTGTGGCAGAGAGTTCCAGAGAAAAGCAGAAGCCCGAGAGAAGTCTTGTAGACGAGAATGGGCAGAAGTGACCAGAGGAGAAGTGAGGCGAAGATCAGAAGCAGAGCGTAGGTTTCGTGAAGGAGTGTATTTGGAGATTAGAGATGAAATATAGGGAGGGGTTTCATTATTAAGGGCCTTGATTGTGAGTGTAAGTAATTTGAATTTGATTCTAGAAGAGATTGGGAGCCAGTGAAGGGACATACATATGGGAGCAGCTGATGTTGAGCGGCGAGCTAGATGAATGAGTCTAGCGGCCGCATTTAGAACAGATTGGAGTTGTGAAAGGTGACTTGTTGGAATACCTGTGAGGAGTAAGTTGCAGTAATCAAGGCGGGAGATGATGAGAGACTGAATCAGTGTTTTAGTTGATTCTGAACTGAGATAGAGTCGTATTCGAGCAATGTTGCACAGTTGAATATGGCAAGATTTTGCAAGTGTTTGAATGTGTGGTGAAAAAGACAGATGAGAGTCTAAGATGACTCCTAGGCAGCGTGCCTGTGTGGTGGAATGAAAGGTGGTGGTGTTTAGGGTGAGTGATATCTGAGGGACAGGGGAAGATCTTGGAGGAAATATGATGAGTTCTGTTTTAGAAAGGTTCAGTTTCAGGTGGCGCTGTGACATCCAGGAGGAGACAGCAGAGAGACAGTCTGTGACTTGGGATAGATATCTCCAAGTGTTTCACTAAGATGTACCGTGGGTTGAGTTCCCTGCTGCTCAGTTGCTCCATCTAGTACATAAAAAATTTGTGATGTGTACTAGAAGTACTGATACTGTGATTAAACACATTCAATTCAAGTACATATAACTGACAATATAGGCTTTTTTTTACTGTATCTTCCTCAACACCTATGAGTAAGTGCCCCAGCAGGCACGAAATACATTTGGTCTTGCTCTGATGTCCTAATAAATTTTTCAATTTTTTAATTGATTGATTCAGTATTTCGGGGGATACTCACATTTTCCTTTTTTGAAATGTTGACTTGGACCTACACCCTAGGACTGGGGTGAATGGTGAGTATATTCTCCATGATTAACTTTAATAATATTCAATTTTGAATTATTAATTAGTTTTGTAGTAGTACCTATACATATACATATTTTTTGGCACCAACATACACTATATTATTATAGATTGCTCTCTTCCTCAACACCCCAACCTTTTCTAACATCCCTATGCTTTCATTAATAGTGTATATCGCCATTTGGGAAAGTTTTATATTGTTTTTGTTTATATAAATATCATACCATTATGTTTCACAATAAACCTTGCTTGACCCATAATTAAACCGATAACATTATAATAATTATGCGCTGATTGTAGTTACATCCGATGGACTACTTCCATTCAGATATCTTCTAAATTTAGGCATGTCTTTTTGAATACATAAAACATTGGGTTTAGCACAGTGTTTTCAACAGTCATGTAGTGATGAGAGAATCTGTCCCCTTTTTTTTTGCGAACAATTTGTCAATGCGAACATTTAAGTCAATGGCTGTTTTTTCGTGCGCAACAATTTTTTTCGCTCCAAATGCATTAAAGCCAATGGGCCTTTTTTCTTATGTCCACTTTTTTATCCTAATGCATTAAAGTCAATAGGTGTTTTTTCTTATGGGTGTCTTTTCTTGGCAAATTTTTCCACTGCAAAGTGTTGACACAGTTTCTCAACAAATTCGCACATGTGAAATTTGGAATTTCGCCACGAATCCATAACTGGCCAATAAATAACTGCCATGTTCTATATATTCCAATAACATATCTGTGCAAAAATATCACTATGAATTTTACAGTCAAGTTTTAGTGAAGGCCCTTCTCTTGTATGTTTGTTTGCAAGGACATATAGTGACAATATTCATAGCAATTTATATTGTAAATACTTTGTATGATCAAGGCATGGTTGTGGGCCTTGTACATGACATATACAAATGGTTTTTGATTTAATACAGAAACAGACGTTGTCCCAGGGTGGTACTGAATGATGTGTAAATATACATGTGTACAATGGACTTTCCCAGAAGTTTTAGGATTGAGGGTCCTAAAAAGAATTTATCTGTGCAGTCCAATTACTTGTAGTTACACCACTGACAGGCCTGTTGCAAATACAGTATAATCAATACAAAAAAAATCTCCATTAGGTATATTAAAGAGAAAGCAGTGCCAGTCATAGGAATGCTTCGTTCTACTGTGCAGTAAAAGAGCATGGATGAAACCTCTATTAAAAGTACCTATGCATTAGCTGTTACAATGGTGGATATTCCATTATTTCTTATTACCTTTATACCAGATTATCTATAACCTGTCATGTGTTATTAGTGCTTTATGATAACAAGTTTTGCTTTTGTTAATAGATTAAAAAGAGATAATCAGATTTCATGTTGTACCAGTCAGAACAAATATGGGCTTGATTTAATGGAATAAGAATGATATTGTAATGCTGGTGCATTATGTGTGGAGTAGCTAATAAGATTGCTTAATGTTAGATGTATATTGGGATTGCCTTATTAAGGGACACCATCACTCTCATGACTAATACTGAGTCACAAATCCATTATGATATTATGAAGGGCTTGCCACATAATATGTCATGTAGAATATGATATTAGACATATTAGATAGAACAAATGTAGTAACAGTAGCAACATTTGCTTCAGATCATATAACCACGACAAATAGTCAGATATCTGTAAAATAATATTGACAAATGCTCCCTGTTGATCAGTTGCTGTGGGTGACTGGAGATTTGCACTATTTTTTTTGCATTATTTCTATTGTTACTTTTTAAGTTAAAGTTTCATGCAGATTCCTTAATTCTGCAATTAATGTTATAATTGCAGAGTTTTTCAGCCCAATGAAGTAAGAGCCAGGGCAGACTTTTACATGGATTTTGTGGCAACATATTCTTTCCTGCCCTCTAGTGATGGGCGAATTTCTCCCAAATATTTTTGGCTGGCGCCAGTGACAATTCCAACGCTGGCAACAATTCCGATGCCCATTAAAGTCAATTTTCGCTGCAAATTCGCAAATTTATTCGCCGGCATCGAAACTCGGAAAATCACTGCGAATTCGCTCCTGGCGAATAAATTCGCCCATTACTACTGCCCTCTACTGTAACCTCACTGCCAGTTCTAGTACAGATGCTGGTACTACTTCAATTCCCCAGACTACTGGATAATTCTAGTAACTTGAATTCAACTTTTAGTATGGTTGACAGTGGCTCTTTTCACCTCCTGAGTCTCCAGCAGCTTAGCTTAGACTCTCTCTGTACTTCTAGAGATGCCGAACTCTCAAGCAAAACTGCACAGCATGAAGCAGCAGCTTCTCTGCACAAACTGGTTTTTGCTGGATGCTGCAGCAGGGGCACTTTTTTAACCTCTCTCTCTCTCGTAACCCCTTGTAATTGGCTCCAAACCCAGACTCTTCCTGGTTCCTCCTCTTGGTCACTCCTCTGCCTGTAACCGGGATCAGTGATGTCACAGGCAGAACAAGAGGAAGGTGTGTCTGATCCCCTACACAAAGTTTATTACATCTTTTTCTAAGATTATACAAAATTTACTCAAAAGTCAAATCACAGGGGAAGCTAGGGTAACATCAGTTTACATCACATTAGTTTAAATCAATTTTGCTAATAAATATTCCTAGGTACTTTAGAGGTTAAATAGTTTAATTGTATTTTCATTGTGTTAAATTCCCAGAGATATACTGACAATAATTCCAGGTTAAGATCAATTATAATTGTACACAGTATCCGTTATCCTGATGCAAACATTCTTGCTGATCCCATCTTTATCAAGGCTGCTAGGAATCATTTATATTTAAAGGCGGTTGAAATATTTAGCTTTGCACACATTGGCCGCATTACAATGTATGTTTGCCTTCCTCTTTATCTGCATTACAAACAGAAATGTGTAGAGGACTTCAGTAGTTAAAGGTCAAACAAGGAAACTTTTCTAGTTGCTAAAAGGTTCATCTGTTGTGTTCCAGACTGCTGTTCTACTGCCCTAATTACCTTTTATACTCCATAAACTCTATCCAGTTATATTGGTATATAGTCTTAAACTTCTTTTCAATAACAGTAACTATAAAGAGTAGGGATCTACTGACCACAGATACATTGGTTTAAATTCTTCAGAAAAATTTTGCAGGAACAGGTGCAAGTTAACATAAAAATTGCTGAAATCTAACAAATCAGTGCACTAATCTCCAGATGCCAGAGTTAATTATGAATTAATATTCAAATGTATAATAATGAACTCTACGTAATCAGCTCCTCCCTCTTTATTAGTGATACATGTACTTTTGGCAAATATAATTGGAAGTTAAGTAGTGAAGAAATAACCCACAAGTGAATTTGATGGCTGTTGTTCTCTAAATTTTATAAGATGTAGCAGTCAACATACAGATGGCATCTGGGTTATAGGTGTATACTCTAGTGAGGCATATAGAAGGAATAATACATACTATACTATGCTAGATATGACTGTGTCATATAAAAATATTAGGAGGTTCACGTGCTGTTTGGGAAAATCCCTAGGCAATACACAGCAAGCATACAGTCTTGCTGGTTATGTTGGTTTTAAAGACAGACATAGAGACCTACACATAGATAAAAAGAGAGCCACATACAGACAGAGCCATTCACACAAGATTGTAAGAGTGTGCAAGAAACAGATAGATACATGTACGTACACAGACAACGAGACTCCCAGAAGGAAAGAGAAACTTGGAGAGATGCCCAAACTCAGAGATAAGGAGCGAGACACAGAATAAGAGTGAAATAGAAGCAAACAGAGAGAAAAAGTTGTGGCCAAAGCCAGCCAGCACAATAGAAGTGAGATTAGCACATTGACTAGGAGATGCACAATAAGAGAGAGACAGACAAATATATGTGTAAGAGAGATGCAGAATAGCTGAAAAGAAGTTGAGTGTCATACAGTACAAATAAGGTAGAGAAAAGAGATGCTTACAGACAGAGAGAAAAAGTTATGGATAGAGATGAAATATTCTATGTAAACCACGTCTGTGTAAAGCTTAGAAGTCTTACAATTTCTGGACTTCAACTTAGACTTTGTAGCTAGACAATTTCTGCTAATGTTAGTGTGCTCTATTTGTAAAAGTGAGAGCAATCAGCTGAATACTGACAAATTCTCGGTCATTTCTTCCGGTCTCTAAAGTCATTTCCCATATAATGTCCTGCTGAAAAGTGCAACAGAGAGCTGGTACTGTGTAGCAGTCTATTGTTTTAAATGATGTGCACATTTATATCAGATGCTTAAGAGGTGAAGATTAAACATGTCTTTTTTAATACTGATTCATTTGCTTGTGGGGCAAAGGTGAGCTTCTCAAGTAAACTGAGCCATACAGATTTCCTTTTATTAAAATGGTATAAACAATTTGCAAGTTGTGCTTCATATACAGTACATTTTGCACATGTATCTACTATTCTACAACAAAAAGAAGTGCAACAAAAATGCAGTGTGTGTCTTATGTACCCTTGGCATATAATTGGCATATTCCTTTAATCCTACAGCAACTTTATCTTTCCATGGAATTGGTTTATAAGAGGTTGGCTAGCTACTAGCCTGTGTGGTACCGCAACTAGCCTGTGTGGTACCGCTTACCTGCACATGTCATACATAGAAGGAGATTTGGGTGCTAGGGATTAGGGTTTGGCAACTGCCTAGGGTGAAACCTGAGGAGTCTAACTCCTGGGGGAATTGCGCTGTTCGAGGGTTAAGGGTAACTATCGTGCAATGGGGGCACTGGAAAAGGCTATTATATTAGACACCCAGTCACTCCAGCATATATAGCATTTATTATGCTATATTTTATTATTATTATCTATATATTTAACTCGTTTATATTTTTATACTGAACAATTCTTTAAAGATTTTCTTGAAAATTCCTTGACAAGCCCATCGTTTTTCAGGGGCAGATTAATGCACAAGCTACCCTAGGCTATATGAATTTGTACCAAAAAGAAAGGAACTGCAAAGAAGAGCTAACGAGGTCGCACAGCCTTGTTAATGAATATAATTAGATTGTGTGTGTAACTTGGAAACCATGAAAGGAATAATTATTGCCTTAAAAGATGTTTTTGATGAGTGCAAATAAATTCATTCAAAATAAATTCATTGTGTCCACACTTTGATGTGTTGTCATTATTATATCTTGTGATAAACAATAAAGAGTTAATAAAGTGCAATAGTGTAAGGGGTGCTAATTACGTAAGCAACAGTTCGCGTTCCACTAGTCTGTAGAAGAAGGAATCACTCAATAAAACATAACATTTAATAGTTCATTTAAAATCAAAAGAGGGATTTAATGACATATAAAAACACTTAAAAATATGATGTATCCCGATCTAGTTTCACAGTTGTAAGGATTGCAGTATATCTGAGTAATGAAAATACTGGTCCCACCTAGATCATTACATCCGCCTATATACCCTCTGATAGTAGTTTGAGTTGGGGTGGGGAGCAGGAGGGTGTCTATAGTAAAATAAATTAGGTAGCTCCCATTATGGGAAAAACAACGGACAAACCAACACCTTGTGTCCTGGGGACCAGTGTAATCAATGGCCCATCCAGCTTTTCTTTCACTTATTATTTCTATTTTTCTTTTAATATTTATTTTTATTTGCTCTACTGTGTCCGGCCAGGCCCACCTGCTGGGAGAAGAAGGCAGGTAAGGTATGTTCATGCATGCTCCTGGATGCGTGCAAATCCAGTGACTCACTGGCGTGCTCCATACTTGGCCTGATATAGAGAGCTAGGGTGCATGTGTGCCTGGATCTGCACGCATCCAGATTCAGCAGTAGTATAGAAGGGGGCCCTGTGTGGATCTAGTCTAGGAGCCCCACATGTCATTAATCCACCACTGATGGTTTTAACTTGCCTAAATTTGCAGAATAAGAACATCCAATACATAGAAGTAAGAGCTTGTAGAACATGGGTATATCATGACATTTTGTGAACAATCCTTTTTTTATTTCAGCATCTGCAATTCCAGTTAATGGAAGAAGAGCCTGTTTAAAGCTCAAAGTCTATGTACGACCACCAAGTAAGCGATGTTCCTTTTGCTTTAGAGTGGCTCTCGAGTGCATGCTTTACTTTTGTGTATTGTTCTCAGCATCCTAGTTTTTACTGTTACGCCTTGTTTGAATCCTGTTCTCTACATTTGTCGTTAGTTTGCACCATATTTTCTAATCATTGTTCATGGAGCTTTATTAAGTGCCTGTCAGTTGCTAACTTGTTGTTTCTTAAATGTTGTTCGTGTAACATTCCTAGAAAATCTGTGGGGCAGTTGGAAAGATGCCCTGTAGAACAAAAAAAAAATATAAATAAATACAACAAAAAAGAGAAAAACAAATAAAAAAAGAAAAATTTATAGAAGGTTATGGAGTTTAAGAGATCTCACTAACATATTTGGCTGTTATCTCTATTTTTATTATAGACAGCTGTATGAAAACTATAGGTGTTCATGACCGTGTTTTCGATGTTAACGACAAAGTAGAAAATTCATTAGAACCAGCAGGTTAGTATGCTTAGAGAATCTCTTTTAACCAATGTGTCTCACCCTGGTTGCTTGAGTCTATGCTTGCCTTGCATGATGTTTCCCTTGGTTGCCACTGTTAACATCATTCTTTAGGTTTCACACCAGAGGTTTAATCAGTCTGATAAAAGTGTGTGTAAGATATAAATCTATTCAGATTTCAAGTTAGATGAAGGGAGCTTTTCAAGCCATATACCACTAAAAGCTAAAGCTGCTCGCAAACTGTTATACTAACATCAATGGCTTCTCCTAATTTGGGCTGATTAAACTGCTAGTGTAAAGGAGCTTTTTTGCTTTTGCAATGCCTGAGAGACAAAATTTTATTTTTTCTTTTCTTTCTTTTTATAGTTGCTGTGCTTGTACTGGTGTTGCTCTAACCAAAGGAAAACTGTAAAATGTCAATGAGTGTTCATTGCTGTTTAACCTTCTGTATAGAACGAATGCATGAAAATAGCAAGGAACTGGGCATGTATTTCTTTTAGGACCTCATATACATATTCGTTCAGTTTCATAAGTTTGTGTAACTAAATGAAGCGGGTATATAAGTCAAGACACAGGTTACTGATATACTTGGGGATAATATATTCTATTGACATAGTTTGTGCAAGATCTGCTAGTAGGCAATCCGCAAGAAGCACTCATTTGGGAAATCAAATATCTGATGGGTTTGCTAAACGTTTCTCGACAGATATACTGTATATATATATATATATATATATATATATATATATATATATATATAAGGCATATATATTACTTACACTTTTGATCTTATGAGGATCATGCTATTTAGAATATATGGCAGCAGAGAGGATTGTGAGGATTATTATTACTATGAGTGCATGACCCTGGTCCGTGTGTTGTTCTACTGGGAATACGATTGTGTCTAAAAGATTGGTTAATTGCATGTGCACACTTTTCCTTTATTCTTCATTTGCTAAGGCTATGTTGGCAGATGAAAGGTCACATACCATATAGCAGCAATAGAATAGCAGCATTTCAAGCAATAAGGTACTATTGTGATCTTGTAGCTTTGGGAAATCTGATCCCTAACATAAACTTGGGTGTTTTGCATGAATAGGGTTACCACAGTAACTAGGTGTCTCCGCAACATAGTTCTCATAGGAAAATGTTCAACTACTGCAAGCAGACCATTCATTATTTTCTAATTATATAGTTAGATATGTATTTTTTTAGCGCTAGACCTATTATCCAGAATCTGAATTGCGGGTAGGCCATCTCCCATAGCCTCCATTTTAATCAAATAATTAATTTTTCTTTCTCTGTAATAATAAAACATTACCTTGTTCTTGATCCTTAATTAATTATAAAGAATCCCTTTTAAAGGCAAACCAATTCCATTTGGTTTATTTAAAGTTTTTATTACAAATATGTTTAATTATTTTTTTAGTCGACAAAGTATGGTGATCCAAATAACGGGTGTTTTCCAGATCATTCAAGATAACAGGTCCCATATAGCCAGTAGTTATTTAATACCTACGTCAGTTGTGGCTATTGCAGCTGACTAGCAATAGTTTTTATTGTGTAGAATGCTGAAACTGTCTAATATGTCTTCAGATAAAACAATCTAACTTATCATATATCTGACGGGTAGTGATGGGCGAATTTGCATGATTTTGCCGTGAATAAATTCACAAAGCGGCCACGAAAATTTGCCGGCGTAAAAAAAAAAAACGGCGCTGTTTCGCAAATTTTTCGGCGAAGTGAAACGCCGCAAATTCACCCACTGATGGGCTACAAGGAGCAGCTACTAATCTCTATTTAAAACAGAAGCCTAACAAGTAGTAGATAAAATTAAAGTTATTTGAAAATAAAACATTTATTAAAAATGAAGTTTTGGGTGAAGCTGGAAACATGAAAAAAAAATCTGTAAACATCAACCCATTTTGCTCCAGCAGCACTTTATAAATAAGGACCCTTTCAGTTTTTCA
This sequence comes from Xenopus petersii, assembly GCA_038501925.1. NCBI lineage: Eukaryota > Metazoa > Chordata > Amphibia > Anura > Pipidae > Xenopus > Xenopus petersii. The sequence goes on from CM076673.1 coordinate 168,208,369, forward strand.
TGAGTCAAAGTCTTTGCTATAAATGAAGGTCGTGCAGATAAATGGCATTAAATAGTTTTTTAAATTGTATTTACATTTCTACTAAGAGAAAACATGGGTTATCATATTTATAATCTTAGATACATTTTTATCAATGGTGGAAATTGAAAAAAGGCTATATGGCACAGTTTAAAGAGTGGATAACAGATACCACCATTATGTTCTACAGAGTTTATCTGCTATCTGTTGTGTAATCTGAGCCTTTTCTTCTTGGAATGGCTGCCCCCATTGCTACACAGCACATATAAACAATAGCAAACACAACAGATTTATTAGTGCACAGCAAAAATGCATTCTATTTTATTAACACTTTAATTTTTTGATTTCACTGTTCCTTTAAGAGTCCCAGTAGAGATGTCTTTCAGTTTACTCCTACACATAGTACACAATGCAAAAAGCTAAATTTCCTAGGCATGATTAGTACATTTCCTGTAGAATTTCTAATCAAAATTGTGGTTCGCATGACAAGCATATAGCTGACAAAGAATTTGAATCCATCTCTGTATCAGACTAAATAATTTAACATTTTATTTTATAGAAAACACATAACAAAAACTACAAAGAGTAAACAGGGCAGGAAGGAAAGAAACAGTGACAGAAATATGGCATACTTCCTTGCACTCTATGGCAGAAAACCACACAACCTCTAGGATTTTTCCTCTGTTACAGCAGATTGGCAACACATGGGATATATAAGTGCTACATCAGCAAAATTATTTCAGATATCGTTAAAACAAAATAGAATGGACTATGCACACCATAAGAATTATGTGGCTTAGTTAAACCACATAAACATCATTTTGAAATATCTTTAAAATGTAAATGCAACTTGATACAGTTTTAGATTAATAATGATGATGCTGCTGTCTACTTAAAGGAACAGTAACATCAAAAAAATGAAAGTGTTTTAAAATAATAAAAATATAATGCTGTGTTTTCCTGCACTGGTAAAACTGGTGTATTAGCTTCAGAAACACTACTATAGTTTATATAAATAAGCTGCTTTTCTTCATTCAAAGAAGAAAAGGCTCAGGTTACACAGCAGATTGCAAATAAGCTCTGTAGAAGATAATCACTGTATCTGTTCTGTGCCATAAAGTCTTTTTTTCAATTTCCACCATTGCTACACAGCAGCTTGTTTATATGAACTATAGTAGTGTTTCTGAAGCAAACACATCAGTTTTACCAGTGCAGGGCAACATTACATGATATTTTCATTACTTTAAAAACACTCATTTTTTGATGTTACTGTACCTTTACTGTAGATACCATCTGAAATCAAAGGGCACCATATGTTGCCCTCCCTCTAAAATGGTTCAGGTTATTAGCCCACTGGCTATCTGGTCCCCACATAGGATGGATCCTGCCAACATAGTAGAATAAGGTTCTGACATTTTTTAAAAGCCTTTGTAATAGGCCCTTATTCAAAAAGGCCATACTGAGTTATGACCAAACATACCCCATGTCGTTCCAGACCCTGCCTACGATTACTTTTATATACTACCAGTTAATTAATTAGGTTTTTACAAATCATGGAATTACATGAATGCACTGCTTTACCTCAGATGTTTTATATGGCAAAAAAATAGGCAATGAGACATTTTGTTTGATAATTGTGAGTTTGGAGAGAACCATGGCACTTCATATGATGTCAATATTAAGATCATTCTATATGACCCATTTGTGCAAATTGTGAAAACCAGCTTTTAATTAAGTTTTTATCTTGAATAAGCCTTGTTAATATATACATGTACAGGTATAGGACCGGTTATATGGAACTTTGAATTACGGAAAGGCTGTCTCCAGTGGACTCCATTTTATCCAAATAATCCAAATGTTATTTTTTTTTTCTGTAATAATAAAACAGTGTCTTGTACCTGATCCAAACTAATGTATAATTTATTTAATTTTATTTAATCTTTGGATGATTTTCTAGTAGTACATTGGGAGTCAAATTTATCAACGGTCAAATTTCGAATTCATGTTTTTTTAAACTCCTTTAAATTCGAATATACTATAAATTAGACTGGGGGGTTATTTATTAAAAAAATAGAAAATATTAAATGCAGATGAATTTTACTGTCCAAATTGGTCCCTGGACCTCTGCCATTGACTTATACATGAACTCGACAAGTTTTAGGTTATGAATAGTCAAATTTGAGTTCTTTAAGGGTCAGAGTATAATAAATCTCATAATTCAAATTCATAAAAGAATTTGAAAAAATTGAAAATTTGAATTAGAATTTTCAGTTAGACCCTTAATAAATCTGCCCCTTAAGGTATGAAGATCCTAAAAAACCCCAGATCCTGAGCATTCTGGATAATAGGTCTGATACCTGTATTTATACATAGATAATCCCCATCTTTTCTGCAAATGTTAACATATTTGTAAATGCAGCTGCTGTTTGACAATGACCCCTCTCCACTACAGAACATTTTTTTGATCAATCGTTTTGTACCTCCAGAGTAGAATTTTTGTAGTTGACTAGAAAACCTCCCTTGTTAGCAAGCAACATCCCTTGTTGTCAAGTCATTCTGATACTTAAGGGGTTAACACTCATTTGTAGCCTTGATTTTTTATGACAAAATACCTTTTTTAGCAGCCCAAATATTTAATATTATTCAAAACAGATGCTTGTTCTCCTCCTTTTCCTTTCCCATATTATGTATGTTTTTTTTTTTTTTTTGCTTGATGTAGAAAATAAATGGAATGCTTCTTCCCAGAAAGCTATAGACTGATAAAAAATGAGGAATTTTGGATAAGACGTTATCTCAAATTTGGAATATCCATTTTTTTATTATAAAATGGAAACAATGAAGTGGTCACAAATGATGCTGCTTTATGGCTCCAACAAATTGAAAATGTTGTAAAAAGTTTATTTATTATAAATTATTTTTGGTTTCAATTACTTTAATGGAAACTTTTTAATTCATTCAAATGGGTTTGCTATGTGATTTCATTTATAGATAACAATAACTATACTTTAGCTGAAAAGTTTTCTGAAGTCTTTTCCAATGCATTCTAGAATTGATTTTTTTCTGTATAATATATTAGACTATAGAGATGAAAATAAAGAGGCTAGTCTGAATGAAATGATTGGATTAATCAAATATAATGTAAATGAAATGCATTTACAGTGTTTCTTATTAAATTAATCTCACACATTATTTGTTATACACTGAAAATTTTAATGAGTCTATAATACATTGTTTAATAATGCTAAGTGAAATTACATCTATTGGTATGCACATGTAGTTTTCCAAATATTATGTATTGACTATACCAGGAATGCTTCCAGATTTAATCATTGTATTCTATCCTGGATTAGTGCCCTTGTAAAAGAACTGCTTGGATTTAAAGTTAAGATATTTTTAGCATAAATACTGACTTTAACGTCTGCTTCATATTTAAACAGATGATACAGTTCATGAATCAGCTGAGCCATCCCGTGGTGAAAATGCAGCACCAGCACCGAGGATACCCAACTGGCTTTTAACAACCCCACTGTTTCTCCTGGCAATGCTTTTGACATTATAGCACAGTGTACTGTACTTCACAGACAAGCCGAAGAGAAAATAGGATCTTGGAACATCATAGATCCAACTAACTGCTTCAACCAAGGAAAGAACTTTTTGTTTTGCTAATTTCAAGTTGCTCTTTGTTTTGTTTTTGTTGGATTTGTTTCCCCCAAAGTTTCCACTGAACATGAATAGAAAAAGAATAATATACTTTATTACACTTCAGTCTTGGCTTTATCGTTCCAGTGCTGAAAAGACTTCTGACGAATCTGCCAAATTTTTAATAGCAAAACTAGTGATTCTCATTTTCCCTTGCATTCATTTTTAGGAAATCAGCTAATGTTATTCACTGTTACCCATATGGATAGAAAATGTTTGTGGCACATATTCAAAATAAAGCAGAAAAAAATGAATAAAAGGAAGCCCATTGTCAAATATAAATTCATACTCCAAACTACATAATTATGGAACTGGATGTGAGCTGATCTGTATCTTTCTAAACCACAAATTCCAGAAGATGTTTAGTGAACATGTATCTGTGTACAAACAATAGTCCATAGCTAACTAGCGCTCTTACCTGCACTCTCTATACAGAGTTTTCTTTTTTTTTTGTTTTGCTTTAACATATACTGAGCAAACCTAAAGCGCACAGCACTTCACTGTTGCTGCCAGTAGGCAACACAAAGCAGAAACAGCCCTCCAAGGTGCTACTGTACATGTTGATTTTGCTGTTATTGTATGGCTCACATGCATTTTGTATATAAAGTGACCTTGCTCAACGGAAACCTGAACAGAAGACAGCTATAAACCACTTTTCTTTTTAACATTAATTCCAGTAATTTCTGCAAATTCTAATTTTACTTTACTGCCAGTTGGATGTCTGGTAATCATTTCACTATGAAATTTGTTTTACTTGGGAGATAAAAATTATTGAAGAAATATCTGAAAAGAGAGTACTCATTAAAAAGCCTATCTACAATCTTTTTTGAAAAAATGTATCTTTGAATCAAGCATCTGTTTATCTCCTTCATTCGTGAAGATTTTAGTGATGGAGAGAATTTATTGCAATGTTTCTCGTTATATTTTTAGGATTTTAAAGGGGCACTGTATGCGTTTGTTCAACCATTATAAAGGGTTCCTCTGTTGAATAAGGATTTTAACAATTCCTTGTTTTGAATTAAAACATTCTAACAATTATGTATTTTTTTCTACAGAACAATAAAATAAAAAAACATTTAATTTTATAAGCAACCTTAACTCTTTTTAGAAAAAGGGGCTGGTATTTAGTTAGACTTTCTAGTAAAACATACACTGAATATTTGCTATTTATTATAAAGCTGAACTCATTGCAGATAGTAACCCATTTATGCAAAATCCATTATATATTGTTTCTCAGACATAAAAACATCTCAAATTCATAGGAATCTCTAAAATCAAAGCATCTCTGGTTAAACCGCTTATTATAATTTATGCAAATAATGTTCTTTAGCCAGAACTTACTTTCAAAACTAAACCCTTTTATTTGGATATTGTTGTGAGCACTGGTGTATAGGGATGGGCAAATTTTTTCGCCTTGTTTCGCCGAAAAAAATACGCACATAGACTTTAATGGGCGTCGGCAACATTTCGCCAGCGGGGAATTTTTGACGAAACGGGTCAAATTCGCCCATCCCTACTGGTGTATATTGTTCCTTCAATTATCACTTATCTCCCAAAATACCTTACCAGTGAGATTTGAAGCATTTAGATGTAATGTAATATTTATTGTTAGGAACTGTAGGAATTGTTAAAACTGTTCAGGGTGCCTTGAGTTTTTTTTTTTAATTACACCAAGAATTTGGCTTTGATATTAGAAATCCACCAAATGTATGTTGTATAATAAAGCTTTTAAAAACTGTGACTATGTTTAATATGAAAAAGTCCGCTACAATGAAATGTTTAATATATTTGTAAAAACAACATACTATAGACCTGAAGCAACAGGATTGTAAAAGCTAGTCTGCAATTTTTTCTGCCTGGCAAAATAATGTGTTTCCTAAAAATAGAAATGCATTGGAAGATTGAAGAATAGCCTTCAAAACTCCAGGTGCAGAGGTTGCTTTCTTTAAGATATAGTATTATGCAATTTTTTTTAGAACATGTATACAATAAACTACAACAAAGCACAGAATTATGCATTGTGGAAATAATAAGAGATACAAGTATATTATAATTACCTGGCTGCTGGAGGAGCCAGTAACCTACAGCTGTACATCAGAGAAGGCCTTGGCAGTAATGGGATTCACCTCTGTACTATACTTTCCATTGGATTACTTGGGCTAGAAAAAAATATATTTTCTTTGGGAATAACAGAACTTATTGTTTTACAAGGGCTTATTAATATAGTCATGGCAGGTAGTCTTGCCCTTGTTAACAACAGGTAATGCAATAATGAATTTATTGAATAAAAAAAGATAACACAAACATGAGCATTGTTCAAATAAATTTCGGAAATTTGCTGCTGGTTCAGTCAATAGAAGAACTGAAGCCAACTGCACCTTTAAATTAATAAAGTTGTGTGTTTAAGAAAATAAAAGCCTTAACTATGTTTTAGGAATATTGATTTTAATTATTTTTCTTTATCATTGGACATTAAACTGTAACTGTCTTTTCTAAGGGAGAGAAAAAGAAATTCTTAAAACCACTCAATTAATTGACAGTCACTGGCTGGAACTTGAAGAAGTCAAATCCTGGTAACAGAAAAAGAGTCAAATATAAAAATAATCTTGTGCTAGAGGTTTTTTCACCTTCAATTTTAGATAATCAGTTCTTACCTATCTTAAGGTTGGTGCAAATTTGATTGATCATTGCACTTGAGAGACTACTTTTGGTAAATTCTCCTTGGTTTTCTTTCTCACTCACTTTCTCTCCTTTTCCCCCCTCCCATGAACTTTTAAGGCCAAGGAAAGGGTAATTTATTAACCCATAGTCCTGGTTGTCTGTAGCTTTTCAATTTGAAGAAGGGGATTAAGCATCAGTCTGTTTGGTGGATACTGTGTATCCTTTAACACAAAAGGTAACATTTCATGTTAGATTAGAATATTGTTTTGTATTGTACCTTCTCAGATGGCAAAGAATATAGGATACAGTTAAACAAAACATACCTTCTTTAAATTCTGTATTATTAGCAACCTATGCTGTAAATAGTGTTTGATAATAAAGTATTGAATCAATTCTTATGTCTTTTGTAAGTTAATACATTAGACTTTCCGGCCACAAACATCATATTTGTTACTAAACAGAACAAATAAACTTTGAGATTCTTCTAAGACATGTTTGGTTGTTATCACAAGAGCTCCATAGACCTTAACCCCTAACAACGTCACATTTAATGATCAATGTTTTGTACTTAATGTTTATAGGTCTAATTTAAGAGCACTCCGTATTTTTTGGAAAGTTGAGTGAACAGGGTGTTAGGGATTTTTTATGCAGGACTTGCTTATGATCATTTTCAGGGGATTCATTTTTGTGCTCTTTCACATGCTTGTTAGCCATGTATCAAAACCATGAATTAATGTTTATGCCAGAAAAGCATTGATCAAGAAATGTAATCTTTATGTTCTAATATTGTGAAACATTGCTATTTTTTCCATCATCAGTAAAAATCAAAATATTTGCATCTTCACTGGACAATGTTATGTTAACTTCATAATGTCCTTCTATAAATGTTATGGACTGAACACTTATCATATATCTGTGGCCACTTATTTGAAATGTCTACCCTTTTCTTTTCTGCTCTATCTTTCTCTTTTCAAATAGTGAATGAGATCCGTCCTTCTTTTGGCATCACTGAGTTTTTCCCAGGCATTCATCCCAAGGGTTCTCAGATCTTAGACAAATCTTCATATGATACGCTTACTGCCATTGTCTGTACAGTTTAATAGATGCTGGCATGTTGAAGGTTACCCATGAGTCTACAAAATCCGTTTTCCATACTTACTTTTGACATCTCATTGAAACCACTCATTGTGTGTGCATCTGAGTAAGAAAGTCCTGCTCAGTGTGGTTCTGTGCTTGTTCTACCCTGCTTTGCACTTACTATTCATTAAGTGCTGTTTTGAAATGCTTACATTATAAGAATTAAAAGAAATGTTAAAAAAAATCATAAACTGTATTTGTATATACACGTGTCCATACAATTATACTTAAATAAAAAAATGACCGATTGTCACCATTTTATTTGAATTGTCCATCTGACTTTTTTCCTGCTCAATCTGTTGTTATCTAACATGCAAAAAAGTGTTTTACAATAATTATCATTTCCCAAAACAGTTTGTTTGCAACATTGTCCAATCATAGACACCTGTAATCCATTGTACATTTTCATAAGCAGACACATTGTTAGGAGTGTTGGTTTTCTATTAAAGTCTGGGTCTTGATTTTCTATTAAAGGAGAACTAAATTCAATTGGTCTTTATTTGATTGATATTATATATATATAAATATATCTTCAGTTTTGAATTTAAGCTATATGACTGGTAGCATCACACCTTCCCTAGTACTTAGATAATTGGTATAAATAAGAACTGGGTAGTCAACAGGAGTGTGTCCAAATAATAAAAAAATAAAAAAAAATAAATCTACTCTCTTTGGATGAATCAGCTTTATAGTTTGTTAATACCCTGTAAGCATATAGTGAAAGATTGATTGTAAAACTTTTGCATCTAAAGCTCAGCCAAGTTCATGTAGAAGTTAATGGGAGCTGTAAGTGGCAAATTTAAAGTGTGTATTCAATGCAAGCTGAAATGAAAATTAAGTCAAATTTCAAGGTATTCAAATGTTTTTCACATTTGTTATATTTGTATTTCGTAATAAAGCAAACATTTGAATTTCCTAAAAATCCAAGTTATTCAAAGTATAAAAAAACCTCTTACACTACACAAATTTGAATTCTGAAAAATAATTCCATTGGTGTGCTCCATACACTTTTTGTTTGAGAACAAGTGAGCACATGGTTTTGGTTTTGAGAGTAGACTACGCCAAATTACTTGAAAATGCATTATTTGTGAAATCAGGTGAAAATGATGTGAAAACTATATATACAGAAACCAAAGCAACGTATTGTACTTGGTGAATTTCTAAATACACTATTGATTCAATACGCTTTATTCTTCTACTCTAGATTATAAAAAAAATACCTGTTTTGCATTGAAATGCACAGACATCCAGGTTAATTAGTAAGCACTTGCCCACAATATCATGTGTTCAGAATCACCTTAAGTCAAAGTAAACTTTATTGTCATGTCAGCAGTATACGAATACACAGTGAGAGGAGACAATGTGGCTTCAGCTAGTACATATCACAAAAAGGCACTTAGAATACACAATAAATATGTAAACATTTGAAATGTGCAATATATTGGCAGAAATTGGATATATACATGTGTAAACCTTTAGAATTGTGCAAATAAATTAACAGTTCACAAAGTTAAGTTCACAGTTCAGGTGTGTCTGGAATTTTAATCATGTTTTTTTAATCATGTTTCTTATAACGCAGTACCATGCTTAACTGTCTTTCACTGTTCCTTATCTGCCCAAAGATTACCATATTTCTATGCCCTTGTACCCAAAATACATGCAAAGTACCTGCTAAATATTTTTATATGGAATGATGCATAGGGAATTAGAAATTAAAAAGGTTGTTCACCTTTAAATTAACTCTTAGTATGATGAAGAGAGTGATATCCTGATATCCTCTATTTTCAATTGGTTTTAATTTTTTATTATTTGTGTGGTTTTTGAGTTGTTTAGCTTTTTGTTCAGCAGCTTTCCAGTTTTGCAATTTGAGCAATCTGGATGCTGTGATCCAAATTATCCTAACAACCATGCATTGAATTGCATAAGAGACTGCAAAATGAATAAGAGAAGGCCTGAATAGAAAGAGTAATAAAAAATAGCAATAACTATAAATGTGTAGCCTTACAGAGCATTTGTTTTTTAGATGGGGCCAGTGGGTCAGTGTGTGGATTCTAAACTAGTACTTTAATGCAAAGACTGAAGGTCCATAATCTTATTGTATGCCATAAAATGCTCTGTTTATTTTGCCATGTGCTTACATCATCATGCAGCTCAATATGAATACATATTCTGTGAATTACGTAATAGTAACTTACTATTGAATTATCTAAAAAGCACCAAATGGTGAATTGGGAAATCAGTTGGCGCACTAAGGAACAGCATTCACTCTATGGATTATCTAAAATACACACTACGGGGCAGATTTAACAAGGGTCAAAGTAAATTTGAGGGAATTTTCAAAGTAAAAAATTTCTAAATTTTAAGTAATTTTTTGGAAACTTAGACCATCGAATAGGATAGAACGACTTCAAATTCGATTCGAAGTAAAATCGTTTGAATATTCAAACATTCGATAATCAAAGTACTGTCTCTTCAAAAATACTTTGCCATATTGTGAAGTGCTATGTTAGCCTATGGGGACCTTCTAGACCTTCTAGAGCAGTTTTCTAAGTTTTTTTAAGTCAAAGAAAAATCACTTGATTGATGGATTTCATTGTTCGAACGATTTTACTTCGACCGCAAAATGGTCAAATTCGGTGACAAAAACTTTGACTTAGACATTCGAAGTCGAAGTAAAGCCATTTGATGGTCGAATTTCGAAGTATTTCTCACTTCGAAACTCGACCCTTGATAAATCTGCCCCTACATATGGCAGTGTAAATAACTGAAATTTTTTTTTGTTATTTATGCACTTAAAGGTATGCTATCCAACTACTTTAACAGTATTTTTGTAACAAATTAATAATGCAAATAATGCATCTCCTCAGCCTCCAGTTGTTTTAAGAGTTGCGACAGGGTGTGTTCAACAATTGAAAAATAATATGTACTTTATGCCTTTGGCAATTATGCAATTGAAGTTGTTACCTCAGGGACACTTGCTGGTGTTTTATCTTTTATTATATGAAATATTAGTATATTCTATATATACACATTGTGATTTGTATATAAGAATGTTGTGTCCACACTATCAGGCTTTGGGATGGTGTTAGGTTGCGGTTTCGGCTGCAATCCCCATTGACTCCTGCAGCTCCTTTGTTGGGTAATCCGCTTTTTCCACCGGGCCTGCAACCTACTCTATTTCAATGGTGGCAAGATCAGAACTTTTTGTACATAGGGCAGCTTTTCTCCTTATTGGGACCCTATACCCCTCAGAACTTTTCTCAGAAATATAGTGTACCACCGGTGGAAAGCTATAGAGTGATCCAAGTATTGCATTATGCTCAATCTTTATGGAAATCTTCAGGAGTGGTGAACAGTTCTCAGACCTTTTTTGAGCATTGGTGTTGTAAAGCGCCCAAATCGAGGGGAGTGATTTCAACTTTATACAATAACTTTTTTGTCCTGACTGACACCAGTCAGGTTTCATATACACTTTTATGGCAAGAGGACATAGGCTGTCAAATGGGTTTAGAAGACTGGGCAATAATTTGGTCTAATATCAAGAAATCTTCAAGGAATGTCTCCCTCTTAGAAACAAATTATAAGGTTTTGCTCCGGTGGTACTTGGTCCCCGCACGTATAGCGCGATTTCTACCTTCAGCTGATGATAGGTGTTTTAGGGGTTGTACTCATAAGGGCACTATGTATCACATCTGGTGGCTATGTCCTGTGGCTCAAAGATTTTGGATAAGAATTTACAATATGATCTATTCCATTTTTAATGTGCCTATTCCCAAACACCCTAGTACGGCCCTATTATGTAAAAAACCTGATGCTCTCACGTCACACCAATTCCAACTTCTCCTGCTGATAATGACGGCTGCCAAACAAACAATCGCAAAGGCTTGGAAAACCCGGTATCTCTCTGTCGAGGCCACAAAGAGTAAAATTGATTGAATAATGGTCCAGGAGAAAATGTCTAGCATCCTACTTGATACCCACCAGAAATACCTGTTAGTTTGGTCCCCTTGGATTGAATATAGATTCGGTACTAATTATCCGACTGCCTTTCTCAGCATTTGAATCGTTACCACTGTCTTATCTCACTTGTCACTGTTTTTATAGGATTTTCAGAACTTGTCTGCTAGTTTAATGGTCATTTGTTTGTCAGTATTTTGTTTTTTTTCCAACTGTGGATGTTTTCATTTATCTATTAGCTGTGGGTAAATTTGTGAGCTGTTTTGATGTACCTACGCATGGAGACTATATGGTATCTTTGACGTTTTAATCTGTACTGTCACTTATTATGCTACTGTCAGCTATTCTCGACTTTGTTTATGTTTTGTAAACTCAATAAACATATTGGAATATAAGAATGTTGTGTCATTTACATATTAGATAGTATCAGGACAGAACAGAGGCAAGCTTCAAAGACACTTATTTAGCACACAGTTGTTAAGTCCTCTCCTCTTTGACCAAGGGCAGTTGAGAAATCAACCCTTCCTGTCTCCACACTACCTTTTTCAGCTTCTTGATTCTTGATTGAAGGCCAGACCCAATGGAATGAACAGTATCAGGGAGGCAGTGAATTTAGATTCAACATATTCATATTTGTAGTTTTCTTTGTAAATATTCTTTATACATTTGATAGTAGTGTAACTTATTTTGTATGTGTATTATTTATGTAGATATGTGTATAGCTTTTGTAAATAAATATATATTGTGATTAGTGATGGGCGAATTTATTCGCCAGGCGCGAATTTGCACGATTCACCGCCAGCGAATTAATTCGCAAAACGCCCGCGAAAAAATTTTTTGCCAAAAAAACAGACGCCGGCGCCATTCGCAAATTCGCCCATCACTAATTGTGATTGAACTATCTCTTTCGTTAAAGAACCCTTATATCCAGGAATACTTATGTACATGTGTAGCTGAGAATAAATATACATATTTACATAAATATATCCTTGGTCAACAGAAGGTATCTGTATAATGCTTTGTTTTCAATACACACAAGATAATATTTTTAAAGGTGAATGCATATAATACCTTTGTATACACAAAAAAGTTCATGTAACATATACTATTTAAAACTTTCTTTCTAAAAACCCACATCCACACTTTTTTTCATATTTACATTTGAATTTTCAAATTCGAATCGAATTTGAACTATTACCTAGTCAAAGTACACAAAAAACAGCTTGAAATTCGAATTTTTCATTCAAAAATTCACCTCGACCGTTGATAACTCTGCCCCGTAAATTAGGGGATTAAAATTCGAATGTGTGGATTTCGACACCAAATATACGTTGAAAACTCATTTAATATTCGGCCCTTAATAAATTTGCTCCTTAATGTGACCTTTTTCTTACTGAACGGAATTTGGCCTATAATCATAGTATCACATCCCCTCCTGTTACCATATATTCCTGTAAAAGGAATGGTCTTACCAATATGGGACCAAAGTGAGACCCTGTTGCAAAAGTCCATATGTATTGCTTTCTAATAATCTCACATCTTTCAAATTCTTTCCCCTTCATGTCTTTGCTTCTTTCCTACCATTTTAAAGGCATACTAATGCCATGTTATAAAAATCCTGCCCATGTCATCTCCAGGAACTGCTTTCCTGGAACACTTTGGGGCCTATTTTCTAATGTTTGAATATTTTTCCCACCACAAATCTCTAGAAATTTGTGTGTTTACTGAATTTCTTTTATAGTCCAACTATTATTTGAGATTTATTATGGGGCAGATTTATCAAAGGTCGAAGTGAAAATTCGAGTTAAAAAAAATTGAATGTCAAGCTAATTTTTGTGTACTTCAACTAGGGAATTGTCCAAATTCCATTTGAATTTTAAAAAAATCCGAATATCAAAATTTATCATGTACTGTCTCTTTAAAAATTCAACTTCAACCATTCATCATCTAAAACTTGCCGAATTTCTGTTTTAGCCTATGGGGGACCTCCTAGAACCTATTTGGAGTCAATTGGTCAATTTTGAAAAATCAAGGTTTTTTTTTATTTTGATTTGTATAATTCGAATGTGCTATTACTTAAATTCGTATGATTCAAAATTTGGACGAATTCAGGCGAATACGGACTATTCACCAAAAAAATATTCACTTTTTTTTTTTAAATAAAAATACATTTTTTAAATAAATTTTGGTTGGTCTTTTTTATTCGAATTTGAAGTTTTTCAAATTCGAAATCTGCCCCCATGTGTAAAAACCACAAAAAAACTCTAAAGCCCTATAGAAGTCAATTAGAGCTGTGCTGATCCTATTGGACCATTTTTGATCAATTTGGACTTTTAGGGGTTTTCAGATTTTTTTTGTTAGTAATTTTCCAAATTTTTAATAGGTTTTAATATTCTTTAACGCATTGTCCAGCATTTTTTTTATACATCCATTTTATAATTGGATCTTTTAATAACTTACACGGCATGCGTAAAATTTGATCTTTGATAAATGGGCCTCTTTCTGTGTCTGTTTGCATACCGGATTATGGGCAGCAAATCACCTTTAAACGAATCTAAACGCTAGGCTTAGACGTTCAAGTGACTGTAACAACAAAAACCAAGTCCTGGAAGATCATTGCACCTTCCTTATTTTTTTCTGTCTTAACATTCATTAGATAGGCTGTGCAAAATATATAAAATGTTTTCTATATAGTTCATTAGGCAGAAATGTCCTCTATAAAGGCTGGAGTGACTGAATGTCTAAAATAATAGCCAGAACATTACTTCCTGCTTTTCAGCTCTCTTGGTTTCCACTGATTGGTTACCAGGCAGTAACTAACTATATTAGAAATATTTAATATTTTGCACAGCCTAGCTATTTACCCAGTTTTTCTTTTTACACTGAACCAGATGTTTTAATTATTATATGTTTTAAGAAGGACTTGAAAGATTGAGTTGAAAATGACTTCATTGACTTCATCATTGTTTCTGTATGAACTACATTATGTATTAAAACATTTCTATGGAAACAAATGTATACCTTTATCTTGTCTATTGTATCTGGTTATTAATGCTACAGTATATAGTACATTAGCAAATGAAATAATATGTTATAAAACTGTTCATTACAGATGGGAATGAACAGATGAATTGGTTATTAAAGCTGACTGCTCAGCATTTCAGTGTCCTATAAACTTTTATTGCTATTTCCTTTACAAGAAGTATGATTGTTAATATAGAACCCTTATAATGCAATAATGGCAACACATCAACTAGTGCAAAGGATTACAATGAACATAATTCTGATTTCATCACATTTTCAACAGAAGATTGCAACAAATAAAAAATATACTTTTAATTAAAATACATGATTATTTATCTGCAAATACAGAATGGGGTTGTGGGAGGACTCCAATTTGAAGAGAAATATACAATAGAGGTGCAACTGATCCTGCCATTAGTCAAGGTTAGAACCTTGCCTCAGGTGGCAGCAAGTTGCTGATTACCAGGGGCAACAAAAAGTCACCTCTGTTAACTTTAAGAGCTGATTTTCAGCATGCATATTATTATAGTAGGTGCTTTTTAGTTTGCCTTGAAAAATTACATTTGCATCATTAAGGGGCCTATTTATTAAATCTTGATTTTTTTCTAGTTGAGTTTTTAAAGGGAAAAAACTTATTTTTTTTTAGATGTATTATGTTGTTACGGAAGAGCACTGGGGCCAGCAAAAAAAAAAAATTATGGTGAATTATGACTTTTAAAAGTCATAATTATGACTTTAAATCTCATAATTATGACTGTTCTGAAGCTGCTAAAAATTTAAATCCAAAAATAAACCTGTTTAAATCATGTAGAAGTCAATAGCAGATGGTCCCTTTAACAATTGGAATATGGATTCTCAGTAGTTTCTGGGTTTTGTTTGATAATCTCATAAAGATTGTTGTTGGATAATCTGTTGTGCTGACAGTTTGATAAATTCTGGTTTTCAGAGCGACAATTTGAAAAAGTTGCACAATTTGAATTGACTCTCAATTTTTGTCACACCTTTTTTTTTTGTAGAGAAGTTTGGTAAACACCAAAAAATTACTTTTTGCATAATAAATGGTCATTTTAATAACTTTTCAATACGCATTAAACATATCCAGGGTAAGACAGTGACTGCTTTTAATGGCATTTATACTTATAAATATCTATACATATACTTCTAAATATTTAAAATGAATTAATGTATCTTGAAAAGTTGCTTACAATTTTATTTTCTTTGGCTTATTTTCCTTGACTGCGCAAAATACACTTCTTGGGTAGAGGAACATTTTCATATTTTGTTACAACATATAACACATAAACAGATTACTGGGCAAATTTACTATTGGTCGAATATCGAAGGTTAATTAACCCTCGATATTCGGCGGTCGAAGTAAAATCCTTCGACTTCAAATATCAAAGTCGAAGGATTTACCGCATTTCCTACGATCGAAAGAAAAATCATTCGATAGAACGATTAAATCCTTGAAATTGAAGGATTTGAAGGATTTTAATCCATCAATCTAACAATTTTCCTTCGATCATAAATTGGCTAGAAAGCCTATGGGGGCCTTCCCCATAGGCTAGCATTGATGCTCGGTAGGTTTTAGGGGGCGAAGTAGGTGGTCGAAGGTTTTTTTTAAAGAGAAAGTACTTCGACTATCGAATGGTCGAGTAGTCGAACGATTTTTAGTTTGAATCGTAGTCGAAGGTTGAAGTAGCCAATTCGATGGTCGAAGTAGCCAAAAAAATACTTCGAAATTTGAAGTATTTTTTAATCTATTCCTTCACTCGAGCTAAGTAAATGTGCCCCTACATGTTGCACGTCTAAGAGGTATATGTCATTCTTGAAAGTAAAATAAAAAGCACCTACTATAATAATATGAATGCTGGCATGCTGAAGACCAAAAAGCCAGTCATATTACCACTACTTAGCTCAAATGAACTGTAGGCTGCAAATCTTAAAAGAAAATGAAAGTGACCAATTCCACAATTAGACTTAATCAACAAAGTAATTGAAGAAAGTCAGTGATATTGGAGCTCATTTCCATTTTAAACAAGAGGGCTAACCTCGCTGCAGCAGGCTATACATCAGGCCCTTCACCTTAAAATGAAAGTTGCAAATTCCAAAATTAGACGTAATCAAAAAATGATTTAAGGAAAAGTCCTAAAGACAGCTCATCACCTAATTCATATGGCTTCAAAACCTTTAAATCAAACATACTTTTAGCTTCCTAGATATATTCTAGCAATAGTTTAGCGTTGTTATTTTGTCTTATGTGCTATAACCCCTCAATAGGCATCTTAGGGGCACATTTACTAATGCTCGAATATCGAGGGTCGAAGGATTTACCGCAAATACTTTGATCGATCGATCAATCGAAGGAACGATTAAATCCTTCGAATCGAACGATTCGAAGGATTTTAATACATCGATCGAATGATTTTCCTTCGATCAAAAAACCTTAATAAAGTAATGGGGGAGGTCCCCATAGGCTAATATTGTAGCTCGGTAGGTTTAAAGTGGCAAAGTATGTATTCGGTTTTTAGTTCGAATCAAAGTCATAGTCAAAGGTCGAAGTAACCTATTCGATGGTCAAAGTACCCAAAAAAAACCTTCGAAATTCAAAGTTTTTTTAATTCCAATCCTTCACTCGAGCTTAGTAAATGTGTCCCTTAGTGTCAATGGGCGATAATTTGTTTTTTTGATGTGCTAACAAAAAATTTGCGTTGAACACCTGACGAAAATTTTCTCTCATCACTAATAATTATTTTCATACATGTGATATAATTTGAACCTGCATTTCATATTGTACCTTCTGCATTTGACTTTTAACAGATTTCCATAGCCAAAAACACAGAGTGGCATATTTACCATATAGGAACTCGAGGGCCTGTGCCTAAGGTGGCAGCTTTAAGGGGGATGGCCCTCAGAGGCCTATATTGTAAATAAAGGTTTTGCAAAAAAGTAAATATTGTAAATAAAGGTTTTGCAAAAAAAGTAAATAAATATTGTAAATAAAGGTTTTTCAGAGGTGGGTGGTAGGAGGGGGGTCTGTCCTGTGGTGTTCATGCTAAAGTGAGGTCAGACGCATTACGTCATGATGTCACATCCACTTACATCATTGTGTATGCACTGGTCTGGTACCTAGGATAGCACCAAACCAAAATACACTCCTGAAGCCTCCTGCATATGTGGAATTACTCTGATGGTAAGTGAGCAGGAGAGCAGTAATACAGGTGTGAGATCCGTTATCCAGAAAACTAATTATCCAGAAAAGCTCAAAATTACAGAAAGGCCATCTCCCTTAGACTCAATTTTATCCAAATAATCCAATTTTTTTTAAAAAAAACTACATTTTCTCTGTAATAATAAAACAGTACCTTTTACTTGATCCAAGATAGATATAATCAATCCTCATTGGAGGCAAAACAAGCCCAATGGGTTTATTAATGTTTAAATGATTTTCTAGTAGACTTAAGGTTTGAAGATCCAAATTACAGAAAGATACGGAAATCCCCAGGTCCAGAGCATTCTGGATGACACGTCCCAATCCTGTACACCCAATTGTGCATATCAAAAACAATCAACAGGCAAAAGTATAACAGTATATACTGTGGGGGTCAATTTATATGTGCAGGGCAGCTTGCAAAGTGTCACACGCTTCTATCTGGTGTCAAGGTAAATTACCCCTTATGTGTATTTGAACATATTTTGGACACCACATACTGGTCAGCTACCAGTTACATATCAAAACATCAGAACAGGATGCCCATATTTATTATAAACTACAACTCTGTTAAAGGGTACAGTTATTACTCAAAACACATCCCACTTCAGTTATGAAAGTACTTAAGACAATTTAACATCCTATTCTAAGAAACCACTGAATTTATATTTCATTATACAATTACCAAATGGCTGATTGATTTCCATATCTCATTATCTTGGCCTTTCTGCCACTAAATTAATGTTTTTTTTATAATTGAATCTTATTTAGACCGGTTAATTCACACACTCTTTTGCACTGAGGTTATTAACATTGAAACATACGCCCTTCACCTTTCTCATAAAATTATCGTTTCTATCATCAACATGTATTTATAGAGTGAGAACTTATCCTGCAGCACAGTCAAATAGAACGGTAGATGCCTGACATCAACAGATTATATACAAATACTGACAGATAATATTAAAATGATCCAAGCTTTATATTATTAGCATTTTCATATGTGCAATAAGTTATATTTATTTTTAAAATAAATATTACAAGGAAAGTTTTCCAGTATGCCATTGGATATGAATTAGCAATAGGATATGGGGACTGATTTATGTCAGAAAACCTTTGGTGAGACTGAGACAGAATTTTCCCCTCCTGTATAATATAAATATTTTTCTAGCATTGGTCTAGTTTTAACATTCAACAATTTTTCTACCCAAAGGTAACTCAGTTCTACCAAAGGTACCAACAAAGGGTTACACCACAGTAAACAATAAAACTTTACTTCTGAAATAATTAAACTTCTTGCATGGGTGTACTTGTTCCCCCTGTTTATTTTTTTCTCAACATCAGAGCCACTATTACAAAAGACTAAGCAGGACCATTACATCTCTGAGTTGTGGCACTTGGGATCTGTGGCTGATCTTACTGTAATGCATATGTGTCAGGTCTCATCCCTGAACATTAACTGCTTTACAACTTCTGATACAGATGCTAGAGTCCTGCGCCGAACCAATTTCTAAGACCAGGACCCGGCCTGAACCTGCAACACGTGACCCGAACCGCAACCTGCATATTTACCCACTTTGATCCGCTACCTGACCCGGACCCACAACTGCCTTATCCGCAACCCGCAACCCGCTGACCACCATCAAACAGGAAGTAAAGTTGCTGTAAATCGGAAGTGACCTCATCAAAAGTGGGCGGGGACAAATAAGTTTTGTAAAACTTTAAAAAGAATAAAATATAGACATTATAACATAAGATCCGACATTTAGATGAGACCCGAAACCCAACCCGCAACTCACAGACCCAAATCTATACCCGCACCTGAAAATCCTACCCTTATTCCGCAGGGCGCCCACTTTTTTTGCGAGTAACCCGTGGGTACCAGACCCGCTGCAGGACTCTAACAGGTGCTATTTGGCCCAGCACAAGAGCAGTTGTGGGATGAACCCCAAGCACTTGGTTGGAAGGTTTTAAGTATTTTTTATTCAACTGAATGGGAGCCATAGAAGTACATTTGTGGTGTCTTTCATCTAACCTTTACGTCTTGGCTGTACCATACTGTATTTGCCATTACCCAACATATGGAGGATTAGTTGGGACAAAATAAACACATGCACTGTACATAAAAACTATGTAAATATATGAAATCTGGGCCTAATGGGATAACAGCAGAAAACTTATATAGACTAGGGAGCATGTAGTATAAAAAAGGTTAAACAGGTTACGTTTCTCTTTTACAGGGATACTATACATACAGTAGATTAGGTTCATCCTAGGTTTTGATGTAATGTAAACGCAAATGTACAGTATTACTGGACAGAATATGCACCAGTGCACCTGTGTTTGTAGCAACCAAACAATCGGAAAACAGTTTGAGCTAGTGTTTCTTAATTTAATCAGTAAAAAATAAATCATAATAATTATTGTGCCGCTGTGTCAAATATTTTATCAAAATCTAAGTAGATCACAGGAACCCCAAGTTTTAAGTGTCTGCTTATTTTCTCATAGAAGGCAATTACATACTGTTACATACTGGTTCTCTGCCAAGCTCTTTTGTGCTTAAAGGAAAACACCAAAAAAAGTAAAGTGTTAACATAATGAAAATATAATATACTGTTGTGCTACACTGGAATGTTTGTGTGTTTGTTTCAGACACACTACTATAGTTTATATAAACATGGTGCTGTGTAGCCGTCGAGGCAGCCATTCAAAGATGAAAAAGGAGAAATGGCACAGGTAACATGCTTTCAGAAACTCATAGTGATTTGATTGTTTTTCAGGATCTTATTTGTTATTACCTTTTCCAAGACGTTATTTTAGTACCTTGATCTGATTACTATCAGTTTCCAGACTTGTATTTACTTTCACTTGTTCTGGGAAAGCCCTGGAGCTATAAGCGCAGGGGCTGCATGACAAGGGATCCAAATGACCAGCAGCCAGATTAATGGTTTATATTTAAAGATTGGCAGAATCTCATGTAGGTGTGTTTAGGTTAGAAGGAATGAGTTAAAGCAGGAGATAGCCAGGCCTATGGGTGGAGTAAGAGAGGGACGTGATGTGGAAGAAGCAGTTCACTTCCTTCTGAGCAGGTAGAAACATTCCACCGTCCCTCATTTTGCAAAGTATGTGAAATGTCAGGAGATTTCTTTTTTATGTTCTCATATTATCTATTAATAACTGAATATGGATGTTTTCCTGAAAGCGTTGTTATATTGTGGTTTCTGTATCTTTACACAGTATAGTTGTGGGAGTCTGTATTGTATTCATTAATGTTAAATGACTGTGAAATGCTTGATCCCGGGAATGTGTCTGATTGCCATTGGGGTCAGGAAGGATTTTTTTCCCTCTTGAAGCATAATAGGCACTGGCTTCTGGCTGAGTTTTTTGCCTTCCTCTGGATCAAAACAGTGCGCATATGATTTTGTATTTTAAGTTTTATTTGTCCCAGCAGCAGTAGGACCTTGTCAGAGTACTGCACAGGTAAATTTGCTTGCAGCAATGCCCTTTTAATGTTCAATACTGTGCATGCTCTATTGGCCTTGTTGTACCTAATAAAAGTTTCCGCAGAACCAGCAAATTCAAATGCCTTAAATGCATGTTTTTGCTTATTAACCTTGGTGCTACCTTTCTATTTAACTATAAAGGTTTTGCTTTGCTTGCATACAAGGAAATATACAGAGAGAGGTATATTTCTAAAGTATTATTTAAAAGACTTATGGACGGCAATTTATTAAAGGTTGAATTTTAGAGGTTTTTAAAACTACAATTAAACTATATTCCTCTAAAACTATGAATGCCATGGAATTTATTATAGGTTATAAAATGTAGGAACAGAAAAAATGCTTTAAAATGCACAAAAATATATGAATATTGCTAAAACCTTTAAACATTCAAGTTTTTCTGACAATCCCTGAAAACCATTAGGATCAGTGCAGCTCCTTGAAAGCTTTTTACTTTGCTCAGTTTTGTATTAGTGGTTTTCACAATTAATAAATATAAAATTTTTAGAAAAAATAAATTTGACGGGCGTAAATAAAAAATGTAACACATAAAAGTCGCAGTTTTTTTCAGATTCAAGTTCTATTTTAATTTGATTTGAATTTTCAGTTACGACTATTCGCTCGAATTTTAGATGTTAAAATGTTTTCATAAATAACATACCATTCGAATTGTGACTAAAATCAAATTTATTGGAGTATAAAAAATTCACATTTTTCTAAAGTTTGAAATTTGATAAATAACCCCCATGTCTCTCTACATGCAGGATTTGTGCAAAAGGCAGTAGTTATTTTGTTAGATTTTGTTTTACTGGAATCAGTTATTTGAATGAGCTCTAATTCATCTGCAAGGAAAGGGACCCCCCTATAAGATTTTCTGTATTGGGTCTAACTGTCAATGAATATCTGACACCCAACTCATGCATGAAGACAAAATGCTGAGAGAGGGATCGTGAACATAAACGTGATTATTTCAGAAACCATGCAGAATGTTTAAAATTTTGTATTTACAAAGTTTCTTATTTCAGTATGATAAAGCTTATATTACATAGTTACATAGTTACATAGTTAAATTGGGTTGAAAAAAGACAAAGTCCATCAAGTTCAACCCCTCCAAATGAAAACTCAGCATCCATACATACACACCCCTCCCTACTTTTAATTACTGTAAATTCTATATACCCATACCTATACTAACTATAGAGCTTAGTATCACAATAGCCTTTGATATTATGTCTGTCCAAGAAATCATCCAAGCCATTCTTAAAGGCATTAACTGAATCAGCCATCACAACATCACCCGGCAGTGCATTCCACAACCTCACTGTCCTGACTGTGAAGAACCATCTACGTTGCTTCAAATGAAAGTTCTTTTCTTCTAGTCTAAAGGGGTGGCCTCTGGTACAGTGATCCACTTTATGGTTAAAAAGGTCCCCTGCTATTTGTCTATAATGTCCTCTAATGTACTTGTAAAGTGTAATCATGTCCCCTCGCAATCACTTTTTTTCAGAGAAAACAACCCCAACCTTGACAGTCTACCCTCATAATTTAAGTCTTCCATCCCTCTAACCAGTTTAGTTGCACTTCTCTGCACTCTCTCCAGCTCATTTATATCGCTCTTAAGGACTGGAGTCCAAAACTGCACTGCATATTCCAGATGAGGCCTTACCAGGGACCTATAAAGAGGCATAATTATGTTTTCATCCCTTGAGTTAATGCCCTTTTTTATGCAAAACAGAACTTAATTTGCTTTAGTGGCCACAGAATGACACTGCCCAGAATTAGACAACTTGTTTTCTCCAAAAAAAAACCCTAGATCCTTCTCATTTAAGGAAACTCCCAATACACTGCCATTTAGTGTATAACTTGCATTTATATTATTTTTGCCAAAGTGCATAACCTTGCATTTATCAACATTGAACCTCATTTTCCAGTTTGCTGCCCAGTTTTCCAGTTTAGACAAATCACTCTGCAAAGTGTCAGCATCCTGCATGGAACCTATAGTTCTGCACAATTTAGTATCATCTGCAAAAATAGAAACAGTACTTTCTATGCCCACCTCCAGGTCATTAATAAACAAGTTGAAAAGCAAGGGACCTAGTACAGAGCCCTGCGGTACTCCATTAACAAAACTGGTCCAATTAGAAAATGTTCCATTTACCACCACTCTTTGTAGTATTTTAGCCAGTTCTCTATCCAGGTACAAATACTATGTTCCAGGCCAACATTCCTTAATTTAACCAGTAACCTTTTGTGTGTCACTGTATCAAATGCTTTAGCTCTAAGTCTTTACTTAAGTCTAAGTAAATCACATCCACTGCCATCCCAGAATCGAGGTCCCTGCTTACCTTCTCATAAAAAGAAATTAAGTTAGTCTGGCAAGATCTATTACGCATAAAACCATGCTGGCACAAACTCTTAGTATTATGATTTGCTATGAAGTCCAGTATCTTATCCTTTATCAACCCTTCGAAAAGCTTTCCTACCACTGACGTCAGACTAACTGGCCTATAGTTTTGAGGCTTACATTTTCATTTTCATGATAAATCCCCTTTAATTTCATTAATGCCCTTAAAAAATGCCCTTAAAACAGGATGTGATTTTCTCCTGGCCACAAACTGCCCTAATCATGCTTCAGGAATGATTTTGTCTGCTACCCAGCAATGGGGCTCAGTCTCAAATAACATGTCCTATTGTTTTAAATGCTTTCTGAAGCCCACATGTTACACATGTTAATGGAGAAGGATTATATAGGAGCAAAAGTCTCATTAACAGACATATAACCCCCCATGACAAGCCCTACAGGGATTCTGTCATGATTTTTATGATGTAGTTTTTATTTCTAAATTACACTGTTTAAACTGCAAATAATTTACAATATTTTTAGTTGTAATATTGGTGCGTAGGCAGCCATCTCAGGTCATTTTGCCTGGTCATGTACTTTCAGAAAGAGCCAGCACTTTAAGAACTGCTTTTTTGCAGGCTGTTGTTACTCCAACTCAATGTAACTGAATGTGTATCAGTTGGACATGGGTTTTTACTATTGAGTGCTGTTCTTAGATCTACCAGGGAGCTGTTATCTTGTTAGGGAGCTGCTATCTGATTACCTTCCCATTGTTCTGTTGTTAGACTGTTGGGGGGAAAGGGGGGTGATATCACCCCAACTTGCAGTGCAGCAGTAAAGAATTACTGAAGTTTATCAGAGCACAAGTCACATGACTGGGGGCAGACGAGAAACTGACAATATGTCTAGTACTATATCTGATTTCAAAATTAAATATGAAAAAAGTTGTTTGCTCTTTTGAGAAATGGATTTCAGTGCAGAATTCTGCTGGAGCAGCATTATTAACTGATGTGTTTTGAAAAAAAAAGTTTTTTTTCCCCATGACAGTATCCCTTTAAGGCCAAACAACAGACCTAGGTATTAGTGGATTTAACAGTGATTTTTGAATTCACATAGATGAAGGCTCCTACAAAGACTCTAATTTATATCCTTAGATTTATTACAAAAAATTATTACAATGGGGGACTAACAGCATTAAAGGATATTAAAGTAAGTGACAACATTCCCAGCGGAATAACATGCTTTGAAAAGTAATTGAACATACTGTGAAGCTTAAAGGGATACTGTCATCGGAAAACATGTTTTTTTCAAAACACATCAGTTAATAGTGCTACTCCAGCAGAATTCTGCACTGAAATCCATTTCTCAAAAGAGCAAACAGATTTTTTTATATTCAATTTTGAAATCTGACATGGGGCTATACATTTTGTTAATTTCCCAGCTGCCCCTGGTCATGTGACTTGTGCCTGCACTTTAGGAGAGAAATGCTTTCTGGCAGGCTGCTGTTTTTCCTTCTTAATGTAACTGAATGTGTCTCAGTGAGACATGGGTTTTTACTATTGAGTGTTGTTCTTAGATCTACCAGGCAGCTGTTATCTTGTGTTAGGGAGCTGTTATCTGGTTACCTTCCCATTGTTCTTTTGTTTGGCTCCGGGGGGGGGGGAAAGGGAGGGGGTGATATCACTCTAACTTGCAGTACAGCAGTTAGGAGTGTTTGAAGTTTACCAGAGCATAAGTCACATGACTTGGGACACCTGGGAAATTGTCAATATGTCTAGCCCCATCAGATTTCAAAATTGAATATAAAAAAAATCTGTTTGCTCTTTTGAGAAATGGATTTCAGTGCATAATTCTGCTGGAGCAGCACTATTAACTGATTGATTTTGAAAAAAAAAATATTTTTCCCATGACAGTATACCTTTAACAAACACAATATTTTGACTTAGGGTCCTTCAAAATATGTGACTTGGTTGGCCTCACAAACCCTTGAATCTAGATATTTACTTACTGTTTATGTGCTTTGTTAAACTTACAACTAAAATGTGCATTGATTAGCCTTTCACACCCTCTTCTTCCCTGTGGTTGGTTGTCAATATCAGTTTCCAGATCATCAATGTCTGGTGGGAGTCCATTCTGCACTGCCACATTGTGCAACATGGCAGCGTCGGGCCAACCCGATCAGGCGCCCTAGGCAGCCTGCCTGGGAATAACGGGCACAGGCACGCATGTGTGGAGAAAATGAATGTGTGCATGCGTGAAATAAAATGAAAGCGTGTATGCGCGAAATAGAATGAATGTGCGCACGAAAAAACAGAAGCAACGGCTACAGCTGCGAGTGGGGACCAGACTAGGGGGTAGGAGAAGCAGAGAAGGCACCCCCCAGCTTTGCGCCCTAGGCACATGCCTACTCTGCCTACCCTTAGTTCTTGCCCTGAACATGGCACAGACAATGATGATGTCTGAAACCTTCCTGGGAGAATAAAGCAGAGCACCTCGAGGGACTGAGAGGCATCGGAAGCATAATTTCATCACCCCAAAGAGGCAATCTATAATATTGCGCATCTTCCGATGGGCATGATTGTACCTATGCTGGGCAGCTGTTTGGGGAAACCTCACAGGGGTCATCAACCACGGCAGAACACCATATCCTGCATCTCCTAGAATGTTGAAAGAAAATCATATTCATTAATTAGTACTTGACAGCATTCGTGAATATTACTTGCTATGACATGTGGGAGCTAGTACTCTTTTATTGTTAAGTGCTGCTTCCAGTTGCCTGTCTGTTGTGTTGACTATTAGCATGCTTTAGCTATGTATGTTGAGTAACACAAACAGCACTCAGTGCCCTTTACTTTAACTGTATTTAATTAATTAATTACATGTTTGGTGGGAGAGATGCACCCTCCCTTCCTTATTAGTTAATTGATACATGTGCATTTGAAAACGTGTTAGTCTCTCCCCTTAACACACATCAAACCTCTAAAGTCAATCAGGTGACATTAATTAGAATTAGTGATGGGCGAATAAATTCACCAGGCACATTTCTCCACCAGCGAATAAATTTGCAAAACTGCGGTGAAAATTCGCCTGCGAAAAATAAAATTGTCTCGTGTCAAAATAATTCAAACTTGGCAGGTCAAAACAGGTGAAAAAATGGGTTGCTAAAAAAGTTTGATAGAAATCTGATAGATCTCGAATTATTTGTTTTAATCAAATTCCAATTAAATCATTTGTAGTGTCAGACTATACAGTACATATTAGAATTCTCGGTTCTCGAAAATCGTATTGAAGCACTCGCATTGGCGAGTTCTACTTAATACATTTTTAAGATGCCAATGACAACTCGAACATCTTAACAAAAAAACTCTCTTGAACTTTAATAAATCTTCCCATTAGTGCATTTATTTTTTATGTTTTTGTCTGAGATATAGCTTCTAAGGGGAACATTTTTAAAAGTTAACTAGGGGTTGTTTTTTACTGCTGGCAGCAAACAGCATTTTTTCTTCTCTTTTCCTCTTTCTGCTAGTGCCCCATAAACCTTTGCTTTCTAAACTTGGGTTGGGTTTAATCAGTATCAGAATCAGGATCAGGTACAGAGGGTGGTTGTTAATGGTACATTCTCTACTTTGAGTAAGGTTCTTAGTGGATTTTCTCTGGGCTCGGCACTGGGGCCACTTTTATTTAACTTGTTCATTAACGATTTAGGGGAGGTTATTGTTTTTAATGTATCAGTGTTTGCAGATGACATATAAGTATGCAGGCCAATTAATTCCATCCAGGATGCAGCATCCTTGCAACAAGACTTGAAAACTGGCAATCTGGGCATCTGGCAATCTGGGCATCTAAGTGGCAAATGAGATTCAATGTTGATAAATATAAAGTCATTCTCCTGGGTAATAATAAAATATAAAAAATATAAAAATATAAAAAAATAAATGTCCAAGCCACTTATACCTTTAATGGGACTGCACTAGGCAAATCCATAATGGAAAAGGACCTTGGAATCCTTGTAGATAATAGACTTTGCTGTAGCAAGCAATGCCAGTCAGCAGCATCAAGGGCGATTAAGTCTTGAGCTGTATTAAAAGGGGCATAGAGTCAAGGGAGGAGGGGGTCATTCTTCCACTGTATAGAGCTCTGGTAAGGCTCCATCTAGAATTTGCCAT
Source organism: Xenopus petersii (assembly GCA_038501925.1). Lineage (NCBI taxonomy): Eukaryota > Metazoa > Chordata > Amphibia > Anura > Pipidae > Xenopus > Xenopus petersii. Next base: position 168,236,083 of record CM076673.1, read on the forward strand.
TCTAGATCTTGGTCTCCAGAAACATAAATAAGCTAATAAAAGGTATAGAAAATATTAGCTTTGAGGAAAGACTGGCCAAGTTGAGGCTTATCACACTAGAGAAGCGCTTAAGGGGTGATATGATAACTATGTATAAATATATAATGGGATCATATAATAATCTCTCTAATGTTTTATTTACCAGTAGGTCTTTCCAGCTGGCACAAGGTTACTCATTCTGATTAGAAGAAAGGAGGTTCTGTCTAAATATTCAAAAGGGTTTTTACAGTGAGAGCTGTGAAGATGTGGAATTCTCTGCCTGAATCAGTTGTACAGGCTGATACATTACATAATTTTAAAGGGCATGTAAAGCCAAAAACATAAAATACAATTTTTACTTTTTTTAATGAAAAAGAAACCTATCTCCAATATACTTTTTTATAATTAAAAAATGTGTACCGTTTTTATAAGAAACCTGTCTGTATGCAGTGAAATTCTCCTTTCATTTACTGCTGTGGATAGGAATTGTCAGACGGTCCCTAACTGCTGAGCAGGGAAACAATCATACTTATGAACAGCAGGGGGAGCCCCCGCCTTACTTACCAGCCATGCAGAACTCAAGCAGCTTGGTTTATGGCGATCCCTAAGCAGCCCAGACCACACTGAGCATGTGCACTTAGTCTTAGTCTTGCAAAGATGTTTAACAAAGTTACAAGATGGTGACCCCCTGTAGCCAACTTTGAAAGCATAAATTATTTGTTTGATTAGGCTTGTGGTGCAGTAAGTTCATGTTTATATTTAGTATAAAAAGTACAGCATTTCTAGCCTTATTCTATTTTAGACTTTACATGCCCTTTAAGAAGGAGTGGGATGGATATGGAAGATAGCTCATAGTACAAGTTGATCCAGGGACTAGTCCCATTGCCATTTTGGCATCAGGAAAGACATTTTCCCCCTCTGAGGCAAATTGGAGGGGCTTTAAATAGGTTTTTTTTACCTACCTCTAGACCAACTAGCAGTTAGGCAGGTTATATACCGTATATACTCAAGTATAAGCAGAGTTTTTCAGCCCCCAAAATATGCTGAAAAACTCTACCTCGGCTTATACTCGGGTCAAGCGCAAAAACGGTCGCCGGCGCCTAAGAATATTTGCCGGCGCCTTAGAATAGTAGCCGGCGTCTAAGAATATTCGCCGGCACCTTAGAATAGTAGCCGGCGCCTTAGAATTGATCTTTATTATTTCAAGGTTCCGAATTTTTAACTGAATATATATATATATAAAATGTCTTATTTCAGTATGACATAGCATATATTACATTTTAATTTTTTTAAGTTATTATTAGTATTATTATTATTATATTGGTTATTATGTTACAATCGCATTATGACCTAACCTTATCAAGCAATTAATTATGAACCATTAATGAACTACTCATTTAGCACTAGAAACATTGACTTATTCTCTCTTTATTTAATGTTTCCACTTGTATAAAGATAATTCTTCATACTCCTGTCAACTGTAATTCTTTCCTATTTACAAATAAATGAAAAGTTTTAAAAAAAAGTTGTGTTACGCTCTTGATGTCATTCTAACAGAAAGGAACAATATTAGTTACATTTTCATTATTTAATAACTAAAGCAGGGGTGTCCAAACTACTGTCCATTTTGAATTGGCCTGCAGCCAGGGCCAGATCAGGCAGTTGGCTAGGGCCCCCCTTGTTTTTATGGGCCCGGGCAATGGATGGAAGACGCGCTATCCTCCACTTCCAGACTGCCACCAATCAGGGCCCACCTAGCTGAAGGTTGCCGGGCGGCCGGCTCAGGATGGAGAGAAACATCACCTGAATGTTTCCTTTGGCTTGATACTCAAACCCTGTCAATCTGGGTCTACGGTGGCTCTGTCCTTGTCATTTACTTAAAAACATACCTGGGATGTCAGGGCTACTTTCAGAAGTCTCCCTGGGCTTTCAGCTCTCTGTCTGACTGGGACCCTTAGGTGGTGGGCCCTGCTGTCTAAGTAAAACATGCCAGAACCCTCAAATTAAATTTCCATCTACGGAGTCTTAGAAGCTGGCCGTGCCTTGCAATATACAAGGGAGGAGGGTAGTAATGTACGGTTATTAACTGGTGGACGTTTTATTAAATATATATATATATACACACATATATCTATATATATATATATATATATATATATATATATATATATATATATATATATATATATATATATATGTGTGTTAACAGTGTATCTCTATGATAGCATAGCTATTCCCTGTACTAAGCACAATTCAGCAGGAACAGTCCCATAGTTTGCTCATAGTCTGTACAGAGAAATACCATAAATTGTAGTGGCTTCACATTTCATTTTGCCTGGGATCTAGCATGTCAGGCTGAATGGTTGGCCCCAATACATTTTCACCTCACCAGATCGGGCCCTTGTTGTAAAAAGTTTGGACACCCCTGAACTAAAGGGAACACATCATTGTGTTATTATCTTGCCTGCAATCCATTAATACTTAGCAAGGAAAAAAAAACAAGGCATAAATAAAGATCTCAATATTCCATCCTACACAGACATAGTAATTATAGAGCCCCTTCTAAATGGGAGCTCATCAGAAATAAGTAATCCCACATCAGTGATTTTATACCCTTATGAATTATAATGAAACTGTCTACACCTGATGTATATGGTTAACCTCAATACATTATAAAACATAAAACAGACAGGGTTTTTTCATACATTTCCAACTGAAAAGATGAGTTTTGCATGGACTGTAGCTTTATAATGTTGCGGCTGACCAGCATTGAATGTATACTGCTTGTAGAGCTATATAAATACTGAATACAATTAAGAGCCTTTTTGGTGATAAAATGAGTTAAATGCATATATAAATCATGGACCATCAATGCCTCTATTTTGTTTGTACCTCTATGATCACACAGACCAACTTTATTGGAATGCAAATAAAATGTTACTGGAATGCAAATAACCTACCTTGTTCTGCAAAAATGGCTTTTGTAGAAAAAAAAAAGAAAAATCATTTTTTAATCATTAATTTGACCAAGTTGCTTTTTTTGGATGGGGGGGGGGTTAGTACCATTTTCTGTTGTAAAGCCTGCAGGTCAACTTTAATGCATCAAATAATTAGAACTTTTAGACATCTACCACAGTAATTATAATGTCAATAATATAGTGTAGCACCTGATTATAAATTAGATTTAAAAACAGTATAGTTTACCCAAACTGTGATGTTGTCTGTAACCGGGCTCCTACATCCCAAAGAAAATTATTTTAAGTCATTTGTAGATGTAACAGCAGGTTAAATAAATATTTGTTTATTCCTTTATTTTTTTTTTGTTTGAGTCTGACCACTGAGTTATATAAAGGTGCACGGCCAGATTTATGCTGCCAATTTGGACACTTCAGAACTGATTTGGCAGCTTATTTGCCATATATGGGGCCCTCAGACGAGTCTAAACAACTAATATCTGGCCAAAAATTGGCAGATGTCAATTGGGCAGGTTTGGTTCTTTAGCCAGATGGAGGACCAATCTGTGTGCTGATGTGGTCCTCGATCTGATGGATTGCATAGTAGCAGTTATGATCCGGTCATTGGCCCAAGGGCCAAGTCATCAGATCAGCCCAATTCTAACCACCTCAATGTGGGAATATTGATGAAAGATCTGCTTTTTTGCCAACCTCACCAAATGAGCCAATCTTATAATGTATGGCCAGCTTAAAATGGGTCAGTTTTCCTCCAGATCTTTTAATCAGGCTTTATCATCTGGCTTGAGAAATTGTTTCAGGAGTCAGAGCCAAGAGTGACAAAAAATAGTCAAGAGTCAGACAAATACTGCTTTTGATAGCAATTACATTTACAAATAAGTAAAACCATTGAAAGCTGGCAGTTTATGAATATTGGCATAATCAGGTGCACCATCATTAATTTCTATCACTAGTTTGAATATTTAGCTGTTTATTGTGTGATAGATCTATATAGTTATCTAAGTTTTTAACCTAACAGATAAAAGCCTTAAATGAGTTTGGAAATGGTTTTCAGAATATAAACTTTCCAAGATATTAGCCATATAAAAAAGAGGTATTATTTTAGGTATTTTTTCCCTAAATAACAGGATATTTCCTTCATGTGTTCTCTCTTCTATTTCTTCTACTAGACTCATTTTCCCATCCATTCTTTAGCTAGTTGTATGCCTAGGATATATGTTTACTTTGTTTTCCTTGGGGAATTTATGAGCTGCCCTGTGAAAGCAAGCCAAAATGGCACCCATTAGAGCATCCTTTTCTTGTCATTTCACTCTGAATCTGTATCATTTGGCATGTAATGTATATTTTTCTTAAAGTCATTATGGTTGGAGGCTCCTGTTAAAGCAAACTGTTTGTTTTTGGCTTCGAACAATTTCATAATAGTTAAGAAGGGATTTGGGATGCATTCTTAATTTTAGTTGCTATATGCCTTAGTCAGATAATCTAAGGGACATTTTTCTCTTTTGATGTTTGGCAGCCAGGGATAGATATTTCTGCCAAGACTGAAGAAAATCTGTTAATTAGTTTTCAACAACCACATAGGTGAATTGCCACTTGGAAGTTCATTTTCAAATTATTTCCAGTAGAATAATTAACAAAACTAATTGTATTTTAATGTTTCAGGTTAAATATATATATTTGGATGTGCCTAATTAAAAAAAAAATCTGTAAAAAATACAAAATTTCTGTATTGATTTAATTCTTATATAGTTAAAAAATGGTTATTAAAAAATGGTAAATTGGTAATAAAAATGGTAATAAAAAAAGAAAACAGTCTAATAAAGCGGTATGTAACAGAATTATTATCTATTGAATATAAAATATGAACTATGGAGTGTAATAACTGTAACAAAAAATGTTAAAAATACCGGGTATATAAAAGCAGGGTAATTTAAGGTAATATGTAATAAATAAAGGCTTTCCTGGGTGGCATGCTACCAGGTATAGCAGATAGCCATAAGAGTCAAACAAACACACTCTGCACTTGACATTTATGTCCTGCCCCTGTCCAAATCTGAGACCAAGGCAATTGTTGCTCTGTATTTCAAAGACCTGCATAAAAGTCTATTTAATTCAGACATTCAGTAATATACAATATATTTAATTTAATAATAATTGGTAGACACATTTTTGGGTGGGGCTGGGCATGACCCAACTGACCCAAAGTACATATTAGTACTAATGACAAAATAAATGGTAGATGAAAGACCTTAAAGTGTGAGTTCAGGGATCTAGGCTCTAAGATTAAGGGAAGGTCATTTATTCAGAAATTTTGCCCGTGCCACGTGCAAGTTTAAAGAGACAGCAGGAGCTTAGGGGCCAAAGCATGGCTCAAGTCTTGGTGTAGGAAGGACGGGGTTGGGTTCCTAGAGCACTGGGCTGACCAGTGCTCTTTGGGGTACAACCTATACAGTCATGATGGATTGCACCAAAATGGAAGGGGGTACTGTGCTAGGGGAAAAGAATGGCTAAAAGGTTGGAGGAGTGTTTAAACTAGGCAAGGGGGGTGGGTGAGAAAGAATTATGGGGAAGATAGGGTAGACGTGGCAGTGGGATTAGTAAGGGGTCATGGGAAGGAGTGAGGGGGCATACAGTTTACCAGCTAAGGAGGTCCCTCTGTTACAAAGAAAACAGACTAATACTAACTTAAGATATAATTCTCCACTAAGTAATGCAAATTTCAAAAGAACATGTAGTAACCTCCACGGTATGCTGGCAAATGCACAGAGCTTGTCAGGTAAAATGGGAGACCTAGAATTAATCACATGCTCTAAAAATGATAATAAGATTGGTATCACTGAGACCTGGTGGGATGAAACATATGACTGGACTATGAATTGAAATGGTTACACCCGTTTTAGAGGAAAAGGGTGGAGGAATGTGTTTAAATGTAAAGCCTGAACTACAACCATGCACTAAAGAAATAACCGTTGCTGGCACTGGTGAGGGAGTGAAATCCCTCTGGGTAGCATTTGTGTGGGTGAGCATCTAGGGAATAGTGATCATAACATGGTCTCCTTTGAGATTCTGTTGCAGAGGCAATTATATAAGGAAGAAACTAAACACAAAATTTTAGATATACAAACTTTGACAGTATAAGGGCATCTCTGCAACATATTAAGTGTGAAATGCTTTTCACAGGTTTAAAGACATTAATTACCTTTGATATACATTCTTCAGTTGATGTTGAATTTAAAATATCTTGTTTGGGTGCAAAGCAAAGAATCCATAGGCTAGAGAACTACAGTCCAACTATTTTAACAAATAAATTATTTACTATGCATTATGTTTGGGGGGGGCCAGATACCAATAAAACAATATCATTCATATCAATAAAATTGACTGATTAAAGTCACAGTAAACACTGTGTACACAGTGAACATTGTAAAGACAGTAATAACATGGGGACAAATTCACTAAAGGGCGAATTATTGCCAACAAACGATCCGCCACACTTCACACCACTTTGCCAGGTGCAAATTCGCTACCACTATGCCAATTCACTAAAATGTGACGTGCCTGGGCAGCCGAATGCTGGCGAAGTTTCGATAGCGTTAATTCATCATTACAACCATTTCATAGCCATCTTTTGCTAGCTTTTAATTCTGCCTACTGAAACTTCATTACTCTTACGATTAGGTCAATTTGAATAGGGCGGGTACATATAGGTCATATGGACGTCTTTATTAGAGATGTTGGTGCAAATGCCTTGAAGTGGCCACATTTTATTTCAAATGTCTTACTAAGCAAAATAAAGGCAAAATAGATCCTATAATGCCCTAGACATGAGCCCATCCTAAAACAAATGTGGCATGCCCCTCAAATGGTTGGAAAAAATGTTAAAACAAAAATGTTTAATAGTTAGGACTTTTGAAGGCAATCCCGCTTTAAAACATGAAAAGACGTCAATGTTTTTTTACAAACTTTATGACTTTCCGGGATAGAGGATATGATATCACTGACATAAGATTGAAGAGGATGTAGCTTCGTTTTATCAGTTCGCCTGGTCTCAGGTGGTGAAGGAAACTCTGGCGAAATTCGCACTTTGCGGAGTAACGACCATTCGCCTGAGCAAATGTGCACCTGGTGATTGAGTGTGAAACTGCCATAGCGACTGTCTCTTTGGCAAGCGAATTGTCATCTACGCCCGTTATTAAATTGGAAATGTCCCTGTGGATGAGATTTCTGAATTTTCGCTAGCGACGGCCACCTTCGCCCTTATGTAAATCTGCCAGATGTCTTTCCAATGCATACAAATCATTCACCACCTTCCTGTAAATTGAGCCACATCCAAAGCAGAGATTCTTCTGAACCACAATAACCCATGCTGAAGCATTGACCAGCTGCTATTTTTATACAGTGCTTGGACTAACCTTGCATCTAGCTGCCATTCAGGAAGAGATACAGTACTATATAACTTAAGGAGCCTAGTCTTTTTTCCTCTGTCCCGCTGTGATTTTGTGTGTGTAGGGGGGGTTCAGGTGTCCCAAAATTTTGCTCACATGGTGGGTCACGCCCATGCAACTCCCCCCCTGTACAAAATCATGGGTGAATACCCAGGAAACAGATATCCCCTGTACCCCCAGGCCTCCCTTATGGTAGTTAAGCCACTGAGAAAGAGATGCAAACACAGGTGTACATTAAAGGGGACACCCAAACACTATAAAGCTTTATTGAGGCAGGGGAAATTGTGAATATTTTTGTCATGTCTACAGAAAGGGCTAGGGAAGAAAGTATGGTTTATTTTCTAGCTTACCATTTAATAGCATTTAATATTCTTTGGAGTTATCTTTTGTGTAAAATATTAGATTAAGTAATATTAAAAAAAAAGGAAAGTTCCAATTTACAAACCACAACAGCCTTGTTTTATTTATTTATTGTTTTAATAAACGCTATGTATTTACTATCGAAAGGAAAGTTGTTACAAACACAGTATAAAAGTGACGGTATAAAAATGAAATCATCCAGAGTCTACTTATGATTTAAGGTGCATAGGGATGAATCATTTTGTTTCTCACACACGCTATAAATGTTTTTTATGGGATTAACAATAACGCCAACGTTGATTTATAATGTTTTCTCCTTTTTTTAAAGCATTACAGCAAATTGATCCTGCTAAAAGAAAAAAAATGGCATTTTCATTTATTTACCATATAGTTTTTAATATAATTTGTTTGCATTTTGATTTATTTTAGAACTACCCATTTGTATATAGATTTTACAGCAAAGAGAAAAACACTGTAATCTTAAAGCCAGAGAGGAGTTACTGTACAGAACAGCTATCCATCTTTTAGTAATATCTAAAGTTGTAATGTTTTGGATTCTGCAAGAAATTGGCAGAACAAAGGTTTGTTATTGAGTCAAAACTAGTAGTTATTATTCTTTAATTTCTATTGCAGTGTTTTAAGTTTTATCCTTTTACTAGATAGAAGATTTGCATTTTTCATTTACATTGTGTGCTGGGGCATACATCTTTAATACCTGCTGTTAACATCTTATTCCACTGATTAAAATTAGTTGCGATAAAGGCTAAAGATGTGTGAAACATTTCATCTAATTCTGAAATTATACTAATTTGGTTTGTAGTCTGATTATTTTACAAGCTTATTTAAAGGGAATGCCAATCCAAGTAATGTTTTGCCTAATAAAAGAAGCCATCATTCTAAGTAATTTTGCAATATACATTTATATTTTTTTAAATGGTGTTTAAATTATTAATACATGTAATGCTACTGAAAGCAGTGTTAGTCTGCAGTGGCAAGCCAAGCCGACCGGGCACCCTAGACGACCTGGGCAGCCACCACGCTCACTCGCGCAGACGTGCGCTTTCCTGAACACATTGTGCGCATAAATGCACAGAACGCCGGAGGGGATGGATGCATGGAGGCAGAGGAAAGCAACGTAGGGGAGAAGTGAGAGGTGGGGAAATCGACGGAGGGGAGGGAGGGGGGAAAGTGACTAAGGAGAGACAGGGTAAAGCACATGAGGGGAGGGAGGCAGGGAGGAGTGCCAGAGGAGTGGGAGGAGCAGCGAACATAGACTAGGGGTAGGCAAAAGTCAGGTACCTGCCCAGCGCCCCCCTTTTATTGTGCCCTAGGCAGGTGCCTCATCTGCCTACCCCTAGTTCTGGCCCTGTTAGTCATTCCCTTTCTATTCACCTCCCCGATGGCTCAGACTGATGAGACAATGTAAGACAAGGCAGCTGATTGACAGACTTGTCTTTGCTGGGTAACTCAGGTTTTTGCAACATTTTTTAAAAAGTAACAACCAAGGGTTAAGAAAATTCTGCTTTCTATAGCAATTGTTTTTATAAAGAACTTTTATAAAGAACTTTGAAAGCATTTTAATAAATGTACAGTATATTGGAAAGTTGCAGTTTTATTTTATTGGGCAAATATTTATTTTGGGGTTGACTTGCCCTTTAAGGTTTGGTGGAGGAGAAACAATAGCCTGTGGTTGTTTTCCATGATTTGAGCTAGAGTCCCTGTTTCCATTGAAAGCAAAACCTAAGGCTACAGCATAAAATGGCAATTCTGTTCTTAATATGTTTCCAATCTGTATATGGTAGTTACATATATATATCACTTTAAAAAATGTTAAAGAGTGGGCCCAGCTGTGTTTGAGTATATTGTTCTTTCCCTTATAGTTGACACTCCTACCAGAATACACCATGCAGGTTTATTCTTTTCTTTTCTATATTAGTAATCCAACAAATAACTTAACATGCATTCATAGATTACAATGATTTGTAATTTAAGTTAAATTTGTTGAAATTCTTGTTTCATTAACTTCCTCCAGAGGAATTTCATTATGTAAAGATTTTGAACCTTCCAAGATATAGGTTTTACAAATTGAGGGGAAAAAAGACTGTGATTGTAGGAAAAAATGACTGCAAACCCTTTCCATGAAACACAAATTTTAATAAAGCTGTCATGTTATTTTTTTAACATTTGGTTACAATTTCCAATTTTTTAGGTAGTTAGCTTTTGTGTCCAGTGTTGTGCCGACCACCATCAATTTTTAAAGCCAACATTGCACCAGGTTTTACGTGGCAAGATTTAATTTTCTTAAATTGCAATAAAACAAGATCTTGACAATTAGCAAATCAGCCCCACATTATTGGATCTTATTCTCATTCCCAAACCTTTTTTTAAAGTAGTAGTAGAAGTATATAAAAGATTTACATTAAAATTACTAGTTAAAGAAGTTTATTATCTAAGGTTCCATTCAAAGCCTAATAACCACGGCACGTCATGTATTCAGTGAGGCAATTGTGATATATTTGAAGAGATTATGGGTTTTATGAAAAGGCACTCAAGATCCAAGGGCTATCACTTTTCCACTCTTGAGAATCAGTATTAAGGCAGTTACAATTTTATATGGCTGATATAATTTTATACAATTTTTGTTTCTTACTTGAAATTTGGCTGCCCCAGCAAAAATTCATTTAGAAAAAAATGAACATTTGTCACAGCAAATAATGTTTTGAAAACCCTATTGCTGCTTACCTGCAATAATAAAACATTTACAATAAAAACAGTTACGATTAATAATTGAAATCACTATTCTGTGCCTTGGTATTTAGATTTTGCTATGCTATTTTATAAAACATTTGAAATGTAAATGTTTCTGCATAAGAATAGCTAAAAGGTATTTAAATAATAGAAAGAATGTTTGTAATTAGATTTATTCTTTTAGATCAGGGATGCAAAACAGTAATTCTTACTCCCAAATGAAGTGAGATAAAAAATGTTAGAAGAAAAAAAACTAGCTGCCTTTGCACATTATGATCGCTGTGTCTCCCCGATGCTCTTATTATTCAATATTGTTCTTTTTCATGCATGAAATTCCTGATATAATGAAGGAAAAAGATTCAAACTCCCAATATGCCAGCCTGGTGGCACTGCTGCAGCATATTGTAAACACCAGTTGACGGAATAGACTTGATGCCAGCTTATGTGATTTAACAGCAAAAATATGTGCTTTACGAAAAAAAAAGCATTTTCAAAATCTCTTTTTGGTTTACTGAATTTTACCGCATTGTGGTTCATATATTTTCAAAGCAGAATTCAGGACACTTGTTTTATTGAGAAGAGAGTATTATTATGCAAAATAGTTTCTCTTTTGGAACATTTAATAGAAGAGCTCAATAGGGATCTATTTTCTAAGACATTCATTTTACAAAAAAAAAATGAATTTGTCAGTTGAAGGAACAAGACTACCCAACTTTATATGAGGAATAATCTCATTTTGATTAATGTAGTTAATATTTCACTCTGAAAATGCAAAACTACAGCAGTATACTGACTAGTATCAGGAAGTATAGATACTATTTATAATATTTATTATTTTCCATTATAATAATATATCAACATTATTGAAAATTAAACACAATGTTGAATGCAAAAAAGACAGTATTAAAACTGACTTAAAGCTTATGGTTCCCTTAAAACATAATTAACAGAATAAGCACGATTAGCGTCTATGTGTAGTAGCAAAATATGATGGTAAAATGTTTTGTGAAAGTCTTATAACTTTGGGTCAGTTGGTCTTTTTGACATATTCACCTTTAAAATGGCTGTATAATTTAAAAAAAAAAATTATTATGGGCCTTCAAACTTTCACAAAAGACTAAATAAATCAAGTGTATCAAAATCAGCTCTGTGTTAAGGGTAGCCAATTCCATCTTAATTAAGGAAAGAAAAATGAATTCACCTCCCCTGGTTAGAAAACAAAGAGACAAACTCTGGTGATGGCAAAAATCCCCTTACTGTTTAAATACTGTTTACTGTTTAAATAAATATGCTCTTGCCAACAGTGTAGACTCATGTCAACCCTAGAACAAACCTTTTGTAAAGAAAAGAAAGTCAGGCTTTAAAACAAATTAAGATTGTAAAACATTTTAATAGTTAAATTGCATCTTTCATTTGATTTCATGTCTGTTTTCCAAGGATCATTAGTATACAAATTATTTATGATTTTATTTAATAGTAACTTGACTTTGTATTGACCAATAATTAAAAAACATTCTATACTGATCAAAAAAAAAACTCCTTTGCTTGTGTCTCAAATACTGTACCTTTGCACCTGCACTTTGCACACTGATAGAGAATGAACAAATGGAGTAGGTTTAAATGATGGGTTGCCCATGCCACACAATCCTTTTGAGATGTGTTTACTGCTTTCAGCTACCCATTGGCACATATAGCCATTCATTTAAACCCGGTTCTTCTTTGTTTGCACTTGATCCTGTCACTTTTAAGTCATCTCTAGTGATGAGGGAAAGTTTCACCAGTCATGAATGCACAAGGGAGATTCCATGTTTCACCATTGCATTATTTTTCTGTGAAACTGTGAAAAGAAAATCCTCCAGGGAAAACAATTGACTTCAAAGCATTGTGCATGAAAATAATGTCACAAAAAATGGAAATTGACTTAATTGTATTTTGCTCTAAAAACTCTGTGAAAAGCTCCATAAAAGACGCGCCGGGAGATCTCCGGCTCTTCTTACCTCCCGTGGTGTCTCTCCACGACAGAATTGATGCTGGCGTCAGCTCGCCAGTGTGGACGCTGAGCATAATGACACTTGCGTTTGGACACCGAGCGTCATGATGTCATCATTTTGCGCAAAATTTTTGGCTCCACATTCCCTTTAAATTCCCTAAAACGGGAATTCTCCATTTTGATAGTGCCCAAGCTGCCTTCTGTTTACAGATCCTGCCTAAGCGTTCATACTGTGTTTGAACTCCAGGTGTTTGACTTTTGTCTGATTTTTTTACTTTGATTCCTGCCGTGACCCTTTCGCCTGATCTTCAACTACATTTTTGCCTAATCCTTGCCGGTACCTCATTTTTGGACTTGTTACTATTTTTGCACTACTCCTTGTAGGTTCCGCAGCAGAAAGCCCGGGGAAAACTGGATCCACAGGGGTGCCCTGTACATCTGAGTTTACCCACTGCTCCTAAGGTTTCTAACCGACTGGCACGTTACACTCCAATTGCATTTGGTGAATTGTCGCTGTTTCCCAAATTTTTTGGCAAAGTGAAATGGGACAGATTTGCTTATCACTTGTCATCTCTTAAATGTCATAATTTTGGCCAAGTCTGTTTTGTTAATAAAACAGCATTTTTTCAACATTTTCCAAATACGTTCATCCTTCTTATTATTGTTTATAGATGTTCAAGCTGACATCTAGTCAGCTTATGTATAAGCAAGCATAAGGCTTAACCTGAATGCATGTTAAAATAAGATGTTTGCTTTTAAACAGGTGACCAGTAAATGCTACCTGCTGATTGGTTCCTATAAGTTACTGCTCCTTGTCTCCTGGTGGCATATAATTGTGGCTAGATACATTGGGGCAAATTCACTAAAGGGTGATTTCTCACCAGAAAATGCTTTGCCATACTTTACTCCACTTTGCCAGGTACAAATTCATTACCACTACGCTAAGTCACTAAAATACAAAGTTGTTTCTGAGCAGCCGAATGCTGGCGAAGTTTCGTTAGCATTAATTCGTCAGCACAAACATTTCTTATCGATCTTTCGCTAGCATTCAATTCTGCCTAGCAAAAATGTGTTAGTACTAAGGTCAATTTGCATAGGGCGGGTACATATAGCTCTTAAAGACATCTTTATTAGAGATTTTGGTGAAAAAGTGGCTACTTATTATTACACATGTCCAAGGAAGCAAAATAAAGATTAAAGACATCCTCTAATGCCCTAGACATGAGCCACTCTAAAGCAAATGTAGCATGCCCCTCAAATTGGTTAGGACTTTTGAAGGCAATCCTGCTTTAAAATAGTAAAAGTCGCCAGAGGTTTTTTACAACTTTTACGAATTTCCAGCATACAGGATTTGATGTCACTAACATAAGATTGAGGAAGATGTAGCTTCAGTTTATCAGTTCACCTGGTCTAAGGTGGCGAAGGAAACTTTGGTGAAAGAGCTAACGTTCAGTAAAATTCAAATTTTGCGGAGTAACGACCATTTGCCAGAGCGAAAAGTCACCTGGCGATAGGGTGCGAACCTACGTTAGCGATGGTCTCTTTTGCTAGCAAATTGTCTGCTACGCTTGTTAATGAATTGGCAAATGAGATTTCTGGTGAATTGTCGCTAGCGACAGCCACTTCGACCTTTAGTAAATCTGCCCAATTGTTTGAATTGGGCACTTGCACCAGCATTGCAGTGTTGCAGTCAACACAGTGAAATTCTGATTCTAGTGCATCATGATGGCATTGCTACATCCACCATTGCTACATCCACCATTGCTACATCCACCATTGTTCCCATCTCAATGTACCTTTTGTAAACATAAGGTTAGTTCCTGCCTTCTGTTGTCTTTTGGCCTGTATATCACTCTGAAACTTTGCTGCATGCCTAAACTCGCATCTGTTCGACCACATATTTGAGAGGCACTTGTAGGCTTTGTATGCTTTATACTATATGTTCCTCATTTTGACTTATTTATCAAAAATCTAATTTGTGTGGCTTGTTCATTTTTTTTGTACTCACAATTTAAAAAACTTTGCTTATTTATGAAAAAATACTAATATAAAAAAACGTTATTGAATACAATCCTGACAAACTCGAATACCTCAAATTGTTCGCATTTATAGGCTTATAAAGTTTGAGCTTATGAGTTTACAAACTCATAGGGGCAGATGAGTCGAGGTCAAAGGTCGAGGTGAATATTCGAATGAAAAAAATTCGAATGAAAAAAATTCGAATGAAAAAAATTCGAATGAAAAAAATTCGAATTTCAAGCTATTTTTTGTGTACTTCGACTAGGGAATTCAATTAGAATTTGAAAAAAATGTAAAATTTGAAAAATTCGACTTTGACCATTTGCAATCTAAAACCGGCCAAATTGCTGTTTTAGCCTATGGGGGGGCCTCCTAGAACCCATTTGGAGTCAATTGGTGGACTTTGAAAAATCAAAGTTTTTTGGGGGGAAAAACTGCATCAAATTCAAATTCGCTATTCCTTCGATTCATATGATTCGAATTCGGCTGAATATGGACCTATTCGATCAAAAACGGACCTATTCGGCCAAAAAAAAATACACCTTCAACTTAATTTCGGTTGGTCTTTTTGAATTTCGAAGTTTTTTCAATTCAAAATTCGACCCTTGATAAATATGCCCCTAAACTCATAATTTTGAATTTAAAAAATGGCTTAAATTTTGACAGTCAGTTTTTATTGGCTTCTACATGAACGCGCCAGCTTTTATATACTGTTTTTTTTTTCATTTGAGTTTTTTGTGCTTAATAAATACCAGACATTCAAGTTTTTGAAAATATAAATCAAATTAGTAAGTTTTTGTATAAAAAAAATTAAAATTCGTACCTTGATAAATCTCCCCTTTACTATAGTATATTGTTGAAAATCTCTGTGGTGTTATTTTAAGGGATGCACCGAATCCAGGATTCGGTTCTGGATTTGGCCAGGATTCGGCCTTTTTCAGCAGGATTCCAATTCGGCCGAATCCTTGTGCCCAGCCGAACCTGAATCCTAATTTGCATATGTAAATTAGGGGCAGGTGGGGAAATCACGTGACTTTTCGTCACAAAAGAAGATTTTTTCCCACTTTTAACTTTCCTGCCCCTGCATATGCAATATAGGATTCTGATTCGGTTCGGTATTCGGCTGAATCTTTCACCAAGGATTCGGGGATGCGGCCGAATCCCAAATAGTGGATTCAGTGCATCCCTAGTTATTTTACTATTGATATCCATCTCTTATTTGCCCAAATGTATTTATATTTTTTAAGTAGCTTGTGTTGATCTAAGAAATTCTTGCAATGAGCCCTGCAGTCCTTTACTTTTAGTGCAACCCCTACCATAATTTTATTTTTCAATGAAATATTTTTAGTATCCATTTCTACTGTTTCAGTTTGTTATCTGCACAGAGAGAGGATTTAGATGACGGAAATCCCCTTCTCAATTTTACTCATTTATATACAAATCAACAACTTCCTACCGACTATGATTTTCATGGGTATACCCTGTACGCTGAAGAATACCTAGAGTTTTAAAGCACAACCAGCATTGCTGCTGATCAGATCCCAATTATAGATTGGTTTCAGCCTTGTAGAGTTTGGCAGTGTAGGACAAGGTTTTTCTTGTATCAGTGTAGGGCTTAAGGGCAGAGACAGACAAGAAGATTTGGGGAGATTTAGTCGCCTAGCGATCTCTTTGGGCAACTAATCTCCCCGAACTGCAACTAATCTCCCCAAACTGCCTCCCCACCGGGCAGAATCTAAATCTCCGGCAGGATGGCACTTTGATTTCTGAAGTCGCCCGAAGTTGCCTCACAAGGAAACTTTGGGGCGACTTTGAAAAACATAGCGCTCCCAGTGTTATCCCGCCGGCGATTTCAATTCTAGCCAGTGGGGAGGCAGTTTGGGGAGATTGGTCGCACAAAGAAGAAGTGATTTGACGCCGGGTGGTTAATTTCCCTGAATCTTCTCGTCTGTCTCTGCATTAAAAATCTCTAACAAATATTTGTCCAGTTTACCTCCTATACTGTAGGAGGCCCCTTGGGAGTAGGGTAGGGGGGCCTCTTAGGTGTGGGATCACGAGGGGGCGGGTGGGGGATTGTTTTGGGTACTTCCATTGTTACCTCACAAACACTCATCTTTGATTTATACAGCTAGACGAGAGGGAGCTAGAATTAGGTTGGGAGCAAATTTCCTTTACTCATTCAGTAGGTAATCAGGCAGCAACAGTTTTGGTTGTTTTATTCTGTTGATTAAACTGTGTAACAAGTTTTGCGGAAGTCTTAAGCTTTATGTATTGTGATTTTTGGCATTGTGCATGTATTATAGAAAAATCTATGTAATTTTACCACCCACTATGTACAATGTTACTTTTCTTTTTTTTTTCTAATGTATGGAGCTGCTTCTGACTAATAAAAGTGAATACACAAAAAAAATCTCTAACAAATAATGCCTTTACTGCTTCTCCTTATCCATCTTGCCTTTCACTTTACCTGGATTAATAAATAACTAAAGCAGAGTCCAAAGTAAATGAAGAGTTTATGTTTGTCCTTTGAAATAACTGGATATTTACCTCTTACTAATACTAAAATTAAATTTACTTATAAAATATGAAAGACAATCAGTAATTTAAAGACTTATACCTGAACGGATTTTCTTTTTACTATGCAGAAACAGCTAAAGATTAAAAAAAGGGAAATTTAGATCATTCTTTTATCATAAAATTAAATTGAGTCTATTACATCAACAAAAAACTGCTCAGAAACGTAGGGAAGTAATATAGTCTTAATCATTCTTGATGATGGCTTGTGTTTTATACAAAAGTACTTGGACGTCTTTTGAAAAATGAATAGGGACTTGTGTGTTTTTGTTATTTTCATATGTTTTTAATGGACTATATTAACTGCCACAAAATGAAATTTTAAATTGCTTGTAGATACTATAGTGGCTTCCTGTAATCCAGTATTATAGAGGAAGGAACTTTTAAGAAAAGTTTAAGATTAACTAATGGTGCCTTGTGTGCATATACTGTATAGAGTTAAATTGAAAGGCACATCTAAGCAGAAAGTATGGGGTGGGAATAGACTAGAAGCCAGGAAACTACAATATATAAGCAGGAATATAGTGCATACTTGCATTGAACACAGGTCTGAAAGTGGCTTTAATATTCAGTTTGGTGCTGAAGTTGCACATAATGTTGATGTAATATGCAAAGTGGTTGTAAAATCTTGGAAATGAATTAAGATCCTATGTCAGACAAAACTTTCAAGGGCAAATCTATAGACACAGTTGTGTTGAATAAAAGGCTGAGATACTGCTACAGCTAATGGCAGTTTACATAATGGAACAAAATGTGACATTTTGCTGAAGCAATCTATTACCTATAACTTAGTTATTCTGGAAAGATGGTAGATTGTCAGCAAAGCTCATGAAAAGGTTGCAAATGCACAGATTTTGCCAAAGGTAACAAAGTCTTCAATGTCTTTTAGCATGTTGGTCAAAGGGAGAAACCTTGAAACATGTGGGGGGGTTATTTATTAAGCTCCGAATACCCAAAATCCGAAAAAATCGGATTTTTCGGACCTTAAAAAAAATCTGATGGTATGAAAACTCTGAATGTGAAAACCTGGCATCTAACAGCTCTCGAGGTCCTGTATAAGTCAATGAAGAAGGTCCCAGTGTCTGTGCTGATGTCCGTGCCGATATCCGATGATTTCGAGGACCAGGAACAAAAAAATCTTATTTTTTTTGGGCTATTTCCTTCATAAATAAGGTCCATTCGGGAATTTTCAGTTGCTCGAAGTTTGATATTAGAAATACTGAGATAAATTCGGATGTTGATAAATAACTCTTGTAGTGTATGTTGGCACAATAATTCTTCAAAGAATTTTTAAAATCACTGCAATAGCTGTCAGATGGAGTGATGAGCGAATCTGTCTCATTTTGCTTTGCTTAAAAAATTAGCAAATCGCAGTTAATAGGTGTCAAAATATTTATGTGCGACAATTATTTACACGCGCAACAATGTTTTCTCACTCCAAATGCATTAAAGTCAATGGCCATTTTCTTATAGCAACTTTTTTGTCTCTGTGGCTTTTTGTCTTAATGCATTACAGTCAAATGGGCAGTTTTTCTTATGGCCACTTTTTTGTCTCGGCAACAATTTTATCTTGCCAACTTTTTGTTGCAGCAACATTTTTAGCGGCTGGTTTTTTTCCTCAGTTTCGTGAAAAAATTCACAATTCCATGACTGGGGAAAAATTTGCTCATCACTAGTCAGATAGTAATGCCTTTGAATGATAACAGACCAGGAGACATTCTCTGAAGGGCACCAGGTCCTAAATCCAATACACGCTGTATGATTTATGAGTATAAGGATATACATATGCCAATTATTATCACTGCTTCCCTGCTAGCTGATGTCAGTATCCCCCACCAGCAGATTTAAACAAAGACTTATATATTCCGTTGGTCTCCGAACAATGCACAAGTAACAAGATATCTTTCTTGAAGGATCAGCTGCCTTGTGTGCCATAGCCATAACTGAAACTGCCTAATACTGCTAGTACACCTGCTCTTAATGTGTGTTTTTGGTCTGTGAACCACCTGTATTTGCTGTGAAAGGTGGTTTCAATTTACTTAAATTGGAAGGACCATGAGCTTTTCTCAGCTAAAGCACAATGACCAGAAAACACCCTATAGGCCATTACTTACATACACTCATAATTAATGCTACAATGACTTTTAAGGACAATATTCCCTCATTCTGAATACACAGTATACAATAAGAGGCAATAGGTACTGACACCCCTAAATATATTAAATACAGTGAGAAGCAGTTGGGATTTTGGAATTGACAATTGGAATGTGGCTGTTGATTGAGTGTGATTACTTAATAGAAAAGCACGTTAGCATTAGAACTATAAAGCATTATAGCATTAAAGGGCACCTGTGTGTAGGTCAGGGTGCAAGTGGGCAAAACACATGTTGGTTTGCACAAGTTTTTTGTACTTTGTAATGTGCCCTGTACTTTGTAAATCATTAGTGATGGGCGAATTTATTCGCCAGGGGTGAATTTGCTGTGAATTTCTGTGAATAAATTCGCAAAACGGCCGTGAAAATTCGCTGACGAAAGTTTGCCGGCGTCCAAAAAAAATTGTTGCCGGAGTCCAAAACAAACGGACGCCAGAGTTAAAAAACGGGCGTCGGCTTCAAAAAACAGGTGTCCGTGTCAAAAAATTGGACGCCGGCGTCAAAAACTAGACGCCGGCGCAGTTTCACAAACTTTTCGCCGTTTTTTCGGCGAAGCGAAACGGCGCTAATTTGCCCATCACTATAAATCATGTCAAAGTATATGGTGCGTGTCCAAGCTCATCTCACAGTTGGAAGCTTTATCCATAAACAATATGACAAATATGCTTATTAGAACCTCCAATGCCATTTCCGCTGATGCACAGTACTTTTATTTAGAAAACATACATAATCTGTGTCATCTTAAACATGTAGACATAATGACCTCTATGAACATTTTCCCTGAATGGTTACATTGAAAATACAGATTAACACATTACTAGTTATGTGAAAGTACTCTGCCACAATCACAGAGAACTTATGGTTGCCGGGAGTCATCTGCTAAGTGCCATCTAGTGTTAGAAGTGTAAAGTGGCAGTAGTATTGGGAGGTATTTAAGGGCTCTTCACCAAAATTAAATGACCAAATAATGTTATTTACAGTTAGTTATTCCAAGTGTTTAATATTTCAGCTACACTTTATTTCAAATTATATTTTAGTAGACATAAGGTATGGAAAGACTCCTTATCCTGAAAACCCCATGTCCCAAGCATTCTGAATAACAGATCCTGTATTAGAAAAGCTGTTTTATGCAATATGCTTATATGGAGACCTCCTTTATTCAGGTGTATAGTTTCCCTTTATTATGCAAAATAACCCTCCAGTGAGAATCCCACCTGATCTGTGAAGCTCTGACTCCATGTTCTTTGATACTGCAACTGGAGTTGGAACCTTTTGCACAGTTTTGCCAGTAATGAACAAGTATGTCTTTTATCCCCATGTCTGACTACAGTGTCATATAATTAAGTAAAAAATGACAGTATACTTACTGTATGTATGATAACCGCAAGATGGCTGACATAGTGCAGTTAATCAGCATTTCTCATATGCGAATCCTTTTACATCTATAATTACATTTTTGCTCAGTATCACTCAATGTTTAAGTATTTTGTTAATTGCAATAGAAAAATAGGCGCAGAGGGACAGCTTTACAGTTGGGTTTAGTGTCCCTTTAAATAAAATCTCCACCCAAATACTTTTTTTTTTGCATAGAGCAAAAAAACCTAATTCCACTGTATATTAATTAAAAATACTCAATGGTTTTGTAAATATAATTGCAACTGAAAGTAGCAAGAGTCAGAACCAGTAGTGCAGAGAAAGTAAACATACTGACATCCAGTACACTGATTTCAATAGCAATTTCCTTTACATATAACTTTAAAAACGCTTGATTCATTTAGGCTATTTTTGTTCAGAAGATTTTCCTGTATAAACCACAAACTGTTATATTCTGAAATATTTCACAAGGCTAAAATATTTCAGATTCAGCTGTCAGCAACTTTTGAAGCAAGCGACTGGTAACTATGTCATTATATTGACTGTTTTACTCGTTTGGCTCTGGTTTATTATTATAGCAGATGTTGATGCGGAAAAGGTCACGGTTCATTTACTATACAACATGATGATAGAAAACCATTTGCAACTCATCATGACTGGAATATGTAAATATAACATAGTCACTAGGAGATAATTAGAAAAAAAAAGTCTAATTTTATGATTACATTAAACTGTAACTTTGAGTGAATTTAAAAAGCCTCATCTATGTTATTTTATCAGTGCAATTAAGAACACATTTCTAGGTATAAATGGATTGATATAAACTTTAATATAGATGTTTCCGAGCAATACAGATTAATTGCCAATATGTGGCAAACGCAAAAACATATGTGTATAAAATATAAATGAGATTATGGATAAAATGTTCCGTGAATTACGGATATTTCACAAAATCCTTTAATCAGCTGAAAAATACATTGCAAAATAGAGGAAGAGCATTTTTTTGCTAGGCTTTACTTTTGCTTTTCCCAAATCGACATTATAAGGCAGTTTATCTCTCACCACTAAAAAACTTCCAGTCCCCCTATGGGCAAACTACCTGCTATGTCAGCAAATCTGAAACAACAATTCATAATATGATGTCTGAATCAAGTCGAAATAATATTCTATAGTGCCAATGGAAAATAAGAAAAGAAAACAAATCTTTAGGAGTTTGTGTTATTTATTTACTCATTTTCATAAAAGAACAATCCAAAACAGACAGGCATAATCAATATAATTATCCTAGGTCTGTAATCAAGCCTGTTGCTACTGTACACTTTACTGCCATAGGAAAGCTGGCTACAGTTAATAATATCTGTTTCTAAAAGAGAGTAATATTTACAACTCCAACTAAAACAGATTACATACTGTATGTTAGCTTAGAATGCCTTATGTAAGTACAATTGGTCTAAATGTACAATAGGGCCCAAATTACCCTACAACCAGGCATCGATTTGAATTAGAGACTGGAATATGAATAGGAGATAGTAATAGCATGCAGCAATTGCAATACATTTGTAGCCTTACAGAGCATTTGTTTGATGGGGTCAGTAAAGGAGTCAGAGGAAGAAGGCAAATAATTAAAATATCTATACCAAGTAAAGGAGACTAATTGAAAAGTTGCTCATAATTAGCCATTCTATAACATACTAAGGGACAGATTTATCAAGGGTCGAATTGAAAATTTAAATTTTTGAATTCGAATTTCGAGTTTATTTTAGTGTAATCCCACTAGGGAATAGTCCAAATTCGATTCGAGTCTTAAAAAAAAATTGAAATTCGAATTTTGAAATTTAAGGGGTGGCCCTAACTTAAGTGCCCAAATTAACTCCAGTAGAGATAGATATATACAGCCTAAATTTCTCAATAGATTATATAGTACCCCACAAAGGCTAGCTAGGATATACCCCTGGGGTTATCCTTCCCCCAGCTGACCCTTTCTCTACTCTTTTCTCTCCTTCTTTATTCAATGGGATTGTGTCCCTCATGCTGTTGTATAATTTTTTTTTTTAAAAAAAGAAGACAGTGGGAGCTAAGGGAGATTAAGGCACAACTGAGAAATTGGTGCAGGGAGAAGGGGCTCTGGGTTTCTGGAGGACTGGACTGATTTTTCATTTGGCTACAGGCCCTTTACCAAGGATTGGCTGCACCTCTATCATGATGGTGCAGCTCTTTTGGAGGAGAGGGTGGCTAGAGGGTTGGAGATTTTAAAGTAGGCATGGGGGAGTGTGCTGGCTATAGGAGTAAGGTTTTTTATGGGGTTCCTCAGGGTTCTGTATTGTGTCCACTTTTATTTATTTATTCTTTATTAATGACTTGGGGGAGGACTTGTAAGTAATGTATCAGTGTATGAAGATGACTATGCAGACCAAATAATTCCATCCAGGATGTGGCATCTTTGCAGCAGGATCTTGACAAACTGGGATTAAAGTGTCATGTTCCCCAAAGACTCACTTGTCTAGCCCAAATCAACTGACATCTGCACGGATGGCCATAATTTCGTTCAATCTGTCCATTAAGCAGCAGGTCTGCCTGTGTATAGTCACCTTAACATACCAATTCATCTAGCATTGGTTAAATCTTTCCTACTTTTCTATGATTGGATTTATTGCTACACTAATACTGACCCGTAATAAGTATAAAGGAACTGGTTTTAATGTGTTTTCCAGATCAAATTTGATTTATTTTAATTAACTTTAAGGAAATTTTTTATGTTTTAATCAAAATCAAGGACAGTGGCTTTTGAATGTGTGGCAAATAGAAAGACACGGTAGACTAAGCTGTCAAAGCATCACATTCAATTAACAAAACCTTATTCCCAAAGCACTCTGGGACAGGTTTAAACTTAATATATCTACAATAGAATATGAAATACTGTATATTACTGATTAAAATCCAGAGACCAAAGTACACGAGTGAAAGCAGCAATTTCTGGGTTTGTATCGCAAGCATTTTAAAATCTATACCGCATCATTTTGTACTTTTCTTCACTCTCAGAAAAAAAATCTAGCTACTGAATAAAAATAATATTTCTATATTGGAATATAATTATCAAGATATTTGTCAGAAACAAACTTATTTGTACCTGCAACTAAAGAAAGGCAATTCATACAAAAGAAACAGATTTTATCACCTAGCACCTGGAGCTTATGAGGTGTATTTATTAAGGTGCAGAAAAATCAGCTTCCTATTTTCAACTGACTTGGCAACATTTCACTATGTACTAATTAGCCTATTTATCAAACAGCAAAAAGAATATAAGTACGTAAACAAGAAAGTAAACATTTTGGTGATTTCAGAATAACATAACTGTAAATCATAATCAATATACAGCACAGACGTTCATCAAAGTCTATAAAGCCATTGCCAAAACTTGTGCTCTGTATTTATGCAAATATTAAATATTAAGACCAGTTAAATTATCCTAAAATGTGAATATACATTAGCCAGTGCTACAACTGAAATATCATGGAAAACACCTAGCATTATAAGTGGCATACTCTACACAAAGTGCAGCAAAATAATTCAGTCTCATGTGTACCATGAGATGGGTCTATGTTCATACAAGAATCCAACCTACACAGATATTGACTGGTTTGAATGTGTATCTAGTTCGTCTGACTAGCCACCCAGAAGCAACGAACCATGCTAGGATTGTACCTAAAATATTTACTGGGATTTGGCCTTTGCTTGGTTCAAGAACTTCAACTTTAAGGTTATGTTGGCATATATTAAAGAATGTTTTGTTTCATTGCAACACAAAAATATCACAGTAAAAATACACTTGAGAGTAACAATCATGTTGTGATACGTTACATAGATTCAATGATAGGGATGTAGCGAACGTCGGAAAAAAAGTTCGAACATATTCGCGAACTTGCGCAAAAATGCGAGCGGTTCGCGAACGGTTCGCGAACCCCATAGACTTCAATGGGAAGGCGAACTTTAACATCTAAAAAAGACATTTCTGGCCAGAAAAATGATTTTAAAGTTGTTTAAAGGGTGCAACGACCTGGACAGTGGCATGCCAGAGGGGGATCAAGGGCAAAAATGTATCTGAAAAATCTGCCTGTGTGTGCTTGGAAGAGATAGTGTAGGGGGAGAGCTGTTAGTGATTTCAGGGACAGATGATAGTAAGTTTGCTGGCTAGTAATCTGCTTGATACTGCTCTGTATTGGAGGGACAGAAGTCTGCAGGGATTTGAGGGACATTTTAGCTTAGGTAGCTTTGCTGGCTAGTAATCTACTGTTCTCTTTAAACAACTGCCATACGTTGACCTTGTAGGCATTGTTTGCCCAGTTTTTTTGGACGCAGCCACTGAAGCACAGTTGCCAGAAAAAATATGCCATATAAATGCTGAAAATAGTCATTTTTCGCCATACGTTGACCTTGTAGACATTGTTTGCCCAGTTTTTTTGGACGCAGCCACTGAAGCACAGTTGCCAGAAAAAATATGCCATATAAATGCTGAAAATAGTAATTTTTCGCCATACGTTGACCTTGTAGACATTGTTTGCCCAGTTTTTTTGGACGCAGCCACTGAAGCACAGTTGCCAGAAAAAATATGCCATATAAATGCTGAAAATAGTCATTTTTCGCCATACGTTGACCTTGTAGACATTGTTTGCCCAGTTTTTTTGGACGCAGCCACTGAAGCACAGTTGCCAGAAAAAATATGCCATATAAATGCTGAAAATAGTCATTTTTTGCCATACGTTGACCTTGTAGGCATTGTTTGCCCAGTTTTTTTGGTCGCAGCCACTGAAGCACAGTTGCCAGAAAAAATATGCCATATAAATGCTGAAAATAGTCATTTTTTGCCATATACGTTGAGTCAACGTATGGCAAAAAATGACTATTTTCAGCATTTATATGGCATATTTTTTCTGGCCTCTGTGCTTCAGTGGCTGCGGCCAAAAAAACTGGGCAAACAATGCCTACAAGGTCAACGTCGTTGACCTTGTAGGCATTGTTTGCCCAGTTTTTTTGGCCGCAGCCACTGAAGCAGAGGCCAGAAAAAATATGCCATATAAATGCTGAAAATAGTCATTTTTTTGGTCGCAGCCACTGAAGCACAGTTGCCAGAAAAATTATGCCATATAAATGCTGAAAATATAAATTTTTTTGGTTGCAGCCACTGAAGCACAGAGGCCAGAAAAATTATGCCATATAAATGCAGAAAATATGCATTTTTTTGGTCGCAGCCACTGAAGCACAGTTGACAGAAAAATTATGCCATATAAATGCTGAAAATATAAATTTTTTTGGTTGCAGCCACTGAAGCACAGAGGCCAGAAAAATTATGCCATATAAATGCAGAAAATATGCATTTTTTTGGTCGCAGCCACTGAAGCACAGTTGACAGAAAAATTATGCCATATAAATGCTGAAAATATAAATTTTTTTGGTTGCAGCCACTGAAGCACAGAGGCCAGAAAAATTATGCCATATAAATGCAGAAAATATGCATTTTTTTGGTCGCAGCCACTGAAGCACAGTTGACAGAAAAATTATGCCATATAAATGCTGAAAATATAAATTTTTTTGGTTGCAGCCACTGAAGCACAGAGGCCAGAAAAATTATGCCATATAAATGCAGAAAATATGCATTTTTTTGGTTGCAGCCACTGAAGCACAGAGGCCAGAAAAATTATGCCATATAAATGCAGAAAATATGCATTTTTTTGGACGCAGCCACTGAAGCACAGTTGCCAGAAAAAATATGCCATATAAATGCTGAAAATAGTCATTTTTCGCCATACGTTGACCTTGTAGACATTGTTTGCCCAGTTTTTTTGGTTGCAGCCACTGAAGCACAGAGGCCAGAAAAAATTAAACCAGTAGGGTTTGCACCCTAGTTTGTAACGGTGGCGGAGGGAGGAGGACGCTAAAGGACAGCTGTGTGTGGAGTCATGAGGCTTGAAGAGAAGGACAGCTGCATAGAAGTCAGAACAAGTCTTCCGGCGTGCAGTAACCCTCCGAGATCCACCCCTCAT
This sequence comes from Xenopus petersii, assembly GCA_038501925.1. Classification (NCBI taxonomy): domain Eukaryota; kingdom Metazoa; phylum Chordata; class Amphibia; order Anura; family Pipidae; genus Xenopus; species Xenopus petersii. Next base: position 168,262,774 of record CM076673.1, read on the forward strand.
TCATTTTAATAAAGGTCAGGTAATCGACACTTTTGTGACCTAGGCGAGTTCTCTTCTCAGTTACAATCCCTCCTGCTGCACTGAAGGTCCTTTCTGAGAGCACACTTGAGGCTGGGCAAGACAAGAGGTTCATGGCAAATTGTGACAGCTCTGGCCACAGATCAAGCCTGCGCACCCAGTAGTCCAGGGGTTCATCGCTCCTCAGAGTGTCGATATCTGCAGTTAATGCCAGGTAGTCCGCTACCTGCCGGTCGAGGCGTTCTTTGAGGGTGGATCCAGAAGGGTTGTGGCGCTGCCTTGGACAGAAAAACATTTGCATGTCTGACGTTACAGACTGGCCAAAGGGCTTTGTCCTTGCAGGTGTGCTCGTGGCAGGATTACTGGCACCTCTGCCCCTGGAATGTTGATGAGTTCCTGAAGTGACATCACCCTTAAAAGCATTGTACAACATGTTTTGCAGGCTGGTTTGTAAATGCCGCATCTTTTCGGACTTGTGGTATGTTGGTAACATTTCTGACACTTTATGCTTGTACCGAGGGTCTAGTAGCGTTGCGACCCAGTACAGGTCCTTCTCCTTAAGCCTCTTGATACGGGGGTCCTTCAACAGGCATGACAGCATGAAAGACCCCATTCTCACAAGGTTGGATGCAGAGCTATCCATCTCCGCTTCCTCATTATCAAGGACTGCATCATCCACGGTCTCCTCCCCCCAGCCACGTACAAGACCAGGGGTCCCCAAAAGGTCACCACTAGCCCCCTGGGAAGCCTGCTCCTGTTGTTCCTCCTCCTCCTCCTCCACAAAGCCACCTTCCTCCTCTGACTCCACTTCTGGCACCTCTCCCTGCGTTGCAGCAGGTGCCTGGGTTCGTTCTGGTGATTCCGACCATAAATCGTGCGCTTCCAGCTCCTCGTCACGCTGGTCTACAGCCTCATCTGTCACTCGTCGCACGGCACGCTCCAGGAAGAAAGCGAAGGGTATTAGGTCGCTGATGGTGCCTTCGGTGCGACTGACCATATTTGTCACCTCTTCAAAAGGTCGCATGAGCCTGCAGGCATCGCGCATAAGCACCCAGTAACGGGGGAAAAAAATCGGCAGCTCTGCAGATCCAGTCCTACCACCCAGTTCAAAAAGGTACTCGTTGACGGCCCTTTGTTGTTGCAGCAGACGTTCCAACATAAGGAGCGTTGAATTCCAGCGAGTCTGGCTGTCAGAAATCAAACGCCTGACTGGCATGTTGTAGCGCTGCTGAATGTCAGCAAGGCGTGCCATGGCTGTGTAGGAACGTCTGAAATGGGCCGACACCTTTCTGGACTGGGTGAGAACGTCCTGGAATCCTGGGTACTTGGAGACAAAACGTTGGACTATTAAATTTAACACATGTGCCATGCAGGGCACATGTGTTAAATTTCCCAGTCTCAACGCTGCCAACAGATTGCTTCCATTGTCACACACCACTTTTCCGATCTGCAGTTGGTGTGGGGTCAGCCACCGATCGGCCTGTGACTGCAGAGATGACAGGAGTACAGATCCGGTATGGTTTTTGCTTTCCAGGCACGTCATCCCCAAGACAGTGTGACAACGGCGTACCTGGCACGTCGAATAGCCTAGGGGGAGCTGGGGGTGCACAGGTGTGGAGGAGGAGAAGGAGGACCCAGCAGCAGAGTAAGAAGAAGAAGAGGAAGAAGACGAGGTAGAGAGCGATGGAGGAGTAGAGGTGGTGGCAGAACCGCGTGCAATCCGTGGCGGTGACACCAACTCCACTGTTGTTGTTGTTGAGCTACCCATTCCCTGCTTCCCAGCCATTACCAAGTTCACCCAGTGGGCAGTGTAGGTGACATACCTGCCCTGACCATGCTTGGAGGACCATGCGTCAGTAGTCATATGGACCTTTGGCCCAACACTAAGTGACAGAGATGCGGTAACTTGGCTCTGCACATGTTGGTACAGGTGTGGTATTCCCTTTTTAGAAAAAAAATTGCGGCTGGGTACCTTCCACTGCGGTGTCCCAATTGCTACAAATTTGCGGAAGGCCTCAGAGTCCACCAGCTGGTATGGTAAAAGCTGGCGGGCTAAGAGTGCAGACAAGCCAGCTGTCAGACGCCGGGCAAGGGGGTGACAGTCAGACATTGGCTTCTTACGCTCAAACATGGCCTTCACAGAAACTTGGCTGGTGGCAGATGACTGGGAATGGGAACAGGTGGTCAAGGTGGAAGGCGGAGTGGAGGGTGGTTCAGACGGGTCAAGGAGAGCAGAGGTAGAGCAGTAAGATGCTGGACCAGAAGGAGTGTGGCTTTTAGTTTGCCTGTTGCCTTTGAGGTGTTGCTCCCAAAGTGCTTTGTGCTTGCCGCTCATGTGCCTTCGCATAGAAGTTGTACCTATGTGGCTGTTGGGCTTACCAAGGCTCAGTTTCTGACTGCACTCATTGCAAATTACAATGCTTTTGTCAGAGGCACACACATTAAAAAAATCCCACACTGCTGACTTTTTGGAAGTGTGCGATCTGGCGGTAACAGTAGAAGTTGGCGGCATTGGCGGCAATGGCGGGTGCGTTGGCCGGCTGAACACAGGTGCCGATACATGTTGTTGCCCTACTGATCCCTGCGGGCTGTCCTCCCTGCTTCTTCTAAGTCTTATTCTCCTACTGCCTCTCTGACTCTCCGTCTCTCCATCTGAACTACCCTCCTCTTGCTCTCTTCTACTAGGCACCCACAAAACATCAATCTCCTCATCATCATTCTCCTCAGATGCATCAATTTCTTCTGACACATCACAGAAGGAAGCAGCAGCGGGGACCTCCTCCTCATCACTCATCATTATGTCCATCTCTGTCGTGTTCTCTGCCAGAATTAAATCTGGTGTAACGTCCTCATCTCCTTCATCTTCTTCTGGCAATAATGGTTGCGCATTACTCAGTTCAAGAAACTCATGGGAAAATAACTCCTCTGACTCCAGTGAAGAAGGGGCACCGGTGGTGGAGGAAGTGTTACGTGGGGTGGCCATAGCAGTGGAGGATGAGGAGGATGTTGTGGTAAAGTTAGAAACGGTAGAGGATGGGGTGTGCTGTGTAAGCCAGTCAACTACCTCTTCAGCATTTTGGGAGTTCAGGGTCATTGGCTTTTTAAAACTGGGCAATTTGCTAGGGCCACAGGATTGCATAGCAGCACGGCCCCTAGCACGGCCTCTGCGTGGCGGCCTGCCTTTGCCTGGCATTATTTTTAAAAAAACAACAACAACAAAAACTCAGTTGGTTTTTCTGGAAACGATAATACACACAGCTAGATGGCAGTTTGAAGAAAACAGTGTGCAAATAATGCCTACAAGGTCAACGTATACACAGCGGTGGATACGGATTACGTAAAATATATGAATGCTGCTTGAAAAAAAGTAACTCAAGTGGTTTTTCTAGAGACGATAATATTATCAATATTTAGACAAAATGTGAACAAGCTCACACAGCTAGATGGCGGTTTGAAGAAAACAGTGTGCAAATAATGCCTACAAGGTCAACGTATACACAGCGGTGGATACGGATTACGTAAAATATATGAATGCTGCTTGAAAAAAAGTAACTCAAGTGGTTTTTCTAGAGACGATATTATCATCAATATTTAGACAAAATGTGAACAAGCTCACACAGCTAGATGGCGGTTTGAAGAAAACACTGTGCAAATAATGCCTACAAGGTCAACGTATACACAGCGGTGGATACGGATTACGTAAAATATATGAATGCTGCTTGAAAAAAAGTAACTCAAGTGGTTTTTCTAGAGACGATAATATTATCAATATTTAGACAAAATGTGAACAAGCTCACACAGCTAGATGGCGGTTTGAAGAAAACACTGTGCAAATACTGCCCACAAGATCAACGTATACACTACTACAGCGGTGGATACGGATCTCGTAAAATTTATTATGGCTGCTTGAAAAAAGTCACTCCGGTGTTTTTTCTGGAGACGGTAATATTATGGATATTTAGACAGAATGTGAACAAGGTCACACAGCTAGATGGCAGTTGGTTGAATAACACACTGGGCAAAAAATGCCTACAGGGCAAATAATGCCTAAAAGGTCAACTTATACACTACTACAGCGATGGATACGGATTACGTAAAATATATTATGGCTGCTTGAAAAAAGTCACTCCGGTGTTTTTTCTGGAGACGGTAATATTATGGATATTTAGACAGAATGTGAAGAAGGTCACACAGCTAGATGGCAGTTGGTTGAATAACACACTGGGCAAAAAATGCCTACAGGGCAAATAATGCCTAAAAGGTCAACTTATACACTACTACAGCGATGGATACAGATTACGTAAAATATGTTATGGCTGCTTGAAAAAAGTCACTCCGGTGTTTTTTCTGGAGACGGTAATATTATGGATATTTAGACAGAATGTGAACAAGGTCACACAGCTAGATGGCAGTTGGTTGAATAACACACTGGGCAAAAAATGCCTACAGGGCAAATAATGCCTAAAAGGTCAACTTATACACTACTACAGCGGTAGTAAAATAAAAAAAAGTAAAATAAAAAAAAAATGAATATTAAAAAAAAAAAAATTAAAGTTGGTGCTGCTGAACTACTAGGAGCAGCAGGTTTAGCACACCAGTCCCACTCCCCAACACTGCTAGACTAATAGCACTGGGCTCTTATAGTAGTAGTAGTAGTAGTAGTAAAACAACAAAAAAATAAATAAAAGCAGTCCTTACAAGGACTACTGTTATTGCAGCAGTCAGCAGATGAGATCAGAAGCAGGACAGCTGCCCACTGCAGCTACATACAGAGCACTGCAGTAGAAGGTAGATTACTAGCCAGCAAAGCTACCTAAGCTTAAATGTCCCTCAAACCCCTGCAGACTTCTGTCCCTCCAATAACAGAGCAGTATCAAAACGATTACTAGCCAGCAAACTTTCAACTGTCCCTGAAATCACTAACAGGCAGCAGCTCTCTCCCTACACTATCTCTTCAGCACACACAGGCAGAGTGAAAAAACGCTGCAGGGCTTCGGTTTTTATAGGGAAGGGGAGTGGTCCAGGGGAGAGCTTCCTGATTGGCTGCCATGTACCTGCTGGTCTGGGATGAGAGGGCAAAAAAAAGCGCCAACAATGGCGAACCCAAAATGGCGAACGTCGCGCGACGTTCGCGAACTTCCGGCGAGCGCGAACACCCGATGTTCGCGCGAACAAGTTCGCCGGCGAACAGTTCGCGCCATCCCTATTCAATGAAGGATTAGTGAAATTAAATCAAAGTTGATTCAGGAAATGGTCCAATTGTCATCTTTGAGTAAGGAAGAAATTATTAGACCATGAGGGGCTTCGAGAAGAAGTTAGGCCACCATAACCTATGCATTTAGGAAAATGAAAGTCTTATTAAATCTTAGATTGTATATACTGTATGTATAAAAAAAAATACAGGCCAAGTTGCACAGTGTAGTGGTGATAGCAAAGCAGCCCTGTCCTTGCTATGTGCCTCCCCCTACCTGCCCTCATGAATAAAGTGCTGCCAAACAACCAGTGCTGTATTTATGGGTGAATGGAGGTCTCCGAAATTACTGCAGGACAGGGAACAAAGTGCAAACAACATGGATAATTGCCAATGTTTTTCGCCCTACCCTGCATGTAGTAAATGGTTTTCACCTTGATGGTTTTGAATCTTTACATTGGAAACAAAAGATGAAAACCCTACAATTAGGGGCCCATTTACTTAGTTCGAGTGAAGGAATAGAGGAAAAAAAGTTTGAATTTCAAATAGTCGAATATGGCTACTTCGACCATCGAATGGGCTACTTCGACCTTCGACTACGACCTTCGACTTCAAATCAAAGATTCGAATTATAAATCGTTCGACTATTCGACCATTCGATAGTCGAAGTACTGTCTCTTTAAAAATTTCTTCGAACCCCTAGTTCGCCACCTAAAACCTACTGAGGCCAATGCTAGCCTTTTAGGAGGATCAAACACTTACAACAAAGGTTCTGCTAGTCAGTAACGTAACTAGAGGGGGGCGGGCCCCCGTCCCCTCCGTACGCCCGGAAAAACTGAAGAAGTCAGTGGCGTGCGAGCTGCCGGGGGGCCCTGAGGGGGTGTGGGTCCTGGCCCAATCACACCCCCTGCTCCCCCGGTAGTTACTCCACTGCTGCTAGTTCTATAAAATATTTTGCATGTAGTATGTATGTAGGTATACTATTTTGGCAACATATCTCACAAAAGCATACTTTTTTCCAAGGCATAAAATAGATTATGATAAATAATAATAATGAATACATTATCCAGAAAATGCCAAAATATGTTGATACCATTTCCTATGGTATATTTTTTCACAAACACATTGAAAACCTGTATTTGATAGTAACACAAATCTATGCTTGCTCTATTGCTTTTTATGTTTTTATCCATTCATTTTTTCATAGAATTAAGGCACAGGGATCCAAATGATCAAAACAGACCTTATTGAGACAACCCATAGTCTACAACATACTGGTTATTAAGATCCAGTACCTTTACAGTATATCACAATCATTTTTAATCATATATATATATATATATACATAATAAAAGGAAGCTTTTTCCTGAGCATAAGGCTTTCTAAAGTAAGAAGTAACTAAAATAGAAATTGGATATTGATGTAATTCAAAATCCCAATGAACATAAACATAAGCTAAAACATGTTTATTCATAAAGTGCTTTAACCTTGACTTAACCTATGCTTTTATATACATCAATAATGAAGGTAAATTTATACTTCCTGTTTCTGTGTAAAGTAACTTAGCATTTGTTTGCTGCCTGCAATAACATTGTATCTTTATCCTTTGCTTTAGCTTAACATAACTAAATAATGCGTAAGCCTGTTAAATCGTATTTCAAAGTAAAAACAACTACAAATCATATTGAATTTATCAGTTAAGGATGAACTTATTATTTTTTTTACCAATTATTACCAGGGACTTTTTTATTTTTAAAGTCACATGTCAAGTAACATTATGGCTGATCATTTTTAAACGGGGAAAACATAATGTATTACTGTTGTGCTGAAGTGTAAGATCACATCAGGGTCTGTTGGATCTTTTGCAGAAAGTAAAATATGAAAGGGGTGAGTTGATGGATTTCACTAGCGACTCATTGCAAGTGACGGAACTACTGGAAATGCAACTAAATGGCTTGATACTGGTTGTCCTTTCAAATAATATAAGATAAGATTTTTGATTCTGTAGGGATATAAATTTGCCAACAATTGAAAAATAATTCTAGGGATGCACCGAATCCAGGATTCGGTTTGGGATTCGGGCAGGATTCAGCTTTTTTCAGCAGGATTCGGATTCGGCCGAATCCTTCTGCACGGCCGAACCAAATCCGAATTTGCATATGCAAATTAGGGGTGGGGAGGGAAAACGTGTGACTTTGTCACAAAACAAGGAAGTATTTTCCCCTTCCCACCCCTAATTTGCATACGCAAATTAGGGTTCGGATTTGCTTCGGTATTCGGCAGAATCTTTTGAGAAGGATTCGGGGGTTCGGCCGAATCCAAAATAGTGGATTCGGTACATCCCTAAATAATTCAAATACATTTGAGGACCCTGATTTTAGAGTATAATGTGTAATTCATGCTTGGATTTGATTGGTCATTTTTATTAGACGTGTTAACAGTTTACATACTGTTTTGTTTTGTTAAACTAAAGGACACTGATTTGTAAAAGAGGGAACAAAATTTTATACTTTATTGGTTCCTGATGTGTATGCTCTCTTGAGTAATAATGCAAAGAGAATGTAGAAAATGTAAGACACCTAAGTTTGCATTTCAACTAGGAGTGCAGTGTTTCAGAAGAGACTGTTTAGGGGCAGTCTTCAGTTGGAGGCATTTAGGTGAAAAATAACCTTCAGACATATCTACAAACAAATGTTCAAGAGTTGCAAAGTGAATACCCAGTTAAAAGTCTTGGTACATTCTGAGTCACTGCAGCCACTTTTCTTTTCTAGCAATCATGAGAATAGCCTCTTTAGTTCAAATGGAATTAGGATTGTTTTTAAGTGATAGTTTTCAGAAAATATGGTGCTAGGTTTCTGTGTACAATGTTTCAAAATAAATTTGGCAGTATAATGAGAGGGCCTGGAAACTTTTTTTATGCACTAAATACCAGCTGGAGATATTTATAATACAATCTAGAATATTGTGACAAACACTAAAAACTATTTTGGGGAAAACGGAGAGAAACTTTAAAGAGATTAAAAATGTGCTTATAATCCTAGGCCCCCTCCAAAGGCCTTCCCTCTCTCATCTCAAACCACAGCAAAGGAGATAACTGCTCCTATCACTGTATCTGATTAAACGGAGAGAAGGGTCAGTAGGCAAGCTCTCATGCAACTTCAGCTCCTCTTTTCGGCAATCTCATCACAGGAATTGGAGTTGATTTGGACTTGGCTTGAAATGTGAATATTTTGTTTTGGTTTTTGCAATGTACTGTACCTCTTTTACCACAGTGACGCACGATGATAAAGATCAGAGAAGTTATACAGCATCTCCTTAAAAGGTTTTTCTTTTGCTTACTTATCTGGTGACTCAGAAGGTTTGTCATGAAATGTGTAGAATGGCACCATTTATCAAGGTTGCTGTGCTGTGTCTGGTTTGGGCTATGAAATACTGGTGTTGGTGGACACTCTACTGCTAACTGATGTAAAACAAAAAAATGGCCACAGGTCAACAGGCACCCAGGGTTATGGATTAAAGCAGGGGTTTTGTTTACAGTGGAAACAATTCATTGCTGCAACCTCAATAGGGTCCCAACACAGAGGTTGAAGATTTATGTCTGCAGAGGTCTAAGAACAGACCATTTTAAATCCCTGGCTTTATTTTAAAGAATAGAGGCTTATGAGGTGATTCAGCATTTTATAAACACCAGTGGTTCATTTATCAATATTCAGATTTTGAATTTGAATTCAATTTTACTCGAAATTGGAATATTCAATTATTTATTAAAAATAAAAATTTATTAAAAATAAATGATGATGATGATTTACTATAAAAATCGATTATCTCAAACGCGGACAAATTTTACTGAGTAGAAAGCTTGAATCGAATTCGGATTTGATCAAACTCGATTTGAATGACTGGAAGGCTGCAAACATCTCTAAATTGCTCACTAGACCTCTCCCATTAACTTATACAGCAATTTGACAGGTTTTAAGCGGCGAATAGTCAATTAGTATTCTTAGGGCCAGAGTATGATAAATTTAGAAAATGGAATTAGGATTTTGAAAAAAAACTCAAGTTTGGAAAATTGCCTAATCGAATTTGACAGTTTTGACCATAAAAATCGAAAATTAAATTTTTCAATTTGACCCTTAAAGGAGAAGGAAAGGCTAAAATGAATTAAGCTTCATCAGAAAGGTCTATATAAATACACCAGTAAACCCTCATGCTGCTCTAAGCCCTCTTTCAAAAGGAACACAGCATTTCTTTCCTTATATTGTGTACACATGTGCTTCTGTATCAGACCTCCTGTTTTCAGCATAAACCTCCAGGGCAGGGCTTGAGCATGCTCAGTTTGCTCCTCTCCCCCTCCCTCCTCCCATCCCTGCTGTAATCTGAGCTCAGAGCTGTAAGTGAGCAGGGAGAGACTCAGGCAGGAAGTGATGTCACACCAAGTTTATATGGCAGCTTCTACCCTAAACAAACTGCTGTTTACTCAGGTATGGTAAAGCATTTTGCAGAATAAATATAGCATTCTAGCTTATCTGTTATATAAACCGTAATCTGTGCAATAAACCATCTTGGAGCATTCCTTCTCCTTTAATAAATCTATCCTTTAGAGGCACATTTATCAAGGGTCAAATTTTAAACTCCTGTGAGTTTTTTAAACTCTCTTAAATTCGATTGAATTCAAAATTCGACTGGGCATAATTTGTTATTAAAATTAAAGTTTTAATATTCTGACTAATTTTACGATCCATAAACTGTAATCCAATTTGATTGGAATTATAAAAAAAATTGACATACATGAATTCGGCAGGTTTTAGGTGGTGAATAGTCAAATTTAAATTCTTAAAGGCCCAGAGTATGGTAAATCTCGAAAATCAAATTCAAACTTTTAAAAATTCCCTAGTCGCATTTTACAGTTCTGACATAAAAAAAAAGCAAAAATTTTAATTCGAATTTTCAATTCGACCCTAAATAAATCTGCCCCTTAAACAATTACTGCATGTGAACTTCATAAAGCTTTGCTTGTGATCAGTGAATATTTCTGCAACAGGTTACAAAAGTTGTTAAAGTGCATAGGATCCACCACAGTTTCATAGACATTTAGATATTCTCTCACCTCTAACCCATTTTCCACAATATACAGATGCAGCCACTTTGGTTTGTCTGTTTGACACAGAATAACTAAACACAGATATCCCATTTATCTCATTTAACACAGAAAACTGCGTCACAACATCCCATCTAATTAAAGCATTCACCATTGTGAACAATGGATCTTTGGTATGCTAATGAAAAGGTTAAATGCATTAAATGAGTTAAGATGACTTAAGATAACACAGTTTCTTCAATTACCCCTGAGTCATGACGCATTTAACTCACAAATCCAAGTGGCTTCATCTGTATTAATGTATGACATGAGGAGGGGCTGCCAGAGTCAGAATGATCTATAGGAATATGGTGAAAGGCAGAAATAGCAGATAGAGGAAAGTTTTGGAATACATACCCTGTATGTTTAGCAATTCAATTATCTTGTGCAACTGGGTATCATAAAGGGTATTATAATTTGTGATGGGCAAATTTGGGGCGTTCGCCAAAAAAACTGCATAAAATTCATGAAACTGCGTCGGCGTCTCGTTTTTGATGCCGGTGTCCATTTTTTGGACATTTTCACCAGCGGATTTGCAACAGCGTCCAAAAAACGAGATGCCGGCGCCGTTTCGCGAATTTAACCGCCCCAAGTTCACCCATCACTATCCACCAATTAAAGAAGGGTTCACACAGTCAAATCCAGCATTAGGCTGTGATCTATATAAAGCCCTAATTGAGATTGATTAGGATACTGGGATAACCTTTTCCAAAGCCAATGACTAGATCATTAAATATTGTGAAAACATATAGCTGATGGTTAGACACTATTTAAAAGCATTCTAAATTATATTCTTGCAAATGTTAACATGTGTTTTTATTTTTTATATTTGCCCAATAAATAAATAGCCAAGGCTATGTACTCGTATGTGCTTCACAGGCGGTTGCAACATTCCACGTGCAAGTGGTAACCTGTGAGCTCTGCTTGAATGAATGAATCAGAAAATAAGATATTGATTTGCACATTTGTTTAAATGAGAATGTTCTCTGAAAATGGAAAATATACTCTGGTGTTTCTGATGATGAATCATTTGGACAAGTTTGTTTGTTGATGTGCACATCTCTGTCAGACTGTTCTTTAAAGTTCATATTAACTGTTTAATTAGGCCCTTAAGCAAACTGATAATTAGCTTTTGGAATCATTTGTGAACCAGTAGACATTTATACAAACTCTTTCCTAAAGCCTTTGCTATTACAAAATAAGGTCATGTATCTCTTATGTGAATTATTTTCAGACTAAATTGGAAACAGCTCAGACAGGAGCACTCATCACACAGAGGCTTTCTAAATACTAAAATCTCATTTCAAAATACATTTAGAAAAACGGAGCCAATATGTTCCCTTTAGTCTTCTGATCGCAGACAAAAATGCCAAAACTTTGTAAAATGACTACTGTGTTAGTTGCAGTTAGACACTATTTACTATAGACATCATTTAGTGGGACTAGTATAAGCCCAATTACCCAAATTTTCATTTTGACCATATAAAAAAAGAGAGTGGCAGATAGTGTTAGCGTTAACCTGATATGCAGAGATACAGATGCTTTATTTTTGTTGCAGCTATCATGTATATCGCTTCCCCTCAAAGGAACTGCTGGGTTATCACTTGGTATTTGTATAGCTTAGCAGAAAATGTCAGAGAGGGCAATGAGCTGAGAAATTTCAAGAATATAACTCGTACTGTGTGGGAACTGAAGTAGGAGGACAAGAATTTCTGATTTCTTAGCATCCATATCTCATCACATCTGGAGTGCTAATGCTTAGGATCCTCACCTCACACTCCTTTCCACAATTCACAGGAGGATTTTCAGATGCTCCTCCATTCTATTAAAAGCACAAGGCTGAGCCAACTTGTTCTTCCCTACACTTTGCATTTGGCACATAAAGAACCATAGGTATAATTGTACAGGTATGAGATCCATATCCATAAACCCATGATCCAGAGAGCTCCAGTATCCATCCATCCAGTATCATGGGATAGCCATCTCCCATAGACTCAATTTTATCCAAATAATCCACATTTTTAAAATGATTTCCTTTTTCTCTGTAATAATAAAACAGTAGCTTATACTAATTAATCCTTATTTTAAGCAAACCCGTCCTATTGATTTATTTAATGTTTCAATTATTTTCTAATAGACTTAAGGTACGAAGACCAAAATAGCAGAAAGATCCGTTATCTGGAAAAATCAAGGTCCCAAGCATTCTGGATAATGGGTGTCATACCTGTATGACCTATTTTTATAGTGTTCATTTTATATGCAGTCAAACACATTAAAAAGTACAATGATAGAATATAAATATAATCTAAATATTATTACATTCATGATGAAGGGCTACTGTAAATGTTAAAGAACAAGACAAAGGAGGTTGTTTCCCTACAGAGCTTACAATTATGTATGTGCACAGTAAACATACAACTCATGCATGGATAGAATCAGTCAGAAGCCACAATATATATACGAATAAACGCAATGATACAAAATAAAATAATATATGATATTTCACTGATTTTAGAGGTTTTAGATGTTTTTAAAGACTAAACTCTAAAACGACAACTATCATTGAACTGATTAAAAAATCTGAAAATGTGGAAAAAAAAAAGAACTGATGATGAACTAAAAAATACGAGAACCTAAAAAAAATTTTGGACAATTCCTTGCAAATTACTTCTATAGCACCTTCACAACTTTTAATTGGCAAAATTTGGTTTTCGTGTTTTTTTCACTTAATAAATGTAGAATTTTTAGAGCTTTTTAGAAATATAGCAAAACCTCAAATTTTTTGAGACTTGTGGAGAAAATTGCAATCTTATTGTTAGTAAATGCCCCCCTGTTTTCAGTTAAAACAGCTCTTACATCTGTGGATTCACTGCATCTGTCATTGGCTGAATTATCTGGTGCAAGGTACAGAACACACTAATGTAAGAAGCAGCTCACCAGGTGTAGCCTCCCTATCTTGTGGATCTAAAAGACAGACATGTAAGGGGTGGCATAAAGATGCCTACATTAAACCTACTGCATGCCCATATACAGTATATGCATTGTGCTAACAACCACTGCCAGTGCTGTATGTGCAAAGCTCCAAAACCATCTGCTCTTTGTGTTACAGTATGGGTGCCAGGTGGGCATTAGGGATGTTGCGGACTGTTCGCCCGCGAACTAGTTCGCGCGAACATCGACTGTTCGCGTCCGCCGAATGTTCGCGAACGTCGCGCAACGTTCACCAATTTGAGTTCGCCTTAGCTGGCGCTTATTTTTGCCATTTCTCCCCCAGACCAGCAGATACATGGCAGCCAATCAGGAAGCTCTCCCTCCTGGACCACCTCCACACCCCCTGGACCACTCCCCTTCCATATATAAACTGAAGCCCTGCAGCGTTTTTTCATTCTGCCTGTGTGTGCTTGGAAGAGCTAGTGTAGGGAGAGAGCTGTTTAGTGATTTGAGGGACAGTTGATAGTAACTTTGCTGGCTAGAAATCTACTCGATACTGCTCTGTATTGTAGGGACAGAACTCTGCAGGGATTTGAGGGACAGTGAGTTTAGGTTAGTTAGCTTTGCTGACTAGTAATCTACCTTCTACTGCAGTGCTCTGTATGTAGCTGCTGTGGGCACTGCTTCTGATCTCATCTGCTGACTGCTGTAATAACTCAATAGTCCTTGTAAGGACTGCTTTTATTTTCTTTTTTTACTTTGCTACTATAAGAGCCCAGTGCTATTAGTCTAGCTGTGTTGGGGAGTGGGACTGGTGTGCTGCTCCTCCTAGTAGTTCACCACTACCAGCACCAACCAGAGTCAAAATTGTTACAAAGTATCTTATTTGCACCTGTTAGCTGTTCAGAGCTCTCTGCCAAAAGCTAATTAAGTTAGAAACTGTTTTTTTTCTGGCTGTTCAGTGCAGAGAAAAGAGGGACTTTCCAGTACAAAAGAGGGACAGGGGGTTGAGTGGTCAAAAGAGGGACAGTTGGGAGGTATGCAAGTGCCACCTAGCTGTGTGAGCTTTTTCACATTCTGTCTAAATAACAATAATAATTCCGTGTCCGTAAACATCACCTGAGTGATGTTTTTACAGCAGCAATAATATATTCCGTATCCACTACTGTATACTTTGCCCTTGCAGGCATTGTTTGCCCAGTCTTTAACCAAGTGCCACCTAGCTGTGTGAGCTTTTTCACATTCCGTGTCCAGAAACATCACCTGACTGTGACGTAGTGTGATTTCTGCCCTTTACAGCACAAAACGCAGCGCTGTGTCAACAATGTATTTTTCAGATACATTTTTGCCCTTGATCCCCCTCTGGCATGCCACTGTCCAGGTCGTTGCACCCTTTAAACAACTTTAAAATCATTTTTCTGGCCAGAAATGTCTTTTCTAGCTTTTAAAATTCGCCTTCCCATTGAAGTCTATGGGGTTTGCGACGTTCGCGAACCGTTCGCATTTTTGGACGCAAGTTCGCGAATAAGTTCGCGAACATTTTTTCCGACGTTCGCTACATCCCTAGTGGGCATAAAGTAGAGGCAAGGTGAAAAGTGTAAATGTCCAGTTTTTTGTACTTTGCACCTTGGACATAAATCATATGTAAAGTTTGGTTTGTGTTCATGATCTCAGATATTATATAAATCATTGACATTTTGCAACTACTAAAGAGGAGCAAAATGCCAACAGGACTAACAGTTCCATGGTCAAATTTATTATTTGCATCAAACATCTGCTTGGTATGAGGGTTATAGAGTAAATTTTAAATGTTCTTGTTGCAGTTTAAAGGAGAAGAGGAAAGCTATGGAGGCATTTTATTGCCAATAAATTAGCTGCAATAGTGCGAGCTAGAATGCTATATTTATTCTGTAGTATGTTTTACCATACCTGAGTTAAAAAGCTCTAGAAGCTGTTTGTTTAGGATAGCAGCTGCAGTATTAGCTTGGTGTGACATCACTTCCTGCCTGAGTCTCCCCCTGCTCACTTATAGCTCTGGGCTCAGATTAAAGCAGAGAAGGGGGTGGGGGAAGAGGAGCAAACTGAGCATGCTCACGCCCGGGCAAGGAGGTTTAAGATGAAGGCAGGAAGTCTGATACAGAAGCCCATGTGTACACAATAGATGGAAAGAAATGTTGTGTTTCTTTTGACAGAGGACTCAGAGCAGCACTACTTTGAGGGTTTACTGGTAAATTTAGATGGACCTTTCTGATAAGGCTTACTTAGTTTTAAATGGAGATCTTTTTTAACCTTTCCTTCTCCTTTAAAATGTTTTATCCGTTTAGTCTGTTTTTTCAGGAGGAGGTCATCAAATTATTTAGTAAATGCAACGCTTACATATGCACTCACATTTTACTCGGGGGGAGTTTAATTTTACTAAGGATACTTGGAATTAGTTTCTTTGGACAGGAGAGGCAGATAAAAATGTCCTTGATTCAGGATGCATATGTAAACGCATTGTAATTTGCTGACTGCATGTAACCTTTTTTCCATTTATAACTGTAATTGCTTCCATACAGCAAAAATGCATTTTAAATGACACCATACAGTACAAGGACAGGCTATGTACTATAGGCAAGGCTTTTGAAAGTGTTTTGTGTAAACGGAGACCTTGTACAGAAAGCTGCTTGAATTCCATCTGCCAATCAATTATCAAAGAAAAAAAATTGAATTCTTTATCAAGTCAATTTGGTGTCCAGTTTGCTGTACTCTTAACATACATAACTAACTTGAACCCTTCCTTGAGTGAGTGGGTGAAAAGCGAAAGAAAAAAAAAATAAATTCAAATGTGTAATTGAGGTTGAGCAAAACATTAATACAATATTAATAGGTGCAGAACCAAAGGAAGAGGTGTATTAACATGTATTCAAAATAAGTAAATGAAATATGGTTTGTGTTACACTGTTTTTTTGTAATGATTATTTATGTTTTTTCTCAATGGCAAATGCATCAGTAACAGCTGCACACAAATCATTTTGTGTGATGAAGAGGTTGTTTATTTCCTTTGAAATCGATATATTTATTTATATTGTATACACTATACTTCATAATATGATAAAAGATGTATTTAATTTTACTTAGCTCGAGTGAAGGATTAGAAGAAAAAATACTTTGAATTTCGAATGTTTTTTTGGCTACTTCGACCATAGAAATGGCTACTTCGACCTTCGACTACGACAACGAATTGAATTATTCAAACTAAAAATTGTTTGACTATTCGACCATTCAATAGTTGAAGTACTGTCTCTTTAAAAAAAACTTTGACCCTCTACTTCGCCAATTAAAACCTACCGGACATCAATGTTAGCCTATGGGGAATGTCCCCATATGTTTTCTAACAAATTTCTGATCGAAGGTAAATCCTTCGATCGATGGATTAAAATCCTTTGAATCGTTCGATTCAAAGGATTTAATCGTTCTCCTTCGATCGATCGCAGGGAATGCGGTAAATCCTTCGACTTCGATATTCGAAGTCGAAGGATTTTACTTTGACAGTCGAATATTGAGGGTTAATTAACCCTCAATATTCGACCATTAGTAAATGTGCCCCTTTGTGACCTCAAAGAGAAGGTCACCTAATAGGGCCGAAACATCAAGAAAATATATATTTAAAATATACTGGATAATGGAGAAGCATTGTTGCATTATTAATTGGAGGCAGAGTTAAAACTTTTCACATTCAAGTTTATTTGAAATCCAAACATGGAAAAAAACACAATTAAACTTGATGCCATAAACTAGCTTGAATTAAATAAATAAACTAGCTTGAAAACAAACCTACCACTGATACGTTTTAGCTGCCAAATGTTTTTCACATTTTCAATATTTTTTTATGTAAACAAACAAAAATGTTGTGGCTTGCACTGCTGCATTGTTTAGGAATTACATTGCTAATGTCATTATCACTTTAAATGGGGTCTTGTGTATGTGTAGCAGCGACGGGTAAATGAAATATTAATATCCATTTGGACAAGGACTGATGTTAGTTATTGAATGCAGTCAGAGTGACAGGGCCCACTCTGTAGTAGTACAGATAGCTCAGGAAACATGCTGTCAGGAAAGTGTAAGCAATGCCAATGGGAACAACATCCTAGAACGCAGTCTCAAGTTACAAAAGTGACAATATGTCCCCATTTTTTACATGAGTTCACTGAATAGTGTGTGTGTTGAACAGAATTTTTGCCTTTTGCTTTTATTATGAAAAATCTGTGGTCCTTGTTGATGTGAAGAAAGGGTTAGTTAGGTTGATACCTTTCAAACAAGAAAAATAAAAGGTGACTGAAATCAGGTAGTATAAAGTTGATCCAGGGACCCATCCTGTTGTTCAACTTGGAGTGAGGAAAGAAATACACTCGAGTGAAGGTGTGTGAACGTTTTGGCCCAAAAATGCTCTAAGAAGGATTTTTTTTGAGTGAAAAGTATTCACACCTTACTCCTGTACTTCTGTCTATAACTGGAACCATATATTTTATAAAGCATTTTACCTCAGCTAATTTGCTAGCATATCGGTTTTATGTTTAATATATCTTATGTTTGTGTTTGAGCTGTCTCAGTTTGTATTTGTTGTGTTATGTAACTTATCCGTTAAGCCACCTGAAATAATTGCTGCCTGTAACAGTTCCCTAGTCTCTTTTGTTGTTCCCAATAAAGTATCTAACAATAGCTTCAGAATTTGCATATGTTTTCTAAAAGCACAATGTAGCACTTATTGGCACGTAGTTTCATTTATACATTGTGCATTCTAGAAACAGAAACAAGAATACAGTCTCAAACAATCAAATCAAATATTGCAATGAATCTAGTTACGGAATTGAAGACTAAAACAGAAAAATGTCATCAAGGAGAGTGAATGTGTTTCCATTACTAAATACTTACAAGGTACAAGGGTGCTTCAACCCTGATAACAAATTCTTAGTTGCTAAAAATCACATTCAAGTGGTTGATTTTAGAGCACTTAGTATTCAGTTGTGCTCCCCGAATTACTCCAATGGTTCGGTGCCTATGCCCTGAACCACTTGCTTGAAACAAATCAATTACTGCAACTTAAATGTGGGTCACTCACTGCTTCAGGTCAGTGGAATCACTAATGCGGGAATCGGATGTTAATGTAATAAATAAAGAAGGCATAAAAGAGACAGACTTTTAAAAATTGAAAGAAAAAATCTAAATTCAATCCTCTTCACTTTCGAAGGAATGCCATTGAAGCATTTCAGGAAGTAGTGGAGTGAGAGTTAACAGAACTAGTGAAGGAAACACAAAAAACATAAATATATATCAAATTTAAGTAGAAAAGAACAAAAAGCACTAGATGACATAAAGGAAGATACAACTATCACAATCTAAAAGGCAGCTAAAGGGGGATTTGGTGGTAGTGCTAAACATCTGATAATATAAAAGAAGCTAGGCAACAACTTGAGAATGAGAATGCATAGCAGGTGTTGAGTAAAGATCCCACCCCGTCTTTATAAGAAGGAGTTGACACAAATAGTGGAAAAGGGATATTTAATCGAAGTCTATGGTGAAGATATAAAATCCCTCCTAGTGCCAGACTATCCAATCTTACCAATATTTTACCACCTCCCCAAGGGACTCTTCCCACCAAAAGGTAGGCCAATAATATCAGGGATAAATTCATTGAATGAAAAATTGTCTGAATTTATAGATTTGTTTTTACAACCTCTAGTAAAGAGACTACCCTCATACTTCAGAGATAAAGCAAGTACTACAGATTCTAAAAAATTTTGGGTGGAAGCCGGGCTACATTTGGGAAATGGCAGATGTAACAAGCCTCTATTTAAGTATCCCCCGTGTGAATGGTCTGCATGCAGTCAAGTATCACCTTGATCGATATAGTATTTATGACAAAAATACAAAAGAATTTATAATGGAGTTGATTAAATATATGTTAGAGCACAACTATTTAAAGTGTGATTCCACTTTCTACATCCAGAGGTGTGGGACCTCAAAGTGTGCGAAATTTGCATCTATGAAAATCTCTATATGGATATGGAGGTAGCGAGAAAGACATGGGTGCAATCATCATATATAAGCACTATATTGATGATCTGATTTTTATATGGAATGGTGAAGGGAACAGATACTTGCATTTTTTTAAACACTCTAAATCAGAATAATCAAAATGTAAAATTCACTGGAACTTATAATGAGAAAGCAATTCACTTTTTAGATTTGGAATTATCAAGTGAAATATTAAACTTAAGTAGCAGAGCAGTACTAATAATTTATATATAAAATGAGATAAAAAGTAACATAGTTATAGTAAATAGAGTAAATAGAGTAAATAATGTGGAGGAAACACATTATTTACACAATGGTAAATAGAAGGAGGGGAGAACATGTCAGTTATTTACTTTTTAAACTGAGCAACGGACAATGCATACTTGTACCTACAGATGCAGCCACTTTGGTTTGTCTGTTTGACACAGAATATCTAAACACAGATATCCCATTTATCTCATTTAACACAGAAAACTGCGTCACAAAATCCCATCTAATTACAGCATTCACCATTGTGAACAATGGAGCTTTGGTATGCTAATGAAAAGGTTAAATGCATTAAATGAGTTAAGATGACTTAAGATAACACAGTTTCTTCAATTACCCCTGAGTCATGACGCATTTAACTCACAAATCCAAGTGGCTTCATCTGTATGATCAAACAAAATGTGGGATTTCACGAAATGTGTTAGGGAATATGTTCAAGAAATAATGCTGTTTTTTTTTTTAATCCTCATCACTGTCGGGAAGTGCGTGGAGTACGCGTTCAATTTGGAAGCAAATGTGGTTCCATTTGCATTCATTCACTAGCTGGTTGTGCTGTATTAGAGATACTAAAAATGATGCATAGGGATGATTGAATTTAAAAGTTTTGCTTGGCATAAAAGTTTGTAAAACTGTAGAAAATTCGACCGAAATGCATAGGATGGCAAAATATATTTTTTTACTTGATCAAATTATAAAGTATTACAAAAACAATATTT
Organism: Xenopus petersii; assembly: GCA_038501925.1. Taxonomy (NCBI): domain Eukaryota; kingdom Metazoa; phylum Chordata; class Amphibia; order Anura; family Pipidae; genus Xenopus; species Xenopus petersii. The sequence goes on from CM076673.1 coordinate 168,283,091, forward strand.
AAACAAAAATGCTTATTTAAAAAAATAAGATGTGCTGATTGCAATTCAATTTGCAGATAATGAAACTGCTCCAACAACTTAGTAAATTGCATGTTATTGTGGCAATTTGCATGTGCCAGAGTTACTCTTAAGTGCAGTGAATAAGCTGGATAAATCCTCAGGCATAGCCAAACAGTATCTTGCACATGATGATTGTTTCTCTGTTGGAAGGTGTTGAAAGTTTGAACATTTGGTGTAGAAAAAGGGATCTGAACAAATTATTAGAGAAACAAGTGGATTACTGGATACTGAATGAGCCGTGCAATCTGAACAGAAAATGGGATTAACATTTTAAGACTGTATATATGTATTATCCTGGATTATTTGTAACTTCAGATTTTATTGGTATTTTTCTGATACTGCAAATTCCTTCTGTGTTATCTTCAGTTTTATTTTTTTTTAAAAACTATACCCCTAATAACTGCAGGTCTCAATAAAATATATTGCATCGAATACCCAAAATGTAAAACATATTTCATATAAATGAAAAACTACAGTATATACAGGTATGGGACCTGTTATCCAGAATGCTCAGGACCTGGGGTTTTCTGGATAATCTCTTTATTCACACAACATGTTTCGAGCAAAATTGCCCTTTGTCAAGTGTACACTTGACAAAGGGCAATTTTGCTCGAAACATGTTGTGTGAATAAAGAGAGGTTTGCAGCAAAGTTCTGCGTCGACCTTGGACTGTTTCACCAACTATATATTCTACTGAACGCCAATACCAAGGACGAGGTATAGAAACAGACCTTACAGGTTAGAAAAACAGAGGGGACAAAAACCACAGCCAGTGGAAACAATAGAAGTTTTCTGGATAATGGGGTTTTTTGTAATTTGGATCTTCATATCTTAAATCTACTATAAAAAAATTAAATAATCCCAATATGCTGGTTTTGCTTCCAATAAGGATTAATTATATCTTAGTTTGGATCAAATGCAAGGTACTGTTTTATTATTATAGGGAAAAAGGAAATCAGTTTCATAAATTTGGATTATTTGGATAAAATGGAAGATGGCCTTTCTGGATAATGGATTTCCATATAACAGATCCGATATCTGTATATGAATAATAATGAATAATATATATATGTTGTAATAACTGACATACAAAATTTTAAATACCCTGGTGCTGCCATGTGAGTAAGTAGTATACAAAAGAAAAAAAAAGGTTTTACCACAATTTGCCTTTTTTTGTGGAGAAACCTCAATTGAATTTTTCAATTTTTTTGTATGAATCACATTTACAAACAAATTGAACTGGAAAAATGTAATCGTGTTAAGTTGCAGAAAAAACGTTATTACATTGAAGATTACTGTATATTGCTCAAGCCATTTTTACAAATTCAAAAGTGAAATACACCTCCCATTTTTTTTTTAGATTTTTTTGATTGATAAAGTTTGAGATTGGGAAACTAGAAAAATTATGTTTTGTTTTCCCCCCTGTAAAAAAAAAAGATAATCTTGGATTTTAATATATCTGCCCCTAGTATACCGTATATGGCACAATACTCATTCACATTCCTTTGACAAGATATTTAAATGAACGGACTTCTGTGGTGCTTTGCGTGAGCGTTGTGATTTTACAACACACAAAGGAGCAACATGGCACAGAATTTTAATAAAAAATGTGTAATAATGATCTTTATAAATGGAATGCGACAGTGAACTGTTTGGTCAAGTGTCTATAATAATTGTGCTCCATCTGTAGGTGTAAGATAAATGTGTCCAGGTCTGACACACTACAGACATCTGAAAGCATAAAACTCAAAAGCAGGTTTTATTGTTGTCATTATATTTTATTACTTGACTTTCTGTTTTTGTTTTCTGTTATTTATCCTCCAGCAACCAGGTAATAGTTCACATTCCATACAAAAGAGCTGCAGAATTACATTTTAAATTAAAAACATGTTTTTAAAAAAATCTGTAGTTTAGTAATGCAATGCAATATGAATTAATAAAAATCCTGCAAGATGGAATCCCATGTGTTCTGCATCTGGTACCTTTACTTATATTGGAAAATTATGTAGTTGTGTGTGGCCAGATACACACTTCATGGTGGCTCCAACTGTAAATGTATTTTCTGTCCTATTAACCATATTCCACAACCAAAATCAACATTAAAACAATATTATCAATATAAAGGTATTACATCTCAGATTGGACAACATCTTATTCCTTGAACACAATGAAATTCTACATTAAGGCTTTCTACTTAGGCTATTAGACTCTTTTTTTTTCTGTGATTAAGATTAAGTTGTGTAGTGATATCAGCACACTGGTGTCAGAGGGCAAAATTCAACTATTTAAAGCCCCAAAAATTGCCAGAGCTTTTCCCATTTGTAGATCTTAATTCATATTTCTTATTTTTTGGTATGCTAGAATATTTAGTGCAAATCACTCACATAAAGGATATAACAGTTATCACAGGCTAGCGCTTGGGGTTTCTTAATGAATATCTATTGGAGAGGGATAATGGTTCCCCTCCTATAAGGGTTTTATGCAACTGATACAAGGTTTGGTGTCTCGCTTCCTCCACCCAGGAGGCCAGATGACTTAATTGAGTAGCAAGGTAGTATAAAAAAAAGTTAGTGAAAACAAACTCTCCTTTAGTCAAGGTTGTTAAGCTCAGCCGGGGGCAGGAATTAGCCCACATTTGTTGTCTAAAGGTTGTATCTAATCTGGTGAAGAATGTCTTTACTAAGAGCAGAGACTGTAGAAGAACATGGTAATTTAGGAAGTAGTACCGTCTTGATTAATTGTATTCTGCCCATTGGGCCCAGCAGTAAAGTTTTGACCTTGATAATTATGGTTGTCAATAGTGGAAGTACATTTAAATGATAGAATTCATATATAGGCAATTTGATCACTACTCCCAGGTAAGTGAATAGGTCTGCTACTGAGAATGGGAGATTTGGAGGATCTGTGTTGGATATATGGATTATCCGCTAGTAAGATCACTGATTTAGCCAAGCTTGTCACCAGTCCTGATAAGCAGGTGAATCTAGTAGTCAAGTTTAGTAATTGTTGAGGGGACAGGCCTTGGTCCCCCAGGTATGTCAAGGTATCACCCACATACAGCTGTATACATTCTTCCCTATCTCCTATGCGCCATCCCACCAGCCAGTGTGTTGCCTAACTGCCTGAGTGAATGGCTCCATGGTGAGGACAAAAAGCTGTAGGGATAGAGGGTACCCCTGCCTTGTGCTACTTTGAAGTGAGAAGGATTGGGAGTTAGTTTGGTTAACCGCTATGGAGGCCTTAGGTGCCTAGTATTAAAGTTTTATCCAGTTGATAAATGTATAGCCAAGGTTAAAACTGTAAATAACCTGGCATAAGTATGGCCACTCGACAGTATCAAGTGTCTTAGCTTGTCAGTCCTCTCTGTCCACAATTGTCATGTGTAGTAGCTAGATTTATGTAAAGATGCCTAATGTTTAGGGCCTTACCTGGCATAAAGCTAGTTTGATCATCTGAGATCACCGCATTTAGGATTATGCCCAACCCGGAGTGATAATAACTTAATTTGAGCCAAGAGGTCAGCCAATGTGGGTTCTGCTACAGGCAGGCTGGATGGTGTAGCAGGCAGATCTGGTAGGGCCTCGTGCCATCTTGTTTGCCCTCAAGCACATATCTTTAATCCTTGTTAATCCCATAAGTGACCTCCGTGGCCGTTGTTGCCAGTCTTGGGCTATTGGGTCCATGGTGGCTGATTACAAGTGTTTAAGTATCAGAATATGGGGCCACCAGAGCGTAGCTAAGCTGACCTGCAACCGCTCACATAGAGCTGGTAACCACACCCCCAACATTTTTTTAAATGCACCACTTGGGTGATTATCCCATGTTTGGGAGTTCCCAGTTTGTCAGATATATTCTTTGTAAGTAAAACATGTATATCTTGCTACAGAATCCACTTCAATATAAATTGCAAAATATGAAGAAAAAAAGTAAAAACATCTAAATGTGTTGGAGAGTTAAAAACCATCCATTCTATATTTTTCAGTATTATTATTAGTATTAGTATTAATATATCATTTTTAAATTACAGTTATTCCAAAATTCTGCATTTTTTGTAGTACTTTACATTTCCATAGCAAACGTATTCAGTGTTTTCTAAGGTCAGCATATGCGGATGTACTGAATTTTAATCTCTGCTTCAACCACAGTGTTAAAAGTATTACTTTTTATAACTGTTATATGCTTATATATGCAGTATTCTCTTCTAGGACATGCAGTAAGAATAAATAAAAGAATCAAATTAATTTTATTGTATTGAATTTTGGCTAAGGTAACCAATGAAAAAGTTTTAGCAAATCTATTTTTTATTTATTTATTCATTACATATTTACCATAATGTATTGAAATTGACTATTAATTACACAGTAATGGCAAAGGCCAGTGGCATAGTTGCTTTGGCTGATTATTCAGTCTATCTGTAGTATATGCAGCCGTCCATAAGCCCAATAAGCCACTTCACTTTGAGTCAAACCGTCCTTTAATGCTTACAGGCATTGCTGTAAATAACACAAGATTTAACATAAAGGGGCATATTTGTCATGCTGTGTAAAACGAAATTTGCCAAAAAAGGTGTAAAATTCTGTGTAAAATAAATGGCAAATTTATCAATGTGTGTGTAATTTTATGCCATGCGAACGCCAGATTTGATGTTATTTTACATTGCTTCTGGCGGAAGTCACTCTAAGAAAAAACATGTAAAAAATATACACCGTTTTTTACGCTGTTTTGTACACATAGAGGTCTAAAAATATATGCCCCAAAGGGTACACAAATAGGTTCTGCTTAACAAAGTAAAACTTATAGTATTATACAGTTATGGGACCTGCCATCCAGAATGCTCAGACCTAGGGTTTTCCAGACAACAAATCTTTCTGTAATTTGGATCTTCATAAGTCTCTAGATTTTCTTAAGTCTACTAGAAAATCATTTAGACATCAAATAAGCAGAATAGGCTTATTTTGCTTCCAGTAAGGATTAATTATATCGTTGGATCAAGTACAAAGTACTGTTTCATTATTACGGAGAAAAAGGAAATCATTTCTTTTTTTTTTTTAAATTTGTATTATTTGAATAAAATGGAGTCTGTGGGAGATGGCCTTTCCTTAATTCTGAACTTTCTGGATAACAGGTTTCTGGATAATGGATCCCATACCTGTACATATAAAAAATATAAAAATATATATATTCTATAAAAATGAAATCATTAGCAATATGCTAAAGTATGCAATAATGGTCTGGGGCATATTCATCAAACAGTGAAAATACAGTGGGAATCATGTTTTTGTTCACTTGTATAGAATTATTTTTTACAAAGGGTGAAAATAGAATTAATTCTACTGTATTTTCACCATTTAAAACATCCTAAAGAAATGAATAGAGAGCTGGGGAGTTCCCCTCTTTTGAACTCCGTTTCCACTCTTTGTTAAGCCCCCCTTTTATATGTTAACAAAAATATGCAATACTGCTTTGTTGATGTTTTTACACCATTTATGTTCTGTCAACTTGATTTTTGGGCACCAAAATCACTGTAGTTTGATGACATGAAGCATTACTTCAGATGGATTTTTCATTTTTATTGTTTGTTGAACAATATGCTTATTTATCGAGCACTAAGGAATCCTAAAAAAAGGTACAGACAATTTAATTTATTGCAGGAAAAAATTCTTACTATGTAATCAAGCAAAGTATGCAAATCATTATTATTTGTGTTTTTCTGTTCTTCATAATAGTTCTGTTCTTCAGACAGAACTGTAAAAATTATCTAATGTTTAGCACTCTGTGTGTGCATGCAAGTACTAAAACAAAAAAAATTGAGAACCTTTGAGGTAGTGATTAAGTGAGCTAGTAACTTTTCTAGTTGGTCAGGGCTCCCTCCATGAAATATTTATACAACCACTACCATTAACTCATCTTTGGTTAGCAGCTACAATAGATACCCAGTATGTGTCTGAATATATGTCTTGTCTACCAATTAACTGCTATTGATTTTGCAGTTAACTACTATGGGAACTTCAATCTGCAGAAAGTCTAGGACTATTTTTGCACATTTCAAGCCCGAAAGACAGGCTCAAAATAACAATAGTGATGGTAACACACAGGAAGCCCAATCATTGTTAGTTAAACACGAGTTCAGTAAAAGGTATTTGTTTTTAAAGAACTTTTTAAATTATTTTTAAATTACATTAAATAAATGTTTTTTAAGCTAAGCAAGACAAACAGGAACATGCAAGCTACTCCATCTTCATTTTCAAGGTAGAAAATTAAGGGGGTTATTTATCAAAGTCAGAATTTATCTCAATATTTTCTGCTACAAACTCCAATCAAATTCAATCGTGTTTTTTACACTTATTTTTTATTACATTTTTCGTAAAGCAATAGGTTTGATAGCTACCCCCAGTCATGTGAATTGTGCTCTGATAAACTTCAGTCACTCTTTACTGCTACACTGTAAGTTGGAATGATATCACCCCCTCCCTTTCTCCCCCCCAGCAGCCTAACAACAGAACAATGGGAAGGTAACCAGATAATAGATCCCTAACACACAATAACAACTGACTGGTACATCTAAGAACAACACTCAATAGTTAAAGCCAAATCCCACTCAGACTGATTCAGTTACATTAAGTAGGAGAGATAACGTGCCAGAAAGTAGTTCCATCCTAAAGTGCCGGCACAAGTCACATAACTGGGTAGCTGGGAAGCTGGGAAACTGACAATATGTCTAGCCCAATGTCAGATTTTAAAATTGAATATAAAAAAATCAGTTTGCTCTTTTGAGAATTGGATTTCATTGCAGAACTGATGCGTTTTGAAAAAAACATGTTTTCCCATGAGAGTATGACACACAGGTCAGCTAAGAGTTTTGGGAAGTTAAATAAACCTGACCCTAGCTCTAGCACTATTTCTGTAATAATTTATGGAGCCTTGGGAAATGTTACCTACTCAAGAATGAAAAAAAACTTCTTACACAAAATGTCATGGATATTCCTTAAAGACGTTAAACATCCAATTACAGATGTTCTCATAAAAACAAATTAAGCTATACACAAGAATTATTTGAATCCCTAAAAATGTTTGATCATAAGCTATACCTCTATTAATTGATTTAGTGACCCAAATGCTTTGGTGATATGATCCACCACTAGTAGAACAAATGGCATCTTTACTGAATGAAGTTGAGTTTCAGGGATAGGGTTTCAAATACAGCTTTTAAGGGTTTCAAACCTTATGGTTGAGTATCATTATTGTGGGTCCAAGTAGAGAAGGGAATGTCATAGGAAATGTCTTCTCATCCTAGAACATGTGTTAGAAACACAAATGATCAACACACAAAACAACTGGTATGAGCAAGCTTTTTCAGGAGGGATGTCGGTAAAATAAAGATGACCTGATCTGTAAGGGTCTAAACATGGCAAAGTGATTTTATTGCAGTAATGAAGCTTGATATTTGCTAAACACACTTGTTAGTAGGGTTATTTATGGTATACATCCTCCCAATGTTACCCATTAAATCTGAACCTTGTGTGTATTGTTGCAATTTAATATGGGCACATTAAAATGCACAAGACATCTTGCTCAGAGCACAGCACTTATAATCATTTATGATGCTGTTCTGCATCTTCCTGGTTGTGCTATTTATCTGTTGATTTTGAATGTCATCCTTATTGTTGTAATGGTTTGTAAATATTATACCTGTAAGATGTTATTTTTATATAGTCTGATTAATCTGCAATCAATGACAACAAGAACATAGAACAAGAAATCCCAATATTTATTATTATTTTTTCTCAATAAAAATACTACAAGCTCTCTTTGTACTTAATAAAGGCCACTTGTAAGTCAATTCACAATAAAGTTTCAAGTGGAAATGAAAAATATGCTCAGATAAATAAAAAAAAATGTATTAAGAAATGAATGCAAAAATATGCTGGACAGAGTAGAATTGTGACCCCTCAGCATTTTATGTATTTGGAATAAGTTATATCAATGTTTCATAAAACACAGATTCAAAGGTTTCTGTATAAAATGTAAAACAGTAATTATTCAAAACATATTTCTATAAGCTAGACAATGTAGTAAACTGCATTTTCTTTACCCAACCTTTGCTGATGAGCTTGGGTAACTTTTGATTGTAAAATTGTCTGCCCATATAAATAAGCTAATTTCCTATTCTAATATGTACTACTGTATATACATCATGCAAGATCAAAAGTACTGGAAATAAACTACAACAATTTGACTTAAAATAGATAGAACTGAATTATTATAGGAAGTAAAAGATTCCTAAATGTATCTTTGTTTTTAATATATTGTTTTAACTAAAGGATATAATACACGGTTTGCGAATAATTAGCGATGAGCGAAATATTTTGGCTAATTTCACAGAAAAAAAATACCTATAGTGGTTGAAAAATAATAATTAGTCTGACAAATGTATAGGAAATGAGAAATTAGCTTTATTAGAAGTCGTAGATAATCCAGCAGGGATCCTTAAAAAAAATCAAAGCACTTTGAGATTGGTTATAGTGCTACTGCTTAAGGAAGGAAAGATGCATGGTCTGATTATCACAGGCAAAAAATACATCCCTTTTAGACATAAGCCTATTCATTTGGGCATTTGTAAAATGAAAGTTAAAAAACTATGTATAAACTATGTATGTATTTATTTTGTTCTTGCACAAACATACCTGTTCCATGTGTCTTGCAGTAATTGTATCACTGTATATGTGGCAATCCATCTACATTCATTTTCACTAGGTTGCAGATGTATCAAAGGTCGAATTTCATAGTGAAATATACTTTGAAATTCGACCATCGGATGGCTATACTTCGAATATCGAAGTCAAAGTTTTTTTTACCGAATTTGACCGTTTTGCGGTCAAAGTAAAATCGTTCAATCAAACGTTTAAATTGTTCGAATCAAACGATTTCAGTAATCGATTGAACGATTTTACTTCGACTACAAAAAACGTAGAAAAATGCATTTGAAGGTCCCCATAGGCTAACATAGCACTTCGGCAGGTTTAATTTGTCAAACTATTGAAGTCAAAGTTTTTTTTAAAGAGACATTACTTTGATTATCGAATATTCAAACTATAGTAAATTTGAAGTCGTTGTATCCTATTCGATGGTCGAAGTATCCAAAAAATTACTTTTGAATTTTTGAATTTTTTTTACTTTCCCTCGAATTCACTTCGACCCTTGATAAATCTGCCCCTCGGTGTTAGTACTCCTCGGGTCCAAAATATACATATGATAACAAACCTGCACTGCAGTATTTAATTCGACCATTCAATTCCAGGCTTATGAATGTCTGATATGTTTATTGTAGCTATAAAATATAATATAAAATATAATATAAAAGATATAAAATACATGTAATTTAATATAAACAAGAATTGCCTCAAATAACATTTAGGGAACGGTTTATTAACGTTTGTATTTTTTTTTTGCTTGACCTTTATAGAGCTAAAAATTGTGTATTAGAATAATTACTCTAAACGAAAAAATTATTATTTATAAATGTAAAAACCATGAAAGGCTCTAATACAAAACTTTTCCATCCAAAAGCTGCTGAGGTCATGTAGAGCTGTCCTTTTCCAGTTGTAAAATTTTCCTTTGTTCTGAGCTTTTAGAGGTTTTCTGAGGTTTTTGCTTGTAATAACACAAAAATATTTTTAAAAAAGGAGGATTTTCGAAGGTCTTCATATTCTTTTTCAATTTCATTTCATGTTTTTATTTTTTTGTGCTTTTTTGTATTCGGATCTTTTAATAAATAAGTAGACACTTTTTTTTAAATGAGAGTTTAGTCAACGTTGAAAATCTCATTCAAGTTTTGATACATAATTTTATACAGCAGCATGCAAGATAATAGGCATTTGTTAATTTTAAGTGTAGGGCTACTCATGGTACATTCCATTGGTGTTAAAAAGCAAACCACAATGTCTTTGATCAGTTTAATCACTTTTGTGAAAACAAGTTTTAAAGTGGACTAATTTCTAGGACCTGACAATCTAATAAGCAGATCTAAAACAACAAGTGATTATCAGCCCTAAATTGTTACAGACATATTGTAATTAAAAAGGTTGTTGTCTTGAAAATTGTTTAGCCATTGACCTGTTGCACACAGGTCTATAAAATATGCTAAGAATGTGCTAGCTGACTTAGTAGTAGCAGTAGTAGTAGAAGTAGTAGCTACACTACTTAAATAATTGTCATACCTTGAGTGGAAGGAAGGGTTGGTCTGTAAGTAGTTTATAGGTATAAAAGCAGATAAAAATCAGTACAGTGGACCAACTTGTGTGGCACTTAAATTACACTGTGATTAAATATTTATATTGAAAGGTGACATAACAGAGGGAAGCTTCAAAGACACCTTTGTAAGAACACAGTTGTTAAGTTCCTTCCCCTTTAACCAAGGGCAGTTAAGAATACAATCCTTCATGACTCCAAACTGCATTTCCCACCTCCATTGTCCTGATTCTTGAATGTACTGCCTCAAGAATCCATGCCCAACTCCCTAAGATTAAAGGGGAACTCCACAAAACATAACATTTTTTTTCTAATTTTGGTTCTGTACACTACCACAATAAAGTTTAAATGAAACAATTCAGATGCAGTTAAACTGTAGATTTTCAGCTTTAATTCAGTGGGTTGAAGAAAAAGATTGTGTCACTTAATTTCAGGGGCTCAAAAGTAATTGGACCAGGGGTTCAAAAGTAATTGGACAATTTACTCAAAGGCTGTTTCATGGGCAGGTATGGGCAATTTCTTTGTTATGTCTATCAATTAAACAGATAAAAACCCTGTAGTTGATTTGAGGGTGTCTGCTTGTATGTGGATGAGATAACATGCGGTCAAATGAGCTCTCCATGCAGGTGAAACAAGCCATCCTTCTGCAAAAACAGAAAAAACCCATCTGAGAAACTGCTACAAAATTATGAGTGGCAAAATCTACAGTTTGGTACATCCTGAGAAAGAAAGGAAGCACTGGAGCATCGCAACGCAAAAAGACCTGGACGTCCATGGAAGACAACAGTGGTGGATAGTTACATAGTTACATGGTTAAATTGGGTTGAAAAAAGACAAAGTCCATCAAGTTCAACCCCTTCAAATGAAAACCCAGCATCCATACACACACCCCTCTCTACTTTCACATATATTATACATACCCATACCTATACTAACTATAGAGTTTAATATCACAATAGCCTTTGATAATTGCAGCATCATTTCCATGGTGAAGAGAAACCCCTTCACAACAGCCAAACAAGTGAACAACACTCTCCAAGAGGTAGGCTTATCAATATCCAAGTCTACCATAAAGAGAAGACATGAAAGTAAATACAGAGGCTGCACTGCAAGGTGCAAGCCACTCATAAGCCTCAAGAATAGAAAGGCTGGATTGGACTTTGCTAAACAACATCTAAAAAAGCCAGTACAGTTCTGGAAAAGCATTCTTTGGACAGATGAAATCAGAAAAGACAAACCTTTACCAGAATGATGGCAAGAAAAAAGTATGGAGAAGGCATGGAACAGGTCATGATCCAGAGCATACCAAATCATCTGTAAAACGGCGAGGCAATGGGATGGCTTGGGCATGCATGGCTGCCAGTAGCACTGGGACGCTAGTGTTTATCCATGATGTGAGACAGGAGAGAAGCAGCCAAATTAATTCTGAGGTGTTCAGAGACATTGTCTGCTCAGATCCAGCTAAATGCAGTCAAACTGATCAGGAGGCATTTCATAAAACAGGTGGGTAATGACCCAAAACATACAGCCAAAGCAACCTAGGAGTTTAGTAAAGCAAAGAAGTTGAATATTTTTGAATGTAATTCAGTCTAATGTAGTTAGAATTAAACCTTAGTGGTGTTTAATTACTAGAGCAAAGCAAAACTGTTATTAAATGTGTTCCAATATTTTTTTTTTTTCATATTTGCAATTTCTTTAAAACAAGCTAAATTTACTATCATTCTGTGGTAATAGCTGATTTGATGGTCTGTGAATCATGAGGAGAGCTAGATAATATTTCAGAATGTCATGCACTAAAGCAAAACATTGCTCCCCCAGAGCTTATGATATATAACAGAACACTGTTAATCACTGTCTGTGCATTATACAGACTATTAATTAAAAAGCAGATAAGTGCATTTCTGAAGAGGGAAAGGACATACATATGTAGCTATGAGCATTATGCTTTGCTCATAGCTAGTTCTCTTTTTTACTTTGCTTCACATGTATCTTTCTTTGTCAAGAATAATCCTCCAGACCATTTTATTTTAGTAAAACAAAGCAGATGTGCATTTACCAGTTCAAGCAAAATGTATTTCCCTATCTCTTGTTTTTTTTTTTTTTTTTATAAGCATTGAAAGGATATTTCTCACGAAAAACTTATCATACACTGAATTGAAATATTTTTCAGCCATGTGTATAATGAGAAGAACCAGGTTATAAGAATATTCTCTCAAGGTCTAATTTCATGTACTGTAGCTAAAAGATTCAGTGGATTTCAGTGGATTCAGAGGAACATTCTTTGTGATATAAAACATTGTAGTATAGTTAGACAAGGATAAAAAATCAGTCCTTGAAGGATAAAAATCAGTCCTTGAACCTTATTATTTATATTAGGCTAAATGTAATATTTTGACAGCACTCTTTATTCATGGTTAATTACTGATTAATTTCTTCAGACTGGTATATAGCATGTGCCCATACTGGATTTCCAGATACAATTGAAAATAAGTTAAATGCTTTTCAACAGGAAAAGGGCTTCTGAGTGATGTGTATTTTTTAAATACACATTCTGTAGTTATCATCAGTTTAGTCTACACTTTTGAAGCTTCTAAATGTAAGTGCTAAATCAAAAAGTTTAGAAAAGCTGTTAAGGCAACAATCTACAAGATGTCCCTGCTTTTCCTCCAAGGTTCTATGAAAAAGGCTGTGTGGAATTCACTTGTTTAAAAATCTTCATTATTTATGGAATCTGTTTCAAAATGTGGAGGTGAAACATGAAACATAAATAAGACACCACTAAAATAGATGAGTTTCATCAGGCAATCAACATGTCTAAATCATTCTGACTACCCTATGAATTCGACTTACATATTTACTTGAGTCATCATGATTAGATTAGCACTTCATGCTAATGAATAAAAGTCACTCTGCAAGTTCCCATTGCTTGATTTTATATCTTGTGAAATATAGTAAATGGATTTGAGTTTTATTGCATTCTGTGTATGAGCCAACTGGTTTCAGTGCAGCTTCACTAACTTAAAAGAATAGCATACTTTCTACAACTGACTATAAGAACCTGGCTGAATTGAACCAAAACATATAAAACACAAAAAGATGCAATATGTACTACATGATTTCAGCTCATTGTCAGTTTCTGCCCACACACCTGCAATAATCCCCAGTGCAGACAGACACACACACACACACACAAACCTTGAGAAAGGCTTAACAGCAAAAAATAAGATCTGTGAGTATGGGTTTCCTTTAATACATGGAGGGGGCAAAGTGAATGTGCAGAACAACACTCAGCAGACGGATCTTGTGCAGGGCTTAAGGGCCTAGGGGTAGGCAGAAAAAATGAGTATGTGTCTAGCATACCCCCCCATATGCTTCTGCTGACTACCCCAAGTTCCTGCCCTGTCATATGAGCATATGTTATTATGTGGAATACACAATGCTTCTGATACACATGAGTGTTGGTATTTTTTTACACACACAGCTGCTCCATAGTGTTTGTATGTGGGAGATCCAATAATACATTTACCTCATACAATTCATGAAAAGGTAGAATGTTGCCAAAAGTCCTAGACAATGCTAAATGCAGTTAATAAATTTCTACTTCTAAATTGCACTGCTTTGTTAGAGAAGCTCCATTTCACTATGCTACGACAATTTTTCATTGGAAAACAAGCTCCCATGTTGCCAATTCATTTCAAACATAGCGCCAGGACAGCTCCTTAATTTGACAAAGAGGGAGGGGGCTTCCACTGTCGAGACTATGAATTGGTGATGAAATTGTACCGACCAGTCTATTCGATTGGTTCCTTAGGATACCTTAACTGTGGTTCATATCTATATCTAGTATAGGTCAATCTAAAAACAACTGGACTTGCTGAGTAATCAATGAAGATCTTTCACTACTCATCCGCGCAGCTTCTTCAGTTCAACTGACTGGTGTGGGAAGTTTTCGGCATATAAACTCTTCCAACTAACTGGATTAGTTAGTTGTTTTTAGATTGACCTATACTAGATATACCATGACCTGGATGAATGAAAATCTTCATAGTCATGTGGTTCATATCAATAAATACTGGTTGATTTAAAGAAATATAATATTCTGTAAAAACATGGCGAGTTGTGCCAGTTATTGTGGCACTTTGACCATAGCACCGAATGAGGTCCAATAAGCCTTTTTTGCTTGTATATGAATATCTTTAACTACTGTTTCAGAAACACCTGGAAAATGTATTTTAAGGCTTAGCAGGAAAAGGTCATATTATCAAGGTTTTGTTTTATTTTCATGAGCGTTATCAGCCCAGATATAACTGCCTTCTCTGGGAACTCTTGCGAGTGCATTCCATACCATTCAATTCTTTCAACAACTAACATGTTTCCGCAAGGCACTGTAGTTTCTTGTTCTCATTTCACTTTGTTTAACCAGTCCAGTATTTGCAAATCTGATTTAGGGTGAAATTCTGGAGACTGTAAAAGAAGCATTTTTGTTATATTTTTTCTGACTTGCTGCCGCTGAGGCCATATTTCTCACAGTTATGCCTGGTGCCTAGCATTAAATTCTCACTTTCCATTGCTTTTAAAACCAAGCAGCAATTTCAGCTTTATGAAATGCAACAGTCACATATTTGTACTTTTCAAAAATATTTGATCTTCAAAGATGTTTTTGTTAACTCTAAATAAAGAATACATTTTTATCTGAACACGGCATAATAAAAACCCTTTAATTAGTTACTTTAAAAGATAAGTACAGCCCAATAAAGGATAAGACTAAAATACTATATTTTAAGCACTGAATAACCCTATGGCAGATTGACCACATTGAAAATTAGCTTCCATCAAAAGGCTATTCACCAGGGTCCTTATGTTTATATACACTCATTGATATCAAGTACCAGTTGCAACTTGCTACATTAGGTGCTAAATGTGTAGGGTGCATGGATTTAATAGGTATTACTATCAGGGATCCTTTTTGTGAGTTGTGCCTGCACACAATTGACTTTTACCTAATAAATTGCACACTCATGCTCTGCCCTGCACCTACTGTATCTCAAATGCTAGTAAAATTTTGCAAATCTTTCCTTTGAATCAAAACAGAGCAATTTCACTCATCAATGGTGAACGTAATATAGTACTAAAAATTACTTTATATTTAATGCACTATAATGAAAAAGTAAATAAAACAGTGGATACAAGCAAGTTATCTTTCAAAAAGTTTTCATCTTCTGCTTATTTTTTCATTTTCTGGCAAAAATAATAATTGATTATTAAATAGTAATAAATATTTTGAAGGGGCTTTTGCAAACTTTTTTTTTAATGAAAGCATATCAGAAATGTTTCAATTCCGTAAATTACACAGTAATGCAACACTTATCAAAGCGGCATCTGGGTGTCTTGAACTTATTACAGAATGATATGTGCTTTTTGATCAATAGCCTGGAAAGACTTGTGAGAACTTAATAAATACCATATGGTAAAAATACCATTTGCCTATTTCTGTAATATAGTTTTTGAGATAAATGTTACACAGTGAAATACATACACAATCAGTCAAACAGTACGTTTTTAAGCTTTTTCTTCAACCAATTGTCAGTACGATAACTTTATTTTGTACAATATTTAAAAAGTCTAATTAAAATATACTTATTACCATTGTGAAGCTAAAGAATAACTAGAGAGAGGTCATTTTTATTACTACTAAAAAATATGATAATGCAAACCTGCTTAGAAACTTTAAGGCCAATGGAAACATCATTTGGAAACTGCTTTTAGGTGCCACGTTTTTCTTTGTTCATAAACCCAGCATGAGTATCACACACTGACTCCAAAACCCAGAGATTCCAGTCTGAGCTCACTCTTCTGCCTATTATAGCCACTTTGGGAGGGGCCCTCTGCTACTCGGATGCAACTAGGGGGTCCGTTTACTAAAGTGCAGTAAAAATATGCGCACAAAATATAGACACATTTGTCGCCAAATATGTTTTTGCCAGTTTGCTAACTGTCAGTAAATATAAATTTGAGAATTGTCTTGAGCAAGAATGTTTTCACCAGTTATCGCATTTGCTGTTAAATAACGCTATGTACACATTAATGCCTGGTTTAATAAACAGTGAAATGTACGAAGGACAAAATAAACGCCAGAATATTCGCAAAATTTTACCGACATCGATATAGTGGCAGTAATTCATTTTTTCACCAGAAAATTCTCAAGGGGACAGGAAATATCCCATAACACCTTGTTTCACCCATCATTCTGTTCCTATTGCCATTCCTGATAGGAGAAGAGAGAATTGACAGGATAATCAGAGATGTTTTGAATTATTCTTTTGCCTGCTGCTACAGCAGCTTTTTCAGCTGAAAGATGATTTATCATGGCTATGAGGGACCAAAGACAAAGATTAAACTACTTTTATATGATGCGCACAGATTTATTAGTAAAACTTGTTTATGTTAAAACTTGTGAATTTTATTCATATGATTCTATATGCAGGGGTAAGTATTGTGACTGGATGTATTGAAATGTGGATTTATATGATGCATACATGTTTCATTGGGTGAAATCTGTTGTTGATAAAATCTATAAAGTTTTGCAGTTTTGAAGATACATATTTGGCCATGAATCATGCCATAATAAACGCCATAAAACAATAGCATAAATATTCCCAAACTTAATTTGTCACCAGAAAATTCGAAACTCGCTAAAATTACCACTAACGAAAGTCAGTTCGTCAATGTAGTTACCGCAAGAGATTGCAATGACTTCTGAGCGCATCACTCTTTAGTAAACTTAGTCTCTGCAAATATTCTGATGGAAAAATATTCACAGTGATAACATGCGGAAACATATTGTCAAATTTAATGGGCTTTAGTAAACAGACCCCTAGGTCTTATTGTGAGAAAGTCAAGACATAAGTCCTGGGCAATCAACGGAACTGAAGTGTTTAACAGAAGTAATGGGGATAGAGCAGAGCCTAGTTAGGGGGACAGATCAGGGTCAAAACTGCACAGACTAAAAGGTACAAAATCAGGATCCATAAGTGTGGGTAATTTACAGGCAAAGGTCAGTACATGCAGCAAAACAGCAACAATCATGAATCATGGCTAGGCTAAGGTTGGGAACACAGGAACAGCTGGAGAATGCATCCAAGGATTTTGAAAACTAGACCTACTATAACAATCTGTTTCCTCGGATCCCGGAGGAAGGTAGCTGATCCAGGAGAACTGATGGTAACAAGAACCTCTCTACGGCTCCGGTATTCACCGACGCCCATTTGGGGCCCCGGGCTTTCTGCTGCGGAGGTGATAGAGAAGCCAGGCGAGTTGCCAGGAGCGAAGTAACAAGGGATCAGGCAAGGCGTAGTCAAGTGCAGGCAAAGGTCATTTCCAGAAGACGGGTTTCAAAGAAGCGAAGTACCAAGGGGTCAGGCTAAGGCGTAGTTAAATGCAGGCAGAGGTCGAATTCAGGCAGCGAAGGTTCGAGGTCAGGAAAATAGGCAGAGGGTCAAAACCAGGAAACTCGAACAACCAGGGCTTTAGCAGGAACAGTAGGAACTGAAGCCAGCTTGGGCAATGTGAGGAGGAAGAGGAAGGTATTTAAGGGAACAGGAACCAATCAGGAGCAGGCTGAGGAAGACAGACACATCAGGGACCAATAGGAAGCCAGGCGCCTAAATTAGAGGTCATTGCTCCTAAGTATGTGAGCGTCCATTCCTGCGCAGGCGTCCGTTTTGACGTGCGCGGGCGCCTCGATGCCGGCGCCCAAGTTGGCGCGTGCCTGCGCTTATGCGCAGCACTCAAAACCAGCGGCGGGTGCTACACCTACATTGGAGAGTGAAAATAGGTTGTGCTACCTTTAAACACTGAACACTAAAATTTGGCCAAGTCTGAGTCCTGCAAAGAGGACTGGGATCTGAGTCCTGCAAAGACGACTGGGATACCCAAACCAGGCTGGAATCCCAAACAGAATCCTGTCCCTACTGCCATATACTCAACCTTACAGAACTGTGGCTTGTAACAGAGCCCCTCATGGCTAGTAGGCTCCTGTCAAATAGATGTTAATCAATATGAGGCCTTTGCCACAGAAGGAGACACTCCCCAGTAGTTGCGATGACCTCAAACAATTTATTGATGTTGCAGCCTTCTGCAGGGCACAGTTTACAATTTCAAACTGGGGCTCTGGTAACCCACAAGGGTATTTTTTACATAATATCAATTACACACATAAGCCACAGTGTTCTCCCCTCTCTCAAGCCTCCAGGGCCCTTGTCCTATAAGATACACCAATAGGAGTGTTGTTGGCTGTCTGTGGGGCTCCCTTGCCTAAGGGACTAATACCCCTGATCTCTGTGGTGTCCTCACATACAATGCCCAAGCTTCTCACTTAGGCTCCCCTCTAACCTACTCCTGAACACTTACTTCCCTCTCTTGTGTACAAATCTGGGTCCCAGCCCAAACTACTTCTCCTTGTTGGGACAACAGGCTTTCTCTGCTTGCTAGCCCTCTCTATCTTTCACAACTAAGTGAACTCACTAGTCACTACTATCCTCTCATGCCTCATGCAAGAAATGCCTTCTTGACATTTGAGTTTTTTTCCGGAGGAAAATTCAATTCGGATTTTCGTGTCGTTCCTATTCTGTCCAATGTTAGACGTTCAAGTTTTTTGATAAATAACCTCCCATTCCAATATATTCAGATTTTTTAAAGTTTTAAAAAAATGTCATTACGAAATTCAACCTTTGATAAATAACTCCCAAGTATAGTCTTAGATGTGGTCACTTGGGTTGGAGAGCGCACATGATCCATATAATGTAAGGCATACTTCATCAAAACTGAAGGGATATAGGCAGATATAACACATTATATTAAATCCATTATCTCACTGAAGAAAATAAAGGGAATAAAAAGTAAAGTGTAATTTACTGAAAAAAGTTTACCTTTTTCGAAAAGTTTACAAAACAGCTATACCAAAGTGTCTTTAAAAATGCCTTTTACGATGTCCTCTTGCAAAGCAAATGACCGTTTACCAAATTTGTGCATATACAGCAAATATTAACACTGCCAGGTGTTGTTGCCTATTATTGTATTCACCTCATTAAACTGTTACTTATTGGAGCAAAAAATCAGTATGTATAGATAAAAAAGTTTAGCAACTTATCAACAGAATAAATACATTTAAAGCAGGTTACCAGTAACAGTTTTTACATGTAGTCAGCAAACACAGTATAAATAGAAGATAAAAAAGGCATTTTGTATGCTCAAGCCTTGATAAAAACATAATGCAGCAAATTAATAGGAGCATGTAAGCTTAATTAAAACTATTTTCTGTGTGCTGTTAAACTAAATTGTATGTATCAACAAAAACAGGCTGATATAAAATAGTTTGCAGTGGTGATTGTTTTGCATTGAATGAGGGATTTAACAATCCAGTCTGAGAAATGAGAAAATTGCAGTTCTCTTTGGCTCCCTGGGACATAATAGAATCATATTCCCTTTTTTAATGACAGAATGGACAAACGTTTCATTAAACAGCCTATTTTTAAATATAAACACAAGACTATTTAATTAAAAAATGTTGCTCACAAAAACACAGTAGTGCCTTTCAAGAAAGGTACAGCGGAGCCTTGAATAGTCCAACAATTGAAATGGGGATAAAAGGACTGGTGATTGTGTTTAGTCTACAGTAGTAACTATTTCCCACATTAAATTATGCCAGAAACATAGTTGTTTAAGGCTAGTGTCCAATTTGCTGCATTCAAGGAAAACTTTAGATGTAAGGTTTTCTTACGATAATTAAAAAACTAAAACTATCTTTATTTTGTGCATGGTACGTATGGATAGTTGGGTAATTAGTGTAAAATTAAAAGAAAGTAGCAACAATTGTAAAATAATGAGCATCTGCACTTTTTATACACATACACAATTGTATTTAATTATATCTTGTTTTATACTTTTGTTGAATATCTGTACAGTATGGGGGTTATTTATCAAGGTCGGAATTTATCTCAATATCGGCTGCTACAAACTCCAATCTAACCCGCTCGGGTATTTAACGCTTATTTATTATTACATTTTGCCCGAAAATTACCTTTGCGGGAAAAGCTCCGATTTTCATGATATTTTTGTGAATTTTCACCCGAAAGCTCCGAAAACGTGAAATTGCCCCGAAACCCCGATACCACCAAAAATCAATGGTACTGTTCCCATTGACTTTTATGCAACCTCGACAGGTTTGAGATGTCGTGCTTTTATATACGGGCATTATAGCCCTCGGGGTTTAATACATTCAGAAAAAATTATTATAACACAAAAAATCACAAATATTTCTGGGATTTTTGGGTATCTGGAGTTTAGTTAACAACCCCCTAAGTGTTCTCTTCAACCGATCAGTTAAAAGGACAAGTAAAGGCATCCCCAAAAGATTCATTTCAGATCATTCATTTTTATTAATTGTGAATTTAAAAAAAAATCTGTAGAAGCAATCAATGCCAGAAAATGTGAATGAGATTAAGATTTTTTTTTAATTAAAGGGGAGGTTCACCTTTAAGTTAACTCTTAGTATGTTATAGAATTGCCAATTCTAAGCAACTTTTCAATTGATATACATTATTTATTATTTTTTTTATTTTTATTTCATTTTTCTTCTAATTCTTTCCAGCTTTCAAATGGGGGTCACTGACCCCATCTAAACACAAATGCTCTATACACATTTATGTTATTGCAGTTGTTATTACTCATCTTTATATTCTGGTCCTCTCCTATTTATATTCCAGTCTCTTATTCAAATCAGTGCATGCAGAGCTGCTGAATAAAAAGCTAAATAACTTAAAAAACACAACTATTAAAATCAATTGCAAATTGTCTCAGAATATCACTCTCTGTGTCATAGTAAAAGATAACTCAAAGATGAAAACCCCCTTTAATAGAAAGATAATAAATCTGCCTGCCACAAATTGAAGATGCAAAGTCAATTAAAAAGTAGTGATAATCACATTTTTTCACCATAAATGGATTCATGGTGAATTTCTGCATTTTGCCATCTTCAAATTTTTTTTTTTTTTTTGCAAAACTGCGGCAAAAAACAGCCGTCAAACTTTTGCTGCAACAAAAATGTTGGCCTGACAAAAAAGTAACCATAAGAAAAAACGCCCATGGACTTTAATGTGTTTAGTAAAAAAAGACAAAAAGTTGCATCAAGGAAAATGGGCATTAGCTTTAATGCATTTGGGGTGAGAAAAATTTTTTGGACATTTTCGCAAAATTTTTATGTAATCACAGATTAAATAGATTCGCTCATCACTATTAAAAAATAAATTGCATTTGAAAGTCTACCAAGGAATGCCAGGAAAATGTATGTAAGATGTAAGCACTGCATTGTGCTACTTTTTTCCCAAGGCTAGTTAATCTTTTTCTTAAAACAAGGGGAGCGCCTGCCATATTGTTCCATTAAATTTGGCTTCACTTTCAGCCTTTACTGATAATCATGACTTTCTCTACCCTTTAATATCTAAAGCCGTCTTCCTTGGACATAGCTTATTTCAAGAATATTCCTTTCTGACCCTATAATAAAATGTTGGGATCAGGAAGAACATAAGAACTAGCATCACTGGGTTTTGGCACTTTAGTACCCCTGTATCAGCCAAAGATTAAGGGGAGCTCAGTGATGCAACAGCATTGTACAATGCACTCCTCTAATAAATTTTTTAATAGGCATGTTGGAAGTATAATTTACTTTTATGTAAGTTTTTCCAGAGAAAACAAACCCAACCTTCACAGTCTACCCTCATAATTTAAGTCTTCCATCCTTCTAACCAGTTTAGCTGAACATCTTTTCAGTCTCTCCAGCTCATTTATATCCCTCTTTAGGACTAGCACTCAAAACAGTACTGCATACTCCAGGTGAGGCCTTGCCAGGGACCTATAAAGAGCCAAAGTGCATAACCTTGCATTTATCAACATTGAACCTCATTTTCCAGTTTCCTGCTCTGTTATCCAGTGGCAGCATCCTGCATGGTTCTTTCAATGCCCACCTCCAGGTCATTAATAAACAAGCTGAAAAGCAAAGTACCTGCGGTACTCCACTAATTATACTCAGGCCCGGATTATTGGAGAGGCCACCAAGGCCCGGGCCTAGGGTGGCAGGATTTTAGGGGGTGGCATGCTGCCCAACCACACCCACATTGGTTCTGAAACACTGGGGATGAGCAGGAGATACAATAGTTTTTTAAATCTCCCATGCACCAATACCCATTGCTCCGGTCCCAATGATGAAAATTTGAGCGAATAAAAGGGAGGGGACGAGGGTGAAGAATGACAGCTGGCCTAGGGGTGCCCTCTATGTAAATCCAGCCCTGATTACACTGGTCCAATTAGAAAATTTTCATTTTAGCACCACTCTTTGTAATCTATATTTTAGCCAGTTCACTATCCAGGTACAAATACTATGTTGCAGGCAAACATTTCTTAATTTAACCAGAAACAGTGTGTGTGGCACTGTGTCAAATGTTTTAGCATCATCTAAGTAGATCACATCCACTGCCATCCCCAGAATCGAGGTCTCTACTTACCTTCTCATAAAAACAAATTAAATTAATCTGGCAAGATCTATTATGCATAAAACCATGCTGGCACAAATGAGTAGTATTATGATTTGCAATTGCAAGTCAAGTATCTTATCCCTTAAAGTGGAAGGAAACCTAGTTGGTGAAAAAACCCTCCCTCCTCCCCCCTGGCCTACCCGTCCCGCTGGGCAAATGCCCCTAACTTGTTACTTACC
The DNA here is from genome assembly GCA_038501925.1 of Xenopus petersii. Classification (NCBI taxonomy): domain Eukaryota; kingdom Metazoa; phylum Chordata; class Amphibia; order Anura; family Pipidae; genus Xenopus; species Xenopus petersii. The sequence goes on from CM076673.1 coordinate 168,306,165, forward strand.
CTTCTGCGCAGGTCCAGTCCATGGAGTTCACAGACGACATCTTCTTCCACGCGATCTTCTTCCTGCTTTGACCGGCGCATGCGCAGTAGGAGCATTTTGCTGGAAAGGTCTACTGCGCATGCGCCAAAAGTACATCATGACTTTTGGCGCATGCGCAGTAGATCCGTGTGGGCAACACACAGGAGGGGGGAGGGTTTTTGCGCCAACTAGGTTTCCTTCCCCTTTAATACCCCTTCGAAAAGCTTTCCTACTTATGTCAGACTTACAAGCCTATATTTTTGAGGCTAAGAACTGGATCATTTTTTTTTAAATTAGCAATTTGTCAGTCTATCTGCACCATGCCAGACCTTAATGAATTTCCTTGTGCATGAACCATGCATCATTAGTTGTATTACTTGAATTGGGACTATTAAGAAGGAAACCTTCATTAACTGGTTCCTTATTTGTGTAAACAGATGAAAAACAGTATCTTAGGACTGTTTTTCTATTTAGCCTAGACAGCCTTTACTCTCTCTTTCTAATATGTCATTTTTTAGAATTAATTTTAGGAACAACAGAGGAACAGGCATTTACAAGTGTTTTGATAAGAATGCCGAGAAAATATAAATGTTTAAATTGCCAGATCAAATGTTTTAGTAGAAAGAACAATAGATGGTTTATTCATCTCTGCTGAATTCTACAAGGGTACATATGGTCATATGTTTTTCGACATATGTCAAAAAGACATTTCAAATAGAATTTATTTAAATATTAGAATAGAAAATCCATACTGAAAGAATTAAACAAAGATCTGTTTTTGCTTCATTACTTTGAACCATACAGTTTAAATTAAATTACAATAGCTGTTATAATGGATTTTCTGTTCTGGGTTCTATATTTTTATTTTATTCTTCCCGTGTTTTTTTTAATGCCACAAACTCTCTTTGTTATAATTACTACTGATTTAACTTTCTTTCTAACTGCACGTTAATTGCACCCTTTAAGAATAGATTCTGTTGTACTCTGTCTTTTATTTGCCATACTTTTGTTGAGATGAATGTATTTGTATAATTTAACTTGCAAGTGAAGTGAGAGAAGCCAATTTATTTAGCAATGCATTTAGTTACTGAGGCATGCTGGAACACATTACACCTTTCTTTAATGCCTTTATTATGGATTTCTCCTGTCGTAGTGATAGACCTCCATTTGCTTAAGTATTTTGACACTAGATTATTGTACTTTAGGTTTTCAAGCTAGTTGTATTTCAAAGAAATAGATCCATTTCCCTGGTTTAATACTTTAATTGGTTTTGGGGACAAGTTATAGGTGCAGAATTATAAAGATACACAAAATACTGGTTAGCTCCAAAAATTAAAGGAAAACTATACCCCCCAAACAATGTAGGTCTCTATTAAAAGATACTGAGTAAAACAGCTCATGTGTAAAACCCTGCTTCATGTAAATGAACCATTATCATAATAATATACTTTTTTAGTAGTATGTGCCATTGGGTAATCATAAATAGAAATTTGCCATTTTAAAAAATAAGGGCCGCCCCCTGAGATCGTAAGATTCACTGTGTACACATACAAACCACATGTAAGGTCACATGAGCCAATTAACAGACAGAGTTCTGCCTTTTGCTTCCTCACTTCTTCCTGTTACAGTTAGTGTTGTAGTATTTCTGGTCAGGTGATCTCTGAGGCAGCACAGATAGAGTCACGAAATGGTGGTTCAAGGCAAGAGATGTAAAAGGGCAATATTTATGTAAATATATATTCCAGTTTGGTAAGATTCTTTAATATGTCATTCAATTTGATAGAAACTATCTGTTGCTTAAGTATTCATTTTGGGGGTATAGTTTTCCTTTAATCAATTCAATTTCAGCTAAAAGCAAGTGTTTTACGTTGTGGTTAACTTTTGTATATAAATATGTCTAGTTTCTTAAAACTATAAGTAGTAAATGATGGGACTGTAACTTTACAACTCAATTTAATCTATGAAGTATTCTGAGCAGATGTTCAATAGAAACTCAACTCTTTTATGACAATATGTGTCGGCTCTGTAAAGGCATGCCCTGTATATTCTTTTGTAATAACAAACCTTGCTATTTCAGATTTGAGATATCAGTTGTCTGTGACAGTAAGAGCCTTATTTCATATTTAAAAATTATTGTTATAGAAAAATAATTTTTTTATGCATTTGACGTTTTTCAAAACAACAACTTTTGTGATCACTCCTTAGATCTTAGTGATCAGGGTGAGACCATGTGTTTTAGCTGAATCAGGAATCACAATCTGATGTATAAGGGAAGGCCTCCTATAATATAATGTACTTGTTGTGCTTTGGTTAGACATGAAGAAAATAAGTGTTATTTCATTAGGCACTACAGTGAAAGAAAGTATGTGAATATAATCCCAACATGACTGAACCTGGAACAAGTGTTTATTATAAGAGGGTGTGTGTCAAATATTGTTCAGAATGGTGACATGGTCATTGGCTGAATTCAATTCACCTTTTCCTGCTGAGTCTTGCAGTGGGAGTAACTTATTTGCTGGAGTAAAAAGACTTGTACCTGATTCTGTATGCAGACCTAGGACATCAGGAATAGTCCAAAAACCCTTTGGAGAACACCATAAATAGAACTAGAATCTAAAATCCTTTTTAGAAACTGAAAAATGTAAATTCCTTAAAAAAAAACCGAACAATGTAATAGTAGCTAATAGCTCATCTCAGCCAAGTTGACACCTCTATTATGCCACCCCATCACATTGTTAATTTTTCACAATATAATTTCTCTGTTATCCCTTATTAAAGGGATACTGTCATGGGAAAACATGTTTTTTTCAAAATGCATTAAATAGTGCTGCTTTTTTTCAAAAGAGCAAACAATTTTGTTACTAGTGCTGCTTCAGCAGACTTCTGCACTGAAGAACAAACTATTTTTTTTATATTTTATTTTTTAAATCTGACATGGGGCTAGACATATTGTCAGTAGGGATGTAGCGAACTGTTCGCCGGTGAACTAGTTCGCGCGAACTTCGACTGTTCGCGTCCGCCGCAAGTTCGCGAACGTCGCGCGACGTTCGCCAATAGGCGTTCGCGTCAAAATCGTTCGACCATTCGATCGCTAAAATCGAACGATTTTCGTTCGAATCGAACGATCGAAGCCATTGGATTGAATGAAATCATTCGATCCAATGGCTTTGATCGTTTGATTCGAACGGAAATCGTTCGATCGAACGATTAAAATCCTTCGATCGTTCGAATCGAACGATTTTCGGATGTTCGAAGTTCGCGAATCGCGAACTGTTCGCGAACTGTTCGCATTTTTTGCCGGTGTTCGCGAACGGCGTTCGCGAACACATACTCGGCAGTTCGCTACATCCCTAATTGTCAGTTTCCCAATTGCCTCCAGTAATGTGACTTGTACTCTAATAAACTTCAGCCACGTCTTTACTGCTGCACTGCAAGTTGGATTGATACCCCCTCCCTTCCACCCCCAGCAGCCAATCAGCAGAACCATAACCAGATAACAGCTCCCTGGTAGATATAAGAACAGTACTTAATACTAAAAATCCATGTCCCACTGCAACTCCTTCAGTTACATTGTGTAGGAGAAACAATAGACTGTCAAAAAGCAGTTCCATTCAACAGTCACCTACAAGCAAAGATCTGATTAGCTGCTATGGGCAACATCACCAGTGATTTTTTCTTAACTGATTTACACAGCATGATAAAGAGCCCATATTCTAGCTGGTTGTCACTGTCACTTTTCCCCCTCTCTCTCTCTTGTTTCTCTGTTTCTCTGACAACACTCTGCAACATTATAAAGTAGGATGTTACAGACCATGGTGTTGCCAGTCTGTGGTTCCTGGGATAGGTAAAGCACTGTGTAGCTTACTCTAATGCAATATAAATATATAAATGTTGATGACAACAGGAAAAAACAGAAACCAAGGTTAGCTTATCTTAGGTATTTTCCATGTAATACACATAAGGGGTCACTTAAGAGCCATGAGAATGAAGATGAAAAACCAGGAGCTCAGTAAAACATGCAGCATTAGGACCTGCAGGATCTCAAAATAATGTGCAAGTTATGGGGCAGGAGGGGAGGGTGTCTATGTGCCCCCACTCATCTCTTTGAATCTAGTGTGACTTGCATTAGGCCTTGCTAAACTCAAAAGAGCAGTCCAAAAGAGAAGGTCTTTGAGCTCTGAAACAGAGCACAGAGGACTTGTGTAAAGTGCAAAAAATGGTTGAATGTCATGCACCTGGGACCCCAAATGAGCCTTATAGACTGAGACAGATTTAGTATGGAGAAGTTTATGTTAAATATATAAGTATATTGTATTAAAAGTATTTTTATATTCATAACTCGTTCTCATGATGTGCTTATGTTATGTATCAATGCTATTTACTGAATGGATGCCTGGTACAGTTGATTATTATCAATAGATATCAATAGATATATCATGGCCTAAATGGATGAAAACCTTCATTGACATATGCTTACAATTCATCACCCATCTTCGAACAGGTACAATTTTTCCCACTGTAGATAAACTATCTCCTACTTGCTCTATTTCAACAACCAATAGAACCTCAAGACACAAATGCCTAAGGCTATATATATATATATATATATATATATATATATATATAGATTTACCATTCAACAACAAAATGTGTAAACTGTATGTCTCCTCAATTAGTCCACTGAATAGACCTCAGGCATGCACTTTATACATTGAAAGAGAGATAGAGATGCACTGAATTAAACTTAATATTAGGCAGACAAAAAATGCCAGTGTTTTTACAGCTGTTAACTAAAGGTGAACTAAAGTTTAACTAAAGAAGTAAGCTAGAATTGTTGTACATGAATTGTTGTACATTAGGTTTTGTGCTTCTGTACCAGTCCAAGGAAACCACAGCCCTTAGCAGGGAATATTTGTGCCTCTGAAGATGCACCAGTAGCTCCCCATCTTTTTTTCTGCTGATTCACTGCACATTCTCTGAGCTGTTGTCACTGAGCTTAGGAACACTACACATAGGGGCATATTTATCAAGGGTTGAATTTCAATTTGAAAAAAACTTAGAAATTTTAATTCAAAAAGACCAACCAAAATTAAGTTTTATTTGGTCAAATAGGTAAGTTATCAGTCAAATAGGTCCATATTTGACCGAGGACAAATTTGAATCATTTGAATCGAAGGAATAGCGCATTTGATCAAATTAGATTCAAAGTTTTCCCCCCAAAAAACTTTGATTTTTCAAAGTCCACCAATTTACTCCAGATAGGTTCTAGGAGGTCCCCCATAGGCTAAAAGAACAATTCGGCAGGTTTTAGATGGCGAATGTTCGAAGTTGAATTTTTAAAGAGACATGATTAATTTCAATATTCGAATTTTCGAATTTGGACTATTCCCTAGTCGAAGTACACAAAAAATAGCTTGACATTTTTTTTTCATTCGAAAATTCAACTCGACCTTTGATAAATCTGCCATATAGAATATAAAAGTCCCAATATAAGGCTGAGCCCACTGAGCATGTGAGTGTCACAGACACTTTCCAAGATGGTGACCCCCTGTGACAAGTTTGAAGTCCTGGATCATTGCTGCTATTGACAAGCTGAAACTTTAGGCTGGTGCAATATGTTCAGTATATAAAATATGGCATTTAAGCCATATCTATTTTTAAGGTGTATTTCTCCTTTAGGGAGCTCAACTCCTGCTCAGCCATTACTGCACTGAAGTGGTTACATATTAGGTCTATTGGTACATAATGCAGATAAGCCTGGCGGAATCTAACAAGCATGTTTTCTTCCCACAGGCATTTATACACTTTTAAAAACTTTTTTTTTTTAAACTGTTAATGAACTTGTATAAAAAACCCTCATAATATAGGTAATCTTTGTATTAAAGGAAGCATATTGCATAAAGGGTTACAATTTCCATTTTATCAAGGAAATTGATGTGGTACAAAATGTCCTTTAACATGAATAAAAGCCTGATGCAACATTTTGTTCTACTTAACAAAAAGGAAGGAAAATACTTAACCTTTAATTGACCTTTTCCTTGTTTAAAAGTTTGAATACAATTACCCCCTAAGTGTTTCACCGGGCATGACCCGTTTCCTCACAATACATATTCTTGCTTAAAGCTGCCACTTACTAACATAAAGGAAACGGAAGGAAAAATCAAACTTTAAGGCCATTAAATCTATTTTATTGAAAAATGTGCATGTATGGGCTTTATACAGTATATTGATATTATTGGCTTTAAATATACAGATGAAGCCACTTGGATTTGTGAGTTAAATACGTCATGACTCAGGGGTAATTGAAGAAACTGTGTTATCTTAAGTCATCTTAACTCATTTAATGCATTTAACCTTTTCATTAGCATACCAAAGCTCCATTGTACACAATGGTGAATGCTTTAATTAGATGGGATGTTGTGACGCAGTTTTCTGTGTTAAATGAGATAAATGGGATATCTGTGTTTAGTTATTCTGTGTCAAACAGACAAACCAAAGTGGCTGCATCTGTAGTAGCCAATACATCATTGCTTGCTTCTCTGATATATTAAATCATATGTTGCATTTCAAGTTTAAATGCAAAAAAAAAAAAAAAATTGAGAGGATTTCCAAACCTGGAAACTGTGTCCATTTTTGAGACGAACAAAGCATCTCTCATAAATTTTAACATGGCGTTTTCAGTCAGCGGCATTGTTTTTGCAATTGCTATATTTTGTAATTATCTTTCTAGTGCAGGTGGTAGAAATGAAGAGAACATTCGGGAAGCTGCTTCAGATAATGTTGTTAAAGCAGACTATTTAGAGATAAAGTTATTGTGCGAACATTTCCCACTGAATTTGGATTAGGTGTACTTGTTTCATTTTTTGGAGGATTTCGCTACTTGCATGTGTTCACTATTTGTATGAAAAGAAAAGATTGACCGAATCTCTACTATTAAAAAGCAAAGAAATACACCATTTCCACTCAAGACTGCATAGCCCAGTGTATTCAACCCTTACTTTTCAATTACCTTTCAATTTCCCTAGAGGATTGTAGGAATTTTAAATATCTCCATATCTCAATGTATTCTAACTTTTCAACAGCTTTCTTTGACAAGCCATTGACTGTATGAACTTATACATTGTCTGTGTTTAATCTAATTGGAGACCACATTCTCTTCCTTACTGAAATTCTTTTAAGGAGGAAGAAAAAAAAAAAACAATATTAAAGAGGTATTCATTTGTAAAGAGATTCCTTTTACAGGTAATGAATTTCTTACTGAAAGGTATTCTTTTAAAAAGGAGGCAAAACAAATAATATTAAAGAGAAGATTAATTCATTTATATACGTAAATATTCCTTTTACAGGTAGTTCACTTGCTACTAAAAGGTATTCTTTTAAGGATGACAAAAAACAATGTTAAAGGGGTATTCATTTGTTTAAAAAATCCTTTCACAGGTAATTAATTTCTCGTACAAAAAGGCCATGCATTATCCATCAATATATGACCCATATTGCACTCTATAGGGTTTGTGCAGCAATGTTTGAACCAGTTTTTTTTAACTCATACCATCCAATTAGATGGTTGCCCACATTGTGCAAAGTTTGTAACTTTTGTTATATTACCCCATATTAGCTTTATCTGAGTGCACTGCTGATCTTCAACATATGGGGATTTATATTATGGGAAATATCCTAGACCTATAATATACGTATACCTGTAAATCTATAATTTTACTAAATAACAAAAGCATGCAACTCATGAACAGCTAGCATAAAAAGCTTTGCACATACACGTACAAAATATTTTTTTAAATCCTCTTGGAGTAAAAAAAATTCCACATTTGGGGGCCCATTTACTTAGCTTGAGTGAAGGAATAGAAGAAAAAATACTTAGAACTTCGAATGGTCGAATATGGCTACTTCGACCATCGCATTGGCTACTTCGACCTTCGACTACTACTATGACTTCGAACTGAACGATTCGAACTAAAAATCGTTCGACTATTCGACCATTTGATAGTACTGTCTCTTTAAAAAATTCTTAGACCCCCCATAGGCTTCCTAACAATTTTCTGATAGAAGAAAAATCCTTCAATTGATTGATTAAAATCCTTCGAATCGTTCGATTATTCCTTTGATCGATCGATCATAGGAATAGCGGTAAATCCTTCAACTTCGATATTTGAAGTTGAAGGATCAAATATCCATATAACCCAAGCAAGGTGCATACAATTAGTAGCAGCCAATTTGTGGCCATTAGAGAGGTGTCCACATTTACTTTATATTGACATATTTACCCACACCGATATGGGACCTAACCTCTCAATGCAAATAAACAATGTTAGATAACCAGGGCCATGCAGATTATGTTAAAAAGCAATATTTATTATCACCATGCCAAAATTACTAAAACCATTTAAAATAAGCAGCGCTGCTTGTGGGGTGGGGATCCCATTATTCCTATTTAGCACATATTACATACAATCCAATATAAGAGGCTGCGTGCACGCTGTAAGTCGAAGCCTCCAATATATCAATTGCAACCAGCTCTTAATCAAGAGCACCAGTCTGGATAAATCTGTAATTAAATGTTCATAGGATGAGGAGAGCGATGAATCATCGCGGCTGTAATATAGGTCGCCAATAAGATACTCAGTTTGATAGTAGAGAGGGTGATTAGTCCCATTCAAAATTATGAATAAGATGTCAAGATGAAAAATGGCATGTGAGGGCGGAGCCAGTGTGGGGTTAATTCTTTGGTGCCCAAAATAATTCAGTCTTAGATAGTATAGACGTAGGCACTAAAAGGGGAAATGTCCCCTATGCAAGTCCAATGGACATCCAGATCCTGGTATTGTGGTAGTATGACAATCGCTATGTGATTGTATTTATCCCACCGCTCCGCAGCGGACCGCTGTACAGAATAGAGAAGATACTGACCGTGATGGATCACCTCCCACACCGGCTGCTCAACGCTCCATACTCACATCCAACTCTCGCAGTCACTTGTGCCTCTGATGCGCATCATCCTCAATAAAGAAAGGGAAGCAGGAAACCACAATTCCCCTTGCAGCGCTGTACCTCGACAGCTGTTTCGCCGCTACCTGCGGCTTTGTCAAGAGATCGACAAACCGGAAATGACATCCTTTTAAGGGTAAAGTCACATGACTTCAATGGTCGTAGTTGCCACAACATTGTTGTGTAAAGCCTTTAAGTGTCACTAGTATCCATGTGGTAACATTGTTGAGGTAAAGTACAATCTAAAGACTTCCATTAAACAGAAATGAGCAAAACAATAAAACAAATCAATACATCGTATATCAAGAATGAAAAATGAAAAATAAATCAAAAATAAAGAATAAACAAGTGAGAGGTAGGCCTTATTGTGGCAATATTCACATGACTAGTCACTATGTTTGTACACCCCTAAGGCATGGTAATAAAATACAGTTATAAGATTATCCAGATAGGCCCTGGATATATAATCAGGATACTCGGTTGTAAATATGTATGTGTAGATTAAACTCTCAAACGTCATAGAGAAATTAATTCAATAAAGTGATAATCACCAAGTTACCCTGGTGAATCGCTTCAACAAACAAAAGACAAAAACAAAAAACGAAACAAAAGAAAAAGGGAAAGAAATAGATGAATAAAAGGAAAGGAAAAGAAAGGAAAGGAAAAAGGGACATTAAACATCCTGTCCCATCATTTATTTACAAAGGCCTGGAAATTTAGATGGCCGTTGAGGCCAAATTTAGATTTGTAAGTACTTATTCAGAGAGTGAAACGAGCGGGTCTGACACATCTTCATTTACACGTAAGCACATGGACCGTAAAAAGCGTAAATTTAATACGGTATTTCACAAGGAACAGGTCACATCACAAGTTGTCCAGGAAAAAAGCGTCAAAGCGCCATTCCTGTTCAACTTGTCTCAGGATACACCAACACCAGCAGGCACGAGTTTTTTACAGTCACTCAACCTGTGAATGACACAGGAAATGTAGTTTCACCATCACTTCATAATGATTTGCAAATAATAAATTTATCAAGCACTCAATTCACGTCCACGATCACGGGTCTATTACAAAAGGGACTTTCTTTTGTACCTTCTAAGTCACTAGATCATTTTTCTTTAATTAAGGATGTTCACTTATTTGCACGAAAATTGCTCCTAAAATTACAATGGACTAAAAGCAGACATAATACTGTTGACCTCAGTCAGTTCAATTTGAATGATTTTAAAACACTTAAAATTCTCATGGAACTGTGGGATGATCCTAGAATGGAGGAAGAGCAGCTATTGCTGCAAGATATTCAGGACTTATGGTCTGAAAATTCGTCTGACCAGATTAAATTACCCTCATGTAAGAAAAGATCCTGCCGTTACCCTAATGTTTCAGAAAATGGTGCTATTGACACTTTCGTACGAAGGGTTACGGAGGACATCTTACATTTGACTAAAAACATAAAAAAACCAAATCTCACAAGGGAAAAAATTCAGGCCCTCAAGGAATTAAAGGGCAACTCTAGTATTGTGATAAAGCCCTCAGATAAGGGTTCCAACATTGTAATCATGGATTCTTCCCAATATACTACGATGTGTACCAGAATTTTGAACAACAAACAATGGTACAAGCCCATTCTTTTACCACACATACAAGGACATAGGGACAAACTATTTGACTTGATTAATCAAGCATATCGGGATGGTATAATTGATCAGAACACACTTGAATATCTCAAAGTCCCACATCCCAGAACTCCCATTTTCTATGCCCTTCCGAAGGTCCACAAGTCCCTCAGTGAACCGCCGGGAAGACCTATCGTGGCTGTGGCTCACTCATGGAACCAATTAGTGGGTACATTGATATGGTGCTACAACCCTTGGTGTCACAACTAGATTCATTTATATTACATACCACCCATCTACTGAGGGAAATTAACGGTTTAATCTTGGATTCGGATTGTATCCTGGTGGGGCTAGATGTAGAGGCATTGTATATGAGTATACCACATTCTCTGGGTCTGGATGCCATACAATCGATTTTTGAACGCAGGCACAAACCAATTTCCGAAAAACATAGATTTATTTTGCAAGCATTAGATTTTGTTTTGCATCACAATGTTTTTCTTTTCAATGGCATTTACTATCTACAACGCCAGGGCGTGGCTATGGGTGCTAAATGTGCCCCTAGCTACGCCAATTTATTTTTAGGAGAATGGGAGCATTACGTTTTTACGGCTGAGGAGTATGAGATATACTTACCTCATGTGCTACGTTGGCACAGATATATCGATGACATCATGTTAATATGGCAGGGCCCAGAAAAACTATTACAGGAGTTTGTAGCGAAACTTAATGTCAACAAACTTAATTTAACTTTAACTTTAAACTATCACAGTACTAGACTGGAATTTTTGGATACGGAGATAAAAGTAGGTCAGGATGGCCAGGTGTCTACTAACCTCTATCATAAAAAAACAGCCGGTAATAGCCTCCTACATGCCCAATCAATGCATCCTCATAGATGCATTGAGGGTATTCCTAAGGGACAATATATAAGATTGAGGCGAATATGTTCGACAGATGAGGATTTCAAACGAGAGGCTTATTCCCTTTACCAGAGATTTAAACTACGGGGCTATAAAACACGGTGCCTCCGTAGGGCATATCAATATGCCCTGTCCCTTAACAGGGAAGATTTACTTTACAAATGTCGGAATTCCAACACCCAGATATCCTCCCCCAAGACACAGGAAGCAACACGATTGGTATTGACTTTTAACACCAATGACAAGGAAATACGTTCCTCAATATACAAACATTGGAACATATTATCAAAGGACCCCATTGTGGGCAAACTGGTGTCCCCCTGTCCCTTGTTTAGTTATAGGAGGAATACCAGTATTGGTGATTCACTTACTCATAGTCATTTTCAATCACAATCTAGAACGACATGTTGTAAAACATTGGGTAGTTACAAGTGTGGTGCTTGTGAACAGTGCCAATACATTATTTTGGGAATGGAAAAGTGAACTATGACATGTACCATTATATGTGTTGTACGACCACACATGTGATATATTTATTCACTTGTCACTGTGGCAGCAAATATGTTGGCAAAACGAAAAGATCTTTCAGGAGACGCATATATGAGCATATGCGTGATATCAGGAATTGTAATCTGTTATCAGCAATTGCCAAACACATTTTTGCATGCACAATGGACATTATGCAGGTTCCTATTTCCAGGGCATTGACCGCCTACATGGGGACATTAGGGGGGGTGATTTGGACAATAAACTATTACAGTTGGAAACAACATGGATTTTCAGACTCCGTACTTACAAATCTAAATTTGGCCTCAACGGCCATCTAAATTTCCAAGCCTTTGTAAATAAATTATGGGACAGGATGTTTAATGACCCTTTTTCCTTTCCTTTCCTTTCCTTTTATTCATCTATTTCTTTCCCTTTTTCTTTTGTTTCGTTTTTTGTTTTTGTCTTTTGTTTGTTGAAGCGATTCACCAGGGTAACTTGGTGATTATCACTTTATTGAATTAATTTCTCTATGACGTTTGAGAGTTTAATCTACACATACATATTTACAACCGAGTATCCTGATTATATATCCAGGGCCTATCTGGATAATCTTATAACTGTATCTTATTACCATGCCTTAGGGGTATACAAACATAGCGACTAGTCATGTGAATATTGCCACAATAAGGCCTACCTCTCACTTGTTTATTCTTTATTTTTGATTTATTTTTCATTCTTGATATACGATGTATTGATTTGTTTTATTGTTTTGCTCATTTCTGTTTAAAGGAAGTCTTTAGATTGTACTTTACCTCAACAATGTTACCACATGGATACTAGTGACACTTAAAGGCTTTACGCAACAATGTTGTGGCAACTACGACCATTGAAGTCATGTGACTTTACCCTTAAAAGGATGTCATTTCCGGTTTGTCGATCTCTTGACAAAGCCGCAGGTAGCGGCGAAACAGCTGTCGAGGTACAGCGCTGCAAGGGGAATTGTGGTTTCCTGCTTCCCTTTCTTTATTGAGGATGATGCGCATCAGAGGCACAAGTGACTGCAAGAGTTGGATGTGAGTATGGAGCGTTGAGCAGCCGGTGTGGGAGGTGATCCATCACGGTCAGTATCTTCTCTATTCTGTACAGCGGTCCGCTGCGGAGCGGTGGGATAAATACAATCACATAGCGATTGTCATACTACCACAATACCAGGATCTGGATGTCCATTGGACTTGCATAGGGGACATTTCCCCTTTTAGTGCCTACGTCTATACTATCTAAGACTGAATTATTTTGGGCACCAAAGAATTAACCCCACACTGGCTCCGCCCTCACATGCCATTTTTCATCTTGACATCTTATTCATAATTTTGAATGGGACTAATCACCCTCTCTACTATCAAACTGAGTATCTTATTGGCGACCTATATTACAGCCGCGATGATTCATCGCTCTCCTCATCCTATGAACATTTAATTACGGATTTATCCAGACTGGTGCTCTTGATTAAGAGCTGGTTGCAATTGATATATTGGAGGCTTCGACTTACAGCGTGCACGCAGCCTCTTATATTGGATTGTATGTAATATGTGCTAAATAGGAATAATGGGATCCCCACCCCACAAGCAGCGCTGCTTATTTTAAATGTTTTTAGTAATTTTGGCATGGTGATAATAAATATTGCTTTTTAACTAGTGATGGGCGAATTTGCGCCGGCAAAATTTGCGAAATGGCGCCGGCATCTCGTTTTTGATGCCGGCGCCCATTTTTGACGCCGGCGCCCGTTTTTTCGACGCCGGCGCCCGGTTTTTTGACGCCGGCGCCCGTTTTTGACGCCGGCGTCCATTTTTTCGAAAAAAAAAATTTTGACGCCGGCGAATTTTTGACGCGAATTTTCGCGGGAGTTTTGCGAATTTATTCGCTGGTGGCGAATCGTGCAAATTTGCTGCGAATTCGTGCCTGCCGAATAAATTCGCCCATCACTATTTTTAACATAATCTGCATGGCCCTGGTTATCTAACATTGTTTATTCGCATTGAGAGGTTAGGTCCCATATCGGTGTGGGTAAATATGAAGTTGAAGGATTTTACTTTGACTTAATTAACCCTCAATATTCGACCCTAAGCAAATGTGCTCCTAAATATCTCAAAGGGTTAAAATGTCTGTTTCGATCTGGATTTATATTTGAATAAAAAAAATAGTCAGGTCAATTCAGGTTTCATTCAAAAATGTGTTCCTTTTTTAAATGACAAATAATGGGGTTTTATGAGTCATAACCTGAGTCTTGGCATAGAACACATTAGTGCCAAACAGTTTGCACTAGATTACATAAATCCTTCTGGAACATGACCAGAATGGAATACTAGAATATCTAGCATCTAGCATCTGTTTCAGGTACTCAACCACAGACTTTGATCCTCATCACAGAAATGGAAACTTATTATAGGAAAATTAAATGCAAAGTGTCTTAAAAGGAAACCAATGACTTATGAACAACATGTTGCTCACCAACTCCTTGGATGTGCTCACAGTGGCCTCAAAGCAGGTGCTTATTTATGAATTCCCGGCTTGGAAGCAAGTTTTAATTAAATATAAAAAAAATTGCCAAACAGAGCCTCCAGTAGGCTACCAGTCCACACAGGGGCTACCAAATAACCAAAGCCCATATTTGGCATCCCCAGGAGCATATGTATGCTTGTGTTGCTCCCTAAAATGTGGCTCACAGAGAAAAAGGTTGGGGACCATTGGTCTATATCATTTTAACAGTTCACTTGACCTACACCTTTGATATCATTATTTCAAAACACAATGAGAAGTCTCTACTAAGCATAGAAAAATTGTCCTTTGATATTGAATCATTACTGTGCTAATTATTTATGAAAGAAATGTAAATGCATTAAGGACCAACCTATGTGGTCAATACAAATCTAAGGAAATAGGAAGAAGAAAAAAGCATTAAAAGTCATTGGGAACAGAAACCATTTAGGAACGATAAAGTTGCTAAGCAGCAAAGAAGGCTAAAGTAAAATAAGAATTTGATTTCTTGTCTTATAAAGACCAATCCTGCACTTTGTGTGGGCTCAGTTGGTCTTTTAAAAATATTATAGAGGAGCCAGTGTTACAGGATTTACAGTGCAGTAGTAAAGCAGACTTAGCTCAGACAAAGTGTCAGTGGCTGACTCAAGAAATGGTACTTACACATGTAAGTAAATGCAATCTAAACTAAGCTACTTTGATGGAACACTTCCATGGGTTCCATGGGAGAGCTTAGTTTATATTAGCCAGGACATTTTCTCTGATTTTCACTTAGTTTAATCTGATATGATACCAATGGATTGGAGAAAAGCTCATTTGATTCCAGTATTTTTAGCCTCAACTTGTGGCAAAGTTATTTTTTTTGAAAATACACAATTACTTAATGCACTGCTGTGTGTTTTACCATAATGATGTTATTTACATGAGAAACCTTTGTAGCAGTAGTTTAATCACACAATACAGGTACAGCATTAGATAGCTGGAATGAAATGCATTATAAATTGATACAATTATATAAGAAAAGTGTGAAAAAAACTCTTCAGAATGGTTATGATTGCTTCTGGTAAAGAAATATGCATTAAACCTTTGTACAGCACTTCAAAAAAAAATAATGACTAGGAAATTCATTCTTTATTATCATATTATTTTATTCATTTTTGCTTTTAAAAGCATGCTTTATACAGTGTTAGCTGTGCCTACTAGCAAAGTCTGACTTGAATAATGCTCTGGGCTACAATGAGAGATAAATAGTTGAACTCACTATGGAGACAATGCTAGCTAAAACTAAAACGACAAATGATGATGCTCAGTTTTTCGATTTATGCATCATGATTTTCAGTGTATTAAGATCTCTTTGGTATATAATTGAAATCTTTTAAGAGAAAAAAATAGTATATTACATCTGTATTTTAACTTAATTTGTATGTTGTTTGTTTGCATTACTCCAAACAAGTCCCTGTAAGAAATTTTCATTATTTTTCCTGCAGCTTGCTTAAAATATCTAATAACTTATTGGTTGCAATTGGTAAATGCCAAGATGCAAATTTACTCAGGAGCTTCACTATGGCACATTCTGGGCTGCTATTGCCTTTAAATATGGATCCTGTGTATTGTGTTTATGTTTCGTTTTCATCATCATCATCATCATCATCATCATCAATCATCATTACTAACATTTAACAAGTGTTCTTTGTGTCTTCCTTAAAAAGATGCACCGCTCAGCTTGTGTATAGGGCTTCCCTACATGTGTTCACTAACCCTATAAAATGTTGAAAACACACACATGGTTCTTTTAGGGGCAGATTTATCAAGGGTCGAATTTCGAAGTACAAAAAACTTCGAAATTCGACCATCAAATTGAAAAACGTCTAATTCGAATATCGAAGTTTTTTCACCTAATTTGGCAATCCTACAATCGAATAAAAATCATCAGATGGAACAATTAAATCGTACGAATCATACGATTTTAGATTACGATCGAACGATTTTTATTCGATGTGTAAAGACTTAGAAAAAGTTTGTAGAAGGTCCCCATAGGCTAACATAGCAATTCGGCAGGTTTAATTTTGCGAAGTATTGAAGGCAAAGTTTTCTTAAAAAGACAGTACTTCGTTTATCGAATGGTCGAATATTCCAACAATTTTTACTTCAATCGAAGTCGAAGTAAATTCGAAGTCGTAGTATCCTATTCGATACCTTAGTAAATCTGCCCCTTAAAGTTAAATTATCCATATATATCTTGGTCTGATTATTTGCTTTACAATTTACAATATGCCACTGAACTCTGGGGGAACATGGCTCTTAATTATTTAAAGTAAATAAATTACTGAGTACAAATACTACTCAATGAAATTCATATGATTTTAAAGTAAAGTAGCAATTGCAGAGACATCCTGGGAATTTTTATTAAAGAATGTTTCACTTGGAATTATTCAAAAAAAGGCTTCTGTGAACATAAGACAATTTCCAAACTGTATTAAAATAAAAAAAAATATTTTTCTAAAGAACAAAATTTGCATATTAATAACGGATTAAAGTGCCCATGAAAGAATTGTGAGTAGTTACTATTTCTTGTCTATATTGTTCTTCACATAAACACATTTCCTAATTAAAGAGGCTTACGGAACTGTAGCTATTGGAACAATTCTCAAAAGGTTTAATGTTCCGATGTAATAGAATTTGTTAAAAGATACTCTTCTGATTTTATAATATTTATTTTCCCAAGTAAGGGAGATCTAACAAATTAGACTTCATTTAGAAAACAAATAAAGGGAGAGCAGTGTAAAAGGATCTGGGATTTGTATAAATAAGACAAGAGGATATTTAATAGAATGTCTGCAAAGAGGTTCTATTTGCATTGTAAACAAAACAATTATACTTCTGTGATCTAAAACACAAATAACCCTTAACCTCTTACTGCTGTTTCAGACTCCTTCATTATATGATACATATCTGTTTGTTGTAATACCAATATAAATGAATCAAATAACTGTGAATTTATAAAAAAAAATCAACAAAGT
Source organism: Xenopus petersii (assembly GCA_038501925.1). Taxonomy (NCBI): domain Eukaryota; kingdom Metazoa; phylum Chordata; class Amphibia; order Anura; family Pipidae; genus Xenopus; species Xenopus petersii. The sequence continues at coordinate 168,323,766 of CM076673.1, forward strand.
ATATTTTTAAAGTATTACAACAGAATGTTGGTGCAATATAAGCAAGAGATCTTCAATCACATTAGATTTCTTTGACAAGAGGACCACAAGCCACACTCTAATTCCCCAACTAGGGTTAATCATAATAACAAAAGGAGAGGTCTGTATCTTGAGTTATAATGTGTCCCAGGATGAGGACACAAAACTGGAATCAGCAGATGATGTGTCCACTGAAAAACACAAAAGTCAGGAAGGGAGATTATAGAGTGTATATGTGGCAGGAATAAGAAGCTTCAAAACTTCTATATTTAACTTATGAATAGATTTATTATGTGGTGTAAAAAACTGCTGAAAAATTGGCCACACATCACTAGGGGGCCGATTCCCTAACTTCGAGTGAAGGATTCGAAGTAAAAAAACTTCGAATTTCGAAGTGTTTTTTGGGCTACTTTGACCATCTAATGGGCTACTTCGACTACGACTTCGACTTCAAATCAAAGGATTCCAACTAAAAATTGTTCGACTATTCGATAGTTGAAGTACTGTCTCTTTAAGAAAAAACTTCAACCCCCTAGTTCCCCATCTAAAAGCTACCAAACTCAATGTTAGCCTATGGGGAAGGTCCCCATAGGCTTTCCTAAGTTTTTTTGGTCGAAGGATAATCTTTCGATCGTTGGATTAAAATCCTTCGAATCGCTTGATTCGAAGGATTTAATCGTTCGATCGAAGGATTATTCCTTCGATTGTTCGATCAAACTATTTGCGCTAAAATCCTTCGACTTCGAACCTTGGTGAATTGGCCCCTAGTGTAAAAAACTGTGAAAAATGGTGTCATTTTTTTATACGCTTTTTCTTTGAGCAAGTTCTGGCAAAACTTGCTTACAAAGGACTAAGGCAGTGTAAAATAATGGCAGAAACTCTAGCGTTCACATGGTGTCAAATATCACACAACTTGACAAGTTCACCATTTATTTTACAAGGCATTTTACACCATTTTTCCTGCAAATTTCATTTCAAACTGAATAATAAATGGCCCCCTTAATGTTTACCAAGCCAATCTCTGCCTGAAATACAGTGCTATACTGTATAAAACAAACAAAAACAATGGAGGATTTAATTTCTTAAAAGCTAGTCCTGTCAATTAGGTATATTTTGCTGTAATTGAGGCCCTGCATTTTATGATTATTTTATGATTAAGCTACTAGTAATACGACAAAGAATTGGTCAAGTCATATATACAGTATAATATATAAACGTATATCATTTATATTCATTTAATCATTGCTTTCCACAATTTGGCCCTGACTAAATGGACAATAACGATTTATAAACTGTTTTATGTACACTATACAGTAGGTCACAATGGTTTGCATGGTAGGCAATTCCATTCCGACTTTTCCTTTGTGCTCCCAGTCCTAAAATGGGAGCCATAATCTGACAACTCTCTCACACTCAATCAGCCCTTGAGACTTGCACATGACAGTAAGGGGTGTCGGATTTATGCTCCTATAGTCCTCCAGGGATATAAGATTCTCACCCACAATGAGTAAGTCTCTCTTGGATTTAAATAAATGATATCTACAAGGGGATTATTTATCAAAGGTTGAATTTTGACCTATTAGAGTTTTTTTAACTCTAATAAATTCGAATATAAAGGGGTTGGATGGCTTTTTAGCAATTGAGGGAATATAGGGTTATGGGAGATAGCTCATAGTACAAGTTGATCCAGGGACTGGTCCGAAATTTAGAATTTTAGACCCATGTATATTTCTTTCTGTAATCTTATTCCTTGTCATTTTATTAGAGCAAGAAGTATGATGGATTTTGCCATGTAGGATTTATAGCAAACCTGTTCATAGTAGCCAGAATGGTAAAGGTGCGGTGGAATAAAATTAGCCAAATCCATGAATTCTAAATAAAGCACAGTTTACCAAAATATGAGACAAGAATATAATATTTAATTTTCAGAACATAGTATATCGATTTTTTGCATCAAATTTTTTCAGGTTTTTCTATTAATATTGAGCCTTTGCCACCATGGGACCCCATGGCAAGTTGGCCAGTTATACAATTTTCCTCCTTCTCTCCGGAACCCCTCATAGTTTCTTCTTTTAACTCTCTGCTTTCCCAGGACCACTGGCAAAACACTGCGACAAATGAAATACCCCTTTTCCCAACCCTTCCTTCTTGAAAGCCCCCCTTGACAACCGTTCCATCACCTACATACCATGTGGACTCCTTGTCCTCCTGTAAGGAAAAAAGGGGAGGGAAGGATGGTCCTGCTTCTGACCTGTGTGGCTTTTCTCCCACACTTATTTCTTTTTATTCCCCAACCCCCTCCTATTCTCAACTAATCCACTTCCTGTTCCTGTCCTTTCTTCTTCTCTCTCATGCCTTACTGTCATGTCTTCATCCGTCCATACAGGCTTCATCATCTCTATTCCCACACCTTCCAGAGCTATGCTTGGAACATTGGGCCAGATTTACCAAAGGGTGAAGTGGCTAACACTAGCATCAATTCACTAGCGCTGCCGCCCACAGGGACATCGCTGATTAACGGGTGCAGGCGCCAATTCGCTAGCAAAAGAGAGGTACTAACAGTCATTCGCACTGTATTGTCAGACGACAATTCGCTCTGGCGAATGGATGTTACTCTGCAAATTCACTAAAGTGCTGATTTTACTGAGCGTTACCTCTTTCTCCAGAGTTGCTTTCGTCACCTCAGACCAAGCGAAGTGCATTAAAGTAGCTAGATCTTCCTCAGTCTTCTGTCCCTTACATTATATTCTATGAGCCGAAAATGCATCAAAGTCCAAAAAACGATGACGTATTTTTTTTTCAGCCTGATTGCCTGCAAAGACCTAACAAGCTTTTGCTTAAACTTTTTTTGGGTAACCGGTTTCATTTTACCGTGGCACATGTGTAGGGCATTAGAATCACTCTATTGTCTTTAATAAGGTTCCCTGGACATGTGTTTAAAAAGTGTAATTTGTAAGTATATGCACCAACATTTAACATAAAGACGTACATACACTTTAAATTTCCCGCCCTATGCAAATTGACCTGAAAGCAAGATCCCTAGTGAAGTTTTGCTAGGCAGAAATGAATGCTAGTGCATCTTCACTATCAAATGCTCGCATTGCGAAAGTAACACTCGCAAAAGTCGCCATAGTTTGGCGCCCACAACAAAACTTTGCATTTTAGTGAATTAGCTTAGTTTGGGCGAATTTTCATACTGGCAAAGTATTGCGCTGGGTACGAAGTGGACGCTGGCAAATTTTCGCCGGTTAGTAAATCTGCCCTATTGTGTTGCATAGAGTGAGAGTCATTCTGCAATGTATTACCCACCTGAGTTTCTAGTGCACATAAGACAGCAAGGAACCGGCTTCCTGACAGCAACTGCTAAGGATGTGTTACAAAGAGTGTATGAGGTGCATCATATACAATATTACAATCTACATGTGAATATAAGCAATATCTGAAGTGTGTATACCATTAAACTTGTGTATTTGCCATTGCAGCCATTGACTGCAACGGTTTGTAATAAATTAGAGTTTTACTAAAATAATTTGCTTTACTTTGCCTTAAATCACACTGAGAAGTAGGGATGGCGCGAACTGTTCGCCGGCGAACTTGTTCGCGCGAACATCGGGTGTTCGCGCTCGCCGGAAGTTCGCGAACGTCGCGCGACGTTCGCCATTTTGGGTTCGCCATTGTTGGCGCTTTTTTTTGCCCTCTCACCCCAGACCAGCAGGTACATGGCAGCCAATCAGGAAGCTCTCCCCTGGACCACTCCCCTTCCCTATAAAAACCGAAGCCCTGCAGCGTTTTTTCACTCTGCCTGTGTGTGCTGAAGAGATAGTGTAGGGAGAGAGCTGCTGCCTGTTAGTGATTTCAGGGACAGTTGAAAGTTTGCTGGCTAGTAATCGTTTTGATACTGCTCTGTTATTGGAGGGACAGAAGTCTGCAGGGGTTTGAGGGACATTTAAGTTTAGGTAGCTTTGCTGGCTAGTAATCTACCTTCTACTGCAGTGCTCTGTATGTAGCTGCAGTGGGCAGCTGTCCTGCTTCTGATCTCATCTGCTGACTGCTGCAATAACAGTAGTCCTTGTAAGGACTGCTTTTATTTATTTTTTTGTTCCAATACAGAGCAGTATCAAGCAGATTACTAGCCAGCAAACTTACTATCATCTGTCCCTGAAATCACTAACAGCTCTCCCCCTACACTATCTCTTCCAAGCACACACAGGCAGATTTTTCAGATACATTTTTGCCCTTGATCCCCCTCTGGCATGCCACTGTCCAGGTCGTTGCACCCTTTAAACAACTTTAAAATCATTTTTCTGGCCAGAAATGTCTTTTTTAGATGTTAAAGTTCGCCTTCCCATTGAAGTCTATGGGGTTCGCGAACCGTTCGCGAACCGCTCGCATTTTTGCGCAAGTTCGCGAATATGTTCGCGAACTTTTTTTCCGACGTTCGCTACATCCCTACTGAGAAGCTGAGACTATTCAAACTAAAAGTATTTGGGGTAAAAAGCCACCCTAAAATAAATTTCAAATATGCTACCCGAGAATGATTCTTCCAATACAACTAGATTTTGGAAACATTCTTCCAAAACTGAGGATAAGAAAGTGGTAACAAATGCCTGTCAGTTAATAAATATGAAATGAGTTAGAAACCATTTAGTATTCACTGCAGTAAGTGCTGAGTTTGTAATGAACATAAGACTTTTGTTTCTCCCTTAGGGAAATTAAATATCTGCTACTGAGAATAACCTGCTATAATTATTAATTGAGTTATACCTTCTTTGCAAAGGAAAAAAAAGAATTCTACTAATACATCCAACATAATGCAATTATGCACTCACTTCTTAGTTTTTATAATATATAAGGTCTTTGAAAGAATAACTTTGCTTTCATATTTTTGTTTTATGTTCAGGTATTTTATCAAGTTCTTTTACCAGTGCTTAAATTTTTATACTATTTAGAGACACTTTCATCCATTTCTGATTCGTCCATCCCTATTTTATTAAAGGGGGTGTTAATCTTCCAACACTTTGTGCAGTTTCATTTTTAGATTCACCAGAATTAACTAATTTTTTTCAATTACTTTCGGTTTGTGGTCATTTTTTATTTTGAAGTTTAAAAATATCTTATTTAAAGGCATTAAAGGCAGCTATTATAATTAATACAATAGTTGCCAATATTCCCATATATGCTGCTGAGAACTAATTGTATCAATTAATGTAGCAAATTGTAACAATTCAGAATTTGCAACTGGATCACTGAGATGCCAGAAACACCACAGGCACGAACATGAAACTGCAGTTTTGGGAAAACAGTCAAAAATAAAAAATGAAAAACAATTTTAAAAAAAACTTGCAAATCAATGCATAAAAACTTTCCGCAAACAATCTGAAAACAACTAAAAATCGCCCATCCCTAAATGTGACCAAACCCTTAAATAAAATTTGCATTCTACCGCTAAGTAGAGCATGCATTAAATACCAACAGCAGATTTTTCAGCTAAATGCTTGGAAAACAAAATTGCTGCCAGTGATTCAGATGTCACTGAACCCAAATCTCACTTAAGCCAAATCTCACATTCACTCTATTATAAAAAAAAAAAGGTTTAAAAAATAAATGTTTTATAGAAAACAAATGTGTTTTCTATCACTGGGTGGAGATTTTTTTCATCTAAATGCTTGGGGGCAGATTTACTAAGGGCGAATTGCTGCCAGCGACTGCTTCGCACCCATTGTAACACTTCGCCAGGCGCAAATGCACTCAGACTACGCCAATTCACTAAAATGCGGAGTTTCATTGTGGTGCATGTACTTACAAATTACACTTTTTAAAACACATGTCCAGGGAACTTTAAGAAAGACAATAGAGTTATTCTAATGCCCTACACATGAGCCCACTGTAAAATAAATTTTCCATATGTTTGCAAATGTATGAGGAAAACCAATTACCCAAAAAAGTTTGTTGGTCTTTTGCAGACAACCAGCATTTTTTGGACTTTGATGCATTTTCAGCTCACAGAATATAGGGGCCGATTCTCTATGGGTCGAATATCGAGGGTTAATTAACCCTGGTTATTCGACTAGGAATTAAAATCCTTCGACTTCGAATATCGATTTAGCGCAGATAGTTCAATCGAAGGATAATTCCTTCGATCGAACGATAAAATCCTTTGAATCGAACGATTCGAAGGATTTTAATCCAATGATCGAAGGAATATCCTTCGATCAAAAAAAGTTAGCCAAGCCTATGGGGACCTTCCCCATAGGCTAACATTGACTTCGGTAGCTTTTAGCTGCAAACTAGGAGGTCGAAGTTTTTTTAAAGAGACAGTACTTCGACTATCGAATGGTCGAATAGTCGAACGATTTTTACCTCGAATCCTTCGATTCGAAGTCGTAGTCGAAGGTCGAAGTAGCCCATTCGATGGTCGAAGTAGCCCAAAAAAAACTTCGAAATTCGAAGTTTTTTACCTTCAAATCCTTCACTCAAAGTTAGTGAATCGGCCCCATAATGTAAGTGACAGAAGATTGAGGAAGATCTAATTACGTTAGCCACTTCGCCCTTTAGTAAATCTTCCCCTTGGAAAGCAAATGCTTCAGATATCACTAAACCTATCTCAGAATTTTTTTTTCACTCTGTTATTAAAAAAGTTTAAAGGAAAAGTATCTCTAAAAAAGCTTTTGGATAATCATCTGTTAAGGGATGCAATTAACTTCCTGTTTTAAAAAGAAAGTAGCGGACACATGAGTGCATGTCACCACATGCCTTTTATAAAACACAGTTCACTGGAAAAAAAAGGGTCTAGTACTGGTAAAGTCCCATGTAGAATATGTTGTGCCATTAAGGTTCTCCAGAGCTCTGAAGGAATAGTAGTGAACTAGAAAAAGTCCACATAAAAGCAACTAAACTTATAGGATTCTTATAAAAGAGGCATTCAGTGTCAAGTGCAATAAAAGATGGGGTTAACTTACCCCAAAGGGGGTCCAGGTCCAGACCACATGATGTAGTAAAAAAGTATTTAATCAAGCAAAAAACATGACAGCAAAGCCTAATGTGTTTTGTGCCTCAAGGACACTTAGTCAGCCTATGGCATGCCTGTGAAGGTACTAGTGACGCTGTACAAGACAGCCTTAAGGGCTACAAAAAGTAATAAATGCACAATAACTTAACTTGAATCTGTGGATTCCAGTGATGAACCAAAAGACAATTCACAATATAGATTGTGTAGTTTTATCTGATCCTATCTGATCACAATTTTTAATGATTTAAAGGATTTTTCATGTACCCATAACATGTTTTGTGCTATTATATAAGGTATGCTATTCATACACACTGAAGTCAATTGATGATATTTGTAAAAATCTTGTGCCCAGATTCTCAAAGCAACTTACAGTGCCAGTTACACCTGTCCAGCCCACTGTGATTAATGAAAGGAAAGTGTATGGATGGGCATTAGGAATTCTTGAACTACCACTGGTCTGGACATGGCAATAATTCCAATTTTCAACTAGTGGGTTATGTTCACGGATGCAAACCACTCATACAAAGTCAAAAGGCACCGGAACCACTGATCATGATTCAATCGTGGTCCACTGAAATGGATGGCACAACTTGCATGTTGAAACAGATGGTACACTTGCATGCTTTTGAAGAATTGAACGCAAACTGTGGCACCCACAACCCAGCAGGCGTCTACAATTAAGCTGTAATTATTGTAAGTAAAAAAACACAAAACATTGTGTCTGAAAAGTGGACTTTGCTTTCCCTGTAAATTACTTTGTATTTAGACTTTGTTTGGCTACAGGCAAATCACAAACAGGTATAGGATCCCTTATCCAGAAACCAGATATCTAGAAAGCTTCGAATTACGGAATGGCTGTCTCCCATAGACTCCATTTTATCCAAATAATCCAAATTTTTAAAAATGATTTCCTTTTTCTCTGTAATAATAAAACAGTACATTGTACTTGATCCCAACTAAGAAATAATTAATCCTTATTGGAAGCAAAACCAGCCTATTGGGTTTATTTAATGCAAGGCATGAAGACTCAAATTACGGAAAGATCTGTTATCCAGGAAAACCCCAGGTCCCGAGCATTCTGGATAACAGGTCCCATAACTGTATACTGTTTAAGGGAAGATTTTGCTCAATGGCATAATTATAAATGAAAAAGCTAAGAAACTTGTTTCTGGAATGCCCAAACTTGATGTATTTTTGCTATTTGCTCTCAATTATTTTGTACAAATGGTGCATGGAGTAAACGGACAAAGACAGAGCAAAATCTGGAGTTGGAATTCTTATGAATAATGTGGTGTCAGTGTGCAACAGAGAATGTTTCTTTAGTATTTCCTGGATAACATTTGTCATTGTGCAAATATGCAGCGAATATGCTCTCCAGATGCAAAATATCCACATAAGATAAAAATCTGCTTCTCGTATAATGAACAGTATAATAGTGTGTCTTGAAGGGCTCTTAATAACTGAAATCCTCCCTCTGAATAGTAGTCTGGCAAAGAAATGTATTTACTAAGTACATTTCTCCTTGGTACTGGGGTTTAAGAACAAAAACCACAAATCCAACATCAATAATCATTTTCTAAATTTATAGTTCACAGCTCATTTTTTTCCTAATGGGTTAGAAAGAGGAATGTAATTTTGAAGTAAAAAGGATGTGTGTATGTAAATACAGTATATAAATGCACCCATTTACACTATATGAACATTGCCACTGCTTAATCTTTATAAATCAGGTGCTTTGCTGCACAGGGTGTGTTATAAAGAAGGATGTTATTCAATGATATATATATATATATATATAAAGGTTTAAGCTAACCCTAACCCCCCAGGGCCGGCCAAGCAAACTGAGAGTCCTAGGCAACCTGGCCAGACACCACGCTCTCCTTTCCCCCGTGTGTTCATGAGTATGCGCACATATACGCTGTGGCATTCTACGGGAAGGGCGTCAGCATTCCGGCCCTACATGTACAGGTACCAGATCCCTTATACAGAAACTCGCTATCAAGAAAGGCCCAAATTACTTTCCATATCTCCCATTTAAGCAAATAATTAATTTTTTTTAAAAAACAATTTTCATTCTCTCTGTAAAAATAAACAAAACATTGTACTTTATAGTAACTAAGCTACATTAATCCATATTGGTTTATTTAACATTTAAGTGATTTTTAGCAGACAGTGGGGCACATTTACTTTGCTCGAGTGAAGGAATAGAATAAAGAAGACTTCAACCATCGAATTGGCTACTTTGACCTTTGACTACGACTTTGACTTCGAATCGAACGTTTCGAACTAAAATTCATTCGAATATTCGACCATTCGATAGTCGAAGTACTGTCTCTTTGAAAAAAACTTTGACACCCTACTTTGCCACCTAAAACCTAACGAACCTCAATGTTAGCCTTTGGGGAAGGTCCCCATAGGCTTTCTAAGTTTTTTTTTGGTCGTAGGAAAAACGTTCGATTGATTAAAATCCTTTGAATCGTTTGATCGATTTTTCGTTCGATCAAACTAATTGCGGTAAATCCTTTGACTTCGATATTCGAAGTCGAAGGATTTACCTTCGGCAGTCGAATATCGAGGGTTAATTAACACTCGATATTCGACCATATGTAAATCTGCCCCTCAGTGTATGAAATCCAAATAATGGAAAAACTTTCCTTATAGATATACTACTGGAGTGGAATAAAGGGAGACTTCACAGGTACATAAATATAAAACTAATTTTATATAATTGATGCATAATGTATCTTTTGTCTAGACATCCTTTTATAAAGGGGCCATATACAACAATGATCTTGAAAAATTGAAAAACCATTAGGTGGAGCTGCAATTGGGTTGTGATCACAAACTTCATACTGAAAAAAGAGTTTTTCTGCACTTGCCCATTATCAAGGACATTTAGGGGCCGATTCACTAACTTCGAGTGAAGGATTCGAGGTAAAAAAACTTTGAATTTCGAATTTTTTTTTGGGCTACTTCTACCATCGAATGGGCTACTTCGACCTTCGACTACAACTTTGAATCGAAGGATTCGAACTAAAAATCTTTCGACTATTCGACCATTCGATAGTTGAAGTACTGTCTCTTTAAAAAAAAAACTTCGATCCCCCTAGTTCGCCATTTAAAAGCTACCGAAGTCAATGTTAGCCTATGGGGAAGGTCCCCATAGGCTTGGCTAACTTTTTTTGATCGAAGGATATTCCTTTGATCGTTGGATTTAAATCCTTCGAATCGTTTGATTGGAAGGATTTAATCATTCGATCGAAGGAATAATTCGATATTCGAAGTCGAAGGATTTCAATTCCCAGTCGAATATCGAGGGTTAATTAAACCTCGATATTCGACCCTTAGTGAATCAGTCCCTAAGACATTTTGGGGCTTATTTGTAAACAGTGGGCAGTAACCCTTAGAAACCAATCAGTGATTAGCTTTTTTCAACCAGCTGCGGGTTGAACAATGAAAGTATTGGTTGATTGGTTGACCTTACTGCCCAGGTGCTAATTTACCGAGTGTTTATGGATGATCGCCTTTGTGCATTAAGCTACAGTGTTAACAGTACCTTGACTTGCACAATTCCTGTTGGGGATCAGAAAGAGATAGAGGCCTTAAAGTATTTTCTATTTAGCTGGCAAAGAATAAATTGTAAAATATGATGAAGAAAACCGAATACTTATATATCTTATATAAACAATCATTAACAGTAGATGATTGCCATTTAAAAGAATTTAAGGGTTTTTAATTGTACATATCTACATACATTTGCCGTATTAAAGAAAATAGATGTTTATTAACAGTATTGCACTAAATGTAATGTAAGAACCAATTCACCACACGCATCTGTAATTTTCCATCAGATCAAGGCGTAAGATTAAAATAATTATTTTGTTTTACAAGAGCCAAGAGGGATTTAGCACTTTTGGACAATTAGACATCTTGTGATTTTAATCACTAGCTAATACCTTGATGAGTTGAGCTAAACATAGTTTCTGGAATCAAGGTTACTGTTACGCAGAATGTAAATGCAGAAACCGTTCCTGTAATGATGCAGAGAAATTCCTGAGATGGCCTAGAGAACATATTCCTAAATTGTAAAGGGACAGGGCAGTGGCTTGCATTTTGAAGGCTTTCTTATCTTACACAATAAAAGACAAAGGATCAATACAGCAGTAGAATAAAAACATTAGGTGCCAATTACAGTACCCTGTCCCATTATGTGAGCCCATGTCTTTGCATATGTAGGTGTTGATGCTCCTGAATGGTGAAGCGGAACCTTATGATGGGCAGGCTGGGGGTGGCAATTAGGCACCCCCCCATAGGAATCTTCTCCACAGTGCACTTGCCTATTTGGCTATAAGTCTTAAACCTTCTTCACTTCATTGGTCCCAAGTTCCTATTATTTCTTTCTTGGACGATCTTGGAATACTTCTGCAGTGATTCTTGCAGTTATTCCAGAAGCTACATGGACTGGGCGCACCAGTGAAATATTTGTAAAGGTGTGCTAATCTAAGCTTCTTTAATGGGATGGGCAAGTAGGCATCTGCCATAGGAAATTTCTACACAGAGAAGGAAAAGTATAATCATTGGGGTTGCCAAATGTTAGAATGAAATCCAATTTTTAATTCTTAGTTTGGATAGTTAAAAGGGATGGAAGTTAGAAGCAGGGCCGCTCCTGCTATGAGGCAAGTTGAGAACCTTGCCTCAGGTGGCAGCGAGCAGGCAGTTACAATGGGTGGCAAAAAAGCCGCCTCTTGTAATGTTAAGAGCTGCATTTCTGGGTTTTAACTTAGAAATTTAGCTCCTCTAGTGCCGAGAACACTATTGCGCTCATTGTATTATTGATTCAGCCCCCTTTGACCCGCTTCAGCGCTGATGTTTTAGAGATACTGACACCAGAAATTTAATTCTGTCATAATATTACATTTGAAAGCTACTTATAACTTTGACATAAAGTATTTGCACAATGCTTTTACAGTACCTGCCTAATGCCCCATGTTCCTGAATGAGGGGGCTGCCATATTTGTGCAGCAGGAGTCCAACATTAAGGTGGTCATACAAGGGCCGATAAAAGCTGCCGACAGACCGAGCTTATATAGTGTATGGGGGCCCCCGACGGGCTTCCCCGATCGAGATTTGGCCAAAAGGGTGTGTTGGCATTGTTATGTGACTTTATTAAATATGTTATCTAAATCCCTGTAGGTGAGATCATTAAACTTGAATGCCTGAATGTCCTGCTTTTTCCCAAAGTCCAATATTTATAATAGTAATTTGCTAAATAAAGTAATCAATTTTGAAATTTAAAAAACACTTTACCGCTGCACTTGTATTTTCACATAGTTCAAATGCAGCTCCTGAAGATATTGGGTTGCTTTTAATAAGGCAGTGCCTATGAACAAGCAAGAATATGATGGCTGTCCACTTTGCTGAAAGTACCTTTGTTTGTTGAATTGTTGAAAAACTCGGATTCAGGTACCAGGTAAGTTTGAAGTGCTACTAGGGAGTTACTAAAATTACATCATGTGAGTTCCTTTTGCTTATTCATCTTTAAAGGATGTTTTTGGTGGTTTAAAATAGCAAATCACGCTCACATTGCTCAGCTCTAACACGTTTCTCAGCAAACTTCAGAAGGTTCAACCAGCAAAGAAGTGTTTAGGGCAAACATGCGCCTTAGAATCAGAGGTGGATGTGAAAGGAGAGTTCTCACAGCTAGACATAGCTATGGGCTAGGATGGGGCGGCATCACATTTATCAGTATTGACAAGATTAAAAAACTGAAACTTGTTAGTACTCTTTTAAATGTTCTTTAAAATGTTTCTCTTATTCTTCTCTTCTTTTTTTATATCAATGTACTATATTACTATATTTATCAAAGAGTGAAGTAAGAGAGGGCTACAGTCCGCTAGAGTGAAATACCACCTCTCTCTTTGGGATTTTTAAAGGCATATTTATCAAAGGGTGAAAGTGAAAGTTCACCATTTGATAAATACGCCTTTAAAAATACATATACTGTAAATGAATGGAGAGAGGTGGTATTTCACTCTAGCAGACTGTGGTGCTCTCTTACGTCACTCTTTGATAAATATACCCCAATGCCTCCATAGTAATATAGTACATAGATATAAAAAAAGAAGAGAAGAATAAGAGAACCTCTAATCTCATTATGTGATAAATATACCCCAAAGATGTGAACTTACCACAGTAAGCATATTCAATAAATTGAGGAAAGTCTAGTTTTTTTTAAATGTTTTTGCTTTTATTTCCAGGTACCTATATTTTTATTCATATATTTCAAGCAAATTTAGTACTGTGGGTTCAAGATTATGAGTAAGCAGTAAACTCCCCATGATAAAACCAACATATATGGCCAATGTCCCCAAAAATTTTATGCGGTGTGGGGCCCATGTATCGAATCCTGCCCGGAGGCAGAACCGTATGTGTAACTTTGTGAACTGCAAACTGAATGGGCCAAATACACTGGTCGCTGAATTGCATAAGTACAATAATGTGATTTATGTCATACTATATTTTAATGCCTGCACTAAATGCAACACTCATGACTGTTTTGTTTTGGTGTTGTAAATGTATAAATAAAACCTTTAAAAAAAAATATTAGGACATATCCCTTGTTGTTTTTTTCTAAATAAAATTAAATAACATTGAACAAATATATTAAGGGATTTTAGCCCATCCTTTGAAAGTACAGACAGCCAAGGGCAACCTTTCATCTACAAGAGGGATCTGAAAATACTAGAGAGAGCGATATAAACTTCCACTGAATGGCACAGAAAGGACAAAACTCCACAGACATCCCATCCCAAAGTGAAATCCTGCATTGCCAGAGAGTCTGACAGTATGTTTTCATAAATCTCGTTTTGGCAACATCTTAATCTAGTCAGTGGGGAGTAACATCTGTTCCTTGCTAGAGCGTATTTTGCTTTCAAATGTTTTCTATTTGTCGCTTGCATTTCCATCATCTCAAGCAATATTGAATCTATTATCTGGCTTAGAATGTCACGTAATATGAAGACCACATTTTTAGTTGTGTTCAGCCGTTTCTTTCTAGGTAGCAAGGAAACACAAGGACAAGAAAATGGGGCATTTATATATTCATACACATTTAAAGGGGCAGATTTATCAAGGGTCGAAAAAGTGGAAAAAACTTTGAGATTCGACCATTGAATAGAATCCTCCGACATTCGAATACGAAGTCGGAGGATTTTATTCATTGTACGATCGTATTTCGATCGTTGTACGATCATACGATCGTACTCCGATCGTACTTCGAATCGTACGATTCAAGCGACTTTATTGAACGATCGTACGATTTTCCTTCGAAACCCAAAAACTTAGATATATGCTCTGGCAGGTCCCCATAGGCTAACATAGCACTTTGGCAGGTTTAAGTTGGCGAAGTATTGAAGTCGAAGTTTTTTTTTTAAAGAGACAGTACTTCGATTATCGAATGATCGAATAGTGGACCGATTTTTGCTTCGAATCGAAGTCGACGTAAATTAGAAGTCGTAGTATCCTATTCGATGGTCGAAGTATCCAAAAAATTACTTCTAATTTCGATTTTTTTTTTTACTTCGACCCTTGAGAAATCTGCCCCTTATTGTCTAAATAGGTATAGGTATGCCTGTTTATTTTAAAGGGAATTTATACCTTTTTTTACCCTTTAGGTTAGATCCAAATATTACAGAAAGATTATATCCATTATTCGGAAGCCTGTTATCCAGAAAGCGCCACATTACTGAAAGGTTATCTGCCATTATACTCCATAATAATCAAATAATCCAAATTAAAAAAAAATATTTCATACCACAGTACCTTGACGCTGATCCAAACTAAGACATAATTAATCCTTATTGGAAGAAAAATCATCTTATTGCATTACATAAGCAATATTTACATAATTTTCTAGTAAATTTAAGATTGAAATTATGGAAAGATCCAGAAAACCCCAGGTCCTAAGCATTCTGGATAACAGAATCCATACATGTATAAAGAAAATATCTTATTTGTTTTGCATCTACTGTAGAACTATGATCTTTTTTATTTGTGTGTTGTATAGTAAGAGGTAAATTTGCACCCTTTGCATAATGTAACAATGTACAATGTATTTTTCAGTGTCTTCAGGCTATGCCTTGTGACTCATCATAGCATTATTAGAATCTATGGCCCATTCATTTTAAGGTTAAAAGAACAGATCTCAAGAACCCTTGCTGTAGAGTGTCATTTTCTTATGTCCCCTTTCTTCACCTCCTGATCTACATTTTACACGTTTTACTGCAATTCCTTGGTATTATAGAACTAAGGACTATAAACTGTAATCTTACAGTGTGATGCACAATAAAAAGACATTCAGAAGACTTATCGAGTACATGAAAACATAAAAAAAGAAAAAATAGGGAGCTACCTTAAGAAGCTTGTTTTGTTTTCGTATTTTATTTAATTGTTATGTTATGATTGAAATATCATAGTTATTGTGCAAAATAACCACCTTTGGACATGAAAACTATATTGTCTTGTAAAAATGTATAAAAATTATAGTAAAAAATAATATCGATGCACAGTAGATATCTTGCTGATTTACACAGATTAGTGATTATGCTAGTGTAACTTAGCTGTTACTAAAATTGCCATATGATACTTTACGTATAATGTTTCCATTCACTTAATAATACAATTATTGGTTAAAATAGATATCTTGAGAATTGTTTGTTTTTAAAATGAACACTTTCCACAACTGTAGTGCAAATTGCTTTACTGATATTAAGGCGGTCATTTGTATTCAAACGCTGGCTGTGTAGCCTTTAGGGACCCCTTGACTAGAAGACATGATTCATTGTTAGTCTAGTCTAACAGGTTTCCATTTTATATGTTTACTGTTTAGAGTGTTGAACAAGACATCACATTACTTGTCCTCAGTGAGAGTGGATTCATGTAAACATATTACATTGGTGCAAAGGTAGTGCTTAGAGTAGAGATATAGAAATGTAAACCAAAATATAGAAAAAAAGGAAAATATGAGCTGGGTAAAGTAGTACAGGTATGGGACATTTCATCCAGAATGCTTGGCATCTGGGGATTTCTGGATAAGGAATATTTCTGTAATTTAGATTTATTAACGGTCAAATTGAAAATTCAAAATAGAATTCAAATCGTCTACGGAATTATCCAAATGATTTGAGTTTTTAAAAAAATTCAAATTTGATTTTCGAGATTTATCATACTCTGGCCCTTTAAGAATTTGAATTTGACTATTCGCCACCTAAAACCTGCCAAATTACTGTTTAAGTCAATCGGAGAAGTCCAGGGATCAATTTGGAGATGTTTGCAGCCTGACATTCAAATTTTCTAAACTCGGGTGAATAGGATCAACCCGAAAACTCAAATCGAATTCGAATTGAATTTGATTCAAGTTTTTAAAAACTCAATTTTGAGGTAGGCTGTAAACATCACCAAATTGATCTTTGGACCTCTCCCATTGACTTATACAACAATTCGGCAAGCTTGAATTTGAGTCAAATTTGACAGTTTTGGCCATAAAAATTCAAAAATCCAAATTCAAAATCGAAATTTGACCCTTGATAAATCTGCCCCATCATCAAATATATTCCTCTGTACAAATATCTTATGAATAGGTCTAATAAACATAAAATTTCATTTTTAAATTAAAATCAATCTTTTATTTAATCCAGTGTAACAATACTAGGAAATAGGGAGTCTAAAGGGATTAAATATGATGGTTTGGCTGAGACTAAGCTAAATTCACAGAGATCCAGTAGTTCTAATCTAGCTTACTTTGTCTGACGGTCTTAATTTTGTCTAAATGTTTAAATTTCTAGTGTTAAACAAGGAGAGTTCCACTGTCCTAAATCGTACATACTGTATATTATTATAACAGAACCACTTACATTTGTAATATTCTGAGGAAATTAATTATTCAGAACTTTAGCATTCACATTGGTAACCAATATATTAATCATTTTGACTGAACAACACTCTCTTTACTTTGTTGTGATAATTTTAAAGGTTTTTTGCAATTTTTCCTACACGCCCAGTTTTCTGCTAGCAGGATCACCATCCCGATATATGAGGTAAGCAATTATAATCACAATTATAATCACATTTCACACTTCCCAGTGATTTCATATTTCGTTCTCCCTTAAAGGGGAAGGAAACCTAGCAGGTGCAAACCCCCCACCCCCCCTCTCGTTTGTTGCCCACCCTCCCTCCTCCCCCCTGGCCTACCCGTCCCGCTGGGCAAATGCCCCTAACTTGTTACTTACCCTTCTGCGCAGGTCCAGTCCAGGGAGTTCACCGACGACATCTTCTTCCACGCGATCTTCTTCCTGCTTTGAACGGTGCATGTGCAGTAGGATCATTTCGCCGGTACGATCTACTGCGCATGCGCGTGACTTTTGGCGCATGCGCAGTAGATCCGTACCGCCGAAATGATCCTACTGCGCATGCGCCAAAACGCCGTTCACAGCAGGAAGATGATCGTGTGGAAGAAGATGTTGTCGGTGAACTCCCTGGACTGGACCTGCGCAGAAGGGTAACAAGTTGGGTGCATTTGCCCAACACGACGGGTAGGCCAGGGGGGAGGAGGGAGGGTGGGCAACAAACGGGAGGGGGGGTGGGGGGTTTGCGCCGGCTAGGTTTCCTTCCCCTTTAAAGAAGGTGTTTTTTAAATACAACTATGAAATGAAGAATGATGACAACTCCATTTTATCTAGGGGCAGATTTATCAAGGATCGAATTTCGAAGATAAAAATACTTCGAAATTCGACCATCGAATTGAAATACTTTGACTTCGAATATCGAAGTCAAAGTTTTTTTCATCGAATTTGGGCATCAAAGTAAAATCAAACGATTCAAAGGATTTCAGCGATCGATGGAACGAACGATTTTTCTTCGACTTAAAAAAACTTAGAAAATCGCTCTAGAAGGTCCCCATAGGCTAACATAGCACTTTGGCAGGTTTAATTTGGCGAAGTATTGAGTTCAAAGTTTTTTAAAGAGACAGTACTTTGATTATTGAATGGTCGAATATTCAAACTATTTTACTTGGAATCAAATTCGAAGTCGTAGTATCCTATTCGATGGTCAAAGTATCCAAAAAATTACTTTGAATTTCAAATTTATTTACTTAGAAAATTCCCTCGATTCACTTTGACCCTTGATAAATCTGCCCACTAATGTTGTTTGTGGTGTTCTATTGCGAATGTTCCAACACAGCATTGAATATTGGCACATGAAATATAAAAAACCCTCATCTTAATGCCTAAATATAAAATAGAATAAAGAGTGGAGAAATGGGCTCTAGTCCTATCCAGGTTTTATAATAATTAATTATGTATTTATGAAGTTCAGAAACTCTCAAAAAAGATGTATGACTATGTTTATTTTACCTTGTGATCATGCTGCTGACCCTGTAAATGTAAACTATTGCCAAGTTGTGAAAAATATCACTTGTATACTATTAGATTTGTCTGCAATAAATTATTCACAATGTCCTCACACTTATTCTGCCAAACTTTCAGAAAGCTCTCTCAGTACCCTCACAGGAAGCAGCAAATAGGGTTATGTTATGAGAGGGAGGTACCTTAGGGCAGGCAGGAAGTAATTACAGTCAAAGGATTAGGGAGCAGCATCCCAACCAACCACCAACCAATGGGTGGTTTTGGTATCAGTTAAGTTGGCGGGAAATGGCTGCTTTTTTGGGTGCTTATTCTGAGTGATTATTATGGATAAGTAGCCATGAAGACTTTGAGGCTGCCTCATTGTGGGCGTGGGTCCTGTAAAGTGGTGACAATTGATTACCTGGCTTCATTTGCCCGTTTAAATCCCTATGGGTTGGGTGGCTGGCATATAAGTAGCCCTCAAGATGGTACTTTTGGTAAATCATAGATTACAATCTATGTTTGTATTTATTTGCATTGGTTATCTTCTCTATTAATAAAAGCTTTGTCCATTTCAGTCCCAAACTGGATGTTGTTCCTTGTCTCCTGGGGCTAAAAGGGGGGAGGAGGTAGCAATAGTTTCATGGATGATTTGTGTAATATCTACAATCTTGACACTGCCCATGTCTAAAAACATCTAGTCTGATTACTTCTGTTAGTCTGATTACTTCTGTACTTTTATTTTATACAACTGCATCACACTAATAGACTGACAGATTTGATAATATTGTGGCTGACACCAAATCTGTGGGAATGGTTAAGACTGTATGATTATGCTGAATAATTGTGAGTGTCTCCTGTAGCTCAAGATTGCCGTGTTTCAGCGTCTCATTTAATGTTTGAGCTGGACCACCAACTGTTTTTCTGGTTTTAAGTCTTTGGAGATCTTCTTTAATTTCCACTGCTCCAAAAGGATATATATTTAGAGGTATTTAATTGTCTTTTATGATATCTCCCTGTGAGCTCTGCTTCTCTGACATGTTTTGATTGTTTATAGGATTTGCAGTGCAAGTTTTAAAGGAATTTTTAGACTATATATTTTAAGTATTTTAGTTAATGACAGCACAGGTTCTTGCAGGCTTTGGATAACATGATTCAGTACATTGAGTAATACTTTGTTTTAACATATCAAAGTAAAAAAATTGATATAAAGGCTTGAGTACAAGTCCTACTTCTTATTTTAGTAAGGTGAGTTATAGATATGAATTAACACTCAGATAATAATTTTCAGCTTGAAACTTTTTATGCCTTTAAATTTCAAAGACATTATATGAGCTTCAGTGCAAGAACTGGGTGTAGACAGAAGAGGCACATGCCTAGGGTGCAGATGTGGGGGTGCCAGGCATGTACATCTTCCACCCCTTTCCCCTAGTCCTGATACTTGTCCTCTCACCGGCCACTCTTTTGCTGCACCCCCTGTCTCAACGCACTCTCATGCATGGATATGTTTGTGCTCGCTGTCGGCTTGGCTGGGTCCTGATGAGCTTCCCAAAAAATGAAATCAGTCTACATTAAAATATCAGTAAGATATATGCCAGGCCTGTTTACGGCAACGTTTCCACCAATCTGTGGGATCTTTCTGTAAATGGCCTGGCATGTGAAATCAGAACTAAGAAGTCACAATGCTGTTTACTTAGATTAAATTAGATTTACCATCAGTGCAAAAGCTAATGTACTATATAAAGGCTAATGCTGTATTAACTCTACCAGGTCTACAAGTGATGTGTGCTCAAAAGTGAATGAGAATTATATTAAATAATAAGGTATATTTTGAAAAGTGAAGCTGACTTGACATTTAGAATGCAGGCACTTTTTCAAAAAGCTACAGTACATTTATACATAAAATATTATTTTGGTTCAAGACGTTGTCACCTCTTGATATTCCCTCGTTGTGGCAGGGCTACATCAGTTTCTTTTCTCCCTTTTAATTTAGGGGCCTATTTACTTAGCTCGAGTGAAGGAATAGAGGGAAAAAAACGTTGAATTTCTAATGTTTTTTTTGGCTACTTCGACCATCGAATGGGCTTCTTCGACCTTCGACTTCGAATCAAACGATTTGAACTAAAAATCATTTGACTATTCGACCATTCGATAGTCAAAGTACTGTCTCTTTAAAAAAAAAACTTTGACCCCCTAGTTCGTCACCTAAAAACTACCGAAGTCAATGTTAGCCTATGGGGAAGGTCCCCATTGGCTTAGCTATCTTTTTTTTGATCGAACAAAAATCGTTCGATCGATGGATTAAAATCCTTCGAATTGAATGATTCTAAGGATTTAATCGTTCGATTGAACGATTTTTCGTTTGATCGAATGAATAGCGCTAAATCCTTCGACTTCGATATTTGAAGGATTTAACTTCCACAGTCGAATATCGAGGGTTAATTAACATTCGATATTCGGCCTTAAGTAAATTTGCCCCATAGTGTTCCTATTTTCATTGCATGAGATGAAACTAAGTCAACATTTCTTGTGTATGTTCCAAACACCTGGGTGTCCATTTTCAGTACAGGAGTACCTGTAGAGAAACTTTGCAATACTATACTTGCCATATAGCACAATGGATTGGACAATGGATTAATGTCTTGAAGTGACTTCATCAAGTGCTGAAGAGTTTAATTAAAGGATTGGGGACTATTTATAGTAAAATACCAAGTGATTTTCAGAAAATTAATTTTAAGGAACACTAGTGTAAAAATAAAACTGTGTAAAAATATAGGCTGTGCAAAATAGAAAATATTTTCAATATAGTTAGCCAAAAATGTTATCTATAAAGATTGGAGTGAGCCAATGTCTAACATAGTAGCCAGAACAATACTTCCATCTTTGCACATGGGACATAACTTTGCAGTTTGAACCTGACCTGCAAACTTTTAAGAAGCAATTAAAATAACATGTTGCTGTTTAACCATTGTTAGTGTGGTCATTGTTTTCACTGGAGAACTGCTCTTAGGTATTCAGTCAGATAATCTGAACTGGAGGAACAGTACCAAGGTCTTGCCACAATACTGACAAGGTGCCAAGTTTTGCCTTGTTTTAGTAAGTGTCAAATTAAGACTTCCCATATAGAGTGTTCTGCCAGTGATGGCCAGAACCTAGATATTTATAGAACATCCACTTATTCATAACTAGTGATGGGCCAGGCACGAATTTGCGGAAAAAAACATGCATCAATAAAAAAAATGTATTCGGATGCACGTTTACTTTAATCCATTTGAACCAAATAGTCGCATGTACAGTATAAAAATTGTCGATCATGTCAAAATTGACGAGCGTCAAAATTATTTTAATGCCCATTAACTTCAATGCATTTCTCAAATGTATCTCTGTTTCTCAAATTTCACTGTAAATTTGCGTATTTTTCACCTCACTATTGATAACATTATATAACATTATATTCTGACAGATGGCAAATATTATCCACAATCCACTATGTTCTTTTTATTTTTGTATGATCAATTGGAGGACAGTCACTCCAAAACATTTTTGACCACATTGGCCAGTAGGACAGTTCAGATGCAAATCATCTTCATTGTATTAAAAAATCTATCCTTTTTAAGACCAGTAAGAGAAAATGTAAATAAACCACTGCATATAGAACCAAGAAGACTTGTTATTAAATTAAGCCTTTTGATATAGATAAGTGCTATTGATGATATTTGTATACAAAATCTACAAAATCTTGAACTTATTTGCGCACCTAATAAAATAAAAATACTGGGAAATAACAGACAATTTTCTATTAAATAATCAGGCCATTTGATGCACTTTTATGCCAAAAAGGATTTTTTTTTCATCCTTACAGTCATCCAAATAACTCAGTAACTTTTGAGTCTCTGTGTTCTGAACCACCAAAATAAAATAATTTACATATTTTTGTGTAGATATATATACAAATAATATAAATTAAGATATAGTCAAATCCAAATTAAGTACGTCCATCCTCGTTTTTTTACTTTATATTAATATATTTTGAGATGAATCTAATTTAATTTAAACCATACCTAACAATATAGTCCTAATAAAAAATATAACTCTGGATCATCAACACTTTCAACATAGCTTCAGGCAATATTTAAAAATTTGTACATTGGATACATATATTACACTATCAGATCTGAAATAGTCCCTGTGACACTGAAAGAAATGCATGCATACAATTACGTACCAGTAAAGCCATTAAAGTAAATCTGCATTTGGGGGGTTGTTATGTTTGATCTGTTAGCTCCACCTAGGGGCAAAAAGAAACACAAGGACTAAAATAATCTAAAAACAATGTTTAGATGAACACATTCCATTCAAACTGTATTTTTATTCCAGTTTAGAGACAGTTAAGAACATAATTGGTGTAAATTAAAGCACTGTTTCCAGTTGCCAACATCTTTTTTTAAATACCCTAATTGGCTACTAGATAGTTTTAGCCCTGACCAATGTTAGAGGCACACAGACAAAAAGAGATGTTAATAGGCTCTTACACCTCAATGAAAGTGCCTTACAAGTGCCGCTTTATGAATGGTGGATAGGTATAGCCTTCTGTACAGGTATCTAATGTATCTAATGTATCTAATAAACCAGCTGACTTGAGCAGGGAAGGAATGGTTGAGCAGGCTATTAGTGATATGAAGTGCAAACTGTAGTTTGCTAACTAAGCCAGTTTATGTGTACACTTACAGCGAAATACTGTAAAGTAGAACTGAAGGTTCTACACTCAGCCTGAAGATAGCAACTACATTTACCATTTCTTGCTATCATTTTTTTTATTTTATATGTTATTTTTCAATGTCAAGGGTCAAGGTTTTCCGGGACATTTCTTAAAGTCAGTTTGATATGGGGTCATATGGTCACTGCCCTTCTGCTTGTTTAT
Organism: Xenopus petersii; assembly: GCA_038501925.1. NCBI lineage: Eukaryota > Metazoa > Chordata > Amphibia > Anura > Pipidae > Xenopus > Xenopus petersii. The sequence continues at coordinate 168,347,116 of CM076673.1, forward strand.
GCTCACTCTAAAAAGCTGAGGTTAGATTTAGTGCTTTGCGTTAGAAATGGGGCCACTAGATGTAGCAGTACGTCAAATTTAGAGAGAAATACTGTAAGACATTTTGTATCCATGTAAACAAGATAAATCCATAAGAAGCAACAGCTGTACTCTCACAATAACCATCCATACAATTATCACTTCTTGTTAAAAATATTATACTGGGCAATAAATGCAAAGCATATGATAATGTGTACACTGAGGCTGCTGCTCAAACTGCAGGTTCATAATACATAAAACCTTTTTAAAAAAAAAGTAAATATTTTCCTTTTATAAATATTATATATATATATATATATATATATATATATATATATATATATATATATATATATAGATGTGTGTGCGTGTGTGTGTGTTTGTTCTATTAAGGTAGTGCTTTCAGAAAATGAATACATTTTCATGAGTTTCTTCCTCTTCAGAATTTTATACCTTTATTCTATGGGGGTATTTAATTTAATTAAGTAAGAAACAGTTCACTGGTAACTTAGTTATCTGACAGAGTAATTTCCTAATGTGTTTATTTTGGTCTTACAATACAAAGCTAAACTATCCCCTTCTGGAGAAAATAAAGTGCTCAGTATACAGGAATGAGTTTGTGAATTTTAGCTGGGATTCTATTACGAAATGGACGGGCAGCAATGTCACTTTGATGAGGTTCTTGACTCAATTTGAATATTATATAGTTGAGTCATAGCTTTTGTCTTATTTTATTAAACACATTTGTCAAGTTTGTCAATGTCCTGTGGAAAACAGATATCTTATGAAATGTATTTTAGGATAATAAATAATATATATATATATATATATATAAATAATATAATGCTTGTTTAGGTGTTTCTGGTTAGCTTTTAATTTTGATTCAGACAAAGTTGACAACCCCAGTATGGCAATAATTATGGTTTGGTCCATATAGAATTTGGAATTACAGTTTAAAGATTGTCCTAATGTTGCAATGTGCATTGAGATATTTATTAGTATTATTTATATTTTTGGCACAGTTAAAAAAATAGATTGTAACAGTTTCATATTGTCAATAGTCATTTTTAAGCAGTGTCAACAGCATGTAGTTCTTTTAAAACCATCCAGTTGTTGTCTTCATGAAAAAGATAACAGCATGAAAAACTGAAATAGGTCGTCATCTTACGTGCATTGTGATAAGTGTTGGGATACAAAAAAATATTGAAGTCTCTAAAACGCTGTCAAATATGTAATATTAACATAAACTTTACAAATATTCTTAATGCATGTCAATAAGTATTATTTCATTGATCATTTTGTATATTTTGATTTATATTATTGTATAGCACAAACTCCGTGAACTATAAAAAACTATGTTCTGCATTAACAACCCCCTTGCACAACTGGATGTTTTTAAAAATAATCTCTAAAAACTCTAACATGGTTTTTGACTTGCCTTTGCTAAGTACCAAATAAATAAATTATCATTATTGTCGAGCAGAGAGGACTTCTTAGGTTGCACCTTTTGCTACTGTAGCATACTTGAAGACTTTATTTTTTAAAAAAAATGTTGCATTTTATTTACTAATATGCTGCTGTTACTTAATAAAGCAATCATGTTGTATAGACTTAGTGCCTTACAACAATGCTTAAAAGTAGAAGAAAAATGGGCAGAATGTGACTTTATCTCTGTTGTACAGACAAAGGATGTTTGCTGCATTGTCTCAGACACACACACACACACTGCATATGTTTGTAACTAAACTTCTCTGTGGTGCATCTATTAAGTATGTACTGTATGTACCTTATGTAAGTGGATTGTTTTACCTCATTGAAATTCCTAACTGAGAATAACTGGGCGCTCCTGCAGTGACTGCATATTGTTCATGCTGTTATAAAGACATCTTAACTGGTATGTTTTACTTTAAATGCTAAATTGCTTGCTCTCAAGTAGTTTATATCAGCTGGAATCCCCTTAAGTACTTAAAACAAATATTTTTGAGGATACAATGTTAGATGAGTTAGATGAGACATCTGAAAGGCTATGCTAATTTTCACAGAATCACAGAATACATTAAGGGGCAGATTTATTTAGGGGCAGATTTATCACGGGTCGAATTTCGAAGTGAAAAAAACTTCGAAATTTGACCATCGAATAGGGTAGTCCGACATTCGAAGTCAAAGGATTTTTAAGATCGTACGATCATACTTCAATCGTACTTCGAATCGTACGATTTAATCGTACAATCGTACGATTTTACGAAAACAATCCTTCGACTTCTCAAATACTAGCTATAGGTTCTAGGAGGTCCCCATAGGCTAACATAGCAATTCGGCAGGTTTAAGGTGGCGAAGTGGCGAGGTCGAAGTTTTTTAAAGAGACAGTACTTCGATTTTCGAATGGTCGAATTTGTGAAGTATTTTTACTTCGATTGAAGTCGAATTTGGCCTATTCGATGGTTGAAGTACCCAAAAATTACTTCGAAATTTGACGTTTTTTAATTCAAAAATTCACTTCGACCCTTAGTAAATGGGCCCCTAAGTTTCAAATTTCGAATTCATGTGAGTTTTTTTTAAAACTCCCTTACACTCTTATAAACTCGAAATTCAACCAATCAAAATGTATCAAAAATCTAATTTTCTCAGCTCAGACGAATTGAATTGACCCGAAATTGATTCGAATTAGAAGAACTCTCTGAAAAAAACTCGAATGTCAGGAAGGCTACAAACATCACCAAATTGATCCCTGAACCTCTCACATTGACTTATACAGTAATATGGCAGGTTTTAGGTGGGGAATAGTCAAATTAGAGTTCTCAATGTGCCAGAGTATGATAAATCTCAAAATTAGAATTAGAATTAAAACTCAAATCGAGTTTGGATAATTCACAATTCGAATTTGAGTTTGAGTTTTGGCCAAAAAAAAAAATTCTTCAACCCTTAATAAATCTGCAGCTCATGCTGTAAAAATAATAATAATAATAATAATAATAATAATAATAATAATAAACCAATGGAGACAGTAACAACACAAAGATTAACTGAACTAATAAGAATCTTTGAAGACATAAAAGAATTGTGAAATATGACAACCAATCGGAAACATTTCTTTATTAGTCCTACCAAACAGAAGTATTTTATCATATAAATCCGTGGTAGAAGAATATGAGAAAATTTAGTTCTAGAGTTCTTTTCTAATAAACTCTTACTAGCTGTATAGTGCTCATATGGCACAACTGAAGCTGCAAATACCACAGTGATGTAATTTCTTACATTCTTCTACTAGTCTGCTTACTTCTTTGTGGTGTTTTGTGCTTTCATGTCCTTGTTGGTATCAGGTACAGGTTAAATCACCGCTTAATTATGTATCAGACTATGGGGGTCATTTATTAAGCTCAGAATTTTTCTAGTCAGGCTTTTTAGGGGAAAATACAATTTTTTCGGAGGAAAAAAACTTGATTTTTTGGGGGGGATTTGTTCAAAGTCTGATGAAAAAGGCACTGCAACTCATACCTGCCGAGAACAATGGCAGATTTCCCATTAACAATTGGAAGATTATCTGAGTTGGGGTTTCCAAAGAAATCCTATCTTACGGGCGATTTTATGAAAAAATCTGAGATTTCAAGGGCAAAATATAAAAAAATCGTAGGATTCAGATTTTTTTCACAATTTCATCATAACTTTTTCAGCACAAGAAAAATTAACAAAACTGTATTTAAAAAAACGGGAAGTCTGTGCGGATTTTGTCTGAGTGGTTTTCAGAAAATAGTGAGAAAATGCCAGAGTTTGATAAATAATGCCCTAAGAGTATGTTCAATGACATTGAAACCAAGGTGTTTGCCATATTGAACAAAACAACATACTTATGTGGGGGCAACGTGATTAAAGTTAGTAACAGAAAACATATTGTATATCCCAATCAAAAAAACGTATAGACAGTCTTACAGTATAGTTAATTCAAAGTTCAAATAAAATAGATGCTGGTATTATTACTTGCACTGTCCATGTTCCATTCATCCTCTGCATATGTATGTATGCTGATTATTCTGTATGTTTTCAAAGCTTGTAACTAATTAAAACAAAATGCAATCATATTTTAATAGGGCAAAGATCATGTAAGGATTTGAATTTACATTAAGGATGAACTAAAACTAATAGTCATTTTGGAATTTTAACCACTCAAAGAGAACAAGATTACATATAAACCATGATACATAATCATATCATGCTTGATGAATAATGTTGTCTCAAACGTCCGTTTCCCCTCAGTTTCCTTTCTTCTGGAAACTTCATCATTTAAAAAAGGTGCAATTACTCTTCAAGGATTCATTGGATCATAGGATTTTATAAGTATCATAATAATTATACCAGAACTTTCTAAATAGCCTTGGTGCATGTACTTACCTGCTGCACATATCCTCCAAATCCTCATAAATATTCTCACCTGTTAATGATTGTATGAAAAAGGCCTAAGATTTAGATGAGTCATCTCTACTATTGGATGGGAGAAGTTTGTGCACTGCTATCCAATCCCCTTTCCTGTGTTATTGGAATCTACCAGCTATGGGCAGCCCCATTACATGCAGATTTAACAGTTTTTGGATTCAAGCTTTTTCTGAACTCAGTTGCAGATTTTTTTTTTTTTATTAAACTCAGTCTCATTTGATTTTGTTTCTTCCTGTCATTAGTCTTTTTATGAATAACTTAATTGCATTTAGTCACGGAGAACAAAGCTGGATTGCAACGAAAACCGCATTGCTCAGTTCATTTCTATAAATTCTAAAGAAACTCATAAGTTGGCAAATATTTTCATTAGACTTTTTTTCAATTGATAAATCTTGAATATTCAAGTTGTTATAACTTGCATTTGAAAAAATGGAAGTTTTTATTTTATATCCCAATTTTTGGCACACAAGATGCGTAACTTTCATGGTCCAAGAAAACAAAGTGAAAAACACCATCTTAAATGTTTCCAATTTGCAGATCTTCAGTTTTAATACATTTTTCCCTTATTATATGACTGTCACTAACCACTTTGAGCAGCACTGGATTGTCCTGCATCTCATCCTCTGGTCCTCCACTATTCATCCCCACACAGCACATCACTACACAGGAACTCTTATAAAAACACTTAGCCATGTGCCCCATGTGCTGTAATTCTATGGTTATAGAAGTCTCAATAGTAACATAAAACATTGTAACATAGTAACTCATGGTAAAAAAAAGCCTCATGTCTAACAGCTAGTTGATCCAGAGGAAGCCAAAAAATGCTAACTCTCCAATTTGCCGTTAACATGGCCAAAAAAGTCCCTTGATCAGTATTTCACTATGACATTTAATCCAAGTAGCTCACTAAAGAGGTACCCAATCTATCTTAAAACATACAATATCAACACAAGAACACAGCTGGGGTCCTAAATAGGGATGTCGCGGACTGTTCGCCGGCGAACTTGTTTGCACGAACATTGACTGTTCGCGATCGCCGAATGTTCGCGAACGTCGCGCGACGTTCGCCATTTTGGGTTCGCCTTACCTGGCGCTTTTTTTGACCTCTCACCCCAGACCAGCAGATACATGGCAGCCAATCAGGAAGCTCTCCCTCCTGGACCACCCCCACACCCCCTGGACCACTGCCCTTCCATATATAAACTGAAGCCCTGCAGCGTTTTTTCATTCTGCCTGTGTGTGCTTGCAAGAGCTAGTGTAGGGAGAGAGCTGTTACTGATTTCACTGATTTCTTTGAGGGACAGTTGATAGTAAGTTTGCTGGCTAGTAATCTACTTGATACTGCTCTGTATTGGAGGGACAGAAGTCTGCAGGGATTTGAGGGACATTTTAGGTTAGGTAGCTTTGCTGGCTAGTAATCTACCTTCTACTGCAGTGCTCTGTATGTAGCTGCCTGCTGTGGGCACTGATCTCTTCTGATCTCATCTGCTGACTGCTGTAATAACCCAATAGTCCTTGTAAGGACTGCTTTTATTTTCTTTTTTGTTGTTTTACTTTGCTACTATAACAGCCCAGTGCTATTAGTCTAGCTGTGTTTGGGGAGTGGGACTGGTGTGCTGCTGTGCTGCTCCTAGTAGTTCAGCAGCAGCAACCCGAGAATTTTTTTTTTTTTAATATACATATATTTTTTTTTTCTTTTACTTATCTTACTGTTCTTTAACGTGTACAGTGCTGTTGCTGTTCTTCATAGTAGTGCACCAATAGTAGTGCACTTGCAGGCATTATTTGCCCAGTGTGTTCTTCAAACAACAACCATCTAGCTGTGTGAGCTTGTTCACATTCTGTCTAAATATCAATAATAATACCGTCTCTAGAAACACCACCCGAGTGACGTTTTTCAGGCAGCAATAATATATTCCGTATCCACTGCTGTAGTAGTGTATACGTTAACCTTGTAGGCATTATTTGCCCAGTGTGTTCTTCATTTTCAAACAACTCCCATCTAGCTGTGTGAGCTTGTTCGCATTCTGTCTAAATATCAATAATAATACCGTCTCTAGAAACACCACCCGAGTGACGTTTTTCAGGCAGCAATAATATATTCCGTATCCACTGCTGTAGTAGTGTATACGTTAACCTTGCAGGCATTGTTTCAATTTGTTTGCCCAGTCTTTAACCAAGTGCCACCTAGCTGTGTGAGCTTTTTCACATTCCGTGTCCAGAAACATCACCTGACTGTGACATAGTGTGATTTCTGCCCTTTACAGCACAAAACGCAGCGCTGTGTCAACAATGTATTTTTCAGATACATTTTTGCCCTTGATCCCCCTCTGGCATGCCACTGTCCAGGTCGTTGCACCCTTTAAACAACTTTAAAATCATTTTTCTGGCCAGAAATGTCTTTTTTAGCTTTTAAAATTCGCCTTCCCATTGAAGTCTATGGGGTTCGCGACGTTCGCGAACGGTTCGCATTTTTGACGCAAGTTCGCGAATATGTTCGCGAACTTTTTTTCCGACGTTCGCTACATCCCTAGTCCTAAAGCATTAACTACTTTTACAGGATGGCCTCTTAACTATTTGTACTAGCACCAACTACAAGCTTTGTAGCTGTGTTCCAGAAAACACATGGTTTCTCTTTCTGCTTCACATCCAAATGTCATGTAGAAGCCTACAAGGAAAAGTAACTGTGTCAATAAATCTAAGTTCTCAGGTCAGTAGAATTAATAGAGGTCTCACACTATGAAAGCATGTCTGTTTGAATGCCATTTGTTCAGAATAAGGACAATCTTCTCAAACAAAGTTATTTAACATAAGAATTTAAAATGGGTAGTTTTTTAAAGCACATAGCTCAACTTATACTAACCTCACACAATCACTCTGAATGCCCTGTTTATTTCTTTAAATAGGTTAACTGGTAATGTTACTCTACCCTCTTGTGCAGCTTGCTGGCATCTTATAAATAATGTGCTATAAATATTAATAACGACTGCTCATATGGGATTGCTATAATCAGTGTGTGCAACTGTAGTCACAGCACTGTTTAATTCCCTAAATGGCACACATCAATAAAGATGCAGGTTTTGAATAATCAGTGTTTCCCCATGTGTTTTATTAAACATCTATTAAACATGAATTCTATTTGAACAAATAAAGAGATCTGTCAGCAGCTGAAATTAGATCCAGTGATATCAAACAAAACTACATGAATCCATGAAATAAGTGTTGTAGTTTGAGCAGATAGTGTGGCCAAATATGAGAACAGTAAGAATGGCAGTGTTCCAATATCCGAGACATCAAACTTGGAATTGTCTTTATGAAACATAGCCTTTACTATTCTCATTCAGCTAAAATGTTTACCGCCTGATGCCATGTGTCATGCACAATAAATACATTAAAACAATACCCATTATACCCCCTTCAGCCTAAGTAGACTAAAATGGCTATTAGGGTATGGTAGCAGTTTATTTCCTCTGATGGCTTATGCTGTGCATGTAGCATACTGTTAATATAAAGGTGTATATTAGTACCAGAAGTCTCAATAGGAAAGTTGCTATAAGAAAAGCAGTTCTTTATGGTGTATCTACAGGAACATTTGATTCATTGCAGTTCATGTTACATTTTAATTGAATTAAAATATGAAGTTAAACATGGTTAAACATTAAAACAGACTATTTACCACCTAAAACCTGCCCAGTTCATGTATAAGCCAATGGGAGAAGTCCAGGGACCAATTCGGACATGTTATTAGCCTTCCTGACATTTTAGGTTTTTTTCAGAGAAAAAACTCGAATCGGGTTTAGTCGAATTCTATTTGAATTTGATTTGAGTTTTCAAGTCGGTAAAATTCATTTTAGAGTTTTAGATATTAGATTGTTTTTTATAAATAACCTCCCAGTCAAATATTGAGTATATTTCATATTTAATAGAGTTTAAAAAAACTCACATGAATTTGAAATTCGACGTTTAATAAATGTGCCTCATATAGTGAAAGAAAATTAATGATACAGAGTCTTTCAAATTTAAACATAAGAATTGTAAAATTTAGGCTTAGTGGTTTTAGGGCTACTGCTCTTTTCAATATAGTTCAAAGGAGCAGACTCAAGAGATCCAAAAAGTTCAATCTATGGCTCCTATAATATGGAATGTAAAATGGTAAAACCTACAATATAAGAGTAGTGATGGGCGAATTTGCGCCGTTTCCCTCTGCCAAAAAATTGACGCCGGCGCCCGTTTTTTTTGACGCTGGCAAATTTTTTCGGGCGAATTTTCGTGGGCATTTCGTGAATCTATTCGCTGGCGGCGAATTGTACCAATTCGCCGCGAATTTGCGCCTGGCGAATAAATTCGCCCATCACTATATAAGAGCATTTTTAGACATTTGCACATTACCCAAACAGTTCATATTGCAATTCCATTTAGCCAATGCTATCCTTTGGGTGTTTTAGGCTTTATCCATTTATATAATTTATCTCTGGAAATTCCTATTTAGCATCGACCTAGTGGTATATAGATTTGTACAAAAATTTCCATTTTACACTTCTATTTTAAATGAATAAGAACCAGTTATATTTAGTATACAGGTATAGGATCCCTTATCCAGAAACCCGATATCTAGAAAGCTCCGAATTACGGAATGGCTGTCTCCCATAGACTCCATTTTATGCAAATAATCCAAATTTTTAAAAATGATTTCCTTTTTCTCTGTAATAATAAAACAGTAGCTTTTGTACTTGATCCCAACTAAGATATAATTAATCCTTATTGGAGGCAAAACCAGCCTATTGGGTTTATTTAGGCTTCAGGGCGGGATCTGGGTTGGGTGGGGACGAGGGGGCCCAAAAATGTTTTCTGTACAGGGCCCCATGATTTCTGATGGCAGACCTGATGCTATATACAAGAAACCTGATACCCAGTGTTACCTACACATTGAAATTAGTAGAATTATAGTTTGTCTGAACAAATGAGAACAAATGGAACATGGAAATGATGCAAAGAATGCAAAAGACTTGTATTGCAATATTACTGCCATGTCTATGGAATGACACTTAATTAAAGTAATTCTTATTGATGTTAACCTTTGGAGTCCTGTCCTACCTTGATAAATGTGACTGCAGGAACCAATTTATTATTCTTATAAAGCTATTACAACATAGAATATGTTGTCATTATGTGTGCTGTTTGATGTGCCCAGCATTTTAAAGTGTTTTTTGTTATTTTTCATTTTGTCCTGGGAGAATTAATATATCACTTAATTTGTCTTCATCCTCATGCCCTTCCTGGACATAGGTGCAATACTTTGTATTATTAAGTATGGGCTCAAATATGTAACCTTGCTTATGTAAGTAGAGATTTTTTGTTTTCGTACAAACAAACTGATTTGTATACTACATAGTGGCCCTTCCCAAAAGCTTAAACCTAAGTATTATAAATGAATAGCTACTTTTTTTTATTACTGTTCCCCTCTAATTCATATTCATCATAGATCAGGGCATATAAAACAGTTTAAATGTATGTTATTGCATATTATATAGCTATATGGTATGGGAGGTTATTTTTCTTTTCTGCCCTGCAAGGCACCTGTTGATGTTGCATGTTATTAGAGGTAGAATGAAACACAATTCTCGAAAACTGAAAGAGGTGGTGGCCTCTCTAAAGGGATGCTAACAACCTTACAACTTCAACAAAACAGGGATTGCATGGGGAAATAACAGGCAGAATGTTGAGCACAAAAATGAAGAAGAGAAATGCAGTACATGGATATATTTATATATTTATCCACCCCATCATTAACAGCTGAAACAGAGGCTCAGATCTCTAACTGCCTCCTGGCTATCTCAAATTGGATGAACCAGCACCACCTCAAACTCAACCTAACAAAAAATGAACTTATCATCTTTCCACCTAAGCCTGGCTCTACCCCCCTATTTACTATCTCTATTGATGGCTCATTAATCCTGTCAACTCAGCTCGCTGTCTGGGGGTAATCTTTGACTCCTCTCTCTCCTTCTCTGATCATATTAACACCACTGTCAAAACCTGACACTTTTTCTTACGCAATATTGCCAAAATCTGTCCCTTCCTTTCACCTGATACATCCAAGATGCTCATGCATGCTCTCATCCTATCCAGACTAGATTACTGTAACCTTTTACTAACTGGCCTCCCTAACTCCCATCTCTCCCCTCTACAGTCTGTATTAAACACTGCTGCAAGAATTATCCTCCTCTCATCCAAAAGGGTACAGGCCCCTCCGCTGCTGAAGTCCTTATCATGGCTTCCTATAAAACAAATAATAACTTATAAACTCCTCCTCATAACCTTCAAAGCCCTTCATTCCTCTGCACCTAATTACATCTCATCTCTTGTCTCTCCATATGTTCCTGGCCGAAACCTCCGCTCCTCTCAGAGCAACCGCTTGGTTGTACCCCCCACTACTACTGCTGTTTCCCGTATCAAACCCTTCTCTCTTGCGACTCCTTATATTTGAAATGCCATTCCTGAATCTCTCAGGAGAGAATCCTCCTTCAGTGTTTTTAAAACAAAACTCAAAGACTACCTCTGGGAGCACCTGGATAACACCTGAACTTACACTTATATAACAGTGTAACAAACTGTAACCCACAGCACCTTAATACCCCTCTGAATTGTGTCTGTATGTTACCCTCCCATTTAGACTGTAAGCCCTACGGGATAGCATCCTCTAGCCTTTTGTTTCCTTGACACTGAGCTTTTAATCTGTATTGTCATTATATTTTTTACTAGACATTAAGCCCGTTAAATTAACGGGTGCTAGAACATATGCAGTCAAACATTTATAAAAACAGAATTGTTCTAGTCTAAAAAAAATTCGCCAGAGACGGTCCGTGGGGCACATGCGCAGTAGCGCAATCCCATGGACACAGGGACTGGACGCAGAGACACTTCAACTTTATTATATCGGATATTTATGTGAATTTTATTTTTAATAATGCACTTATTGTTACTTTTTATTCCAATGACCCCTTGTTTGTTACTACTAATTTATTGTTTTGCTGTACAGTGTTTTGCCCTCAAGGAGCGCTATACAAATAAAAATATACATACATACATACTGTAACAGAAATGCTGGGAAATTGGTTGAAGGGGTGTATGTATCATCCAGATTTCTGTCATACTGTTTTTAAGCAACCAGGTAAATGTACATTTTTTCACGGGTCTGTGGCTAGCTGTAATAGCCGGAAAAAGGACCCGGTTTACGAGATTGTTGAGTGTTGGGCTGGATCCGATTCCAGATGGACGGTCCGGGTTTGCCCAACACCTGAAAGAGGAACAGGTGTTTTCTCTCCTTAAGTAGGGAAGGGATTGTGTGTGTCTCTCTCTCTCAATCCTTGGGAAAGTGCAGGCCTGTTAGAAAGCCAGATTCATACACTATGAGTACGTGCTGTGCCACAAATACTGTTTTCTGTTAGGTGCTGGATGTTAGATCCTCGCCTAGTTAGTTAGAAGCTAATTGTTTAGTTAGTGCCGGACATGCAAGGTTTTATTTTCATTTTTGTTGTTTTGATTCATGTTTTCCTGCCAACCAGACAAATAAAACTGGTTCCGGCCAGTTGCACATTACCAGCCAGTTTTTGTGTTGTTTTGCGTGGACTCCAATCCAGTACACCCGTCTACCCCCCAGGAGACGATGACCCTGTGACCTCAAACGGTTACAATACATACATGGAACACATGTATGGTACAAGTATAGCATACATTATCTGGAAGCTCATTATCCAGAAAGCTTCGAATTACGGGTTAGCAATCTCAAATATACTTCATTTTAATTAAATAATTAAAATTTCTTAAAATAAATTCCTTTTACTGTGTAATATTAAAACAGTGCCTTGCACTTGATGCCAACTAAAAAATAATTAATCCTTGTTGGAGGCCAAACAATCCTATTGACTTTATGTAACGTTTACATGATTGTTAGTAGACTTAGGGGGTCATTTACTGAACTCCGAATACAGAAATCACAAAAAAATTATGAAAATCGTGAAAATCAGATGAAAAAGTCTGAAAAATTTGTGAAAATTAGATTTTTTTTTACCGCAAAGCAAATTTTCAGGAAAATTTAATAATAAATAAGCGTAAAAAACCTGAGCGGATTTGATTGGAGTTTGTAGCAGAAAATATTGAGATAAATTTGGACTTTGATAAATAACCCCCTTAGAGTATGGGGATCCAAATTACAGGAAAGACACCTCATCTGTAAAATCCGGGTCCCAAGCATACTGCATAACAGATTCCATATGAAAGGGAATACAAATACAGTATAACAGAAAAACTAAAGCCAGAAAAGATGAGAAGACAATGAGATAAAGATAAATGGAAATGGAATACAGGGTGTGTTTTAAGAGGAAGAAAGATAAACAATGCCATTACAAGAATGGAAAGATAAACAACAGAGAGAAATTACAGAAGAAGACTGATTTACATTATGTTTGAATAAATCAGCCAACACATATTTAGAGTTCGATTCTTGTATTTTGATTTCCAGATCTTATTTGTTACCTTAACAAATAAGTATGTTATGTGGATGAACGATTTATCTTGTTGGGAAAAAGCTTGCTTAATTGGATTTGTCTCTTTGAGAAGAGATGTGTCTGCAGGAGGGCCTGATCTGCAAGAAGCAGAACATACTGTACAAGGTTAACATGAAGATTGTCTGATCAACTCTTTATCTCCAAGACGGTAAGGAGAAAAATGCATGCAGTGAACCAGGAAAAAATATAAATATGCCATAGCAAGGGCTTTCATCCAGTTAGGTCAGTCAGGAAAAAAAATTGTAAATTCTCCAATGACTGAGCTTTGAAAAGAACATGATGTATTATGTACAGTTACTATTTATGACAATATGACAATTTTCAAATAAAAAACTTTTGTCTTTTTCAAGTGTTTCATTGGGGAATATTTGAGCATAATATACTGTATGATATATCATTCAATGTGGCATACAAAATATTAAAATGTCTCTAAAGCTAGGGTTCTATATAAATAAAAGTATTTCACCATTTACACTAACAATTTACGCTTTAATCAACATAGAACAAAACAGTGGCATAGTCAGTACAACTACAAAATAACTTCCTTACAATATAACTAATTATGTACATTTACTAGATGTAAATAGATTTATATGCATTTGTTTTTTTTAATTGTCACTTCAAGCTGCTTTTACATACTATTTTCTAACCTTTCCAGGGCAAACGAGGTAAATGCAATGTAGCAAATCATATTTCTTGTCATCTGCTTGTTCTGTTTTAATAGCATAGAGTTTCACAAAATCCTCTTCTCCCAAGTTATTTCTGGCACTTTAGTGCTATCAGGATTGTATTACTGATGGCGTCATTACTGTCAATAAAAGCTCTTTTATAGCTGTCATGCTTAACTCTACAACATGTATGGACAAGCTGTACCATTGTTTTTTTTCCTAAATAACATATTTTTTCAGAAGCAACATGTTAAGTCTACGTATATACAGAATTTTCTACAGTTTTAAATAGAACACAGCTTTTGTTCATCAACCTATTTGTCAGCAGGGCCTCCATTAGAAATCATGGGGGCCCCCTACAACAACATTTTCAGGCCCCCTTGGCCCCACTCACCCTAGCACCCAAGCCCTGCCCACCCTAGCACCCAAGCCCCGCCCACCCTAACACCCAAGCCCCGCACACCCTAGCACCCAAGCCCCGCACAAACCACACTAACTCCACATCACAGTTAGAAGACCACACAGACATCAGCGCTAAAAAAGTAACCCCCACACACACAAGTTATAAAAAGCTATTGATGGTCAGGGCCCCTTATAAGTTAAAAAAAAACATTGGCGCTAGGGCCACCCATAAAAGTTTTTTTTAAAAAGCATTGGTGACAGGGTACCCTTTACATGTAAAAAAATTGGGCCCCCAAAAAAATAATTTTTAAAAAAACATTGGCACCAGAGCCCCCCTTACAAGTTATAAAAAATTGGGGCCCCAAAAAATACTTAAAAAAATAACAACCATTTATACATTGGTGGCCAAGGGATTAAAAAAAACACTAATTGGTGTTCAGTAGAACTGAACTCGGGGCTTCAGGACTTCAACTTTGCCTCCTTTCGTGACTTTGGGTCTTTTCGCTGATTCAGGACTTCAATTCCGGCTGTTTTCACGACTTTATGCCCGGGCCCGGGACATTTGTCCCCCCTGTCCCAACCTGATGGCGGTCCTGTTTGTCAGTATTAGAGGAACTTGATAATGAACTGATTGCAGTTTATCAGTGTTTTTGCAGCAATTGTAACTGTCCATAAGTATATATTAGCATACTGAAGGTCTATTGATGTTAGCTTAACCAGTTGTTTAGCTTCTAGCAACATCTAATAACTATAAAGCCCTTGTCTGCAGTAAAACCAGGGAGCAGTGAAATAACCCAAAGCTGATTAGTATGTACGTTACATACCTGGGGAAATTGTGGATATCAAGAAGGATATAAAGTGAGTCTAAAGAATCTCTCAATTCATCATGGTGTGAAGTAATGCTGCCTATAATAGCTAATTTCATTTATGTAGGAAATTTAAGGACAGTTTCCATTGATGTAACTTTGATTCATGTTATTGTTTTAAGAAGTGTACCTTGCAACAAAATTGGAGGAAACTGTTTATATTTAGTTAGTCACATTCCTGCTTAAATTATTTCGATTTTACAAAGACATTTACATATCATTTGCTCACAGACATTTTTTTTTCATCAAATGCAGTCAGGCTCATTTATGATTAGATGGGTAAAAGTATTCTCATACTAAGGGGTACAAAACTGCTGACTTTGCACTGGTTGTAGCATTGTTAGCACACATCACAAGGGAGCCCTGAAGTTAATGCCTGCAGCAGGCAGCTGGAACAAGGCTTCAGTTTGCCTTGTGTTTACAGGTTCTCCTTGCGTGCCAGAAATGTCACTTTGCCAATGCACTAGGAGAATATAAATACATGACATGCACAGTAAGGCACATTCCCATGCTAGGGGCGAAAACGTTTGAACTGGTTTGACAGAGAGAGTTTATTTACTATATATTTTGGGCAAATCTCATAGACTTCCTCAAGAGAATCAATACTTTATGTATCATTAGTGTACAGATAAAATGTGTCAGTGAGTGACCATATTATGGGCCACCCCATTGCTCAACTAGAAATGTTTAGATATAAACCTGAAACAAAAAAGTGGCATAGTCATACATAGTCTCCCTGAGTTGTTAGTGTGTTGTTTGCTTTGATGGGAGGGAATTTTGAGGTAGGTAAGAACTGGTGGGAACTGGTGGATCTGCCCTCACACTGCCCTGGTCATGTAGTAAAGAATGTTACATGGCTTGTAGTGATTTGTGGGTCAGGAAAAACTCATGCAATGTTGCCACTGTAGGACCCACTATATCATGGGGGGTCGTATCATGGGGTACACAGTTTGCAATACAACAGGAATAGACTGGATAGGAATAGCACTCTAGTGAACTTAACATGAGTGTGATTGCTTCTGCCCCTTGGTAAATGATCCTTTGATTGCCCAAAAGGTATGAATGAAACATTATTCATAAGCAGAAAAGTGGTAATTCAGAAAAAGTGCTCAGGCTACCTGTAAATCATAATAAAATAAAAATGTGTTATGTAGGCCATTGAGAAAAAATCTAATGTCTGTCTTGCCTCATTGGGGCACTTAGTCATAGGCTACAAGTAAATGTGCCCCTGTTTTGTGTCTATTAACCCTGTTTGTTTCGTCTGTGTGTGTTCACCTTATTTAATGTTGTTTTTTTTTGTGTTTGCCTGTACTCCCTTGTTTGTTCCTGTTATTTGTATTGCATTTGATTTTGTTTAGCTTTTTTTAGTTTTACCTGCCATGGGTGAGATCATCAGCTCTGCCTCTAATGGAGGATAAGGAAAAGCAACATGGGGGAGACTGTGGACAAGGAGGATGGGAGGGGCAGCTGAACATGAGAGGGAGAGAGAGATTTTGCTATGGTGGGATGGGGAGCGAGACTGTGAGGAGGAGAAAGATCCTGTGAGGCTGGAAAGTGAGGAGAGGCATCATGGGTGGGCGGAGCGAAACAGGAAACCGGAGACGGAGGGGCAGGGAGAGAGAGACCTGAAAGTAAAGTAAGAGCGACGATAGTTGAGAGGGACAGAAGCAGGGCGCCTGTAAAGTAAGAGAGCTATGTGTGGAAGATAGGTCGGAGGGGGTTACGAGTGGAGAGAATGCTGCAGGGAGAGAGCAGCAGCTGCAAGTGCTGTCACTTTAAGCTTATAAACAGAGCGTTCTGATCCCAGAATGAGCCGTTTATAGGGATATAATTTACAGTCTGGTCCTATAGGGAAATGATCAGACTGTAGATTTTAAGTAAATAATTCTAATTTTTCAAAATTATTTCCTTTTTCTTTTTACTAAAAAAACTGTATGTTCTATGTATTGGTTACTATGCTGCATGGATCCATATTGGTGGCAAAACAATCCCATTGGGTTTATTTTATTATTATTAGCTGACTTAAACTGTGGGATCCCATTTATAGAACAATCCCTTATCTGAAAAAATGCAGAGGTTTTCCCATATAAAAGTGTTTCTGTAATTGGGATCACCATATTTTAAATCTACTAAACATTTCAACTTTAAGTTAATCTGTTAGAATTTTTTTGCTTCCAATATAAGTTTATACAGTCTAGTTATCATCAAGTAAAACATACTGGGGCTCATTTATCAACATGTGCAGTAACCTATAGCAACCTATCAGTGATTAGCTTTTTAAAGCCAACTGCAAGCAATTTCATTTGTTTTCATGGGTTATTGCCCATGGGCAAATTCGCCCAGTGTTGATAAATGCCCCCTATTGTTCTTTTAGTACAAAGAAAAGAAAAAAAATCTAAAAAAAAATAATTTTTCATTAAAATGGATTCTATATGAGATATTCTTTCATTTCCAGTTATCTATCTATTTGTCTTTCTGTTTGTCTATCTGTGTACTGTACATTTCTATCTAATCCTGTGGCAGGATTGAGGTGGATATTAGCTATAGTAAATTTATAGGTGGTGTTGGTGCTTTTCTTGTTTAAAAGGAAATCTTTGATTTACTTGTTTGTACATGTCTTAAAGAAGGCCACCAAATATTATTATTACTTACATGTGTTTATAATATGAGCTCTTTTCTACTATTATAAAGTTTAAAAAACTTCCTTGATGAATAACTGTTTTTTAATCTGGTTGTTGGAGTGCATCTTCTTTTACTAAGGGGCATATTCATTAACACTGGAGACAAACATCACCAGTGACGTTACCCATAGCAACCAATCAGCAATTAGATTTGATCTACGAGTTAGAATACAAAGCAAAGATCTACTTGGTAGTAATTAGCAACATTTTTCGCCAGGTATTGTTGCAAAAAAGCCACCCATAGACTTCAATGTGTGGAAACATTTGTCGAGCGTCAAAAAAAAATTGTCGCTCATACACTTCAATGCATTTGGCCAATTTGTCACAGTTTCGCAAATTTTTGGCGAAACAGGTCAGATTCACCCACTACTTGGTTGCTATGGGAAACATCACCAGTGATCTGTCTCTCCAATGGTAATATAAATAAATATACAAATATGTCTTTGTATGGTAGAATAAGGTATGCAGTTAGAAAAAATGTATAATATTAATCATGTGTTGGTTTTCACGTAATGCAGTTTAATTTGGGGGGGGTTATTTATCAAAATCTGAAATTTTCTCACTACTTTCTGAAAACTGCTCTGACCAAATCTGGACAGACTCCCCCCCCCCCATTTATCAATAAATTTTTATGTAAATTTCTTGTGCAGGGAAAGACTCGATAAAATTGTGAAAAAAATCTGAATTGTACACATTTTTCGGATTTGTAGCTGAAAACCACACCTTTTTCAAAATGAATGCTCGAAATCTGCTACTTTTTCAGATTTTCACCTGAAAACCACAAAATCTTCAGATTTTTGAATGAAACCAGCCATTGACTTCTACATGAACTTGGCTGGTCTGAGATGGAGTACTTTTCTATCCTGAATTTTAACACCATCACGGTTTAATAAATCATAAAACAATCAAGTTTTTTTCCCCTGGTGTATTCCCGTTTAAAAGTCTGACCAGAAAAAATCTGGCTTTAGTAAATAACCCCCTAGGTGTGTGAAAACTTTACATTGGTGCTCCATAAGCCAATCAGAGTCTACATGTACCATATCCTTGTTATATATGACCTTATTGGTACAGGCATTACACTTTCTAAAAATAATTGTACTATAGTACTCATTTACTAAATTACATTGCAATAGCGCAGTTACCCTTAGAAACTAATTAGCAATTCGTTTTGATTAGTCTACTACAATTAGTAAATTGTACTAATTAGCAATTAGTTTTGATTAGTCTATTAGTTAAAGAAACCAAACATTTGATTGGCTGTGTTGGCAATCTGCTTTGGTGCCACTTGTTAGAAAATCAGCACTTGTATATAAGATAAAGCAGGTAAGAAGTATGCTTTGAAAATTTTCCAGTTATTGTATAATAATGATAAATATTTGGTTGACTGAGAATGTAAGTCTCAACTTTTCAGAATAGTAATTATGTTATTTACTACAAAAAAAAACAAGTCTTTTGATGATATGGCCAATAACTTTATTTTGATTTAAAAAATTTCTAACTGGTTAGTTCCAATTTTGTACTCAATGTGATTTTTTTAAGGAGAGTATTTGTATGTGATTTAATTCATATAGGCAGCTAATTTGTATTTAATGCAAACTAATGGATTTTATGTAAATGTAGCATGTGGCAGTCTATTTAAAAAACAAATTATCTCTAGTTTCATTTCAGCTATTTTAATTAAATTTATGTTTATGTACAAGTATCGGCTCGCAGGCTTAAAATGTTGTATTTTACGTGTGTCTTTTTCATTTTACTTTGTCTTGGAACAAAAAAAGCACATTATTTTCTCAGCACGGACACTGGTAAAAGTCCTGAACAAAAATATTTGTCAATTTAAAAAAATCAGATGCTCTTAATTAACACCATTTGATTTCCACTTAATAAAGCCTGTATACATATGAGTTCTGTACAAAATAACCTGACAGGTTTGGAAAAGAAAAAACCAACCTGGTGGAAAAGGTTTATGAAACTACTTACAGAGGAAGGTATACTTGGTAATATGTACAGAAATAAAAAAAAGATTATATTGCCATGCAATTATTAGCTGGAATTAATAGATTATTACGTGTGCAATGCTCTGATTTAGCACAAGTAGAATGATGAATAAGTTAGGGGGCAGAAGGCTTGTGGAAATTTTTTTTAACATTAAAATACATACGCCCAATTTGCATGAGCTTGCACTCTCCATTTAGCCCACTCCTACAATGAAGCGAACCAGATTTTGGTTATAAAGTTGTTTGTTTCAGATTTACAGACAATAAATTGTTTTTATAACGCTAATGTGTGCTAAAGTATATGGAATGAAAAGGAAATTTACCAGTACATTCATTTATTGTTATTCTTAGTGGAAGATTAAGTTAGCAGTAAATTAAGATTATATTATATAGACAGTGCAATATGATGCATCACAAATCTATTTGAGTGATGATTTATAAAACAATGTTGCATAGTTGCATAGTGTTATATCTTTTGAGTAACATTTCTTCATGCTCAAAAAGTTTTGGCAGTATCAAACAAATTTGGACATAGTATAGAGGTTTATTGACATAATATTTATTATTCAATATCTAGTTGCTAATTTAAACTCAAAATTCCATTTTCCATATGCAATTGTCATTCAAAGAAATGTAATGAAGACCATGCATGTACTACACATAATCCTTTAGGGAAATTAAATAAAAGTCATACGTGGAAAAAAATTGCATTAACAAGAACAAAGATTGGCATTTTGCAATACATTACGAATTGTTATTGTTCACAGGGCATTGTCTAAGACCTTCATAAATATGGTATATTTTATTCAGGCAAAAATATATGCAGGTATGGGATCGGTTATCCAGAAACCCATTAGATAAGATAAGATAAGATTATTTATTTGTCACATTCATAGTTATACAAGTACAACATGCAGTGAAATGCATCCTTTTTTAGACTGTGCAAAGTTACAATATACTAGTTAAGTAATTAAGTTAAATAATTAAGTACAGCAAAATTACCATAAAAAAAATTCTACATTTTTTAAAATTAAGGGGCAGATTTATCAAGGGTCGAAGTGAATTTGAGGGAATTTTCGAGGTAAAAAAATTTGAAATTCTAAGTAATTTTTTGGATACCTCAACCATCTAATAGGATACTATGACTATGACTTTGAATTTACTTCAAATTCGATTTGAAGTAAAAAAGTTTGAATATTCGAATTCAAAGTACTGTCTCTTTGAAAAAACGTCAACTTCAAAAATTCACCAAATTAAACCTGCCGAAGTGCTATGTTAGCCTATGGGGACCTTCTAATGCATTTTTCTAAGTTTTTTGTTGTCGAAGTAAAAACGTTCGATCGATCACTGAAATTGTTCGATTGGTTCGATTTGAACAATTTAATCGAATGATCATACAATTTTACTTCGACTGCAAAACAGTCAGTAAAAAAAATTAGACTTCGACATTCGAGATAGCCAGGGAGGACAAATCGATCCCCACACGATGGATAGTCTCCCTGTTGCCGTTTCTGGAGAGGAGCACATGCAGAGAATCGGTAAGTCATTTCTTAATAAAAGCTTTGCGATTTAAAAGTTAAAACTGTTTTGGTGTTTTTTTTTCGTTAAAAAGAAACTAATTTTTTTTAAAAAATTTTTTTTATGTTACTTTAAAGATATGTAAGTTTAGTTGTAGTTTACACTCCAGCAACTAGATGGAGATAGAGTGCACAGGGTATATAAAGGGAAGACACACCCAGATCAGGGTTCTTCTTCTCCTGGACATCGGCTGGACAGGTTCAGGTACAGATGGTGTCTAGTAAGAAGTACTAGGTACTTCAGCTAGATAGGTAAGCATTTAAACAGTTAAATGCACCCATCAAAATAGTTATGTAGGTAGCCACTGTTAGGCTTTAATTACAGACGAACAGCAAATACATCCCAAACAACAGAATGTGCCCTTTTTAGAACTCCCTTGGACCACTGTGTGGTGTTAAGATCCTTACACAATTCCATTGATATACCCTGGCATTGCCAGTAGTAATTACCCTGAAAACGGAAGTACGGTAGTTCCTTTTCAACACCAGTGTCAAACAGTAGATTAAAAAAATAAATCAACTTATGAGAGAGATCTGTTTCCAGCAGGCAGTCCTCAATACATCTAATACTCTCAATATCAATGATATATAGGGGCAGATTTATCAAAGATCGAAGATCGTACTTCGATCGTACTTCGATCGTACTTCGATCGTACTTCGATTCAAAGTTTTTTTTAACTTTGACCTTCAATCTCCCAAACTCCCCCAATTGCCTCCATACAGGTTCTAGGAGGTCCCCCATAGGCTAAAACTTCAGCAGCTTTTAGCTGGCGAATGGTCGAAGTCGAAGTTTTAAAGAGACATAATTCGACCTTCGAATTTCGAAGTTTTTTCGAATCGAAGTTGGACTATTCCCTAGTCGAAGCACACAAAAAATAGCTTCAAATTCAAAGTTTTTCAATTTGAAACTTCACCTCGACCTTTAAAAAATCTGCCCCATAATGTGCACTCTGCAACATTTGTATCTAAATTAGACAAAGTGGCTAACAGATCATTTGTATCTTTCAAACAAGTTGGAACCAAAGGTTGTAAGAATGAATTCACAAATTTTGACAAGGTAATGTAAAACACTTAGCCCACTTCAGAGACTAGGACACCCTTGAGTATTGATCAGTGATTTGTGGACTTTCGGGAGCAAGTACAGGACTGGCACATGGGGATGGTCTACCAGTAAAAATTCTTTAATGTCCTGTGTAATTACCCCATCAGAGTGGGGTTTGGTGACAAAATACATTATTTCCTTTTGTATCTCAAACACTGGGTCTTTACTGATAGGTTTATAGTGCCCTGGTGTGGTAAGTTGTCGATTTACTTCATCAATATACATATCCTTGTCTATTAGTACTATAATGCCACCTTTATCTGCCTTCTTTATAATTAATTTATAACTGATCTTTTACATGGAATTATTTACTGGATAGATATTTATACAAAAGTAGGGACTGAAGGCAAAACAAAAACAGCTCAACTTAAAGGGCATGTAAAGGCAAAAAAATAAAATCCCATTTTTACTTTCTTTAATGAAAAAGAAACCTATCTCCAATATACTTTAATTAAAAAATGTGTACCGTTTTTATAAGAAACCTGACTGTATGCAGTGAAATGCTCTCTTCATTTACTGGTGTGGATAGGAATTGTCAGATGGTGCCTAACTGCTGAGCAGGGAAACAATCATACTTATGAACAGCAGGGGGAACCCTCGCTTTACTTACCAGCCATGCAGAACTCAAGTAGTTTTTGTTTATAACGATCCCTTAGCAGCCCAGACCACACTGTGCACTTATTCTTAGTCTTGCAAAGATGTTTAACAAAGTTACAAGATGGTGACCGCATGTAGCCAACTTTGAAAGCATAAATTTGTTTGATTAGGCTTGTGGTGCAGTAAGTTCATGTTTATATTTAGTATACAAAATACAGCATTTCTAGCCTTATTATATTTTAGACTTTACATGTCCTTTAAGCTAAGCTTTATAAAAAAAAAACTATTACTTTTAAAGGGCAGTGACTTCTTTTCAGTATACATCAGAAAACCTCTTGACAAAGTAGAGCACCAAAGATTATTCTTGAATTAATTAGAAAATATGTATAGTCAGTAAGAAAATGCATTTCTACCCACAACGTGCTATTTAGATTATATTTTACTGATTTGTTTAAAGATTAATTTATGTACTGTATATACTCGAGTATAAGCCGAGTTTTTCAGCACAGAAAATCTGCTGAAAAACTCTACCTCGGGTTATACTCGAGTCAGTACAGAGGGGGCAGTGCCGCTTCCCCCTTTCCTGGCCAGATCCTCCCCTAGCTGCCCCATCCTCCCTCAGTGCCACTAAACGGTCCTGGACTGTCAGTGAATGTCACTCACCTTCCGAACTCAGGGGGCAGAAAGGTCGCACCAGCTCGCAGAAAGAAAGTTGATTTTACCGGTCCAAGTTCTCCGCCTCCTCGCTGCAAAGTGCGGCCACCTGTGGAACAAATTAATCCTGCAGAGACTCATGTACGGAAAGCAGACACTGCGCCATCCCAGGCCTGAACACCGGCAAAGGTTTCCTACTTCCTGTCACACGTCTGTAAGTTCCGGTTCACGCGCTGGAGCTCCGGTTCATGGCACAATAGGCGCACAAAGCAGCATGACAAGCACAGGAGCTGTACAGAATATGTAGCTTGTATGAGCTTCTCTGTCCTGTGCTTAGAGCTACTCACTCAGGGGCTGCTGCTGCTTCTTCTTCCTCTCTGACAATCAGCCTATCAGCCGGTACGGGAGGTCACGTGACTTCTGCGTCTGTCATTGCCAGATTTCTGTGGATAGGGTGTGGGCACAGCGCGAGGTTGGGCATTTATTGGTGAGTTGTACACATCTTGGAAAGCTTAAAAACACAGTGCGTATTGGGCAGATTTGGGGGCAGCATTTTTTCGGAAGATGAGGGTGTGACATTTGTGCAGTAGCAATATTCTTACATTAGGGTGTCATTAGTAGATAGGGCTTTCAGCCCAGGTGATTGTTGGGCTAATACTAGATGATGTTTTAATTTAACACATTTTTATTTATATAAACTTTACCTATTTAAGCCCATTGAAAGTCTGTTGTGGTTCATTATGCACCAGGTTGGTATTATGTGGTATGTGCATGAATTATCAATGAAACAAATAATTGAGTAAAAGTACGGTATGCAATGGAAAAGGTTGATCTGTCATTTTTCACCCTAGGCTTATACTCGCGTTAATAAGTTTTCCCAATTTTCGTAAGTAAAATTAGGTACCTCGGCTTATACTCGAGTATATACGGAAGCTACCTACTGTGTACATGTATATACAGTGTCTCTCTATGGAACTGCCTTGTGTTTATATTGTATATTTCCACCAACACTACCGTTCCACTTTAGGTGCGCTCTCCACGGATTCCTCGGAAGAGGTTTATTTCACAAAAAGTATCCAAACACCTTATGCGTTTCGTGTGTATCCACACGTAGTCCACCAACCCTTTCTTCTTTGTCTTGATATTATCTAGCTTGCCCTTACTTTAGTTCTTTCTGGATATTTCCATTCTGACTTTCAACACCAACAAATATATGGGGATAAAATGAAGATTTTGATGATGATCTATTTCCCTCTATGACAAAATAACAGTATATCTAAATGTTTTCTTTTCTTTGTTAATTTGGTTGTTATTCCTTTCTTTGAGTTTAAAATGTTAGTGTTTCACAGCACTTCTGGAGCATATGCTGTAAAGGCTGTTTTTTTCTTTATTGGTTTTCTTAAACAGAAGAATGTTTTAGTATGACATTTATTCAGCCTCAGAGGATTAGTAAATGTGCAGTTTAGAATTTTATCTTGACATTGGCATGTAGTAAATATTCAATGAGCACAAAATATGAAGCCATATCTAACAAGGCATGCACGTGTATTGACTTTGATAAAGTTTATAGAACAAATGTAAATTTGCTCACGACACAGAAGGTTGTGAAACAATTCACTGGAGCTCTATGTTAAAATGAGACATATTGATGGAAAATATTTGTTGTGTGTGTTGGTCTTGGTTTCGATATGTTTTCTATAATAGGAAAGGACAAGATTAGCATAGGGTTTCTGTATGAAGGCACCTTCACTTGCTGTTAAACAATTCTCTTGCTACAATAAATGTTTATTGTGTCCTACAATAGGACACAATAAACAGCTCTGCATCTCAGAATACTCATTGCATTTCTCTCCATGTAAATCAGAATGGGTTGCTTTGCCTGCCTGTCTGCCTAGAATGTATCAATGTTCCAGTCTTTCTCCTTGTCCTTTGCTGTCCTTGTCCTTAGCACTTTAGGGCTTATTTACAATGACATTCATGCAAGTGCTGGTGTAATAAGAGGAGTATAAGTAGAACCCAATGTGGAACTATTCACTTAGCATTGTTACCTATATGAAACATGCAACTAGAACATAGTATAGTGCACAGCACAAGGGCACCATTTACAAGTGTTCCTTTTTGTGGGTGAGATTTATACACACGTAAGACTCTTGCAAGTTGAAGCACCTGCCGGCTACCTTTTACAGCTACCTTTTATACAGCCTGAACTGAAAATATTTCTCAGATTTGGACCCTTTATAATTTTGGACCCCATATATAGTGGAATTAGAGTAAAAGAGACAACAAGCCAGCACCAACAATGACTGTTATAGTTAAAGAAAATATATTTTATATATGCACAGACATACACATTATTTGCTAAGACATCATTTTCCTCTTCTGATTTACATGAATGTCCAATACCAGCTGCTATAAATCTTATATATTTGCTTTGCAGGAAAATACAATATTAATGTTGCTCTTGGGTATACTGAGAGGAATTACAGTAGAGAATTCATAAACGTTGGAGTCTATTCAAGCTAGAGTTGAGATATTGCACAACTGACTGTTGATACAATTGTTGAAAATTACTACATTTCAATGATTGTTAAAAGATTTGCAAATTAGACAACTATCACCTTGTTTTAAATACATGATGTACTGTAAATAATCAGTTAAAGAAGTTATTGATTCATGTTTTTTAATTTCTCTAAAATGCATATTTATTATGCTGTGTAAATTAAATTTGCCAAAAGAACGGTGTATAAAGCAGTGTAAAATAAATGGTGAGTGCAGTATAAAATAATTGGTGAGTGTAATTTTACACCATGCAAACTCCAGATTTGATGCCATTATTTTAATTTGCTTCTTGCGGAAATAACTAAGAAAAAACACCAAAAATACACACTTTTCTTTATGACTTGTTTTACATGGCGAAGCCTGGCGATGTGTCATGTATTATCCCTCTTTTTTTACACAGCATAATTAAAAATACCCATAAAACTCAAGAAATTTGAGATTTATTGTGTACATTTATGTGTAAAACCCAAAAACAAACTATAACACAAAATTTTGCCAAGTAAAAGCTGTCCAGGTCCTATAGAAGCCATTGGGAGCTGTGCTGTCACATTGGACTGATTTTAATAAATTCTGATTTTTAGAAATTTTTGGATCCTTTCCTCAAATTTTTTGAGGTTTTAGAGATATTCATATTTTTAAGTGCATCATACAGAGTTTTTTTTTTTTAATTATACTTTTTATAGGTGGATCTTTTACTAACTTAATTTGCGGTTTTAGAAAAATAAAAGATTATGTAATAAAAGACACTAAAGGGGTGATTTATCAAGGTTTTAATTTGAAGTTTTGCCACAATTTGAATTTTTAGCACAAAAACTCACAAATTCAAATTATATTTTCAAAAACTCAAATGTCTGGTCTTAATTAAGCAAAAAAACTCGAAAACTTGAATATAAAAAATCAGCATCTCAAAGCAGGCAAGTTGACGTTGAAGTCAATGGGAGTTGTCCTAGGCAAAATTCCAGCCATTTTTTAAATTTAAGTTTTTGAATTTTAACTCGAGCCTATAAATTTGAAAATTCGAGTTTATTTACATTATGATTTTTCATAAATAAGCTAGCATTCATTTTTTTAAATTGTGTTTATTTGAAGTAGAAAACAAATCACAAACCTCACAAATTCGATTTTTAATAAAAAAGCCCCAAAACTCACCCCAGAAAAACTCACCCACTTTCTATTTATACCTATGGGATTTTTAGAATCATATTTATCAATGGAGTTCACTATTTGAAAATGCTAAACATTGAATAGAAAGAAAGTTTTTATTTATTGAAATCTGAACTCACATTTTGATAAACCTGTCGAGTTCATGTAGAAGTCATTGGCAGAGGTCCGTTGAACCATTTATTTTTTTTTGTGGAGGAAAACTTGATTCAAATGTTTGGGTTGTTTGTATATGATCAAATATTAGACATCCCAGTTGTGAGTAAATCCAAATTTATTAGAATTAAAAAAAAACACATAACTTCAAAATTCGACACCTTACTAAAAGATTACCTTACTAAAAGACGTTAACTTCATCAGAACCTTAGAGCTGAAGATATCTTGGCAATGACTCTTTGGCATTCTTACAAATTCATTTTAAGAGCAGCATATAGTTACATATTTGAACAATTATTAAAATGCCTAGCAAATGTATACAAGAGTTCGAAAGGCGAGCACTTTTATTTTTATTTAAAGGCATCTGTGACTCTGTTCTTTCCACATTTAGTAACTTTTTGGCTATTCTTTTAAAGTTGATTGTTCTGATAGTTTCTCACTCTCCTGACTGTCTCTGTTGGAATGCCTTAAGGCTCTATCTTAAGACATATTACACCTCTAGTAAAATTGTATTTAGTCATTGGGACACACAGCCTGACCCTGTTATTTCAGATCACACATTTCTTCTCTACGAGAGACTGCCTTTCTGCTATATCTTGCTGCAGGTCTCAGATGCAACAGATATCCATATGACACCATGTACAGACACATGTACTGTGCAATGCATGAGTTTTTATTGAAAACCTAGCTTTACTTAAAAAGTCACCTTTTCCAAACAACAGTGAACCCTTCCATGAGCATTTGAGTGGTTGCACTGACTGCAAGCAGGAGTTTCTATAAGCATCCCCTATTAATATGGTAATCATATTTTGTCTCTGGGGTAGGTTATTCTCTTCCCTCTTCCAGTCACTCTTTTTTCACTCTACTTGTTGTTCTCCTCTTTATTTTCAAATTTAAATCAATTAGATTACCTTGAGTTGTCAAGGTCCATAGTTACTTATTGTCAAATTATTTTCTGTTGGTCATAAAAAGTATTTTCACTACAAATTCTCTGTCTCTCCATATTAGAAGTCACTATATTGCAATTATTATTGCAGCTATGTAGTGATGGGCGAATACATTTGACAGGTATGGACTTGCAACAAATTTCCGTGTTTCACTACCAGATGAAGCACCTAATGGCACAAAATGCCAAATTTATTTTGCACCCTATAAATGTTTTAATGTGTGGAACTGCTATTGTTTGGCATTATATCTAAAATACATTCAGGGTCAGGGCAGTAGTCAACACATATACAGTAATTGCTGATGTTTCATATCTTTATATTTACATACAGTAAATATAGGCAAATAAGTAGTCAGACATTTTTGTTAGTTTCTGAATAACTGACTTTCATCTGCCCCTGTGCTAGCCTTTACATTAAATCTACTCAGAACAGCTACTGTTCTATACCTTGGCTTGTGCCATAACAACTAGGGAGTTAATTAAATGGGTTTTTTTTCTGCTTTTATATACCCATCCTAAATCCCACAGACTACTTTAAAACAGAAATGTACTCAAATATATAATTCCAAGACAAAGATTCAGCTGGGACTTGTTTGATTTCTATTTTTTATTTCTCTGTTAAGCTGTGTATATGCTTAGTTGAAATTAAAATTACTTGTTTCCCTATCAGCCTTAGTCCCACATCTATTCAAGTGATTAGCCAAAGTTGTATTGATGTATCCTGCTATGCAGAGAATCCAGGTGATTGGTTATTGAACCGATCTATCCTAGGCTCATGTTTCTGTGGAGAGTTCTTCAAACATAACATTTTTTACAGCAGCCCTTACCGCAACACATTTTATAAAAGACATAGATCAATAATCAGTTAAAATTGTTTATACCTATAACTGCATTTGCAATTATCTCGAATGGTTCCATGTTTGTGCCAGTGATACATCAACCACATTTGTAAGAGAATGCTGAATTGCACAACTATTTTGCAAAGCAATTAAAACAGCTTTGTCTTTCCTGCTCACTGTTTTGGATGCATCTGTTTTTTTCCAAAAAAGGAAAGATTTCTATAGGGTAGAAACAATATTAGATATCACATTAGCTAGATGTCTATTTTCAGTTCACTTCTTCATGCAAAGTTAGCTTTCTTCTCTGTAGTGTTGAGGGGTGTGACTTTTTCTGACTCGCGCTGGCTGTGAGTTTTGATGGGATAATGAATTTGACATACAGTACAGTAGCATTATATTGTTGACCTTGCTCATGCAAGGAGAACCTTTGTTATTTTATTTCTTTGAATACAAATCAACCATTTATCTCTAAAAATATTATGAAAAATAATAAAAACTATAAATGAAAAATCATTATTAATTATCCACTACAGCTTGGGTGCATAGTAATAATAGAAGACCTAAAAGGAGCTTTCTTCTCTGTAGTGTTGAGGGGTGTGACTTTTTCTGACTCGCGCTGGCTGTGAGTTTTGATGGGATAATGAATTTGACATACAGTACAGTAGCATTATATTGTTGACCTTGCTCATGCAAGGAGAACCTTTGTTATTTTATTTCTTTGAATACAAATCAACCATTTATCTATTATAGTAATAATAGAAGACCTAAAAGGAGCTCCACCCTTTATGTTGCACCATAAATAATATACATATGTCTATTTATATATATATTGAGTTTATCAATTGGCTATCTTGTAAATTATTGTGTGAGTTAGAGCAATGTATTTATGTAGCGTTTAAATCTGAAGAATTAATAAAACAGGTTAAGGAACTTTTCAAATACACAGTGCAATTGTTAGATGTATTATGCCCTGGGATTATTTAAAAACACAGTGTAAAGTACAAAATTAAAAGCAGCTTCCCTTAGCATACGTACTGAACCAATTACATCCTTTGAAATAATCAGCCTCTGTATGATAATTATCTCTTTTGAATGATGGGAATTTTTAAGCACCTGGTAAAGTCAGAAAGGCAACATAATACAATATAATAATTATAAAAAAGACTATCAACTCTTTTATAAGTTATAAAAATACAAAAACTAGAATTAATGACTAACACGGCTGCTAAATTAGATACATAACAGTATCCTCTGTAGAATTTCTTCAGCAGAACACAATATAAAAATAACTGTGGATCTCTAGGAAGTTGAACATTTATTAATAATGTTCCAGAAAACTAAAGGGCTAATATATTTTTGTTAGACATAGAGAAAATAGGCACAAAATTGTACACTCAAAACATTCACAAAGATGCTGTCTCCCATTGTTCATCCAAGTAGTGTTAAGTGAATTTTTTTTTGTATTCAGTATAAAAATGAAAATTGAGGAAAATAGATAGGCTGAGCAAAATAAAAATGTTTTCAATTTACCAAAAATGTAATGTATTAAGACTGGAGTTACTGGATTTCTAACATAACAGAACACTACTTATTGCTTTGCAGCTCTCTTGGTTTCCACTTATTGGTTACCAGGCAGTAACCAATCAATGACTTGGGGGGGCACATGGGTCATAACTTACTTTATTAGAAACATTTTTTATTTTGCACAGTATATCTATTTACCCAGTAATTATGTTTACACTGAACTGTTCCTTTAAAGAAACTCTTTGTACTACTTTCTGTATGCATTGCAATCACCCACAAGTCCACAAGCTGTCTGTAGTGATGGGCAAATATGTACCATTTTGCAAAATGGAAAAATTTAGCAAGATTGCAAACATTTTCAAAATGTATTTATTCAAGTCAATGGGCATTCTTTTCACTGCAACTTTTTCAGCACTTCTTCGCAGTGAGGTTTTTTTTTTCAAGCTAAATACATAGGGGCCAATGGGTGTTTTGTCTGCACATTTTTTTTCTGTGAAAATATTTGTCACTGGTGAAATGGGGGATTTTCACCATATAGCCATGCCTGACGAAAAATTTTCACTCATCACTACTGTGTCACAAATCTGCACCCAGAATCCAGAACCAGTGCTAGGTTCCCTGGTCTCGGCTCTACTTCTGCCTTTAACAGCCGCCTTTCACCTCGAGAGGAGCCCTCAGCTAATTGGATGCCACCAGGTCTTATAAAGAGAGGATCAGATAACGGAGTGTAGAATAGTCGAATAACAGGCCAAGTTCAGGGTCACAGAAGTCAGGAAAATGACGTCATGACGCCAGCATCAATGTGCAGCACCCAAAGATGTGCGTGTCGCACATCTGTGGGTCATAGAGGACTGGACAGGCAAGGAAGAAGGATCAGCATGGTGGGTGTCCCCGCCGGTCCACTAGACCACCAGGGTGAGTGTTCCTCACAGTCTATTATTGAACTTCTACATTGCAAATATGGAGCAGATGTGGGTAGCAACTGATGTGAGAGGTGTTCTAAATGCAGGCAGAGTTGGACTAGACTTGGGGACACCAGGAATAACCCAGTGGGTATGTATATTTATCCTTTATCATAGTAAAGTTTACCAGCAATTGTAAGGGATCACTGAATATGGCCAACTATGTAATACAGAATTACCCTGGGTTAACTATTAAGCCACTAAATTATGTAGTCATGTTACACAGCTGTCTAGTTGTGTGAACAGCTTTGTATGCCTGTATATCTAGAAATGCTATGTATATGGTCATATAGTCTTGCTGATGGTGCAGCCTCACTTAGCCCTTAAACACAAAATTTGAGTTCAACTTCTATTGTGTAAGAATAGGCTGAAACAAAACAGATCATAAAAAAACGAAACAAGAGAAATGTTATTAGCCATAAAAGGGTTATTAAAAATGCATGCAATCTATAACAGCAGAAATCCCAAATACTCAATTATAAATTCAGCTGAAACTTTCTTTTGCATACATATATCATAAAAAGTTAGTGAATCATCTGAATCAGGCAATGTTCATTGTTAATACTTTGGCAGGCTTTTTCATATTATTCCTTCCTTGTTACAGTGAAGAAAGAAGCCTTTAATTTCTTAAGTCTAGCAAAATTGTTGTCACAACATATCTGGTGGTCAGTTTGCTGATATGTTGGATACAAATTCTAGGCAAATAGAAGAAAAGTCAATGGGGTGGCAATTAGTTAGGTGTGCCCAAGTCAGCAAAAACAGTCACTTTTGTTCCTGGATATGCCTCTAATTTGAAAAAAAAAGTTTGGCCCAGGGTAATTGGGTGGGAAGCACTCCACTGTAATTGCTGTAATTGGCATGGTCAGTAATTAGGTTTCCTTTTTCCTTTACATATATACATCTGTATGGGTGGAGGAAAATAGAGGAATAACCAGTTAAGTGGTACTTTTACTTTGGCTTACATGGAAACTGCCATCATCAGAGGGCACAATCCTGAGCCTGGTGGTTTTTAAGTGTTAAGGGGGGCCTGGCTGTACTGTGCTTCCTGGATTAATCAGACCCCCTTAAGTCTGTGATGTAGGACCCGAACTGCTGAAGTAGTAGCAAAATCAACGAAGTAGAAGCCAAAGCAGGAGCTGAATAGGAGCAAAATAGGAGGCGAAGCAGGAGTTGAAGATGCCAACTGAGCTGAAGCCAACAAAGGGAACTAAAGAGAGTAAGAAAAATTAAAAGGTAAGTTCCATTGAACACCAATGGGCTTTTTTTAAACCCTGCCCACCAATGTTTTTTTTTATCTTTATGGAGGGGACACTGGCCACCAATGATTTTTTTTATCTTTATGGGGGCCCTGGCCACCAATGTTTTTTTTTTTTATTGGGGGGGCTGGCCCACCAATGGTATTTTTTTATTGTATGGTGCCCCTTGAATTCAGATGGTGGCCCTGTATATGGCATCACTTGTAATTCCTCCCTCTGTATAATGGGGGCATTTTTGAATCTGCAATATCAGATTATATTATTGAAAAGCGCATTATGGATACCATAGTTTCTGCAGAACATAGTATATATATAACATAGTAAATATGACAGTATACATACTGTATATATGAATATATATTTTTTTTAGCAATCTTCAGCACTTACCGCAGTGGGATAATTATTTGTTAACACATTTTTATCATAAAGGAAAGTATAATAATTTATTACACAAACAGGTTTCTTTATAATAATAATGTTTTACCAAACAATGATCACCAATTTCTAAATCTTCACAGTATCTGCAGTTTAATATTAACTTTATCTCAACAAAAAATATGACGTGCAGCAACTATACAGTATGACTAGTGATGAGTAAATATGTTCTTTTTTTTCTAAACTGAGGGCAAAAATGCACAAAATGCATTGAAGAGTTTTCTAGAGTGTTTTCTTGCTGCATTGTAAAGAGGCACTTTTTTGGTCTTTTTCCCCCAAAAAACACAATTTTTTCCCCAAGGCGTTTTTCTTGCAAAGCATGGAATTTTGCTGTGAATTTTGCTTATCTCAAAGGGGTCATTTACTAACAAACGACTTTCTATTTTTTCCCATGGTTTTCTAAAAATTTACATAACTTACTTTATTAGAAACATTTTTTATTTTGCACAGTATATCTATTTACCCAGTAATTATGTTTACACTGAACTGTTCCTTTAAAGAAACTCTTTGTACTACTTTCTGTATGCATTGCAATCACCCACAAGTCCACAAGCTGTCTGTAGTGATGGGCAAATATGTACCATTTTGCAAAATGGAAAAATTTAGCAAGATTGCAAACATTTTCAAAATGTATTTATTCAAGTCAATGGGCATTCTTTTCACTGCAACTTTTTCAGCACTTCTTCGCAGTGAGGTTTTTTTTTTCAAGCTAAATACATAGGGGCCAATGGGTGTTTTGTCTGCACATTTTTTTTCTATGAAAATATTTGTCACTGGTGAAATGGGGGATTTTCACCATATAGCCATGCCTGACGAAAAATTTTCACTCATCACTACTGTGTCACAAATCTGCACCCAGAATCCAGAACCAGTGCTAGGTTCCCTGGTCTCGGCTCTACTTCTGCCTTTAACAGCCGCCTTTCACCTCGAGAGGAGCCCTCAGCTAATTGGATGCCACCAGGTCTTATAAAGAGAGGATCAGATAACGGAGTGTAGAATAGTCGAATAACAGGCCAAGTTCAGGGTCACAGAAGTCAGGAAAATGACGTCATGACGCCAGCATCAATGTGCAGCACCCACAGATGTGCGTGTCGCACATCTGTGGGTCATAGAGGACCGGACAGGCAAGGAAGAAGGATCAGCATGGTGGGTGTCCCCGCCGGTCCACTAGACCACCAGGGTGAGTGTTCCTCACAGTCTATTATTGAACTTCTACATTGCAAATATGGAGCAGATGTGGGTAGCAACTGATGTGAGAGGTGTTCTAAATGCAGGCAGAGTTGGACTAGACTTGGGGACACCAGGAATAACCCAGTGGGTATGTATATTTATCCTTTATCATAGTAAAGTTTACCAGCAATTGTAAGGGATCACTGAATATGGCCAACTATGTAATACAGAATTACCCTGGGTTAACTATTAAGCCACTAAATTATGTAGTCATGTTACACAGCTGTCTAGTTGTGTGAACAGCTTTGTATGCCTGTATATCTAGAAATGCTATGTATATGGTCATATAGTCTTGCTGATGGTGCAGCCTCACTTAGCCCTTAAACACAAAATTTGAGTTCAACTTCTATTGTGTAAGAATAGGCTGAAACAAAACAGATCATAAAAAAACGAAACAAGAGAAATGTTATTAGCCATAAAAGGGTTATTAAAAATGCATGCAATCTATAACAGCAGAAATCCCAAATACTCAATTATAAATTCAGCTGAAACTTTCTTTTGCATACATATATCATAAAAAGTTAGTGAATCATCTGAATCAGGCAATGTTCATTGTTAATACTTTGGCAGGCTTTTTCATATTATTCCTTCCTTGTTACAGTGAAGAAAGAAGCCTTTAATTTCTTAAGTCTAGCAAAATTGTTGTCACAACATATCTGGTGGTCAGTTTGCTGATATGTTGGATACAAATTCTAGGCAAATAGAAGAAAAGTCAATGGGGTGGCAATTAGTTAGGTGTGCCCAAGTCAGCAAAAACAGTCACTTTTGTTCCTGGATATGCCTCTAATTTGAAAAAAAAAGTTTGGCCCAGGGTAATTGGGTGGGAAGCACTCCACTGTAATTGCTGTAATTGGCATGGTCAGTAATTAGGTTTCCTTTTTCCTTTACATATATACATCTGTATGGGTGGAGGAAAATAGAGGAATAACCAGTTAAGTGGTACTTTTACTTTGGCTTACATGGAAACTGCCATCATCAGAGGGCACAATCCTGAGCCTGGTGGTTTTTAAGTGTTAAGGGGGGCCTGGCTGTACTGTGCTTCCTGGATTAATCAGACCCCCTTAAGTCTGTGATGTAGGACCCGAACTGCTGAAGTAGTAGCAAAATCAACGAAGTAGAAGCCAAAGCAGGAGCTGAATAGGAGCAAAATAGGAGGCGAAGCAGGAGTTGAAGATGCCAACTGAGCTGAAGCCAACAAAGGGAACTAAAGAGAGTAAGAAAAATTAAAAGGTAAGTTCCATTGAACACCAATGGGCTTTTTTTAAACCCTGCCCACCAATGTTTTTTTTTATCTTTATGGAGGGGACACTGGCCACCAATGATTTTTTTTATCTTTATGGGGGCCCTGGCCACCAATGTTTTTTTTTTTTATTGGGGGGGCTGGCCCACCAATGGTATTTTTTTATTGTATGGTGCCCCTTGAATTCAGATGGTGGCCCTGTATATGGCATCACTTGTAATTCCTCCCTCTGTATAATGGGGGCATTTTTGAATCTGCAATATCAGATTATATTATTGAAAAGCGCATTATGGATACCATAGTTTCTGCAGAACATAGTATATATATAACATAGTAAATATGACAGTATACATACTGTATATATGAATATATATTTTTTTTAGCAATCTTCAGCACTTACCGCAGTGGGATAATTATTTGTTAACACATTTTTATCATAAAGGAAAGTATAATAATTTATTACACAAACAGGTTTCTTTATAATAATAATGTTTTACCAAACAATGATCACCAATTTCTAAATCTTCACAGTATCTGCAGTTTAATATTAACTTTATCTCAACAAAAAATATGACGTGCAGCAACTATACAGTATGACTAGTGATGAGTAAATATGTTCTTTTTTTTCTAAACTGAGGGCAAAAATGCACAAAATGCATTGAAGAGTTTTCTAGAGTGTTTTCTTGCTGCATTGTAAAGAGGCACTTTTTTGGTCTTTTTCCCCCAAAAAACACAATTTTTTCCCCAAGGCGTTTTTCTTGCAAAGCATGGAATTTTGCTGTGAATTTTGCTTATCTCAAAGGGGTCATTTACTAACAAACGACTTTCTATTTTTTCCCATGGTTTTCTAAAAATTCATGGTTTTCCCTTTTTTTAAAGAAAAATCTCTAAAAAGTTGAGATTTATTAAGTGTAAAAACCATGAAAACCACTCATACAAAACTTCACCAGGTAAAAGTTGTCAAGGTCCTATAGAAGTCAATGGAACCTGCAATGATCCTATTGAACTGCTTTAAATCAATTTGGACTTTTAGAGGTTTTTTTGCTAGGAATTTTCTGAAAAACTAAAATTTTCACAGGATTTTGAGCACATCGTTCAGCATAATTTTCCATTCATACTTTTTTATTCAGATTTTTTAATAAATCTAATAACATTCATAACTAATAGTAAGTCATAGAGTTTGGGAATTTAGTCATGGTTTCAAAAACCTCTAAACCCACTAAAGTCTGACCTTTGATAAATTGGCCCCTAAGTGTGACACAATATTATGTCGGAATTCACTTAAATGGCAGACTTGGTAACAACAATCAGTCTGGTTTATTCATAACAGAGCTTTTGTAACAGTGTAACAGTATATAATACAGAAACTCACCATATAGGCTGATTCCCCTGCGGGCTGCAAACAAAGAGCTTTTCTTTCTGTAAAACTTTATCCACCCCCCTTTATGTTGTTTATTTGAAAAGCATAGTCTTTACCAGACCTGGTTTTCCACAGGGGTTTTCAACTTCTTGCTTCAAAAAGTATTTCACACTCAGCAAGCCTCACAGACTTCCTATATTCTGCTTCCTTTGCAGATAGCTCCCTTCCCCCATATTGTGAAATCACTCCCAGAATCTGCATAAGTTATCAAATTCTGATTGCACAAAGCCTCTACAATTTTATTTACATGCTCATAAGGCATTTCGGGAAAGATGTACATTCCTTTATAATGGTTTCCCAGACTCTATGCCGCAATTGCCATACATACAGAGATAAGCTAAAACGAATCATTGTTTTTTTTCAAAGGAGAGTTTGCTTCTAAACAACTCTTATCTAAAATGGTATTGTGTCTCATTGAGCCTGGTGTTAAAGTATCAATGTGTGCAAGGCTGACGTGTGAATTTTAAACTGTAGCGCTCAGATTAGATGAAGAATTTGTTTGTATGAGAGGTGGAACATTCTCAAGACCTAAAGCCTAAAATTCCCACAGGCTACTGTGCTTAAACCAACAAAGTATTGGGCCCCAGGAGGTTCTTGCAAATCAAACAGAAAAAATAACTTTATTTGTCAGAGACAAATGATCCACAGGTTACTTACATCAGTAAAGAGGCATTTGCAGAATATATAGGCACACAGCTCAGATGTGGATGCATTCCCTGAAGATGTAGTCATGGCAGTACATCATACCTCCAGAAATACCTCACACATGGTCTGGATCTCACCCAGTGGAGTGGTCAGGGAGGAGAACCTAAAGCCTGACACCCAATCTACTGTAGTCCCTTCACTGTAGATAAATTATCAGCCTAGGAAGCTTCTCCCTGCTACAATCCTTGATGGGGCATAAAGCTGCTCTTTCTCTCTTCCGTCACTTAGTCTCTTACTCTCCTAGAATGTACTATAACAATTATTTGTCTGCCATTCACTAGCCTCATTCATGGGGTCCCTGCTGCCCAACTTAACACTAGAGGTTCAGGTCCCTCTTGAGCAAACTGGCTTTACTGGGCCTTGGTGTACCCAGGCTCAATGGATACATCGAGATGGGTCAAGCACCAGGAGCCAAAGAGGAAGATCCACCCCTTTACATTCACTATACCAAAGTGTGACAGGATTTAGTCACAGTGCCTCTTGGCCAATAACTAGGATATGAAAATTACAACTAGCTGCATGGGCATCTACCCAGCAACTAGGGGGATCAGGAAGTGTAGGGATTTAAAGCCTTAGGGGTACATTAACCCTATGGGACCCTATTCTTTCAGCCCAACTGCACTTCAGAACTTGATACCATTTGACTTAATGAATCATTTATGGCATTAGAAAACTAATAGGTAGTTTGTGTTTTGCTGAATTAATAAACAGAGTTAAATGGACTAGATAGTAACTTAATGCATATAAAACAAACCTTTTGGAGCAAACATCCCTATGATAACAAAAATTGTATTAAACCTTTATTTTTTTTAGGAATATTTACAGCTTATTCCTAGTGACAGCAACAAAAAAGTAATTGAAATTAATAATCTGCAGCACTGGGATTTTTCAGAGCACCATCACCACTGATTTTTCATTTCTGGGTTACAGGTTAATTGTGGGATTGGGTGGTGTACATAACCTTATGCACGTCTTTTATGCTGCTTAATAAACCATTTTAGTTTTATTTAAGATTTCTTAAGCACAAACTTTTTGGTTGATCTGTAATGATTGTATCAAAATCATACTTTTTAACGTTTGCTGTATATTCATTAAAGCCACCAATTGTATCCCACTGTAGCTTATGGCCCCTGCCCACTGCATGTGTAATGGGCTTGTTATACAAGGACCAGATCCTTAATTGTTCCAAATGGAATCTTCTGTATTCAGATTTTGCTTTCCTTATACAGAATCTTATAAATGTACAGATGCAGCCACTTTGGTTTGTCTGTTTGACACAGAATAACTAAACACAGATATCCCATTTATCTCATTTAACACAGAAAACTGTGTCACAACATCCCATCTAATTAAAGCATTCACCATTGTGAACAATGGAGCTTTGGTATGCTAATGAAAAGGTTAAATGCATTAAATGAGTTAAGATGACTTAAGATAACACAGTTTCTTCAATAACCCCTGAGTCATGACGCATTTAACTCACAAATCCAAGTGGCTTCATCTGTAATTTCTTGAATTTGTAAATGTTATATCTCTAAGGTGCTATTTTGAACTGCACGGAGTTCACTTTAAACTAAAACAGATTCATAGACTGAATAATGTTATCATGTTGTGCTGTTTAAATGGCTGGTAAACTCAGATGAATGGAAAAAAAATTATCTATTTACTGTATATTTCTCTGCCTCAGCTTGAATGAAAAACATAATTTGCACATAATATCTCTGTCTACATTTACCCTTGACTGAAATCCTTTTCTTCTGCTTCAACACCTTCAATGCCAAGATCAGGTTCTCCACTTGAAAGACAAAACTGATACGATCTGACGTATTCAATCAAATCCCAATGCAGTCAACTAGACTGGCTCCCATCTCTCTCACTCATTCATATAGGAGACTACATTCTCACATTATGCTTCCATTAAATTAACTACTTGCTTGAACATTTGCCCTTAATACTCGCTTGTCCTTCTTTTTTCAAGCCATTTAAAATCTAATTTGAACACATAGCTCTTCTTT
The DNA here is from genome assembly GCA_038501925.1 of Xenopus petersii. NCBI lineage: Eukaryota > Metazoa > Chordata > Amphibia > Anura > Pipidae > Xenopus > Xenopus petersii. The sequence continues at coordinate 168,387,118 of CM076673.1, forward strand.
TCTGCAGTCAGTGAATGAATCCTGTGGTTTTTTAAATATCTCCCTATACTACCTCATCTCTTGCAAGTAAAAAGAATACTATACATAATAATGTGATTTATGAAATGTTAAAATCTTGTTAACACTTGTTACACTGATAACAGTGTGATCATTACTATTTAAATACATTTTTTTGCAATTATTTAAATAATGGTTGAGATGCAATGGTATTGTTTCCATTCACTTTCTGTTTATTTGTGATTATAAAAACCTTTTGGACACACATAAGGGCAAATTTACTAAAGGGCGAAGTGGCCGTCGTTAGCGAAAATTTGAAAGAAATTTGACCCATGGTTTATTAAATATATATATATTTCCCAATTGTATGCCATGAGTACTTGGGGATTATGTAAATTCTTTGTTTTTTTGTTACATATTTTTCTTTGTTATTTATTTTGTTTTTTTCTGAAAACCGATGTACTGTGCGAGTTTTTGTAATGGTTAATTCAAAAAGAGCCATCATTCACTCTTTTCTTGTTTGTTTCCTGTATGTTATTGGGTTTTGATCAATAAGGCAGAAGTACTGTACTAGATGTATGATCCTAAATCTGTTATGTTTACATGTCTAAATAATCTTGCTGCCATTGCACTACCGATTGCTTGACTTCTGTGTAACCTGTAGCTACATCTTTTATTGTTTCAAAGATGTTGAAAACTCAATACAAATTTATTGGAACATAAACAGCTATTGTTCACTATGTTGGTTGTATGATTGATATCGCTTATGCTGGATAAACTATGAAAAAAGGACAGGTCATGGGGAAAATCTAATTTCTTAAAAGAACATGAAGGTATTTTCCTTTTTCATCATAAAGAAGTAGCTGAAAAGAGAAACATTATAGCTTATGTCTCATTGCGACCATCTATAATAGCATCCCTCTGTCATATAGTTCACTCATTTACAAGCAAAGGTCATAGAATAAGCTGTCTTTCCTTGAAAGTGAGGATCCATGCATAAGTCTAAAGCCACTACAATAATTTACACTGATGGTCTTGTATGGATTAAGACAATATAGAGAGCAAAGTAGAATGGAGTAGCCTGCAGTACTGAAAAAGATTTAAGTTGCATCGATCACCAAATAAAATATAGAGAGAATGGCAATGCAAAATGCTACTAACTCATGCTGTGATCAGTGACAGGCCTCAATCTCCACATACTGTAATCCTATGGCAGATACTGTAAGCAAAAGGAAAGTTAGGGGCCCTGAATACAATACCAGGTTATTACATCTGCAGTGACTCCTGTTTAAAATAATGAGAAATTGTCTTTTATGTCCATACAAATTACTAGTATTTCATGAGGATTGGGATACAATTTGATGTGTGTTAATATTTAATGAGTTAATTAGTGGAAAGTGATGACATACAGGATAAAGCATTTCAACCATTGTGATTCCACCTGAGCCACTTCTGTGACCTGCTGTGCCATAGCCCTTAATGGGATCTGATATAGCTCTTAAAGGGACATTCTCACCAAGAATTGACTTGATTAGAGAGGAATTTGTATAATGATCAATTATTTAAAATATATATGGTAACTTGTCACTTGAATTAGACTGTAGCAAAACAACTCAGATGTGACTAACTTGTTTTAAGGTTTGTTGTGTTACAGTCACCTGTACTGTACTGTATAGGCTACCCTAGATGGTAAGGTAGCAAATGAAAATGACTTTAATAATTAATCTTTAAATAGCTGCTGATGTCTGTTTTTAGATTTAGCTACATAGTTGAATTGGATTGGAAAAAAAAGACCAAAGTCCATGAAGTTCAACCCCTCCAAATTAAACCCAGTGCATATACTTAAACCAGAATATACAATGATATATATATATATATATATATATATATATATATATATATATATATATATATACTAATCTATACTTATTGTAGGTTATAATTTAACAATTTAGTCTTTGATTTTATGCTTTTCCAAAAAATTATCCAAACCATTAATAGAAACTGCCATCACAACATCTCTCAGCAGGGCATTCCACAACCTCACTGTCCTCACTTCGAAGAATCACCTACACTGCTTCAAATGAAAGTTTAGTTCCTCAAGTCTAAATGAGTGGCCTCTTGTTCTTGGATCTTATCTTTAGGAAAAAAGATCTATCCTCATTGGTCTATAATGCCATCTAATGTACTCTTGCAAATATCTATATTCTAGAGGGATATATTATGTAGAAAGCTACACTTTTTGCATCTCATTGCAGGCTGGCAAGAATCGGCAGCATAACAACATGGATGTATTTTTTTTTTCTTAGAAAAAAAGCTTTTGAAAACAGCCAGAGGATGCAAAAGAAAGAAGAAGGTTTCCAGCTTTTTATTATATACCCTTATTTGTATCCAAAATTAACAGACTACATAAAAATCCAAATAAAAATGTGGGTACTGGACTCAACTCTATGCAGCTAAGAATTCAATACTGTTAGAGATTTCCTAAACATTGGGCTTATTTTATAACATACTGTAGGAGTAGAACTCAGCCTGCACTGATCATGTTTTCAAAGCATAGCTGTAATCATACCTTTGGAAGTGTGTCGGGGATGCCCGCCATGTCTGCTTCCTTTGAGTGCTAGGAATGATATGCACTTGCGCTGATTCCAGGTTTGAAGCAAGCGCTGCATCTGACATCATTGCAGTTGGAGTGAAATTCAAATATTTAAAGGGATCACGTACAGTACAATTGTTCACTGCCCAACGTTGGTCTATTTTCACTACTGGGTTACTGGGTGTGATTTCTAGTGTTTTTGATCTGTTCTTGACCCTGCCTGTCCCAGACCTTTGCTGTATACTGACTATACTCTCTGAGCCTGTTTTTATACTGTGATATTGATGTATTGACCCAACTGTCTACTGTTTACTGCTCTGCCTGTTTGGTATTGACTTAGCCTGTCCCTTGACCATGCTTTTTGTTATCAGTTCCTCTAGTTCACGTTTGGTTCCCTTGTCTGCCCAGAACTCTCTCCGTGGCCCTCTCACTTAAGACCTGGCGGCATCCGAGTTGCAGAGGGCTCCTCCCAAAATGAAAGGTCGCTCTTATAGGTGGAAGAGTGAGCTGATGTCAGGACCTTGGGGTTTGTTCTGCATTTGGGATACCTTAACTAACAATAGTAGTGATGGGCGAATTTATTCGCCAGTCGCAAATTTGCGGCGAATTTGCACGATTCGCCGACAGCGAATAAATTCGCGAAATTCCCGCGAAAATTCGCTGCAAAAATTCGCCGGCGTCAAAAATTTTTTTTCCGAAAAAACGGACGCCAGCATCAAAAACGAGACACCGGCGCAAATTCGCCCATCAATAAACAATAGCCTTTTTTTACATACAGGCATCCATTTAGTAAAGTGTGACAATAAGGCCTTGATTTATTTATTTAGTGCATAAGTTTGTGTTTGCTTATTTTTCTACAATTGTATTAATGTCTAGTGGCTTTAAAATAACACTTAAAAATGGTCTGGTGGGCAAGATGGGATATAGCTAGCGATGACTTAAATTTTTCAACAGGTATGGATTTGTGACAAATTTTTATATTTTAACATCCCCAAATATTTTTGTAAAACCGATACATTTCCACATTTCCCACAATGAAAAAATGCAAATAAACCCCCATTTATTTTGTGGGAATAAACGTACATGAAAAGATTCCATGAAAAAAAATGCCCATTGAATTTGATGTGCTATGCAAATTTTTTTATATTTCATAAATTTTCCCACACTTTTGCAGAACAGAGTTGCTTATCACTAGATATATGTTGTTTTTTTTTTTTGCATAACTGGACTGATATACAGTAGGTGCTGAATCCACCTGGGCAGTTAATATGCAGTTGCCCAAAATGTGCATGGTTAGAAATACTATCAAACTGTAAAAAAAAAAACCCAGGATTTATAGTGTACTACTCCATAATAAAATTCAGAGCCAGCAAAGGACTGCAGATGAGTGAAAGGGCAAATTCCTGCATGTGTTTAAATTTACCCTTTACAAGCGAATCAGGATGCAATTTGTTTCATTGTAATTGACAGAAAAGAAACATATGAAGATATATCTATCCCATACCAAATGCTGACAGATTAGTTAAAAAGAAAAGAAACGCATTGCGGGAGTTCGAAAACAACAGCATATGCTTCTATTATTTTATGATAAACTCACATATGAATACACACTGAGGGGTCTGAATTAAAGTGTGATTAGCAGAATTGCTTTCCTCTCCATTCTCATTGTTTTCAATATTATGGCAAGAAAAAGCAATGGGATGTTTTTATTTTTATCACATGAACAAAAAAAAAAAAAGAAAGAAAGAACAAAAAACCTCTGGAATGAATACCGCAACAAAATTCACAGTTCAATACCTCCATGTTTTAGTTTGTCAAACCCAATGGAGGTCTCAGCATACAATAAAAGCCCCTTTCTGAAACCAAATCTTGATTGTGTTCATACTTCTCATGCACATTAATGCCTTTAAAGTATATGACCAAATTAGAAGTAATAAGTGACAGATACTTTGCAAATGCATCCTTATTCACAGATGTGATTAATCCATTGAAATGGAACAACTATTACTCACTGTGTGTTGTTTGATTAAATTGAATAAATAAATAAAATATAAAATCATAACAAAAGCTTGATGTGTCTACATAAAAATAGTGTACTAAGCATCTGGAAATCAGCAGGGGATTTCAAACAAGAGCAAAGGGAGGTAAAAAAGGTAAGTCATTTTCAGCACAGTACTTGCTGTGTAATGAGGTTGGGGCAAGGGGCAGTTTTGGGAGGAGAGCATTAAAGGGCATGTAACGGCAAAAAAGATAAAATCTCATTTTTACTTTCTTTAATGAAAAAGAAACTTATCTCCAATATACTTTTATAAAAAAATGTGTACCATTTTTATAAGAAACTTGACTGTCTGCAGTGAAATTCTCCCTTCATTTACTGCTGTGGATAGGAATTGTCCGACGGTCCCTAACTGCTGAGCAGGGAAACAATCATACTTATGAACAGCAGGGGGAGCCCCCGCCTTACTTACCAGCCATGCAGAACTCAGCCCAGACCACACTGAGCATGTGCACTTAGTCTTAGTCTTGCAAAGATGTTTAACAAAATTACAAAATGTTGACCCCCTGTAGTCAACTTTGAAAGCATAAATTATTTGTTTGATTAGGCTTGTGGTGCAGTAAGTTCATGTTTATATTTAGTATACAAAATACAGCATTTCTATTATTGTATAGAAAAGTGCTACAAGAGAGTGTATAAAGTTTTACCTAAGCAGGGTATTAATATAAAATTACCCGACCAGCTAATCAAAATCCAGATATGATGGAAGAAGTGCCTTTTAGTAAACCTAGGTAGTGATAAGCAAATTTATTCACCAGCCATGGATTCGAATTGAAATTCCAAATTTTGTCATGCGCAAATTTTTTTGCGAAACTGGCAAAAATTTGCTGAGAAAAAATGCCCATTGACTTTAATGCATTAGGAGAAAAAAAGTCGCCATAAGAAAAAATGCCCTATTGACTTTAATGGATTAGGACAAGAAGGTATAAGAGTCATGGAATATCTGTGAGTAAATTGACATTAAATTAAAAAAAATTTCGAGGTGTATTATGCTCTGAAGTTGCTGAAAGTCTGAATTGAAAAATTCTCCATCTGAAACCTGTTGAATTAATGTAAAAGTCAATGGCAGCTGTCCCTTTAACCATTAGAAGAGGTTTTTAACCTTCACAAATTCTGGGAGTTTTGGGGTGTTTGATACTGGTTTTCGCTTTAAAACTCAATAAATTCGAGTTTTTTTCAAGTGAAAATTAGATAAAGTTTTATGATTTGAATTGAAGCTCAATTTTTTTCACTTTTTTGTTTGTAAACTGCAAAAACTCAAGGTTTTTTCAACCTGAAATATTAGAAAATAAGCCAAATTACTGGAAGGGAGTTAGGTCTAGTTTGTTTCTGGTAGAATATAAGAGAAAAACGAGTTTTAGTAAACAACCCCCTAGAATTATCAAAAGCAAGAAAATGGTTGATTGCACCCAGAACTTTCCAACTCAATGGAATGAAGGTCAGCATCATACTGTATGAAGTTGCTGCACTGGGCACATTCCATCACCAGCAGCTGTAGCTCTAGAACGTTCTTAGCAATGTTTGAAGTCTACAATGTTTTACATTAAATTTATTGTAGTGGTCCTTTTTGGGCTTAACGTGGTGTATCTTTGGTACCATTTAAAAAGAAAAAAATAAAGTAAATCAAATAGGGCTTGCCTTAATGACAGTACATAGCTTGCATCAAAATCCCAATAAATAACATACCAAAGTATTATTGTTATTATTATAATAAATCTGTTTATTATATTGTTTACTATGGCCTGCAACATGCCATCATCTGTTTCTTCCCATTGTTGAATTGCCGCTACCAAAAAGGGTGGTCATGCAGTAGGGTAAAAACTAAAAATTTACTGTACTCGGTATGCATAGTGTCCAGGAGGTGTGATGTCCCTAGGCGTATACCCCAGATGCAGAATCCATGAAAGTTATTGTATTCATTGGGGAGTGTCTAGTAATTGGCTCCCCCCAGTAGTAATCAACATCCTTGTCCTTTAAAGAAGCCAGGTTAAAAAGTACAACTATTGTAGAATGTGTAACTACAGTTTAGAGAATTATAGGCTAATTATTTGGCAGATGTCCTATCGAAACAAAAAACGACTTGTTCATTTAGAACATTCACCTTACATTTGTCATTTCAAATGTCATTTCAAATAAAACAATTTTAGAACCATAGGGATTACTCTGTTTATGTCATTGTACCTTGACTAGAGGGAACTAACTCCAAACATTGCAATGGGTAATCCATAGCAACATAAACATGAATTAGAAAGGAATTCATCTGTAAGATCGCAACATGATAATGTATTTTAATTATTATACTTTATTTAGGTTAGTACATGTCTTAAGTCATTAAGCTATTAATTTTTTCACCCAACAGTAAATTTAAACTTAATAATACTGTCCCTTTAACCAGAGCATAGTGTGATCTACTTTACCTTTAACCAGAGAATTGTGCAAACATTGTGTGGCCTTGTCACACTTCAGATGTTGCAGAATATCTAGTCCTTGCATTTTTCTATCAGTAGCTGGAATTTGTAGATTTGCAATATTTAGAATGCTAAGGGTTACCTATCCCTTTTCAATAAAGTACCAGATACATTGTTTAATCTTCTAGCAGAAGGTCAATACTAGAACACGAGTTAGAATGAACATTGGGGAATTATTTCTCTGTTTGTACAAAACGGCTTCAGCACCGTTCCTTTTACAAATGCAGCTTTCAGAATGGGTATTTCTCTGAACAAAGCACAATATCAGACTTCAAAGAATTGTGTTCATTCACTACAATCTAATATTATTGATTATCAGATGTTCAAAGCCATAATACTAATCTCAATCAGTCACTTCAGGTAAAGTAAAACTGGGGTGCATAAATGTCCCCAAATACTTGTCAGATACAGAGTTGGTTAAAGACTGTACAGTATCCCCTCCAATACATGACATGCACAGCTAACAAATCTGGGGCAAGGTAACATGCTCTGATCAAGATAACACTAGGAGAAACTTAGGTATTCAAAAGCTGCTGCATTTCTGATAGAGGGGATAGGTGGAAAGCTTTAATACAAGTTAGCATAGGTTTCAGTAGTTTTAACAATATAAGACAAGAGCAAGCACAAGTGTTTAGAAGAGGCTAACAACAGAAAGGTTGGATTTTTAGCAAAATTACATGGGAGGAAATTACACTGTCCTTTGGCACAACCCAAAATAACTGATCTAGATTTAGATGGACAGAAGAAATAATTTGATTTAGGAGAGGCCGATTCGTCATCAGGGAAAAGATGATTCGATTTTGTTTATTTTGAAGCAAGTGGGTACGGAAAAATTGAAGCCTCTTTCACATACAGACAATAACTGAAACTATATAAGCGAACGCAGTCCCCGAAGAAACGAAAGGAGCAAACAAAGAATGGTAAGGCATTAACAATGAGTGTGTATGGAGTGTGCAATTATAATTGTTAGAATAAAAATAATTATAATCATTGGTAGTCTGAGAGATAAGATGGCTAATGCATTAGTAACAAAATGACCCCTAGACATTTGAGGAATAGTATGTAAAGTGTATATATAAATACAGATACTAGGATACCTAATCTGGTAACCTGTTATTCAAATTACAGGAAGGCCATTTCCCATTCCAAAAGCACCTCGTTTACTTACATTAGACTAATTTGTTAACATATATTCCAGTTCTTTCCCTGCAGCTATGATTTATGCCTTAACATCCATAAGTTGGCGGATGTTCTGCCTGTGAGCATGCTCCACCATAACCCATCACAAAAAGTCATTTGTAATGTGAACCATGCATTGCCATGGCAACTAGAATTGATTCTGGCAACCAGATTGCTTCTGGGCGAACATTCAGGAAGTCACAGTTCCTTCTCCTCTGCCACTGTGCAGAATCACAGATCTTGGCTCAAACTGCAGCTCATGGGAGATTTCGAAAAAATAAGTCAACTCTTTTTTTCTCAGCACGATCATGCTACAGGTATAGGACCTGCTATCCACAATGCTTGTGACCTGGGGCTTTCCGGATAATGGATCTTTCCGTAATTTGGATTTCCTAAATTCTACTAGAATATCATGTAAACATTAAATAAACCCAATAGACTGGTTTAGCTTTCAATAAGGATATATCTTACTGGATCAAGTACTGGATCAAGTACAAGGTACTGTTTTATTATGCATTTGGTGAATATTTCGCCATTTGCAAATTTTCAGCAAAGCAAAGTTGTTGTTCACTAAATCTGGATATTAAATCATAAACCTGTAATAGAATGGAACATCCTTTCATACAACATCATTTGTACTTATTTTGCTTACAATTCTGAAGCTGACCCTACAAAGAAAAACTGTGCACAATAAAAAGTTTCCTGTCAGATTTTTTTAAGGGTCGAATTGAAAATTCGAATTCCAAATTTTTACATTTTTTTATGGTCAAAACTGTCAAATTAGACTAGGAATTACATAATAGATTTATTAATACATAGTCGAATATTCAAATTTTGAGTAAAATCTAACTCATGTGATTTAAAAAAAAACATAAATTCGAAAATTCGACCCTTGATAAATGTGCCCCTAAATGAATAAAAGTATTTGTGTGAATTTGCACAGACAAGCCTGAGTAACTATTTTATCTGTTCATGAAATCATTGTAGCTTGAATTTTTATTGCTAAAATAAAGATGCATTTTGTGTTAATTGAGATTCCATTATGTTCTATTTTTATAACTATGCTTTCCAATAAATATTAATGAAGGAAAAAAACATACTTTAGACTTGTCTTTAAAATAAGTAAATTCACTGATTATCACATGTGCCTGATTCCACTGTAAACACAGTAAAGCAGAATTTTCTCCACTACATACAGTATGTTTTAATATACTTTCTAAAACTATTTGTTAAGTTAAACTAATTGTTTTATGGGTATGGGAACCCAAAAAGCTCCAAATTACAGGAAGGTAATCTCCCATAGACTCAATTTTAATGAAATAATTCAAATGTTTTCCTTTTTTCTTTGTAATAATTAAACAATACCTTAAACTTGATCCCAAGTAAGATATAATTAATTCTTATTGGAGGCAAAAAAAATCATGTTGCGTTTATTTAATGTTTAAATGATTTTGTAGTAGCCATAGGTATAGAGATCCATTTTACTGAAAAAAACCCTTATTCAGAAAACCACAGGTCCCGATCAAATAACAGGTCCTTTACCTGCACAGAAAAGACTAGATAAAATTGTATATAAAATCTAAAAATTACAAATTTTTCGGATATGTCGTCGGAAAATTTGACTTTTTAGGATCTGACACCCAAAACCTAGGATTTTTTTGTATTTGATGCCCAAAACCACAAGATTTTCAGATTATTGAACAAACCCCAGTGCAGATCAGGAAATCTTCAAAATACAGTATCAACGGGACATCTGCCATTGACTTTAACTCGGCAGGTCTGAGCTGGAGTACTTTTTTTATTCAAACTTATAAATCTTGAAAAAATTTTAGTTTTTTTTCTACGAAAAAATTATGTTTTTCCCCTTTAAAAGGCCAACCAGAAGAAATCGGACTTCAATACAAAAACCCTAAATGTCAAATCCTAATTGAAAGTCAGATGTGAATAAAAAATAAAGACATAACAAACCCAATTTCCATTAAACCTTTTTTCCTTCTTCGCATAAAGTAGCAGTGTTGTACTCTAGAAAGGTTAGAGTTAGGGTTTATAATTTAACTGTATGGTTTCAGTTCTTGTCATGCCCTCTCCAAATATAAACTAATAGTGGTACAGGTGTGGGATCCCTTATCCGGTAACCTATTATCAAGAAAAATCGGAATTACTGGAAGACCATCTCTTGTAGACTCAATTTTTATCAAATATTTTCCTTTTTCTCTGGAACAACAAAACAGTACCTTGTGCCTGATGGTAACTATGATGCACAAATCCGTATTGGTGGCAATATGAAAAATGGGTTTATTTCATGTTTAAAGATTTTTTTTTTTAGCAGACTTAAGGTATGGAGAGCCAAATTACAGAAAAATCCAAAGATTTCTACATAATAGATGTTATACCTCTAACAGGAAATAGTATATGATTGTGGATTATCAAGCCAAATACATCATTGCAAAAAACACATGGGTAATATTTGCAGTAATTGTAAATTGTGGGTTTCATGTCCAAATAATTAGCTATCAACATCACTGCAGCATGTCAGCATTCTTATAATTGTAATCTACTATGCCCCCTGTGTAACAAATATAATTATCTTAACAGCTTCCCTACTCAAGCTCTATGCATTTCCATTACAAAGTCAGCATCTTTTAATTAGCATGATGTAATAAATTAACTGTTTTAAAGTCTGTTGAATAGTCCCAATTTTCTCATCTTTTTAATCCTCTGCTGAATCTGAAATAATCCATTCAGTGAACTTTCATGAAAAAAAGTTGACGATAATTATTTGCATTATTGCAACCCAATAGCAAATAAGCTTCATTATTGTGCATTAATTTTTGCATTACTCATGCTCAATTGCCTTCAAATACTGCCATAACCAGAATTGAGAATCCCTTTATCATAAAGTCAAGTTTATGGAGATGGCTGGCAATGCTGTATATAAAACCATACACAGTAATACAAGAATACATACTGTATATAACCCTTTTTTGGTACACTCTCTCGCTCTTAAATGGTGATTAACCTTTTGCAATCAATGGTCCTTAATTCTCTTTGCGTGTGAAAGATAATGAGAGAACCGGGACTTACAGCCTCCACCAATAGGACAGTTTGTAGTAAACACACAGTTTGTAGTAAACTAATTTAACATTAAATAAAATAAAATAACAGTTCTGAAAAATGCAAAATCAGATGCAGGACAATCGCTCTCTTTGAAGCTCAAATCTTGTCCAATATGAGCAAAAACTGCAGATCCTTTACTCACACGCTGCATATTCACACTCCACTCACTAGGGCTTCCAGCCAATAGGATTGCTCTCCAGCATGTAACCAGGCTGGATGATGTCACAGACACAGAAACAGGGAAAGACTTGATCCCCATATGGTGGTCCCTAACTATTTATCTCATGTCATAGTATTTAAAGGCTGACACCTCCCTGCATGGTAGTATTTCTTGGGATAAGTGTCTCCTGACCTAATCTGTTAAGATATGTATTAATGTGTGTGCTCTCATACAGATCCCATACTGATCTGATACTGAAGCATGATCTTTGTCTGCTAATGCAGACATATTAATAAAGTTATGTCTTCTTGAAGCAAGAGAAGCATGGTGTCTGTGTGCAGTTTCTCCTCTGACTAAAAGAAAGCTGCAGGCTCACATTAAGATTGAGCTACCAGTTATCCTTTCCCTTAATCAGAATGGCAACATAAGCATTGTTTTTATTCAGAGGGCTTAGTCCTCCTCTGTCATTAGTTTTAGAAGCAAAAGATTGCAAGACCAAGCATTGGTTCTACAGGCTTAATCCTCTCCCATTGGTGGCTTTTAAGAGAGAGAGAGAGAGAGAGAGAGAGAGAGAGATAGACTGCCCAGACCAGCACCCATTGGGATAAGACAACCATTAAAAGGGATGGGTATGTGGGTGCTACAACCACATAGAAGCTTGGCCTGCAACATAACTGCTAAACTTCCGACAGAATCACTCTGCTACAATACACAATGCAAAAACGGAGAAGCACTCCAAGGCTACAGTAAGTAAAAATAAATAAATGCAATGGAAGTGCTACTAATCTGGCCAAATGTACTACAAACATATACAGAAGGGGGGATTGATCAATGCACGTTTGTTGTGCTTATATCACACATGCAGATTTCTTTACTTGCAATTTAAAATAAACCAGGGGTCCAAGTCTATTAACTATGAAATAATACATTTGTATGTCCCCACCCTTAATTCTTTAAGTGAGGTTTAAAGCATGGGTAATTTGGAGTTAACTGCCTGAGTGTCTTCTAAAGGAGTTGTAACTCCTAGTAACGAGCACAATTTCACTTTGCAGAAAAATTCATTAAACCGTGGAAAAATTTGCAACATTTCACCAAATGCAGTCAATAGGCATTTTTCCCCCTTATGTCAAATTCATTGAAGTCAATAGGAGTTTTTCTCAATTTTTTTCTTATACCTAGGGGCAGATTTATCAAGGGTCGAGGTGAACATTCAAATTTATTTTAGTGTAATTTGACTTGGGAATAGTCCAAATTCGATTTGAGTTTTAAAAAAATTCGCGGAAAAAATTTGCCGGCGTCAAAAAAATTTTTTTTTGAAGAAATGGACGCCGGCGTCAAAAACGGGCGCCGGCGTCAAAAATGGGCGCCGGTGTCAAAAATGAGACGCCGGCGCCGTTTCACAAATTCGCCCATCACTGATTTCCACCCAAATTGAAAAAATTGATTTTTTGATTAATTTCGATTGGGCATTTTTTTCGAATTTCAAGTTCATGGAAGTTTATGGGAGTTTATGGGGGTTTTTAGAAACTCCCATGAACACGAAATTCAAACCTTGATAAATCTGCCCCCAAATGTCAGTAGGTGTTTTTTCTTGTACAAAATACATTAGAGTCAACAGTTTGTTCTCAAATCTGTATCAAGTGAAAAACTTAACTCACCCCCTTGTAACTGCCTTTACATGGACTTCTACAGGGATAGTCACTATGAAAGAGACTTGATTCACTTATTTGTGCATTCCCATGCATTTGAACACACTAAACATACTGTGCACTACAAAAGTAGAAACACCCATGTGTAAGAACCCTAATATTTTGCCATGAGACAAATCTGCAACCATAAGTGGAGCTGATTTACAAGAGGTTTCAGTTAATTTATAAATATAGCCTACTGTATTCATTCAGAAAAATGATGGTGTACCTGGCATAACATGTACAGTCAAATGACAAATCATTCTCTTAGCATGGCTTATGATGCGAGCATGTTGCTGATTTTATTTGTATTGTTGCACAGATCAACTACATTTTTGCTCTCCTTTTGCAGTAATTGATGAGATGTAAAAGTAGAGAGTTCTGATATGCAGAATACAAAACAGTATTATCACAGATTATCATGTCAATGTATTCTCCAAGGTTCTCTCAGATCAATGATTCACTGAGTGTTTAGCAGAAAGCTACAGTGTAATTACCATTGATTGGACTCACCAATTTTACTTTCTATTGGAAATTAGAAGTATTTTTTCTTTTGTCCATTACTTATTCTTACTTATTATGCCCCTGTTGGATGCATGTATGTACACTATATATTTAAGATACTTGTGTGTTTTAGATTAATAGATTAAGGGTCGGTGTGTATTTCACATTCAAGTTGGATGCCAAAAGATACTCTTAAATATGTAGTTCTATTTTCACAGTAATTTAAATGCTCATTTTCTGGAGTAAGGTTTGAAGGCATCATCTATATCATTAGCAATGTTTTACAGTGTATGTGGTGGATAACAGGACAAGGACTGATATATAGTGAAGATGTTCATAGAGTAGGCAGTCATTCAAGGTATCTATCTCATCAGCAGCAGCAGCAGTGATGAGCGAAGTCTTGAGCTCTGTATGGTTCCACAGCGAATTTCATAGTTTCGCTGCTGGCGAATAGTTTTTCAGAAGTGCCCCAAAAATTTGCTAATTAAATGCTAATTTTCTTTTCATAGTTTCGTGAATTTTTCGGTGAAGCGAAACAGAGCAGATTTTCTCAATAACCAGCAGCAATATAGCTTCCGTTATATCAGGCAGAGTGCTCAGACAGATAGGATCTAATACAATTTGCCCATCTGAACCATGCGTCCACCAACAAGGTGTAGCAGCAGATGAATTTTAGTTGGTACAAAACATCAACAAAATAACAAATTGTTGGGTAGAACTTCTGACTGCCGAACTGACAGGTGGGCTTGAAATCTGCCAACCTGCCTAGACGTGTAACAGGGCCACCCATGGCTGGTGTATTCCCATTACTGGGAAGATGGGCCTTTACTGTGAAAAGTAAACATCCTATACCAAAGTGGTACTGTAAAACAAGGCACATAGTTTATTATAGCAGCTTTCACAGGGATAGCAAGGTAAAGACTGGTAGCCCAACTTTTTAATATACAGTATAAAATACAATAATAAAACGTATCTCTCACATACGCCACATTCACATTCCCCCTCCCAAAGCCTCCAGTGCCACTGTGATGTGTAAATCAGAGTGTAATTAGCTGTTGAGGGGGCCCTCACTCCTGCAAGACTTTCCCCCTGCTTTTCTACCATGTACAGGGTATTGTAGAACCTGTGGGTTATCCTACACCTGAATGCTCCAATCCCTAACTGGTGCACAATCACCTGGCTGTTTCTCACCTGAGGTCGACCAATCTTCTAACTGTGTTTAATTCTAACAAGGTAAAGCTTCCCACCTGGCCTGGGACTGAAGTTTGCCCTGGATTTAGATGTTGTTTGCCATTTATATACAGGACAGCCCAGTTTCTAAGGTGGCTTTCTGGTTCAAAACATTGTCAGTTTTTTTAATTAAAAAAAGCACAGCAAAAATAAACAAATGGATAATAAGGTGAATTAATGTCTATTTGTATGGCAGAATCTGTGCCCTGAATATATAAATAGGATTAACAAGTTGTACTTGCAGAAGTCAGAAAAGTGGGACTTTTTGAAAAACAAGTACAAAAAAAACTGTTCAAATTAAAATGAGCAAATCAAACACCTCTTTGCAGATAAGTGCTCGACACTATGCTTTAACTGATTCTTATATTTATACATAGGTACATATAGTGATTAAATATTGTCATTGCCACTAGATATTGCAAATAAGAACATAAGAACAAAAAGCTTTTCTTAGAAAAGGATATGAATTTGCAGCTTCCCCAGACCAGCAGGCGGTGTTGGATAATTTTACTCTCTGGAGAGTTTGCAACAGATCAGTGCATCTCCCTCGCTGTATTAAATTGCTTGTGGATTGATTTCCTAGTTTTGATTTTGAGCTCTAGCAACATATATTACTTGAATTCCAATCAAGAGTTCTGAGATGTTTAGTTCTGTATATAACTTAGATAACTATACCTTGCATTAAATAGAAAATGTTTTTCCCTGGAGATTGGGGTCCAATGTAGGAAAATAGTAAATCTTTGCTAATTTTGATATAAATAAAGTCAGCTATATTGTGGTGATTGAACAAATCTAGAATTTAATCTAGAAGATGTTTGTGAGCAGATACAACGGCTTGAGCATAGTTTTATAACACATCAATGGCTAGCGAGACATGGCAACATCAGAAGAGTATCACTCAATAGAAGAATGAAGAGCCCCATTTTGATTTGCTGAAAAATGTGCAAAACTGCTGAAAAATTCACAAAACTTCACCAAATGCATTGGAGTCAGTGGTTATTTTTTCACTGCATTTTTTCTTGCACCGAACCTGTTGGAATCAATGGTTTTTCCTTGTGTTTTTATTTTTATATTTATGAGCAAAATCGCATGGTAAAATTCTAGCACAGATTCGAATACATTGCCACTATTCTCAAACCCGAGAATTCACTCATCCCTGGCATGGATCATTAAACAATGTGATAGAACTTTTTTTTTTTTTAATAACATTTTAAAAAACGATGTATTATTATGTACAAGACTTATGTACTACACACATCCTGAGCATCCCTTCCAAAACCCACCCACAAATCTTGATCATTATTTATTCAAAGCCAGTGGCCTAGCAGTATCTTGGGTAAGAATTTTTTCAATAGTTTGTTAGACGATTGGTTGCACATACAAAGTTATTCAAATATATGAGATGACGGGTGCAGCGTCGATTCTGCACCTCTCCCTTCTGCCTCCTCCCCACCACAAACCTCCTACCCCAAATAATACATACACACCACTGGTTTGGAAAGAGATGGCCGCAGTTGTTTATTTAAACACAGTAATAAAATAATTAACATGTATAACATTTGAACCTTTTAACAACCGTTTGTATAACAAACCTTTAACCTTTATCATATTATTCCCCCACCCGGGGGAGAGGGGAATGGGGGTGGGGTGGCTGTACCCCAACTGCCAAGATAGGTTCCTGTTCCATTTCTCCCAAGCCCCAAACCCGGCTGCCTACCGTACCATGAGGACCCAGGCCTACCAGGCTACTTCCACTCATTATGAAATACCCCCTTTTAACTTCCCCTGTGGGTCCTTGCAAAGGTACCCTCCACAACTGCGACAAAAACAACATTTAAGAGGGAGAAAGGGTGGGATGCTGCGTCCTGCTTCCTCCACGTCCCGGCATCGAATGGTAAGTATTACCGCTGCTCCTGCCTCTGATCACTCGCCTGGGACCCACCAGCCAATCAGTGCCCTGGAATAGAAAAGGGGGCGGGGATAGTTGCTCTCCTAGGCCCCGTCAAGACCCTGTTGCCCCTATACGGGCCAGGTGGTCCCATAATAATAACACTACAATAAACAAAAAAAAAGTGTGTTTTAGAGGTGCATTTCTTTAGAAAGGCATCAATGTATGATTGACAAATTAATTAATTACCAGTGATTTTCTCATTCAATTTTACTGAAGGAAATTCACATAATGAAAAGCAAAAGTGGCTGATCTGTTACTATAATGGCAGTTCTCCAGCCTCAACCAGGAGAAATTTCACTTGGTGTAAAATTCACTCTTGTGCTTTTATCCTTAGTATTAGTTAAGCCATCCCAATGCAATGTACAGTACTATGCACATTTTAGTAATGTTATTTTTTTTAAATATGTTTAGTTTTATTAACTTACAAAGATAACATAGAATTGGTTCCATCTTCATAGTAATGTTATTTTATATATAAATATAGCTCTACACATTTGTAAGCTATTTTGGCCAGAGCCCTCTTTACCTTTTGTTTTGCTTATTGGTGTTTTTTTGTATGTTTACTGTATACAGTCATTTCTGTACAACACTGCAGAATAGAATATGTATGAATAGAATGGGCATATACCAGCAGTAGACTCTAAACATACCTATCACTGTCTGCCTTGGTTTGTATCAGTAGTTGCTCAGTAAACAGCAACAATGACAACTCAGGTTGCCCTACATTCTTTTTTCTTTTATTTGAGTACTTCATTAGACCTTCTTCTCATTTCCAGATCATTGGGTGCATTTCCTCTCTGCAGTCTGCAGAGCTTCGTACACAAATGGTTTATACAGTGCAAAAACCAGGTGTCCTTCAGCAGCCCACAGTAATATTAAAATTAATGATCTAAAGTAGGAAGCGCATAAAAACTTGAATAGTGCCGTATATTTCAAACACACAGTGAAATTTACACAACCTCTTATCACCTGCTTGATGCACATAGAGTTCAGTGCTTAGAAATACATATAAACTTGTGTTAATCAGGCTTAAGTGCCTCCAGTCTATTCCTGTGATTTTTTTTGTTATTTTTCAATATCACTCAGTTCCACTCCCCTCTCCTCAATGAAATCACTGCTGTGCCACTTATATGACCCAGAGGTGCTCAAATCAGTCATTATCAACATTCGGGTCATATCTACAGAAATTGTGCTGCAAACAGATGCATCTGCATTTAGCTGTATTTTACAGTATCAGTACAGCAACACCCTCCTACATTCAGCTTCACCCCTTCATTGATCCATTCCTCCAGATAACTTGAGTAAAAAAACTTCATATGTTTATGTTTTATTAAATATACAAATAAAAGTGATTACTCACACATTGCGGCTTGGATCAGGCATAATAATAACACCTATGCATATCACACTTCTCTTCCATATACTGTATTTTCCAGGAACAAGCACACTTTCTATGGAGGTGGGATGTCTCGTTGCCCTACCTTCGCTTCTGTTATTTAACCCTTTGTTATCTATTAAAATTGTATTGTTAATCAATAGTGATGGGTGAATTTGGAGCGTTTTGCTTGACAAAAAATTAGCGAATTTCGCGCAAAACAAAACATTTTTGACACCGGTGTCCGATTTTTGGATGCCGGTGTCCATTTTTTTTGAAGCCGGCAAATTTTTGCTAATTTATTCATCGGCGGCGATTCGCAGGTATTTCCCTCGAATTCACACTTGGCGAATACATTTGGCCATCACTACTAATCCATACATTGAAATGGTAAACTGTAACCACAGCAGTACTTTACCAAGTGGAAGGTAGGGTGCAAAGTGTAAAAAAAATAGGTGCAGTGCTTCATTTTATTGCCATTTTACACCCTGTAGGATTGCCACCTCACTCCTTTAACACCAGACACACATTGAACCCTTATCCTGAATGGCTAACTAGCAATTAACTTAGATACATGCTGCATGGCTGTCAGTAGCAGTTAAATGTATTACTAAACATGAAATTACTGAACTATAAACATAATTACTATGTTAGTAGTTGCATTGTATTTCTATACTGTACATGCAATTGCTGCACTATAACCTTAATTACAAACTCAAATTTACAATTAGAATTCTTTGCTGAACAGTAACTAGACCACAACTTCAAGGGGCACATTTACTTAGGGTCGAATTTCGAAGTAAAAAACTTCGAAATTTGACCATCGAATTTGATACTTCGATAGTCAAAGTATTTTTTAGATCGAAAACAGACATTTTTGATTGAAGTAAAAATCATTTGATTGATCGATTAAATTGTTCAATTCAAACAATTCAAGAGATTTTACAAAAAAATACTTTGACTGCTCAAAACTTAGCCAAAGGTTATAGGAGGTTCCCCATAGGCTAAACAGCAATTCAGCAGGTTTAAACCATGTCCGCATACTACCGATCCATTGTTCTGATTTTTCTTGCTGTGAAGCACACAATGCCAATACCGCCATGAATACAAAAAGTTTTCAGGTCAGTGGTACACTGGGCTCATTTGAGTGCTGGGCTCCTCTCTTAATAAGACCTGGCGGCATCGGATTAGCCGAGGGCTCCTCCCGAGGTGAAAGGCGGCTGTTAAAGGCAGAAGCAAGAGCCGAGACCAGGGTGCTTAGCATTGGTTCTGGATTCTGGGTGCCGACTCGTGAAAGGTGCTTTAATTACAGTGTTTTTTAGTAGCTTGAAAAAATGTCTCTAAAGTACCCAAAACATCTGGATTTGAGTGTCAAACTGGTTTTATGAGCACTGTGTACTTTATCAGAGGTTAACATCTGAAGTCAGTCTATAGGCAATGTCAGGACATTTCTTTAAGTCTATTTGTGGTAGGCTCAAAAACAAAAATACACAGGGTAAGATCAGCAAAACCAATGCTTTGCATGCCCTTGGCTTACTGTAAGTGGCGATCCTAGCCCCTTTGCAGCCTGAGAAGGCTTGCTGCTCCCCCTCCGTGGTTGCCTTTTTTGGTGCTGGTGGGGGTCCAGGGCAGTCCAGGGGGTACAGGGTGCTTGCACAGAGAAGCACATTTGCCAAATAAGAGCCAAATCTCCGGTTTTAAAACTGGAGTTTTCTAATAAAACAGAGTTTCTCAACTCTATAGAATCAGTGCCCCTGCTTAGTTTATGTCTGCTTAAGTATCATATGACATCTCTTGGGTAATCCTTGAGTCCTGTAACAGTGAAGTGTCTCAAGAGCAAAAAATGTTCATGTCATGCAATGGCCCATTCAATACCTAATAGCAATCCAATTACAATAATTGAGGTTTGAAAGTCAAAGTTTACAAGTAACATTTGACTAAGCCAAACAACCTAGAGTAAACCGGCCAGAACAAATAATCATTCCCAAGCAGTGTGCAAAAATATGCATAAAAAAAGGTCTAATTTTTAGAGTGTGTTGTGTAATTGTGATTGTGTAATTCCAAGACTGAGGGTAGAACTACACAAGTGCTTTTACCTGCAATAGCATGGTGTCATGTCAGTTGTGCTGCATCTAAGGTAAGTAATAGGAATGTCGGACATTGTCGCTGCCTGCTTCCGACACAACACAATTTCAGCATGGATATCTTGTAAAACATGTAAAACATCATATTGCATTTAGTTGAAGGAACTAAATGTGCTTATGTTTAGAATAATGTTCAGTCAATAAATGAATAATGAAGCTAATAAGGGCTCACAGTGCAGTATACCTGCACCCAGACCAATACACAACTGTTTGGAGAATCCTAAGGTTTGCCTGACTGTAGTCATTTGTAGGAAACATTCAATAGCCAGAGGCAATATTATCCACAGGACTACACAACAAAAGGAATAGTTATCAGCACATCAGATGTGAATCAATGATACCACATCATACAGCTTATTATTTGGTTAGTAAAAGTGTTTTTTTTTGCTCTGTAAAATTCAGCAATGTATGTATGATTTGTCACATAATACAATTTCTGTAAATGAACGAATTACTGTTGCACATTTCGCCCTCTCTTTCCTTAAGCAGTTCTTTACAATTATAAAGTACAGAATTGACAAAGTATTTATTTTATCAACAGCCTTTTAAAATTGTGTGCTTACCTGGATTTTGGCCTTTTTCTCTTCATTTTAATGCCTGTAAGTATATGTAGCCTCGCAGATTAAAAAAATGGTAGCTATATCATAATTTGCACATAATATCATTTTTTTTAAATATGAAAATAGATTTTAATGGATGTACCATTTAAACGGAGGCTGTCACAACTAAGCAACTGGTGTTGTTAACAATAATAATCATTGTTCAATGAGCAGAAAACATTCTGCCATTGACTGAAGGCTAAGGCCTGGGGTTTGCGTTCTGGATTTATCTCATTTTATTGCACACGTAAGAATCCACGATTCAGTTTCTCCAGAGCTTTTGAGTAAGTGTAGTTATAGAAATATTTCAGTAAAAGCCAATGTGTTTTGGTTTAATGCATCTCATGACCTCTGAGCTCTCAAAATGTTTTATTAAGAAATGCTAGTGGGAAGATATTGTAATGAATATTGAAAACAACTCAACATTGATATTTACTGTTTTTGCTTATGAATGAATGGTAATGCCAAAATTATAACTGCACCATGGTCAAGCCTGTTCTAAACCTTATTTAATCTTAAACAATAAAAACATGGATACAAGTTGCTAAAAATAAATAAAATTACAAAACTTATTGGAAGTCACTAAGTATTTCTCTGACAGCAGAGGCAACAGTCAAAGTACATTAATATTATAATTAAAGTGTCTTGCATAGCTATTAAATGTATTATTGTGTCACTTGTAAAGTTGTGTATATAGTATCAATAATGTAACTAACCTGCGTTGTGCCCAGGTGCAGGCTGTGCCACCCTCCCCCAGAAGCGATGTTCACAGCGGATAAGCAGGCGATCGAATTGTAGGCTGGTCCCAAGTGAGTGTGGGCCGTAGTGTAATCTCACCCCGGTATTTGTGCCACTGTATTGTATTACAGCATACAGTACATTTGTTCTATACAATTAAACACCTGCATGCAAATGTATAAATATTTAAACATATAGAGGCACATTTATCAAAGGTCAAGTATTGAATTCATGTGAGTTTTTAAAAACTCCCATAAATTCAAAATCAAAATTCAATCAATCACAATGTATTAATAAAATTGTATTTTTAAAACTTGGATGAACTGAATCGAACGAAAACTCGAATCGTATTTGATTTGATTTTAAAAAATTAGATGTCAGGAAGGCTGCCAACATCTCCAAATTGATCCCTGGACCTCTCCCATTGACCTAAAAAGCAATTCAGCAGGTTTAAGGTGATGAATAGTCAAATTCAAGTTCCTAAAAGTATGATCAGGAAAATATAATTGAATTTTTTTAAAACTCGAATAGAATTTTAATAATGCCCTAGACAAATTTGACAGTTTTGATCAGAAAAAAATTAGAAAAAAAATTTAGATTTTTTTTTTTTGAATTTTCAATTCAACCCTTGATAAATCTGCACTATAAAACAATTTCCCTTTCTTATATTTTTCTTCGAATAATTCGAATGATTTTTATTAGAGGCATGGGATCTATTATCCAGAAACCCCTTATCCAGAAAGTTCCAAATTATGGCAAGGCTCTCGACCATAGACTCCATTACAATCAAATAATCCAAATTTTTAAAAATGATTTCCCTTTTCCCTGTAATAATAAAACTGTACCTTGTACTTGATCCAAACTAAGATATAATTAATCTGTCTTTGAAGCAAAACCAGCTTATTGGGTTTATTTAATATGATTTCAAGTAGTCTTTAGTTATTAAGATCCAAATTATGGAAAGATCCATTATCCAGAAAAAAACAGGTGCCAAGCATTCTGCATAACAGGTCCCATACTTGTACAAGAATATCTTTTTATAAAGACCAGAATAGTTAAAACAAGATGTTTAGACATAGCTGTAATCTTTTACAATTACATTCTGAGCAAACAGTGTGGTTTCACAAATTTATTTTGCAGACATTCAGGGCATTTTCAGATTTTTTTTATTTTATCCAGAAAACTGAGCACAACACATTTAGAGTGAGCGCATGCCAAAAACCTCTAATATTCTTGATGAGCTGACAGATGGCGAAGATGTGATCCAGCAATGACCTGTCAAAAACGAATCCAGCCAACTCTGTGCTTCCCTTTCAATCTAAATGCCTAGAGGGACCTGCTTAAACATCCATAGCAAACAATTTGCTTGTGGAAAACAAGATTATATAATAGGAGTGTGTCTCAAATGTCTTGCTTTTTTTCCTTAAAACAGTTGAGAATTATAGTCCAAAAGTAATCATAATGTAATTAAATTAAAAACTCCACTGGAATTTTTTTAAAAGATTTTGAAACAGGAGTTTACCCATTGTACTGGAAATATAACTGTTCTTCACAATGTTACAAGGGCAATCACCTGTTCTACTGTATGTGTACACCTCAATAACTGTATTAAAAGAGATCACATTTGTTGCAATATAAACAATTATATAGTGACATTAAATTTATGAATAGCTATTAGCATCTGGTGTTTATTAACACAACGACTATTAACACAGGGAGAGTGTTACGATCAGTATCCCAAACCCAGAACAATAACCAAGGTCCTGGTCGCCTACCTAAAACAGTCTTCTACCTAAAACAGCCACCTTTTGCTTCGGGAGGAGCCCTCCACTACTCGGGTGCCGCCAGGTTTTAATGTGAGACGTCCAGGGAGAGAGTTCTGGGCAAGAAAGGGAACCAAACGTAGTCCACGTCGAACCCCCACTAGATCACAAGGAGGGTAAGTCTTCACAGAGAGGTAGTTACAGGAAATATATTTTGATGTTAAATATGTTTAATGTATGGTGGTGCATAATTACTTTGATAAAATACCAAATTAACCCCACACCACTGTGGAGGGGAAGCAGGGACGGGGGACTATCTAGCTTAGTAGGTAGGGGCTTTTCTTCATTGGGGGTGGTTGAATTCTCCTTTAAGATGGATATAAATAGGCTGGAGAGAGTTCAGAGATGTGCAACCAAACTGGTTAGAGGGATGGAAGACGTAAATTATGAGGGTAGACTGTCAAAATTGGGGTTGTTTTCTCTGGTAAAAAGACACTTGAGAGGGGGCTTGATTACATTTAGAGACATTATTAGAGACATTTAGAGACATTAGAGACATTATAGACAAATTGCAGGGGACCTTTTTACTCATAAAGAGGATCACCCCTTAAGAGAAGTGGAAAATAACTTTCATTTGAAGCAGGTTAGGGGGTTCTTGTAGAATGCACTGCCGGGTGATGTTGTGATGGCTGATTCTGTTAATGCCTTTAAGAATGGCTTGGATGATTTCTTGGACAGACATAATATCAAAGGCTATTGTGATACTAAACTTTATAGTTAGGGGCATATTTATCAAAGGTCAAAGTTCGAAGTTTAAAAAACTTCGAACTTCGAATTCAAAAAGACCAATCGAATAGAGGTTGAAGGTTTTTGGGGGTCGAAGTGGTCCATATTAGAATCGTACGATCGAAGAAATAGCGCCTTTGATCTACTTCGATTCTAAGTTTTTCCCCCAAAAACTTTGATCTCTCAAACTCCACCAATTTCCTCCATATAGGTTCTAGGAGGTCCCCCATAGGCAGGTTTTAGGTGGTGAATGGTCGAAGTCGAAATTTAAAGAGACAGTACATGATAAATTTCAATATTCGAATTTTTACATTTTTTTCAACTTTGAATTGAAGTTGGACTATTCGATGGTAGAAGTACCCAAAAAAATACTTTGAAATTCGAAGTTTTTTAATTAGAAAATTTACTTCGACCTTTGATAAATCTGCCCCTTAGTGTATGAGTATATATAGTACACGTGAGTGTAAGGAGGGGTGTGTGTATGATGCTGGGTTCCTTTTGGAGGGGTTGAACTTGATGGACTGTGTTTTTTTCCAACCCAATCTAACTATGTAACTATTTAACCTTGTAACATACACAAGTTTTGAAAATCTATGCATGTGCACTGATTTGTGATTGCTAATAAAATACAGAACGGGGGAATGAGTATTAATTGATCCCCATTTTTTATATGTTTATCGTTTAAATTGGCCAGATTCTTTATTTTTCAATTGTACTCAGTTTGAAAGGAAATGAATGTGAATCAAGTTCAATCCTTCCAAATCAATCCCAGTGCAGACAGACAGTAAAAGTTCCATTTTGTGCAGATCATTTCATAAAACACTTTTAACAATGCCACAAACCAGTCAGAATGCAACAATCACATGCTTTTAGATTTCTGAGGACTCTTTTCAATTCTATTTGCCATTATGGATGCTGCCTGGTTTAAACAGTGTCTGCCTGGTTCAAAATAAATTAGAAGAATAATGTGAAACACAAGGACAATGTGAGGATGGTTTCAAGGGAATAGGAAATAGAAAACTGTTAGAAGTATTAAGCTGCCATCTCCGCTTTCTTTTCATCAACAGAAAAGGGTTTACTATAATAAAAATATTGTGTACCTAAAATAATATTATTTTGTCTTTTCACCTTGGGCTGCAGGGCATCATTACATTTATGTCACAAAGAAGAAGCTTGCTGTTTGCTGTTCATTTTACCTAAAAAAATGTCCTATTTTCATTTGAACCTAAATAAAATAAAATGATCTGTTTTATATATGAAGCCGTTTCACTTACAAGACAAGTGATTAAAGGGGTATTTTAATGGACTCAATGGGGAAAGCTCATGAAAGCAGGAATTTTAGGAGACTATGTCTAACAATGTATTTCTGATTTTAACATTTTGGCAAACCAGGTTGTTTTTATTTCTAGTGATGTGTATACTGTATGGAAGTGTAGCACCATGTGAGATACAGATGAAGCCACTTGGATTTGTGCGTTAAATGCATCATGACTCAGGGTTAATTGAAGAAACTGTGTTATCTAAAGTCATCTTAACTCATTTAATGCATTTAACCTTTTCATTAGCATAGCAAAGCACCATTGTTTACAATGGTGAATGCTTTAATTAGATGGGATTTTATGACGCAGTTTTCTGTGTTAAATGAGATAAATGGGATATCTGTGTTTAGTTATTCTGTGTCAAACAGACAAACCAAAGTGGCTGCATCTGTAGTTAGGGATATACTTTACCAAGTGATGGAATAGAGATTAAAATGGCACCTAGTAGAAAAGTGGAGTTTTATGTGATTATCATTACCAGATAATGCTAACACTGACAGTAGGGATTCCAATGAACAGAAAAAGATCTTCAACTGTGTCTTGGAAATTCCCCTCCCCCAAAAAATCTCTTCTATTTATACATAAAATAGTACTATGTGACAAATATTCTCGCCAAAGCACCACCAAAGCAGGTCTCCAATTATGGTAAATATTATTGCAAAAACTATAATTCTATAAGTCGCAAACCACCTGGAGATTAATACTGTAGATTCTATATTAGAAACTTTCCTCGCACTAGGACATGCCACTCCTATCCAAATAATGTGTTGAAAGCAGAGTCACTAGTTGGGCCCTGTAACTGATCTTAATCACAAGTGTAGTAAACACAAATTAATATTGTGGTTTGAGCCATGAGGGGAGATGAGAACAGCACATTAGTACTATACTGTCCTACGGATGTGGAAGCATCAGGAGCATTCCTGTAAACTAGAGTAGATTCTTTCAACTGAAGATATAGTTGGTGAAATAGTCCAAGGTAGACGCAGAACTTTGCTGCAAAAAATCTTTATTCACACAACATGTTTCGAGCAAAATTGCCCTTTGTCAAGTGTTGACTATATCTTCAATTGAATGCTAGTACCAAGGACGAGGTACAGAAACAGACCATACAGGTTAGAAAAAATTGAGGGGATAAGTACCACAGCCAGTGGAAACAAAAGAAAATTTCAAGTAGATTCTTTCAACCTCCTGATAAGCACTAGTGCAAGGTAAATAAATTTAAAAAAAAACTATTGCACACAGTTCTTAATATCTCATATTGGAATTTGGGATATTTTAGACTACACCTCTTATTTACTCTAGTCAGGCCTAGTTACATCCTGACACATCCCTACGTGCCTTGAAACCATCCATTTTTAGATGAGTTCACATCCAAATACTGGTAAGTATGTGTACTTAGTAGTGTATGGACCCATAAGGTTTACAGTCATTATTCAATAGTTAGGAAGAGACAGGATGCTCCAGAATAGAATGTAAAGGACTCACCAAATAGTGAAAGTGGTCCGGGTGCACAAGCCCCAGACCCCCAGTTTTAGGGAGCGGCACGGCAAAGGATATATAAAAAAAGCAGGGCCCACTGGCACTCAAACGGATCCACAGGACCAGAGAAATTCAATTAATAAATATTTTATTTATACAAAGTTAAAAATCTACATCTCCTATGCATTTCTCACCCATCCAGGGTGCTTAGTCAAGGGTTGATTTAGGGAGGAGGATGCCGTGCAGCCGGGCAAGGGAGAGCTCTATTGTGTGTGTCAGTTGCAGCGTGTGTGTCTTTCTGCCGGAAGGAGCTGTCAGTCAGTCTGATTCCCTGAAAGGGCACTTGGCTTTATGAAGCACAACAGTGATTGACAGAGCAGTGGAATATTGCTCCAGAATAAGGTGAATGTTTCCTCCCATGATAGCTCATAATACAGTTACAGCGTGTGTTTCTGTGTATGTGTGTGTGTTACTGTGTGTGTGTGTGTGTGTGTTTTACTTTGTGTGTGTTACTGTGTGTGTGTGTTACTGTGTGTGTGAGTGATTGGTATATTTGCTATTGTGTGTGATGCCAGCTGTGTGAGCCATAAAGATAAGTTGCTCTGTCCTGTTTCCTTTTTTACTTAAACGGGTGTTGCTTAAATTATTTATATGTAATTGCAATTTATGGTGCATCGCCCGGGCCAAGGATATGACTATGTATCCTTGTATACAAAACAAGTCAGGTTTTTGATGGTTTTAATCTGTTGAAATAAAGGTCATTTTTACCAAAGAGTGGAATCTGGAGTGCTTGCCGTTTCTTCTTCACATCATGCCAGCTGTGCCCACACTCATGCCACTTATCCCCACTCTATTCACACAGTGCCCAGGCAATACACTAACTCAGTTGCACTATGAATTTTTACGTCCCCTAATAGGGACTGCAATACAGCTCTCCCTGCCTATTTAAAGTGATACAGCTTATTTACAATTTGTAAAATGAACATGGTAATTAGGGGGTTTGGCCACAAAAATGGGCATGGCCAAGAAATTCCATGCTACGCGCAGAACATTTCTATCTCCCTCTTTTTATTTCCAAAATGTTGGGAGGCTGTAGCTTCCTACATTTCTAAATGTTTTTTAATTTGGCTCTTAACCAGCATGCATTTTTTTCTTAGACACAAAAAGTTTTATAAAAAGCATGACCATCTAAAGAAAAAAAGATGAAAAATAATATTAATATATTAATACATATCAGAAAGCAGAAAACACCCCAAAGATCAGTTTGATATGTATTTTCATTATGGTGTATATTTTTGTGTTTGCGGTTAAACCACTGAATTTTGCCTGCCTGATTTAAAACAGTGGAGTGCCTCATATTCTGTTTTACCACTAAGTTGTGCTGAGCAGTAGTTACTGAAACATATTGTATATTTCCTTTCTAAACTAATTTCTTTCTAACAGTTCACTGTGCATTTTCCAATTAAAGAACACTAAATAATACAAGTAATTACTGTACAATTGCAGTACAGTTACTACAACATATATATAGCAGAGTAACCATGGGAAGGAAATTAAAATAATTGAACTTACCAATATTAAATCAAGATAAACGTTTTTGTTAGGTAAAATATTTTTCTTAACAAACAATAAATCTGCTGTGTCTCAATATCTGGTCAATGACATGAAACCTGGCTACTGGGATTTGCAGGAACAGGCTAAAAGTCAGTTAAGTAAAGAGTTCATGTGGATCAAGAATACACTCATCAAAATAAAGTCTAAAAATAGACTAAGCGATGACCTTCTTTAGCGCTTTAAATTTCTGAGTTTCTTACCATTGTCCTGGGGTCATAGAGTCTTACCAATACTGTGCATTGGTGTTGCTAGGCCTTGCCAGAATCTATGCTGCCTTACACAATCCACCCATATGTTGCTGGACTACAATTCCAACTCCAGCTCCAGTTGGCCATTTTATGCAAAAGTATTTTCCACTTAAAATTCTGTCTGTTTCCATTTGATTGACTTTTCTAGGTTACATACAAGGGTAGTGTACAAAGAGCAAATTTGGGCACAAGTCTTCATGTTTTTTTACCTAAACTGCACCATTTCCCCTACCTAGGAGGCAATATGCCTAAAACAGTGCAGCTGATATCTGCATAAGTTTGCTTGAGGGATTGAGACTATATACAAGAGATTTGATGTTACATGTATAGGGGACTGGTTTAGTTACCCTTTCTTCAGGCAGTCCCCTAGGTGGGCCCTAATTTAGAATTTTGGACACCTAAGTATGGTCCTTAGTTATGGATGGAAAGCTGTTTCCCTTTCCTGTGTTAAAATAGTCTGGCATTTCAAGATCTGGCCAGTTATATACGAGTTGAACCACATATGTGCACTGCCCCTTTTCTTCCTGTATTGCGTCTGCGCAGACAGGTGGAACAATATTTTAGCCAAGGTTAAGTCAGGTCAGTAAGTAATATGCATATACTCTTTTATAGATCACACTAGTTAGGTGATATAGTTAGGTGTAGGGTAGTTAACAAGCAGCCTGAGCTCCACCTAGGGTTGCCACCAAGAAGGATTATCGGATTGACACAGAGATTGGCCTATCACAGATCACCATGTCATAGCTCCATCTGCAAACCACTCTTGTGACATCATCTGCCTGCCCTGTGACATCTTCAATCCTCCCTGCAACGTCATTGTCATGCCCCCTGCCCGGAGTAAGCAGCAGGGAAATGTGGCAATGCAAACTCCACCCCAGAGTACTGACCATGTTTATAGACTGTTGCTCAACTAGGTTTCACTTGAGAAGAATTCTGAAAGCTGGGAGTGACAGTTGAAGTAATCAGTAGCAGAACTATAGGGGGTTGCACCCCCTCAGGCCCACCAGCAGTTCACGCAAATGCAAATCCACCGAAATAATCTCTTCTGGAGGGGGGTTCGGGGCCCGACTGTATGGCCTGCATCCGAGCCCCACGTCCCTAGTTACGTTACTGGAAGTAATCCATTGTTAATACTCCTGATGCTTGAATTTATATTTGTGGCTATATGCAATTGTATCTATTTCTTGTGTTTAGTTTTATCAAAGATTTTAATATGAATCCAGTTAATAACTACTTAATGTTTTATTTAGAACTAGGGTTGCCACCTGTCCAGTTTAGACCCAGACACCAGTTTTCAGAAGGGCTGCCTGGGCCAAAACTGCCTGCCCATCTTACCAAATTAGGAAAATGACTCCCCTCAATTGCCATGGTCCCAAACCCATGACAACACCAGCCCTGTGTTGCAACAGTACTGCCACACCCAGAGATGTCAATGTAGTAACAGTAAGCACCTCCATTTAAATACTGGCTTGAACATTTTAAACCTTTTTCATGTGTACTTCCCTTCAGTGGATGCACAATTCTATCTCCTTTTATGATGTTACAGCATCCACATCCAAAACATGGAAAAGTCCCATATTTACTATGGGTTGGGAAGATGCTGTAATACCATCATTAGAGGACCTTGTTTTAATGGGGAGAAGGTGTTTACGTTAAAAAAAATTACACTTAGGGACCCATTTACTAACAATCGAATTGCAATTGTGTCCCACGAATCACAAAAAAATCGCAGTTTTCCTATTTTTCTGAAAAGCTCTAAAAATTTTAGATTTTTTAAGTTAGAAGTTTTTGGATTATTTTTCGCTACCAATTGTCTGAAAAATTCACATTTTTAGAGCTTTTCGTGATATTCAGATTTTGTAAGATGGTTCAGTGCTTTTTTTGTTTGTATTTTTTATAATCAAAACTTTTAATAAATTCAATGACAATCGTGATTTTAGAGTTGGTAAGTTTTGTTATGGTTTCAAAAACCTTTAAACCCACTAAAATAAGGATAACGGAACATAAAAGTCTAGTTTGTCTTTTGATATGGAAAACATTTTTATTATGAAAACATAAAACTAGCAGGAGAGGCGGTGATAGGAAGAAACTATTACTCAAATGTGAAGAAAAGTGGATCCTTAGGCTGAATACTGTAGAACCACTGAGTATCAATAAAGCAACAAGGTTTAAATTCTTTTTAAATGTTTTTTTTAAATGGTGATTTTTTTTTGCTAAGGTTTAAATGATTCTACGCATGATGCATTTTCGAAGGTACTACAATTAATACATATTTTTAGATTTACCTATACTAGATATACAATTCATACAGTGCCCCTGTTTTTATGAAATTAGAGCTTTCTTTTGACTCATATAAAGGCAGTCATTTCAGGAAGAAAGTATAACATTTAAAGGAGTTAGAGGACGCTAATCAGCTAAAGCTTGTTTTCACATCTTGAAAAAGAAAATCAGCCTTAAAACTACAAACAAATGTATAATGTGCATTTGAAACAAATGGAAAAGTTAGAGCTCATATGAAACTGTCGCATTTATTTATTTCATGGTAAGAACAACTAATAATCACTCTAAATTGCCCTGGGCAATCATTATATATGCATTTCAATAAAATAGCAGCATTTGCTTATTTCAAAAAGGACAGAGGAAATCTATAACACAAAATGGGTAATTTCCCAGAGCCATCATTAGAAAATGTCTATGACAAACAGAATCTACAGGTATGGGGTCTATTAATGATATTATGATATATCAAAACATTGCTTTATCAGCCATTCATTGGTAGTTCCAAGAATATCTAGCAGTAAATAAAACTCACCCTAATTTACCTTAGGGTTACCACCTGTCCTGTTTTGACACAGACAGACCAAGTTGAAATTGCCTCCTTCATAGAACAGAGTATGGGTGCAAGAATCCTCTTCATGGATCCATGGGTTTATATAGTATGATGTATTTTAAATAATT
This sequence comes from Xenopus petersii, assembly GCA_038501925.1. Lineage (NCBI taxonomy): Eukaryota > Metazoa > Chordata > Amphibia > Anura > Pipidae > Xenopus > Xenopus petersii. The sequence continues at coordinate 168,419,087 of CM076673.1, forward strand.
GGTCACATGAATTCACAAACAATATGACTTCCATAATGGTTGGAACAGATGATATTGAATCATCCTTCCGAGTCCTACTAGAAGGCATGGGCTCCGTTGCCGAAGCTGTTCCCAGCTACCGCCAGCGAACAGCTCGAACGGGTGGGTCCCCCTTCACCGAAGCTAGGGAGGGACCACCACCCCACCCCCGAAGAGGTTTGGGGGCGTTTGGACTCCCCTTCGTCGAAGCTAGGGGGAGTCCGGTCTACCAATGGTTTCTCCGTTCTTCAGATAGGATCATTAGAACAGATACTCCTCTTTGGTCTTGCCAGCCAGAGGACCAAGTGGTTCCAAAGGTACTACACTTGGTTGGAACAGATTCAGATATTGTGCCTAGACCCAGAAATTTACATAAAGGTAAAAAGAAATATTCCTATGGAGGGTGCAGTCATTACATGTGTTTTGACATAGGGTGAGATTTGTACCCAACATATTTACATATTGTATGTGCCTGTGGATTTATTCATTAACAGTGCAGCTTTAAAAATGCATAACTGGTGATGGGTGAATAAATTCGGCAGGCTCAAATTTGCAGCAAATCTCTGCTTTTTGCTGCAGTCAAATAAATTAGGGTAAATGAGCCACATTTTAAAAAATTTGGACGTGTGTTCGAATAGTTGCGCTCATAAAGACCGACATGTTTCAAAATAATTCGGATGACCATTGACTTAAATGCAGGCATCAAAATTGATGCGGGCATCAAAAATCCGGTTGAGTTTTTCAGGGAAAAAACTGTAATTTTTCAAGATTTATTAACCGTCAAAGCTGCTAAAAATCCAAATCTGGAAATACTCCAGCACTTATCCTGTAAAAGTTAATGGCAGATGGTTCCAATTACAATTAGAAGATGTTTTTTTCGAAGGTGTTTGATGCAGGTTTGCATTCAAAAACTGGAAAAATTTGTTAATACGTTTTTTGGCCAACAATTCCCACTTGCTTTTTTTTGTTCAGATTTGGAAGTTAGGTCAAATTTTTAATTTTAATATGATGAGAAAATTGGAGTTTTAATAAATACATGTCTGTATGAATGTGGTCAAGTGAATCATTACCCAAACAAGTAATCTGTAAAGAGTTTCCAGAAAAAAAACTGCAATGCATTTTCCAGGTATTTTTGTCACAGAGAAATTAATATTAAGAAAAAGAAAACACTGCCATTCTAACAATTTAAATCACAGTTTATTTTGAGGCTATCCAAACAACAAATGCTAGAAAGTCAGGTTAAATTCTGTCATCATTATAGGTAGACATATTCCTATTCTGGATCAATAATGCAGTATATTTATTTATTTATTTATTTTTGCTGTCTGTTAGCAAAATGTATATGAAGGTTTACAGAAACATGGCATTTGCGTTATTTATTTCAGGCTTTTATCTTAATGTCTTGCTCCTGTTGCTTTGTGTGCTGGTATTTAGTAAATTGTACTAATTCTAGGTTATTCACCAAGCCCACCTTCAATGGTAACCAGAGCCATTATGTAATGTTTTTTTTTATGTTTTTTTACCAAAATATAATACAAGTATATGATCCATTAAACAGAAACCCATTTTCCATAAAGCTCCAAATTACGAGTCTCCCATTGACACCATTTTATCCAAATAATCTAAGTTTTTAAAAACCTTTCCTTTTTCTCTGTAATAATAGAACGGTACCTTGTTCTTGAATCAATCTAGGATACTGTATAATTAATCCTTAATGGAGGCAAAACAATCCAATTGTGTTGATTTAATATTTCGATGATTTTTTAGTAGACTTAAGGTAAGAGGCATCCAAATGATGGAAAGACCCTTTTTTGAAAAACCCCAGATCCTAAGCATTCTTGATAACAGGTCCCATACCTGTAACATCTTTATTGATACAGCAAAATGCATTTTGAAGGGTGTATTAAGGTTTTCTCTCAAATTCAGAAGATTGTTTTTTCCACCAATAAAATCAGTACAGTTATATACATTTAGACATTTGATGGGGGTCATTTACAACCTCCAAGGCAGTGGGGGGAAAAGTGCAAAAAAAGTAGCAATTCAGCCATTTGTTTGCCTTCTTCTGTTGCAAATCATATATCCAAAATTTAACTGTACTGATTTACTCCTATGGATAAAACACTGCCGTATTTTATTAAAGGAACAGTAACGCTAAAAAATTAAAATGTTTTAATGGAATGATAATATACTGTACAGTTGTCCTGCACTAGTAAAACTGGTGTAGTTACATTCAGAAACATTACTATAGCGTATGTTAATAAGCTACTGTGTGTGTGTATATATATATATATATATATATATATAATACACAAAAGCCATGAATATCTTGTAAAGTATATCCTTATAACCGGTGAGTACTGATGTCATCAGTTATAAACGGTGAGTAGTGATGTCATTTCTGTCACATGACTCACTGAAATGTGTGTATTATAATAAATAAAGTACCCCCTGATACAAAATATGAGGCTATTATAAGTTACCTCGGGGTTCCATGGCCTCGTGTTTTTATATGGTCATGAAACCCCTCGGTAACTTATAATATCCTTATACTTTACAAGAGGGGGTACTTTATTCACTATTTATACAGTCCACAGTGGTGCACTCTCGATCCTAGTAGGTAATTGCCTGGGTGCTGGTTATAGCTGCCTTAGAATAACAAACCACAGAAGAAAAACCGCATTCCAAGGTCTTGTCAATGGTGAAAAAATAAAAGAATTTTATTTCAACATTTCAGCGCAATAACTTGGGCCGTCATCAGGAATTGAAGACTTAAGCCAGGTCGGGAGAAGAAGTGTTTCCCTCTTGCGTCCCTTAGTGCTTTTGTACTTCTTCCCATGGTCTAAGAAAATGACCCCAAAGCCTGCCAAACCAATGTCTACCAAGTGCTGAAGGTTTCAACTGTATATTGGACTGAAATAGGTGTACTGAAATAGGATGTAGCTATATTTTAGGGTGGAGGTTGTTGTATATAATAGGAAATGTGGGATGGAAGACAGTGTTTATCTGATAAAGAAAATGAGCACAGGTGTAAATAGAAAGTGATTTACTTCATTGTCAGTTTAAATTCTTCCATTTATAAAAAAATACAGTAATAACAATGAGAAAAATATTTATCTCCTTTTATCTTCACAGTCTAGCATTTCTGATCAAAATCAACATATGAAAAATATCCTGATCATAATACAAACCAGTATTGTCACAACAATAATTGTATGATTAATATATAAAAAGCCAACATTCTCTTTATTGTATATTAACAGTTTTAGCTTGATGTCGAAGCTTTGTGTCTTATGAGAAGAAATGAATATGTATTGCATCCAACCTAATGCTGTATTATCTATAGGATTGATGTTATCCAAGAGAATTTAATCTAAATAAACAGTGATTTATAGGATGACATACAAAGAACTCAAAACACAATTAATGTGATTCAAATCTATTTTGTGACTACAGTTTGCTGTGCTGTAACTATGATTAATGGGCTCTTCGTTTGCTTTCTAATTTCAGAGGTGATTCAAAAAGAGACTTTATTTTGTTATAAATCTTATTACCATGAATAATGTAATGCAATAGTTTCCAATAATAGTTATATTGAGCTAAATTAATGCAGTGAATTATATAATTATGGCAGAGCTCTAAAATAACTACAATTAATAGTGTGTTGAGTCTCAAAGTCATAAGTGAGTTCAGAGTTCAAAATGCAAAGTGCAACAAATAGACACAATTCTGCATTCACAGTAGTAACAGCCAAAGTTGCCACAACCAGTAAATTTCTACATGGTGCTGGTACTGTGTACTTAAAGGGATACTGTCATGGGAAAACATGTTTTTTCCAAAACGCATCGGTTAATAGTGCTGCTCCAGCAGAATTCTGCACTGAAATCCATTTCTCAAAAGAGCAAACAGATTTTTTTTAATATTCAATTTCGAAATCTGACATGGGGCTAGACATAGTGTCAGTTTCCCAGCTGCCCCAGTCATGTGACTTGTGCCTTCACTTTAGGATGTGAGACTTGGCTTTTACTATTGATTTCTGTTGTTAGATCTTCCAGGGAGCTGTTATCTTGAGTTAGGGAGCCGCTATCTCATTACCTTCCCATTGTTCTGTTGTTTGGCTGCTGGCGGGGGAAACTGAGGGGGTGATATCACTTCAACTTGCAAGTAAAGAGTGACACGTTTATCAGAGCACAAGTCACATGACTGGGGGCAGCTGGGAAACTGTCAATATGTCTAGTCCCAAGTTAGATTTCAAAATTGAATATAACTAAATCTGTTTGCTCTATTGAGAAACAGATTTCAGTGCAGACTTCTGCTGAAGTAGCACTATTAACTGATATGTTTTGGGAAAAAACATGTTTTCCCATGACAGTATCCCTTTAAGCACAAGTAGATGCCAGTATATTGAGTATGTAATTTTGTCATGTTTGTCTATTGATCATAAAAGAGCCCTATATACAGTATAAGCCCTAAATGCTGTGACACTTTGTGCTAGAAATAAATATTGTATGTTGCCACACTTTCAATAACCATGTCTAACATCATTAAAATTGTTTTAAATGATATTTAAGAAGAAAGGAAACCACAATTATCCTTCATTAAATTTCAGTTAATATTTGAAAACAAGACATTAAAGTTGATTTTATTTTCCCTTTTAACATATATTAAACCATACTGCATGAATCGGAGATGAAAGAGGACAGCAAAAAATAGAAGGGGACATTAGCTCCAGTGAGCACTTAATCAATTTGCTACTTTATGAATAAAAAATAATTGTAGATTGGTATACATTAATAGTGACCATTTATCTCTTTTTCATTTCTAGCTGACATTTTCCAAGAAAAAAAGATGTGCTAATGTGAATAGAAAATGAAGGAATAATAATTATGTATAGAAAAGGAATAAATAAAAAGGCTAGTTCACTAACCGAAGTTATTTGTCAGACGAGGGCAAACATTTTCATCTACAATCTATTTTTTATTTTAAAACATATTTAATTATTTAGAAACCTGATTGTGTGGGATACTATAACTGTATTAAACACTGTTACACTAGCAGCAGAAACAAGGAGTGCTTGCTCAGTTGAAATGTATCTTTTTGGATTCATTCTGTGGCACAAAGAATGTTGTATAACATACCTGCATGTACAAATTCCAGGACTCTGATTTTATCCCACACTCCAATCATGAAAGCTTAACAGGTTCCTGATAACATTTACTATTGTATGGTGGGGGTGAATGTGATAAGGACATTGCAGTGACCAGCTCCATGATGTAGCTCCCACCCTTTCAGCTATAGTCAGGTGATTCCACTGGTGGTCAATAAAAGGGCAACTAAGTTTGTGAGTTTTACTTTGAAAGCAGCTCGTAAGTTATGGGTAAAACTTAGTCCATTTATTAAATGTATACTAAAGCAATTGAATGAATCAGATGCAAGTTGAGTGTAGTAACTGGCCACACTGGGATGATTTTGACGTAGTTGGCCAGCTTAAATATATTGCAATATATGGACAAACAATCCCTGCTTTGTTTAAATGGCAAGGCATGTTTAGTAGCTTAAGGCACAAAATGTTTCAATGTCCTTAATATAATGATAATGGGTTGAGTGCAGAGGTCCTCTTGTATTTGTCTATGTGAATGTTGTGGTCATGACCTCATTGAACCCCCCACTTAATGTTTTTAAAAATTAGTGGTGGGCACAATTTTCCCTTGTTTGTTATAATTTATACAGGTGCAGTGGCCTACTTCATGTGGTAGCTCCCAACCTTTCAGGGTGATCCCACTGGTGGCCAATAAAAGGGCAACCAAGTTTGGGAGTTTTACTTTAAAAATCTGCCACATAGTTTAAGTGAGATGGCAAAGTTTCATAAATCATCTCTTGATCGCTTTTATCACTTTACCTTTTGTCCATCATGAGCTTTTAGAAAGTGAATTAGCTTTTACTAAACATTCTCTTTCTTCAGTAACAAGAAAAATGCTTTGTAGCCCCATGACTAACATATTAGAAAATTGCTCTCTTTCTTCTCATTTACTTCCAACTGATACATACGGAGTTGCTATTTAAAATCAAAATCTTAAATTAACTACACACTGCACTGTGGTTCCAGAAACGTAAATGTCTAATATTTCACTCTCTCTCCCTATAGCACTCAGACTCAGTTTCAGTAGATTGGTAACAAAAGATCATTATATGGACTTTTCCTTTCCTACTATTGGCAATAATATGAAAAGTATGCTTCTTCTATTCAATATTAAGGGGCATATTTTCAAGAATCAAATTCTTGAGTTGTGTGAGGGTTTTTCTACCTAAGATAAACTCAAATTTCAAAATGTTTTGGCATTTATGAAAAAATTTGAATGTCAAAAACTTTAATGAAAAACAATGGGAAAAAACCTCTCATGATCGAGTTCATGTTCCGGAAAAACTCAAATCGATTGAATTGTTTGGTTTTATGTCCTGAAAATTCAAACTGCTTGAGTTTTCAGATAAAAACCCTCAAATCAACCAAAAACTTGAGCTTTGCCTAGGACAACTCCCACTGAGTTGTACATGACCTCACCAGCTTTTTTATGGCAAATTTTTATATTCAAGTTTTCAATTTTTCGATAAATATAACTTGAATGTGTGAGTTTGGGTGCAAAACAAATTCGAATTGTGGAAAAAATAAAATTAGATTTTTGATAAATCTGCCCATATAGTGAATAGGTTTTAAGGAAAAAAATTAAAAGTGATAGAAATGTGATATATTTCTTGTCAACCTAACATAATAACCAGTGCAATTTATCTCAGTATTACAGCTTCCTCTGCCTGTAACATCATTTGACCTGTTTACAGTCAGGGGAGTGATTTGATTGATTGAAAGACAGGAGAAGTGCCTAAAGTTTGCTAGGAGTGGCAAGGTACATCTGGGAAAGAAGGAGAACCCAAAGAAAGGCTGGTTTTGGTGCCCATGCCTTAGGAAAATGATAAAGTATTCCCTGCTGAAACTTCCACCAAAGTGAAGACTGTCCAGGAGATCAAGGAGATATGTGCTTAGCCCGGCCAGGAGTACAGCCTGGAGCTGCAGCTACACAGAGAGACCCCATTCTGTTCCCAACTAAGCTGCTACTGTAGCTGTCTAGGACGTGACTGGTGTCATGGTAGATAGTGTCAACACTGCTGAGATGCCTGTGCATTTCTGTTTGTAAGCCCATGTGAGCAACCTGGTAAATGAACCACAAAAGAGAAGATATTGGAAAAGGTAAACATATGTGGCCTCTGTGAGGCCAGGTCATGTTCATGTGTCCACTATGAGCTTTTTTGAAGGTACACATTGCAAAGAAAAGAACTTTGCATGTATTTATCCCATCTTGAGTCAAACTGTATTTTCTAGCAGGACCTTATTATGATGAGACACTGCATAGTAAAATGCCTGTTTCCCAATCTCTTCCACAGCTCTGTGGAGGGTTCCAGTTTGCTGAATTTTCAGCTGGTAAAAATGTCAGGTCAAAACTAGTGTGATCCTATTCGGAGGAAGTGTGCCATTAAAGTGTAACACTATTATAATATAAGAATACAATATAATGTTCTACATTTCTCACAATGGCTACAATCTTAAACAAACTTTTTTCTTCTGATCCCAAGGACAGTCCAACCTGTGCCAAATTACCCTTCCGTACTTTGGCATACTTCTATGCTGTATTTTCCATTTGCCTCATTTTTATAAAAAACATTAGAGTCTGAACATGAGTTTAAATTAGATCTACAACACTGTGGACATACAATATAATTATATCTCTTCAAAGCATTGCTACATCCCTCTAACATAGTGATCTGATGATTGAAATTAGTCTGGTACACCTGAGTCCCACTGCTGACATAAACTTCGGTCAGCCTTTAAATGCCAAATATAGCTCCAAGAGAGATATATAAAGCTATGAACAGCTGATGTGCTTACTTACTCACCGAACCATGAATATTGTGTCATTATCTCTATGACAATTAGCATCATTCTAAATATGCAGTAATTATCTGTCTTGTTGTTAGCAATATCCCTTGATATACACAACTATTTAGAAATATACACAAAGCATAGGCATAGTTGAATTCAAGAAACCTTTTGCAATAACATTAATGGACTAGATTGAGTTGGAGCTTTTTTTCATTTAGTATCAGAAAATACTTTTTTATGAAGAAATGCAATTTAGGTATTATTTCTATGTGTATAGATCTGCAGATTTATTTAAATATAACTACAATAGCTCCACTGCTAGAAACTCATTTGGATGGATGTGGTCATGATGAATATTAAAAAAAATGCTTTAAGCTATGTAAATTGTATGCCTGCAGACTATCCCTATTTTCTTGGGACAGTCCTGAATTTTAAATTTGAAAAAGGAGAGGGTTTACAAAGAAATGGGAAGGATTTAAGCTGGACTAGGTGGACATGACTGATGTGGCTTAGTGTAGTCAAATTTAATCAAATAAATTGACATTTTTATTTCAGGAAAGTTGGGAGGCAATCTTTTTAGCCTAATATATATCCTAATAAAGACTTATTTTAATTTTACAGAAAACTTTTGGCAACTACTTTATCAGTGGATGGTCTCTTCCTATGCATGAATTCTCTACATATTGCAAAAATGATTAGCAAACCTTTGGGCTGGGGGTTACCTTGGTAAGAGACCATTCTATTAAATCATTTTTTCTTAATTATTTTTCCTCTTCATTTTTTTTTTAATTGTTGTTTATTTTTCTATTGAAACTGAGCCACACACCATTATCTATGGTACATTTTAACGTGGTTTTGCCTGCTTGGTGCTGGTCATTGAAGTTTTTGGTAGGCAAATAGGGTTGAATAAACCTTTTCTTTATTTACATTTTCCCATTTTTATTAAGTAATCTGAAACATAGAGCAAATTGGAAAAAAACATTTGTGTAAACTTATTGGGGAAAACCCTTTCATCACTGATCTGTAAAATGTTCTGCAAAATGTTACACCATTTGGCAGAGGAGGGGACTGCCTGTGTTTAAATGGATCTTTATTGGGGTCAAAAGTAGCAGTTGCAATGAACAACGTATGGAGACAGTGACTAGAAATAGACATTGTATGTATGACATATATAAATTATACTACATTTTTGGCAGACAGCCTCAACATGGAAAAAATACCCTCCATTGTCTTATGATTTTGAACTAAAAATATGGCAAAGTACATCAGGCTCACATCTCTCTGTTTTAACCCTTGACTTGCTTTTGCTCCTGTCTATTACTATCTGACAACTACTAAAACAGTGGGAGATATAACACATAGCGAAAACTAGGGTAGCATGTACGATTGAGAAGCATAACACACATCACATAGCTTTAACAGTATTCTTGTCAGTAGGATCAGGAGGATATTAGGATCTATTGATATACATTTAATGTAGAACATTTAGAAAATTACCTTTTATGTTGGAAGAAACCAAAAAGCCAGCAGACCCTGAGTATGCTATTGGTGAAGGCATTACAAATGGTCAATCTGTGGAATGTAGTCTAGTCATTTTAATACAGAGACACCAAGATGGACCTCTATATTATCATAGCTTGAGAAAAAAAAAAGAATTAAATACTTGCAGTACATGATCTACTGACAGAAACATTAATAAGACAATTTTAACAAAAGCTTTAGGGTAACACCATTTTTGCAGGTTTTATGGTCTCTTTAATTTGCAATAAAACAAGCATTGCATTTAATACATAAGCAAATCTAAAGCAAAAGCAAATAAAATGAGAATATTTGAATACAACCTACTGTATAGAATATATAGATTATTTACATTTTGACAATATCAGATCACTTTAAGGTCACACATTTTTACAGCTTAGGTAAGGTTAGCCTACACAGCAAAATCTCATCAGTCAAATAAGGGATATTTTAGAACATTTTGCAATTTTTGAGTTTCGTTTTAGAAATTATTTTGGAAAACATAAGCCATACCCTAAAAATGAAAAAATATTATTCATCAATTAATTAAAATAATACCAAATATTTCAGGTAACCGGGATAATTGTGCTTTCTCAGCTTTGATAATGGAACTAGTGTCATCGTGGAACCAAAACAAGGAAAAACTAAATCCCAGTATTAATAATATGATATTAAAGTGCCTGTAGAAAAGGCAGTCATTGTATCAGTTGTTTTATTATAGTAAAAAATAAATTTCCTCACAATTTTCCCATAAGGGTGAAAATTAAGCTAGGCAGAGAGAAATGGATATCATACATTTCATATTTAATACAGCTCCCTTCCTAATTAAATTAGCAGCTATAATTTAAAATAATTTATACATTCCCTGGTATGTGTCCTAATCTAGATTATTATCAACATTATTCTTTAGTTGTAAAACAGTTTAATATACAAGTGCTGATTGCAGAATTGTACATCGTTTCATAGTAAATTTGGAGTGAAAAAACACAATGATCCTTCAGGTTCAATCCCTTCAAACTAGCCCCAGTGCAAATATAGGAGACTGATAAATGTATTTCTCATTTATATTGCAATTCCCTAAAGATTGGTCTCCAAGGGAACCCTTAGTTCATAGAGGAGTAATTCCCCACTTCCTGAGTCACAGTATGACCCCTAGCTTTCTCAAGTTTGACCACTAGATATTATGGGGTATATTTATCAAAGAGTGAAGTTAATAGTGAAGTTCCGCCACTAGAGTGGAATTCTGCCACTCTCCATTCATTTCTATGGGATTTTTATAGGCGTATTTATCAAAGGGTGAACTTTCACTTTCACCCAATGATAAATATGCCTTTCAAAATCCCATAGAAATTAATTGAGAGCTGCGGCATTTCACTCTAGTTGCGGAACTTCACTCTTTGATAAATTTACCCCTATGCTTTAATATAAAAGGGAAAGCCATGTGCTTCTTAGGGCTTTTTGCAACCTACTCGGCCCCCTCCCTCAGGAATTTAGTTTGACTCTTGAATTATGAGCATGCTCAGTTTATCTCAGCTCTGATGACTAAACACACCCTCCAGTCTAACAGTCAATGAAGAGATAGCATTACTGGTTCCCATAGAAACTCTTCTCTAGCTGTCTGATCCTAGATTTCTCCTGACCACCTCCCCTGAGCTTAACCATTCCAGTGCTCAACCCCAGCAGAAGTTTTTATTAAAGTATGTTGTGCCGGTGTAAGCCTGCAATCTGCATTGCATGAACTTTACAGCAAGTTTCAATGTTACTGATGATGTGTCAGAGGGAAAATGACCACCTGGTGAAAGCTGCTATTTGTTTTAGGAAAATGTGATGGCGCTGGCAAATGGAGGGGGTTTATGCAGTACAAATGATGTGGCTTGGGTCGGTTTAGGAGAGCCAGATAGATATAGCACTACCTACAGTATATTGAGCAGCTCTTGGCTCCATCAAGGAGTATTAGAAGGGATTAGAATCTCAAGGGCATTGTGGCCTAGTTAGGGAACCAGATACAGATCATAGGGACTAGTTAGATTCCCACCTGGGTAGACAGTGTGATTTTCCCTTCTCAAGTACTACTTCTATTGGTCTTTATTGTGAGTATACATTGACTACTCTGAATGATTGTGCTCTGTGCAAATGCTATTCTAGTTGCACAACAACCTGCCTCCACACCATTGCGAGGGCTTACCTCCTATATATTGGGACAAATATAACTATCAATACCCTCACATAAAAACATGGGGTTATGGGGTATATTTATCAAAGAGTGAAGTTAATAGTGAAGTTCCGCCACTAGAGTGGAATTCCGCCACTCTCCATTCATTTCTATGGGATTTTTATAGGCGTATTTATCAAAGGGTGAACTTTCACTTTCACCCAATGATATTGGGCTTCTTAGGGCTTTTATTATTATTATTATTATTAAGTAGAAGACTATTCAGTTTCTGTCTTTGGCCTTCAATAATACTCTCAGTTTTGGCTTTACTACACCTGGCATTGACATCAGAAATATCATCAGATACTGTACATAAAAGGCTGAGCCCCCCTAAATAAAAGGCACTATGCCAGGTGCAGTAATCCATAGCAACCAATAAGATCATGCACCAACAAAACGAATCCAGTGTATTCTACACTGGAAAAACTCCCATAGACTCCAATGTATCCAGTACATTGTACATTATTTATTATAATCCACAAGCTTCAGTGAGTCATGTTATAGAAATTATACCACCAAGCACTGATTATAACGGATGACATCACTAAGCATCATTTATAAGGACATAAGTTAATATATAAATAATACATTATTTATAATATAAATATATACTGTACATATATATTTCCACTGTTTTCAAGACCTTGGAGTGCGTTTTTTTATTTTTTGGATTATTATACTATGCTATAACCAGCACCCAGGCAGTTGCTTGTATTGCAAGTGCACCACTATAGTCTCTCTCTCTCTCTCTCTCTCTCTCTCTCTCTCTCTCTCTCTCTCTCTCTATACCTGTATATATATATAATCAATCCTTGCTTTATATTACCAACTGTTCCTTTCTCACCTGGATTCATGTAACCTAAAGCAAAGTTTATAAACATTTGAATCCCAATCTTCAGTCTGTAGAAAATGCTTCTAAATAAAATTGAGAGTTCACAATGCACATTCAGTATGTGAGCCCTGACATCTCTGTGCTGGCCCATTAAATTTGACATTCAACATAGCCTTCCTATAATGCCATTTAAATGTTTCTATTTAATTGCACAAAATCACAGCTTCAACCGAATCTTGCTCTATATTCCAATACAAGCTCTTTGCGTTGAGGAAGGATAGTCTTTAGAGCTTTCCATGTCAACAGAGATGACAGAAATTATTTATCAAGTTCTAAAATCTAAATTCCAGTGTTTCTCTACCAACAGGGAAACAAATGTGAATAAGCAAACGCAATTAAAAGGCACTAATTTCCTTTTGTGCCATTTGTAATAATGTGTTGTTTAGAGGGAGCTTGATAAAAGGCCTGAAACGTTGCTGACCAGGTTTGCCATGAAATTGTGAATAAAGGCATTTTTAAATTACAAGGTGCTGTATGAAGAATTCTTGTCTGGCTGTTCCTGGTGGATGATGGACCACTGATGGTATGTGCATCTGGCTATTGAAAATTGAGGGTTAATTTGAGCTGACTCTAACTAGCTAACATTGTTTAGAGGGAAGGCTGACCGGGGCCAGAATTGTTTATGGGATGGAACATAGAAAAACAGTAATGTAGAAATAAAGATAAGGGATAACATTTAGGAAGGATGACTCGGTTCTGCTTTTTTGTCATCTACATATATAAAGGATGATGTAATAAAAGACAAAACATTGCCTATAGCAATGACTACCTGTGAACAGAGATGAGGAGTGGTGAAGAAGTGTAGCAGATTCTGGAGAGCAATTGCCTTATTTTCTGCTATATACAGTATATATTAGGCCTACACTATTTACTGTACTTATAGGGGGCCTATAAAAGAAAATTAAGACATCTCGCGAGGATGTAGCTTCTCAGTCTTTGTTCTACATTTTTCTACAGAACAATGGCACCTAGTGGACACTGTAAGATCAGTCACAGACCAAAGTGGACTCAAGGTCGAGTTTCTATCATTCACTTTTCAAAGCTGTTAAAACCTTATAAGTATATAACATTTTGCTTGGTGCTCGTGGCTCAATAATGGCCCAGGTTATCGCTTGCATGCAACTCCATACTGTTCATTTTCAAAGAAAATATATATTTTTTTGTATTAGTCAGCCAAGTGTAAAAACTCTGCAAAGGAACAATTTATCTTGACTGTCGGAAGTAATTTTTTTTTCTTGAAAGTGTTCTTGGCATATAAGTGTTTCTTGGCATATACTGATAATGTAAAGTATTACACTGGTAGCCATGCATTATTTAAATTACATCATATTATGGTTTTTTAATGTATATTTTAGGCTGTTAATATTCTTAAAATAAATAGCATCAGCATGAGGGTCAAGGGATGACATTTACCTCAAGGACAAAGCAACACAGAAGTTATTAACTACTTTTGCACTGTTGACCAAGCAATAGCACTGCTGATTATTTTGTGCTAAGCTCAAGAGAATGTGATAGCAACTATGATTAAATGTGCCTAAAACAGTTATGCAAAATATCAAGCTGTTTTCTAAATCTACAGGGAGCAAAAAGTATATCTGCATACATATAGCACTACAAATGCAAGCCATTAGAATGAATAATATTACCCAGAGGAAGTATGAAAGCAAAGCAAAATAGTTCCTAAACAGAGCACAGGCATCATCTTTTCATTGCCCTTTCACTAACAGTAAATTAAGTTTTTTCTTGTGAGACTACTAATATCTACTGTTTTTATGTACCAATTAATAAATAGAAGTATGAGAAACATTTGCATTTTGTTATAATAACAGAGTTCCACATAGCTAGAGAGGATGACGATGATTCAGGGGAATTCATGGAATGGCATGCTGTTGTATCATGAAAATTGCAAAGTAGAATATTCTATGGTTCATCTGTTCTATATATTCAAAGGGAGAAACGTGCAGTGGTGTCATTAAAGTGCTACTGTGATGTGTATCTTTAGATTTTCCCATTTCCCTTAGCATTGTCTGTGTCATTTAATAACCAGCCTACTCTATCTTTACGTTTAGCTTCTGGATACCTGGTTTGGATTCATGTGTAGTAGAATAAAAGGCTGCTAATAGCGATGAGTAAAATCGTACCATTTTGCTTTGCTGAAAAATTTGCAAAATGTTGCCAACATTTCCCCAAATGCATTGGAGTCAATGGACTTTTTTGCCCTCTTTTATTCTCACCCCAAATGCACCAGGGTTTGCCAGTGAGCACCAGTGAGTGATCATCTTTAATGATGGGCGAATTTGTCTCATTTTGCTTCGCCGAAATATTCGCAAATTTCCCATGAAATTCATAAAAGGCGAAAAATTTGTGAATTGCATGGAAGTCAATGGGCGTCAAAGTAATTTCAACCACCCGAAAAATTTTTATACGCGCCTATTTTGTCCAAATGCATTAAAGTCAATGGGCATTCAAAAAATTTGGTGCGCGCCCAAATTTTTTTGACATGGTGGAAATTTGCATGCACCCATCACTAATCATCTTCTTTGCTTCTTCGCTCTTTACATTTTCCAGGGCAGACGCAAGCACAGTAGAACAAAAAGTTTGACTTTTCACTCTACTGCGCATGTGAAGCTGCGAGGAAAAAAGAAGAAGCAGAAAGAGGATTGCTCCATGGTGCTCGCTTGACAAACCCTGAGCTGGTGCAGTTTTCTGCTGATAGGTTGTCAGGTAAGTAAATATAATCACTTGGGGTGCCTAACTTTTGGCACCCTCAAGTATAAAAATACTTTTCTTCTTCTATAAGGAAGAAATGTGCTTTCTGTCATCGTGCCACTTTATAATATGATGGCTGCTAAGAAGGAGATATGGATAGGGGCAACATGCCTTGTACTGGAGAAAAAAAGCTTATTATTATGATAATTTACTCTTTATATAGTGCACGTTTGAAAATATTCAATGTATTTACTGTTGCTGTACCAGTTGGTTTTACAGTTTAATGTCCCTATAACAAAAATTTTCATTAGATTTAGTTTGAACAGAACATAAACCATTTAATCTGTATATATTTGGGTTATAGAAGTAAACCTGTACAACCAGACACAAACACAACAAATGCAAATGCCACACAGATAGTGCCTTGTTAGCTTTATTTACTAGCGCAAATCTTTAAATGCCCTAGATAGCACCAGGAAATAACATTTCTAACTTGTGGCTATCAGTCCGTTACTGAACTGCAAATCCTATTGTAGGTAGATAAAATATGTACATACCTCCCAACTGTCCTGTTTTAGCGGGACAGTCCCGTTTTTGACAGCTCAACCTGCAGTCCTGGATATGTACTGATATGTCCCGAGTTTCTCTTTGATCTGCTGCTCTGAACTGCCTGAAAAAGATACAAAGTTTCTAACTTAATTGGCTCTTGGCAGAGAGCCTAGAATACATACTTAATATACTTTTGTAACAGTTTTATATAAGATAAGAATTTACACAACTCAAAGGGCAATTCACCTTCATTAGTAAAACTGTAATAACACATGGAAACCACTGAAATATTGTTCAAACTTTCATAACCTGCCACATTTTGTAAAATGGGCATGGTAATTAGGGAATGTGGTCACAAAAATCGGTGTGGGCACAAATAATTCGCTGCGCTACTCGCTGTAAAACTTTTTGTCCCTCTTTTTATTTCCAACATGTTGGGAGGTATGTAGATATGTCTCTCTGTGTGAGACACAGCAGAATAACAGAAGCTGAAGAAGCCTGTACAGATGTTGGAATGAATAAATTATCGTATAAAAGGGGGAGGGGCTATGAATGAGCTGTCTGTCCATGAAGTATGAAGTGAGGGGTCCAGCTTGTACAGCAGTGAGAGATGAGGAGGAGGAGGAAGAAAACGCCCAGTGAGCAAAATACTTTTCTTTATTGGATACTAAAGCAGGTTCCTTAGTTTTCAGACTGCCAGTGGAGCAGTCTGTTTTTGTATAAGAAGAATTCATTTTAATAGTTTTGTCAAATATGCTGTATGATAATTTATAATAAAAAAAAAAAAAGTATTCCCACAGCATTTTTTAGTGCATTTTTTTTGTTCAACATACATTTCTCTATCATATTATACTGAAAACATGTGTCAGGGGCATAAAAATAGAGCATGTTGCATTAGATAAAAATGTAATTAAATGGGTACAGCTGGGAAGCACAAATTGTGATAAAATAGCTTGTGGGTTTAGATGCACTCAAAAATGCATCTTAAATGAGCATCCGATGATGATAGAAAGAGTCCTTGTTTATGAGCTTCAAATGCTGCTAGGAATGTATTGAAATAAGTGGTGAGCACTTCTGAGTAGGGATGGGCGAATTTGGGGCGTTTTGCTGCGCTGAAAAATGTGCGGATTTACTGCGAAATAAGCAAACTGCGCCGGCGTCTCGTTTTTTATGCTGGCGTCCATTTTTTGACGCCAGTATCCGTTTTTGGCAAAATTACGCCGACGTCCATTTATTTTGATGCCAGCGAATTTTTGCTGGTGAATTTTTGCGTCCGTTTCAAAAATTTATTCGCCAGTGGCGAATCGCGGGAATTCGCCGCAAATTCCCGACTGGTAACCAAATTCGCCCATCAGAAGTTCTTGTTTACAAAACATGTTTACTTGTAGTTCTGCTAATTTGACAAAACTAACAATATCTCTGAATAAAAGGATATCTGCTATTTATGGTCTATTCAATTGGAGGAGAAGCACTGGGGCAGAATGTTTCAATGCAAAATTCTGACTTTTTAAAGTCATAGCTTAAATATTAAAAGTAACATTTTTCATCTTTAAAGTCATAGTCCTGAGATTAAAAGTAAAATAATTCTTACAAAGTAAAGCTGCTCTTCCAATCAATATGGAGATGTAGCAGTAGTATCATGTTCATATTTAACTGAGAGTGGTGTGTCCCCTTGAATGGTACTTTGATTGCACATAATACAGATGTGGTACATTGGCAGGATGCCCCCAAAATGTTTCTATATCCTATTAATACTCCAGAGACTCAACGAACACATCAGAGGCTCTAAATTGTAATTTAATTTGATTCTGCATTTTGGAAGTGATGCCATTTGCAAAAAGAACATGTAGCACAACTTATGTGTGATTTTTCAAAATGTATGCCAATTTGAGTTAATACTGGTGTATCACACACAGACTGTGACTGAGGTTTTTAAGCAGGCATCCACTGTAACCCTAGAAAGCAGAGCTAAAAAATGCTGCATTGTTGATAACGTAAATTCAGTATGTGCAAAATGGTTTATTTTTTTACTATAAAGGTAAGAATCCTTGGTTTGTATATTCTGCAAGATTCAGCATACAAGGAACCCCCAGTACACCATGGGGCCCATTTACTTAGCTCGAGTGAAGGAATGAATAAAAAAAAAAACTTCGAATTTCGAATGTTTTTTTTGGCTACTTCGACCATCGAATGGGCTACTTCGACCTTCGACTACGACGTTGACTTCGAATCGAACGATTCAAACTAAAAATCGTTCGACTATTCGATAGTCGAAGTACTGTTTCTTAAAGAAAAAACTTCGACCCTCTAGTTCGCCACCTAAAAGCTACCAAAGTCAATGTTAGCCTATGGGGAAGGTCCCCATAGGCTTCCTAAGCATTTTTTGGTCGAATAAAAATCATTTGATCGATGGATTAAAATGAATGAATAGCGCTAAATCCTTCTATATTCAAAGTCGAAGGATTTAACTTCGACAGTCGAATATCAAGGGTTCATTAACCCTCGATATTCGACCTTAAAGGAAAACTATACCCCCAAAATGAATACTTAAGCAACAGATAGTTTATATCAAATTGAATGACATATTAAAGAATCTTACCAAACTGGAATATATATTTACATAAATATTGCCCTTTTACATCTCTTGCCTTGAACCACCATTTCGTGACTCTATCTGTGGTGCCTCAGAGATCACCTGACCAGAAATACTACAACACTAACTGTAACAGGAAGAAGTGAGGAAGCAAAAGGCAGAACTCTGTCTGTTAATTGGCTCATGTGACCTTACATGTGGTTTGTATGTGAGCACAGTGAATCTTACGATCTCAGGGGGCGGCCCTTATTTTTTAAAATGGCAATTTTCTATTTATGATTACCCAATGGCACATACTACTAAAAAAGTATATTATTATGATAATGGTTCATTTACATGAAGCAGGGTTTTACACATGAGCTGTTTTACTCAGTATCTTCTAATAGAGACCTACATTGTTTGGGGGGTATAGTTTTCCTTTAAGTAAATTTGCCCCCATATATTTCAGTGTGGCAGATACATCATTTAAAGTGGCTCCAGCTGTAATTCTTATAAGGACTTATAATATGTATAGTGATGAGTGATTGCTTTGCCGAAAACAGAGAAATTTGTGAAACGCATTGAATTCAATAGTCAACAATTTTCTTTATGTGCGACAATTTTTATTACTTTCGCAATTTTATTTGCTCACTCCAAATGCTTTAAAGTCCATGGGCATTTTTTCTTGTGATTTTTGTTTGTTGTCTCTGTGACGTTTTCGACGTTTTCATCTTGCCGACTTCTTGTGCAAATGCAAAGTCAATTGGCAAGGCATTTTTTCTCAACTTTTTCACACTCCAAATGCATTAAAGTCAATGGCTGTTTTTCTTGAGACATTTTTGTCTCTTTGTTTTCTTTTTTTGACTTTTTCGTCTTTCGTGGCTAGTGATGGGCGAATTGGTGGAGTTTCGCTTTGCCGAAAAATTTGTGAATTTCATGCAAAATTTGTGGAACAGCGAAAAATTAACGAAACCGCGCCAGTGTCCTTTTTTTTATGCCGGTGAGTTTTCGCAGCGGTTTCACAAATTTATTCACCAGCGGCAAATCGCCACAAATTCGCGCCTGCCGAATTAATTCACCCATCACTATTCATGGCAAATTTTTGGAGTAGTTTTGTGCAAAACTATTTGCAGATGTTGAAAGGTGGAATTTTGCCACAAATCCCTGTGCCTGGGCAAAAATTTGCTTATTACTAAATATGTACAATTTTAATTTTTTTGTGACTTTGACATGTATGGGTTGAAACTTAGGAAGCTTTAGGAAGAAAAACTTTCTAACATCCCTAACGTTACAACACACCAATGGGCTTGACCAATAGTTTATGGTTGAGCCTCACATCACGTTACATTATACTGTAATTTAATTTTGCTGTCAAAGTGCTGCTTTCAAAGGAGTTGAGAAGAGGTTTATACATTGTAAAATGGGAGTGGTCCAGCTATAGTTTCCACAGTATAGACTCATGTTTTAGATGGTACTGCATCAGACACCTGCTTGTGCTGCCTGCACTTCACACACAACTCAATTTACTTCACAATTTAATTATTTGTTTTTCATCATTCAGTATGAATTCCCCAGGATTGATAAGGTTATGTATTGCTATGAACATTATTGCAAATTCTGCTTTGTCTATCCCTGGGATAAAAGACATGTTGTTTAGCAGATTCCAGATGCTCTAGGAAGGCCTTTGAAAAGGCCTTCCTAGATTGTATATGCATTATACTTTGTTGTATAAACATAATGGAGAAGTGCTGCTAGATGCAGTATAACCAGAATAGTGTTTTACAAAACATTCACGAAACGCATTGAAGTCAAAAAACTATTTTTCCACGTGACAATTTTTTGATGCATGCAACAATTTTTTTTTGCTCCAAATGCATTAAAGTCAATGGGCGTTTTTTCCTTAAAGGAAAACTATACCCCCCAAACAATGTAGGTCTCTATTAAAAGATACTGAGTAAAACAGCTCATGTGTAAAACCCTGCTTTATGTAAATGAACCATTATCATAATAATATACTTTTTTAGTAGTATGTGCCATTGGGTAATCATAAATAGAAAATTGCCATTTTAAAAAATAAGGGCCACCCCCTGAGATTGTAAGATTCACTGTGCACACATACAAACCACATGTAAGGTCACATGAGCCAATTAACAGACAGAGTTCTGCCTTTTGCTTCCTCACTTCTTCACGAAATGGTGGTTCAAGGCAAGAGATGTAAAAGGGCAATATTTATGTAAATATATATTCCAGTTTGGTAAGATTCTTTAATATGTCATTCAATTTGATATAAACAATCTGTTGCTTAAGTATTCATTTTGGGGGTATAGTTTTCCTTTAAGGCAACTTTTTTGTCCAAATGCATTACAGTCAATAAGCGGTTTCTTTTGGCGCTCAACTTTATTGTCACGCAACTTTTTGTCGCAAAATGTTTTGACATGCAGTGACATGAGCCGTGAGGCAAATTTTTTACGTGGTTTTGTGAAAAAATTTGCCCATGTTGAAACTCAACAGTTCATCGCAAATCGAAAGATGGCAATTTTTTTTTTACTCATTACTAACCAATAATGCTTTCTCACTTCCTGCAGGTCAGGAAAAACTCAATCTGACCCTAACCCATAAAATGTTGCCATTGTAAGACCCACACCTAACATGAATTCACATCTTCTCATTCTGTTTCTACTACTTCTGTGCTCTTATATGTTTCCAAGACAGGGAATGTTCAGGAGCAGTGGAGGAGTGTAATTCCCCAGTTTGACCCAACTCAAGCCTAACCACAATGGTTAGTTATATTTTAACCCAGCAAAAGTGTTCAATTTGAGTCATATATCAGAGTTAAACTCAAAGGGAGTGCTGGCATAAATGAACTCATGCCCACAGTCCAAAGGTAAACACAAAACCCCAGAGTTGCCTCCTGGTCATCTGTAGAAGTGCTTAGGGAGTGTAGTCCTGCTGTGACTTCTTCCTGAGGTTGGCCCAATGCAACCATAGGAGCGAATGAAGAGGAACTCATAGCAATGTGTTGTATGCCCAAAAACTACAAGAGCTGTGTAGATAAAAGAATAACTGGTAATGGTTACACAATTTTATCAGTATCTTACTATTGGCACTTATTTTTATTAAAAGGTTTGTAGATGAGCACAGTAGCTGAAACTGGAGGAATCACTGGGGATTGGGTTAACGCTAATATTAACATTGACTGTATATCCTTTGGTTCATACTAACATGTGAGTGAGAGAAAGTCTCTAGAGGGACAAATTTTGGAACTTTGTGTGGATTTGTATTTACCAAATTTTAACTCAAACCATCCACCAGTTAGTTAACCTGCTGGTTACCAAAAGTTTTGGGTCAACCCACACATCACTACTTCACTGCTCCTAGTGAGCACAAAACAAAATTTACACCAGAACACCATCCAGTTACCTAATAAACAAATTGGATATAATATAACATCAAAAGATGATGTTTCCCTGCCATTCATTTTTGTAGATTAAGACTTGTTGTACAACATGTGCACCTTGATGAGCATTAAGTTAATACTGACTTTCCCACACTCTGAACATCACCTTCGGATTGTGCCAGTATCTGCTAATCATAACTACCCTTCAGTCATGGTTACAGGAGTTCAAGCCAAAATAAAGAGACCTGCAGCTATTCACAACAGTGACTAGGCATTGAAGGTCATACATTAACTCTATATTACTAAGTAATCTATTCCATGTGTTTAACAGAAGAGTCAAAGGGGCCGATTCACTAAATTCGAGTGAATTCGAGTGAAGGATTCGAATTAAAAAAACTTCGAATTTCGAAGTGTTTTTTGGACTACTTCGACCATCGAATGGGCTACTTCGACCTTCGACTACGACTATCGAATGATTCGAACTAAAAATCGTTCGACTATTCGACCATTCGATAGTCAAAGTACTGTCTCTTTAAAAAAAAATTCGACCCCCTAGTTCGGCAGCTAAAAGCTACCGCACTCAATGTTAGCCTATGGGGAAGGTCCCCATAGGCTTGCCTAAGTTTTTTTCATCGAAGGATATTCCTTCGATCGTTGAATTAAAATCCTTCGAACCGTTCGTTTCGAAGGATTTAATCGTTCGATCGAATGAATAATCCTTCGATCGATCTAATTTCCTGCGCTAAATCCTTCGAATTCGATATTCGAATTTGAAGGATTTCAATTCCTAGTCGAATATCGAGAGTTAATTAACCCTCGATATTCGACCATTGGTGAATCGGCCCCAAAGTGTATTTATTTCTTTTTTTTTTATAATCCCTTCACTACATTGTATGTACGTTATGGGCCATTAAGGCCATTTCCTGTATAGTTCATTTTATACAAATAAATATATGCAAATAATTAAATGTTTTAAATTATTCTGTGATAAAACTAACTTCAACTTGATAGTAACAAGTAGACTATCTATTAGTATTAGGAGACTAATGGTATGATGATCCATACTACAGAAAAAAAAACTTTACCCGGGAAACCGCAGTTCCCAAGATTTCTGAATAACTGAATTCTAGATGGCCACTTTGACAGCAAAGCCACTTATTACTGTACATAATATACAATTTCTGCTTTTTGGGACAGCACTACAAGAGAGAGCATACCCAACAAGTAATAATAGATCCAAAAGCATATATTTAATGTCTGACAACAGATGGTGTTTGGTATTTTGTTTCACGCTATAAGGTGCCTGTTAAAATAGTGAATAAGATACCTATTCATATACTAACATATATTGTTAGTAGAAAAAATGTGCAGTATCTAGTGGAGTGGAGAATTAAAAACATATTTTATTTAAGAATAGGATAAATACATTATAGTGGGCTTCTACATGATGACAATAGTCAATAGCTTGTGTGTGGCCTATTAGATTAGTGTTTAAACAGCCTTGCAGTTGATGGGCGAATTTATTCGCCAGGCACAAATTCACGGTGAATTCCCGAGATTCGCCGCTGGCGTTATTTTGGAAGGCAGCGCAATTTCGCCAAAAACCAATGTCAAAACAGCAAAAAATTCACAAAACGCACCTATTTTGTCCAAATACATTAAAATCAATGGGCGTCCGAATAATTTTGACGCGCATGGCTATTCTGATGCATGCCACATTTTTGACGTGGCAGATTTTTTGCCGGCAAATTGTGGCCACAGTTTCACAAATGTATTTGCCAGCAGAGAAACGTGGGAATTCGCCGAGAATTTGTGCAAGGCAAATTTATTCGCCCATCACTACTAGTGACCACTATGTCAATAACTATCCATAGGACTACCACTATGCACATTTGTTTATGCAACAGACATACTTTGTAATCAACAGACCCATGTTATATATTTTTCATGTCTTTTCCTTTAAATGGTCAGGTGTGTCAGCCCTAGGCAGCTATCACAGGCTCTTAGAAGCTTCTACCTCTTCAATATATTTAACACATTTTTTCCAGTTAACTATGCACGTGATGGAAAACTATAATATAAAATGGTTCATCAATGAACATAACATAACTCAGTGTAGTGTAAATAATGTCATAAATAAACAGAGTATTGTTATGCGGTGACTTCAGTATTGATTTGTTTCAACAGTATATAAAATAAGTGTCATTAGCAAAGCCTTTCAAGCTGAACTATGAATATTAAAAATCATTGCATTTTTCTCTCTTACTGTAATGACCAAAAATTATCTAATGATCTACCAGATGAATTAGATTATGACTGTACAGTTTAGGTTTAATGTATATTGATCAGTTGCATAGTTTCTGTTGAGAGATTTTACTTTTCTCTACAATGGCTAGTTTGTTTAGTTCTCAGCTCTGCTGGTAGGGGATGAAGGAATATCCTTTCATGGTCAGTAATACCAACTGTCCATCACAGGGGGCATTTCTGTAACAATTGGAAAGTGGTTTGACTTGGGTTTGTGCTATAACTTAAATACATATTTGTACCACACAGCTTTAATTTATACAAATAAAAGTGGCTGCAGAGCTATGCACACCAAAAGCCACAGAAAGAAGTAGACACATGAGAAGAAGACGGAGAAGACATAACAGCAATGACATCAGCTAATAACTCTAGGTAAAAACAAAGGTGCTGCCAAACTCTAAGATGGTCTATCATTGATACATGGCAGTCTCTGCTCAGTGTACTCTATTGGCCTCTGCTATCTAAGGTGCCCATTTACTAAGGGTCAAAGTGAATTTTCCAATTCAAAAACGTTGAATTTCGAAGTAAATTTTGGGTACTTCGACCATCGAATAGGCCGAAATTTGATTCGAATTGAAAAAACTTTGACTTTGAAAATCGAAATACTGTCTCTTTAAAAAACTTCGATTTCGCCACCTTAAACCTGCCGAATTGCTGTTTAGCCTATGGGGGACCTCCTATAACCTTCCTGTTTGAGCAGTCAAAGTATCATTTTGTAAAATCATTCTAATCGTTCAAATCAAGCAATTTAATCGATCGATCAAAGGATTTTTACTTCGACCGAAAACGGATGTTTTCGATCTAAAAAATACTTCGACCATCGAAATTCAACCCTTAGTAAATGTGCCCCTCAGAGTACAAACGGCAACTTGTGTTTATAAAAAATAAAAAATAGAGCTGTTCACTAGTAATGAGTGAAACTGCTAAAAACATTTGCAAAACTGCAGAAAAATTGTTTTTTTCTCGTGTTTTTTTTTCCCACATGAAAAACAAGATATTTTTTCCACTGAAATAAAAGATTTAAAAAAACTCTACAGCAGATTCACAAAAATGTTTGCTGCTCACAATAAATGCCAATTATGGCACAAATCTGCATCAGCTGAAAAAATGAACCCATCCCTACTGCATAGCAATAACTACTGGAACCTTGAGTGCCCGTTAAGCTAAATTGAAGAGATAAACTTGATGACTGTGCAGGTATCAGGACAATGACACTGTCACAATAACTCTCAGGGATTATTATAAAGGTGGTGGAAACATTGTAAAAATGAACCGCCTGTCCTATAAACAACTTTAGAGAGCACCATGTATACAAATGTATTTCCCTTGATTAAAGTTTATCAGTTCATCACAGATTTGTAAACAATGGCTGCAATCAAGCTTAAAATACACAGCAACAAACATTTATACAGTTTCACTTTTTAACTAGTTAACAGTTGAAAAGAGAAAACTTCTTATATTTATTCCCAATTACTGCTGCTATTACCATATAAATTGAGACGTATTTGTCATTTACAGTAGTTATTTTCATATAGTAGATAGGCATTAAGGGACACGCTGTCAAAGAAATTTGAATTGCAACCCTCTTTTGTTTTCATGACTTTTTATTGCAGGCCAAATATATCAGATTAGAGGTTTTCATTTAGCTAATTTCCTTGTGCACATTAGACCTAATTAGGTTGTTTCAGTCATAAGTTATCCCTAATTACCTGTAAAATATCCCATTTACATTTGCAATTTATAGTTTTGTAAGAAGATTGAGTAATATAAGGAACATGATTGTAATTTGCATATGCAAATCAAGTGAATATTAATTACTCCAACTTTTCTTGGAACCTTAATGAAGCAGCATTTAGAATCATGCCTACCTGATTATTGCTGAATGATATTAGATTCAATTCCCAAATGAACTTTACCAGTATGCAGTTTTCAACCAAAGAACTGCTTAGGACATTTTACATTTAAATGTTACCTTTTATCAAGCAGCAATGTCCATATTACCTGGTATGATTTATTGTTAATTTGACCCAATACGTATTTACTACTATTACAACTGCAATTTTTTATTATTATTTTGCATAATTTGTTTCACATTAATTTAATCATGTACAGTCAATGGTAAAAGGTCAATATTGCAAATGAAATTCAACCTTTTTATTAACCTCAGCTGTGACATTGAAAAATAAATAAAAAAGTAAATGACTTGGGGACACATTACAGTAATTCTAATAAAGAAAGCTTTTTGCAAGTTGCATATATATATATATATATATATATATATATATATATATATATATATATATATAGTGACAGCAGGTCAGTAAAAGTTTGTGGATTTGTGCAGGATGATGTGTATGTCTGTCCAAGGTTTGAGCAGTTTGCTCTCAGTTTCTGGAAATACAGCTCACAGACCAGTTAACGAGCTCAGCAGAATCGAATCTGCTGATCCAGGTTGCTTTAAGAATTCCCAGCCTGCTTAGGTTTTGGCTCCACCCTGGAACCAGTTCTGACGGGAGATAACAGGCTGGGGAGTTCTGTGAAAAACTTATTTTGTTTTGGTAAGCAAACTTTTGGGGTTTTGAGTGAAATACAAACCTTTCTTTTGTGTGTGGTAAAGATTGCTGTTGCTAACGTAGAGACCAGAGCAACGCAAGGTTGTTTCCGGTCTGATAGTCAGGGAAACCAGAATGTATAGTTAGCTGCCAAGCTGGCAAGGGGTTATTTTGCTGTTTTGTTTTATTTTTAACCCTTTTTCCGTTTTGTACAGCCCTAAATGGTGTGCATAGGGCTGATTAAATAAAAATCCACACGTGTGTTTCACCAAACCCATTGTTCTACTGTGCCTGATTTAATCGGTGTACTCATCCAGGGAGTCACCGTTATCCCGTTGCTGGGCTAATCCCTACATATGGTGTCGGATGCGGGCAGTTCTGTGTGGAAATGGCCAGTATGGAGGAATTATTGAGGCAGCTGGTGTTGGCGAATGCAAATCAACAAAAGGCAAATGAACAGATACACCTGGCTGTGCAGCGAACAGAGGTTCGTCAGCAAGAGGCGCAGCAGCAGTTTCAGCAGAGTATGGCTGTACAACAACAAGCCCAGGCGGAAGCGGAAGCCCGCCACAGAGAGCTAATGTTACAGCAGGAGCAGCGCCATCAACAGCAGATTGAGGCCATTGTGAAACAACTCCCACTGAGACAGCAGGCTACAGCAGAAGGTAGTCCCAGCAGTACACCATCATACAGGGTAAGCAGATTGTTACCCAAGATGACTGCAGATGATGATTCTGAGGTGTTTCTGACAACATTTGAAAGAACTGCTGAGAGGGAGTGCTGGCCAAAGGAACAGTGGGCTGGACTGCTGGCCCCTTTGTTAACTGGCGAGCCCCAGAAAGCTTACTTTGATCTGGAACCTATGGAAGCCAGAGACTATGAACGCTTAAAAGCTGAAATACTTGCACGGCTAGGCGTAACCTTACCTGTTCGAGCTCAGCGAGTGTATAACTGGAATTATCAGGCGGGGAAACCGCCCCGATCGCAGATGTATGACCTGATACATTTGACCAGAAGGTGGTTACAACCAGAAACTTTGTCAGCACCCCAGATTGTGGAACGAGTCGTCATGGACAAGTACTTGAGAGCCCTGCCTGTCGCCCTCCAAAAGTGGGTGAGCCATGGAGATCCAGCCACAGCTGATAAATTGGTGGATCTTGTTGAAAGGTTTTTGGCTGCAGAGAATCTAACGGCATCGCTTAAAGATTCACGGACTTTCCACTCCAAGACCAGACCGTCCCCAAATTCTGGTAAGATTGTACCAAGGGATGGGGGTGGAGAGAGTGAAAAAGGTAAAGCCAGAGGTAATGTGGGAACTTATTCTCCTGTATGGCGTGAGGGTTCTGGACGGCCAAGTTCACAGGAGATAACTAAAAGGATTGTTTGCTATCGCTGCAGAGAAGAAGGACATATTGCAGCAAACTGTCCTGTGGTAACAGAACCTATGCAATGTGACTTTGTTAAAGACAGACGGCAATCCATGTATGCAACAGTCGTATGTACCGCTCTGCAGGGAACTGAAAAACATTTATGTAATCTTTATGTGAATGCTAAAAAGGCTGTGGCGTTACTCGATTCAGGAAGTCTGGTGACATTGGTAAAACCCCAGCTTGTGTCCCCAGAGTCTCTCACTGGTAGGAGAGTAGCTGTCGTTTGTGTGCATGGGGATACTAAAGAATATCCCATGGCAACTGTGTTGTTTAAAACCTCCCTTGGTAACCTATGCCATCAGGTGGGTGTGGTTACCAATTTACCACATGAAGCTATTGTGGGAAGGGATTTTCCTAAGTTTTGGGAGCTGTGGGATTGTCCTGATCACCAATCTGTTTTCTCTGCGCAGGAAAGTGTTCCTGGGGATTCCTCTGAGAGTGAGGACTCTCCAGAGTTCCCCTAACCGTATTAGCGGGGGAAACAATAGAGCCAGGGGAAGAGGTGGCATCTGCAGAGGATGTTCAACCCGCTCTTGATTTCCCTGATTTAGAAGTACATCGGGAAAATTTTGCCACAGAACAGTTGAAAGATCCTACTCTGATAAGAGCCCAAGAGAATGTGGTAGAAGTAGATGGGGTGTCTGTTAACCCAGGTGAGAGGGTTGCTATTCCCTACTTTATAATGGAAAGAGACCTGTTATACCGGGTGTCCAAAAGGGAGGAAGAAATAATTGAACAGTTAGTGGTGCCTAAAACATACCGGAAGCTGGTATTGGAGTTAGCCCATGGGCATTTGTTGGGAGGACACTTGGGAACAGAAAAAACCAGAGAGAGAATTATACAGAGGTTCTACTGGCCGGGAATAGCTAAAGAAGTAGAAACCTATTGTGCTTCCTGTCCTGTTTGCCAAATGTCAGCCCCTAGGCCATATTTTCGCAGTCCCTTGGTTCCACTACCTATCATTGAGGTGCCTTTTGAGAGGATTGCTATGGATTTGGTT
This sequence comes from Xenopus petersii, assembly GCA_038501925.1. NCBI lineage: Eukaryota > Metazoa > Chordata > Amphibia > Anura > Pipidae > Xenopus > Xenopus petersii. The sequence goes on from CM076673.1 coordinate 168,448,167, forward strand.
GGTCCTTTACTAAAGTCCACTAGAGGGCATCAGTATATACTGGTAATTATGGACTATGCCACCAGTTATCCAGAAGCCATACCTCTCCGCAATTCCTCAGCCAAAACCATAGCCAAAGAATTTCTCCAGGTCTACAGTCGGGTAGGCATTCCCAAGGAAGTCCTTACAGACCAAGGTACTCCTTTCATGTCCCGGGTAACTAAAGAGCTTTGTAAATTCCTTAAGGTAAAACAGTTACGCACCTCAGTATATCACCCTCAAACAGACGGCTTAGTGGAGAGATTTAATAAAACTTTAAAGCAGATGCTGAGGAAAGTGGTGGATAGAGATGGGAAAAACTGGGATTTCCTTATTCCTTATCTGATGTTTGCTATCAGAGAGGTTCCACAATCCTCCACGGGATTCTCCCCTTTTGAACTGTTGTACGGTAGACACCCTAGGGGGCTGTTAGACATCGCTAAAGAAACTTGGGAAAGTGAATGTACGCCTCATAAAAGTGTAATTGAACATGTCTCCCAGATGCAAGACAGACTTGCCCAGGTAATGCCCATGGTAAGGGAACATTTGGCGCAAGCACAGTTGGCTCAGCAAAGAATTTATAATCGTGGGGCCCAGGTTCGTACGTTTTCACCTGGTGATCGGGTGTTGGTATTGGTTCCCACTGTAGAAAGCAAATTCTTAGCCCAATGGCAAGGTCCGTATGAAATAATGGAGAAAGTCAGTGAGGTAACTTACAAGGTTAGTCAGCCAGGAAAACGGAAACCAGAGCAAATCTACCATATCAATTTGCTGAAACCTTGGAAATAGAGAGAGTCCTTGACTGCAAACACTAACCTGGTTCCCACTCAGTATGAATGTTTGATCTCTGAAATAAAAATAGCAGATACTTTGTCAAAAGCTCAGCAACAGGAAGTCAAAGATCTCTTGTTGAGGAACAAAGATATCTTTTCAGAATTTCCTGGGCAGACAACTGTTACAAAACATGACATTGTAACCCAACCTGGGGAAAAGGTTAAACTGAAACCCTATCGTATTCCGGAATCTAGACGGAACGCGATAACTGGAGAAGTTAACAAAATGTTAGAGCTTGGAGTAATAGAGGAATCCAATAGTGACTGGTCCAGTCCAATTGTGCTGGTTCCCAAGCCAGATGGAAGTTGGCGTTTTTGCAACGACTTCCGAAAGGTAAACACCATCACCAAATTTGATACCTATCCCATGCCTCGTATCGATGAATTGATCGACCGCCTGGGATCTGCCCGTTATATGACTACGCTAGATCTGACCAAAGGGTACTGGCAGATACCTCTCTCTGAAGGAGCCAAGGAGAAAACGGCTTTTGTAACTCCAGATGGGGCGTTCCACTATCGGATGATGCCATTTGGGTTCCAAAATGCTCCTGCTACATTTCAGAGGGCAATGGATAAAATCCTTCGGCCTCATCAAAAATATGCTGCGGCCTACTTGGATGATGTCATTATCCATAGTGCTGATTGGGCAACTCATCTGCCAAGAGTACAAGCAGTGTTGAATGCTTTGCGGGAGGCCAATTTCAAAGCCAATCCTAAGAAGTGTGCTATCGGCCTTGAAGAGGCCAAATATTTGGGATATACCATTGGAAGGGGGGTGATAAAACCTCAAATCAATAAAGTTGAAGCTATCCAGAATTGGCCTCGCCCTAATAACAAAAAACAAATTCGAGCTTTCTTGGGGATTGCTGGCTATTACCGTTGTTTTATCCCTCACTTTGCCACCTTAGCGGCTCCCCTCTCAGATTTGACCAAAGGTAAAAATTCAGTCATGATTAAATGGTCCCCAGAGACGGAAAAATCATTTGAAACCTTAAAACAGGCTCTATGTGACCAGCCAGTGCTATATTCTCCTGATTTTTCCCGAGAGTTTGTGGTACAAACTGATGCCTCGAATGTAGGATTAGGGGCGGTATTGTCCCAAGTGCAAAATGGGGAGGAACACCCCATAGTTTTCCTTAGCCGGAAGTTGAATGAACATGAGAAAAATTATGCAACAATTGAAAAAGAATGCTTAGCGATAAAATGGGCCTTAGACTCTCTGAGGTACTATTTGTTAGGGAAACATTTTGATTTAATTACCGATCATGCTCCCTTAAAATGGATGGCCAAAAACAAAGAGACCAACAGTAAGATTAACCGGTGGTTGGTTCCTGGCCTTACAAGAATTTAGTTTTACAGTTAAACACCGTCCTGGGTCTAAAATGGCTAATGTAGATGCTTTATCTCGGGTTCATTCGTACCTAGTGGCCTGTGTTCCAACCTCTGGGTCGAAACAAGAGGGGGGGGTATGTGACAGCAGGTCAGTAAAAGTTTGTGGATTTGTGCAGGATGATGTGTATGTCTGTCCAAGGTTTGAGCAGTTTGCTCTCAGTTTCTGGAAATACAGCTCACAGACCAGTTAACGAGCTCAGCAGAATCGAATCTGCTGATCCAGGTTGCTTTAAGAATTCCCAGCCTGCTTAGGTTTTGGCTCCACCCTGGAACCAGTTCTGACGGGAGATAACAGGCCGGGGAGTTCTGTGAAAAACTTATTTTGTTTTGGTAAGCAAACTTTTGGGGTTTTGAGTGAAATACAAACCTTTCTTTTGTGTGTGGTAAAGATTGCTGTTGCTAACGTAGAGACCAGAGCAACGCAAGGTTGTTTCCGGTCTGATAGTCAGGGAAACCAGAATGTATAGTTAGCTGCCAAGCTGGCAAGGGGTTATTTTGCTGTTTTGTTTTATTTTTAACCCTTTTTCCATTTTGTACAGCCCTAAATGGTGTGCATAGGGCTGATTAAATAAAAATCCACACGTGTGTTTCACCAAACCCATTGTTCTACTGTGCCTGATTTAATCGGTGTACTCATCCAGGGAGTCACCGTTATCCCGTTGCTGGGCTAATCCCTACAATATATATATATAGTGGGACAGTTGGCATCACTGGCAAAATAAATGGTGGTTGTTTACTATTACAAAAGCCACAAACAGAAAAAAATCAATATATAGGCCACTTATAGTCATATTCTTGGTGGTACAAAATGTTCCCAAGCAAGTGTCAGATTCACTTAAAGTTAAAGAGGTGGTTCACAATTTTAGTATGTTATAGAAAAGCATATTCTAAGCAAATTTTCCATTGTCCTTTATTTTTTACATTTTATAGTTTATTAATTATTTGCCTTCTGACTCTTTCCAGCTTTCAAATGAACACCAGTATAACTACTGTGTGCCAGCCCCCCCCCTGCAAAAAAGATCTCACAGAGCTCCCTACAAGGCCCCTGCCCCACCCACTCCCCATCTCTGTCCCACCCACTTCCCACCTCCATGCCACCCTTCTCCACCTTCCACTCACCTACTCCCTACCAGGCCCTGCCCCCGACCCACTCCCCACCTCCCACTGGCCCCTTCTCACTGTCTTTGTACTTCCTCCCTGATCATTGGTAAGAGAGCAGTTGGGGAGGGCGGAATTCTTTAGCACTATGGATGAAGCAGACCTTTCTACTTCATTGGTTGCTATGATAATTTGAACTCCCTAGCAAACCGATTGCCAAAATCTGGAGAGCTGCTAAATATAAAAGCTAAATAATTTAAAAAAAACACAAATAACAAAAAATGAAAACAATTTGCAAATTGTCTCAGACACTTTAAATTTAAGAGAATCATTGCTAACTCATACTATTCATCTATGACCAGTAAAACTATTCAATTGTAGAAGAATAATCAGCTCAACACAAGTACATGCAGTATGCTCATTGTAGTACTGAAGTGTTTACTCTGTGCCTTTTTAGGTGGCACCTAACAATAAATGTTGAAATGACATGAAACTATTAAAATGCATTACTAACAGAAGAAACCAAAAGTTCCATCCCCATCCAACATTGCAAATATACTGTATCTTCAGGTCCCACATAGAGTATTGTTTTAGATTCTGGAGCTCAAATACCCAAGAAGGCTTCATCAAACTAGACTGAATCCTCCTCATGTTCATAACTGGATAATGGGCTTCTTTGAAAAGAAAAATTAAACTTGGGATGTCGGATGCCCATTGTAACGCTTGCTTTAATTGCAAGGCAGTTACTGGCAGACTTTTTGAGGGACTTAATATGCAGCAGTATTTATAAAATACAATGGCAAAACCCACCTTCTAAAAATCCTGCACTTGCTCCAGATCATAGGGTTTTTTTTTTTATCATTGTCTGAATTTATATCAATATTTTCTGCTACAAACTCCAATCAAATCTGCTCAGTTTTTTACACTTATTTATTATTACATTTTCCAGAAAATTTGTTTTGCGGGAAAAAATCTGATTTTTACGGGGTTTTTTTGGATTTTTTCATCCGATTTTCACGATTTTTTCTAAATTTTCACCTTAAAACTCTGAAAACTTCTGGGTATTGCACAAAACTCAGTGCACATCAAAAAATCATTGGGACTTCTCCCATTTACTTATATGCAACCTCAACAGGTCTGAGTTCTGACTTTTCCATCCTCAGGGTTTTATAAATTCTGAAAAATTGGTGATTTTTTTTAAAAGTCTGATTTTATTAAAAAAAAAAAACCCAAAGCTTTCTTGATTTTTGCATTCAGAGTTTAGTAAATAACCCCCATAAAGTAAGTGAAAAACTAAAACAATGTGCCATTTAGTACATTTATCATAAATGGGCGAATTTGCCTGTGGGCAATAACCCATGGCATTGGCTTTTTTCAGGCAGCTGCAGGTAGAACAATGAATGCACAATTTGATTGGTTGCCATAGGTTACTGTCCATGGGAAAATTTGCCCAGTGTTTATAAAATACCTCTAGTATATTATAGAAAGCGTTGTGACATGCGTAAGGGTATGTACTGTATGTAATATATAAACATAAGCATAACAACAATCAATAAGGTGTGTAAACAAAATATTTATGAAGGAATGTAATAAAAGTCACAAAGTGAAAAACAAATTGCACAAATAAGAATAAAAGCATTTCACAATGTAATATTCTTCCTTAAACTATTAGTGCATTGCACATTTTAATTGCACATTGCACACTTTTAAAGTAGAAGGAAAGGTTTAAAGTAAGTAAGCTTTATCAGAAAGATCTATATAAATATGCCAGTAAACCCTCAAAGTAATGCTGCTCTGAATCCTCTATCAAAAGAAACACTGCATTTCTTTCCTTCTATTGTGTACACATGGGCTTCTTTATCAGACTTCCTGTTTTTCAGCTTTAACCTCCAGGGCTTGGGCCAACCCCTTAGCATACCCTCCCCATGCACATGAGCCCTAGTCCCGGGCCTACCCAGAACTATGAGTGAACAGGGAGAGACTAAGGCAGGAAGTGATGTCACACCAAGCTAATATTATTAGCGGCAGCTGCTAACCTAAACAAAGAGCATCTCTAGAGCTGTTTGCTGCGGTATGGTAAAGCATTCTACAGAATAAATAAAGCATTCTAGCTTGCACTATGCTGGCTAATCTATTCGCAATAAACTCGGTAGCCTTCCTTCTTCTTTAAGAAGAGCTTGAAGGTTGTGTAATCTTTTGGCGCAAACATTCATTTTTGCAGTAAGAAGTTTTATTACATTCACTGCGCACTGGCTCAAACTATAAAATGCACAAACCGTCAAACAGTTAAACAGTTTTCGGGTGTGCAAAAGCAATATTAGATTTGCAGCAAAGGAAAATGTGTTAGCTCAAAGGCATAACTTTTCGCATTGCGGATATTTTTTTTCTATTACCGACTTTTATTACATTCCCTTCCCCCATGAAACTATTGCAGACACAGGTTGTTGTAAAAAAACAAAATTAATTACAATGGTGTATTTTATTTATGTAATGCATTATGCCAATTACTTTAATAAGATTGCTAAGAGAATAGCAAACTGTGATAGCTGAGAACAACACAAAGGCAAGTCTGTATTATGGTTGAAATATTTTTGCATATCGGAACGAATTTAAAACTAAATAGAATAAAGCTGAATTTGCTAAACTAAAAAGAACCGTTGCAGCCCCAACTACAAATATATCATCTCTTTGGGTTGGATCTATAACTTGTTATGACCAACAGAGCCTATATACATCTTTTCCTCCCTTGTATTGATTATACTGGAAAAACATCAAGTGTCACAGTCTCCCATACAACACTCTTTTGTCTTCTGATATAGTGCCAAGCCTTTTCTAAAATTACGGGTTGCATTATATGACTCCTGCTTCATCCTTGTTATTAGAGATTTTTAGTAAAGTTATTATTGTTTGCACAGCTTCTCCTAACTGAAACAGTGGAGCTTTTGTAATTGGACAACAAAACTGTTCCAAAATCAATGCTATAAAATTTTAAACATAATTTAGACACTGTTATGACGCCTTTAGTTTTCATGGTTTATTGATCAATCTGAGCGTGGAAACAGTTGTTTGTAACTGTCCCTATGATACCTCACTATGATCCCAGAGATCCGATGTTTTCAGACATCCGCTTACACTTTCTTCCCATTGTCTGGTTAATTTGTAACAATGTGTTGCTGCTGTTTGATTATTCATACTGTCATACTGTGCTAGTGAGGTCATATTGCTCAAACATACTGTGGCATTATGTGCACTTAGTAATCCTATAAAATGTTCTCTGAATTATCAAGTTTCTCCAGTACATTTTATAACTTCCAAGCCACAAAACAGCCAACTTCCAAAACAGTACATTGTACTTAATTCAAACCAAGACAGAATTAATCCTTATTGGAAGCAATACCATCTTATTGGGTTTATTTAATGTTTACATGATTTTCTTGTAGACTTAGGGTATGAAGATCCAAGTTACGGTAAGATCCCTTATCCAGAAAACCCCAGGTCCTGAGCATTCTGGATACAGGTTCCATATTTATTTAATATTTACATGATTTTCTAGTAGACTTAAAGGATCAGTAACATAAAACATTTTTTTAGAAATTCTTTCTTTTTTAACGAAAATAAAACACCAAGACAGTTTTACAACTTTTAAAACGCAAAGCTTTTATTAAGAAATTACTTACCGATTCTCTACATGCGCTCCTCTTCAGAAACGACGACAGGGCGACGATCCATTGTGCAGTGCTCGATTTTTCCTCCCTGCCTTCTATAGGAGATAGCCAGGGAGAAGAAATCAAGCGATGCGCAATGAATTGGCACCCTGTCGCCATTTCTGAAGAGGAGCGCATGCAGAGAATAGGTAAGTAATTTTTTAATAAAAGCTTTGCGATTTAAAACTGTCTTGGTGTTTTATTTTTGTTAAAAAGAAACTAATTTTTTTTTTTAAAAATTATGTCACTGGTCCTTTAAGGTATGAAGATCCAAATTACGGAAATATCCCTTATCCAGAAAATCCCAGGTCCTGAGCATTCTGGATACAGGTTCCATACCTGTACTGAGTTTTCAGAATCATTAGCTTAAAAACATTAGCTAAGAAGCAGCAAATGGATGATAAAATAGACTAGGCAGTCAAATAATAGAATGTTAACTTAGTCATTCAGGACTAATATTGACTTAAAAAAAAGTAACTTTGTTTTTTTTTAAGAAAAATGTTTTATAGATTACAGTTTATGTTAGATAAGAAATGTGTGAAATTATCCAGAAGATTATTTGGCTAATCAAGCCACTAATAGTCATCAATAAGGAGAGAAGCTGCAGAGGTTTGAACACTTCAGTGTTACTATATGAGAGCTTGATTGTGAATTTATGTATAAATGTTCACTTTGCAGGAAACTGGAAAAGAACTATGGTGACTGTGAATGAGCTGAAGTCTTACTGTAGCTTTTTGGTTGCCTTTTCAGAAACAGAACAGACTGGTGAGACAAGTCTGTCAGTTAATACCTGAACACTGACAAGAGAGATACTGGATACAGTCATAATGGTGAAGGAGATGTGTATTTTATGTATTCAGCATCTAGAGAGTTGTGATATTAATAGAAACTGAGAAAAGCAGTCACTGGAGAGAGATCAGAGAGAGCAGCAGAAGAACATTTTCCAAAATGATAAAGAGTGCTTGGCAAGGCTGGTATAGACATTGCTCAATTAACAGGGGTTACTTGACAGGGGATAGGCAGAGAGGTCTTGAGAACAATCCAAATCTCATCTAGAAACACTGAGTATCACAGTACTTACTGCTCAGTGGGGGTAAATGTAGCAGTAAACATAATTGGGGGAATGTAATTAAAAAAAAACGGGGAAAAAAATTGCAATGCAAAAAGTTATGCCTTTGTGCAAACAAATTTGCCTTTGTACAAATTTAATAGCTTTTGCGAACCTGGAAACTGTTTAGCAACAGTGAATGTGTGCAGTGAATGTAATAAAACCTCTTAGTGAAAAAGTTTTTATTTTGCTCCAAAAGATCACGACACCTTCAAGTACTTCTTTAAAGTAGGCAATGCGCAATTAAAACTCACAATGCAGTTACATTTTAAGGACGAGTATTACATTGCAAAATTCACATTTTTATTCTTATTTGTGCAAATTGTTTTGCTCTTTGCAACTTTTATTACATTCCCCCAAATGACTAGAAAGCCCCAAAATCTAGGCCATAGCCCAAATCGCAAAACCGTTATACACAAATGAATGCCCAAATCATGCTCATGCTAATTAAAAAAAATCTTATCACATGTAAAGCCAATTAGATTCTTCACAAAATATACATTATTGTTCAATAAGGGTGACTGTAATTCCATCCTGTTTTAAGTCCATTTAGCAGCAAATACTGGCTCATATGAGAAAGCTTTACTCTAATAAGCAGTGCTCTTAATAAATAGGGTATCTACTCAACGCCTATGAGAATATGGTGGCACAATTAAATTACACTGAAAAATATCTTCCATTTCTGGTGTTTGCCCAAGCTGGCATAAAAAAAAGCAAATGTCATGCCACATAGCACTCTCTAAAGCCTTCTTACTTATTTTTTATGGCATAAAGTTACAAATATCCTGACATTTTCAATTTCTCTATAAACCACTTACATGGACTGTCCATTAAGTTAAATGGATAAGGGTTAAGGTAAGTGATTCCTGTTTAAGACCAGAGTCATGCTAATGGCAGGATTATGGAGTCTAAGATGTTGAGGGAAAAACATATCCAGTACTGTACTATAGCCATACGTTCACCTACTGGTTGATTTCTGATACAGTTACCATGCTATCTTTCCCAACACCCAAGCAGGTACTTGACTTTCTAATTTGTATTTTCATTTGATAAGAAATGTGATGGCTTCCACATTCCTCTGTTATTTATTTCTCTCTATACACAAGTGCAGCTTGTAATTGCTGTTATATTTAAGAAGATAATTGTGTGTTTCTGCCACATGGAGGCTCTTTTCTGCTAATAGAAATATTAGGCAATTGGTGGCATATCAAGTATGCAGCAAAGCATAGGCAACCCCATAACCTCTTTTTATTTTTCATTTATCAGAAGTCTATGGAGTTGGCCTTTTTATGAATAGTTCCTGGTGTTAATAGACTCTATCCATTTTAGCTAAAACAGAGTGAATACTACCATGCACTGTAAATTGGTGCCATGCCCCTATAAGCACTGATCTTCACAGTTTTTAGTTAATTTATGATTAGTGTCTCAAAGAACAGTGTGCTTATGTTGTGTAGATTTTCTGTAATGTTTACAGGCCAATTCAATTCCTTAAAAAGTGGTTGTTTTTATGCATGTATTCAAGAGAAATAACAACAACAAACTGGAAAAAAGTAGGAGCCAAAGAACGAGACAAGGTATTTGCAATATAATTGTATTACTAATTACTAATTTGTAGATAGGTGTCTAGATGATAAGACGCATTTTGCCATAGAAATCTGTAAATGCAGTGTTTTTTTTTTTAAAAGCTTATACTGTACCTCATATAACTAGAATTTAGCAGAATTCCAGACAGTAATGTAATTTGTAACTTAATTGATTAGATCATTGTTATTATGTGTGCACCAAAAACTAAAATATATAAATATATATATATATATTGGTCAGAGTGGTTTTCAGAAAATAGTGAGAAGATTTTGGATTTTGATAAATAACCCCCTTAAGGTATGAAGATCCAATTTACAGAATGCTCTGTTATCCAAAAAACCCCAGGTTCAGAGAATTCTGGATAACAGGTCCCTTACCTGTATTTATAGTGGGACTATATATATAAGTACAGTAAATATACATATTTATACATGTTGTCTTCATCATAAAATAGCACAAACAAGCACAGGTGAAATATTTGCAACACCCAGAGGCAGTACTCACAGATCAGCAAACTGCAAACTAGAATGCTAGTCAAGTATTATAGTGGTGTAATATTCCAGGAATCTCCTATTCCTGAGCAGCATTACCACTTGAGTTGCTATACTGGAGGCTGACACCACAGGGAACTAACCATCCTGGTCTCCTTGTTGAACCTTCTGGTTGCTCATCTAGCTACACTGATCTGCCTCTCACTCCTTGAGTGAACTATTACAAATCTTTAATGACACTTTGTACTCTTTCTGAGGCCTAACTTCATTTCAGAATTTCTAGTACCTCTTCCAGTCAGTGGGCCCTAAGGAGAAGATGTGGTGGCATCCCCTTTACAGACTAGGGAATCTTGCAATGCCCTGGCTAAACACTGAACTGCCAGAAAAACACTTGGACCTGGACAGGGAAACAACTCCCCCTCCCAAGTGTAAAATGGGACAATCTCGTAGCTGCCCCAACCCCAAAGGGACTGCTTAAAGGAACAGTAACACCAACAAATTTAAGTGTTTTAAAGTAATGAAAATATAATTTAGTGTTGCCCTGCACTGCTAAAACTGATGTGTTTGCTTCAGAAACACTACTATAGTTTATATGAACAAGCTGCTGTGGAGCAATGGCGGAATTTAAAAAACGGCTACTGTATATGGCACACCATATACAGTAGCCAACACCAACACCAACACCAACACCAGAGCTTATCTGCTGTCTGCTGTGTAACCTGAGCCTTTTTTCCTTTGAATGGCTGCCCCATTGCTACACAGCAGCTTATTTATATAAACAATAGTAGTGTTTCTTAAGCAACAGCAGTTTTAACAGTTTTACTTTAAAACACTTTTATTTTTTGATGTTACTGTTCCTTTAAGATATGCAAAATCCTTACTAAATCTCAAATTTTAACTGACATATTCTATAACACTTAGGGGGTTATTTACTAAACTCCGAATGCAAAAATCACGAAAAATTATTAAACCCTGAGGATGGAAAAGTCTGAATCAGAAAATCCGGCATCTCAGACCTGTAAAGATTGCATATACATCAATTGAAGAAGTCCCAATGAGTTTTTGATGTGCACTGGGTTTCATGAAATACCCTGAAGTTTTCAGAGTTTTAGGCTGAAAGTTCCGAAAAAATCGAGAAAATCATGAAAATCAGATGAAAAATCCAAAAAAGTCGTAAAAAACGATTTTTTTCACTTTTCGGGAAAATTTAATAATAAATAAATATAATAAACTCGAGCGGATTTGATTGGAGTTTGTAGCAGAAAATATTGAGATAAATTCGGACTTTGATAAATAACCCCCTTAGTAAGTATGTGTTCTGATTTCTGTTGTAACTAGTGATCAGAGAATGTTTTGCACAAGGCATGGATTGCTGCAAAATTCCACACTTCGTCATCAGCATTTTGCGGAAAGATTCTCTCATCACTAGTTGTAACCCAGAAATTCTTCAGAAACCACAGTGGTTTTATTTCTCTTACACTTTTTATGTGCATTAAGTTTTATGCACTCAACTTTTTTTCCTCATTCCAAAAATCTCTTTCTTAGGGTTACTTTTTTGTCATGATGACATTTTTTGCAAATTTTTTTCGCAACAAATTTTTGCCATCGTTTTGTGAAAATATTTGTAAATGGCAAAATGTGGAATTTTGTAGGAAATCAATGCCTGTTGAAAATAATTGATAATCACTCGTTAATACTACTGCTTCAGCAGAATTCTGCATTGAAATCTGTTTTTCAAAAGAGCAAACAGATATTTTTATATTTAATTTTGAAATCTAAGTTCTGTGAACATATTTGTAAATGGCGAAATGTGGAATTTCACAGCAAATCAATGCCTGGTGAAAATACTTGATCATCACTAGTTAATACTACTGCTCCAGCAGAATTCTGCAATGAAATCTGTTTTTCAAAAGAGCAAACAGATATTTTTATATTTAATTTTGCCTCACAGGCAAAGCTTAGCCAAGTAAATTTTGTTATAGGGCTATATATGTCAGTGGGAGCTGTGGTCATCCTATAAGACCAGACTTTTAGGGGTTTTTGGATCTTCTGCATTTCTAAAATACTCTAAAAATGTGAGATTTATGAAGTGTAAAAACCATGAAAGCCTCTAAGGCAAAGCTTTGCCAAGTAAAAGTTGCCATGGTGCTATATAAGTCAGTGGGAGCTGTGCTGAACTGCTGATCCTATAACACTGGATTTTTAGAGGTTTTGGATTTTTTCTTTGATATAAATTGTCCAAAAACTAAAAAATTTTTTTAAAGGTTTATGTATTTTGTACCACATTGTTCAGCACTTTTTTTGGTTTGCACTTTTTACATTTGGATCTTTTAATAAATGCAATGACATTTGTGGTTTTAGAGTTTGTGAGTTTAGTCGTAGTTTCAAAAACCTCAAAAAACACTTAAATTCAATCTTTAATAAATAAGTCTCCACATAGGAGAAGCAATAACATATCAAAGTAGTTCCATCCTAAAGTGCTTTGTCTTTTTCAAAGCACAGGATCAGGCACAATGACCTGAGATCTCTGCCTATGCACCAATATTCCAGCTAAAAAACATACTTGTTGGCTCATGAATAAAATTGAATATGGTACAGTGAATTATTTGTAAGGTAAACAGTGTAATTTATCAATAAAAATTACTCCATAAAAAGTCACAACCGAATCCCTTTAACGAAATCATATGGGTAAGGGATCTTTTTCACATTGAAAAGAACAAAAAACAAGAGCAAAAACCCTTTAGACTTGAGAGACAGACTTTTCACCAGAAGCAGGGCGAATGGCTCTTTATAATTAGGGCAGTGCACTTGTGGAATGCCCTGCTGGGTGGTATTTTGAAGGCAGATTCTGTTACTTCCTTTAAGAAGGGCATAGATGACTTCTTAGGCATTTTAAAATACCCAGAGCTTCAGTTAGTTTTGTGCTTGTATATATATGTACTGTATGTATGTGTGTGTGTGTGAAATTATGCACTAGAGGTCATTTTGAGGGGTTGAGCTTCATGGAAATGTCTTTTTTTCAACCCAAATGTAACTATGTAAATATGTTTTTGCATCTTTAAGTTTCCAGGCACAAACTCCATCCTTGTAATGTCTCTAAATTATTTGGATCATCTTTGCTGTTTTGCAAAACTGTTAAAAATGTTTTATTTGTTTTGAGTTGAGTATAATTGCTACACATTACAATCTCAGTTATTTCAGCCTCCAAATCTGTTATATGGTTTAGCAGTCCAATGGTGTATTAATTTTAGAGTGCATCTTTCATGAGGCCGTACATGCTGGGCTATAGATCTGTAAATCGCTCCTGGGATCTTTTCAATATGTACTCTTCTGTTATAGTAATGGTATCATTAGTGTTGATTGCTTTTGTTTAGAGTTTTAAAAATTCCTGTAGCATATTGCTTAAGGCAATTTGTATTCATTTTATATTCTCTTCTTAATTTTTCCTACAAATATTTTGGAGCGGTTTTATGATGCCTGCCTGTGTAATATCCCATTGGAATAATTAATACTATAGCTCCTTTTTGCATACATGAATACTTTTCAGTTGAGCAGTTGTTCATGATGGTTATGCGCTTTCCTCCTATAATTTTACTATATTGATAGCAATGCTTGGCGGCAGTTGCAATGCTTGGGTAATTGTTTTGTTTAATCTCAGTAACTAGATCCTTTGTTTCACTATAAGTGTTTTTATTAATTGTAGATTAATGTTATGTACACTTATAGGTACACAATTTTAAAAAATGTCAGAATGTTATCCCCAGGATTGGCAAACAGTTGGCAAACTTGCACTAGTGTAATAATCTATAGCAACAAATTATTTTTTTTTCACTGTTATTCCTATAGCTGGCTGAACATAATTATCATAAATTTAAATACATTTACCAAGTCTTCATTTAAGGCAGTTTGCAAATAATAGAATGTACAAGTGGAGCTCACCATACTTGTGTAGTTCCCCCCTTGGCTACTGCACAATGTGGAATGATATTCTCTGGATCATCTTTTATAAGTCACACTAATCTCACTTTTATTGCACATGCCAAAAACATATAAAGAATTTTGGGCAATAACCAGGACCAGAACTTGGGGTAAATATAATATTCAGAGCAAGCTCACCGAATTTCTTTGTTGGCTTCTTCCACAGGTATTCTGTGTATAATACCCAATAGTTCAATGTATTCAGTAGTTGTGGAACAAATCCAGGGCAGCAACTTGTCTGCAAAGTTCTTTATTGGGAAACTGAGTTTCCCAATAAAGAACTTTGCAGACAAGTTGCTGCCCTGGATTTGTTCCACAACTACTGAATACACAGAACTTGGGGTAGGCAGTAGAGGCATGTGTCTCATTCACAGTTGTGGCGAGGTCAAAATAAATGAGCTTCTATGAAGAGGTCTTATTTATACCGATGAGTGATCTAGTATGTGGTATCCTGGGAGATGGTTGGCCTGAGCATGTGGGTGAAGTAGAGTAGTGGTAGGATCAAAGGACCAAGTAGTATTGGCTTGGGCGACAGTAATTCTTGGCCTGGCTCTATCCATAATAACAGTAGATAACCTGAATAAATATGTGAGAATTTGAATGGAAAGCAAATGTCATCCCAAGGATCTGAAATACCAGCAGTAATAAGATGTCACTTGTGCTTATTATTACAATTAACTTACTATTACTTACCTACTATTGCATTGTGATAAAGAGGACCCATAATACTAGAACAAGAACACTTATATACAAGCTGATTTTTTTTCATCTGCTACTCAATCCAATTGGACATCACAACTGAAAAAGAGAAATGCATTATCATTTCTACAGCACATTAGGCAAAGGGTGGCAAAGGCAGCTGTACACTTAAAAGCTTCATTTGTAGAATTTAAACCCAGAAAATGCAAGCAATTAGTGATACTGACACTGACTTTCAAAAAGAGCTCTTGAACTGAAAGCTTGGGGGGGTTATGTATCAAATTCCAAATTTATCTCAATATTTTCTACAAACGCCGATCAAAACCGCTTGGGTTTTTTACGCTTAATTATTGTTACATTTTCCTGAAAATCTGCTTTGCGGGAAAAAAAACTGATTTTCACGTTTTTTTTTTAGATTTTTATCAGATTTTTTCGGATTTTTCATTATGCTTGATGCCAATGTTATTAATAGAGCATCAAGGTAAAAATATAGGCATTTTTTTCAAAAAGGTAGCAACTCTACTTGACGCTCAGTACTTTATAAGACAGAGGTTTTCAAACCCCTTAATGCTTGACACAAATCATACACATGTAAAATTGTATGTACAAGTAGAAATTTCTCCAGTGCCTTGCAACAGCAACATCAGCAACATCAGTCACATAGTCTATATATTCAGTATAATATTAGAAAGATCAATATATGTTGCTGCTGAATTTAAAAAAAAATGTTAACTAAATGTAAAAACTTTGATGCACTGCTTTTCATTTTTGCTTTATACTGTATACAGAATGTTTAAATGAATGGGGCCTTTTTAGGATGTGATCGCAGATTCACAGAGCCTGACCTTCATGATGTGATCGAGGTATCCCAGCACAGAACAGAGAGAGCTGGCAAGCAGCACAGTACTGATTGGATGACAGACTGGCTTGGAATCTCCCACCTACACTCTGGGGTTTGTTGGTGAGAGGGAGGGAAAGCTTTTTCTTCATGCTGGACTTGGCTGACACAGAAGCAAAGTGGTCATGGCTACTCTACTGATTTCTCCCTCTCACCCCCCACTGTCAGCACAGCAGACGGCTAGTAAGAACAGAGTTCAGTTTTTATACTTGTACTTTTGAGTTCTGGGGGTTCATCGTTCTGTGAATCCTGGGGGTATTTATACATGAAATTGCCACTGTGCAATCCTGCTATGAATTCTGGGGATATTAACACATGGACTAGTCACTGTGCCATCCTACTATAAGTTCTAGGGTATTTATACATGAAATTGCCACTGTGCCACCCCGCTACGCATTCTGGAGGTATTTATACATGGAATAGTCATTGTGCCATCATGCTATGACTTCTATGGTACTTATACATGAAATTGCCACTGTGCCATCCCTCTATGAATTATGTGGGTTTTTATACATGGAATAATAACTGTGCCATCCTGCTATTCTTCTAAGGTATTTATACATGAAATCGCCACTGTGTCATCCTGCTGTGAATTTTGTGAGTATTTATAAATGGAATAGTTACTGTGCCATTCTGAAATGAGTTCTAGGGTATTTATACACAAGATTTTTACTGTCATCCTATGTGCTCTAACAGTCACTGAGCCATCCTGCTATGAGTTCTAGGGTATTTCAAGATTCAAGATCCCTTTATTTGTCAATACAGACTATATATAGTTATACAGTGTATTGAAATCACGTTTCACTCAGCCCCCCCCCATGGTGCATATGCATAAAGAAAGAGAAAGAGCATTTGTGGATATAAGGTGACAGGTGCAGGAAACAGTTAGTTTTTATATTGTTATCATGTTACAGTAAGTACTCGAATTGCTTGTATTTATACATGAAATTGCCACTGTGCCATCCCGCTATGAATTATGAGGATATTTATACATGGAATAGCTACTGTACCATACTGCTATGAGTTTTAGGGTATTTATAAATGAAATTGCCACTGTGCCATCCCGCTATGAATTCTGTGAGTATTTATAAAAGGAATTGTCACTCTGCCATGCTGATATGAGTTCTAAGGTATTATACATATAATAATTAAACATGGAATAGATACTGTTCCATCCTGCTGTGAGTTCTGGAGTATTTATACATGAAATTGTCAGTGTACCATTTGACTTTCAGTTCTGGGGGTTTAGATACTTGAAATAGTCACTGTGCCATCCTGCGTTCTGGGGTTATTTATACATGAAAAAGTGACTTGTGAGTTCTGGAGGTTCATCATTCTGTGAGTCCTGGGGTTATTTATATATGGAATTGCCACTGTGCCATCCTGCAATGAGTTCTGGGTTTTTTATACCTGAAATTAACAGTGTGTCATGGCAGGCATTCTGCAGGAACTTCTGTAACCAAGCAACTGGCCAGGTTGAGTATGTAGAGCAAATCATGTTGATGTGAGGACACGTTGGGGTGGGTCATCGCAACACAACAACCAATTGGGTACTGTCTGCACCTCTTCTGCTATTACCAGGACTGGACAAAACAACAGTTAATATGATTTACAATAAAGCAGGATTTTTTTTAGGTAGTGAATCCCCTCCTTCTTTATCCACAAAATGGCTCAGCACATAGTCAATGTGGCTGAAGGGTTTTCTTTCTCCTCTTCATTCTTTTTTCTTTTGGAAGTGACAGGCAAGTTTGGATAGGCTTAATGAAAATCTGCCCATGGTTTTCCATATGGTTTCTCTACTAATTGTGTTTTTCTGCTGCACTGTTTTATAATGTGTCCGATTTGGAAGTATGTTAAAATACCGGTACAGGAGATAGGGACATCTATATGTCTACATTTGTTATCATTTATACAACTTTGAATGCATCAGACTATGCAAATATTTCCTTTAAATATGATTATGCTGTACATTTTACCTGAGGCATTACATCTCTGTATCACTATACATTTGACATCTATTACATTACAATCATTTTAAAAGCGATTACAGACAGCCATTTTACTTATCAGCAAACAAGCCTTATTAGAGCTAAATGTCTGTGTATCACAAGTTAGGAAGACTTCTGATTAAACATAGGTATGGTAAAACTGTTGATATACAGTCACTCAGTCTGACATTAACCTAAAATCTTTGTTGAAATGGTTATTACTGATGGCATGAAATGTAATTGCTAATTTTCTGCCTGAATGGTTACATATTTTTCTTCAGATTCTAAAGATATTCATCCTTTTTTCACTGCCCATTTCTCTGAGTTAAAGGCAGTTGTGTTGTTGGTCCACAGGCCAATAATTGAACGTGTCACTTGCAATCTGCTGACTTCATCTTTCATACATGTGGCTACTGCTTGATTCACCTTTATGCGTATTTCCCCCTAGATATTAAATGTTTTGTTTGAATTTATGCTAAGTAATATTTATTGTTCATCTACCCCATCCTCTTCTCTGGATTATAAAAGTGACACATTCTATTTTCTTGTAGCCATCCAGCAATTTGATTAAACCTTTATTGACTATATTCAATTATATTAAAAGTATAAAATATGTTAAGCAGTTTTGAAATTTTTGGTCTTATAGCTTTATCTACCTTAAGCACCGTGGGGCTGATTTGATAGCATATGCATAAAATTGCCCCAGTGTCAGAGACTCATTTTGATCAGACTACTACAAGGATAAAAATAAAAAGAAAGTTTAAGAGTGGTTACTACTGGTATACAAAATAAAGGCATACTAGAGCCAGATCAGGATAGATTGAATCTAGCATTATTGAGCAGTGTAATTTTACGCACAAGAAAAAAAAACTTGACTCAAATGCATTTTAGGTGCAACAAAATACTGTCCATTGACACCAATGCATTTGCAAGGAAAAAAGCAACAAGAAAATGTTTTAGTTAGTTTTTATTTAGAAAAGCTCATGAACATATACTACAAACTCCTTGAAGTTTAATGTTTTGAACTGCAATAGACAGATCTATACTTCTTCAATATCTAACAGGTATAAGATGTTTTAAAGATATTTTATACACACAGAAAAATACATATCAACAAATAAATGTCTAAAGCTGTTTTTCATAAAGTTCTTTGTCTTTAATTTGCTTGAAAAATCTGTGTCCTTTTCTATTAGTTTACTAAAGACACCCAAGAGTTCTCTGAAAGCAGGGCCTATACATTCAATCTATTAGCGGCATTTCTTGCACAAGGGTCATTGCCTATTCTACATGTATAACTTCATATTTCATATGGCAAAGTATATAATCCTTTAGCAAGTCTGTCAGTAGCGGTGCCCATTTACAATGGAAAAGAACTATATGAAAAGCTTTTCTGTAAATTGTAAAGTAACCAACACAATTTTGCCTGTGCATATATCACTTCAGAAAGAATACAATGCAGCTTTAACAAAATTGCAGTTCTCTGTTTGAAGGCTTTTGCAGCATCCATTATGCATTTCCTGTGTTTTTATTTAAGTAATCCATTTGAATCAATTTGCATAAAACAGATTATGGAAATAATTTAGGCAGTGTGTTGTTGTTGCAGAGGGAGCTGAATACCCATATTTCATTATCTGATAATGTTACAGAAAGAACATAAGAGAGTATAAGAGAAAGCTATCACAAATAGGGAAAAAATCATGGGAAGAGAAGGAATGTGCATTGCCAGGATGTTTTCTCATACCTAAATATATATATATAAATATACCTAAATATATATATATGTATGTATATATATATATATATATATATATATATATATATATATATATATATATATATATATAATCATTAGATAAGGACCCGCACTCCAATATTTTGTGGAAAAAGTTTTTTATTTTAACTTGTGCATCCACCGTTTCGGCCCATGTCTGGGCCTTTATCAAGGATAAAGGCCCAGATCCTTGATAAAGGCCCAGACATGGGCCGAAACGTTGGATGCACAAGTTAAAATAAAAAACTTTTTCCACGAAATATTGGAGTGCGGGTCCTTATCTAATGATTGTATGCTGAAGCTTTGACCCAGCACGCGTTTTTATATATATATATATATATATATATATATATATATATATATATATATATATATATATTGTGAGAGAAATGCTGGAATAGAGGTGGAAGGTGTTTATATTTCTCCCAGATTTCTCTCTTATATATACTAAGCTCCAGGGAAAGTATGTCAGCAGTGAAAGAGTGTTCTTTCACTGCATTTGGCTTTTGGAAAAGCCGGTAAAAAGGGCCCTGGAGTGAATGGAAGTGAGCGAACTGCCTGCATGCAGTAAGGAGAGAGCCGGACACAGTGAGTAACCAAACAAACTACTGTTTTTGTAGAGTTGGATGCTAGATCCTCTCTATTGTATAGAGAGGGAGCGACTGTATGTTAGTTAGAGCCGGACAGGCTAGGATTTCTTTTTATGTTTTGTTTTCCAATATGCTCCTGTGTGCCGGTTATACATGAATAAAGCTGATTGCGGTCAGCTTAAAAACTCAATGCTGAGTATGAACTGTGTTTTTCTGAGACCAATCCGATCCCTGCAATCTACCTAAACCCCCAGAGACGGCACCACTTGGACGAGTGGCGTTACATATGGTGGAGGAGGCTTTGGCAATAAAAAAAAAAATATATATATATTTTTTTTTTGTTTGGTTTTTTTTTTTTGAAGATTTAAAGGGCCAGAAACCCAGTTTCAGCGGTGCATTATAAAGTGTTTTGCTGCAGGGCAATATGGACGACGTTCTCAAGGCCCTGATACAGGCTACGGCTGCTCAGCAAGAGGCCACCAGAGTCCAGCAGCAACAGCTGATCGCAAACCGAGAGGAGCAGCGACAAGACCGGGAGCTCCTCAAAGAGGTAGTGCAGCAGCTAGCTGCAAGGAGTGTGGCAGCACCCCCTACAGAAACTGCTAAACTAACTGCTATACGGGCTAGCTACTATCTGCAAAAGCTGACAACAAGTGATGATGTTGAAGCTTACCTTTCCACATTTGAGAGGACAGCAGAGCGAGAGGACTGGCCTAAAGAGCAGTGGGCAGGCCTGGTGGCACCCTTTCTCTCTGGGGAACCACAAAAAGCCTATTTTGATCTGGATCATGTTGCCGCTAAAGATTATGACAAACTAAAAGCTGAGATTTTGGCCCGGCTGGGGGTCACCCTCTCGGTCCGTGCCCAGCGTGTTCATCAGTGGATGTTTATGGCAGAAAAGCCTCCACGCTCCCAGATGCATGACCTAATTCATTTAACTAAAAAGTGGTTGCAGCCGGAGACCCTAACAGGGCCACAGATCGTGGAGCGGATAGTGATGGACCGGTACCTTAGGTCTTTGCCTTCACCTTTGCGCAAATGGGTAAGCCATGCAGACCCAACAACTGCAGACCAGCTTGTGGAAATGGTAGAGAGGTACCTTTCTCCCGAAGAGCTACTCAGTTTTCAACAAGTGGAGCACACCCTAGCTCCAAAGGGGAAACTTCCTGGAATATCCAGCAAACCCCCTGCATGGAAAAAGGGACCTACGACCGATAAGAGCATGCTCCAACGTGGAGAATCTACAGGCACTAGACCCAGAGACTACCAAAATGTGTCAGGAGGGACCCCTCCTCGCAGAGGACCCAATAAAGACTTGGTGCAGTGTTACCAGTGCCATATGCTGGGACACTTTGCTGCCGACTGCAGCCTAACTGATGAGCCTATGCAGTGTGATACTGCCTTAACAAAGAGACGTACGTCAATGTATGCTCAGGTTGTATGTACTGCCCTTCCAAAGACAGGGAAGGATAAGTACCTGTGTGATGTTATTGTGGAAGGAAAGCTAGTAAATGCATTATTAGATTCTGGTAGCCAGGTTACCCTGATGAAATCTTTGTTGATTGAAACGCCTCAGTATGGGCCTGAGACGTAGGGGTCACATGTATTCTTCGGGATACTCGCGAGTATGCTATGGCTGAAGTGGAAATCAAAACTGCCTACGGGACATTAAGGTACCCCGTAGGGTTGGTTCCCACTTTACCACATGACATAATTTTGGGGAGAAACTTCCCACATTTCTGGAAATTGTGGGAAACTGACAAGGTTATGGACCAATCCTACTCAAAGGGAAGCCGCCCTGATTCCGGTAATAAAGTGTCTGAGGGTGTACCGGAGGGTGAGGTTACTGCAGATTTTCCCTTTTCTGTATTAGCAGGGGAATCTGATGAGGTAGACAGGGAACCACAGGTTGACCAGACTATACCAGATGGGGAAGTTCATGTAGACCCGTTTGAGGAAGACAATGACATGCCTGACTTGGAGATTAGGAGGGATAATTTTGCTTCAGAGCAGTTAAAGGATCCCACACTGTCTAGAGCAAGGGCCAATGTAAAAATGATAGATGGGAAATCTATAGATTCTGACTCTAGCCCCTCTTGTCCCTACTTAGCCCTCCAAAATGACCTACTATATCAGGTAGTAGAAAAGGGAAATGACCGGGTAGAGCAGCTGGTTGTCCCAAAACCATACCGGCGTATGGTACTTGACCTCGCACATAAACATGTGATGGGCGGACATTTAGGTGTAGAGAAGACCAAAGAGTGAATTTTGCAACGATTTTTCTGGCCAGGAATACATGGTGAAGTCGAGCAATACTGTAGTTCCTGTCCAGACTGTCAGTATTCGGCTCCTAGGCCGCATTTTCGGAGCCCTTTGGTCCCTCTCCCTGTGATAGAGACGCCATTTGAGAGGATAGCCATGGATTTGGTGGGCCCAATAGTAAAGTCTGCACGGGGACACCAACATATATTAGTAATAATGGATTATGCTACCCGATACCCCGAGGCCATTCCTCTACGTAATACCTCCTCTAAATCCATTGCTAGAGAGTTGGTACATGTCTTTAGCAGGGTAGGAATCCCAAAGGAAATACTCACTGACCAAGGCACCCCGTTTATGTCCCGGGTCATGAAGGATTTGTGCAAGCTGTTTAAAGTAGTCCAACTTCGCACTTCGGTATACCACCCCCAGACTGGTGGGTTAGTCGAAAGGTTCAATAAAACGCTCAAAAATATGCTTAAGAAGGTGGTAGACAAGGATGGGAAAAATTGGGATTACCTGTTACCCTATTTGATGTTTGCCATAAGGGAGGTCCCTCAATCATCTACGGGATACTCACCGTTTGAGTTGCTATATGGTAGGCACCCCAGGGGCTTGTTGGACATAGCAAAGGAGACTTGGGAGGGACAACCCACCCCCTTTAAAAGTGTCATTGAGCATGTATGCCAAATGCAGGACAGGATAACCGCGGTGATGCCCATAGTAAGAGAGCACATGGAGCAGGCACAAGAAGCTCAACAGAGGGTGTATAATAGGGGTGCCAGAGTACGCAATTTTTCCCCTGGTGATCGTGTACTTGTGTTAATACCCACGGTAGAAAGCAAATTTTTGGCAAAGTGGCAAGGACCCTTTGAGATCCTTGAAAAGATTGGTGAAGTAAATTATAAGGTTCGCCAACCGGGTAAAAGAAAACCCGAGCAAATTTACCATGTCAATCTTATAAAACCCTGGAAAGAAAGAATGGCATTGTTCACCAAACCTACTTCATCCCTAAGGGCAGAACCCTTAGTGCCAGAGGTTAACGTAGCAGACTCCTTGTCAGACACTCAGAGGAAAGAAGTACAAAACTTTGTAATCCAGAATAGGGAGGTTTTTTCTGAGAAACCTGGACGAACCTCTTTGGTAAAGCATGACATCATAACTGAACCTGGGGTAAAGGTTAACGTAAAACCTTATAGGGTGCCTGAAGCTAGACGAGAAGCCATATCTCAGGAAGTTAAAAAGATGTTAGAGTTGGGAGTCATTGAGGAGTCGCATAGCGAGTGGTCCAGTCCCATTGTCTTAATACCTAAACCGGATGGGAGCTGGCGTTTCTGTAACGACTTTTGAAAATTAAATACGGTCTCCAAATTTGATGCCTACCCTATGCCTCGTGTGGACGAGTTAATTGAGAGACTAGGGACGGCTAGATACCTGACAACCTTAGATTTGACCAAGGGCTATTGGCAGATTCCCCTGACGGATCAAGCCAAAGAGAAAACTGCTTTTAGTACTCCTGAAGGTCTGTTCCAGTATGTAGTGTTGCTGTTTGGGTTACATGGAGCCCCAGCAACCTTCCAGCGTACCATGGACCAAATCTTAAGGCCCCATAGGCACTACGCAGCAGCGTACCTTGATGACGTCGTTATCCATAGCTCGGATTGGCAATCCCATCTACCTAGGGTACAGGCCGTGCTTGATTCCATACGAATGGCCGGTCTGACCGCTAACCCAAAAAAATGTAGCATAGGCCTGGAAGAAGCCAAGTATTTGGGGTATAACATTGGTAGAGGGCTAGTTAAGCCTCAGCTTAACAAGGTGCAGGCAATTCAAGACTGGCCTAGACCAGTCACAAAAAAACAGGTTCGAGCTTTTTTGGGGATCACTGGTTACTATTAGGGATGTAGCGAACTGTTCGCCGGCGAACTAGTTCGCGCGAACTTCGACTGTTCGCGTCCGCCGAATGTTCGCGAACGTCGCGCGACGTTCGCCAATACGAGTTCGCGTTCGATTCGAACAAAAATCGTTCGACCATTCGACCATTCGATTCATTCGACCGCTAAAAGCGAAGGATTTTCGTTCGAATCGAACGATCGAAGCCATTCGATCGAATGAAATCATTCGATCGAATGGCTTCGATCGTTCGATTCGAACGAAAATCCTTCGATCGAACGATTAAAATCCTTCGATCGTTCGAATCGAACGATTTTGCGGATGTTCGAAGTTCGCGAACTGTTCGCGAACTGTTCGCATTTTTGCCGGTGTTCGCGAACGGCGTTCGCGAACACATAAACGGCAGTTCGCTACATCCCTAGTTACTATAGACGGTTCATAGCTAACTTTGCTACTATAGCTGTCCCTCTGACTGACCTTACAAAAGGGACCAAGTCCATAATGATCAAGTGGAACCCTGAGGCAGAACAGGCCTTTCAGACCCTGAAAAAAGCCTTATGTAGCCAACCAGTACTGATAACCCCAGACTTCACACAGACATTTATTGTACAGACTGATGCGTCCGATGTGGGAGTCGGAGCAGTACTGTCCCAAATCAGAGAAGGTGCAGAGCATCCTATAGTTTTCCTGAGTAAAAAGCTGAACATCCATGAGAGAAACTATGCTACAGTAGAGAAGGAATGCTTAGCAGTGAAGTGGGCTCTGGAGGAGCTTAGATACTATCTGTTAGGCCGCCAGTTTACATTAGTTACTGACCACGCCCCCCTTAAATGGATGTGTGAAAATCGTGAAAAGAATAGAAGGGTGACAAGATGGTTCCTGGCCCTTCAGAACTGCAAATTCACAGTGGAGCATAGACCGGGGTCCCAGCTGGGAAATGCAGATGCCTTATCCCGGGTACACTGTCTTGAGGCTAATTGTGTTCCGACCCCTACGTCGAAACAGAGGGGGAGGGTGTGTGAGAGAAATGCTGGAATAGAGGTGGAAGGTGTTTATATTTCTCCCAGATTTCTCTCTTATATATACTAAGCTCCAGGGAAAGTATGTCAGCAGTGAAAGAGTGTTCTTTCACTGCATTTGGCTTTTGGAAAAGCCGGTAAAAAGGGCCCTGGAGTGAATGGAAGTGAGCGGGTGGGACTTCCATTCACCAGGCTATCCAGGTTTTGATGAAGCCTGGCTAATTAGTGGCCTTGTTAGACTTCAGGGGAAATCCCTTTAAACAGTGTAGCTCCAGAGTTACTCTCTCTCTCTTCCTGGGGAACTGCCTGCATGCAGTAAGGAGAGAGCCGGACACAGTGAGTAACCAAACAAACTACTGTTTTTGTAGAGTTGGATGCTAGATCCTCTCTATTGTATAGAGAGGGAGCGACTGTATGTTAGTTAGAGCCGGACAGGCTAGGATTTCTTTTTATGTTTTGTTTTCCAATATGCTCCTGTGTGCCGGTTATACATGAATAAAGCTGATTGCGGTCAGCTTAAAAACTCAATGCTGAGTATGAACTGTGTTTTTCTGAGACCAATCCGATCCCTGCAATCTACCTAAACCCCCAGAGACGGCACCACTTGTATATATATACACAACCAAATTTGGCAAATTGAGCAAATAATAATGCAGCAAATCCATTAATATAAAATGAAGCAAAAACAAGGTCTGCAATTGTGTTATAAATTCCATCAGGAACATCCATGTCATAAAGCAACCTCACGGGGGATCATTTATGTTTCCAAATGATAGAATTTTATTTGTCACAATATGGAGCATGCCTAACAACCATACTATCCATTAATTCTACTCCTTTAACAGTATTATAAGATCAGCACTTAGTGAGCCAAAAAGAAATAACTTTAAAAAGACATGTTCTTTATTAAAATCCACAGAAATAATTTAATAATATTCAACTAGCCATATGTAGAATAGCTTGCTTATAAAATTATGTTCAAGTAGGAACAGCATATGTACAGCCTAAAAAAGTTGGAAGATACACAGTTTTCATTTACAAAGTTTCAGGGCCACAGCTGCTAAAGCTGGAAGCAAACAGGACCTTCCAAAAGAGGCCAACAGAACATAAGCAGACATTTCCTTTTTGTTTTATTTGTTTGTAAAGATGCAAACAGGGCAGCTGTAGACATAAATGGCAAGCACACATTTATTGCATTCCCCAGTTCACTCAAATATGTATGAGGCATATTTGTTTAAATTATTGCTGTTTTAACTATCTTACTTAGCAGTGAAGTTAATGCATACGATTATTTCCAGTGAGTATAATTGTAATAAACAATGCAAGCTTCATTTTTATTTATTAATACATTACATCCTAAACAAAGTAAAACAAAAACCCCAACAGATTATCAAAGACAAAAAATGTACATAGGCCGGACAGTAGTGCTGTAGTTCTAATTTGTATTAGTTGGTTAGAATGCCCGAGTTCCCATGTTTATGCACATACTTTAAATAACTTATGATAATTATTAAATAATGGATATATATATATATATATATATATATATAAAAATATAAATATATATATATATATATATATATATATATACAAATATATATATATATATATATATACAAATATATATATATATATATATATATATATATATATATATAGATATATATATATATATATATATATATAGATATATATATATATACACACTTTGAAAAAGGCTGGTATTCCAGCCAAAACGTCAGTTTTTTGTGCCCATATCATATTCAATTTTTTTGATAAGCCGTAAGACCTGTGAGTGCAGTGTATACATTTGCTAAATGTATCTGTAATATCTAACTCCATTATTAATCTATCTATGAATCTAAATCCAGAATAATGATGTAGTGAGGATCCATTATGAGTCACATCAGCATTGTAAACTAAATATATTCCCCTTTTCATTTTATGACTAATATGATTCAGTTAAACAAACAGGTTGGCAGCCAGTCTGTTTGTTTCATAAAATGTGATGAATTAATTTCCTTAGTCAAAGGCTCATGGCTAGAGCACCTGAGCCCTCAATTAAACAGAGGATTGTACTTATTTCACTGCGTTTATATATAACCACAAAATGCCAAACCAAAAGTTTAACTCATTGCATCCAATGAGCAATTACTGAAACTACCATTGCTGAAGACTAATGAAAGCAACACTCTACTTGGTAGGAATTGCTACTCTAGAGTCAACATGACCCTTGGTGAAATATTAAAAATAATAACAAAAACTGTTTGTTCTAGATCAATATGCATGCATTTTTCATAGCACTTACCAAGATAAACACTAAATATTACCATACAAATCAAATAGCAGAACTAGAATAGTATTTTTTTCCCTAAACTGGAGTATGTAGTAAGTAAAACAATTGTCTGTGGACAGAGGAAGTCTAAATCCTTGATGTGATTAGCACACAACTCAGAGAGAGTTTAAAACATTTTAAAGCCCCTTTCAAATGCTCCCTGTCCGGAAGCTCTGCTTTAATGAAGAATTTTAAATCAAGCACTCATTTATATTTCTCAACGCATCATTCTCCAACTTTCAAAGGCCACTTAATTTCCCTTATGTAGGATTAAACTTGCTTAAACTCTTCACAGGGGACACGAGCTTCTTTTTGAATTGAGCTCTAGATATTTTACAGAACACTAAATATGTTTGCAAATGCTTTGTCTGCTACTTTTGCACTTATTGTTCTTTTTTGGTTGTGCTTAGGTTTGGTACTTGTATACAATTTAATTTTAGTATGTTAAGGAGACTGCATTTGTCTCAATTTTCCAACTTTCCACTAATGACCGAGGCTTCTTTTTTCTTTCAAAGACATTTTTTTAACAGAAGAGAGGCACTTTATAACCCTATAGGAGGGTATTTAACATGGGTTTGTGATTTCTCTAAAATGTTATGGTTCAGCTAGTTCTGTTTCATGTGAAAAAACAGGATTGGACAAGAACAAAATGCAGCACTTTACCGTAAAACAGGGTCAGTTAGAAATTAGAAGGTCAGTGATTGTCAGGAAAAGCGGAGCAAATATAAATTTTACAGATGAAACACAAAATATATGACACTGATACTTTATATGTGTGTGAGTATTATACTTTTGCACTGTATAGTGTATATATCATACATTAATATCATAATTTCCACAACAGTTGTTTTTGTAGCTAGAGTAGTTATATGGCAAAACAGAGAGCTTTTACATGTAATTATCCACAGGATTTGAATCATTATCTTAACTAATTGTATCTAATTGGTGTTTTTAAAAGAGCACCAGATAAAAAAGCATCTGTTACAACAGAGATGTAGAATGTGGCACCCCACCTCCCCAGTATGTACACACTCACAATGGAATAGTGTAAAATCATATTTGTTTTTCTTAGCTAAAGAATTGCAGTCTTTTCAGTACCCTTTGATCTCATTATGAGTATAAGATGCCAGTACAAATTATAAAGTGGCCATCTCTTATAAATCTTAAATTTTCTAATCTACACCATATTCATTTTATATTTAACTACCCAGGGCATACATAATCCAATATAGTCTGTCAAATGTTTGATTGAATTGCTAACAATTGCTAGAGACCCCTTTAGTTACATGTCAATGCAGAAATAATTGCTTTTCTATGCTTTCCATTGGTTTGTCAATGGTCATTAGACAACCTGGATGTGACCTATAGTAGGTTACATCTCTCTTCAGCTTCCTTTGTGATACATTATTTAAACTCAAAGTTGAAATAAAAAAATACATCTAGTTTGACCATCTACTTAAGCTCTATATGTCTACAGCAATATATATAGTTATGCCAAGATCTTATTACATTTTGATTTGTGGATCAAATTGGATTACTGTGCACAAATTTAAATAAAGAATGTGTTTCTTAGGGTGATAAAATATTTCACACTGCTGATCAACCCCCAGCGTGCAGGAAGTTTAGTGATGCTCACTCATGCCCCATTTTAACTAATGAATACTGACCATAGGATGTATACATTTTTTGGGCATTTTCAACCCCCTTCCAGCCCACTTCCATTCCTCAGAGTTCACTTGGGTCAGAAAACCTTAATGAAGTGCTTGGATGTTGAAATGTTTTGCTGCTAAAAGCTAGTTTCATACAACATGAAGCAGAACTGTTTCTCAGACCTACAGAGTCTTTACTTTGAGTTTATGATAACAATTTTTATTAAATGCTTTATACTGTATGTACCTGCCTCCGTTTATTTGTGTTATCTCCTTGGAAAATGCAAACATATTCATTTTTGAATATATTAGGTTTGAGATTTATGCTGGGTCCCTTTGCATGATTTATAAGAAATGATAAAATAATAGTGGAAAATTCTCTATTACCCCAAAGAAGCAAATGCAGTTGTGATGTATTATATATATCTGGAAACCTGTTATACAGAAAGCTCCAAAATATGCCATTGTCGTTTTCAGTAGTGCCCTAATATAACAATCAATTCTGCACGTTTGGCTTTTTGTCTGTAATAAAAAAATAGTATGTGGTACTTTGTGAAAACTAAGGTAGCTTAAAGCTATACTGAAGGCAAAACTATTTTTTTTATTCTATAAAAGTTTTTCTTAGCCATAAAACCTAATGCTCCATATCATAGCAAGACCCCTTTTCTGGCAAATCCCTAGTCTATTTTGGGTAATAACTGTATATGAACAAAAAAAAAACAGTCTGTTATTCCATCAAAATAAATGTGTGGCTTTGAATAGTTTTTAGATGAATTGATTTTGCTTGGGTTTTTACGTTTATTAGATAAAGAATGCATTAGTACTCATGAGGTTATTGATCGTAAGTCATTTGCTAGGAATTTTAAAACACAGAATGGAGTCCTCGAGCAAAGTGGTTGTTTATTACAGATGAGAACACAGATTCTGTATGAAATAAACTTTTTTCCCCATGACGTCTTCTGAACATTGACTACAATATGTGTATATGTACTTTATTTTCCATAAAAATATAATATTAGAATATTTATTCCCTTAAGTACATATGATGTGCTCATGCACAAAAAAAGTATAAAGCACCAACTTATCCTCCAATAATTTGAGTGATATTTTTGACAAGATATTGGATTTGACTAAGGTTCAAATTTTTTAATTGTTTTTATTTGGTTAAAACGTACAAATTGGAATTTAAAACCACCAAATTTGAATGTGAGATTTCTCAAAACTCGGCCCTGGAAACAGTTCTTATTCAACTATTCTCCACCTAGAACCTGCCGAATTCAGTAGAAGTCAATGGCAGAGGTGACAGTGAAGTTTCGCTTCAAAAATAATGCCCCACAGACTGGGAGAGAAAAAATGTTGTGCGTCAAAAAAAGGTTGTGCATCAAATATTTTTTGACACAAACATTTTGACATGCAAAAGTCGTTTTTTTTCAGAGGAAACTCAATTCAAATTCAATTTTAATTTGATTCGAGTTTTAGGGTCGGGACTATATCAATTTGTAGATGTTCACATTTTTTCATAAATAATATACCATTTAAATTATCCCCTTATCCCCTTCAGACCCCCAGTAATTTTACATATTTTATTATTTCTGATTTGAGAAAATGACACAAGGTTAGACATCATGCATTCCAAGAATATTGTTATTATGAATATTAGCTCTGCAGTTAGATCTGCTTATTGCAGTCAGTGAGATTTTGGGATACAAGCAGCAGCAATGTGCTGTTATTGGTCGTTTATGGCATGGCTGGTGTCTAAAGCTGGCCATAGAAGCAAAGATCCGATCGTACGAATCGAGGATTTGTATGATTTTTGGACCGTGTGTAGAGAATCCATCCATTACAACTTGGGGAATGGGCAATGGGGAATTCTAGCATCAGGCCTGAGGCATCAGGCATGTAAACAATGTTCCCTTTAATTCCTTTTCGCCTATCTGCACAAAGAGGTATTTTGTGAGAACTTGTGTGCACAATTTTAAAAACTGTGTGCTCAGGTCAGAACAAGTGCACATCTTAGAGGAAAAATTGCCTGTAAAAGTTATATTTGTGATTTTAAATAAACCTGGGTGCAGACCATGCAGTGCACTTCTGCTTTTCTTATCCAAGACAAATGTCATCGCTCCAGGTCCGCAAGTTAAAAAGTAAACTTTAATAAATTAGTATAAAACATAGCTGGCTCCATTTAGACTATGGCCTAATGCATTTTGAATGAGATAGGCTCTAGCCTATGGTTAAGGGTTAGAGGGACAGCCCATTACTTAATCAGTGCGGAATTCAGAACTGCTCATACCTTTAGAAGTTCATTTCATGAACCATATGCAGGCTAGTATGTTTTCCTTAACTGATGCATAGCATCCTGCTTGTTCTACTAACAACTGTCTCTTTAGACCAACTGTTATGTTTTGGGTTGCCGAGGATGAGTAGAGTATAACAGTGCTTTATTAGCGGGCTCATGCAGGCATTACAGAACAGTAACTTTCACGTTTAAGCTACCAGGAAGTATGCACAGTATAAGTATGAGCACAGTGACATCTGTTAACCAAGGATATATTTATGTAAATATGTATATTTATTCTTATATACACATGTACATAAGTATTCCTGGTTATAAGGGTTCTTTAACGAAAGAGATAGTTCAATCAAAATATATATATTTATTTACAAAACTATTGACACATATCTACAGAAATAATACACATAAAACAAGTTACATTACATAGAGTGTATAACAAATAGTTACAAAGACAATTAGAAATATGTATATGCTGGATCTAAATCCACTGCCTCTCGGATACTCATCCTTCCATTAGGTCTGTCATCTATGTCCTCACTGCAGGAACTCTCCGGACTCTCTGCCTAACTTAGCCTATTGTATTAACGTATAGACTGACCATAAGTACATGTCAGGTTCTGATTGGTCAGTGACCAATACATTAATCTTGGGGGGTAGGGCATAGATTCCTGAGGCAGTTCATTCCAGAATGGAATGGGGACAATGGAATGGGGAAAGGCAGTGTGTAGACAGGAAGGTTTGCTTTTCCAGCTGCCCCTGGTAAAAGGGGAGGGGATTTAACAACTGTATGGTACATTGGGTGTCTTTGAAGCTTGTCTTTGTTATGTCCTGATACTATCTAGTATGTAATTACAAAACATTCTTAGATACAAATCACAATGTATATATACAATATATACATATTGCATATAATAAAGATATAACACAAGCAAATCTCCCTGAGGTAACAGTCCCCCCCTTGTGGCCATGAGAACTTGTACGATTGTCCACACACTTTATAGCTTGCTTGTGTTTTGGTTGCATTTACATTTCTAAGGCTAATGCCACATGTTACACAGTAAGTCAAACAAATAGCTTTGTATATATAATTGATTGCACTGTGTTTGTGTGAGGTGAAGCTTATTAATTGTAGAATTATGACATATAACCCCATAGGCCTATGCACACTAATAACCTTATCCACAAAGTTCTTTTATTTGCACAATTGTTTGACTAGCTGGTCTCTGGACTTTTAGTATAGACATAATATCAAAGGGTCTGAATTCCTTCACTGGATACAAAGTCTGCTGGACCTGTGTCAGAAATTGTGTCGAGAGTCCATGTAGGCAGCATGGGTAGATTGCATCCATCCTGGATTTCACTTCAAAGATATAGGAAAGTCTCTGATTTCTAAAGGCCTTTCATCCAAATGAAAAAGAAAATGTCCCTGTTAAACCACCATGCATTACAAGGCTTACTTGGCACACCTCCTTTACTATTGCTTTCGTCATTGGATGCAGACATGGTTCCCTTGTAGTCGTGTTGCAGAACATGGAATCCTCCATGAATTTTGAGGTAGCTGTTCAGCTGTCATTCTGATTCAGAACACAAGTCTTTGAAACCAAATATCTCCATTTTTGTGCAAATTAGTTGTTCAATGTTCATTTGTGTGCATTTTATTGCAATTTACGGAGTTATTTTATAAGGCAGTGCAGTGATTACCATTTGGTTAATATGTCAAAATGCTGAATAGGATGGAAATGCCACCACACTTTACATTCACCTCACTCCCATAGTGGGATTAAACACTGTACAATATGACCTATTACAATTACTTTGTTGATACTTGCTGTTTAACTACAGCTAACTACAAACATTAGCTTTGTTGCTGCACCTAGTGTTAAAGCTATGCTAATGATGTATAAACAATCGAAGTACACCAAGCAAAATGTAACCAGTTAAGCATTTCTCAAAATCTGAAATAGATGGTTTTCAGCAGAAAACGACAGACAGGATTTAAACTAATACACATAAAGGCACTTATTTACAGTTTTCTATAATTATTATATTTCTCCATGTATCATTTTGAGTTAAAATAGTTCTGGTACAGTACATTTTAGGGAGAAGTAGATACTAAACCAAAATAGATATTGGGTTATATTATGTTCTCATATATATAAATGTATGTATGCATATAGCGCTACTTATCTACGCAGCACTGTTAAGATATAATGTACACTTACATAGTCAATACAAAATATTGGCTACATTCAAAATAGTAAATTAAAAATAAAATGTGCAGATATAAATATGCAAACATTACAACATTTTCAAAAAATTGTCTCAGCTACATTAGCTGTTAAGATCACTTCCACTCCTAACTCATCAAACTTGTTTTACTAAAAATCAGACTTAAATGTCCATATCCATTATCCCCAAGTATGTAGGTGTGTCCACTCAAATCAATAGCTACAAGAGTGAGTGATAAGTTTGTCCAAATAAAAACAAAATATACTATTTTCCTCCCTTTGCTTACAACAGGCCACCTTTGATTGGTTGTGGGATTCATAATTCTCATAGCAGAATTGACTGTTGTCTGATTGGTTAGTTGTAACAACTCAAACAATGCATTGGTATTCATGCGTCTGGTGGGAACTGTCGGAGTCGGATCTCCAGGGTTGTGTTTATATATAAACAATAGGTGACCTTCCTGCATTTAGTATGCGTGGGGATGTTTATGTATAGACAATGGGAGCCGGTGCCACATTAGAATGCATGGTCCCTATGTTTATCTATAAACAATTGGTGGGTTTGAGCCTGTTTTACAACAAAAGGTTGAATGAGTGATAAGAGACAAATCTTGTTGGGAAATCTTTACTTAGAAACCACTATTTGTACTTTGTTTGGTTTTCTGTCTAACCTAAACTAGATTTGTCTCCAACTGTTGTAAAATGTTACTTCCCTCCAGCAACGTCTGTCTGATTATTCTCACAGATGGTCATCCCCATACATAATATCCCATATTCACATCTATCTATTACATTAATATCTATATATATACAGATACCAATGGAAGTTTTACATAAGCAGTCTCGTTGGTTAACAGTCCTCCCCTTGTGGCCAGTGAGGCTAGGCCACACCTATGACAATAACTGCTTATGTCTCATCTCCATTAATACTTTGAGTTTTTCCCTTTGCCGTTTGAAAAGTTGATTCAGGCAAATTATCATTCCCATCATGATTATTAATAACATTGCTTGTGCAAACAACAGTCCCTTCATACCAATCTCTATCCAAGTATTTGTCATAACCAAATTCACATCCCCATCATGCAGCATCTCATTCAACTCATTCTCAGTTTTTCACCGTGCTTTTGTATCACACTTGTGTCCTCCCTGTCTAATAGATTATGTAAATTATGGGACAGGGGATCTATGATCATATCAAACACATAAAATGGAATAAAATACATAACACTAAACCATACATTGACAATTGTCATTTGTGCACAAATACCCTTTTAGATATAAAAGTGTTTGTAAACCAATTTTTAATAGTGAGCTCACGAATACCATATGGATTTTTTAAAAAAAAATAAAAAAAAAATACACTATCATACGAAAACACAGACATAACAAAACATGTTATTGATGGCCATCAAATGTTAGTGCATGCACATTTTCCAAGAGGAGTGTTAGAAAACAACAAAATAAAGTTGCATTTCAAGTTACCGAACATTAGTTTGTTAGTAAGGTAATAAAACAAGAGGATTGGTAAGGTTTTCATCCACAGCGGAGTCATCATGACAAAATATGACTGGGCATCTGATTTTCCTAAATAAAAGAAATGAAAGAACCTAGCAAGGAAACAAAGTTAATATACACAGTATGGAAATGGGTTACCTGTTTGTTGTGTTGCCTTTGGTATGTAAACTAATTATGCTCATTACACAACATTCACTGCTAGTAAACTATTTATTCACAGAGAACAAAATTAATTCCATTTTATTACTTACCTACAAGAGTGCCCATTTTATCAAGGTGTTATACTACCCCCCCTTGGGCACCTTGTATAATAAAACAAAAATATCAACTGAAAATAACTCAATAGACAAAATATTAATGTGTAGTGCCATCATTTGGGGTGTGGCAAGTAAGGTTGAGTTTTCTTTTTACAAAGGAATGGCTTTGAAGGGTTGTTTACCTTACAGCATAATGCTAATTTGTAAGGGCCCTTGGATAATTTCCACCTTTGTGACAATTACAGTTTGTTGATTTGCTCCACAATATGAGAGATAAAAGTTCAGGATGAATGGAAGACACATCCTGTTCTGAATTTTGGGCAAAAGGGAACTCTTTAGAGATTTTTAATGGAAAACACAGTTCTTTCCCCAAAGGGTTAACAGTACTTGTTTTAAAATTACTCACAATTTTACAGTTGGTAATTGTGGGAGAGGTTGTATAGGGGGTTTTACTTACCATGTTTTTGAAAGCACCTATATCACAATTGTAATCTTTGATATCTATTAGTTTTGAATTTTGGTCTAGGGAAAACAAGCTACTTAAATCATACACATCAGACTCATCTATTGCATCAGAAGTATAGTTTTCTGTATCACGATTTTGAGTCTTATTTTTACTTGGTGCATGTTTTTCTAATTTATCAGCTGAAGAAGAGACTGTGGCTACTTTATAGTTGTTTCCCATGTGCTCTGTTTGAGTAGATTTTACTGCATTCAATGGGACAATCTTAGTATATTTTTCCTGTAAGTCATTTAAATCTTTTTTACATTTTACCATTTCTGTGTGGCACAAATCATACTTAACAACTGCATCCTTATGGGACAATTGCAGAATGTGAGTGGCCTGTTGGAAATCATTATTTTGGGTCTGTAAAGAGGTTACTTTATTTTTGAGAGAATCAATTTTGGTGTGTAATTCTAATTCTCTCAAAGTATTTCTCCTATGTTCTGTCTTAAGGCTGTTTTCTAGGGCATTTATCTTTACGACCATTGTTTGGTATGCATTACATTTAGTTGCCGTTTGCATACTTCTGTTAGAGGTCTGTCTTTGAGCACTGTGTACATTTGTTACCTTGCTTTGGAAGGTATTGTTATTGTAATGACCATTTGCTTTGTTTATAGAAGAGATACAGGGTTTTGCATGGCATACAGTCACATCTAGATTATTTGCATTGCTATTGCCTGGTCTGAATGGCTTATGTTTCTGTAAGACATTAAAGCATTGTTGCATTAATACAATTATTTCATTATAGGCTTGTGTACGGGGGTCTATTAAAAATCCACATTTTCCCCTAATTTTTGGGTGAGCATTGCAAATTAACAAATTCTTGTATTCTGAGTCATCTCTGTTTCCTTTTCTGCCTTTGCCAATGTGGTAAGCTGCCCATAATTTGTTAGCAAATAACAATGGATTCTCATTTTGTTTTTGCTTTGTTTTGTATGCAGCCATAAGGCCAATATCAAATGGATGTAAGACTTTTATTAATTCATCCACAGTATCATCATAACTTCCTTTTCCTTCTTTAATACTGTCTGCTAAACATTGCCAAGTAGACATTTCAATTGTCAAAAGTAGAACTTTAACTTGTTCAGTTGGGTCTGTAACTCCAAGCAATTTGCATCTTTGCAAGACAGTAGTTGCATGGAAAGTTGTATGTACTTCTGGCTTTAATTTACCAATATCATTTGCTACTAATAACAGAGTCTTTAAAGACTGTCTGTCTTCGTTGCAATGCAAATAATTCATGTCTATAGACATTATTTCCTATAGACCCATAAATAAAAGCTTATTAGCAGATATAGCAGTATTTGAGATTCTGGTAAACTAAGGCTATCAATACATTAGAGAAGCTCATATTCATTACACATTGTAATTATGCAAAGTAAGCAATGCCTGAATTAGCTTACATTTACTATTGCTGATTTCCAACTCTAATGTGGACCTAAAATAGTAATGTCACAATTTCCTAATACTGTGTCCATATTCATAGATAGAAATATTTTAAAAGAGACTATCTGTTTCATTACCTATTCGTGGTCGCCATTCTGTTGACCAAGGATATATTTATGTAAATATGTATATTTATTCTTATATACACATGTACATAAGTATTCCTGGTTATAAGGGTTCTTTAACGAAAGAGATAGTTCAATCAAAATATATATATATTTATTTACAAAACTATTGACACATATCTACAGAAATAATACACATAAAACAAGTTACATTACATAGAGTGTATAACAAATAGTTACAAAGACAATTAGAAATATGTATATGCTGGATCTAAATCCACTGCCTCTCGGATACTCATCCTTCCATTAGGTCTGTCATCTATGTCCTCACTGCAGGAACTCTCCGGACTCTCTGCCTAACTTAGCCTATTGTATTAACGTATAGACTGACCATAAGTACATGTCAGGTTCTGATTGGTCAGCGACCAATACATTAATCTTGGGGGGTAGGGCATAGATTCCTGAGGCAGTTCATTCCAGAATGGAATGGGGACAATGGAATGGGGAAAGGCAGTGTGTAGACAGGAAGGTTTGCTTTTCCAGCTGCCCCTGGTAAAAGGGGAGGGGATTTAACAACTGTATGGTACATTGGGTGTCTTTGAAGCTTGTCTTTGTTATGTCCTGATACTATCTAGTATGTAATTACAAAACATTCTTAGATACAAATCACAATGTATATATACAATATATACATATTGCATATAATAAAGATATAACACAAGCAAGTCTCCCTGAGGTAACAACATCGACAAGCCATTTGTATAAACACCACATATTCCCCCTATAGTAGGAAAGCATTTAGACAACTATAATAAACAGCAACAATTAAACAGTATGCATTTTAAAACAATATTATACTATTATAATATTATATAATTCTGATTCTCTCAGTACGCCTTATAGGTTCACTTTCTTCAGGCCTATTGCAGTTGGCATCAGGAGTAGGAAAATGTCCTTCATCAAATAGAGCTTCTCCAAAGTCATATCTAACAGGAGCAAGACGACTTGCATTCCATATGCGTCATCAGACAGTTCATATGTATATGGTAAATTTAGATTGGCCTTGTTTCAGTATTCCTGGTTTCTTAATTCTGACTAAAGATCCAGTCTGAAAGTTTACTTCTCTGGCATCACGTTTTCTGTCAGTATAAGCCTTGCATTTGGCTTGTTGACGTTTCACGTCAGCAGTAGATAATTTTTGAAGTTTGATGTCTGCAACATGTAACTTAGTGTACATCTGTCTGCCATGTAATAATTCAGCTGGAGATGATTGGGTTGTTGCATGGCGTGTTGCTCTGTAGTTATGTAGGAACTCTGTTGTAAATATTTTCCTAGATTTCCGAGTAAGATTTGCTGTCTGTAGTGCTTCTTTCAGCCTTATGTTGAATCTCTCGATTTCTCCATTTGCTTGTGGGTAATAGACAGAAGATTTTCTATGCACTCTCTATGCATTATTCCTCTCTCTCAGAAAGGATTCAAACTCATATGAGACAAACTGTGGTCTGTTGTCTGATATTAACTCCTTTGGATTACCTTCTCTACTGAAGAATGTAGACAGCAATGGTATTACTGTAACTTATGTTATATGAGAAACAAATGCAATTTCAGGCCATTTACTGTAATAGTCTATCAAGGTTATAGCAAATCTACAATCTATAGGAGCATCTGTAAAAGGACCGACAATACCAATAGCAAGTTTTTCCCATGCTGAATCAGGGAATGGTACTGGTTTTACATCTGGTCTCAACTTAACTTTGTGTACAAAGTTCTTTGCACAACCCAGTGAAGTGTTGTTTTGTGGTGAAATTTTAGACACAGGCTGTGTGGCAGGCACTGGTGCTGTAGTAATGAGACCATCAACTAATTTTAGGTTTAATACAGCAAAGAGATCCCTTTCAAGTATAGCAGTACCCTTATTCACAATGTAAAAGTCACATTTTGCAGTATTTGATTCAAATTGTACAGTCACTGGCAAGCAACCAAGCACAGGGATTGGATCCTTTAAGTAACTGACCAGTTTCAGGGCAGGTGCAACAAGCAGATTTTTTGCAAAGTATTTCAATAAAATATCCTTTGGTAGTATAGAAACAGCTGAACCTGTATCAAGCATCAGGTTAATAGTCCCTTGTCAGCAGACGCAGTACTGACACTGCATATAAACTTGTCTGGAATAAATGTACCAGTTTTATCCACACTTAATACTGTGACATTTATAGTAGTGACTACATGAACATCTTAGCAAAATCTTAGATCTTAGCAAAATGTCCTACTTTTGTGCATTTGCGGCACAGTTTAGCTTTTGCAGGACATGTAACATGATTTGCAGTGTGTTGTGTTGAACCACAGCGAAAGCAGTATTTTTTATTTGTATTTGCTGCAGGGTTTTGCAGTGTAGGTGAATCCCTTTCCTTAGCACACAGGCCACAGTGTTGAATTCACAATCTGTACATTCCCAGCAGTTCCCTGACTGAGAGTTACCACTGCTGTTTCAATTTGGCTGTAACTGTAATAGCCTTTGCAAGGGTTAAATCCTGCTCTAGGAGCAGTCTCTCTCTCTAATGCGAGGTGAGTTTGTTTTTTTCCACTATTTGGTCTCTTAGCATTTCATCTGTTGTCCCAAACTCACAGGTAACAACCAGATCTCTCAAAGCTGCTACAAATTGTTCTGTGGATTCACCACGTTGGCAGAATTTATATCTTTCATCAACCACATTTACTCTTGGCATGAAAAAGTTCTTTATAGCAGTATGAGCAGTTTCATAAGTATCATCAGGAAATGGTAATGTATAGAATATACGCTGTCTCTCTGCTCTAAGGCAGTGAATAAGTAAAGCACCCTTTCTAGCAGCAGAAATCTCCCCTTGGTCAGCAGCAATAATGTCATTTTCAAACATACGGATACAAGCAGTAAAAGGTATGGTAGGCTCACCAGGGCTTGGAAGAAAAGGTGCAGGCTGCTGCAGAGGTAGAAGATCCATCTCGTCGTCAATCTGTTATGTTTTGAGTAGCCGAGGATGAGTAGAGTATAGCAGTGCTTTATTAGCAGGCTCATGCAGGCATTTTTCACTTTTAAGCTTAGAATCAGGAAGTATGCACAGTATAAGTATGAGCACAGTGACATCTACAGGCCATTTGTATAAACACCACACAAAACATGGTATAATGTCGATCCTACAATTTAGATGTGCGTGCACCAGGAGGCATGAAAATAAATTTTATTTCCCTGTTACCTCTCATGATGTTCCATGATGTTATACACAAGAATCTTATTTATGCACATTTGAGATAGTAAATGTTTGTCAGTGCTTCAGCCACTTTGTGATTCCTGTTGTGGTGCTATCCTACTGGACTTCTGTTCTTGTATATGTATAAGATATACCATGGTTGGGGGTTATTGTTTTAATTATTTAAATTGTTTTTAATGTACTGCTGTTTGATATTTTATTGTTAGGCCGGTGTGCAATAAAGTTTGTCTAATTTAACACCTTTATGTACCTGAAAGCAGCTAAAACTTGAGAGGTTGTTTGCAGTAGTTCTGACTCATTGCAGCGCTATTTCAGCAAAACCCTGCATATGCCAATAAACTTGAAGGGGGATTGATAATGACATTACAACTGACTCTTTGCACCAACAGGTTAGGTCAATTGTCTTGCTGAAGGGAGGTTAATATTGCTCAGACCTGATTGATATGGTGATCATAGTAATAGAGCCAGTAATGACATAGAGGTATCGTGAAGGGAATGCAGAGTAAAAACATGCATAAAATAACTATCTACAAATACATAATTAAGAATGTATTTTATTAATATGTATTTAATTAATTTGATATTATTGCAACATATTTATGCACAACATCAACATATAATAGCTACCTTTTAAAATAATAATTCTACAATACATTTCATACAAAACAACTCTGTTTTAGCTTTTAAACATAAAAATAAGGAAAAATAAGATCATTTTAGCTTATTAGTCCATTTCATCTTATGTTACAGCATCTGTGGATATCTTATGAAGAGCTGAAACACGTTTAATAATATTTAATTTAGCTCAATACCAGTTTTCCTAAATAATTTTTTTTTTTTAATCCCTTTTTTTTAATTCAGGCACATACAGCAGGCTTAGCATTATTGCTTCTGATTAGTCATTTCATTTGCTTCATTTGTAGATAAATGATAGTTGTTTTAGTATGAAACAGTAAATAAAGTTAGTAACTGAAAATAAACAAGTGAGGATTTAAAACTAATATTTTCTGCAAATATGAATTGCTAATCACAGACCATAATTAAAATAGTTCATCGGGTTCAAGAATACGGCTGATATGAAATGTGATCATTCAATCTTGAATGCTGAATACATTGCAGTTTATTGGATTTGTCTTTCCTAATATATATTTTATGTTTTATCCACTGCGATTATCTTTATGTTTTTCAGCTCAGATATGTAGAATGCCCTCTTTCTTTGACATAAAAGTAAAATTAATCTTGAATATTATGATAACTAAATACTAATTTTGAAGAGTGATGAAAAGTCCTGGACAGTATTATTTCTCCTGAAGGTTTCATATTTGGGATTATCGAGGAGATATTGCCCAAACTAAGACACTGCTGTATTGTGCAAAAAAGGCTATTACTCTACACTGGTTGAGGCCCAAACTCCTACCATCTTTTACTGGCTAAATCAGGGTAAAAACTGAGAATATCTGTATTTTTAGGCAGCAGCAACTGATGGGGGAAAACACATATTTAAAATAAGGACAAAGCACATGTTAAATGGAGGCAGAATTAAAGTCTTAGAAAAAATACCCATCATTCCTAGTGGTACGGTCACTTTACATTTTGAAATGTCATTACAAGCTTGTGCTCTGAAACACAAACATAAATGCCTTTATATTATAATCAATACAATAGTCGATTAACATATATGTATTTACTCACAATGGCAGTGATTTATTAGAGAGATTTGATACATTTTCTTTGCTTAACAAATGTTTGTTTAATCCTAACTCTTTATATGGTATGTCACATATACAGTATTTCCCAGCATGTGCCAATTCAGAGATCAGTTATTTCACATTGTTGGTTTAAATAAATCGTATAAAGCACAAATAGTAATATAGTATGTATTGCTCTTTACTCTTTGCCCAGGCTCTTTGATGCTAATGAAGTTTGTACGATACACTCTGTCTCACTCTGATAATCATCATCATCATTTATTTATATAGCGCTGTCAAGATATGCAGTGATAAACATGTCTTGCTCTCTGCTTTTCTTACTAAACATGGGCAAAGCTATTTAGAAGTTTAAAAAATTCTATGAAGTTATGTGGTCTCATAATTATCCTATACAAGGCACTGGTATTACCTTGCTACAAACAAGAAAACATTTTGAACCTATTGCAATAGTTATAGACATGCCATATAAAGTGAAACACCAAACTGACATGTCTGATTGACATTCTACATAGTTATGCTTGAAAATATAGTGATAGCCGTACCACTTGGTGACATATTAATCTATGTATAGGTAGCCTGCATTCTTTTGTGATATCTCTTGCTGTAAGGAGGTAAAATATAATTTTTATTTAAAATGTAAATAGTTAGGCAATATTAATTTCAGCCAGCAGCTGGCACCAACCCTAAAGGTTGGTCTGAAGGGGAATTCCTCTTTAGGAGCTTAAATAAGGTGGAGATAGGGACTTCCTCTTTGGCCTCATAACATCTGAAGGCAAGAAAGACTGCAGAGCCAGAGGCTGCACCCTGCTATGACTGGGAGAGTTAGGAGTTCAGTAGCAGGTCTACCTTAGAGATGAGACATAGCTGTGCTACTAAGGGAAGTGTCACATTTGGTATCCCAAAACCTAAAACAGACGACAAGGTTCTGGTCACGGCTCATGCTTCTGCCTATAACAGCCACCTTTCATATCTGGAAGAGCCCTTCGCTAATTAGATGCCGCCAGGCTTAAAGCAAGAGAACCAAGGTGAGGGTTCTGGGCAGGCAAGGGAACCAGAACATGTGAAAGGAGGAACGGGGAAAGAGTAAGAGTAGTTGTGAAACAGGGCAGGATCAATAACCAGTGCAGTACAGAATCAGAATAGAGAAAGGTAGTCAGTAATCAGACAAGGTCAGTTCAGGTAGGGAATCAGCATGGTCAAGGACATGCAAAGGTCAGGAACAGTAAATCAGATCAAGAGAGTAACCACATTGGGCAATGAGTCAGTGCAGAGCAGAAGCTTATATAGTCAACCTACTGGCTTAAACTGATTACCTGTAGCCAGTTTAGCAACAGGTGAAACAAGCCATGCTACTTGCAAATACAAGGATAGCAATAGCAGTGAACCCGGACCTTAGTTGTCTGCTCATATAGTAGAGGCAATGCAGACAGCTTGAAAACACCAGTTCACTGGTTCAATTCCAGGAAGGATATTACAAGCAGACTGTGGTCGTGATGAGGCGTTTGTGATTTGTGTTAGGACATGGGCGATTGTGCTCAGTCAGGGATTGGCTCATTTGCCCACAGTTCCTCCAGGGGTTTCCAGTGCAGATCACTGACCCAAGACCATCCAGAGGTACATAAGGGGAGGCCTAAAGATAACTGAAGAAGGCCATAGCATGTTGGTGCCCATGTGTAGCGTATGCAGCCAAGAGGTAGCAGAGGCATTAGACCATGACAGCCAGTACTGTAAGAACTGATGGCCTGATGCTCCCCGGGTGGGAACAGTCTGCTCTGGTAGAAGGACAGAAGGGGCAGAAGTCTTGGCCCCCTGGCTTCAAAAGATCCATCTCAGCCAGGCCCGGACTGGCAATCTGTGAGTTCTGGCAAATGCCAGAGGGGCTGCTATAAGGTCCCATAGAAAGTCAGTATTTAGTGGACTGGTGGGGGTTGTTTGGGCCTCTGTGTACCTGAAATGCCAGGGCCTGTTTTAATTCTCAGTCCGGACCTGATCTCAGCACATGAAAGGCAGACATCATGCATTGTAAATTTGTGGGACCACAAAAATATTCACTGTAAAAAGCAGGAAAACTTAAAATAGAGGTTTTACTGTATCACTACATTTTTGGTTGTTTACAGGAAAAATATATAAGATTTTCATTTCCTGTATAGATTTCCTGCACAATAATCCTTACTTATCTCTACACAGATACTGCCTGAATGCTTGGGATATGGGATTTTCTGGATTAGGGGAATTCTCATAATTTGGAACAACATACTCTAAGGGGCCTATTTA
The DNA here is from genome assembly GCA_038501925.1 of Xenopus petersii. Lineage (NCBI taxonomy): Eukaryota > Metazoa > Chordata > Amphibia > Anura > Pipidae > Xenopus > Xenopus petersii. The sequence continues at coordinate 168,493,011 of CM076673.1, forward strand.
CTAACATTTAAATGTCTGGGGTTTTTTTCTTTTTTTGCAAATCTCTTAAAATTCATGGATTTTTCTGTGTAAAAAACAAGAAAAACTCTAATTCAAAAAATTGCCAAGTCAAAGTTGTGAAGATGCTATATAAGACTTTTAGACATTTTGAGATTTAACTGCCTGAAAAACTTGAAATTAGAGGTTTTTCAGTGCATCAGTGCAGAGTTTTTTTTTTGGTCATTTTTTGGTCATGTGGTTTCGTATCTTTTAAATTTCATGGCATTTATAATTTTAGAGAAAATTAGTTTATTCATGGTTTTACAAAACTCTAAAACCACTAAAATGAGACTGTTGCTAAATGGGCCTCCACGTCTACTAAAACATAATTTAAACATTAAATAAATCCAATAGGATTGTTTTGCCTCTAAGGATTGATTATATCTTACAATAAAGTACAAGGTACTCTTTCATTATTATAAAGAAAATAATAACATTTTTTAAAATATGTAATTATTGTTTTAAAATGGAGTCTATGGGAGATAACCTTCCCATAATTCTGAGCTTTCTGGATAAAGGGTTTCCAGATAAGGAATCCCATACCTGTATTTTGTTTCTTTATGATTATCTCTATATATTTTATTTACTTTCAGAATATCTAATGCTATTTTCTTTCTTTTAAAACTTATTGTTTGAATCAGCACATGTTCATGGTATGGTTCTTCTGCTCCATTGCGATGCACAATCCTCCCTATGAGTTTTTATCCCTTTATTTTACTTTGGTGACCTTGTTCTGTGTGTTTTTAGCTAGAAACCAGAGGGAGGCATGGAACTTAATTAATGATATGATCTGGTCTATTTACTTTGTCGTATACTTCTAAATGACTTAATTACTTGTTTTACTAGACTTATTTCCCCATCAGCCTTTCTTTAGCTCTTTTTTTGCAAGTGTTTTATTAAACTAGACAACATTTACATTATCATCTGATATTACTGCTAGCTAGCTGGTTTTGTGATTATTTACTGCAAGTAAAGTTGCTGTTGTTTTACTGTCTTTTTAAAATTGCTACAAACTGAACATGATGTGGCCACAGGTTGCACAAACCTCTATATATAATAAAAGCACTAAGGCTGCCCAGGGGGAGTAACCCCTTAGCAACCAATAAGATACATGTTTTTTAACAGTTGACCAGTAAATGCTACCTTGTGATTGGTTGCTATGAGTTATTGCTCTTGGACAAACTTAGTCTCTTTTATTACATAACCTCCATAATTCTTTGTACAGCACGTGCACAGACATTTGCCACATACATTGTGTAAACTTGCTGGATAATACCACTCAACAGATAATCCCACTGTATAATGGATTTCTGATGGTAATCTAATTAGCCTAACTTTACAAGAACCAGATACAGTAGCATCAATCTTCAATGTTCAGAAAGTATGTTCAGAACACTGAACTCTTATTGAACAAGAAGGTAGAGTGCCATTTAAAGGAGAGCTAAACCCTAAAAAGTAATGTGGCTAAAAATGTAATCAATGATCCAGGACTTCAAACCTGTCATAGGGGGTCACCATCTTGAAAAGTGTCTGCATCTATGGGTAAGCATAGGGGTTATTGCAAATTATCAAGCAGAAAATGAGATTGGCCTGTAATATAATATGATGCTACAGGGCTGATTATTAAATTTGCTAGTTGTACTGGTTTATGTGCTGCCATGTTGTAACCATCTGTATTAATTACTAATCAGCCTTATATTGTGACATTTCTATTCTATGAGTACTGTATATTGTGAGTGGGTCCCTAAGCTCAGTAAGTGACAGCAGCACAGAACATGTGCAGTGAATCAGCAGAAAAGAAGATGGGGAGCTACTGGGGCATATTTGGAAGTACTAGATCACTACTAAAGGGCTTTAGTTCTCCTTTAAACTTATTGGTTGCACTTATTGGTTCAAGAATAACTTTTTAAACGGTAGAATAGATTACTAGCAATGTACACAGTTTAATGTAATGTTAAAAATGACACCATAAAAATTATAACAGAATCCCTTTAAGCACTTCCTCTCCAGTTAAAAAACTCAAATGTGGTCATCATTTTTGTAAAACTCAGACTTTGCAATCCCTTAATCAATTTAATCACTCTTCTGTTGAGGCCCAAACTGCCCTACATATTCTAATCCAGTCCTTTGTGAATGGGAAGAACTACCTTTCCCTCCTTTGAATTTATATAATTTTAGTATAGCAAAATATTTTTTTAGTACTTTGCCCAGCTCTGCCGATATTCCCTCTTGATTTTTTGCACCATATATGCTGTATCAACTAGCAAAGTAAGATTTGTAACATGTATGTATGTATTTAGGTGCATTTAATAGACATTTCATACTGCAATACCTTTTCCACATGCAAAGAACATTGTGGAGACGGGGCAATTACATTTAGAAGGGTAGATACTATTATGGGGGGCAGGCCGTCCTATAGATTTTAACATATAAAGAAGTGTAATAAAAGTCGGTCATGGGCAAAATATTTGTAAATGTATATAATACATACATATATAATGTATGTCTCTGTGCTTGGAAATTTTAATTTGCACAAATTAAATATAGCTTTTTTTTCCACAGGGGAAGAAAGATTGGGAATGATATACTTAGCACCTGTGTGCAGTATATGCAATTAAATGTCTAATTTAAAAAGTTATGTTTGCTCCACAAGATTACGCGACTTCAAACATGCCATAAAAGTGCACAATTTGCAATTAAAATCTGCAATGTAATACAGTGTATTGAAGAATATAACAATGTCAACTTATATGTGCAAATTCAATTTCTCTTTGTGACTTTTATTGAATGTACCCTGTAAGCTTTAAACTTCTTTTAAACAGTTATCACTTATATTAACAAAAAATACTGTGATATGTATATATGATTTAAAAAAGATCAAAACTTGAAAAAACCTGAATAATGTGGCAGGTACCATATGACGCTTAAATGCCAATAATAGTGATTCTGTTTTAAATCAAATTTCAGATATGACATATCAGTATCTCGATACATTCTTACCAAAGGCGATAACATAGTCTTATCTAGTAAGCCACAAGCTTATCATCAAATTCCAGAAAAGCCTACTTCAGTAATGGTTCAACAATTTGAAGGTCACGGTAATCTCTCAAGGTCAATATATTGAGGCACATTTCAAAGCTTCTGGTACACAAATAAGAGGCCTTTTGCTGTAGCCTTCTTCAATCAGGCACGCTACTAAATAATCACAAAATGTTTCACAAGTACTTTTTAGCTAGACTTTCCTGATCCAAAGGTGTGATAGGATGCAGTCAACCATGATAATTCTTCTTGGAACAAGTTATTACCAATAAGGATTGAAAACATGACAGTTGTCTGAAAAATGGCTGAATTGTAACAGATTTCATTTCACTTGTTATTTTTACCCTTTCAGACATTGTGAAATAATCTTTTTATTAATTTACTTTTATAATGATAAGTTTTATCCTTGCTGACTTTTTTTAACCAAAGTGTTAAATGTAAATTGACAAAAGTGTATTTTTGTTCTCCTAGAATTCTACATTTACAAATATGAAACATATATATATATATATATATATATATATATATATATATATATATATATACTGTATATATAAAATCATACAGTTATACAGATCTTTTATTTACGTACCCAGTCATTTGGGTGCACTAAAAACTAAAACGAACACAATGGAGGGAGTATATTGCCTATTGTACTCCGCTTGGTTTCCAGCTAGTCCATCATGCCTCTTCTGATGAATGTTGCACAACTGCACCTATTGACACTGGGAAGCTACAGTATATCTACATTGGACCATGCACTACCTCCAGGGTTCCGCTATTGACACCAAGAGGGCAACCACAACAGTGTACAGTACCTGGTTTATTTTCTTACTTCCTAAAAAGGCATTCATCTCTTTTTTAAACTAATCTAATGTATAGTATCTTCCAGTACAACTGCATTAGGAAGAGAATTACACAACTTAAAGGAGAAGGAAAGCCCCAGGGCGCAAAACCCCTCCCCCTCCCCTCCGTTGCCCCCCCTCCCTCCTCCCCCCTGGCCTACCCCTCCCCCTGGGCAAATGCCCCTAACTTGTTACTCACCCCTCTGCGCAGGTCCTGTCCATGGAGTTCACAGTCACCATCTTCTTCCACGCGCGTCTTCTTCCTGCTCTGACCGGCGTCTTCTGGCGCATGCGCAGTAGGAACAGGTACCGGTACAGCTCTACTGCGCATGCGCCGAATGTCACGAAGTGAAATCGGAAAACTTTGTGACATTCGGCGCATGCGCAGTAGAGCTGTACCGATACCTGTTCCTACTGCGCATGCGCCAGAAGACGCCGGTCAGAGCAGGAAGAAGACGCGCGTGGAAGAAGATGGTGACTGTGAACTCCATGGACAGGACCTGCGCAGAGGGGTGAGTAACAAGTTAGGGGCATTTGCCCAGGGGGAGGGGTAGGCCAGGGGGGAGGAGGGAGGGGGGGCAACGGAGGGGAGGGGGGAGGGGTTTTGCGCCCTGGGGCTTTCCTTCTCCTTTAACAGCTTTTACTGTAAAACAAATGTGTGCAGACGGAACCTCCTTTATTCTAATCTAAATAGATGCCCTCACATCAACTAAAAGGATCTACTGTTGAATAGCTCATTAGAGAGTTTGTTTTACAGATTATGCATAGTGATCACATCTCCTATCAAACGTCTCTTCTCCAATGTAAACAATATCAGCTTGGCTTATCTTTCTTCATAGCTGAGACCTACAGCTTAAGCTGGCCATAGATGCAAAGATACAATAATACGAATCGAGGATTTGTACGGTTTTCGGACCATGTGGAGAGTCCCGACATTTTTCATCCCACGGAGATCGGTCGTTTGGTCGATTGGACAGGATAAAAGATTTCTGTCGGCTGCCGATAATTTCTCTGCATGTATTGCCAATCGTACGATTTTCAGAGGGACACTGTCACCATCTTTGTCAGACATAAATTTTGTATGATTGCTGTCATGGGCAGAACATTGGCTGATCTGTTCTTTTACTACTTTATTTGATCTGAATGGTTAGTGGCAGGTCGGGAGATGGGGAAGTCCGATCGTTCAAGGATTGGATCTTTGCATCTATGGCCATGGAGACCAAAAGTGCACTTTTTTAGATGGGGCCTTAAAGGGAAAGAATGACCTTCCCCTTCTGTTAATCTACACTACTTTTAATATCGAACCACACTTTGTTAGTAGTGGTGAACGAAATTTTTTCGCAGCGTTTCACCTCAAAAAAAAAACTTCAAGTACTTTTGGGTACTGGTTGCTTGCATATTATTAAGTCTTAAATAATATGCAAGCATCAATTTAACACTGAACCTTTTCTGCTACTTAGCCAACCATATTGAACCAGTTTAAGCAGATTCACATACCACATCTTTGATGTAATTAATTAGCCTGCATAGTTTTGTGTCATTGAAAACACACATACATTGCTTATAATGCCCTCCCCCAAGCCATTAATGAACAAATTAGAAACACAGAGAACAGAACCCTGCACTTAGGAGGTTATTTATCGAAGTCTGAATTTATGTTAGTATTTCTAAGTTAGAAATCCGAGCAACTCCGATTGCCCGAATGGTCCTTATTTATGAAGAAAAAAGCCAGAAAAAATAGGGTTGGACAAACTTCTGAGCTTTTCCAAAAAACTTTGAATTGTTCTTGGTTTCTGCGCAAAAAACTCAGAAATCTACGGAAAAATCTGAGTTTTCTGAGTTTTTTTGCAGGAACCAGAAACTCATCGGATATCGGCGCAGACACTGGGACCTTCCCCACTGACTTATACAGGACCTCATGAGCTTTTAGATTCCGGGGTTTCGGATTCGGAGTTTTTAGGACTTTAATAGATCTCAAAAAATTCATATTTTTTTTTTCATCCAAAAACCAAGAATTATTCGAGGTTCAGATATTGGGACCTTGATAAATAACCCCCATAGTGCATTTCAATTTCTATGCAAGTTAGCTAAGGTGTGCTTGTCACACATTTTAACTTGAAAGGTAACATCAGTGAGTTTGCAATTTAATATTTAAGTGTGTACATATACATACTCTGCCCACATTAAAAGGGAAGATATAAGATTTGTTTAGAGACTCTGCATCATGCAATTCAATATATGCTTACTTAAGGCCAAAGTAAGTCATGTAATAATATTTATTGAAAATGCCTACTACTGCCAAAGTTATATTTTTGGTAGAAAAAAAGGAACCCTTTTATTACACCCCAATTGTTACAACCCGATCTCTAAATAGTTTCCAAGCATATGAACAAATGGTTTTACCATGCTGGCCATAGCGGCCATATGCAGACCATGTGTGGATCAACCCAACATTTTTACATCACTGTCAGTGGGAAGGAAATCAGGGACATTTTGAAGTGCAGATTTATCACACGTGGCAAAATGTCCTATGTGCCAGGGCCCTTAGTCTGCCATAGCTCAACAAATATGTTACGATAGTAAATAAGCATTGTACTATTATGGTTTAGCATGCCAACATTTGGCATCCTCTGCCCTAGAACCCCTTACATTATGGCCGAGCCATTGAGGGCAGTCAAATCAAAGCCTTTGGGATTTCCTTTGTTTCTCTCCCCTCACACAGGCATACCTCCTAACATTTTGTAAATAAAAAGAGGCACGGCAACATTTTTTTGGTCATGCCCATTTTTGTGGCCACACTCCCTGATTACCATGTTCATTTTACAAATATGACTGCCCACTTTAAAAGGGCAGGGAGAGCTGTATTGCAGTCCATACTAAGGGGATGTAGTAAGTTGTAGTGCAACTGGCTTCAATACACAGGCTATTGAACTACAACTCCCAACACCTGGAGAGCTACAGCCTTGGCCCAGGGCTAGTGGGAAGAGAGAAGAACCTGCTCCTGGAACTTTTATGTCAGGTCAATGGTAAAACAGAGTGAGTTTTTTGCCTGGGCACTGTGTGAATAGAGTGGGATAAGGGGCATGAGTGTGGGCACAGCTGGCATCAGACACACAGCAGCAAATGGACCAATCACTCACACACACAGTAACAAACACACAGTAACACCCACACAGTAACACACTCACACTGTAACTGACACAAACAGTAGCGCTCTCCCTTGCCTGGCTGCACTGCATCCGACCTCCTCCCTAAATCCACCATCCACGTGAGATGGTGCTATGTGACAGTCCACTCCTACTGAAGCTCCCGGCACTACACTGACTAACTCCTCCAGTCACCAGCGGGGGAAGGGCGGAGTTTAGAATTTTAAGAGCCCATCCAGGCACACCTCTCAGACACTGTCTGAAGCACAACTCTATATGTTCCGCCCCCCAAATGACTCCGTGGAAGAGAGCCCACAATCATTTAACTTCTATAATTGATCAAGCCCCAGAAAAAGTCTACTAGTACAGACTGTATAATAATTAACGAGCGAGGTGCCAGCAACCCAGCAGAATGAGGAAAATGTAGGACTACATAATGGAAAGTGAGTGGAATAAACATAACCACTTGACAGAAGAGAGAAATCAAGACACCCCTGCATATGGCAACACCAAAGTGTAAAACACTTACTCCCCTACTTGACCTAAAGCATCCATCACAGGTATGTGAGGTTGAAGTGCAAGTTGCAAGGTATCTGTAAGAAAACACTTAGTAGGGATGCAAAGCCTGTTTGTAGACATGGCCAGTTTAAAATTTTGCAAATAAGCGCAGGCCTACAAGGCCCTATGAGGGTGTCGTGATGCATGTATCATAAACACCTTATGAAAATAGACACAGATGCCTAGCAATCAGATCTGTTCTAACCAAACTGATCTCCAAATATGTCCCCTGCACCGGGGGCAAAGAAAACAAAAAGTAACAGGAGGCCATAAGACTCAGGCCCTTACACTAATTATGCTGAATTACAGACTGAGCCTAAAAAGTGATGAGCTCATTTTTTTCAACATGTATTTTCACAGTGAATTTCTAAGTTTTGCCACCAGCAAAAAACGTTGTGTTTTTTAAAAATAAAAGCGGTGTAGGGCCACATAAACCACTGCCACTGGCTGGGAGGGCACAAAGATGGGGGGGCAGGCACTTGACAACAATATAGAAAGGCAACTTATATACAGGCAGACATGGGCTACCAAACTGTGAACACCAGTGCCTTACCTACCAGGAGCTCAAACACAGATGACTCCAAGATATAAAGTAACGTGCTAGGGAACAAAGACCAAAACCCCTGTCCCTAGGATGCCTTATTGGCAGGACTAATGCTTTCCCAAGGTTAAAAAGAAAATTTTGTTTCTCATGGGAGCAAAGAAGGACAAAAAGATGCCGGTAGGTGTGGTTTGTCTTTTGTAAATTTTAGGAGGGGGCAGGTGGGAAGGACTAACCTGGTAAGTACTAACATAGAGTTTGTCACAGTTAAAATGTTTTCTGCATTAGATTACAATGCATTGTATATCATTCCCTTAATACATTAACAATTTTAAAAAAAAGTATTGGAAGACATATTTAATAAAAACAAAAAAGTATACAATTTCTATAAATAAAGTAAAAGTTATTTGATCATTTCATTATATTTTGTTAATTCAACAGCACGATCTGTTTAACCAGGCAGGTATGAAAGACTGTATGAAAACAATGCTGCAGTTTTCATTTATGAAATAATACTAAACAGCATTAAGATTTATTTCTGCAAAATACAAAGTGCCAAAATCATTCTAAAGTCATAATGGAAGAATAGGTAATAACAAAAGCATAATGTATTCTCCAAACACCAACTTATGTGAATATATTGTAATTGTTGTAATGTTATTGTATGTAGTGTTTTTGTAATGTATATTAACTCTATAATTCATTTAAGTCTCTGCAAATTTCTGTAGAGTTATAATTTTAATCAATAACTTAATGGTAACATATTTTTTTCAATAATTGCTAGTCTGTATGTCAACTTGCAATTCCTCACAATCCACTTAAAAGCATAACTATTTCTTCATACAAAATATTGTTTTGAATTGCATGGATGATTTGCTCGCATTCTATTTCTCAAATAATATAAAAAGTGCATTTATATGTAACATAGTAACATAGTACGTTAGGTTGAAAAAAGACAAACGTCCATCAAGTTCAACCTCTTAACTTTTTTTAACCTGCCTAACTGCCAGTTGATCCAGAGGAAGGCAAAACACACCATTTGAAGCCTCTCCAATTTGGCTCAGAGCGGGAAAAAATTTCTTTCTGACTCCAAAATGGCAATCGGACTAGTCCCTGGCTCAACTTGTACTATGAGCTATCTTCCATAACTCTGTATTCCCTCACTTGCTAAAAAGCCATCCAACCCCTTCTTAAAGCTATCTAATGTATCAGCCAGTACAACTAATTCAGGGAGAGAATTCCACATCTTCATAGTTCTCACTGTAAAAAACCCCTTCCGAATATTTAGGCGGAACCTCTTTTCTTCTAAAAGGTATGGATGACTTTGGGGCACATTCACCAAGCTCAGGTGAATGAATAGAGGGGAAAAAGCTCGAATTTCGAGTAGTTTTTTGTGCTCCTCGACTATCGAATTGGCGTAAATTCACCTGAGTAGAATGATTAGAATAGATGGAGCGAAAAAGCGTTGCGACTATTCGCCCATTCAATAGTCGAAGTACTGTCTTTTTTAAAAATACTTCGACTGCCTACTTCGCCAGATTAAACCTACCGAATTGCTTTAAAAGCCTATGGGAAAGTCCCATAGGCTTTGTTTCTAAGTTTTTGATCGAATAAAAAGGCATTCGATCGATCATTCGATCAAATGAAAATCCTTCGATCGAATATTCGATCGTGTGACTATTCGCCGGGCAAATATTCGCCCATTCCACTATCTGCCAGCGCGTAAATTCGCCTGAATTCCCTATTCAATTCTATTTCCCAGTCGAATTTCGAGGGATTTAACCCCTCGAAATTCGACTCTTGATACATCTGCCCCTTTGTGTTAGCTGGAAAGACCTACTGGTAAATAAAGCATTAGAGAGATTATTATATGATCCCGTTATATATTTATACATAGTTATCATATCACCCCTTAAATCCCTTTTCTCCAGCATGAACATTCCCAAATTAGCTAAGATTTTACATACCTTTTACCAGCTTAGTTACCCTTCTCTGCACCCTCTCTAATACAATAATGTCCTGTTTGAGTGATGGAGACCAAAACTGTATGGCATATTCTAGATGGGGCCTTACCAGTGCTCTATACAGTGGAAGAATGACCCCCTCCTCCCGTGAATCTATGCCCCTTTTAATACAGCTCAAGACCTTATTTGCCCTTGATGCTGCTGACTGGCATTGCTTGCTACAGCCAAGTTTATCATCTACAAGGACTCCAAGGTCCTTTTCCATAATGGATTTGCCTAATGCAGTCCCATTAAGGGTATAAGTGGCTTGGATATTTTTACATCCCAGGTGCATGACTTTACATTTATCAATATTGAATCTCATTTGCCACTTAGCTGCCCAGATTGCCAGTTTGTCAAGATCCTGTTGCAAGGATGCCACATCCTGGATGGAATTAATTGGGCTGGATAGTTTTGTGTCATCTGCAAACACTGATAGCTTGGATGATTTTTTGGACAGACTTAGGGGCCGATTCACTCAGCTCGAGTGAAGGGTTCGAATGAAAAAAACTTCGAATTTTGAAGTATTTTTTGGGTACTTCGACCATCGAATTGGTTAAATTCGATCGAAGTCGAACGAAATCGAACGATTCGAAGTAAAAATCGTTCGACTATTCGACCATTCGATAGTCGAAGTACTTGCCCTTTAAAAAAAACTTCGACCCCCTACTTCGGCAGATAAAAGCTACCGAAGTCAATGTTAGCCTATGGGGAAGGTCCCCATAGGCTTGCTAACCTTTTTTTGATCGAAGGATTTTCCTTCGATCGTTTGATTAAAATCCTTCGAATCGTTCGATTCGAAGGATTTAATCGTTCGATCGAACGAAAAATCCTTCGATCGTTCGATCGCAGGATTTGCGCTAAATCCTTCGACTTCGATATTCGAAGTCGAAGGATTTCAATTCGAGGGTCGAATTTCGAAGTATTTTTAACTTCGAAATTCGACCCTTCGTGAATCGGCCCCATAATATCAAAGGCTATTGTGATACTAAGCTCTATAATTAGTATAGGTATGGGTATATAGAATTGAATTAAAAGTAGAGAGGGGTGTGTATGGATGCTGGGTTTTCATTTGGAGGGCTTGAACTTGATGGACTTTGTCTTTTTTCAACCCAATTTAACTATGTAACTATGATACATTACTTACAATACCCACCCCTAAGTCATTAATAAACAACTTAAATAAAAGTGGATCTAATACCGAGCCCTGAGGGACCCCACTAAGAACCTTACTCCAAGTAGAGAATGTACCATTAACAACCACTCTTTACCTTATCCTGTAGCCAGTTTCCTCTCCATGTGCCAACGACTTCATTAAGCCCAAAAGATCTTAGTTTAGAAAGCAGCCATTTGTGGGGCACGGTATCAAACGATTTGGCAAAATCGATATAGATCACATCTAGTGCCTCCCCACTGTCCCACCTCAACATAAAAAGCACCACATTTTTCTGACATAACCTATCCTTTATAAAGCCATGCTGATCATAATGCCATTCACTAGGACACAATTTTGAATGTAATCCCTTAATAAGTCTTCAAATAATTTGCCCACCACAGATGTTAAACGTAATGGCCTATAATTGCCAGGCACTTACAAGACTTAAGATAAATTTAATAAGAAAATAAAGAACACAATCACATTTCTGAAGACACTGACATTTTTAAAAAGCAAAGCATGATTTATGCAATTAGTATGTTTTTCAGCCTTCCTAACAGAAATTATTATATCTGTCAGAAAGATCCACCATTAAAATAACTTTCACTACAACTACAAAAGTGACCGTGTCTTAGATAGTTTGCATTTCTTGAAGTCCAACATTTTCTTACTTCAGATTTCAGCAAGATACTGTTTTGAACAGATAACTAATCAAAATTAATAGGAAATCCCATACTTCAGTTATGCGTGTCACAACAACAGGAGCTTCAACTCTGCTCGTCACATTGTTTTCCATTGTGAGAAATTGTCTGTATGATTAGATTTTCTCCTAAGTGAAAATGAAAGTGGCAGTAAATCCTTAGATAACATTACCCGTCACAGAGAGGAGCCAAGATTTAATAGAATCAGAGGGCACAGTCAGCAAAGATGACATTTGGACTTAATGTAGAATGTATTCACTACTATCCATTCATATACTGTGTGTCACTATGCCTAGTAATATTTTTGCAATGTTTTGGAAGGGTTTCCCTGGATCATTTCTACCTTTATGCTATTACTTCTTGGGCAAGAGAATTATATAATTTTATGTTATTGATATATTATTAAATCCTATTAAATATGAGGCATTGTATTCAAATGTATCTGTTTATATGTGGACAGTTATATTGTATGATATTTATCTATGTGGACAGTTATATTGCATGATATTTATCATAGGCAATAAATGATGTGAGTGTGTTTATTAGTAATGTGTGGATCACAAAAACTACAATACAAACGTCCTAGCCTGCTTCCAGGGAGCCTTCACACACCAAAGGTCACAGACCCTTACTTTAAACTGAACTGAGGGCAGCCAATGATGTCACCAAATGTAAACCTACAGTTCCCATGGGCCACAGGTATCAGATATAACTTATGTCCAATATATATAATGTGTCCAGATTCTCCTATATGAACATTTAGGCAATATGTAAGTATTAAATCACCAGGGACCAGACCAATTTCTCCAGGAACTGGTCTGATTGCCATCTTGGAATCAGAAAGAAATTTCTTCCCCCCCGTTGAGGCAAATTTTAGAAGGATTTGCCTCTATCTGGGTAAACTAGCAGTTGGCAGCTTTTTTTACAGACATAAAAGACAAAACTAAATGGACAGATGTCTTTTTTCAACCTATCTTTCTATATTATGTTGTTTCCAGACAAATATTTTGTAGATCCACCTTTTGCAGCCAAAATAACTTTATTCTTTTAGGGACATTGTTCAGAAGTAATTATGGCTCCTGCATCCTGATAGATTTGTTCCATGTTGTTCAATCTAGTTGGGTGACACCGTTATTTTCAAATAATTAAATACATTGCCAATTGGATTGAAATTAGGGCTTTGACTGGGTCATTTGCTCTTACATGGTTCTTTTCAAGTAATGGATTCTTTTCTGCCTCCACCCCAAGCAGGACATGATTATAGCAAGCTTGTGATATAAATGACCCATATGTATGGGTAGAAGGGTGGTATTGGGCAGCATGTTAAAACATAATTAAATGGCTAATTCGTAAATGCAGGGTATTACTTCAAGAAAATCTGTTTTAGTTTGATAAAGGAAAAACTCATTTTTTGACATACTACCACTGTAAAGTAAGATGCCATCAACAGGTTTGAATAAGGTTCAAAGAGTTCCCAGTTTGTATCATTGTACCAGTGTATCATTCTGCTAAAATTGAAAATATTTCTTTCTTCCATAGCCATAATTATTAAACTTAACATACACAATGTAACAACAGTGATTACATTTGAAAAGACAAATTATATCTCATATAGAGTTATAAGCACACTTGGAAAAACAACAAAAAAACATACAAAAATTTTAACATGAATAATTAATAAAATCACAGACCTTAAAAATGATTTTTGTACTTGTGTAGAAAATTAAAATGACGACATGATGCCACCTGTCACAGCTGTGTCATTTGTTTCTTGGAAAAGCAAAAAGAAATAACGTTATGCAGATTTTTTTGGGATACTTACAAATGTTATGTGTAGAATATATTTATTGAACTACTTTCCAGATTGGCATATATTTATGATTTACACATACTGAATATGGAGTACAAGTCTCTACACCCCTTGAGTTAATATATTTTTTTCAGTGTCATGCTGCTTGTAATTTTGAATAACTGCTCTTACCTGCTGTGAAGTACAGTTACCAGTAAGCACTATGCTTTATACAAGACCCATTTGTTGTTATGGAAACAGCTGTCCTATTAAACTTTCTTCTGTAGACGTTCAGTATGTTTTTAAGATTGGTTTGAGCCAAGGTTAAGACCTGGATAGGGAATTCAAACAATGCATGGCTCTCATAGGATATCCCTATAGAGAGGTTATCTTTTATAGATTATTCACTCAACTAAATTGATATGTTTTGTTAAAATTTGACTATTTTATTGTGAAAATTGTCTAACCAATTTCATGGGGTTCAAATTGTTCTGGATTATACATTCCAACAATTTGCACAGTTATGATTTGTTGAAAGTCTGAATACTTTAAAGAAACCAAATTTAATAAAAGAAAAGATTATTCCTTTTGATCTTTAGAAGATACAAAATACAACAACCTGATCTAAAAAGAATGATTTGCCCTTTATGTATTTAGTTATAATATGGTATACAGGAAATGCATACAATTTAAGACCACTTGGATGGTGAAATCAGATGAACAATTGAAAAGATCATCAGTACAGGTATAGGATCCATTATCTGGAAACCTGTTATCAAGAAAGCTCTAAATTATGGAAAGACCATCTTCCATAGACTCCATTTTATCCAAATAATCCAGACTTTTAAAAAGTATATCCCTTTTCTTTGTAATAATAAAACAGTACCTTGTACTTGATCCAAACTAAGATATAGTGAATCTGTATTGGAAGCTATGTTTACATGGTTTTCTAGTAGACTTAAGGTATGAAAATACAAATTATGGAAAGATATGTTATCCAGAAAGCCCCAGGTCCCAAGCATTCTGAATAACAGGTCCCATACCTGCACAATTTTGCAGTTATTTGCTTCACAGTGGTTTACTTCCAAATAAGACAAGGGCTTAGCAAGTTTTGGGCTTAGCCTTTGTAGTAATTTTTTCTTGTTATTAGTGTTTTTAATGATCTATTCCCAATGGCAATATTTTTAGAAAATGCCTTTTAAATATCAGTCTTCTTTTAAAATTAGATATGTTTTCATTTATAATTACAAATATATATATATATATATATATATATATACAGTATATATATATATATATATATATATATATATATACAGTATATATATATATATATATATATATATATATATATATATATATATATATATATATATATATATATTAGAACCTGGTAAAAAGATGAGTTTTCCCTTTACGTTCTTCATAGAGGTAGACATAACCTTCAAGGGAGATCCTACCAAACATAGTAGGACTTCTCCGTTTAAAGGATTTTTCTGAAAGAAAGAAACAGGCATGCCAGGTACTATGATCCAGTAGTCTATCTCATTAATTGGAGCTCACTTTCCACAGGAAGGCTGTCCTGTGGAAAGGTATTTATTCTAGTGAGGCTGTTAGGAAGATCTCTCTGAGCAGGGCACAGAGCAGGAAGGATACCTGCCTGTGTAATGCACTCCCAGAGGGACTGGGGTGCTGCATGCCACCACAAGGAGCAGAGGGAGCCTGTGACCAAGTGACAGAGATTGAGCGATTGTCTGAGTGAGGCATTGAGGAAAAGCCAGGAGGCTGAACAATCCCCAAAAAGGAAGTATTGTGAGTACAGGGGTGACCCCAACATATGTGTTTTTGATGGTAGTCCACAGGGGGTCCAGTTTAGTGAGGGAACTCATCGAATGTGTGAAGGTAGCATCCAGTGGGCAAGATTTATTTTTATGATTTGTGTTTTGTATCCTGAAATGATCATTTGTATCCTGAAATTATCACCCCTGTTTGTAAATAAACTGCCTTAAAGAGAAGAAAAGTGTCTGTTGTGGATCCCCAAACTTACAATATATTCCTGCATTTGAGGAAAAAAGTCCCTACCTCCCCATTTAAACAATCCTCTCCTATATTATGCAATACAATCTGAAAACCATACCTGAAGTACCATTTCTGCACTAACCCCATCAAAAGATCCTTTGATGTTTTGTAATTGCCATTTTCGATTTGTAATACTGTTTTCCCCAATTCATTGGGCACTTGTTTACTAGAGACTTGGGGACAGATTCCCTAAAGGGTGAAGTGACTGACTGTAGCAAAAATTCACCAGTGTGACATAATCTCGTAACTTCACCGATTCCCTAATGAGCGCATGCGTCACTTTGGTAGTGAAGGAGATAGATGCTAGCATTACTTTGCCCTTTAACGCCAGGTGAATTTTTGCTCTGGCAAACGGACGTAACTCCGCAAATTCAGTAAGATGCGGATTTTACTGAACTTTACCTCTTGAGCCAGATGTGCCCTCGCCACTTTTTTTTGGGTAACCAGGTTCCCCCCTACATTTCCTAACATATGGTACATAAACTATACACTGGGTTCATGTGTAGGGCATTATAACAACTCTATTTTATTTTATTAAGGTTCCTTTTGTAATGAATGTGTATTTTCTTCAACATATATGTCCATTTAACTTTCACTTTAATAGCAGGGGACCTTTTTACCCATAAAGTGGATCATCGTACCAGAGGTCACCCAGTTATACTAGAAGAAAAGAACTTTCATTTGAAGCAACATAGGTGGTTCTTCACAGTCAGGACTGTGAGGTTGTGGAATGCACTGCCGGGTGATGTTGTGATTGCTGATTCAGTTAATGCCTTTAAAAATGTGTTTGATTAATTTTTGGACAGACATAATATCAAAGGCTATTGTGATACTAAGCTCTATAGTATGTATAGGTATGGGTATATAGAATTTAATTAAAAGTAGGGAGGGGTGTGTGTATGGATGCTGGGTTTTCATTTGGAGGGGTTGAACTTGATGGACTTTGTCTTTTTTCAACCCAGTTTAACTATGTAACTAACTATGTAACTTCCCACCGTATGCAAATTATCCAATACTAGCGCAACTTCTCTTTGCTTGCCGAAGTAAGGCTTGCACAACTTCGCCAGCGTTCAGCACCATGGATGCAACTTCACATCTTAGAGAATTAGTATTGTCCTGTGAATTTATGCCAGGTGAAGTGTTGCAAATTGGTCGCTAGCGAATTTGCGCCACTTAGGGAATTTGCCCATTAGTGTAAATTGGACCTTGTGTAAAATAGTATAATGTATTGATGTTCATTTACTTACTACTTTAGAAGTAGTAAGTGTTTACAAGTCAATCCTTCCCCCTGTTCTGCCTATGACATCATTAAGCCTGGTTACAGCCAAGGGAGTAACCTGATTGGTTTGAGCCAAGCCGATTTGGTTTGAGGACATAAGGGAAAAGAGGAGGATCCAGGAATAGCCTGAGTTTGGAGCCAAATGTACAGGGTGGGCTGGCAGGGGCTAATAAGGAGCCCCTGCTGCAGCATCCAGCCAGAACCGTGTGGAACTTGGCAAGGGAGAGGTCTGGAGCCTAGAGGCAGTAGACAGATAGGCAGTTTATAGAGTAAAGGAACTGTTTAGTGACTGGACTACTTTGAAGGGGCTTGGAAGCTTAGAACTTGGCCATATAAATAGAGATTTCTGTTTAGATGCTGCAGATGCCTTTACCAACCATGGTGGTCCTTAGTGAGTGATCCGCCAGAGGGAAGTTATGAGGAGGTTCGAGTGTGTGGTCCTCTGTGTGAGGACAGGTGTTTTTTGTGTGCCTGCTATGAGGTAGCAACTACAGATGAAGCCACTTGGATTTGTGAGTTAAATGCGTCATGACTCAGGGGTAATTGAAGAAACTGTGTTATCTTAAGTCATCTTAACTCATTTAATGCATTTAACCTTTTCATTAGCATACCAAAGCTCCATTGTTCACAATGGTGAATGCTTTAATTAGATGGGATGTTGTGACGCAGTTTTCTGTGTTAAATGAGATAAATGGGATATCTGTGTTTAGTTATTCTGTGTCAAACAGACAAACCAAAGTGGCTTCATCTGTACCAAATCCAAAGAAGAGGTACTTTGGGGCAGGTAATGCTACTTGGGGTATAATAAGAGCACATGTGGAAGGGACACATTACCAGAGGCTCAACTGTGCAATTTAATTTGTCCACCCAGAGTTGAGTGTGGGACTGTATCCTGGGAAAGTCTTGCCAGGGTTGGATTTACCACACGGGTTCATCAGTGCAGGGTTTGTATGTCATACTTGCATTTAATGTGTATTACTTTTCTTGCTGTATAAAGTTCATCTTTGCAGATTTGTTTGTTTTATTTTCCTGGTGGAATTCCCCTGAGGTGTACGTCCTCAGTACCACTAGTTAGAGGCACAGCACTGAAATCCCAGTATCTTTCACACATATGCATTCATAAGGGAATTCAGGCTGCTGGATTGTGAACACTTTTTGTTAACCACTTTTTAAGTGAGTGTAAGTCAATTCTACAGTGGTCAAGAAAGGGTTACATAAGTGTAATGTTTGTTTCAAGTGTTTATATAAATGGATATTTGCCAGACAGACCGACCCGCTTGCTATGGTTATCACAGGGCAGGCAAAAAGTGCTACACTTGCTTCACCTGCACAAGCCTTCAGACCACCTCTATGAGGAATTTGGGTATAAAGATGAAACAGACAGATTAGGCAAAATCTTGATAGCAGGGTATTAGAAGGGTTAATTCAGAATCCTAGTAAAACACTGAATTAGAGATAAAAAAATTGTGAGGGAGCAAGGAGTCAGAAACCAGTATCTCGGCATTCATCAAGAGATGGTTATTTCAAGTGGATTTGGACCCCAGGTTTGACTTCAAATTTAAATTTACATTTTGCACTTGTCCAAGGTACAGTGATGTCAGAGCAGGTGTCATGTCACTTGACAACTTTACACTTCCATTGCAGTCTGTGCATTGGTTGGCATAATTTTCAACACTTTCAACACATGCCTGCAAATTAGGCAAATGCTATTTGGCATCATTGGCATTGTGTTGTCTCTGTTAGGAGATGCTCTATATAAAATAGAATAATGCAAGTGGACACTGGACACTAGC
This sequence comes from Xenopus petersii, assembly GCA_038501925.1. Taxonomy (NCBI): domain Eukaryota; kingdom Metazoa; phylum Chordata; class Amphibia; order Anura; family Pipidae; genus Xenopus; species Xenopus petersii. The sequence goes on from CM076673.1 coordinate 168,511,979, forward strand.
TCTGCATGTTTGTAGACTAACAAACAAGACTTGAATTGGTAGTGTAGGGTTTGGTGATATTTGCAATCCAATACTTGTGGATGCTCAATAAGAAATAAAAGCCTTACTTCTAAATGGACACTATCTTATAAGTAAGCATCCAGAGTGATAGCTCAGCATTCATTTTGAATTTGCTATACAAACGGAACACCAGTGTTGTGGATAATTAAATGTAACTGGTACTTGTGGATTTAGGAGTAATTACACAAATTTATCATACAAATGAGTTAAATGTGTTTCGATATTCTGTGTTAAACACAAACTAAAGTGGCTTCATCTGTACATCGTGTCTTAAGTACATTCAACTTCTCCATTGGTAACAAGTCATATGTTTAATGGGGACATTTTCAAATCACTGCATTCAGTAACAGCTTGAGGGCCACCAATCTTATGTCCCTGGTGTCTTCTTCTTTATTATGTACCTAATTCTGGACTTGGAAATGGAATTTTTGGTATGATCACCCCACTCTCCTTTTGTCACCAGTAGTAAGAAATATTGCTATAATCCTAATTTTGACTGTTGGGTTGGAAAGAGAATCGGTCAGATTATCTAATTGGTTGCTTTATTTTAGGTGAAATACTGTGGGTCTTATTTAAGAATGTACTGTGAACTTTGGTTTCTTCAATTCAGGCTTTTTAATGCACAATTTTTCGGTTATTTATCAAGTGTAAAATCCATAAAATACAATACAAATACAAAAGTACGCCAAGTTAAAGTTATTTAGGTCATGTAGAATGATTGGACATTGCCTTTCTTTTCTAGCAAAGAACTGTCTTTCATTCATGTTCATAGTTTTAGGGGGTTTCAGAGATCTGAACGTTCATTTTCATGAAATTTCAAGGTTTTTTTTTTGGATTGCTCAGTGCCTATTTTTATTCATGCTTTTTATAATGACCTTTTAGTAACTTTCATGGCATTCATGGTTTTATAGAAATAGATGTTATTTTTGGTTTCAAAAATTCACCACATTACTGTCACGAAGCAGCAGTTGGAAAAGGACTGAAGAACTAACCTGGAGGCAGAAAGACACTTGGGTTAGGAACCTATCAGATAGGGTACTAACCCAGCCTGAAAAGGATGTGTTAGCCAAGGGGTTAAACTATGCAGTGACACCACAACACATACCAGTAGTTGAACTCATCACAGCCACAGAGTCTGCTATCAAAAATAACTTGAAAAAGGAAGAAGCAGAACAACTCCGGCTAAAATTGTAAGCTGCTTTGTCAAGTGCCAGAACACCTCCCTCTAACCTTACTACAGAAGAGAGGAGAGCACTCAGCTCTCTGAGTAAGGACCCGAACATCACTATCCTGCCAGCAGATAAAGGGCGATGCACAGTTGTGCTCAACACAACAGACTATGACTGCAAGATAACCACTCTGCTCAGTGATAGCAATACATATGAACCCTTAGGGAAAGACCCAACCAGTGGTTACAAGAAAAAGGTGATTGGTTGCCTACAACAGCTTGAAAAGGAGAAAGCCATTGATTGAATTTTAAACCACCGTCTGTATCCCAGGGAAGCCACACCATGCTTATACGGACTCCCCAAGATACACAAAGAGGAGCCCCACGAAGACCCATTGTCAGCAGCATAAATTCAGTGACATACAGCATTGCAAAATTCTTGGCTAACATCTTAGCCCCGTTGGTAGGCAATACAGTGCATCATATCCAGAATGCCAAAGAGTTTGTAACCAAGATTCATGGTGTTACACTAGAGGCAGAAGAAACAATGGTGTCATATGATGTCACTTCCTTGTTCACATGTACAACAGAGGCAATTGAGACTGTAAGAAATCGACTTCAACATGATAACACCCTCAGCAGCAGAACGAAGCTCAGTCCCAACCAAGTGTGTTTGTTGCTAGATTTGTGCCTTAACACCACATACTTATTGTACAAGAACCTTTTTTATAGACAGAAACATGGCTGTGCAATGGGTTCTCCAGTCTCTCCCATTGTAGCAAATTTGTACATGGATGAAGTGGAAAGGAGGGCCTTACTTACTTTCCAGGGAACTACACTGACTCACTGGTTCAGGTATGTGGATGATACTTGGGTTAAAATCAGATACAATGAAGTGGCGGCCTTTACAGAACACATTAACTCAGTGGACAATAACATCAAGTTCACAAGGGAAGATGTCCACGAGAACAAACTTGCTTTTTTGGACTGTTTGATATGTATCCAAGAGGGGGGTAACTTGAAGACGGAAGTATACAGGAAACCCACTCATACGGATCAATATCTGTTGTTTGATTCCCACCATCCACTGGAACACAAATTGGGTGTCATTCGAACCCTGCACCACCGGGCAGAATGTGTGGCAACTGATACAGAGTCCAAAGACAAAAAGCAAAAACATTTCAGAGGAGCTTTGAAAGCATGTGGCTACCCAGAATGGGCCTTTGTCAAAACAGCAGCAACCAAGGCCAACAGGAACACCAATAGAAATAACCGCCCGGAGACACATAGTAGGCGAAACATAGTCATCCCATATGTAGCTGGAGTGTCAGAGAAACTCAGGAGGATTTTCAACAAACACCATGTCCCTGTATTTTTCAAACCTAGCAACACACTGAGAAAAAAACTGGTACATCCAAAGGATCAAACACCGAAAGAAAAACAAAGCAATGTGGTATACGGAGTCCAGTGTAGCGAGGAGTGCACAGATCTATACATTGGGGAGACAAAACAATTGCTCACCAATCGAATGGCTCAGCACAGGAGGGAGAACTCTACAGGGCAAAACTCAGATGTCTTTCTACACTTAAAAGACAAGGGACACTCCTTTGAAGATAGCAAGGTCCAAATCTTGGATAAAAGAGACCGCTGGTTTGAACGAGACGTGAAAGAGGCGTGAAAGAGGCGATTCATGTCAAGGTGGAGAAACCATCCCTGAACAGAGGCGGGGGCCTTCGACACCACTTGTCTGCTACATACAATGCTGTTCTAACATCTGTACCCCGGCGGATTCAGAACACTTCAAACATCCATTCATGCAAATCTCACAAGTAACACCTGTATCTAGGAGTTGCATGACACATTGGATAATCACAGTAACTACACAGAATCTACACCTCTGTGAATTTCTTCAGATGTCGCCTCTTTGAAGAGTTACAATGTGCCATTGTGATTGGATTAGTGGAAGAGTTTATATGCCGAGAATTTCCCACACCAGTCAGTTGAACTGAAGAAGCTGCTCGGATGAGTAGTGAAACGTCTTCATTGATTACTCAGCAAGTCCAGTTGTTTTTAGATTGACCTATACTAGATATACCATGACCTGGATGAATGAAAATATTAATAGTCATTAAACACAAAGAGTAATTTGCACTATCCCACCACAAAAAAACCCAAAACAAGACAAACCAAATCACTATCTAGTCCACTCAATTACAATATGTATGTACAAATATTTTATTTGTATAGCACTCCTTGAGGGTGAAGCACTGTACAGCAAAACAATAATTTGTAGTAAAAAACAAGGGGTCATTGCAAATAATAAGTAGTTAGTGTGTTACACTGTCATATACAGTAAGTGCCAGTTCCCAGCTTGTGGTGTTCCCAGAGGTAGTCTTTGAGTTTAGTTCTAAAGATATAAAAGGAGGATTCTCTCCGGAGAGATTCAGAATAGCATTCCAAATATAAGGAGCAGCAAGACAGAAGGGTTTGACGCAGGAAACAGCAGTAGTAGTGGGGGATACAACCAAGTGGTTGCTCTAAGAGGAGCGGAGATTTCGGCCAGGAACATATAGAGAGACAAGGGATGAGATGTAGTAGGGTGCAGAGTTTATAAAGTCTTACAAAATCCATTATCAGGTAAGGATTTTAAGAGAGGTATAACAAAATGGTTACATCAAATTCCAGACCTTACTACAGAAAAATTGTTCACCTTAAATATCTATTACTCCTCAAGTCAATTCTGAAGTAAGTTCCTGAATATATTATATAGAGGTTATTTATCTCCCAAACTACAGAAAAAGAGGGTTGTGTATACTTTTGGCTCATTGGTCAAAGAATGCATATAGGCCTTCTTACATTTTCATATGTTAATAAATATACAAATAATAAAAGAATGGAATAAAACCAAATTTGTATTTTAATGGATTTGGGGAAATCAGTTCAGCTCCATGGAAAAAACTGTCTGTTTTGCCTTTTTAATATTTACAAAACTAAAATACACAGAATATGGGATTTTGTGTATTTTAACATTTACAACATAATTAATTATGTGCACATTGACCTGGAATGAAGCCTATTCAAATCTGAGTTTTAGCCAGTATGCATATTAAGGTTTCCTTATGTTTATGTCCAAGTTAGCAATACATTAACGGAAATATTTATAAAGGAGTGAAATAAATATTTTTTTATTATCGGGCTCCTTTCCAATTCTGAGTTTGTGCTGCCTGTTTATTTATGTATGTATATTTATGTATTTTAAAATACAGTTTACTATATTTTATTTAGCCTCCTTTATGTACCACTTTTTACTAGTTTTTAATGCAGAATTTACTCTAAAGTCAATTCATTATAATTACTGTAGGTCAGATATTTATAAAAAAAAAAAAACTTCCAACAATCAATTTAAATAACAGGGATTCCATTAGGTCACACCTGAGCTGCCAAAGCCCATAATATATATCACCTGATTTTATATCCAAGGGTGGATTGAATGGGGTAGTATTTTCCTGCAATGTCAATGGAGAATCTTTGAAGGTCAGTTAACTGATAGTAACCTTTTTAACATATGCAGCACACATGAAACACCGTCATTTTATGTTAATCTTACTGAAATTCAGACACTGTTAAAGGGAGCTTTACCATGAATTTTAATTTAAAAGATCTGTTTGTTAGTTGATCCATATGGCCACCACGCATTTCATTATGTTTCATTATCTTTCATTTCTGAAAAAAATATATAAAAAAACCCCTGATGAGTGCGAATAAGCTATTACCTGGAAAGCAGAAAATATTTGTCACATAATATCCCAAAGAGATGAATGGACTAATTTCCTCATACATGCCAACCCAAGAACTGAAAGCGATCACAAGCAACCTTCAAGAAAAGTAACGAGCATAGCTAAAAGCTGTAAGGTGATTTTTTTTGTGTGCGTTCACTTAGAAGATGCCTAATAACCTAGAATTCCTTAACTGAACAGTATTCCGTAAACATCACCTTATCTAAGGGAGAAGCAATAAAAGGAACTGGAAATATTCTCCTTTTAGCACTATAATTAGTCTCCTAACATTTAAGCAGCTCTATGCTATTAGCAGCTATAGAATGTATTGCGAATGCTCCATCTGGTACTGCCATTGCTTGTAGTGTAGCATTAAAGTGCTAGCAACAACAAAAAGTAAACATGAATGAGAAGAATTAGAAGTGTATATGCATGGCTGAATGAGTCTCATGACTGAGCATTAAATATAAAAGGCTTTACCTTTACAGGAAATAGAAAATGGGGAGATGTATGTCTGTACATTAAGCATGATTTGAAACCTAGTATGATTTGAAACCATAGTAAGGGCTGCAAGGGCTGCACCCCTCCTCTGGAACGCTCTCCCACGGTCTGTCCGACTTTCTCCCACCCTTTCTACTTTCAAAAAATCTCTGAAAACGCACTTCTTTCGAGAAGCCTACCCTCACTCCGCTTAACTACCAAACGCAACACCACATACAATACCACATTTCTCACCCACTTACTTCGATCTTGCCCACTCCCACACCTTGTGTATTACTCCCTCCCCTTTAGACTGTATGCATATGCATAGGGCCTTCCTCACCTTTTTGTACCTGTATTGATTGTGATGTCTGTTACTCCATATATTCTATATATGTAATTTGTGTGATGTAGTTGTATAATCACATTTACTTTACAGTGCTGCGCAATATGTTGGCGCTATATAAATACATGTTAATAATAATAATAATAAAATAATAAGGGGAAATATCATGGAAATTAAAATTTCATAGAAACTTCAGCATACTGAAATAATAAACTTTCTAAATACAATCAATTAAAAATTCTGTACTGTTTCTGAATTAATCAAATTCATCTTCACTATTCTTCTCTCTGTTTCTCTTCATTCTGTCTTCATTCAGGAGTTGGGTGTCAGATATACATTGACAGCTCCAGTATATAATATAGGGGGTTTCTTTTTGCCTAGAGGATGTATTAGTAGTGATGGGCGAATTTGTGCAGTTTCGCTTCACCGAAAAATTCGCGAATTTCGCACGAAATTCGCGAAACGGCGAAAAATTTGCGAAACTGCCCGTTTTTGACGCCGGCGTCCGTTTTTTCGACGCCGGCGCCCGTTTTTTGCGCCGGCGTCCGTTTTTTCAAAAAAAAATTTTGACGCCGGCGAATTTTTTCCGCGAATTTATTCGCGACGGCGAATCGCGCAAATTCGCCGCGAATTCACGCCTGGCGAATAAATTCGCCCATCACTATGTATTAGATCTCACTCTATTAAAATCACCAGAAATCTGGTCTCTCTACATGCAGCATTTGTGCAAAAGTATTTTTTTTTTAGATTTTGTTTGTACTGGAATCAGTTATTTGAGTTCTAATCTGCTAGGAAAGGCTCCCCCTATAAGATATATTGGATCTAACTGTTAATGCATATCAAACACACAACTCCTACATGAAGACAGAATGAAGATAAAATGATGCAGAATATTTAATTGATTGTATTTGGAAAAAGCTTATATTAAATTGTCATTTTCATGATAGTTCCCCTTTAAGGAAGAAGTTGTGGAGGAGAATGAGAGGACTGAAACTTTATGGATTAAATTTTTCACAGATTCTAGGATGAAGAGGTTCAGTTATTGACGCTGGCTTTTGTGTGATAATATGAAAAAGTCACAGTTATTGTGTGACAAATAGAAAAACGTCTCAGGGGCTCATTTATAAACACTGGGCAAATTTGCACCTGTGCAGTAACCCATGGCAACCAATCAGATAATTGCTTTCAGTGCTGAACTTGCAGCTGGCTGAAAGAAGCTAATCACTGATTGGTTGCTGTGGGTTACTGCCCAGGTGCAAATTTGCCCAGTGTTTATAAATGAGCCCCTCAGTCTTCAATACTTTTCCCATTCATGTATTTTCAGTTCGGAAATATTTTAATAAATTTCATGACATTTGTTAGAGAAAGTGAGTTTAGTCATGTTTCAAAAACCTCTAAAACCACTAAAATAAGATTGTTGATAAATAGGTCTCCATTTATCTTAAATCAGAAGTTAATACTAATGAAGAAAACAGCATTTAAGAAATACAAGTGGGGGCAGATGCTTCTTTTAGTACCCAGAATACTACCAGTATCAGGGAAGGCAAAAGTAGAAAATGAGAAACTGAATCCCAAGCAAAGAGTGATTCCAATTTTTATTAAAAAAGATGAGGGTTGAGAGTGTGGCTCCATTAAAAACAACTTTTGCTATGACAGAAACATTAGATATTTTTAAGGAATGATTGGATGACTTTTTAGAAATTACAGGTTTATTAAAATAAATTCTTAATTCAAAGTTGGTTTAGGGGATTGGAAGTCGGGAAGATTTTTTCTCCCCTCTAAGGCAACTTAGCACAGTTTGAACTTGAAGGATACTTGTCTTTTTTCAACCTTATCAGGCCCGTACTGGCAATCTGTGGGTTGTGGCAAATGCCAGAGGGGCTGCTATAAGGTCCCATAGAAAGTCAGTATTTAGTGGGCTGGTGGGGGCTGTTTGGGCCTCTGTCTACCTGAAATGCCAGAGCCTATTTTAATTCTAAGTCCGGACCTGAACCTTACCCACTATGTTTCTATGTATTATATAAATAGAACATGTGTATATTATATCTGCCTCTCTAGCATCTGAAAATAAAATATATATTGGCAACAATAATCTTCTCTTAACCAATTATTATGTAAAATAAATGTTTTTCTTCTGTAGGTGCAAAGACAAACATAAAGGACATTGGACCTTGCTTTTCACTCCTTAAGCACTAAAAGCATTGTTAATAACAAATAACCTGATAAATGGTAAACTGTGTGTTATCTATATCAATCTTATTAAGTTCCAAGATCAATCTGCATTGAGTCTCACCCTTGTATGTAATAAACACCAAACAGTACTTGCAGCTATATACTACAAGGTTAAAACTTGGAACTTTCAGTTCAAAATAATGTAGGTAAAAATATAAAATGTATACATTTTATTCTTAAAGGCCAATTGCTTAAAAACATCCCTACCCCATAAAAATAAAACAAAGCATCAGTTAAAGTTGGGCCCCTCCTATAACAAGGTAAATGAGTACGACAGTCAGATATTTCCTAGTAGACCAAAAGAGACTATTTCAAACATAAAGCCATTTTGAAAATAGAAAATGAAGACCCAATTACTTATTAATTGTTAATGAGTAAGCAGTCACTGGGGGGGGGGTTTATACTAAAACTCGACTATTTCTCACTAGGATTAAAAAAAAATTAAAAACTCACAAACCCGAATCCTCTTAATTTACCAATAAATATATATACACAGCCCAAAACTATCAAGAATCCTAAAGGTATAAAACATGTTTCAATTGTTGAAGCGGCCATCTGCCATTGACTTCTAAATGATTTTGACAGGTGGAGTATTTTCAGATTAAAAATGTTAGCAGCTTCAGAGCATAATAAATCTCGAAAAATTTAAATTTTCCTTTAAACATTCAAGTTTCCCCTTTAAAACCTCGACCAGAAAAATTGATATTTAATAAACAGGCCCATTAGGGGGTTATTAATCAAAGTCCGAATTTATCTCAATATTTTCTGAAAAAAACTCCGACCAAATCCGCACGGGTTTTTTGGGCTAATTTATTAATACACTTTCTCGAAAATCTTGTTTGCGGGAAAAAATCCAACAAAGTCCCGAAAATCTGATTTTTTGTCGGATTTTTCACCCGAAAATTTTTGCCCGAATACTTTTTGGTTTGGTATTGCCAAAAACCTAGCGCACATCAAAAAATCATTGGGACTTCTCCCATTGACTTATATGTAATGTAATGAGATGCCGGATTTTCAGATTCAGACTTTTCCGTCCTCGGGGTTTAATAAATTCCGAAAAATTCATGATTTTTTTTAAAAGTCAGATTTTATAAAAAAAAAATCCCGAATTTTTCTGAATTTTTGAATTCTGAGTTTAGTAAATAACCCTCTTAGCATTGCCAGTTCTCCAGATCCATGTATCCCATATGTGTCAAAAGGGCCTTATGTTTGAAATCATCCTCTTCTCCTTTTAGATTGTAAGCTCTTTTGGGCAGGAACTTCTTTACCTCCTGTATTGATTTTTTTTTAATAAATTCCCACTGTGAGAGAGCTCCCAGTGCAGGACACTATGTTCAGCCACACTCTCTCAGCTTGCTCATTATGGGCATTTGAAAGATAGTATACATGTGCCCATGAAGATTAAGAGCTGTGACATTTTGCTTGACAACATGAGCTCCCTCTTGATATTGTTTTAACTAACTGGAGTGGAAGCAATATTAGCCCACACCTCCAGTGAGGAAACAACTTTTTGATGAAAGGTGCCCTTTAGGAGGGCTACTACAACCAAATTGACATCTTTAGCATCAGCCTTAACATCAAGCCTTTTATTTTGCATTTTAGTGGTATATAAAGTGAAGTTGAATAAAACTTTGTTATGACAGCAGGCCTTATATTCTATAGAATCAGCAGATAAAAAGGAAGTTATCAAAATGTATTTAAAAATTACAATAACCGTATATATTTACATATAAATAATATATTTATATACACAAATTATACAACAAGCAGAGAACATTGTATTTGTTATTTTCTTTGCTTACATTAAACGCATAGTTCACATTATATATTATTCTACTACTGTAGGCAACACAGGCATAGGTTTTTGGTTATTAATTGCTTTTCATTTAATACTATTGTAAATACATAATACTGTCTTTTGTCTATTTTCCTCTTATTTTTAGAAATGAAATCAATTTGATCTTGTGTATTTATATTTGTCCCAGCTATACTCAGAATTTTGATGCATTTTCAAATAATGCATTTCATTAATAGTTTAGGACTTAATCTTTCAAAATGAGTCCATCAAAATTCAATATTCATGTGTCATTTACATAATAATAAATCATTCAAAGTGGCGCAAATTAAAATAAAACAGATGGAAAATAATCTTGTTTCAGTAGCATCTATAAGATTGCAGGTTTAAAAAAGGATTATGCGACCTAAGTGACTTCAATGTTTCAAGATTGGATTACACACTGGATACGCCTGCATAATCTTCTGTGTGAATTCCAGGTGCACTGCCTTTTCATTTTCTTTGCAATTGTCAATTTAATTTTATTTCTGTCAAAACAAAGTAAACTATGTTATAGTCTGCTAATCCTACAATTTAAGACAAGACATCACAAAAAAAAGAATAAAGTAAACTTTGAATTACACAGATAAGTTGTTAAAATGTACGGAATTACTAGATAGAGATGAGCGAATCTGTCCCGATTTGCCGAAACATTTGCGAAACTGCGAAATTTTGCGGAATGCATTGAAGTCAATGGCCGTTTATACTCGAAATAATTTTTACGCACACAACAATTTTTCTCTCTCCAAATAAATTAAAGTCATTGGCCATTTTTTCTTATGTTTCTCTGTTGTTCTAATCTAATTGGATGGCCTTTGGTTCTTTGTTTTTTTTCTATGCAATAAAATGATTCCTGTAATCTGTCAATAATGTCCTCTAATGTACTTATAAAGAGTAGTGATGGGCGAATTTGCTCCGTTTCGCAGAAAAATTTGCGAAATTCGCAAAACATCGCCGGTGTCTCGTTTTTGACGCCTGCGCCCGTTTTTGATGCCGGCACCCGTTTTTTGACGCTGGCGCCCGTTTTTGACGCCTGTGTCCATTTTTTTGGAAATTTTTTTTGACGCAGACGAATTTTTGCCGCAAATTTTCGAGGGCATTTCGTGAATTTATTCACTGGTGGCGAATCGCGCAAATTCGCCGTGAATTTGCGCCTGCCGAATAAATTCGCCCATCACTAATAAAGAGTAGTCATGTCCCTCTGCAAGCATGTTTTCTCCAGAGAGAACAACCCCAACTTTGACAATCTACCCTCATAATTAAAATCCTCCATTCCTTTTACCAGTTTAGTTGCACATCTCTGCACTCTCCCCAGCTCATTTATATTCTTCTTAAGTGCTGGAATCCAAAATTGCAATGCACTGCATACTCAAAGTGATGCCTTACCAGGGACCTAAAAAGAGGCAAGATTATGTTTCCATACCTTTAATTATTGTCTCATTGGTTGGGCCCGACTCATGCCGAAGCACCACCCCGCGCATATACAATGCAGATTCTGAAGGAGTGTTGTGCCGCCCCTCACTGGCGGGGAAGGCAGAAACACTAGTGTGGAGAGTGCATCAGGTGCTGAAACCCGCCTCATTGGTGGAGCACACCAGCACCCATCTTGCGCAATGGCAGGAAAAGCTACAGATGTGCAGGGTGCGTATCTGGGCTGGCAGGACCCACAAGAGCCAAGGGCCCACAAGAGTTTTTTTCCCGGTGTTCCGCCTGCCCAGTCTGATTCTGATGCCATCAGTAGTAATAGCAACTGAATGCCATTGGCAAGTTTAGGGTCAGGATGGAATTTAATTCCCTCCATGAAATTAAACTGTAAACTGGCCTGCTGGAGTTGTTGCCTGTCTCTACTGGTACTGAGAGAGAGATAGTAAAGAACTTACACTATTTTAATCTATTTTTTAATATATGATATTGAACCAGCCATATACCGTAGTAGAGAGCTGACTTGGTTTGAAGACACTTCTCTGTATGAACTTCTCACTGTATGAAGGTACAGTTCACTGAAATATTATGCCAATTAGTTTACAAAAATTTAGTTCCTACATGTTTTCACATTTAAATCAGCATTTGAGAGGAACCTGATAATAACTGATGCACCTCCGAGTATTGATACAGGTGCCTTTGTACATAAAGCTGTTGACAGCTGATGCATTCCCCCCCCCCCATAGGAGAAACTGCACCAGCCAGGGGTTCTTCTAAGCAAGCAATGATATCAGGTAATTGATTACAATTGATTACAATCACTTCAGGGGTGATTTAACCTTTCCTTCGCCCTTTAAATGCAAAGCTTTGCATGCCCTCTGCAGTTTTTATATTTCTTTCATTTGGTTATTCTCTATCCCTTCAGTATCTTGCATTGATGAGATGCAAGTACAAAACATATTCTCTCTGCAAATTTGGACTCTGGTGGTTCAGAGCATAGTTGGTCAAGGAGTAAGCTGAATGTCTCTTAATTTCTGAAGTGAGGGTTCAAATATTTAAATGTTGGTTTTAAGGCAAATATGTGTGTAGCATGAGGCTTGTGAGTACTTTAAAGAAGACTTTCATTGTATTACACATACATTGCTGGACTTTTTAGCTTTGCCTTCATTTCTGGCTCCTCAGTTGCCAAAACAATATAAATTGGTCACAGCCTTCAAGAGGCTTTGCACAACCTACCCACATTTATAAATGAGCAGCATAATTTTTAATACAACATTTTATATCATGGATACATACCATCTAAAAGTAATTAGCCATACAGTATTCAATATTAACATTCAAAACCAGGCTATTCTATTTTGATACATTGTTATGATTTACTCCATGTTCCATGCAGCTATGCCACTCTCTGCTTCTTTGTACATGAAAGTTTGACACCTAGGTGCCCAGCACTCCCAAAAAATATACTTTGAAATTGTAAACCAGAACATTAGCACTGATCCATTGATCTATTTTATTACTGCAAAAGGCCAGCAACCATTTTTAAAAATCAGTGTGCACACTGTAGAAACATAAATGTTAATCGTATTGACACGGTGACTACTCAACTGACCCTTTGCTTTCAGCCATCTCAATGAACCCCATTGTTACATACCTTAATGAAACACCAGGAACCAGAAATGGTGTAAAATGGCCACAGCATTTATTCACATTTTATCAAATAAATTGGACCTTGCCAGTCTCACCCTGAGGCAATATGCAAAGCCGAAATTCCAAAAGATCAGAACTATGTCATTATATCACCAATGAATATTAGGCAGCCTCTGCCTACAGAAGGTATGGCCCCAAACTCTGCTTCCAGCAGGAGCTGCATCTCCCACCATGGGAGAAGTTCAGCAGTCCTGCTGTCTATGCTGACTCTGCTGTGTCTCAATGATAGGAAATCAAAGCAGGCTGTCACCTAGCGCAAGCAGTAGTTGCGTCTGTATCAATCTACCCACCGTGCAGTCACAGGAGAAGACCTCCTTTCTCCCTCTTCTAAACTTACCTGTGCATTACTCTGGCAAGGTCCTACCACTGCTGTGACAAATAAAACTTAATATATTATCATATACTTTATCTACTGTTTTGATCCAGAAGAAGGGGGAAAAAGCCAGCCTGAAGCCAGTGCCAATTATGCCTCAACAGGGAAAAAATCCTTCTTGACCCCAATGGTGATTGGAAATATTCCCTGGATCAAGCATTTGACATTTATTTAACATGAATAACAACCTTCAAGCCCCCACGTTTATACTGTATAACTGTACCGAAACCACAGTATAAACAGTGCATGCAGGAAAACATCCACATTTGCTCATTAATAGATATGATGACAACATAAAGAAGAGAAACTCCCGAAATTTCACTAAATATGCAAAAATTGGGGAGGAAAGGGTGGGATGTTTCTACCTGCTCAGAAGAGAAGGAACTGAACTGCTTCTTCTGCTGACATCACATCTCTCTCATTCTCCACCCCAGCCCAGATTTCCCCTGCCTTAACTCATTCCTTCTCACCCAATCACAGCTACATCTGCCAATCTTTAAACATAAACCAGTGTAATCTGGCTGCTGGTTGGATCCCTTGTCATGCAACCCCTGCGCTTATAGCTCCAGGGCTTTCCTGTAGTAGTGGCTAAAAATTAGACTATAAAATACTATAGACTATAATGTTTTTACAAATGTCCCCGCCAAAAGCAAACATCAAACTTCCTTCAGATATATCCTCCATTGACTTCTATAGAATCTCAATTGGTTTTTTTAATTCAGATTTTCGTGATCTTTGCATTTGAGAAATCTTGAAAATTTGAATTGAAAAACTAACTCAAATATGTTTGATACCATGCTTTTACATAGTGCATCATTACACCACAATAACTACAATATATATATATATATATATATATATATATATATATATATATATATAGATATATATAGATATATATATATATATATATATAGATATATATATATATATATATATATATATATATATATATATAGATATATATATATATATATATATATATATATATATATATATATAGATATATATTTATTTATTTATGCAAATTATTTAAATTGATGGTTTACATGCAATTAATTAAATATGTATTTTGTTACTTTCTCTTGGTTCTAAACTTTAATATACCCTGAACAAAATATGCCCAAATGATGAAATGCCAGGATGGGTACTGGCCCACATCTACACAGTTTGAGAATGTCAGAGTTTAACGTAGAACACAACTGAATCACAGTTAGAATGAATAAGTAGGATGAGGTTAACTGATTTATGCCATATTTCCAGGTAACTTTGCCAAATGCCCACTAGCAAAAGAACAGATGGATATTATCAGAAAATAAATGCCAGTTTGATGGCAATTTTCTAAATATTCCTTTTACACTTCTATTGCTCACCATTATAATATATTTGTTATTTTTACTAGTAATACACATGGGAGCATTTTTATAAAGAAATTAAATTAATTGTATGTCCAAAATGTGTAAACTTACAGTAAAATGTATCATATATTTATAAATGCGGGGCATTTCAAATAATACTTAGCTTTCCCTTTGGCACAAATTCCATATTTAAAAGCCCTGGCTGCTTTATTTGTAAAAGTGCATATGCCAGCATTATGTTGGAAGTTATGCTTGTATTTTACATAATAACTGACAGTTGAAGTAACAAAGTTACTAAAGCCTAGTAAGCTGGTATTAAAAGAGGAGGAGCTTGTAAAATTGTAGAACTTACATATCGTAAATAAATTTAAAACTAAGCTAGTTCCATAGACTTACACAAACTTTTATTTAAATTTTACTTGCAGCTTTACATCAGCATATAAATTCCTGGGACAAGTTGCAGATCATAGGGTGATGGGCTGTATAAAAAGTGGCGCAGAAAATCATATTTCTGTAGCACATTTTATGTGTATTTTAAATTATACCCCCTGGAGTTAGGAACAGTTAATTCATTCTTGTAAGGGGCTGATGCACATGATACTAGGAAGGATATAAATATTGTGATTCATTTTAATGGTGGTTTATGTACCATTTAATATACCATGCAGAGTTATTTAGTTATTTGTTTAAACTAGAAATTGCTGTAGTTTTTCCTTGTATTCAAGGAAACTTATGAAATTGGATTGGACTACAACATTCTAAATTAATTTTAAATTGTAAAATGAAATTTTTTGCTGAAAATAATATCAATACTGGATTAAGGCTCCCTTGTGAATAGGATGATACTGTAGGTAAACCATCTCCTTGCTGCTTCCCCCTATATATGCTTATTACACTTCCTCCAACATACTTACCATGCTTCTTTTACACAGGGGTGTGGATTGGTTCCAACATCAGGCAAGAGAGAACCCACATTCTCCACAAAATCCATGCTCATCAATTATATGCTAGAGGTAATTTATAGGGATGGGCGAATTTTTTTGCCTTGTTTCACCGAAAAAATGACACCCATAGACGTGCATTAAAAAAAATTTCGCCATGCAACAAAAAATTTTTTTGTTCTGCTTGAAAACTCAGATTTTTTGCAGATTGTGCCCGAAAACCACAAAATCTTCGGATTTTGCACGAAACCCAGCGCAGATCAGGAGATCTGCAGGACTTCTTCCATTGACTTATATACAACCTAGGAAGATCTGAGATGACAGATTTTCAGATTCAGACTTTTTCCATCCTCAGGGTATAATAAAATTAAAAATAAAAATTCAAATTTTATAGTACAAAAAAACTCAAATGTTTTTAGTTTTTAGCATAATAAATAACTCCATCAGTGTCTCAAGAGATTTGATTTGCACCAGTAGGCAGACTCAGCAACCCTTAAGAGTTCAGGGGAAACAAGTGCAAACAGGAAAAAGGTACAGGTATGGGACTTGTTATCCAGAATGCTCGGGGCCTGGGGTTTTACAGATAACTGATCTTTCCGTAATTTGGCTCTTCATACCTTAAGTCTACTAGAAAATCATGTAAACATTAAATAATCCCAAAAGGCCGGTTTTGCTTCCAATAAGGATTCATTATATCTTCGTTTAGATCAAGTACAAGGTACTGTTGTATTATTACAGAGAAAAAGGAAATCATTTGTAAAAATTTGGAATATTTGGATAAAATGGAGATGGGAGATGGCCATTCCGTAATTTGGAGCTTTCTGGATAATGGATTTCTGCATAACAGATTCCATACACAGTCATGCACTTTACACTAAAACACCATTTTGTCCTGCTTTGCTGATGGGTAATTTTGCATGTTGTGCTCACACAGTACACACACCTGCAACTGAAGTAGTTTCCAGCTAAAGGAACAGACATGCTGGAAAAGATGCAGATCATGGGTAGGGATGTAGCGAACCGCCGCCGATGTGTTCGCGAACGCCGTTCGCGAACACCGGCAAAAAATGCGGACAGTTCGCGAACAGTTCGCGAACTTCGAACATCCGAAAATCGTTCGATTCAAACGATCGAAGGATTTTAATCGTTCGATCGAAGGATTTTCGTTCGACTCGAACGATCGAAGCCATTCGATCGAATGATTTCATTCGATCCAATGGCTTCGTTCGTTCGATTCGAACGAAAATCCTTCGATTTTAGCGGTCGAAGGAATCGAATGGTCGAATGGTCGAACGATTTTTGTTCGAATCGAACGCGAACTCGTATTGGCGAACGTCGCGCGACGTTCGCGAACATTCGGCGGACGCGAACAGTCGAAGTTCGCGCGAACTAGTTTGCCGGCGAACTGTTCGCTACATCCCTAATCATGGGTAGTAATGTGTGAACTGGTGAAAATTTAGCAGAATAACAATGCATTTACACTTAAGATATATTTGTTCCAGTTACAAACAACAATCTGACAGGTCAATAAGTATTTATTCTTCCTCGTATTTACTTTGCACAATACAGCACATATCTCCTCACACGTCAAGTATGGAGGCTTTATTGGATGGTGCTTTATTTAAAATTCTGAAACTTCACAAAATAGAAATCCATGGAAATGGATGGTGTGTGTTGGGCATCGTGTGAGTCAGATAAGAAATAAAGCTCAGTGATATGTTATATCTGTGCTTTTTCTACTTTGTGTTTTTACACAAGCACAAATATGGAAATTTACCATAGTCAAATGCCTAAAATGCAGCGGAGATGAGACACAGTGCCATTGATCAAAACACAAATAAAGCATTTTATAGCAAGGATAGTTGGTGCTTAACGGACAACATTCTGGTTGCTCTCTAGGCTTGTTATTGCTTGCCACATGCAAGAGCATGAATACGGAGGAATCTTCACTGAAATAAGAGAGCTTCTTGCCAGTCTATGGAGGATCTAACTGTTAGGCACTGCTCATCTGTTCCAGAGTTTGCGGTCTGCCCTTCTGGCCTAAGTATAACAGGGCGGTGCACAGTTATACTTAGCGTTCCCTGAAGTATTGCACCACAAATCTTTGGTTCTGATGTAGCTTTTGGACTTTGGTAAAATCATGATGGACAGGAGAATCTAAGAGGATTTAATGGAGTTAAGAATTTCACCTTGTCGGTCTGCGACAAATGCGCACTGTCAAAGATGTACAACTTGAAGACCATTTAGAGACATGCCTTACAAAAGCTTGCCATTCTGATAAAAGCAAATTTATATCTGAGACACGGTACACTAGAAGGATATCAAAAAAGACCTCTTGCTTATGGAATTACATCTTCTGACAGACAGCTTGTCTGTCATCATCATTTTTGTGTTTCTTCAAATAATACAGTCAGATGAACATGAAATTCATGTTTTTCAAAAGCTTCTTATGGTAGGGGCTAAATAAATAGTTTGTTTTTTTAAGTCTTATATCTTAGGTACAACAAAAGAGTGAGTTCTACCGTGGGACTGGGGACTGACATTATTCTCTAAAAAATGTACCGACCTATTTAGCAAGTTTAATGTTATATTGAAGCATATGAAGAAGAAAATAGAATAAGAAAATGCAATTTATTAAATGTTATCTTATCTGTATATTTTATATCTGTTGATTTGTGCCTCGTTTTTTTATGTTGATTTAAATTGTGTTCTTACATTGGTTACCATCTGAAAAAGAAATGTTTGGCCTGTAGATTTTTAATGAAATAAAAATTGTCGTTATTGATCAAAGAGATGGTTTCTCCATTAATCCTAAGGAATAGAAAATCTACTGTACCATTTGAACATAATTTCCTAGCTTATTAGAAGCACTTCTTTCAATGCTTATAAACATGATTTACAAAGGAAACCTAATTTTAACAAATATGTTCCAGATAATATCTAGAGAACGAGGGTCTCCAAAAAAATTCACTGGACTCATCCATTTTATAGATAGATTCATCTATCTCATGTTCAAGTTTCAAGGTCACTAAGTTTAGGCCACCCAAGAACATTTTATATATAAATTGTGATTAATTATTCTATTCATTTATCCACTGCATTGTTCATGTTTTGAATCTATGACTTAAAATTAGTTTGTGACTTTACTTTAAATGATACTGCAAGCAACAAAAAGTTATAATGCTACTTTTAAGGGGTGGATCATCTTTATGTTAATTTGTAGAATGTTATAGAATGACCTTTCCTAACAACTTTGCTATTGGCCATCATTATTTTTTTTTTTTATCGTTTTTTATTATTATTATTTTCCTGCTTATTCAGACCCTCTCCTATTTATGTTCCAGTCTCTGTTTCAAACCACAGCCATGTTGCTAGGGTAAATAGCCACATAACTCAAAAAACCTAAAGTCAAATATTGTTGCATGTAACACATTTTTTGTCTATTGACCTCAATACGTTTTGCAAATTGTTGAGAACTTTCAAACATTTTTCAGTGACACAAAATGGGACAAATGCACTCATCACTACTCAGGACCAGGATAATTTGGATCACCATACTTTGTCTACTACAAAATAATTGAAACATTAAATAAACCCAGTATGATTGTTTTATTATTACAGAAGAAAAAAGGAAATCCATGTTAAAAATTTTAATTATTTTATTAAAATGAACTCTATAACGTATCTATGACCTTCCTATAATTCAGATCCCATACTTTTATAAATAAATACCCTAGGGATGATAAAAAGGGAATACAAAAGATAATCTTATAATTACAATTGAAGAAAGATTTCACTGTTCAGTATAACTAATCCTTTGTTTCGTTTATATTTCTTCTTATAAGTATCATGATTTACCTCTTTACACCAATACACTTATCTCCATTCAGTAGCATACCATGGGGCAAATTCACTAACTGGCAAAAATTCGCCAGCTCAGGCTTTGCGCACATCACAACACTTCGCCAGGGGTAAATTCGCCTGGATAACGCTGGTTCACAAAGATCCAAAGTTGCGCACAGGGTGCCGAATGCTTGCGAAATTACGCTCAGCAGTTTGAAGTTACGTTAGTGTTGGCTAATTAGCATACAGTGTGCAGTTAAAGTACAATGGCCGTATATGCTGCAGCAAGTACGTTACACTACATAAGGCCAGGGAACCTTAATAAAATTATAAAAAGTTGTTATAATGCCCTACACATGTGAAATTATGCATTTCGCCATCTGCGTTTTTTTTTTTTTGCGAAACTGCGGCAAAACATTGCCACAGCAAATGTGAAAAAAAAGTTGTGCCACAAAAAAGTCACTGTGACAAAAAACAAAACGCCCATCGACTTTAATGCATTTGGACAAAAAAGTCACCTAAAGAAAAAAAGGCCACTGACTTTAATGCATTTGGACAAAAAAAGTCGCCATAAGAAAAAAAATGCATTGACTTTAATGCTCCTTTTGCCTAGAAGATGTATTAGAGCTCACTCTATTAAAATCACCAGCAATCCTGTCTCTCTACATGCAGAATTTGTGCAAAAGGCAGTTACTTTGTTTGTACTGGAATCAGTTATTTGAGTGAGCTCTAATTCATGAGCTAGGAAAGGGAGCCCCCCTATAAGATATATTAGATCTAACTGTCAATGAATATCTGACACCCAACTGCTGCATGAAGACAAAATGTAGAGAAACAGATGCTGAGAGCAGGATAGTGAAAATTAACTTGATTATTTCAGAAATGGTAGAGAATATTTAATTGATTGTATTTAGAAAGTTTCTTATTTCAGTATGCTGAAGCTTTTATTACATTTTCATTTTCGTGATAGATCCCCTTTAAATTGTGAACTAGAGCACAGAATGATGCTGAAATAATGCTGAAATATTATTCCAGAGCAGAGAATGGAAAACTAACACATTGCCACAGTTAAGTTACAACATACATATGAGCATAGGGATGAGCAAATTATTTTGCCTGGTACAGATTCGCACCACAATTTTCACACGTGATCAAAAATTTACACTGATATGCTCTAGAATTTTGCCATGTAAGGAAATAAATCATGTTTTTTTTTTGCTGGAAAAAAATGCAAAACAACTTTGGTTGAAAATGCGAAGGAAATATTCCTGTTAATTCCACCGCGTTTGGCATAAAAAATGCAAGAATAAACATTAACTCCAATACATTTGGTGCAAGAAAAAACTCCAGTGGTTTTGATGTGAGAACAAATAATTCAATGTTCATACAACAAAGTTTAAGAAACTTTAACAAAAATGTAAAAAAATGGTTCAGGTTTATTGAAATCTCAATAAATTCTTATTTACAGTATTGTATATTTCTATGATTTTATATTTCAGTAGCTGGTACTTTTTAAATAACTTCCCTCAAGCTCATCGTTTTCCTTCATCTCCAATTCGAACAGTTCCACATCAGGCCTGATAAACTGAAATGAACCATACTGTATTGCACACACATCATAATATATTGTATAATATGAAGGCAGATCTGTGCATACTTTGGGACTTTTGCAAGAAATATGAATCTTCTAGTTGCTTTACATTTATCTTGCTAGAAAACAGCCCTCAGAGAGATGGAAACTCAACAGGCTAAGATTTGCTCATGTATTCTTTATTCTTTCATCCATTGCAAGAACTTGCTGGCTATTTTCCTAATCTTGGTATTCCAGTAGTATTGTACCTGCCTACAAGCAGCATGAACATTTGGGTACATTCCATTTGTATAGACCAAATCACAACATCTTTGACCTGTAAGCAAATAATATAACATATATAAGAGTACATGAACAATAAGGGAAAAATGATTAAGTAGGTACAATTTTGCAGCAATGTTTTTGTTTTTTGTTTTTTGCTGTACTAACATTTATACCATACACAGCAAGATGTGAAGAGGAAATGTGATTTTCATAACACTATACTTTTTTATGCAGTATGTGCCATTGGTTAACTCTAAATAGAAATTTGCAATTTTAAAAAATTAGGGCTGCCCCCTGGGATCCTACAATTCACGGTTCACACAAACAAACCATACATGTTAGGTCACATCACCAATTAACAGACAAAGGGCCAGATTCAATTTAGTAAGAAAAAGATTATTCTCTCTTGAACAAAGACGCTTGCAATGGGATCTGATTACTCTTTATAAGTACATAAGATACAGATTGGGGGGGGGGGTCCGGAACAGAACTTTTATTCGAAGCAACTTTGGTAGTTCTTCCCAGTGAGCACAGTGAGGTTGTGGAATGCACTGCCGGATGTTGTTGTGATGGCTGATGTAAATGCCTTTAAAAGTGGCTCGGATGATTTATCGGACAAGCATAATATCTGTTATGTTTTGGTAGCAGAGGCTGAGTAGGGTATAACAGTACTTTATTAGCAGGTTCATGCAGCCATTACACTTCAACAGGAACTTCAACTCTAACACTTTTTGCAGTATAGAAAGTACTGTGTGTGCACAGAATAACTCTTGCACACAGACACCGACAGGCCATTTTTATAAACACCACATTTTCCCCCTATAGTAGGAACGCATTTGGGTAAATGTAATAAACAGCAACAATTAAGCAGTATGCATCTTGAAGCAATATTTTGCATTCTTCGCATCCTTGGTCCATGCAGGTAGTTTCTGATTCTCTCAGTACGTCTTGTAGGTTCACTTTCTTCCAGCCTATTGCAGTTGGCATCATAAGTAGGAAAATGTCCTTCGTCAAATGGAGCTTCTCCAAAGTCATATCTAACAGGAGCAAGATGACTTGCATTTCATATGCATCCGTCAGACAGTTCATATGTGTATGGTCCTTGCTGACGTCTCACTTTAAGTGGTGTAGTAAATTTAGTTTTCTGTCAGTATAAGCCTTGCATTTAGCTTGTTGACGTTTGTCAATGTCAGCAGTAGATAATTTTGTAGGCAAAATTTTATGGAAGTTTGTCTGCAACATGTAACGTGTGCATCTGTCTGCCATGTAATAATTCAGCTGGATATGATTGGGTTGTTGCATGGTGTGTTGCTCTGTAGTTACAGTATGTAGGAACTTTGTTGTAAATATTTACCAAGTTTTCCCAGTAAGATTTGCTGTCTGTAGTGCTTCTTTCAGACCTCTGTTGAATTGCTCGATTTCTCGAATTGCTTGTGGGTAATACACTGAAGATTTCCTTTGTGCAATATTTCTCTCTCTCAGAATTAATTCAAATTCAGATCAGACACACTGTGGTCTGTTGTCTGATATTGACTCCTTTGAATTATCTTCTCTACTGAAGACTGTAGAGAGAACTGTAGCTGATGTTATATGAGAAACAAATTCAATTTCTGGCCATTTACTCTAATAGTCTATCAAGGTTATCAAATCTGCAGTCTAAAAGGACCCACAATATCAATAGCAAGTTTTTTACATTCTGAATCATGAAATGGTACTGGCTGAAGTAGTGGTGTAAGTGTGATAGCTGTTTTGTCATGATTCTGACAAGTAACACAAAAATGAATGGCAGTTACCACATCGGCATCCATTGCTAGCCACCAGTATAGTTCTTGTAGTCTTTGTTTTGTACATACAATTCCTTAATGACTCTCATGTGCAAGTTGTATGAGCTTTTCTCTCAAGGTCTCTGGTAACAGTAAGTGGTGGGCTCCTCGGACAACATAGCCATCTACTAAGGACAGTTCATGTCTAATCCTGTAGTAAGGTTGAAGATTAGGACTGAGCTTCTTCTCAGCATTTGGCTATTTGCTTTGTAAGATGCCCTGGACATCTTTCAAAGCAAATGTCCAAATGCTGAGAAAAGCTTGCTTAAAATCAGCAGCTGTGACTGTAGATGATAGTATATCAGGTCATTGCTACAACTATGTACTCATCCAGTGTATCAGAAGCTGCAGGTAAACATGACAACCAATTAGCAGTAACATTTTTCAAAGCTGGTTTGTATTGTATTTTGTAATTGGAATTCAGTAGCCTTGCTGACCATCTAGCTATACACAGTCCAGCTCTCCCTAGTCACTTTGTTGCAAGCAGTGTAGTTAAAGGGCTATGATCAGTGCATAAGGTAAATTCTCTAGCCCATATATAGGTTCTCAATTTTTCTGTTGCCCAAACACTTGCTATAGCTTATTTTTCAACAGTTGAATACTTACGCTTTGCCTCTGTAAGCTTTCTGGATGCAAGTGCAACAGTTTTCTCTGTATGATCAGCATGGATCTTTGAACTGCACAAAGCCATAGTCTGAAGCATCTGTAGTAACCATAGTGGGTAGTGCAGGATCAAATAAAGCTTGCGCTGGACTGTTCACAATTAACTGTTCAGATATATTTAGATTTTTCAAAGCTATGTTGATCAGCCTCTGACCAAACCAGTAGTTTAGTAGTGCTCTAAGTGGCTCCACAACTGAAGTGCTCTAAGTGGCTCCACAACTGAAGCATAGTCATTTGGAAAAGTTCAGTTTCACTCCTGCAGATTCAATGCATTTCAGATAATTTTTTAGGTACTTGTCATAAAGATGCATAGTTGGAGCGTAGACAATTATATCATTCAAGTAGCAATGTACACCATGTGTGTCATGGAGTATAGAAAACATCATTTTTTGAAAACAACTCGGTACATTAGGTACATGCTTGAACTGAAAAAAGCCATCATGGGTAAAAAATGCAGTGAGGTCTTGGCTTTTCCTCATGCAGTAATACTTGATGATAAGCACTCTGAAGATCCAGGGTGGAAAAGAAGTTTGTTCCTCAGAGTTCTGAAAATACAGTATTTCCTCTATGTGTGGCAAGGGATGACTATCCATAACAACTGCTTTATTAGGTTCACAGAGATCAACACACAATCGAATACCTCCAGTTTTCTTCATTGTTACAACAATTGGTGAAACCCATTCGGAGGATTCAGATTTTTCGATCACATCTTGCTCTACCAGTTTCTTTAGTTCTTGTGAGACAGACTTATTGAGTAGGGCAATCACCTGTTTTCTGGTGTACTGGTTTTATATCTGGTCTCAACTTAACTTTGTGTACAAAGTTCTTTGCTCAACCCACTGAAGTGTTGCTTTGTGGGGAAGTTTTAGAAACTGGTTGTGTGGCAGGGCTGGTACTGTAGTAATGAGACCATCAACTAATTGTAGTTTAATGCAGCAAAGAGATCCCTTTTAAGTATAGCAGTACCCTTATTCACAAGTAAAGTCACATTTTGCAGTAGTTGATTCAAATTGTACAGTCACTGGCAAGCAATCGAACACAGGAATTGGATCCTTTAAGTAACTGACCAGTCTAAGGCCAGGTGCAACAAGCAGATCTTTTGCAAAGTATTTTAAGAAAACATCCTTTGGTAGTGTAGAAACAGCTGATGCTATATCAAGCACACGGTTTATGAAGTGTCAGCAGAAGCAGTATTGACATTGACAGTGCATATAAACTTGTCTGGAATAGATGTACCAGCTTTAGCCACACTTAATTCTGTAACATTAGCAGTGACTTCATGAACATCTTTAACAGAACTTTGGCAGATCTTAGCAAAATGTCCTACTTTTTTGCATTTGTGGCGCTGTACAGCTTTTGCAGGACATGTAGCATAATCTGCAGTGTGTTGTGTTGAACCACAGTGGAAGCAGTACTTTTTATTTGAATTTGCTACACAGTTTTGCAGTGTAGGTGAATCCCTTTCCTTAGCATTGTATTTTGCCTGTGACTGTGCATTATTAGGCCCCAGTGCTGGATTCACAGTCTGTACATTCCCAACACTTCTCTGACAGAGTTTAAGCCTCTGCAGTCTCTAATGCAAGGTGAATTTGTTTCCCCTATTTGGGCTCTTAGCATTTCATCTGTTAGGTTCCCAACTGACAGGTAACAACCAGCTCTCTCTCAAAGCTGCTACAAATTATTCTGTAGATTCACCATTACATTGTCCACATTGGCGGAACTTATATCTTTCACCAACCACATTTACTCTTGCCACTCTTTATAGCAGTAACAGCAGTTTCATAAGTCTCATCAGGTAATAGTAATTTATAGAATATGTGCTATCAAAGGCATCAAATAATTAAAGCATGCTTTCTAGCAGCAGAAATCTCCCCTTGTTCAGCAGCAATAATTTTCAAACATATGGGTCAAAGCAGTAAAAGGTATGGTAGGTTCACCAGGTCTTGGAAGAAATGGTGCCGGCTGCTAGAAGAGACATCACGTCACCAATTTCTTATGTTTTGGTAGCCAAGGATGAGTAGGGTATAACAGTGCTTTATTAGCATGTTTATGCAGCCATTACATTTCAACAGGAACTTCAACTCTAACACTTTAAGTATAGTATACTATATAGAAAGTACTGTGTATGCACAGTATAACTCTTGTGTGACACCTACAGGCCATTTGTATAAAGACCACAATATCAAAGCTCGGTTGAGTGTCTATCTCATTTGTGTCATCATATCCACTCAACTTGTGGAATAAAATTATCCTGTTCCAATGCCAGAAGAACCCAGGTTAAACAGTCCAATTCAATGAAACAGGTTTAGCAGGTTTTGGCAAAAATTGAACACCCTCGTTGCACGTACCTCCTGTGCTCCTGCTCAGGCCCCAATAACTCTGTGTCACTTGACAAAGGGCATGTCTACGCAAAACATGTAGTGTGTGATACACTCCCAATAAAGGAAGATTTGCAGCAGAGTTCTGTTACCCTAGCGTCCTCCATTCATTTTTCTTTACTAAGAACCCAGGTTAGTATGAGTTGCTTGTGACTCTTTTTCAGTACCTGATTACTGAATCTGCTTTTGTAATTCATGTGAATAAAATTACGCACAAATGTATAAATTAAATAGGTTACATCAGGCTTGAAGTGGTGTAAAATAGCAATGTAACCCATCAATGTGACAAAATCAGGTTTAATTTTCAGTATTAGTTTAGTGTACATTAATTATATCCTCTATCATTATACAAGGTGTTTATTTACAGTTATGAGCAACAATGCAGCTTTATTAATACAGAACATTTTTCACCATTTTCTGGAGTAAAATATTTGACAAAGCTTCATAACTACACAGAAAAATCCTAGAAAGGAAAGAATGACCAATGTCCAATTGAGTCTACTGTTCCCAGCCGGCTTTTTTACTTGTATCCCTCCAAGTCCGAAAAAAATATTTACTGAAAAATAAAAACCAGCGCCAAAAAGGCACGGGAGACAAACACAGAGAGAAAGATATAGGGTAATATTGTTTTACAAAATTGCCACCTCTTGTGCACAGCAAAATCCAATATCTTTTACCATCTAGGTGTTTCTCCCATGTAATATTCTCCACCACCAGAAGAAAATTTAAACACTTTCCTTAAAACAATTTTTTTGTGTGTGTATAGGTGGGTACTCACAAACATATATTTTTCAACTTGCATATAGGAGTTCACGAAAAGAACCTTCGAATCAATAGATCTTGAGAAATATCCGGGTATACACGGTTTAATCTGCCCAATTTGCAGGTGACTATCAAGCCAGACTCCAGGAAAGCTACTGAATCCTCAAAGCTTCATAACTACACCTTATGCCCCTCCTTTCATTTAGCCTGATCCTCTATAAAAGCAAATTAAAAAACGTCATTGTATATTGGACCCTTCAAACCCTACCTACAAGTACCTCTCTTTCCTGGAAACAACAGCACATTGCCACAAGCTAAGAATTTTTCAGATTGTTAATAAATACTGAAGTGTTTCTAAATCTGCATGCCCATGTTAATATAATTACAACTTATTGACAGACAACAGAAGTGAAAGAAAAACAGAGTCTGATTGTTTATACCTTTGCTATCCTTTCCAACCCCCAACCCAGAAATGCCTTCTCTAATGCAAAATAACGTAAGGATTAAATCCTATGTATGCATAATTTTTATATGCCTGCCACTGGGAATACATTATTAATCAAAATCATTGTTATTTCCACTTTTTAATTTATTATTTTAATTATTTGTTAAAGGCACACACGAGTTTACTGTGTTTTGTGACAGCATTGCCCAAGGGCAGAATAATCAGCATTTATTA
This sequence comes from Xenopus petersii, assembly GCA_038501925.1. Lineage (NCBI taxonomy): Eukaryota > Metazoa > Chordata > Amphibia > Anura > Pipidae > Xenopus > Xenopus petersii. Next base: position 168,539,682 of record CM076673.1, read on the forward strand.
AACCTGTAAACATTTCCTTATGAGTTCAGTCCTTCATCTTGATATATCTTTTATATATACTGTGACATAAATAATTTAAAAGGCTCTGTTCTACACAGATGCAACCTTCTCATTTACAAGCTTTTATTTTGGTGTTGTGCACTTAACAATTATGTTGGTTATTTATTTATGTATGTATTTATGTGCATTAGGCTCCTTTTGAAAGCCAAACAGGAAAAATGGTGAGCATCAGAGAAGAGTATTCTAGAATGAGCAATCTTAATACTGTTTCAATTTACTGCTTATAAAGGAGGAAATATCATACCCTCTTTTATAAAATATAATGTTATTAAGACTGACAGAGGCCCATGGCCTTATAAAGACCAAGTGGTTTTGTGCAAGTAATGGAACTGTGAGATGATGACTGTTAATATCCTCATATTTCTCACAATACACATTTCAGTGAGTAACGTGGCACCAGTGACATCTCTAAAAATCGATTGTAACTGATGACATCACTATACATAATTTATAAGGATATATTTAACAGGCTATTCTTGGCCATTGGTTGCAGTCCCTTAGCAAGCACTCATCCAAAGTAAAAGATGCCTTGGTGCAGCCATAAAAAAAACAATAATAATTTAGCAATTGGTATTTGATTTTATGTAACAGGGAGGTTCAAATACCAACACTGGGCCTCAGTACAGATATAAGCAATTAGAGATTTTATTTCAGCATTCATCCTGTAGCAGACTGATAAAAGCTAATTGAAATGGGCAACTCCAGTGGAGCAAATGTGTTTAATGTCACTGAATGATCCCCAGTGATTAAGTATGTAAGCAAGTGGAAAAGTAAAACAATTTGAAACAACAGTTTCAAAAGCTTGGATCTGTGGGGGCCAATAAGCCTGTTTTCTGGAAATTAGGGATGCACCAAACCCTATTATTCAGTCAAATCCCGAATCCTTCTTTTCAGATCTGGGCAAATCCTGAACTAAATTGAAACCTGGAAATTGCCAGCGCACTGCCAGTAAATTTTTGCAATTTTGTAGGGTTTATATTTATTGCACCCAGGCTCTTGGATTCAGCCAAATCCTGCTTAAAAAGGCTCGTATTTGGCCGAATTCTAAATCAAATACAGGATTAGGTGCATCCCTAGTGGAAAGATATGAGAATATCAACTACACAAGAAAAACAAGATTTTGGAGAGGAAAAGAAGATCAGAATTTCTTCAATACATTAAGTTGTACCCCTACAACGAACATATATGTGACCAGTAAGTAAACAGAATTCCCCTAAAAGCAGAATTATTTATCTTTTCCCATATACTTAGCTAAGACTTAATGTATAAAAATCTCCCTATACATATACACTCCCACTTGCTGGTGTGCAGTAATGCCTAAACCAATCTTCATAAAAATGTACTGGGCCATTGGACACCCAAACAATATACTATGGCCAGATACAACAAAACTGGTCAGAACTAGGGAATAGTGCTGGACGCATCTGACCGACAGCGTAAATTCGCCAAAATGCATTAAAGTCTATTGACAGCAACATTTTTTTTCTTGACGTGCAACAAAATTTTATACCCATTCGAGTCTATGGGTGTTATTTTCGCGGTGAAACTTGGCAAAGAATTTCGCTCATCACTACCAGTAAACAAAAATCTGTTATACTTGATGCAAAATTGAGCAAATACAGTTACAGTGCATCTGTATGGAGCATGTATTGTATAACAAAAACATAAAATGTAATTTTTAATAAATCGCTTAGGGGGTTATGTAATAAAAGGCACTATGTTTGCCCAGGAGCAGTAACCCTTAACAATCAATAGGATATTTGCTTTTAAACAGGTGACCAGTAAATGCTACCTTCTAATTGGTTGCTATGGCTTACTGCTCCTGGGCAAACTTAGTGCCTTTTTTTTACATAACCCCCTTAGTATGCTTTCAACAGAATTGCATAAAATCACATTGGCCAAAAGTTATTTAGAGTATTATATTATGTTTATATACTATACATTTCAACCATTTCTCTAACAACACTGAAGGGCCAGAGTGTTCTCTTCAGCTTTTTTTCCGTTGCATTATTATTCTTTCTTTATAACAGATCTGTTGGAGATATGTAAATGGCCTGTGACTAAGGCCAAAATATTGTTTTCTTTAATGCCCTATGCAATTGAAGGATATTTTCTGCATCCCTGAGACACTAGAAGAGTGCTAACTCTGATGTTTGGTGTGTAAGGCAAATGGAACTAAATAGTTACCCTAGGGTTCCCTGGCTCTGTATAATTCATAAGGCCCAACCAAGCTATACAATTTTCCTAAAGTTCATATTTTATACCATTTTTCTTTAATACATCTATTTTTTTAGCAGACCTGCTTTTTGAAATACTGTTCTTTTCTTTGATTGCGGAGTAGTTTTATCCACATAGTCTATCAACTCTAAGTTAAAAATAAATATGGGCATGAGCAAGTTCTAAGGTTACATTTATTCCTTTTGGAGTACATCAGAGATAACAATTTTTGAAAATATCAAGCCAGGTATAAGCTGTGAGGTCACCTCTGTCTAGCAGTAAGTTCTTCAAAAATCAATGAGAAGTCCATGGAGTGGGTTTCCTCAGTGACCAGATGGGTCAGATTCTGTAGAACGCACTGCATTAATCAGTGCACCAGGCTGTGCAACTGATTTCAAGATAACAGATAACAATGAAAGAGTTTCCAGGCCTGACTGTATTTTGTCAATAAGATGTTTTCAGGACTGTGATTCAATGTGTTTGCCAATTGAAAATTGTGTAACAAATGTAACACAGAAACACTTGTTTTTGCCATACCCAATAAGTAAAATCACTGCTCTGCTTCTCCATTGGGCAATTAGAACAGAACATTGCAATGCAATGTGTACTCACTAGTCAGAGGCTTTTACACTTTTAATGGCACTCTCACATGCATTAGTATTCACATCCAATAATGATTTGTTTTGAGGGAAAATCATTTTGTTGAATTCCCAATTCCCAATTCTATAATTGATTTGTAATCTGAGATCAGTATTGCTGCTGGTATTCCAAGCAGTCTGCTGCTCATAGTAGTAAAATAAAAAGTAGCTGTTAATAAATATATAACCTGTCTTTAAACACCAAATAAAAAACCCTTGCCTTAAAATATTGGGGGGCCTTTTGAAGACTCAAGTTTTCTGATTTAAGTAATCTTTAAGGAAACCATGTTCAGGACTCAACCATGTTAAAGAGGTGTTAAAGAAGCTATATATGTAAAAGCTGAAAAACCAAATTTGTATAGAGGCAGAGGTGCAACATCAATTTGTCTGCCACATACAATGCTGTTTTGGCACCTCTCCCTGGAAGGTTTATTAACACCTCAAAGCTCCAATCAGGTCCGGACTGAGAATTAAAATTAGTCCTGACATTTCCGGACCACAGAGGCCAAATCAGCCCATATAGAGGCCCAAAAAGCACCCACCAGCCAACCAAATACTGACTTTCTATGGGACCTTATAGCAACCCACAGATTGCCAGTCCGGGCCTGGCTCCAATCATACTAATACTATCAACACCTAACTTCATAACATCCTTGCTGATTATGATAAACAGATTATGCTGATTGTAGCAACATTCCAGGGTATTCTTATTTACTAATCATTCTGAATTGAGAAAGCCAGTTGGATGACTGATAAAATGTCTTAAAGAAAGAAAAGAAAACACAGCAAGTCCAGTTGATTTGACTTATTTCTACAGATATAACCTGAATGAATGAGAATCTTCACAACCAAATGAGGGACCTTTCAGTAATTTGGATCATCACAATTGCCAACAGGATTGTTCAACTTTGATTTATGCAACCTTTGTTATCATCAAGGACAAGCTATTGAGTACTGAAAATAATAAATCTATCATACATTAAGAATTGTTTCTTTAAACTGGATCCAAATGGAAACAACAGTGCTGTGTTTTGGAGCTTAATAGATCCCATACCTGTATAGAGTTAGCAAGACCATTTATTACAATGTCATTATTTATATGTTTCACATAACTGGTCCTTTTATGATGTAAAATGTTATAAAATGTAAATGTTATCAGCATAAAATAATCCTCTTTTTGTTCAAAGCATTAGTAAATGTCTACTGTGAAAAAAGGGAACACAAAAAGTGTTCATGGGACACTTAGGTTACATAGTTACATAGTTAAATTGGGTTGAAAAAAGACAAAGTCCATCAAGTTCAACCCTTCCAAATGAAAACCCAGCATCCATACATACACCCCTCTCTACTTTTAATTAAATTCTATATACCCATACTAACTATAGAGCTTAGTATCACAATAGCCTTTGATATTATGTCTGTCCAAAAAATCATCCAAGCCATTCTTAAAGGCATTAACTGAATCAGCCATCACAACATCACCCGGCAGTGCATTCCACAACCTCACTGTCCTGACTGTGAAGAACCCTCTACGTTGCTTCAAATGAAAGTTCTTTTCTTCTAGTCTAAAGGGGTGGCCTCTGGTACGGTGATCCACTTTATGGGTAAAAAGGTCCCCTGCCATTTGTCTATAATGTCCTCTAATGTACTTGTAAAGTGTAATCATGTCCCCTCGCAAGCGCCTTTTTTCCAGAGAAAACAACCCCAACCTTGACAGTCTACCCTCATAATTTAAGTCTTCCGTCCCTCTAACCAATTTAGTTGCACGTCTCTGCACTCTCTCCAGCTCATTTATATCCCTCTTAAGGACTGGAGTCCAAAACTGCACTGCATACTCCAGATGAGGCCTTACCAGGGACCTATAAAGAGGCATAATTATGTTTTCATCCCTTGAGTTAATGCCCTTTTTTATGCAAGACAGAACTTTATTTGCTTTAGTAGCCACAGAATGACACTGCCCAGAATTAGACAACGTGTTATCTACAAAGACCCCTAGATCCTTCTCATTTAAGGAAACTCCCAACACAATGCCATTTAGTGTATAACTTGCATTTATATTATTTTTGCCAAAGTGCATAACCTTGCATTTATCAACATTGAACCTCATTTTCCAGTTTACTGCCCAGTTTTCCAGTTTAAACAAATCACTCTGCACAGTGGCAGCATCCTGCATGGAACCTATAGTTCTGCACAATTTAGTATCATCTGCAAAAATAGAAACAGTACTTTCAATGCCCACCTCCAGGTCATTAATAAACATAGTGTCATAGTGACATATTCGTGGTACTTTATTTAAACAATGTCTCATTTCCAATAATATGTAAATTGGACAGAAATACTTGTAGGAAGTCTAATCTCAATTGAAACACATTTAGCTAAGAAGGACACCAGGCAGGAAGGTGCAACACTGATCATGGGAGATAAAACACTGAGCGGCATAACCATGAACTGTTGGCATTGAACATACACAGAAACTATGTTTTTTGAAGTGCACTAATTCATGCATACTTCTGCGAGTGGCATTTTTATTGTTGCGTCATGTTTGCAGCTACCCCAAGCACCCCAAGCACTGCAAAGATGTCAGGCCTCATCTGTCCAGAGTCCAGATGTGAGGAGACGAGGTCCAGCAGGAGTGTCACAAGCTGTAGCAGACAAAAGTAATCAGAGGGAGTAGGCAGAAGAATAGTCGGAAGGCAAGCCGGGGTCAGTGCAGGCGTAATCGGGAAAGCAGGCCGAGGTCAGGTGCAGGCAGAGTTCAGTCGTAACGGATAAACAGGCTGGGGTCAAATGCAGGCGGTGTTCAGTCGAAAGTCGATATCCAAAGCCGAGTCAAAACCAGAATCAAGAAGTCAGGGTTCCAAAAAGTTCAGGAGCAGGTTAAATTATCAACAAGCACAGAGCCTTTCCCTGAGCATCCTTTTAAAGGGGTATTTTGACGCCAAACGTAATGATGCCTGCGTCCTGCGTCATCACGCCGCGCACGTTCATGTTAGCGGGTGTTTTTGCGCCCGCGTCCGCTTCGGCGCGCAAAGCGAGATGACGCACATGCAGGCTGAATCCTCAGAAAAGAAAAGTGGAAAAGTAACTTCAATTAAGGCTTGAATCATTATGATTTGCAGGGACTTACACTGTAAAACCAACCAAGTGACATAGATTGGGTAAATTCATTAAAGAGTGAAGTTCCGCCACTAGAGTGAAATTCCGCAGCTCTCAATTCATTTCTATGGGATTTTTTTTTATCAATGGGTTCACCCTTTGATAAATACGCCTATAAAAATCCCATAGAAATGAATGGAGAGTGGCAGGATTTCACTCTAGTGGCGGAACTTCACTATTAACTTCACTCTTTGATAAATATACCCCATAGTACACTGGAGTGTATTAATTAAAATTGGAGACAAACATCACTGGTGATGTTGCCCATAGCAACCAATCAGATCTTTGCTCTTGTTTTCTAACTTGTAAGTGCCTGTTGAAGTTGAGTGCTGATTGGTTGCTATGGGCAACATCACAGCTGTTTATCCCCAATGTTAAATAATATACCCCAGGGAGTATTATTTCCTTAGTATGTATTCACTGCTAAAGAGGATTTATGTGCACTGCATAATAAGGACAACAGATAAATGATACCAATTTTGATTTCACTAAAATCTGTTCAAAAGAGCAAACTGATTTTTTTTATATTATTTTTTAAATTTGACATGTGGCTAGACATACTGTCAGTTTCCCCTACTTCAGTCATTCTTTATGGCTGCACTGAAAGTTGGAGTGGTATCAACCCCTCCCTTTCCCATCCAACATAAAAATGGGAAAGTTAACAAATAACAGCTACCTGACAGAAGATAACAGCTCCCTGGTAGATAAGCACTCAGTAGTAAAAATCCAAGTCTCACTGTGACCCTTCTAGTTAAACTGAGTAGGAGAAACAATAGCTTATCTGAAAGCAGTTCTGAGATAGCTGCTTACACACCAATATTACAACTTGAAAATATATACACTTGTTGGTTCAGGAATAAAATATTTATGTAGTAGATAAAATCCCTTTAAGAATTTAATTTAAACTACCCCTCCTGGCCACAGATTGTAGGCAGTTCTACAAGTATGAGACAGTTAAGAAGTATGACGTGTAGTTCAGTTCAGGTTCTGTTTGAAATGTTAAATCGAAACTATGCCAAAAATGGAAGTGTAATATATGCTTCATCACATTGAAAAAATAACTTTTCTAAATATGAATACATTTAAAATGTTGTATGGTTTCTGAAATAATCAAGTTACTCTTTACTATCCCCCTATAAGCATCTGCCTCTTCATTTTCTCTTCATGCAAGAGTTGGGAGTTTGATTTTGAATGTCACTTAGATCTAATATACTTTTAGGGGGCTCCTTTTCCCTAGAAAATATATTAGAACTCACTGTTTTAAATCACCAGAAATTCTTGTCTCAATATATTTAGGATTTGTGCCAAAGTCAGTTATTTTGTAAGAGTTATTTTATTTGTTTGCCGGAATCAGTTATGTGAGCTCTTATACAACTGCTAGGAAAGGCATGTCCCATAAAAGTTATATTCGATCTAACTGTCAAAATTCGCCACCCAACTTCTGCATGAAGAAACGATGAAAAGAAACAGATGATGAGAGAAGAACAGTGAAGCTAAACTTGATAACTTCAGTAACCATATGAGGTAATAGGGTCGTCATCTTAGACGGGTGTACAGCAGTATTGGAGTCCTTGCAAAACAACACAAAACTGGCTGGTAATGTGCAACTGGCGCAACCAGTTTTATTTGTCTGGTTGGCAGGAAGACAGGAATCAAAACAAACAAAAATGAAAATAAAACCTTGCCTGTCCGGCACTAACTAAACAATTAGCTTCTAACTAACTAGGTGAGGATCTAACATCCATCACCTAACAGAAAACAGTATTTGTGGCACAGCACGTACTCACATGAATCTGGCTCTCTAACAGGCCTGCACTGTCTGCTCTTTTCCCCTGGATTGAGACAGAGAGACACACACAATCCCTTCCCTACTTAAGTAGAGAAAACACCTGTTCCTCTCCCAGGTGTTGGGCAAACCCAGACTGTCCATCTGTTATCGGATCCCGCCCAACACTCTTGTAAACCAGGTCCTTTTTCCGGCTATTACAGCTAGCCACAGATCCATGAAAAAATGTACATTTACGTGTTTGCTTAAAAACAGTATGACAGAAATCTGGATGATACATACACCCCTTCAACCAATTTCCCAGCATTTCTGTTACACAGTAAAGAAAGTTTGATTATAATTACAAAGTTTCTTATTTCAGTATGATGAAACTTATGTTAAACTTTAATTTCCCTGTATGTATTAGACCTTATGTATGTATGCGTTATTTTTACACAAATGCAGTGGGGGTTTTTTTCCCATAATTCCAACATAACTGCATTTGCATGATGCTTCAAAAAGTGTGCAACTGCATGTGCACATTTTGAGAAATTGTACGTCATTGTGCAGTAAATTTCAGGATTGCTTGCCGTCAAAATTATATCTGCACATTATTTTGTAGGCTTGTGTCTACTGCTAAAGTGAAACGTGGTTGCAAAGCAAAACCTTTTTGGTTCAATAGAAGCGTTGGTGTTGAAATGGGTAAGAAAAGACATGCTTTTAAGGCTTTCAAGTTAGCTGGGACAGCCGAATCATTTATAATGTACAAGAAGGCCAATAAATCATGAAAAAAATCAATCAGGCAAGCTAAAATTCATATGGAAAAGTATATTGCAGAAAGCAGTAAAAATAATCCAAAATTATTTTTTAAATATGTTAATAGTAAAAAAAATTAGCAGGAAGGGGTGGGACCCTTAATATCAGAGGGGGCCAGCTGGTTGATGAGAACAAAAAAAAAAAAAAAAAAAGCTCATATTTTTCATCTCTCTACACAAACGAGGAACCGGTTAATGAAGGTTTCCTTCTTAATAGTCCCAATTCTAGTAATACAACTAATGATGCATGGTTCACACATGAGGAAATTCAAACCAGACTAGAACATGTTAAGATAAATAAAGGTCCGGGGTCAGATGGCATTCACCCCAGGGTACTTAGAGAGCTTAGCTCTGTGATTGCCAAACCTCTTTACTTGATTTTTCAGGATTCAGTGAGGTCTGGCATAGTGCCAAAAGAGACTGGCGAATTGCAGATGTGGTGCCACTATTCAAACAGGGATCCCGTTCTCATCCTCAAAACTATAGGCCAGTTAGTCTGACGTCAGTGATAGGAAAGCTTTTCGATGGGTTAATAAAGGATAAGATACTGGACTTCATAGCAAATTATAATATGTTTGTGCCAGCATGGTTTTATGCATAATAGATCTTGCCAGACTAACTTAATTTATTTTTTTGAGAAGGTAAGCAGGGACCTCGATTCTGGGATGGCAGTGGATGTGATCTACTTAGACATTGCTAAAGCATTTGATACAGTGCTACACAGAAGTTTACTGGTTAAATTAAGGACCTGGGTAGAGAACTGGCTAAAAGATAAACTAAAAAGAGTGGTTGTAAATGGAACATTTACTAATTGGACCAGTGTTGTTAGTGGAGTACCGCAGGGCTCTGTACTAGGTCCCTTGCTTTTCAACTTGTTTATTAACGACCTGGAGGTGGGCATTGAAAGTACTGTTTCTATTTTTGCAAATTATAGGTGCCATGCTAAAAACTGGGCAGCAAACTGAAAAATTAGGTTCAGTGTTGGAGTTTCCTTAATTGAGAAGGATCTAGGCATTTTTGTAGATAACAAGTTGTCTAATTCTGGGCAGTGTCATTCTGTGGCTACTAAAGCAAATAAAGTTCTGTCTTGCATAAACATAGGCATTATCTTAAGGGATGAAAGCATAATTATGCCTCTTTATAGGTCCTTGGTAAGGCCTCATCTGGAGTATGCAGTGCAGTTTTGGACTCCAGTCTTTAAGAGGAATATAAATGAGCTGGAGAGAGTGCAGAGAAGTGCAACTAAACTGGTTGGAGGGATGGAAGACTTAAATTAAGAGGGTAGACTGTCAAGGTTGGGGATGTTTTCTCTGGAAAAAAGGCGATTGTGAGGGGACATGATTACACTTTACAAGTACATTAGAGGACATTATAGACAAATAGCAGGGGACATTTTTACCCACAAAGACGATCACCGTACCAGAGGCCACCCCTTTAGACTAGAAGAAAATAACTTTTATTAGAAGCAGTGTAGGGGGTTCTTCACACTGAGGACAGTGAGGTTGTGGATTGCACTGCGGGTGATGTTGTGATGCTGATTCTATTAATGCCTTTAAGAGTGGATGTTTTTTTGTGAATGTTTGGAGGGGAGGTGTGTATGGATGCTGGGTTTTCATTTGGAGGGGTTGAACTTGGTGGTCTTTGTCTTTTTTCAACCCAATTTAGCTATGTAACTATGTAACTAAAGTGGGAACCCTGAAATTATCCCTCTAGGGTTCTCCTGCATCAATTTACATAATGATGGTGTCCATTTTTTATCGCTGCAGTAAATGAGCCCTGTTAAGTGACAATTTGCTAAGTTATCATAACACTGATTGACTAAATACCAGTTTCTGAAACAAACAATAAAAAATTAAATGAAGAGAATAACAATTCAGATATGTGTGTTAGGAACAAGTTGCTACTCATAGGTATTTTAAATGTCAATTACAGGATGCCTTGCCCCCTCTGTATCAACCCATCTTATTTGAACTGAATAAAAGGTATGAATTTCAAAAAAGAATAAAGTACTAAATTGTTTTTACATGAATCAAACAAAAGTTACGTTTTATTAAGTTGGATTCTCCAGGGCACCATTTACTAGTCTAAGTTGTACGTAAAGTGGCTGAGAGCACAGTATAGATATTAATATGAGTGACAAGTTTTTGTTTATGATTAGCTTCATGTTGAATCTAAGCAAAATAACGGAGTGCGAAAAACTGCAAAGAAGCAGCAGGTAAATAAACTGAATAAAATATGAAGTTGTGAAAGAAGACTATAAAAATAAACGTGAACGGAGAGATAACATTACACAGAATCTTCAAAAATGTATCAACAAGGGCAAGTTGAGAATTAGCTTGTCAGATTACACGAATGTGCTTTCATGTTTTCCAACCCATAAATACCAAGGCTCTATTTAAAAGGTCTCAGTTACAGTTAGAAACCTGCTGCAGTAGATATAGAGATACAAATATATGGTCCATTGTGCAAAATACATGTAGCTTTATTGTATTGCACATGGGCATTTGCCTTATCTTCTGTGATACACTTTTAGGTTCAACATTATAAAACTGGAAGATGGCCCATAGTACAAGTTGATCCAGGGATTGGTCCGATAGCCATCTTGATGTCAGGAAGGAATTTTCCCCCCCTCTAAGGCAAATTGGAGAGGCTTCAAATGTTTTTTTTGCCTTCTTCTGGATCAACTGGCAGTTAGGCAGATTATATATAGACTTAAAAGGTTGAACTTGATGGATGTGTGTCTTTTTTTCAACCTAACATACTATGTAATTGAAAAGTTGCTTAGACTTAGCCAGGTTTTTAGATATTTTTTTCACTAGGAATTGTCTAATTTTTAGAGGTTTTTGAGGTATCTGTATTTTATACCACATCGTCCAATGCTTTTTGTCGTTCGTAATTTCTGTAATAAATTCAATGACAATCAGGGTTTTAGAGTTTGTGAGTTTAGTCGTGGTTTCAAAAACCTAAAATCCGACCTTCAATAAATAAGCCTCTGTATCATTTTGTACATTAAGCTGCTAAAAATTCCCTCCCCTTGTCCACATGTTGCAATATATTCAAGCTGGCCAACTATGTCAAAGTTATCACACTCACTTTCATCTGATTCATTAAGAATTCTACTGCTACATTTTACATATAACACAGGGACTAAAGGTGGCCATACATGGGCCGATAAAAGCTGACGGCAGATCGTGTTGGCAGCTTATTGGCCCATGTATGGGGCCCCCCGACGGGCTTCACCGATCGAGATCTGGCCGAACGAGCGGATCTCTCCATATATGGCCACCTTAAGTTTTACATGCAACTTGCTTGTTTACAAGTTTACAACAAATGGTTGCCCTTTAATTGACCACCACTGGGATCACCTGACTGTAGCTGAAAGGATGGGTGCTTCAACACCCTGACCACTGTTCCTGTATAAATATAATGGATCCCTGGAATTAACATCTGCCTGAAGGGGATTTATTCCCAGGTGTGTTGCACCTACACATACAGTTGACTTGCACTTATTACACATTAATGTCATTTCTGGGGTTATGAATGTCACAACTCTGAAAATTAAACAATTTACATCCACACTGAAATTTTAGCACATAGAAAGCTGGTTAAACAACCAATAGCTTTTTCAAATGGTATAAGATATTATAAACTGAAACAAAACATTTTTGTAATTTTTTTCTGATTAACTGCATATACAGTTGATCTATAGTTTGATTTTATGTGTCTATTAAAACTGTTCATAGGGAACTGGTTAAATTAAACACTAACTCATTTCCAAAAACAGTGCACAGAGCGTTATGTTAAAAACAAAGCTTAGTTAGTGCTTTAAATTTCATTGCAATGTTTTGCTGCCCCCTATTGCTTAACAAGAAAAAGTGTTGCTTGTTCTTGTTGGAAAACCTTATTAGATCTTTATTCATAAAGCCCAAAGTGTTTTCTGTTTTATATTTTTTTTTTTTAAAAAGGGGGTTGACTACAACAATACAACGATTTAGAGATAATTTAAATTCAACAATATTGTAAATGGTATGGTATGTTTTATATGTAGCTGTCTGTGTATCTATCATCTATCTATCTACAAGACATGAAATGTCCCTTAAAGGGGATGTAAAAGCAAAAGAAATTAAATAAAAGTTTTACTTTATTTAATGAAAAGAAATCTATCTCCAATATACTTCAATTAAAAAATGTGTACCATTTTTCTAAGAAACCTGATTGTATGCAGTAAACCCCCCCCCCCCTTCGTTTTACTTGCTCTGATTGCTGCAGATAAGAAACTTCGGAGGGTACCTAACTGCTCTGCAGGGAAACGATCATACTTTCAAATGGCGGGGGGGCCTACTTCCCAGAACTCGAGAAGCTTTGTTTGTTTCCAGCTGGCGACCGTGCAGAGATTTGTATCTGTAGACTAAGCGCAGTCTGCATATTCTGTTTATTAATCAGTCTTGCTGTATCAGCTTCTATGGCAGATATTATTTGACTTGTGCTGTTTTTATAATTTATGACAATCCCTAAGCTTAACCTCCCAACTGAAGCCAAGATCACACTGAGCTTGTGCATAGTCTTGGTCTTGCAAAGCTATTTAACATAGTTACAAGACGGTGACCCCCTTCGGCCAACTTTGAAAGCATAAATCATTTGTTTTATTAGGCTTCTTGTGCTGTAAGGTCATGTTTATGTTTAGCATACAAAATACAGCATTTATAGCATTGTTCTATTTTAGACTTTAGTTCCCCTTTAAGTACACAGGCCAGTTTCACTGAAAGGAAATTTGCAAAATTTATTAAAATCTGCCATATTTTGGGGTTTCAGAACTGGAACACACGACAGTCTTTTTAAACTTTAAAAGGTAGAATGTAATACAAATCATAAATGGAAAAAAAAAATTATGTTTGCATAATAATAAAGTATGCAAATCTTCAAGGGTTGTTAAGCAGTATTAAAAAATCTTAAAAGGGTTTCTAAAATAATTTTCAGGTTCTCCGCATGGAAAAAAAACCAGAAACCAATTTTACTTGATTAAAAAAATTGCACAGTTTCATAATTAAAGGCTAAAGTTTGTCCTGGCTTCCCCTGTGACAATCGTTGATGTTCTGGCATCAGTTAAGGCAGCATGAGGAGAACAAAGCTGGCAGTACAAACTTTCCAGCAACAGAAAGTTCATCTACTTTTTTAGTCAACACTGACTGCAAATTATTGTAGGGGCCCGTAGTGTTAATCCTACGGTCTAAGACCTCATGGTCTGGGAACTCCCCTGTTTGGCTTGAGAGTGGGGTTTCCTGGAGTTCTAGCAGGGGCAGAGCCCTTGTGCTGGTGCAGCATGGCAGATTCTGGAGGATGACACAAGAAGGGTTATTTACTAAGCTCCGAATACCCGAAATTCCCCGAAAATTGAAAAATTTGTGATTTGTTTATTTTATAAAATCTGACTTTTAAAAAATCACAAATTTTTCGGAATTTATTAAACCCCAGAAGTGAAAAACTTCTAATATCTTGAAAACTAGAAAAAAAAAATAATACAAATTGTGAAAATGCTCAGAAGAGCAACTATACATTAATTTGTTTTGAGGGTAACAAGTAGCATAGATATACAGAACTTCTTTGGAGGGGTGGTACTTGCTCAATGCCTTTCAAGATGCCCCTGTAGCTCCCCATCTTATTTTCTGCTGATTCACTGACCGTGCTCTGGGCTGCTGCCAAACTGAATTTAGGGACTGATTCACAATATACTGTATAGATTATAAATGTCACAATACAAGTCTAATACATCCAGATTCTCATTACATAGCAGCTGTGAAACAGTGCATTTGTATAAAAATTAAATAATCCCTGTAAAATCAGCTTTTATTACTTTATTTTCTGCTTCATGACTTGCAATGACCCCTGAGCTTAGTTTCGCAACAGCTGCCCAGAAACACACTGAGCTTGTGCAAGAGTCATTGGCACTCTTCACAAATTCCAAGATGGTGATCTCCTGTACACAAGTTTGAAAGCCTGAATTGTTACTGTTATAGAGATGCTTAACCTTAAGGCTGGTACAGTATGTTCAGTATATTAAATGCTACATTTCTACCATATTTGTTTTTAGGGTTTAGTTCTCTTTTAAGAATATGACACCATAAAAGTTTGTATGTTGATTTAGCATTATGTTTAAAAAGGCCAGAGTAACAGAACAGCTTTTCCTTGTTGATTTCTTGCAGCAGATCGTTTATATCATTCCAGAATTCAGTGATAATAGGACTGGACCACCATATATGAAATGTATCAATGTATGAATCTATTTTATACAGTAGATATATATTGTTTCTCATTACCAAACCTGATCATTAAAACTGTTTTCTAACCTTTTGTAAAGGCTGTGAAGTGTCCAACATCTGCTACTGCATCATTGAGTGACAAATTGATCTACTGTAAGAAAACGGATATGGTTAAACTTTTAAAATTAGATACTGAGCTTTAATTATGTTTGTTTTATACCATTAACAATCACTTTAGCCCATGTCATGGCATTTTGTTGCCCAAGGCAATGCTAATTTAGAAACTATTGCATTTGTCTACACTAACAGAATTCAGTTGGAAAAACAGAGGTTCTGCTCTAGAATAGAACTATATACCTTAAAGGAAAACTATACCCCCCAAACAATGTAGGTCTCTATAAAAAGATATTGCATAAAACAGCTCATATGTAAAATCCTGCTTCATGTAAATAAACCATTTTCATAATAATATACTTTTCTAGTAGTATGTGCCATTGGGTAATCATAAATAGAAAATTGCCATTTTAAAAAATAAGGGCCGCCCCCTGGGATCGTAGGATTCACTGTACTCTCAAACATACCAACAAACCATACATGTTAGGTCACATGAGCCAATTAAGAGACAGAGTTGTGTCTTTTGCTTCCTCACTTCTTCCTGTTACAGTTAGAGTTGAAGTATTTCTGGTCAGGTGATCTCTGAGGCAGCACACAGACCATCACGAAATGGTGGCTCAAGGCAAGAGATGTAAAATATATATTCCAGTTTGGTAAGATTCTTTAATATGCCACTTAATATGATATGAACTATCTGTTGCTTAAGTGTTCATTTGGGGGGTATAGTTTTCCTTTAAGTATATACACATTTGCTCAATGTGAGCACAATAAATAAGGACCTTGTGAAAAATGTAATGTGCCTATTCTTTTATTTTTATATGTACTAATGGAAAATTAGTACATTCCCCTCTCCCACTATAAACAGAGTGATTTATTAAAAATGTTCTGTATAAACAAACCCATCCCTATTTAGCAGCTTGCGTTACTACCAATTCCTTCTTAAACAGTGTTTAGGCAGAAAAAAAAGGTTGGACAGCAATTTGAGTGATATTAAAGTGATATTAAATTCAGGTTCTTCTTTAGTACAAGAAATGACAAATAAAATATATTTCTTCATTTAAAAATAACATGTGCCGAATCCAAAATAGTCTCCTATTTGTATATAGTGAATTATTCAGTGGTCTATGAGCAACTGTTAAGAAGCTAAGCTTAGGGGTTGTCACAAATGATCAAGCAGAAAATGGTGTTGGCCTGTAATATAAGCTGATGCTACAGGTAGGGATGTCGCGGACTGTTCGCCCGCGAACATCGACTGTTCGCGTTCGCCGAATGTTCGCGAACGTCACGCGACGTTCGCCAATTTGGGTTCGCCTTAGCTGGCGCTTATTTTTTACCTCTCACCCCAGACCAGCAGATACATGGCAGCCAATCAGGAAGCTCTCCCTCCTGGACCACCCCCACACCCCCTGGACCACTCCCCTTCCATATATAAACTGAAGCCCTGCAGCGTTTTTTCATTCTGCCTGTGTGTGCTTGGAAGAGCTAGTGTAGGGAGAGAGCTGTTTAGTGATTTGAGGGACAGTTGATAGTAACTTTGCTGGCTAGTAATATACTTGATACTGCTCTCTATTGTAGGGACAGAACTCTGCAGGGATTTGAGGGACAGTGAGTTTAGGTTAGTTAGCTTTGCTGACTAGTAATCTACCTTCTACTGCAGTGCTCTGTATGTAGCTGCTGTGGGCACTGCTTCTGATCTCATCTGCTGAGTGCTGACTGCTGCAATAACACAATAGTCCTTGTAAGGACTGCTTTTATTTTCTTTTTTGTTTTTTTACTTTGCTACTATAAGAGCCCAGTGCTATTAGTCTAGCTGTGTTGGGGAGTGGGACTGGTGTGCTGCTCCTAGTAGTTCAGCACCAACCAGAGTAATTTTTTTTTTTAATATATATATATTTTTTTATTTTACTTATCTTACTGTTCTTTAACGTCCAGTACTGTTTGCTGTTCTTCATAGTAGTGCACCAATAGTAGTGCACTTGCAGGCATTGTTTGCCCAGTGTGTTCTTCAAACAACTGCCACCTAGCTGTGTGAGCTTGTTCACATTCTGTCTAAATATCAATAATAATACCGTCTCCAGAAACACCACCTGAGTGACGTTTTCCAAACAGCAATAATATATTCCGTATCCACTGCTGTAGTGTATACGTTGACCTTGCAGGCATTGTTTGCCCAGTGTGTTCTTCAAACCACTGCCACCTAGCTGTGTGAGCTTTTTCACATTCCGTGTCCAGAAACATCACCTGAGTGACGTAGTGTGATTTCTGCCCTTTACAGCACAAAACGCAGCGCTGTGTTAACAATGTATTTTTCAGACACATTTTTGCCCTTGATCCCCCTCTGGCATGCCACTGTCCAGGTCGTTGCACCCTTTAAACAACTTTAAAATAATTTTTCTGGCCAGAAATGTCTTTTCTAGCTTTTAAAATTCGCCTTCCCATTGAAGTCTATGGGGTTCGCGACGTTCGCGAACCGTTCGCATTTTTGACGCAAGTTCGCGAATATGTTCGTGAACATTTTTTCCGACGTTCGCTACATCCCTAGCTACAGGGCTGATTATTAAATTCTGATGCTAGTTGCACTGGTTTCTGTGCTGCCATGTAGTAATTATCTATATTAATTACTAATCAGCCTTATACTGTGACATTTCTATTCTATGTGTACTGTATATTATAAGTAGCTCCCTAAGCTGAATAAACTGACAGCAGCACAGAGCATGTGCAGTGAATCAGCAGAAAAGAAGATGGGGAGCTACTGGGGCATATTTGGAGACACAGATCTTTACTGCTAAAGGGCTGTGGTTGACTTAGGATGGCACAGAAGCACAAAACATAATGTACAACATTTCTAGCCTACTTCTTTAGTTATTCTTTAGTTCTCCTTTAAGGCACAGAGCCAGAAACCCAAATGGCCCTGACTCGAATCCCAGCAGAGCTTTACAGTTACAGGTCAAACATGACATCACTTTGCTAAGAAACAATAGACCCTCCCTGCATAATGTAACATGCACTGAAACAATCTATGTCATTTGTACTGCATATACCCACTCCATTTTCCAGCACCATCACATTTTTCTTAAAACAAATAGCAGCTTTTACCCGGAAGCCATTTTCCCTCTTACACATCATCAGTAATATTGACATATGCAAACAGGACATGTATGCTGTAAAGTTCATGCAATGCAGAATGCAGGTTACACAGGAACAACATACTTTGATGAAACATTCTGTTGGGGTTGAGCACTGTAATGCTTAAGCTGAGCTCAGCAGAGGTGTTTAGGAGAAAAGAATAGGATCAGACAGCTACAGTTTCTATGTTTCTACAGTTTATCTGTAGTGGCTGTTCGACTGGACTGTGTGTGTAGTAATCTGAGCATGCTCATGAGTCAACAGCCCCCTCCTGAGGGAGGGGGCAGGTGGGTTAGAGGAAGAGAAGGAATTCTAAGTGATTAAGGGGATGCTGCAGCCTTTTAACAACAGAGTGGCAGTTACAGTATCTAAACATACAGTATCCAAATTTTCATTGTTAATGCTGTTTATTACACACTTAGGCACCTAAGTTATTGTATTGGGACTCTACCTATATCCAATTTAATATAGAGAAAGTCATACCTTTTATATAAACATCCATCTTATCTGTGTCTGCTGTTCCTTCAGGTGTTGGGATTCCAACTGCATGAAAAGGGATTGAGACGTTATTATGCAGCAATTCAGACTTTCCCCTGTTAAATTTTAGACTTATAAATAGTTTGCTTCCCTGGATTTACCCCAAACCCAATGTTTAAGTGCATTTAAAAAAAGTAAGCAGATAATTACTGGTGCCTTTCTTATTGTTGCTTGCTGCTACATGCCAAAATGCCTCTCCTGCATGCTTACCTTGCTGATTGCTGTGATTGTTTCAACTGACATCAAACTCTCAGGTCCTAAAAGTGGGTTTGCAGTGAAAGTGCAGTGCTCTTTCATTTATAAAGTCCCTACATACTACTGTATTTTTAATTGGCATTATTTAATACCATTCACGGTTTTACTTGTGGCTGCAAAAGATAAATGTTGTGAAACTGTGTCTTGTTTCATAATCCTTTTTTCCCTTGTGATGTCTGTTCATAAGGCTTGTCATTTTACAGAATTGTGCAATTTAGGATGGGCTATGTACATCCTTTTATTGTCTGAATTTTTTCCCCAGCCTGTTGATCTCAGAATTAATTATTTTATTCTATAGTCCTGTGTGTTTTTTTTGTTTTTTGTTTTTTGGTCTTCTCTATCCCTGACTCAACTGCATATACTATCCGCTGCAATAGAAGTAACATGCAACCATAGCATAGAACCCTATCATGAAAAACCAAACTTGGATATAAGGGTCATTGCTAAAGGTATGGAATATATACAGTAGCTCCTTGGTTGGTATAAGTATATAAGGGTGAAAAATGCTGGAGAACCTTAGGTCTGTTGCCTCAGAGTGGACCAAGGTTACTCATATAGCTTATGCTAGATCTGTGGAGCTCACTGTAGACAGGACCAGATTTACATAGCAGGCGTCCCTAGGCTCACTGCCAATCATCACCCCCTTCCCCTCCCCTTCCTTTGGGCACATGTGCAAATGTTCATCATTGGCTCTGGAGCATAGGGGATTGGTGCACAGGAAATTTAAAAAAATAATTTTATCTCTTTCGAATGCCCAGGGCTTCTGAACCTATGTGGGTGTGGTTGGGCAGCATGCTGCCTCCCTAAAATTCTGCCGCTCTAGGCCCGGGCTTTTGTGGCCATTCCACAAAACCTGGCCTGACTGTAGACAGTAAGATTGTGAGGATTTACTCTGGTGGTCTAGTTGGCCGGCGGGGACGCCCGCACGCTGCTCCTTTCTCCTCTTAGTGCCGGGTTCTTAGGGTGCGCATTTCCCATTCTCATAGGCTCATTGATGCTGGCATGATGACGTCAGCGCACAATGGCACGGAATTCAAACCTATTTAAAGGGACCTCTGTGTGCAGTCCTTTGCCCGTTGTTTGGTTCCATTCGTGAGTTCCTGGGTGCTATCCTATTTAATCTGTTATTTGATTCCTGTGCTTGACCCCTGCTTTGCTGACTATTCTGACTTCTGTTATCCTAACCCCTGCTTGGTAAACCGACTATTCTGAAATCCGTAATCCGACCCATGCCTGTTGACCCTTCTGATTGATCTCCTGGTTTTGACCCTTGCCTGTCTGACTCCACTTGTATTCTGTCTGCACCGACCCGGCCTGTTTTACTATGCTTTTGTCTGTTCCTTGAACTGCGACCTTCTGCCCAAAAGACTTTGCTTTACGATCATGCCCCTCTGCTTGTCCAGAACCCTCACTTGGCTCCTCTCTTTATAAGACTTGGCGGCATCCTCCCGAGGGCTCCTCCCGAGGTGAAAGCGGCTGTTAAAGGCAGAAGTAAGAGCCGAGACCAGGGAGCCTAGCATTGCTTCTGGATTTTGGGTGATGATTCATGACAAAGATATAAGGGTACAGATGTATGACCAGAAGTATTATCCAGAAATCTGGGAGCCAATAGCGCAAGCTGATCTGAAGGAAGAGTTTCAGGAAGGTAGGTAGCATGAAAGGGTGAAGTAGCCTGTAAATCCTTGTATTATTTTTATTTTCTTTATAGGGCATAATTTTAACTACTGAGAACTGGAGGAGCTGTGCTAGTGACTGTGAATAAAGCTTTTACATTCACCTAAAAGACCATGTGGAGCTCCAGTATTGTATATTCCATTCTAAGGGGAAAATGCAATCACAAAAGTCTCAAACGCAAAAAATGTTGCAAAGGTAAGAATAAAAATTTGCATTTTGAAATGTAATCATCTTCATTAGACAGTCATTGCATTGTGGATTTTAATTGTGCACCTATTCTGAGATCGACTCCCTCAATGTACCACTACTGATTCTGGTGCTTCTGGTGTCTCTGTGACCTTAGATTGGGGGAGCATGTATGGACTTTCGACTGAAGACTATGCAGTGCCCTTTGCTTTTCACATCCAAGACAAAAAAGATGATGGTTTGCACTCCAGTTCCTCATATTAAAAAGCAAACTTTTTAAAATGAGTTTAAAAACATTGGTTTCTCTATTGAGACTAAAGCCTGCTGTCTCATTAGTCTAAGCCAAAAAGAACTTTAGTACCTTCTCATCTTCTTATATTCAATCTATGACATGATCTTCCCTGACAGACAATAAAGGATCACATTTTGCTAGAACTTTTCATACTAGGGGAGACCCACCCTGTAGAGTTTTTTAGGAATGGGGTATTTTACAAAAAAAAAGCAACAAATTATTATACTGATAGAGGCATACTTCATGCATCTCTTAAGGCGACAATCATATTGTACAAAACAAAGTTTCTTTAATATTCGGTGCGGGCTTAGTGGGAAACAAGTGGACCAATCAGCAGAAGACTTAAATCTGAGCAATTTATTAAAGCATGCAATGGACTTCCAAATAGCCACAGCATAAGTGTGAACTCTATGAATAGTACATTTACTTCCAACTACTTTGGACTTGAGAGGTTGTTTTTTTTTGTGCATACAGAATGGTACATACTCCAGGTACACTGGACTCAGTATCAGCAATTAAACAATGTATATACTCTTTGTGTTGAGACATACCTAGTCTTTGTGGACAGAAAAGAAAAAAAAACTAAACAGTAATTTAAAAGAGAAGCTTTTTATGTCTCACTAGAGATTTTTTTTTTAATTGAAATCCCAATTACCAAAGCTGAATTTATTGACCTAAGGGAAAAATAGCTGTCCTAAAGCCCCTATAAAAACAAGTTGCTCTTGCTTAAAAGCATTGCATCATGCAATACTAAACCAAGCCTCAATGCCTTGGCCTTTGCCACAAAATTACCTTTAGAGTATCTAATATAATTATTTTGAAAAAGAATGCTGTCATATTTAATTTATGTGAAACATATACAAATCCTTTTATCCTCCCTCCACAGTGTTTAAGTGCATCATGTCTAATGGGGGATAAAAAATATGGTTAGCAACGTTAACTCTTTCACCTTAAATACGCAGTACAATGACCTCAGCGCTTTCAGTCCACCTTTCATTTAATGTTGTCGGAAAATAAATGTTTTCTGTCAGATTAATACTTTACACAAGTTTCATTAAACTGTCATTTTCAAATCTGCTTCAATTTCACCTTCCTTTCTGCTTATTAGTTTTACTGCCTCAGTATATCTGATGACATGAAAGATTGCTTTTATTCTTGTTGCATCTGTCTTCTCAAGGCTTGTCTGCACTGACAATTCCCCAAAAGGTAAAGATGCATGAATTCACATATTAGTACAGAGGCATGACTGAGGTATTAGACTTAACAGTGTCTTACTTTTCTGGGGGGAAATGTTTTAGTGATAGATTTTTTTTGACACTTTTTAAATATTAGGGATGCACCGAATCCCCAATTTGGTGCGTGATTAAGCCGAATACCGGACCAAATCCAAATCCTAATTTGCATATGCAAATTTTAGGGGAAAAAAATTCTTCTTTTGTGAGGAAAAGTCACGTGATTTCCCTACCTGTCCCTAATTTGCATATGCAAATTACAATTTAAGATTTGGTTCTGCCAGGCACAAGGATTCAATCGTATTGGGCGTCCAAATAGTATTCACGCACAGCAGTTTTGACATGAACAAATTTTCCAATGCGTGTCCAAAAATTTTTTGACGCTGGAGAATTTTTTTTGGAGAGTTTGGTAAATTTATTCACCGCCAGCAAAATGCGGAAATTTGCAGCAATACCTGCTGTTCAGTCCATATCTGTATAGAGCAAGGAGTTTAACTTTTCCTGCTGACTCAGGAAGTCCCGGTTCCGTTACCTTTGCCCCAAGATGCATTGAAGTGCAATAATTTCCGGTTTGTAGTAATATATATTTAACAAGACCTACAGTAAAGAAACAAATACCTGGTACAAATCTTAAACTAACAAAATAAAACAGTAGTTTTGGAGTGGTCCGCTTGTAATGCCCACCACCAAATGACTGCGTTACCTTTCCACCAATGTGAGGATGGAACATAATAAAACAATCCCACCGACACCCAATAGACCAATAGCTAGTTTTAAATTTGTCTCTCTACAGTATAGTATGTCCAATTTGGCTTCCATTCCTCCTTCGCCAGACTGTCCACACCTCTATCCTCTACCCCAACTAAAAGGAGCAGATAATCCCCAAACCTAAACAAAAAGAGAACTCATTATAATAATGAAGATTGGTCTGTTATCTTTTTCAAAGACCTTCCCTTCTTTATATACTTATATAAATGAATCCTGTATGTTATATGATGCTACCACTAGCACATTCTTACAGTTTATACATCACAGTGTACAATTTTCTTGGTCCAAATAAAGGTATGTTTTATTTTTTCACAGTAATGACATCAGCAACAGCTGTACTATACCACAATCTAGGGAAAACAGTGATAACATATTAATTATAATTTATTAAAACATCCCTGTGCATTGGGTGCATATGTAGAATAATAGATGATAATAGAGACAAAAGAGCAAATCCTTATTGCATATCAATATTAACCAACAATACCTCAGAACAGAGCCAGGCCGAGCCGGCCAGGCAGCCTAGACAACCTGGCTGGTCACATCGATGGCTGAGCGCGTGCAAGCGTGATTCAGCGCTCGTGCGCGCATGTGCGGATTGGTGCTTGTGCATGCGCAGAAGCTCAAAAATAGGGAGAAATAATGCAGAGAGATGGGGAAAGAGGGGATCAGACAGGCGACAGAGAAGTTACGTGCCTGTGCCCCCCCCAGCTTTACACCCTCGGCATGTGCCTACTCTGCCTACCCCTAGTTCCGGCCCTGCCTCAGAAGGCCATAACTTTGTAAAGGAAGAAAGGTGGCAAAAGATGTAAAATTAAATATATTGTGTGTGTTGCGCTATTGAGCTATTGGGCTAAATAATATATTCTGAATTTGCTAGTACATTAAACTAAATGAACTTGATTTGAATGAGAGACTAGAAGATGAATATGAGAAGTCCTGAATAGAAAGATAAGTAAGAATAACAATAACATTGTCACAGAGGGTACTGCTATAAAAAGTACAATGTGCAACAATGTACAAAGTAGTATTAAAAGTATTGTTTAAACAGTAACAATAAAATTAGTCCAAGCTTGGTGGCTGCTTCTTGCTACTTCCAATATCGCTATCCAATCCGTGAACTTGTATGTTAAAAGCAAATATTGTTGAGCACCTTTTTAAACCCTTTAAATAATAGCACGCCAGCTGGTAACATTTAGTTACAGTAACATCCAAAAATGAAAGTGTTTTAAAGTGGACCTGTCACCCAGACACAAACATCTATATAATAAAAGTACTTTTTCAATTAGACATGAAATCCAATTTCTATTTTTTAGTAAAGCATTCATAGCTGTTGCAAGCTCATGTAAACATCTCAGCTGTCAATCAAATATTGTCTGCCCCTCCTCTATGCCTTAGGCATAGAGGTGGGGCAGACAATTTCTTTCACTTTCCATTCAGCACTTACTAGATGTCACTGCTCTCCCCACATTCCCCTGTTCACTTCACCATTTAATTGTGTAGCCAGGGCATGGGGATGGACACCAGGTCCCCCATTCTGGTGCACAAACAAGATTCTGAGATGATACAAGGCTTGTCTTAATAACACTGTCCACAAAATGGCTCCTGCCTGCTTGCTATGATTATGAATTGCCCGACCGAAGGAACAAGATTCAAATAATTTTTATAGTGTAATTAAAGTTAATTTTACTTGATTAATGTGATAAAATAGGATTTTAAATCATTTTTATTGGGTGACTGGTCCCCTTTAAAGTAATATAAAGTACTGTTGTGCTGCAACTGTAAAACTGGTGTGTTGGCTTAATAAACTCTACAATAGTTTAACAAAGCTGCTTTGTAGCCATGGGGACATCCATTCAAAGCTGAAAAAGGAGAAAAGGCACAGGATACACAGGAGATGACAGATAATCTCTGAAGTATACAATGGGATTCTTCAGAACATATCTGTTATCTACTGTATATCCTGTGCTTGAATGGCTCCCCCCATGGCTACACAGCAGCTTGTATATATAAAACTATAGTAGTGTTTCTGAAGCAAATACACCACTTTTACCAGTGCAGGGAAGCAGTCCATTATATTGTCAATAATTTAAAACACTTTCATTTTTTGTGTTACTGGTCCTTTAATATGTCTGTGCAATAATGATTGCAGCTTTGCCAGTTTATTAAAACATTTGAGATTTTTAGCCTTGTTGAAAATAATGGAATAATGTAATTCTCTCTGTCGTGCAGCTTTTTTCCTGCAAAAAAACGCACACAGGAATATTCTGTCCTGGATTTTTCTTAAGCTAGGCCTGTAGAAAAAAGCTGCACAATTCTGCTGCAGTTTTTTTTTTTTTGGTGCACAAATTTTTTTCCCATGACCTCGAAAATTGGTAAATAGCCCTCCAAATGTTCATATTAATGCTTGTCAGGTGGATGACACAAATTTGCTTTGCTCTATGCCCATAATACATTCCTTTGATATTCCTCTGATCGTAGCTTGCAAATGATTTCCCCTTTTGTAATTTGTATCTTTTTTTGCAAAAAGAAGCAGAAATCACTTATACAAGTTAAATATTTTTCATAAAACCAGAGCGATCAGATAGAGATGACACCAATGACCACTGAGGCTCATCCAAACTATTTTTCAATCTGGAGACAGGATGCAAGGTGAAACAGGCTCCGTTTGATTTTATAGCCACCCAAGAAGGTTTTATTGTTCTAACTTATTGACACAGTGTTTTTTTACATTTATCCCAGAGAATCTCCTGGCAATTTCCTTTCTTTAGGCAGATAAGATGTTATGATGCGTCTTACTCAGTCGTTGACAAATAACTGCTTCTGTGTAGGAAACTAGTTGTCAACTGAAAGTTGCATCTTATCATTTATTATGAAATAAAGCAAGTGTATATTTTTATCATGCAGTGTCTCATATGGAGCATATAAATTTGTTGCTTTTTCCCCCCAGAAAATTAAACAACACATTTACATTTATTTGTATGCTCTGAGATCTTTCAACCACAAAAGGATGAATGATACTAAATATCACAATGTTAGCTTTCTTTTGTTTCATACTGTATACTTATATTGTTAACTGCATTGTGTTTTATGTCCAGAGCTGTTGTTTATACTTAATTATGACTTTGTGATTAATGGTCTCTTTGTTAATAATGGTCTCTTGTAATTGTGAGCTTTAATTGGCAGGCAATACACAAAAAGCAATCATTACCAATGTATTAGAACATAATTACATCAAATAAGTGGATTTAAAAAAGGGTTTTATTGTTGCTATAAGCCTTTTAAAGTAAGGGTGTTATGTTCATAATTTACTTTTAATCATCCTACATACTTATAGAATGTTTAAAGGGATATTGTGAGGATATTAAAGCCTATCACCCTAGCATTTAGGGTATTTATAATGGTTTTATTAAAAGAGAATTCACTATTTCCCTGCTGTCAACAACAAATACATATATGTTATCAGAAATGCATTAATTACACACAACAATATAAATACACACAATATATTCTGAAATATATATATATATATATATATATATATATATATATATATATATATATCTATGTATAAGAAGGTAACAGAACAGCTGCAGTCTAGCACAACACTGGCATTGGAAAACTGGAAATTCTGTATATGGCATGTGAACATGTAAGTTAAAAGTCAATGGGGGGAATGTAATAAAAGTCGGTAACGGAAAAACTATTCGCAATGTGAAAAGTTATGCCTTTGCGCGAACAAATTTAGCTTTGTACAAATCCAATACAGCTTTTGCGAACCTGGAAACTGTTTAGCGACCACTTCCGACAGTGGAAGACCATTTGCAAATTTCATAGTTTGCGCCAATGCGCAATGAATGTAATAAAACTTATTACTGAAAAAGTCGTTATGTTTGCTCCAAAAGATTACGACACCTTCAAGCACTTCTTAAGAGTGTGCAATTAAAATTCGCAATGCAATAACAGTTTAAAGAACAATATTACATTGAGAGATTTGGATTTTTAGTTTTATTGGTGCGAATTTAGTTTTATTGGTGTTAATATTGACACGGGCGCGTAATGATGTCATCGCGCAAAAGCGTGCAATGGCGTGAAAATTTTAAAGTATAAATAGCTTATTAAAGCTACAGGACCTTGCCTGTGATAGAATCTGTTTCCTGTGGTTCCTGAGCTTATTGCCATCTGATATTCTGTATTGATTCCTGTTGTGACCCCTGCCTGGCTTTTGACTAATCTGACCTCTAGATCCTGACCCTTGCCTGAATACTGAGTACCTCTTCTGCTCAACCCCTCTGATTGACTTCCTGGTTTGACCCTTGACTTCCTGACTATGTTTATTCTCTGCCTGCCCCAACCGGGCCTGAATACTGACTACTCTATTGCCTAATGTCTTGTACCGCGACCTTCGGCCTAAGAGCCAAGCTAACAGTCGTGCCCCTCAGCCTATCCAGAACCTCTAGCCTTGCGCCTCTCGTTTAATTACTGGTGGCATCCAAGTAGCCGAGGGCTCCTCCCGAGGCCAAAGGCAGTCACACTACAGGTGAAGCACGAGCAGAGACCAGGGTGCTTGGCATTTGTTCTGGTTGGGTGTTGGTGTTGGGTGCCGACCGTGACAATTATTAATGATTACTTCTATGTTGTTGTGTATAAGGTGCTTTAAATATTTACTTTATTTAGTGTTATTACAAAAAAGGTTAAATAAATAAATTAAAATACTGTATATACTCGTGTATAAGCCGACCCGCGTATAAGCCGAGGTACCTAATTTTACCTATGAAAACCAGAAAAACTTATTGACTCGCGTATAAGCCTAGACACAACTATGTTATATATGTTGCTCTTTCTTCGCGGCTGGGATGCCTCACTATAACATGCAGGAGCCGTGAATGCTATGAGCAAGTGTACATGCGTTTGTTCGTTTATAGCTATGTGGTCAGATGCTGCTTGTTCTAACCGGAATATAGCTACAATATAGTAATGGGAATGTGAGTGAGCGTATCAAAGAGAATACAGAAAAAGAGTGCCCATTCCATTGAAGTCATGCATGACATGGCAGAACATGTTAGCCAACAACCCATTTAATGAGATTAGGGAGGGGGCAAGGGACTGTGCAGGAGGGCCAGTGGTTATACAAACATTGGGGCACTTGAGATGCCTCAAGAGAATTCTTGCTTTACATCAGTTTTGAATGCACCGGCATAATTTCTGAATAAAGATAATAATTAGATGCCTTTCCACCCAACCAGTAATTCTATAACCTACTGGCTGCTCTCCCAGACTAGAGAGCCAGTACCTCTACTTCCATATTTGCAGTTCAATAATCCGTTTTCTACCTCATCCTGCTAAAAAACAGAGACTAGAGAAGACGCACACTCACGGGACTCGAGAAGACGTGCACTCGCGAATCACGGAATGGAGTAGGAGACGTGCAAGCGCAGTTCAACAAAGCTGTCACGTGGGGCACGTACGCCTAGATGACACTTGCGCTGTTGCTCTTCGCGGCTGGGAGGGGGATTCATCGCTACAAATTTACAGGTAAGGCAGCTGACCCGCGTATAAGCCGAGGTAGGATTTTCAAGCACATTTTGGGTGCTGAAAATCTCGGCTTATACGCGAGTATATACAGTATATATAAAAATACACAGTAACAAAAATATATAAACAGAGTTATAAATATTAAGTAGCATAGGTTAAAGGACACGTTAAGATATGTTCACTGAGTGGTGCCAAAATGTTAGGCATCCCCAATGAATATAATCTTTAGGTTTATTCCAAGGGATAGTGCTTCTATTATGAAAACAAGTATAAATAGCAGTGCTGGGTATTTGCTGGAGAAGGAGTTTGGTCTGGCTGTCAGATGACATGATGGGGCAAAGTCTAAAAACACTAGAAATCATCGCCACAAAAATGTATCAGCAGAAAGTATAGGTCAATTATGCACAATGATCAAAGTAGGCATAATGTGAAACTGAGTTGGCTGCAGCAGACATAAGGATATCTATGAAATGTTACATAAGGGACTAGGGAATAGAATAGACTCCTCGA
Source organism: Xenopus petersii (assembly GCA_038501925.1). NCBI lineage: Eukaryota > Metazoa > Chordata > Amphibia > Anura > Pipidae > Xenopus > Xenopus petersii. The sequence continues at coordinate 168,568,819 of CM076673.1, forward strand.
AAGTGTGAGTTATGAGAGGATATGTAAAGAAAATGAAATAAAATCAAAGTTTTTATTGAATAAGAAAGGGCGTTTCAGAGCTATGCCATTGCTATGGGGAACTAGCAGTTAGGCAGGTTAAAAAAAGTTAAAAGGTTGAACTTGATGGACGTGTGTCTTTTTTCAATCTAATTTACTATGTTACTATGTTACGTCATTTAGGTAAATATAAGAGGAGGTAATGAGAAAGAACAAAAGTAGAAGATGGGTGGAAAGTAAAGAACAATAAATGGTGTTATTTGAATACAAGAGCAAACTAGGCTGTGGAGTGCTTTGCATTTAGGTAACATCCTCATGACCCTGTTTTAGATTAATTGTATTAAATGTTGTTTTTATATAAATACGGGGATTTTATATAAATCCAGAGATTTTAGTTTCAAACATTTTTGGTTGATATCTCAAATCTAAGGAACAAAAGGCTTAACCGATATAGAAACATCACTGTATCACAGATCTTAGAAAATCTAGGACAAAAAGGCCAAATTTCTTATATGTTTTTCTGGAACCCCTTCAGAAAGCCCCAAAATTAGGGAACCATTGCTTAAAATTTAAACAAATATTCCAAAAAGCATTTATTTTTCGTTGTATAGTATCAATAATTTCAAAGGACTCTCTCCTGCATCTACATCTAAGTTGATTAGCAGAAATGCTAATACTGACTTTGATTTCTTGAGCAACTGAGGCATTTTAGGTTCAATTTGAGCTATAGATGATAATAGGCTTAAGAAGGATGGAAAATGCTTGACATTATTTTCTGTGTAGGAAAAAGGTAGTTTGAGAGGATACATGTTTTACAACTTGTAATCTTCAATTATTCTGTTTTTCACACACTAGAAACTGGGTTGGTGGAAAATTTTTAAAGAGAGTCCAAGATTATTGTTAAATTTATAGGGTGAATAGGAATATACTCTGCTTGAGGTGAAATTACACTTTGTATCACAAACACATACTTTTAAATACAAATGCAAATGCAGAACTGTAGTGTATTTTCAGAGTCTTAAAACCCTTATGCTGCTTTAGTTGGAGTTGTAGGAAGAATATTCTGTAGGACTAATGTAAAGTGTTTCAAATTGATGATATACTGTGGTTTACAGGGGGAATATAAGTAAGACTCCACTGTTTTGTTTGACCAGGATTGCCACATTGGGCAAAGGTAAGCAAAATAGGGTCCTCGTGGACAAGGATATATCAAATGTTTTGGTGAAAAAATAATTGTAAAAATGACTACCCCTATGTGTTATGTGTGAAACATATTAAAAAATATTGGAAACAAAACAGTTGTGAATATGTTCCTAAAACCACACCAAAGTCAGCCATAGTAAAAATGCAGTTGTTCTAATCTGATTTAAAACTAGTCAACAAGGGTTTTGAATATATATCCTCGAAATATTTATTTTGATTGTGTTGCTTTCTTTAATATTTCATAAAATAATATTGCAAAGAAGGTTCTTCCTTCAAGTCATCATACAAGCTATTTTTGGACAGTACACCAACTACTGAGATACATTGCTTGGGGAGAATATAAATCAACTGCCTGATATTATTGATATGTAATATACAGGATGGACTGCACCTGTACCACAATATCCAATATTTGTCACCATTAAATCTCACCAAACACATAATTGCTCTCAAAGGAGAAAAAAGCAGTTTGCACTGTTGCAACCGATTGAATACAGGCTATGGAGGCTGAAATTATAAAGAAGTATTGTTAGATCTTCTAGACAGCAGAAATTGTGGTTGTCTGTAACTAATTTTAGCCTTGAGAATTATGAAGAGTAATTATCAACAATGAAATAAAACTGGATTTTTTTTCAAAATCAACAATAAAAGTTGCATGACTGGCATATAAACACTGAAAAGTTGTTTCTGATCTGACACACTTAGATAGTTCACTTAGTTCTAACATTCTAACATGAAGCTCCATAACAAAGGGGCCATTATGATAATCTACAAATATTAGGAGAAACAAGGTGCCCCAGAATAAATTGTAAACGACTCACCAAATAGTAATTGTGGTCCGGGTGCACCAGCCCCAGCCCCCCAGCTTTAGGGAAGGTATGGCAAAGGTATGAAGAAGAAGCAGGGCCAACCGGCGGACCGATCCACAGGACCAGAGAAAATTAGTTAAAAAGTATATATTTTATTTGTACGAAGTTAAAACATTTATAATTTGCATCTACATTCACCCTATGCATTTTGCACCCACTTGGAGCACTTAGCAATGGGCTCTCTCAAAGATGAACAACCCCATTAAGCCCTGATGGATAATATATTTCAGAGTTTAGCCTAAGAGGTGACCACCCACATTGACATACATACATACAACTTGGAAACCACGAAGAACCAGATTCTGAATCACCCAGTATGAGTCCAGTATGCTTTGCAATGTGACTTGACAACATTTGTAGGTAAAGGGCCAATCATCGTTGGAATAGAGTATACAGTAAAATTTAGTTTTAAATCTTCTAAAAGCTTTTACCCATCTCATTACTGTTAAATCAATGAGGGTGTCATGGTTCTCCTACTTTGCCCCTAGGTTGGGGAGACAATAAACTTGGAGTGAGTCTTTCCAGTCCAGAGGTTGATTTCTAAAAAGTGTAGTTATTTTGTATAAATTCTTAGATTTTCAGTGTCTGTCTTGACTTATAAGTACCATTAATGTCTACTAAAATGTACATGGGTTTTGAAACATTGGCACCCATCATTAATATATACTGTATATATCCAGTATATATCTTCAACTACAAAGTATATAGAAAAGAAATCTTGCTATTCATTTAATCTGTAGCAATGTACAGTATGCATTTGCATTAATCTCCAGTAATATAGTATACTCGCCAGAGCAAAGTTAAGGATCGTTGACATCCAAGGCAAGGGTAGCTCTGTGTAAGAGCCAAAACACCATCACCCTTGTTTGGAAGATGTAGTTTTCGATACAGATCAGATGAAACTAGGAGGGTAAAGAGAAACTGAACTATTTATGAGCCCCTTAAATGGGTGCTCCACACAAACATAACTTGGGCTTTTTGAAAAGTAAACATAACTTCAAGCAACTTTTCAATATATATGAATTAAAAAATATGCAGACTTTTCATTTCATTTTTAATGGTTTGGAACAGTTCCCTAAGCCTAACCCCCTGCCCTTCTGCTGATCTGTCGGACTACTTTACAGAGCTAAAATTACTGACCAACTGCTGCAGTCTATAAAGGTCTGTCAAAAAGGGCCTAAAACATTGGGATATAGCCCCCAGCTCAAAAGGGCATATATCAAGTCCAAAAATATATTCCAAAACATTCTTTCAAAGTTAAAAAATTATTCTTTATTTAGCATAACCATTAAGAAGTCGGCATACAGACCAATTGATGTTCCGCCTTACGGCTTTCGTACCCACTGGTTCATTCATAGGTATTACTGTTGTTCCATTTGGTCACAAGATTTATACCCCAGGAGATCCCTCCCCAAAAATTTAAAATCAATCACGTGTTGCCACCTAATGTCTACTCTTAAAGCAACATACACATATTCCTCAATTTGGTCATATTGTCATTATAATTCATGCCTATACTTTACTGAGCTGGCTGACTACTGTTACTTTGTATCAGCAGCCATCTGTCCTCAGCCTGCATCCTCCAAACCCCACAATTCCCTGCACAATTTGTAACATCAGTGTTTAATCCCTCCTTCACTGCCAGGATTTCAAATGATGCAGAAATAGAAGAACTGTTAACTGGCAGGATTTCATCTTAGAAAATGGCATTTATTCATACTTTTTGAAGAAACAGGTAACTGTGATGGGTATAATAGGGGGTTCTATGTTATGTGGACCTCTCTATCAAATTTGGGTTTGGAAGCCGGAGTTCCCCTTTAAATAGTGTACTGCTTTGCATAACACAATAAACGCATATTCTGGACTTGCATCCCCTCTTTTTCAAAAATATTTGAACCCTAGACAGCTGTCTCTGCTGCCTACATGAGATTCCCTTACAGGTGCTAGTTTGTTTATGGATTGCAGTTCATGGAAATGTTCAGATATTCTACTGGACCCATTATACTTTGTGCTGGTCCTTGTAGCAAATGTAATCAACTTGTGTTACTATGCCCATTTAATACTCTTTGCAAAAAGTCTCAACTCTGCTAGTTCTTTGGCAGAGTCTCTTCTTTCCTATCACTGTTCTTTGTTTTGTTTTCTCATTGCGATCCCTTGGATCAGTATTAGGGTATTATCAGGGTTATTCTGAGCACTTCTGATTCAACAGGTATTCATACTCCTTAAATTCAAGCCTCTTGGTAGCTAGTTACAGAATGATGAAATCACCTTCATAACACCATGCTCCAGTTTTAAAAACATCAAGAAGCAAGTATCCAATTTAAATCTTGGTTTGACGAATCATATCGCTATGCTCCTTGTTCCCACTGTTTGGAGGCACTACGGGAAACACATAAGGGGAATTTACAGCATGGTAGACAGGGTACAAAGTGAAACATATGGGCACAATAAGCCATGTTTTTGCACTTGCATCCTTCCTTCCATGCTAGTTGTGCTCTGTTACACTTGCATATATGAATATATACACATACCTTTTCTAAACTGTAAAACTGTAGACATTGAGGTCACTGTAGTCTTGGAAGGAAGGTGCATTTGTACTAGTAGTTTGCACTTTGAATCTTGACCCTCTTCGTAATTATATTGTGTAACCATATTGTATCTCTGGAGGAATCTTATTTTCCAATTCTACAGTGCTCATCTATGCAGGGGCAATTCTAAAGCAGGAGCTGTCTGAGATATCTCCTGCAATGGCACCCCCACTGCTTACCTTTTCCTGCACCTGGGGGAGGGGTGCATCGCTGCCTTCACTAGAAAAGCAAAATTTACGGTTTACAAAATGGAAATCTTACAGGTCCCAGGAATGGCTTTTCACTCCCAGGTAACCTGGTTGGCACTGCCGCCTGAGACAATTTTTTCAACTCATGAATCTATGACTTGCAGAATGTAGGACTGACAATCACATACCAGATATGAACAGAGAGAAAAGCAGGCATCAGAAATAATGTATTGCTCCACCAATACATATTGATTAATGAGTAGAATTCTGTGTACACAGTGGGCACTACGTGAAGCCAGTGCTTGCCTAAAAATGTTTATTTATCACCAGGCACAGATGGTGTAATAAATTTCATGGCATCTTTTTCAAATCTGTATACTTATATAAATTCCATTCATGAGCCACCACTGAACAATAAAGGCTGTGTGAAACATTCTACATCTGCAATTTATATTGCTTTGAAATTATTGTCCACATGCTGTACAATACATAACATGTTTTCATATTCTCTATCATTATCTATCCTGCATGGTGGCCAGTCAGAAAGACCCATTAAAATATAAAAAAAACATTTGGTAATATGTTGGATGTATAAGTCAGTATTATCTTCCTTCCTTTTCTCATAAATACAAGTGTAACATGGTCAAAATAATGTGAACACAATATTTTATAGTTACATTACTGTACTGCCATGAGTACAACAAGTAGTACTGCTCAACTTGGCCATTATTGACATCATAATGGTAAAAAAATTATAGAAACCTAGAATACTTGAATGTCAAATCTGTAGGGACAGAAGCTGCATTTAATGAATATAAACACTGTAATAAATGTTGTAAATCAGCAATCCGGAAGGCTAAGAAAAGAAATGAAGAGTTAATTGCAGTGGAGGTGAAAACTAACCCTAAAAAGTTTTTTAAATATATTAATAGTAAAAAGATGCAGGTTGAGAGTGTTGCTCCATTAAATAATGGTACCAGTATGGTTATAACAGAAACAGATAAGGCAAATGTGTTAAATCAGTTCTTTTCTTCAGTGTATACAATAGAGGAGTCTGGGTTCACAGGCTCACTTAATAACTACACGAATGGTTCAGCGCAATCTAGTCAGTGGCTGACTCAGGATATGATTCAAAAAGCTTTCATACAAATTAATGTAACCAAGGCTCCCGGGCCAGATGGCATACACCCCCGGGTTCTAAGAGAGCTTTGTTCAGTTTTATACCAGCCCTTATTTCTTATTTTCTCAAATTCACTGTCATCTGGTTTGGTGCCTATGGATTGGAGAAAAGCTGATGTTATTCCAATATTTAAAAAGGGATAACGATCTCAGCCTGGCAATTATAGGCCAGTAAGCTTGACATCTGTGGTGGGCAAATTATTTGAAGGCTTGTTAAGGGATCACATTCAAAATTTTGTCGTAATGAATGGCATTATGAGCAACAATCAGCATGGCTTTATGAAGGATAGGTCATGTCAGACGAATTTGATTGCATTTTATGATGTGGTAAGTAAGATTCTGGATAGTGGGGGGGCAGTAGATGTGATCTATTTAGATTTTGCCAAAGCGTTTGATACTGTGCCCCACAAACGACTGCTTTCTAAACTAAGGTCTGTTGGGCTTAATGAAGTCGTTTGCACATGGATAGGAAACTGGCTACAGGATCGGGTACAGAGGGTAGTTGTTAATGGGACATTCTCTACTTGGAGTAAGGTTCTTAGTGGGGTCCCCCAGGGCTCAGTATTGGGTCCACTTTTATTTAACTTGTTCATTTATGACTTAGGGGAGGGTGTTGTAAGTAATGTATCAGTGTTTGCAGATGACACAAAATTATCCAGCCCAATTAATTCCATCCAGGATGTGGCATCCTTGCAACATGATCTTGACAGACTGGCAATCTGGGCAGCTAAGTGGCAAATGAGATTCAATGTTGATAAATGTAAAGTCATGCACTTGGGATGTAAAAATATCCAAGCCACTTATACCCTTAATGGGACTGCACTAGGCAAATCCATTATGGAAAAGAACCTTGGAGTCCTTGTAGATGATAAACTTGGCTGTAGCAAGCAATGCCAGTGAGCAGCATCAAGGGCAAATAAGGTCTTGAGCTGTATTAAAAGGGGCATAGAGTCAAGGGAGGAGGGGGTCATTCTTCCACTGTATAGAGAACTTGTAAGGCCCCATCTAGAATACGCCTTACAGTTTTGGTCTCCATCACTCAAACAGGACATTATTGTATTAGAGAGGGTACAGAGAAGGGCAACTAAGCTGGTAAAAGGTATTGAAAATCTTAGGTATGAGGAAAGACTGGCCAAATTGGAGATGTCCACGCTGGAGAAGAGGCGCTTAAGGGGTGATATGATGACTATGTATGAATATATAAGGGGATCATATAATAATCTCTCTAATGCTTTATTTACCAGTAGGTCTTTCCAGCTGACACGAGGTCACCCATTCCGATTAGAAGAAAAGAGGTTCCGCCTAAATATTCGCAAGGGGTTTTTTACAGTGAGAGCTGTGAAGATGTGGAATTCTCTCCTTGAATCAGTTGTACAGGCTGATACATTAGATAGCTTTAAGAAGGGGTTGGATGGCTTTTTAGCATTTTAGCAAGTAAGGGAATACAGGGTTATGGGAGATAGCTCATAGTCCAAGTTGTTCCAGGGACTAGTCCGATTGCCATTTTGGAGTCAGGAAGAAATTTTTCCCCCTCTAAGGCAAATTGGAGAGGCTTCAGATGGGTTTTTTTTGCCTTCCTCTGGATCAACTGGCAGATAGGTAGTTTAAAAAAAAAAAAGGTTGAACTCGATGGACATGTGTCTTTTTTCAACCTTACTTACTATGTTACTATGTTACTATGTTACTATGTAATGTGAAGTCATACAGAACATTCAGAGAACCTGTACTTGAAAGTTCCTTTGATACTGTAAAGTGAACATGTGTTTTTCAAAACACAAGTAATAAGTTAACAATACTTTTTAATGTGTTCTATTCTTTTGCTCCAACTTTGCCATCACTACACTAATTATTTGTTACAGACCTGGTTAGTGACAATAAGTAGTGAAGTAAGGATAGCACAGCTAAACTACCGACCAGGGTCGGACTGGGGGGCCCGGGGCCCACCGGGACTGCAGTCCAGGGGCCCCCTACAGGCCCCCGTCCCCCTGCTGTGCGTACCGTGCGGCGCTGTGCTCTGCTGTGCACCATCCCCTTGGCGCGCATGCGCACGTGGCGCCCCCGCCGCATTTGCGCACAAGACGCCCCATCGGCGGGCATGCACGTCGCGAAGATCATTTTTAAAAAAAAGGGAAAAAAATGAGCAACAGGAGACGGGTCTGGCCCGGCGGGGGCCCATGTGGGTCGGGGCCCACCGGGTTTTTTCCCGGTGTCCCGCCGGGCCAGTCCGACACTGCTACCGACGCAGTACTAGTAGAAAACATTATTGATTGGTTGTCAGTGGTTATTAACTATGGAAAATAGATTTAGTGCATGAATAGTAACTTGTAGAATCAACATACTTTTCAATTGAGGTAGAAAGAGATTAAAGATCAATGTTGAGTCTCACTACATGTATAAACTTTAGCTTGTTACTCTCAAAGGACATATCCCTTTCTACTTGGTCCCTGCACCAGGCAAGTGTTGCTCAGGGGATTACTAACTCCACATTACTTCTTCTTGGTGGCACACAAGGTTGCTCTTGTTGACTAACTCCTATGGCCTATCACTTCAAGAGTTTGCTATACTGAGTTACTCTATCAATAATTAATAGGGATGTAGCGAACTGCCGTTTTGGTGTTCGCGAACGCCATTCGCGAACACCGGCAAAAATCGTTCGATTCGAACGATCAAAGGATTTTAATCGTTCGATCGAAGGATTTTCGTTCGAATCGAACGATCGAAGCCATTCGATCGAATGGTTTTCATTCGATCGAATGCTTACAATCGTTCGAACGAATGGAAATCGTTCGATTTTAGCGGTCGGAGGAATTGAATGGTCGAATGGTCGAACGATTTTTATTCGAATCGAACGCAAACTCAAATTGGCGAACGTCGCGCGACGTTCGCGAACATTCGGCGGACGCGAACAGTCGAAGTTCGCGAGAACTAGTTCGCTACATCCCTAATAATTAATCCTCAGTCATCAGTATTGAACCCTGTACCCTGATTTCCCTTAGGAACCATCTCACCTTAGAAATTCTTCTCCAATATTAAGGCCTCCCTTTACTTCCACCTGATGTTCCAAGTGGAGTCCAAGGACGAAGAACTAAAAAACAATGGACTAATGACAATACCTTCCTTCCATAGTGCATAGGTCACCTCTATAGGTCTTCCTGAAAAAAAAAGAAATGTTAACTAATTCATCTCTACAATAACAAATACTTGAAAATGTTTTTTTGTAATATCTATATCATCTTTATCTATATATCTTTATAAAGGTACTACTGCAAATTGCATGACAGTATGAGTGAAGTGATGATTTTTTGAGAGGCACTTGAATACCATCCTGTGAAGTTTAGTTACACAAATCATTTTTATTGAGCCCTATTCATTGAAGACAAAATTTGAAAACTCATCTGTAAAAAGAGGAAAAAAAGAGGAATCCTTTATTTTTTAGGGGAAAAAAATAGACAATTATTCATGTGAGAAAATGAAATAAAAATAAAGACTTCCAATGGCATGCATGCTATCACACAAGAGTAAATTTCAGAAGCACAATAGCAGACAATGGTTGGATTTGATTTCTTACTATTTCAATTTGTATCTTTTAAGCTATATTTAGGGGGTTATTTACTAAACCTCAAATTTGTCTGGTTGGACTTTTTGGGGAAACAACTTGCAATTTTTTGTGGAAAAGAAAAAACCTAAATTTTACAAGATTTACTACACCCCGATGCTGCAAAAATCCAAAAATCTGTCATCTCAAACCTGTGAAGGTCCTGTAAATCAATAAGAGAGGCGCCAATCTCAATTTTAAGATATCATGGTTTGCCCGAAAATCCTAAAAAATCCTACCCTCATTCCTACCCTCGCCTATTCCCACTCTCAAGCATTTAACAATGTATTTTCCAGTCTCTAAGAACCTACACACTTATAAGCCTCTCTGCCTTTCTCATGTGCTCTCTGGAATGCACAACCAATCTGAAATGAACTCACAGCAGTCCATGATCTCTTTATATCCAAATCTCTTCACCTTCTAGCTATCCCTAAAACATTACTGTCTCCCATTGCTTCACCTGCTGCCCTCTCCTATGGAGACTTCTCATTTATTTATACCCCTAGACCAGGAACTCGTCACAGTGGTGGGGTTGGATTTCTTCTCTCCCCCAAATGTAGGTTTCAAAATCTAGCCACACCAATTTCTCATTCCTTCACTTTTTCGAAGTCCATAGCATATGTTTGTTTTCTTCTTCTTCTTCTGTGGGTTGCTCTCATGTATTGTCCCCCTGGTCCCTACTCTACTTTCTTGGATCACTTTGCTGCTTGGCTTCCATACTTTCTCTCCAGTAAGACACCTGCTCTCATTTTAGGTGACTTCAACATTCCCATTGACAACTCTGCTTCTCCTGCCACCTCTAAACTTCTCTCTCCAACAACTTCATTTGGTCTCTCTCAATGGACTGACTCACCTACCCACATTGATGGTCGTGCTCTTGATGTTATATTCTGCCACTCATGCAACCCATCCAGCTATACTAACTCTTCCCACCCCCTATCTGACCATCACCTACTCACCTTTCAGATATCACGTTCCCCTGCATTATCACAACCATGTCTCTCCAACCACACATACAGAAACCTTAATGCATTTGATCCACAAAAATAATAAACAGTAGCAGCACAACCCATCTCTCATATTAACAACCTTTCCTGTCCAAATAGGGCAGCTTCTCTCTACAACAATACTTTTTCAACAGCTCTCGGCTCTCGTGCTCCTTCTACCACCCGTCACAGTCAACCAGCTAAACCCCAACCCTGGCACCTAGTTTAATGTGGTACCTTAGAAGATGTAGTAAATCAGCTGTCATGAACTGATCCACTTCAAATGCATGCTCTCCTGCTACAATTGAGCTCTATCAATAGCTAAAGCACAGTAATTCTCTTATTTAATTTCCACTCTATCCTCTTAACCGCAGCAATTGTTTGCCACATTAAACTCACTCCTATGCCCCCCTCCACCAATTAATGTTAATTAATATAACTGCCCAAGATCTTGCTCATTTCTTTAATGAGAAAATCAATCTCATTAGACTGAGCATACCATCTGACAGCAATCTAAAACTAACTTTCAGTCCACTCACATCCACTTTGCACTCCTTAACCCCTGCAACACTAGATGCAATTAGCAAACTTCTAGCCTGCTCAAAACCCACAACCTTTTCCCTTGACCCAAACCCTCTTGCCTCCTTTATCCAATCTGATACACTCTCTCCTGCACTCACCCACCTATTTAACATTTCGTCTCTAACTCTACTTCTACTATGCTCCCTCTCCCTGTTGGAGTTCCTCAAGACTCTGTTCTAAGCCCTCTGCTGTTCTCATTCTATACAACTTTGCTAGGAAAACTTATTCAGTCATTTGGACTTCAGTATCACCTTTATGCTGATGATACTCAATTCTACTTGTCTACTCCTGACCTCTCTCCTTCTGTCCTTTCCCAAGTTACAGACTGTCTCTCTGCTGTCTCCTCCCGGATGTCACAGAGCCACCTGAAACTGAATCTTTCAAAAACAGAATTCATCATATTTCCTCCAAGATCTTTCCCTGTCCCTTAGATATCACTCACTGTAAACAACACCACATTTCATTCAACCACACAGGTTGTCCTAGACTCACATCTGTCTGTTTCACCACACATACAAACACTTGCAAAATCTTGTCATATACAGTTGCACAAAATTGTCCGAATATGACCATATCTCAGTTCAGACTCAATCAAAGCACTTATTCAGTCTCTTATCATCTCCTGCCTTGATTACTGCAACCTACTCCTCGCAGGTATTCCAACAAATTACCTTTCACAACTCCAATCTGTTTTAAATGCTGCTGCTAGACTCATTCATCTATCTCACCACTCAACATCAGCTGCTCCCATATGCATGTCCCTTCACTGGCTCCCAATCTCCTCTAGAATCAAATTCAATCCACTAACACTCACATTCAAGGCCCTTAACAATGAAGCCCCTTTCTATTTTTAATCTCTAATCTCTAAATACTCTCCTTCACGCAACCTTCAATCTGCTTCTGACCTTCGACTTGCTTCTCCTCTCATCACTTCTGCCCATTCTCGTCTACAAGACTTTTTTCGGGCCCCTGCATTTCTCTGGAAAGCAGAAACTTTCCAGAAGCTTATTCACTGTACTTCAATTAATCAATCATTGCTGTATCATAAATCTCAAAATTTCTAAAATCCTAATGTCTCACTTTAACCTTTAATTCTCAAACTGACGTGTGTAGGGCCCTCTAAATCCTATTGTACTCTGTAAACCCTTTTTTGTTTTTTACCATTTATTCCCCGTTTGTTATTGTCAGGTATTGCTGGGGGTCGAGCCGGGGACCTTTGGGTTTCTGGCTTGATACCCTAACCATTTGGCCAGGTGAGCAGCCTGTAGGGTTGCTCACTGTGTGTAACCTGGCCTCTGCAGTCCCAGCCCAGCTGCCGCCTGATTGGCCTCTCCAGCCCCAGCTCAGCTGCTGCCTATCTTAATCAACCAATCAGGGCTGCCTCTTCCCTATTTAAGGGCAGCTCTCAGACCACTCCTTGCCAGAGCATTGCATGGTTTTCCTAGTACTGCGGCAGCGCCCCTAACTAGGTAGTTCTAGCTCTTGCCCCTGTTCCCTTATTATTCTGCCTTGCCTTGCCTTGCCTTGTCTTGCCTTGTCTTGTCTGCCTTGCCTTGTCCTGCTTACCTTATCTTGTACCTTCCCAGCCTTGACCTTGATCCTACCCTGCCTTGTACCTTGTTCTCCTCTCTTGCTATCCTCGGCTCCAGTCCTCTCTTGCTATCCTCGGCTCCAGTCCTCTCTTGCTATCCTCGGCTCCAGTCCTCTCTTGCTATCCTCGGCTCCAGTCCTCTCTTGCTATCCTCGGCTCCAGTCCTCTCTTGCTATCCTGCTCTAATCTCCGTCTGCTCCAGTCCTGTCTTGTTATCCGCTCTAGTCCCCCTCTGCACTCTATCCCCAGTTTGATCTGTTCTACGCCTGCACCGTCCTGTCCCTTCCAGTCTGTTCCTGTTCCACTCCTGCCCTGCTCAGTCTGTTCCTGTTGAGTCGTCGCCCTCTTCTTCCTGCCTAGTCTTGTCCAGTCCTGATCTTCACCCTCTCCGTCCTGTTCTGCACCTGTTCCAGTCTGACTCTTTGCCCTCATCAACCTGTTCCTGCTTCCCTTCAAGTTTCCCCTAGGCACATACAGCTCCTGCCTCAAGGACTCGCCCTTTCCCTTCAGTCTCCACAGCTCCCCCTACCTAATCCTTGACAGAATGCTCTGGCCGAAAGAGTCTGCAAGGGCTGTTCCTGTGCCTTCTGACCAGATTCCCAAAAAGACTGAATATTCTATTTTGACCCGCAGATACTGTGATGGCTCCCCAAGTAAAATTCCTATCTTTCTAGAGGAAGTCCTGCTCCTTTCAGAGAAAAAACACTTTCTAAGTGCTCCTCCAGTCGAGCAAGTTTCGGAAATCATTTTCTTCCTGCTAGAAGGTGAAGCTCGTTACTGGGCCGAGAACTTACTGTGCAGTAAATCCCCTATAATCTACGATACTGCTCAGTTTCTGTTGGCATTCCTAGATAAATTTGCCTCAGTTCCCAGGCCGGCTATCCCTCCGCAGTCTGCTCCAGTTCCTGGGCCGGCTATCCCTCCGCAGTCTGCTCCAGTTCCTGGGCCGGCTATCCCTCCGCAGTCTACTCCAGTTCCAGGGCCGGCTATCCCTCCGCAGTCTGCTCCAGTTCCAGGGCCGGCTATCCCTCCGCAGTCTGCTCCAGTTCCAGGGCCGGCTATCCCTCCGCAGTCTGCTCCAGGGCCGGCTATCCCTCCGCAGTCTGCTCCAGTTCCAGGGCCGGCTATCCCTCCGCAGTCTGCTCCAGTTCCAGGGCCGGCTATCCCTCCGCAGTCTGCTCCAGTTCCAGGGCCGGCTATCCCTCCGCAGTCTGCTCCAGTTCCAGGGCCGGCTATCCCTCCGCAGTCTGCTCCAGTTCCAGGGCCGGCTATCCCTCCGCAGTCTGCTCCAGTTCCAGGGCCGGCTATCCCTCCGCAGTCTGCTCCAGTTCCAGGGCCGGCTATCCCTCCGCAGTCTGCTCCAGTTCCAGGGCCGGCTATCCCTCCGCAGTCTGCTCCAGTTCCAGGGCCGGCTATCCCTCCGCAGTCTGCTCCAGTTCCAGGGCCGGCTATCCCTCCGCAGTCTGCTCCAGTTCCAGGGCCGGCTATCCCTCCGCAGTCTGCTCCAGTTCCAGGGCCGGCTATCCCTCCGCAGTCTGCTCCAGTTCCAGGGCCGGCTATCCCTCCGCAGTCTGCTCCAGTTCCAGGGCCGGCTATCCCTCCGCAGTCTGCTCCAGTTCCAGGGCCGGCTATCCCTCCGCAGTCTGCTCCAGTTCCAGGGCCGGCTATCCCTCCGCAGTCTGCTCCAGTTCCAGGGCCGGCTATCCCTCCGCAGTCTGCTCCAGTTCCAGGGCCGGCTATCCCTCCGCAGTCTGCTCCAGTTCCAGGGACGGCTATCCCTCCGCAGTCTGCTTCAGTTCCCGGGCCTGCTACCCCTCAGCTGTTTGCTTCAGTTCCCGGGCCTGCTACCCCTCAGCAACTGCTTCCCCTGCAGCCTCGGCTGCCCACAGCTCCAGAGGGGCCTACCCAGCAGCATCGGCTGCCCACAGCTCCAGAGGGGCCTACCCAGCAGCATCGGCTGCCCACAGCTCCAAAGGGGCCTACCCAGCAGCATCGGCTGGCCACAGCTCCAGAGGGGCCTACCCAGCAGCATCGGCTGGCCACAGCTCCAGAGGGGCCTACCCAGCAGCATCGGCTGGCCACAGCTCCAAATGGGTCTACCCAGCAGCATCGGCTGGCCACAGCTCCAAAGGGGTCTACCCAGCAGCATCGGCTGGCCACAGCTCCAAAGGGGTCTACCCAGCAGCATCGGCTGCCTACAGTTCCAGTGGGGCCTTCCCTGCAACCGCCATTGCCTTCAGCTCCAGAGCCGGTTCCCCAGCAGCCTCCGCTGCCCATGGCTTCAGCTAGGCATCCCCGGCGACTGGCTCCCCACTGGCTGCCTCCTGCACTTGTGCCGGCTCAACAGCAGCTGCCCCTGTACCCATGCCTTGTCCTGTGCCCCCAGAAGTGGGGCTTCTGCCTGATCCTGTGCCCCCAGAAGTGGGGCTTCTGCCTGATCCTGTGCCCCCAGAAGTGGGGCTTCTGCCTGATCCTGTGCCCCCAGAAGTGGGGCTTCTGCCTGATCCTGTGCCCCCAGAAGTGGGGCTTCTGCCTGATCCTGTGCTCCCAGAAGTGGGGCTTCTGCCTGATCCTGTGCTCCCAGAAGTGGGGCTTCTGCCTTGTCCTGTGCCCCGAGATGGGGGGCTTCTGCAGTGTCTTAACACAGTGACTGTACCAACCCTTAAAATAACATTTAAAACCCAGGCACTCATGTGGAGGGCACCAGCGAGGGTGGAGTTGCCTATACTGTTGCCAAGTCCCAGGGCACCCGCATGGGTGGCTCTGCCAAACACCTGGGCACCCGCCAGGGTGGCTCTTCTGAGTCCCAGAGCACCCGCCAGGGTGGCTCTTCTGAGTCCCAGAGCACCCGCCAGGGTGGCTCAACCGAGTATCAGAGCACCCGCCAGGGTGGCTCTACCGAGTATCAGAGCACCCGTCAGGGTGGCTCTTCCGAGTATCAGAGCACCCGCCAGGGTGGCTCTTCCGAGTCCCAAAGCACCCACCAGGGTGGCTCTACCAAGTATCAGAGCACCCGTGAGGGTGGCTCCTCCAGGTCCCAGAGCACCCGCCAGGGTGGCTCTACCTAGTATCAGAGCACCCGTGAGGGTGGCTCTACCAAGTATCAGAGCACCCGTGAGGGTGGCTCTACCAGGTCCCAGAGCATCCGCCAGGGTGGCTCTTCCGAGTCCCAGAGCACCCGCCAGGGTGGCTCTTCCGAGTCCCAGAGCACCCGCCAGGGTGGCTCTTCCGAGTCCCAGAGCACCCGCCAGGGTGGCTCTTCCGAGTCCCAGGGCACCCGCCAGGGTGGCTCTTCCGAGTCCCAGGGCACCCGCCAGGGTGGCTCTTCCGAGTCCCAGGGCACCCGCCAGGGTGGCTCTTCCGAGTCCCAGGGCACCCGCCAGGGTGGCTCTTCCGAGTCCCAGGGCACCCGCCAGGGTGGCCCTTCCGAGTCCCAGGGCACCCGCCAGGGTGGCTCTTCCGAGTCCCAGGGCACCCGCCAGGGTGGCTCTGCCGAGCATCAGGGCACCCGCCAGGGTGGCTCTGCCGAGCATCAGGGCACCCGCCAGGGTGGCTCTGCCGAGCATCAGGGCACCCGCCAGGGTGGCTCTGCTGAGCATCAGGGCACCCGCCAGGGTGGCTCTGCTGAGCATCAGGGCACCCGCCAGGGTGGCTCTGCCAAGTTCCAGGGCACCCGCCAGGGTGGCTCTGCCGAGCATCAGGGCACCCGCCAGGGTGGCTCTGCCAAGTTCCAGGGTGGCTAATACAATAGCATTACCTTCTAGTTGGGCACCCATGTGGTTAGTTCTGCCCATAGCATTGCCAGTTCCCCAGGTGCACGAAAATGTTGGTCACTGTGGCGCCTGGTAGTCGCCTTGTGAGGGGGGGGATACTGTCAGGTATTGCTGGGAGTCGAGCCGGGGACCTTTGGGTTTCTGGCTCGATACCCTAACCATTTGGCCAGGTGAGCAGCCTGTAGGGTTGCTCACTGTGTGTAACCTGGCCTCTGCAGTCCCAGCCCAGCTGCCGCCTGATTGGCCTCTCCAGCCCCAGCTCAGCTGCTGCCTATCTTAATCAACCAATCAGGGCTGCCTCTTCCCTATTTAAGGGCAGCTCTCAGACCACTCCTTGCCAGAGCATTGCATGGTTTTCCTAGTACTGCGGCAGCGCCCCTAACTAGGTAGTTCTAGCTCTTGCCCCTGTTCCCTTATTATTCTGCCTTGCCTTGCCTTGTCCTGCTTACCTTATCTTGTACCTTCCCAGCCTTGACCTTGATCCTACCCTACCCTGCCTTGTACCTTGTTCTCCTCTCTTGCTATCCTCGGCTCCAGTCCTCTCTTGCTATCCTCGGCTCCAGTCCTCTCTTGCTATCCTGCTCTAATCTCCGTCTGCTCCAGTCCTGTCTTGTTATCCGCTCTAGTCCCCCTCTGCACTCTATCCCCAGTTTGATCTGTTCTACGCCTGCACCGTCCTGTCTGTTCCTGTTCCACTCCTGCCCTGCTCAGTCTGTTCCTGTTGAGTCGTCGCCCTCTTCTTCCTGCCTAGTCTTGTCCAGTCCTGATCTTCGCCCTCTCCGTCCTGTTCTGCACCTGTTCCAGTCTGACTCTTTGCCCTCATCAACCTGTTCCTGCTTCCCTTCAAGTTTCCCCTAGGCACATACAGCTCCTGCCTCAAGGACTCGCCCTTTCCCTTCAGTCTCCACAGCTCCCCCTACCTAATCCTTGACAGTTATAAACTAAGGTAAAGCACTACGTTACTTGTTGGCGCTATATAAATAAACAATAAAAAATAAATGATGATGGTTTTCGGGGAAAAAACACAAAAAAAAATCAAGAAATTCTTAGGTAAATTCCGAAAAACTCTGAAGATTCTGGCTTTCGTTAGATACTAACAGGTTTTTTCCCAAACCGATTTTCATTAATAAATAAGTTGAAATCGGGCATGTGAGTTTGACAGTGGTTATATTAGCCTGTACTCCTAACATTATATGTTCCAGTATAGCTGGGCCATTGGCAATACCGGAGGGGTTGCTTATTAAGTTATTATGCACAGGGCAGCCATTTCTTACAGAGAACAGGACAAGGATGGAGGAATGCATACAGTAGATGTAGGGGGAAATTTTAATTGCTCAAAATCTAATTTTGGTGCCAAACAACAAGAATAATTTAGCATCCACATGCATTAGGTTAATCATCATTCCCACCATAAATTGATATCTTGGAGTCTTTAGGGCTCTTACACATAGGCCCTTTTTTATTGCATTTCTAATAGCATGCTAATGGTGGAATGTAATATTGGTTGTTAACACAGAAATTGTTCACAATTCATTCTCAATGTGAATAAATGTTAGCAAAGTGAACAATTTTTCTTTTTTGAACACTTTGCCCCTCACACCACAGTAGGATAGCAATTGTGAATTTTAGTTTGAGATAGTGTCGTGTGCAGTGTATGTAATAAAAAGTTGTTATGTTTGCTCTAAAAGCAATCTTCAAGCAGGTGTTAAAGGTGCACAATGCGCAATTAAGATTCACAATGCAATAAAAGCCTAATGAAGACTATTATATTGCAACATGCACATTTTAATTCATAACTTCTCTTTGCAAATGTTATTACATTTCCCCCTAAATGTGTAAAAACACATAATATGCATTTTTAAATGCACTGGTGCATTTTTTTCAGTCC
Source organism: Xenopus petersii (assembly GCA_038501925.1). NCBI lineage: Eukaryota > Metazoa > Chordata > Amphibia > Anura > Pipidae > Xenopus > Xenopus petersii. Next base: position 168,587,279 of record CM076673.1, read on the forward strand.
CAAATGCGATCCTCTATTCTTTTGTTTTCTGAACATCCGTCAAATGCAAGAAAATTCAGCAATTGGGCAGAATTTAACGGAAACAATTAGCTACTGTATTGCACTCAGGTGTGTTCATACCTGCATCTTAAACATACATCAAACGCATTAAAAAACACCCCTGTTTAAGAGCACTTGAAATATTTTTAATATTTTTATAATTACATTTTTATTTAACTTGTGATTTTCACTTTTAGATAGAAACTATATGAACATTTTAAAGATCCACTGGGACAAGGGCAGAATTATTTATAATTAATAATAAATAAAATAATAAAGCACTGTGGAATATGTCAGCTCCTAAAGAATAATAATAATAACAGAATCCTGTGAGTCAGATAAAGATTTGGTTTATTAGTGTGATCTTTATTAATCTATTCATACTAACACTTTAGCCATGATGTTAGTCAGTAGTGCATTGGTCCACTCATGCTGGAATCAGCCATTTACAGCAGAGGGGATTTGTCAATGACTTCCAGCATGAGTGTGTTGGTTGCAGCTGCAAGTTGGTGTTAGGTGGAGGAACTCACAAATGTTAACAACATATACAACTGTAAAATAAAAATGAGCTATTTGTGAAACAGATTTATAAAACATCAAATGCAATTTAGTGGATTTTCATAACAGCAATGGTTTCACTTTTAACAGCTTTATCTGTGCTGACTCTTTTCTAACCATGCATCCCGGTATCACTGTTATATCATCCTCTTCAAAGAGTTACTGTAACCTTTGAAAAACATTTTAAAAAAATCAATATGAAGCAGATCCAGTGATTGGCATCAGGCTGTATTTGAAGCCCCAGTGTACTTCAAAAATAATTGAAATGGGAGCAAAAATTGTCCCCTGCGGCTGTGAAGAATTCTGGCTCTAAAAAGGAAGAAGCTGCTCTATGACCACAAAGTTTCGGTTAAATTCATTGACTTGCCCACAGTAGTAAACCAATAGGCCTTAACTGCAACTTTGTTTTTGGTTTTTGATTGCAAACACTCACCTACTAAAACAGTATTAGTCAGCAGTTACTCGTTTCTATTGCTTTAGTTGTTGTCATTGACTTAAAGGGATTATGTCATGATTTTTATGGAGTCGTTTTTATTTCTAAATTACACTGTTTACACTGCAAATAATTCACTCTACAATATAAAATTTCATTCATAAACCAGCAAGTGTATTTTTTTTAGTTGTAATATTGGTGTGTAGGCAGCCATCTCAGGTCATTTTGCCTGGTCATGTGGTTTCAGAAAACCCAGCACTTTAGGATGGAACTGCTTTCTGGCAGCCTGTTGTTTATCCAGCTCAATGTAACTGAATGTGTCTCAGTGGTACCTGGATTTTTACTATTGAGTGCTGTTCTTAAGGCACCCATACACGGGCCAATTAAAGCTGCTGACAGACAGAGTCAGCAGCTTATTGGCCCGTGTGTGGGGCCATCCGACGGGTGTTGACAAACGATATCTGGCGTTCACATGGTGTAAAATTACACACACCATTTATTTTACACAGCTTTTTATACAATTTTGTTTTACACAGCATAATAAATATGCCCGTAAATGTATTTGGTTGCAGTTTTAAAATACTTTTTTTATCTTTAAATTTGCTGTAATCCTACTATTGCTGTCTTGGAAACATTAATGCTGTTCCTCTGAGTTGGTGGGCTAAGGAAAATGCAGTGACATGTAGAGATTAGTGACACAGAGCAGAGTTCATGAGCTTTTATATATACATGCATTATCAACCCAATTTTTCTCTCTCACAAATACAGAAGCCACATACACAACATGCATTTCAAGTAAAATGTTCACTTTGTTCCCTTCTGTCACAGCCGGCACCCAATACCAGAACAAATGCCAAGGACCCTGGTCTCGGCTCGGCTTCACCAGCAGTGTGACCACCTTTGGGCTTCGGGAGGAGCCCTCAGCTTAATTGGGTGCCACCTGGACTTAACGAGGGGTACAAGGCGAGGAGTTCTGACTGGCAAAGGGGCACGACCAGATAGCAAGAGTCTTTGGGCAGAAGGTCAAGGACAAGGCGTCAGGTGGAAACGGAACAGACCGGATCAGGACAGGCAGATAACAGAATCGTCAGGCAGGCAAGGGTCAAACAGGGTTGTCAATCAAGGGGTTAAGCAGGAAGAGTTGTCATAGGCAGGCGAGGGTCAGGATACAGAATGCAGAGTAGTCAGGAACAGGCTGGGTCAAACACGGATAATCAGTCAGGATAGCAAATTCAGAAACAGGTAGCAAAAGCTCAGGAAACCACAGGATATGATCCTATAACGGGCACTGGCTACAGGTCTGAATGGGCCTTATAAATAGGGAACCAATTGGCGCCAAAACGTGCGCAATTTCACGCCCTTGCGCGCTGGCGCAATCACGCCAGCGCACCCGCGCCTTTAAGAGGCGCGCAGGCGCGCCCTAGTAATCCAAGATGGTGCCGGCAAGGGCAGGATAGGAGCGGCGCAACGGGCGTCCACGCCAAGGACGCGGCGTGGACCCCGCTGCTCACTAGACCACCAGGGTAAGTTTCTTACACCTTCATAATATGTACAGCATCTGTTGCTCTGTATTTTTATCCTTACCCCTCCCTTTGATAGATTTAGCTGCCACTTATCTTCCCTTTGTGTTCCCACCATGTCAACCTAGCTCTTATAGGGTTCATTTTAACTGGGGAAAAAGAAAATAACAATAAAAAATGAATCAGTTTTACACTTCCCTATTTAAAAAAAAAACAAAGAAAAAATGACAAACTGATAACGCAATGTAATGCACTTCTTTCTCAAAACCAACTCTTTTATCAGTAGCAGGGCCAAAATAGATCAATAGTCAAGTTTAAAAATTGTGTGAATAGCTGCCACTATGTGCTGACAAGAGATAAAGGGATTTCTGTATCGCTAATTACAATTGCAAAAAAAAGGGAGAATTGTTTCATACAGATGAATTCAAACAAATAGAAGCAGTAGCACACCTGGTCTCTCGGTATTCTCACCGGTGCTTGGGGTTAAAGGAGGACGGCACCTCCAACAATAGATCAATGAGATGAAACTCCAGCACACGGATGTTTAAGGGTTCATAACCTGTGTTTATTGTCAATGCCAAACAGGAAACCGTTTCCTGTTTGGCATTGACAATAAACACGGGTTATGAACCCTTAAGCATCCGTGTGCTGGAGTTTCATCTCATTCATACAGATGAAGCCACTTGGATTTGTGAGTTAAATGCGTCATGACTCGTGGTTAATTGAAGAAACTGTGTTATCTAAAGTTATCTTAACTCATTTAATGCATTTAACCTTTTCATTAGCATACCAAAGCACCATTGTTCACAATGGTGAATGCTTTAATTAGATGGGATGTTGTGACACAGTTTTCTGTGTTAAATGAGATAAATGGGATATCTGTGTTTAGTTATTCTGTGTCAAACAGACAAACCAAAGTGGCTACATCTGTACTTACCGTAATTCTCCTTTCCTGGTCACTCTCCATATCAGCATTACACCCGGGTAGGCCCCTCCCATTCCTGCCCCTAGCTCAGATAGTCCCTCCCTCTTTAGCCTTTAAAGGTACCCCAGAAACTCACCTCCTTGTCTCGTACCAAGTTTAACTTTCTAGGGTGGAGAATGCTGATATGGAGAGTGACCAGGAAAGGAGAATTACGGTAAGTATGAAACAATTCTCCCTTTTCCTGGTCACTCCATATCAGCATTACACCTGGATATACCAAGCCATAATAAAACTAGGGTGGGAAGAAAAACATATCTCCGACACAAAATTATGCCAAAAAAGAATTTAATTTTCAGATACAAAAGCCAGTTGTGATCCTGCTGCAAAGGCATGATTGCTGGAGACTGAAACATCCAATGAATAATGTTTAATGGAGGTCTTAGCTGATGACCAAGAAGCTACCTCGCAAATCTGTGAAGTTGGGACCTCCGCCAATGCTGCCCAGGATGCAGCAATTGCCCTAGACGAATGAGCCCTCAAACCTTCCGGAGCTAGCTTGCCTTGAGACTGATAAGCTTTTGAAATGCAAAGACAAATCCATCTGCTGATCGTTGAAGTTGAGGCCGCTTGTCCCCTATGACATCCTGCAGGTACTACGAACAGCCTGTCTGAGATCCTAAAATGACCCGTCATTTCCAAATAGCGGATAAGACATCGTACAGGGTCAATCTTCTGCATCTCCTCCAGCTCCGCATCATCTGACATGAATCTAGGAAGAATGACCTCCTTCTTTAAATGAAATGAAGAAACGACCTTAGGTAAAAAAGCTTTATCCGGCTTTAGAATGACCTTATCATGTAAGAATAGAATATGACCCGGACTACAGGAAAGCGCCTGTAACTCCCCCACTCTTGATGCGGAAGCAATAGCCACCAGAAAAAGAGTCTTGATCATCAGACACCATAGTGAAATTGATTCCAATGGCTCAAATGGTTCTGAGGCCAAGGCCTTCAGGACTAATGGAAGACTCCAGACCACCGAAGCAGACCACCCTGGTGGTCGCAGTTTGAGAGCGGCCGTAAAAAACCTCTTCACCATAGGATCCTCCGCCCAAGATCTGTCAGTTAACGCTGAAATGGCCGACACATGAACCTTTAGAGTTCTATATTGTAGACCCTTATCCAAACCTTCCTGCAAAAAGCCCAAAATATGAGACAGTGAAATCTCTACTGAATCATTCTGTAATTGTTTCCATTCCAAAAATTTTTCCCAAATTCTGTAATAAGTTGTAGAAGTAGAAGGCTTCCTAGATCTTAACAGGGTCTGAACTACACCTTCTGAAAACCCCAAGTCCTCCAGTCTCTTGCGCTCAGTCTCCAGGCCTGAAGAGATAAGCTTCCTGGATCTGGATGTAGAATCGGACCTTGACTTAACAGATCCCTTCTCCTGGGAAGAGGCCAAGGTGGAGCAATCGCCAACTTTGACAATAGCGGGTACCATGGTCTGCGCGGCCATCTTGGAGCAATCAAGATTAACTCTGCCTTCTCCTGAATCACTTTCTGAAGGGTCTGAGAGATGAGAGGAACCGGAGGAAAGGCATACATCAGCTGAAACTTCCAGTTCTGTAGGAGAGCATCCGTTGTTTCCGCTCTGGGACAAAACCTTCTGGAAAAGAAAATTGGACACTGGGTGTTGCTGTCCGATGCCATTAAATCGATCTCTGGGAGACCACATCTCTCCACCAGCAACCGGAATACATCCTGATGCAGGGACCACTCGTGGACCGACAGAACATTCCTACTCAGAAAATCCGCCTTCTGATTCTCCACCCCTGGCAGATAAGCCGCTGTCAAAAGAACTAGATTCTTTTCTGCCCAAGAAATAATCGGTTGAACTTCCATAAGTAGAGACTTGCTCCTCGTTCCTCCCTGTCTCTTGACATAAGATACTGCTGAAGTGTTGTCTATCAACATCTTGACCGAGGACCCCTGAAGAACATGGGCAAAAGAAAACAGGGCCTTCTTTGCTGCCCTGATTTCTAGTATGTTGGAAGGTACTCCCTTCTGCTGTGACGACCACAGACCCTGAATCCATTCTTCTTCCAGATGCGCTCCCCAGCCCCACGTGGATGCATCTGAGACTGGAATCCTCCAGCTCGGTTGGACTAGAGGGAGGCCTTTGCAGAGATTCTCTATTGACAGCCACCACCTGAGATATTGGTTGAATTCTGGAAAAATTTGAATCTGTTGATTCCAATCCCTTGTCAGCCTGTCCCACTGATCCAGAAATAACCATTGTGCTGGTCTCATGTGCCATGTGGCCCATCTCGTGACTGGGATGGTTGCCGCCATGGAACCTATCAACGACATTAGTTCCTGGGCTGTAACATGTGTCCTCTCCAGAACACCTGCCGTCTGACACCTCAAAGCCTGAGCTCTCTGAAGAGGAAGTGATACTATTCCCCCCATGGTGTCGAACATCGCTCCCAGATATTGCAGCGTCTGTGATGGAATAAGCTGACTTTTCTCCCAATTTATTAACCAGCCATGGGCTTGCAGACACTGCAAAACACGGTCCCGGTGGAGAATGAGAGTCTCTTTGCTTCTTGCCGACATCAAGATGTCGTCCAAATAGTGCCATATGGAAATCCCCTCCAATCTTAAAGCTGCTATCAGGGTAACCAGCACTTTGGAAAAGACCCTTGGAGAAGTTGATAGACCGAAAGGAAGGCACCGAAACTGGAAGTGTCTTCCTGCCAGGGAAAAGCGGAGAAATCTTTGATGTGCTTGTATGACTGGAATATGAAGATACGCATCCCGCAGGTCTATGGACAGAAGCCAATCTTCCGGCAAGACTGCCGCAATGATGGAGAAAATTGACTCCATCTTGAACTTCTGATACTTCAGATGTTTGTTGACCTCCTGAAGATTCAGAATCTGTCTCCAACCTCCTGAACTCTTTTCCACTAAAAACAGGGTAGAATAAACGCCCTTTTTTAGTTCCTCTACTGGGACTGGTACCACCGCTCCCACTTCTAATAGCCACTGAACGTATTGATCCAAAGCCTTTCTTTTGTCTTTGGAAGCTGGGTAAGGTGATATTATGAATCTGTCCTCTCGTGGGACTGAAGTAAACTCCAGATGATATCCTCTTCTCAGAATATCTAGGACCCACTGGTCTGAGATGGTATCTTGCCAGACACGAATAAACTCCCCCAGCCTGGCTCCCACTTTCCCCTCTGCCAACGGATAGTCAGGAAGATTTCTTAGGCTGTTGAGTTGGCCTGGACTTATAACCTCTTGGAAAGGTATACTGACCCCTCTTCCATGCAAAGGGTTTGAAAGACTCTCTATTTCCCCTAAAGGAATGGTGAGAGGAACCTGCCACTGCCGCACCACGAGAACCAAAAGACCTAAAAGGTTGAAATCGCGGTCTCTTCTTTTCCTGTGGCAAAAACTGGCTCTTTCCTCCTGAGGCCTTAGTAATAACTTCATCCAACTTCACCCCAAAAAGACGAGAACCTTCAAAAGGGAGAGTACACAAACTCATCTTGTATGAAGTATCCGCTGACCAGGACCTGAGCCATAATGCTCGTCTAGCGGCAACTGAAATAGCCATTTAGCGGGCAGACAGTCTTGTAAGATCCACTACACCTTCGGAAATAAACCCTGCCGCTATTTTCAGCTCTGCCAGACTTGCTGAAATCTCCTTAACATCTGCATTCTCATTAACCGCTTTGTCAATGGATTCTATCCAACAAGACATGGCTTTGGCTACAGATACTAAGGCGACCGCTGGTTTACATGCTGCTCCAGCCACCATAAAAGCCTTTCTAAGATCCGACTCCACTCTTCTATCCATAGGGTCTTTTAAAGCAGAACAATCATCGATTGGCAAGGTTGTCTTTTTGGCCAAGTGGATGACCGCGGGGTCTACTGATGGAGGTACGGTCCACTCTTTAACCTCCGTCTCCTTAAACGGGTACAGTCTAGCAAACCTGGTCCCTGGAGAAACAAAGGAGACCTTCTTAGCCGCCTTCTGCCATTCTGCCTTAATTAGATCCGCTACCTCCCCAAACAAAGGAAAGGTCTGACGATTCCTAGATGGAGTAGGTAACACCTTAGGAGTCTTGGCAGATTCTCCTTCCTCCTCTACTCCAAGTGTGAGCTTCAAGGCCTTGATAAGCGGGGAAACCAAAGAAAAATCAAACGATTCATGCAAGGTTTCGGAATCCTCATCAGAGTCTGTAAGGATCTCTACCATACCGGGAGCCTGGTCCTCTTCTTCAGAAGAACCCTCATTCGCGCCCCATGTCTCATGACTGGACACCTGACCTTCCTCTAAGGTCTCTCTATCTCCTCCAGTGGAGTCAGAAGCTGACCTGCATAGATCCTTCCAGCAAGTTTCACAAAACTTTTTGTTCACTAAAGGTGGTTTGAAACATCCCACACATTCGGACATAGGTGTCCCCTTAGTCTTGCGCTTTCTATGAAGAGTGTTATCAGGCAAGCTAAGAACAAGAAAAGAAAAAGAGAGAGATAAGACAGAACCAACCAGACAGAAAAGAATCAAAACCTTAAGGAGGGACTTACCTAGCTTGAAAGGCAGAGGCACCTGAGGCTGAATGATCCATCTCAACAATCCCAACAAACACAGCTAAAAAACACCAAAAACCAGATTACACTAACAATACAAGTCTCAATGACCAACTTATCCATAGGGATGTAGCGAACTGTTCGCCGGCGAACTAGTTCGCGCGAACTTCGACTGTTCGCGTCTGCCGCAAGTTCGCAAACGTCGCGCAACGTTCGCCAATAGGCGTTCGCGTCAAAATCGTTCGACCATTCGACCATTCGATCGCTAAAATCGAACGATTTTCGTTCGAATCGAACGATCGAAGCCATTGGATTGAATGAAATCATTCGATCCAATGGCTTAGATCGTTCGATTCGAACGAAAATCGTTCGATCGAACGATTAAAATCCTTCGATCGTTCGAATCGAACGATTTTCGGATGTTCGAAGTTCGCAAACTGTTCGCATTTTTTGGCGGTGTTCGCGAACGGCGTTCGCGAACACATTGTCGGCGGTTCGCTACATCCCTACTTATCCATACAAAACACTCACCTAGTAGATAGGACGGGTAGAAAAACTATCTCCAGTAGAACAGTGCAGCCACTTCCCTCAGGAAAAAACGAAGACTCAAGCCTCACTATAAATAAACTCCAACACGAGTAATCCTTCCCCTAAGATGGCCGTCGCTAGATCAAAGTCCTGACCGAGCCGCCATCTTGGAAGAGGCAATCCACTAAACCTTCCCCCATGCGGCTATGCTAAAACCAACTATCTCATGAAAGGCGAGCGCACACATTGCTGGCCCGCCTACCCGACCGGATAGCTAACCGGCTTTCACCGCCCATACTCTCACTTCCCCGCCTCCTTCATTGCGCTAGACACGCAACTTCCTGATCCGGCAGATCCCCGCCTGTGTGCGTCAACGCCGACGCCACTCCGGAGGGAAAGCGGTGATAGGCAAGGAGAAAACCTTCCTTCCCCGCCTCCCTAATTTGCGCTACACGCGCAACCTAACTGCTGGACAAGCACATCTCTACCTGTGCGTGTCATAGCCCGGCGCCACACTAGAGAAGCACGGTGCACGAGCAGCCGATAGGGAAGGGAAGAGAAGGGAACCTGGAGAAAAGCTACGTCCCCATACTAAACTGTATACAATAAAAGAGGGTCACCCACAATAAAAACCCCAATGTGGAAAAGACCCCCTATTGAGGGGACCAAGTCACAACAGGTGTAACCAACCAACCTCAACTACGGATCATCTGTGACAGGAGCAATTTCACAAGCCACCCACCTGACACGCCTCTGGGAAAACAGGAAAGGTGACTATATAGTTCCACTATGTGTCAACCCTTCATTAACCATTCCCTCTCCAAACCTTCCCAAGGAACCTATATGTTCTCCTGCCATGGATAGCAACCGGAACAGGGAACCAAGCCAGCCCTCCTGCTATAGACAGAAACAGAAAAGAAAAAGACAAGGAGGTGAGTTTCTGGGGTACCTTTAAAGGCTAAAGAGGGAGGGACTATCTGAGCTAGGGGCAGGAATGGGAGGGGCCTACCCGGGTGTAATGCTGATATGCGGTGACCAGGAAAGACATTTGTCTTGGGGATGAGAGCAGAATAAAATACCATTGTTCTTCAATGGTGAAGCTATTGGCAAGTGCCCACAAGACCTTGAGGGTAGACCCACAAACCCTTCTACTCCATTCTTTATCACTCTATGACCAATACATTAATATTCTTTATTCCACCAGGGCAGCATGGTGGTTTAATAGGCAGCATTTCTCACTTGGGGCACCTGAGTTCAGTTCCAGTTTGGCACAAGAGTTGCATGTTCTGCCCATGTCTGTGTGATTTTTCTCTGGGTACTCTAAACATACAGGTAGGTTAAATGGTTCCTGATAAAATTGACCCTAGTGTGCCTCGGTGTGTGAATGAGACCTCTTAGATTGTAAGTTACACTGGAGCAGAGATTGATGTACATGATGTGTGATATTTGTAAAGACCTGTGTAAATACATTGTAGTTATATAAATGACAGATAATCTGTGCTTAAAATATGTGTATGGGGTTCAGAGGCTACTTAGCTCTATGTCCTGAGGCCCTACAGCTGTCTTCACAGGTCATCCAACTCCTGCATCAAAGCTCTACCTACCGGTGAAATCATCGGGGTTGGTCATTGGTCAGGGAGTGACCAATTGATAGTTCTCTTTTTTTAACCTTGGGGAAGCATTAGGGCTTTCTGGAAAGCATCCTAGGGACTGGGGTTTTGGTCTTTGTGATCTTTTTCCCCCTAAGCACTTTACCTCATGTATGAAGTTATCATCAGGTAGGCACAGTGTTACTGTGGCTTATATAACTGGTTTGTCCTTGATCCATGTGCCTTCCCAGCCTGATTATAAACTGTCTGCCAGCAAGTGCTATGTCCCCCCATCTGTGTGCCTACCTGGGCATGTCTAATATGCATCCAGCGGCATTGGGGTGTATGGCCCCTACACCCCTTATGATTTTTACGTATGGAAGAGGGAGGTGGCAGTTCGATAAGGTTAATCTGTTGAAATCCCAGGTTTGCCTTGGGGAGTGTGGTTAGCGGCTTGAACCTTATGTCCTCCTTCTCCTTTTCCTCTATACTGGGGTATTATTTTCTTTTTTGGTTTCAGAGCCAGCTGCCTCCCTCACAAGTCTTTCCCAAGGTTGAGGTAATAAATAAAAAAAAAAACCCTGGGGCATTTGTTCTGCTAACAGTTAAGAACTAGGCTTAGCTGGGAATGCCATCCTGATGTTGGAGTCTATTAACTCTTAAGAATGGATGGCCAGATAGGCCATTGGGGGAATGGAGTCCTCTGCACTCAACCCATTATCAATATATTTAAGACAGAGACATTTTGTGTATACTGCTACTGAAAAATGCCTTACCCTTTAAACAAAACAGGGATTGTTTGTCCATATATTGCAATATATTTAAGCTGGCCAACTACGTCAAAGTCATCCCATATCTGGCCAGTCCTATGCTCAATTTTCATCTGATTCATTAAGAATTCTATTGCTTCATTATATATTTTACAAAGGGACTATGTTTTACCTGCAACTTACTAGCTGCTTTCAAAGTAAAACTCCCAAACTTGGCTGCCCTTTCATTAGACACCAGATCTGTATGTTCTTTGAACAGACAAGGTGGGTCTGCAGGTTCTGTGAGCAGCAGCTGTAGGTAATTAGATAATTACTCTGGAGGTCAGTGTCAGGTGTAGTTAATGAGCATGTAGATTCTCCTCCCACTCCTTCCCTTAGCAGCTCAGAGTGATTTTCAGAAGCATCAGGTAAGATTGTGTGTTATAACTCTGTTCTGTTACTATAACGTTTTGTTAGTTAAATTAACATGTACTAGCTTAGAAGCTAAGGCAATGCTGTAGGGGGCAGAACACTGTTCAGCCAGTGTATGCGTGTGTGTATGTGGATACTGGGTAGTGGGAATTGGCAAAGAGATTGGCCTCTTGACTCTTTGGCAGAGTGCTCTGTCTGTGTAATGGAATAACCATATATGAATGCACAGGTTATACATTTCTTTGGTCCTGCTACTGTTAAATACTACAACCAAAGTGAATGTATATGTGGAAACATTTCGGTAGTTCCGCAGCTGCTTTAATAGCCAAATATAGATGTACACGTTATACATTTCTTGGTCATGACACTGCTTAATATTACAATCAAACTGAATGTAGGAGGAAACATTTCAGTGGTTCTGGAACTGGCGTAATAACCAAATATATAAATGTACATGTTATACATTTCTGTGGTCCTGCTACTGTTCAATATTACAACCAAACTGTATGTATATGTGGAAACATTACAGTGGTTTTGGACCTGGCTTTAGTATCCAAATATAAATGGACATATTATACATTCCTTTGGTCCTGCCACTGTTAAATATTACAACCAATGTATATGCTTCCAATGGATTTGAGGCTGACAAAGACAATAACCAAATATAAATGTACATGTTTTACATTTCTCTGGTTTAGACACCAATTAATATAACAACCAAACTTGAGGTATGGGTTAAACAGTGCAGTGATTGGTGTGGGAAGGATTAAGGCACTTTTCAGAGGGTGCCTATACAGCCTCCAGGTTGGTTTGTAAGCATGGTAACATACGTAGGTCACTGTTCCAGTGGCCTCGTGTCATGTTTGTTTTATATAACAAGTCAAGTTATAAGCAGGGATTACTCTTGCAAGCAAGCTATTTCAATATCATACACTTGATCAATGTAGGAACTTAGACTGGCTTAAATGTGGGATCCAAGTCAGGTATATGCAGTAAAAGCTTATTTAAATGCAGCAGCTATGCTGGGGATAAGTGTTATACTCTTATATACAGCAGTCAATAATGGCTTAAGGGACAGTGCCACGGTAAGTATGATCCAACCAATATATAAATTATAGATGCATTAAAGGTGGTAACTGATGTAAACATATCTGGTCTAAATGATTTGGCTGAGGCCAATTCTGACTTATACAAAGGCTATATAGTATAAAGGATCATATACTTGTGAAGCACAAAGATCAATATAGGTATGTGTACATACTGGTTTGAGAGTTGTGGCCAGTTCTGGTTAAATGCAAACGGCTATACGGCACCTGTGCGCTAATGCAGCACGTTATACAATTGCAGTATTATAACAGCTGACTTGCAGGCCTCAACCATTGGGGAATATGTGGTCCATAGTTCTTACATTCAGACTTGTTGGCTGGTGGAGCAGTACTAATCAGCCATAGGGAAGTCACTAATTAAGTGTCTATGACTGGACTTTATGTGTGCTTATTTTGAAAAAGAGTGATATACTGTTTTGTGTGTGTATATTTATGTATGCATATATATTAGATATGGGTATATGGAATCTGGATATTATTGTGAATGTATATATGGATATAGATTCAGCAAGGATTCCAATACTGCCACAGCTTGAGTCTTGGGAGGATAACATATTACTCCTTTGGGAGCGGTAAAGGCTCCATATGTTCTGATCATAAACCAAGGTCAATTCACATAATTGGTATGATATCCATCAGGATCTCTTACTTTTGCTATGGGGGTTAAACTCATTATCTGACCTCAGTCCAGAAGACAGTGGGCACAGCAGTCAGTGCAAATTTAGTTACTTTGTATGCACTGGGTTCTCTATGGTCTCAGCGGTCTCCTAGCCTTGCTAGGAGATATATCATAGCACAGACCTATCCAGCTTGCCTCAAGCACAATAGGGGACCAATCGGCCATATTATATTAATGGTTGTCATATAGAGCTGTCTCTAAAATTAGGTACACACCATCAATGTGGCTGTAAAAAAAAAAAAACCCTGGTTTTCATCCAGGTTATTATTTACGGGGTCATTATAACAAATTATTCCTTTGGTCATGATAACCCTTATTGATGACAGGAGGCATGCAGGATTTTTTCTTTTGAAGAGTCTATGCTACTTTGTGACTTGCCTTTCAGACTGCCATAGACTGGCCTGGCTAGTAAGGGTCGGTATCCTATAGGTTACCATCAGGACAGGATGTTTACACAAGTTTTCTTATTGAAATGATACTTTCTGGACCAAGTCTACAGTGTCTGCCTTTAGGAATGGCCCTGGTTATGGCATGTCTAACTATAGTCTTGGACATTCAATTTCAACCCGCACAGGGAGATTTCCCTAGGCTGCTGTATGCTCCTAGATATCTCACATGACAGGTAAGGTATGCCCGCAGTGGCAGCAGTCCGTTTCCACGTGTCACTCTATTGACCTTTCATTGATAGGGTGCATGAGTTATGGTCACGGACAAATACAGGTTCCTTATGTGCCCTGTAGACTTTAGTATCGAAGAGACGGGGAGCTACACTAGTCAAATCTATGTATCTGTAGTGTTCAACATGTCTGGGACGTGTAGAATACTAGTGATGGAATGTTTCTTTCCCCTACTAAGTCATCTTTTGCAGGTATCATGCTTTTGAGCCATTTGAGCTTCTGAGCACTCTTGTGTTTGGTACACGGTTGGCCCAACTGCACTGGTAAGTAGTAGGAGTGTTACTCTGGATTTCTTTCCACTTCTTTTTCAACTTCTCTTTCAGCGGAAGTAATTGTCTCCTTTCAGGTGGAAGTGCCATGCTGGCTTCACACTTCGTATCATTACTTTGGTGTGGGGTTTGCCTCTAAAGAGTCCTGGTTTTTCTTTTTCTTTGGCAATTCATTTCCTCTGATGAAAGAGTTCACATGTTTTCTACAAGGTGTTTCTCTGTTCACCTGTAGAGGTTTCGTTCTTCTGAGTTTTATCTAGAACAGACTACACTTGGCCATGTTTCTTTTGTGGAACAATTACCCTCCCATTGGGGATATTAGCTTGCTAAATCCCATTATGTATGACATGGAGTTGTCCAGTGAAAAGGGAAAATTGTATCATACTTACTGTAATTTTCCTTTCATGGACAACTCCATGTCATAGTTCCCAATCATTTTCGGTAGTTCCTATATTATGAGACACCGGATTGGGGGGTGGAGTTGGGCTTTTAAAGCTTTGAGGAGGGCCCTTCTGACGGGAGCACTGGGGCGGGGGCTATCCCATTACTTATGACATGGAGTTGTCTATGAAAGGAAAATTACGGTAAGTATGAAACAATTTTCCCTTATTTTCTACTCCCATCATATTTTTTTTTCATTATCAGCAGTGATCACACTGAAAATGTCAGCAGATCTACTAAAGGCAGAAACTGAGACTCATTTCAATTTCAAACTACATTAATTCTAAATGAAATCCAGCCCATACTCACATTTATTAAGGCAGGCTAGCTCTTTTGCAGATTTTTTTATTAGGGGCTTTTTCTCCACCTTAGTTCTTTTTCTCTAGTTCACATACTGTATGTGGACTTTATTTGTTTATGTGACTAACTCTCTAAAACAATATTGCGTAAAATTGTGTAAATCACATGTTGTTACACCGGTGGCTTTCTATTTTCTAGATGCAATATAAACACATGCAAGTATTATTGGGGACCCCAAAATCTATAGTAGGTATTGGCAGCAGCCAGAGCGCTACAGGTTGCCCAATCATAATCTAGAGGAAAAAGCAAGTAAAATTTACCTCAAGCCCAAATCAAACGTAAAGAGTCTGTAGGGACCCAGAGGGTTAATGCTCCCAATGGTTTTTAAATCCCTGCACTTCCTTGATCTCTAGTTGGGCAAAAGTTCATGAATCTACATTTACTTATTAGCATAATGTGTATCATTGGCCCAGAGGCTGATGACCACTTCCTGCCTCAATTCGGTATAGTGTTGAGCAGAGAGTTAAGCTTCCTCTTTTGTCTTTCACTTTAGGAGGGAGTGGATGTTGCTGGGATGTTAGTGTATTCCTTGATCCTATCTATCAATCTGGTACAAATGCTCTGCATTTTTTGTATCCAGACAAGGTCTAGCCAGGCTTAGATGGGGTTACATGTATTTGTTCTAGAGCATAGGACTGCACTGCCACACTAAAAAGGCAGAAGCCCTATGTTTGACATTTTAGAATCTGTTGGCAAGTAGAACTTACTTTCTGGAGTGCTTATTTATACTCGTCTTTCTATTCTGCCTGGGTAAAATACCAAATCCACTGCACCTGAGAAAAGAGTATTGGGTTTATTTAATGTTTACATGATTTTCTAATAGACTTAAGGTATGAAGATCGAAATTACAGTAAGATCCATTATCCAGAAAACCCCAGGTCCCGAGCATTCTGGATAACAGGTCCCATACCTGTATTACAACCGCAGCCTGGTGAAGGTCCGTTTTTCGTGTACAAATGTCTCAACCTAAAAAAAGTTTGCTTTATAAGTATTTTTTATCCGTTACCGTTTTGATACACAGATGTACCAGTGAGGTATTTTATTCTGCGCTTTGTTTTGTAATACACATCTCTCTGATCCTTAAGCCAAATGAACACCAAATGATCTGAAACATTTCTAAGTTGCCCTCCATGAGGATCAATGAAAGTGCCAGTATAGACACTAGCCTGAGAATCCAGTCTAGCTATCTCTGCATCATTTTTTGAACTGATCATCATTGAGAACACTAAAGGTCAATTTTGGGATATTTTGATGTTAAATCTTCAAGAAATGCGACAAGCAAAATGCCTGAGGTCGCTCTGTGAGCTAGTGCCTTATAGGATCAGATCAGCGAACTTGACTTTCAAAACAAAAAACAGAATAAAGCTGTATTTATCTGAACGTTCCTTTATTTATACTACATTGCTGTCTTACAGCTTCTTTGCTGTTATTGAATATCTAGATTCCTTGGTATAAAGCAAGGTAGAACAGTTGTACAGATATGAGAAGTACAAACAGTTATACAGTAAGTACCATAAATTACAATGCCCCATGAAGGCACAAAAAGTCCTAATAATTTGTGGTGGTGATGAATAGTGATGGACGAATCTAACCCGTTTCAAAGAAAATTTGCGAGAAGGCAAAAAATTTGCCAAATGCATTGGTCTATGGGCAACAATTTTCACAAATTGGTATGTATGGGTGTCTTTTTCATGGCTAAATTCTGTTTCAAGCAAAAAAGCACCCGTTGACTTCAGGACATTTTTGATGCAAGAAAAAACCACCCATTTACTATAAAGCATTTGCATAAAAAAATGACAGAAAAACGTCCAATGACTCCAATGCACTTTTGACTCAAGAAAAAACTACCATTGATGGCAAAGCATTTTGCATTAGAAAAAACTGTTTTATAAATTTTCAGTGAAATGGACAAATTTGCTCACTGCTAACAATAAGCATTAACACTATCCTATCTTATATTGTTAATGGTGTAAGTAAACATTAGATAAAAGCCTTGAAAATGACTCTGCAGGTGTTCAAGATAAAGTAATGATGTATGGTTAAGTTGATGAAATAGCCAATGACAGCCAAATTTTAAAGAAGCCTCTTATACTGCAAAGTCATTGGGTTTATAGTATTAGACCATATAAAGAGTTGTGGACCCATTAATAGGATATATCAACCAGTAGTTGCTAAACTTAAATCTATTTTATTACAACATCATAGATAGCCTAATGCTATCTATGATTAGATAGATCACTTACTTATAAGATAAGGGGCACACCCCTGTAATATCCTTTTAATGGAGTTGTGTCCAATAGAAATTTAACACACCAGGGTTAAACCAGCACTAAAAACCAAAGTGAGCCACCTACTGGTATGTACACACCAACACAATGCAATAAATATTGGTAAAACAAGTCAACCTCTAAACATTTTGGGGGGCCTGAAAAATAATTTGCTGTGGGGCCCTGCAATATCTAGTTAAATAGTGAGTCCAGAAGTTCCTGTGCTTGTCTGGCTGCTTTGCCTGAACTAACACAGCAGAATCATTTAATCCAATACCAGCCAGTTTATCACACATCTTGCAGCCTAACCCATCATTATAATAGGTCTAATTTCCCTTCAGTGATGTCTGACAAACTCTGAGTTGGTTATAGTTTTGTATATGATTGTTAGGCTCTAATGTCTCATCCTAGCTGTAATCTTGCACCAGTTAACTTTTAGCAGTCTCTTAATGTGCTTAGCTATAGTTCAACTACTACATAATAGGTTTAGCCAGAGATATGGGGCGGATCATGTGCACACATATTCTGTATGTATAGTATGATGTGTAGTTATTATGAGCAGCCACTCCGGACTACTGTGCTATAGGGATGGGCAAATTTGACCTGTTTCGCTTCGCCTAAAATTCGCGCGGCAAACTTTTTTTGACGCGCGTCTTTTTATTTTGACACACAACGCCATACAAATCTATGGGCGTCATTTTTTCGGCCAAACAAGGTGAAAAAATTCGCCCATCCCTACTGTGCTAACAAAAGGGGTTATTTAAGCAGGGTTAATTTTAGGGGATTATAATTTATCTATATAGAAGCAACAAGCTGCACAGTGCTTTACATTTATTTGTAACAGGGTCTTATGATGCCGCCCCCTTACCTGCCCAGTGCTTAATCCTTTCACATCAGAGCGGGTCGAGGGGGCGGCACAAAACTAGTGCAGGGAGCACAACCGAACGCAGGAAAAATGCAGCATGTTGCGTCTCAACCTGCGTTCGGCGCCTACATGCGCCTGTGTGAGTACAGCCCCATTGGAAAAATGTAATGCGTCTATTCCTGCGCTCCCCTGCGGCTGAACGCAGAAAAACGGAAGGCAGGGGAGCGCAAGTAAAAACACTCGTCTGTAAGAGCCCTTAAGAAACATGGCAACTGTGGTCATAAATGACCCCTAAAGTCTATGTAGTGCAATGTGTAGTCTTGGTGATTAGGGATAGCGATGAGCGAGAATAAATTAGCCAAACACTAATTTGCTGCAAAGTACATTCATTTGCCGGCAAAAAATCCACCACATCAAAAAAAATTGTCACAATTCAAAATTATTTGGACGTCCGTTGACTTTATTGCATTTGGACCAAATAGTTGCACATATAAAAATTGTAGCTCTGTCAAAAGTGACAGTCGTCAAAATTATTTTGACAACCATTGTGTTTCGTGAGTGTTTCACAGCACAGATTTGCCCATCACTAATTAGGAACATTGTATAATTACTTTACTGAACTGTGCAGTTCTTTGCCCAGCAGCAATCCAGGTGCATGTCATACAATAATATAATTAGAAAAATAGTATTTTCCTTTGAGTGAGTTCAAAATTTTTCAACAAGACTGTGCTGCTGAACTCCATCCCCCAGTGGGTCACTTACTTACTGAGCCACATAAACCAGATTAATCCATATGGGAAAACTTCACCCATAGGTAGTCTCTGCTAATTCACAAACTATTACACTGCTTTTGACAAAGCTGCCATAGTGATGAAATGGCAGTTACTGTATGTAGACCAAGAAACTGCTTATAAGGCCTACTCATAGTACTATACAGACTTTGTGTGAGTCCCCATTATCTGGAGTGGAGAAGTTGCCAAATGAGCAGATCTTGCCTGAGTATGGCCACTGGGTGATGTTTGTCTGATCGTGGGCCCTAGGGACCACTTGGTCTTTTGGCAGCTTTTATCAGCCATGTATGTCCACCTTTCGTCAGCCACTCCAGACAATGGGGACTCAGACAGTCTGTATAGTACAATGTTTGGGCATTATAAGCAGTTTCTTAGTCACATAGTTAGCTGTAGTTTAACTACTACATAACTTCCATTTCATCACTATGGCAGCTTTGTCAAAAGCGGAGTAACAGTTTGTGAGTGAGCAGAGCCTACCCATGTGTGAATGTTTCCCATTGGATTAATCTGGTATATGTGGCTCAGTAAAGCAGCTGAGTGACCCACTGGCGGATGGAGTTCAGCAGCACAGTCTTGTTGCAAAAATGTGAACTCACACTAAGGACACTACTATATATGTCTTATGTAGGATTGCCACCTTTTTTGGAAAAAAATACAGACCTTCCTGTATATTTACATTTTTTCCCTATTAATAACATTGGGGTCAAGCATAATTTTTACCGGTCAGGTCGATAAAATACTGGCCAGGTGCAGGTGGCTGCACATAAGACATATACATCATACTATACAGAATATGTGTGTGCACATGATCAGTCCCACATCTGTGTCTAAAACTATTATGTAGTTGAACTACAGCTAACTGAGACATCTCATAAGACCCGCTCGTTATACTATACAGAATATGATCAGTCTAGTGTTGCCACTTTTTTTTTTTTTTTTTTTTTTATTTAGCAAAAATAAACAGGGGCAGGCCGTTGATGTAGGGGGCAGTGCAGGTGACATCAGGGGCAGGACTGATTATGTGGCAATCAGCGATTGTCATTATACTTCAGTGTCCTGTTTGAATATCCTAATTTGGAAATCCTGACTGATTTTCACCCAGCCAGCCCTTCCAAAATCGGGGATGTCCAGATGAAATCTAGACAGGTGGCAACCCTAGATCAGTCCCACGTCTCTGACTATTATATTGTAGTTGAAGTATAGCTAAGCACATTATAAAGAGAGTGCAAAAAGCTAACTGGTGCAAGATTACAGCTAGGAGGAGACACTGGAACAATCGTATACAAAGCTTATTACCGACTCTGAGAGTTTGTTTGATTTTATTGAAGGGATATTAGGCCTATGATGGGTTAGGTTGCAAGATATAATTGTGATAAACTGGCTGGTAGTGGATTAAATGATTCTGCTGTGTTAGTTCATGTAAAACAGTTAGACAAGTACAGGAACCTCTGGTACATTTAATACAACATGGCAGGTAGGTGTTGCCCCATTATTGCTCTCAGCTTAGACAGGAAGAGGGAAACAGGAACAGGAATATGAGTCATAAGACAATGGCAAAACAGCAGAAATGCCCTTAAAGGAAAACTATACCCCCAAAATGAATACTTAAGCAACAGTTTATACCAAATTGAATGACATATTAAAGAATCTTACCAAACTGGAATATATATTTACATAAATATTGCCCTTTTACATCTCTTGCCTTGAACCACCATTCCGTGACTCTATCTGTGGTGCCTCAGATCACCTGACCAGAAATACTACAACACTAACTGTAACAGGAAGAAGTGAGGAAGCAAAAGGCAGAACTCTGTCTGTTTGGCTCATTTGACCTTACATGTGGTTTGTATGCGAGTACAGTGAACGATCTCAGGGGGCGGCCCTTATTTTTTAAAATGGCAATTTTCTATTTATGATTACCCAATGGCACATACTACTAAAGTATATTATTATGATAATGGTTCATTTACATGAAGCAGGGTTTTACACATGAGCTGTTTTACTCAGTATCTTTTAATAAAGACTTACATTGTTTGGGGGGTATAGTTTTCCTTTAACCAAAATGCCAACACAATCAGGTTACCACAATAAGAATAGCCATATCACCTAAAGTATCATTTACGTTTTGCATACTTTTCTTTCTCTATATTCTATTATCAGTGCAGCATTATATTTCTTAGCCATTTGTAAGAAATTCCAATTAGGAACCTGTAGTGTTTAACAGCAGCCCTTTTAAGAAATGTTTGTTTGTTTATTGCTTTGCAGCACAGGGAACATTAGAGGGTGCCCTCTATAGCAGGCCAGTTACCATGGGGCAAATTCACTAAGATCCGAAGTTGAGCCAGCGACAGCTTCGCCACACTTCACCAGGCGTAGTTTCGCCAGCGCTACACAAATTCACTAAAATGCAAAGTTGCACTCAGGGAGGTGAACGGTAGCGAAGTTGCGCTACTGTTACTTTTCAGGCAAAGAGAAGTTACGCTAGTGATGCCTAATTTGCATATGGCGCCAAGTTAAAATATAATGGACGTATAAGCTGCAGCAACTAATTTACAATACACAAGCCCAGGAAACTTTTTTTTGAAGCCCATGTACTCTATTGCACTTCGCCTGGTCTGAGCTGGCGCAGGCAAGTCTGGCGCAAGAGGTAACGTTCAAGTAAAATGTGCAAGTTAGTGAATTGGCGTAGTTACGTTCCTTCGCCATATCGCAACTTTGCCTGGTGTAAGGGTGCAAAGTAGCATTAGAGTAGGTCCACTTCGCTAGTGAATAGAGTAGGTCCACTTTGCCAGCACCCGTTAGTAAATCGGCGAAGTAACAAAATGACGTCATGCTGGCGAAGTTGCTCTAGTGTTGGCTGCTTCGCGATTTAGTGAATTTGCCCCTATGCCTTCGAGATGATGCAGCCATGTGGAGCAGAGTTGGCAACTTTTCATCTTGTTTGTAATATGGCAATAAGCTTGTTCTTAGTGATGGGCGAATTTGTGCAGTTTCGCTTCGCCAAAAAATTCGCGAATTTTGCGCAAAATTCGCGAAACGGCGAAAAATTCGCGAAACTGCGCCGGCGTCTCGTTTTTGACGCCGGCGGCCGTTTTTGACGCCGGCGCCCGTTTTTTCGACGCCGGCGCCCGTTTTTGGCGCCGGTGCCCGTTTTTGGCGCCAGCGTCCGTTTTTTCAAAAAATTTTTTGACGCCCGCGAATTTTTTCCGCGAATTTTCGCGGCCGTTTCGCGAATTTATTCACCGACGGCGAATCGCGCAAATTCACCGTGAATTCGCGCCTGGCGAATAAATTCGCCCATCACTACTTGTTCTTATTGGTTCAGTAATGTGACTGACATTATTGCTTCACAGAATGGATATTTTATCGGTTTTGTGAAACTGAGCTTTCATTTTATGGAAAGAATGAATCCTGTACTATAAAATCTTGCTTTCTGTCACAAATATCTATTTTGTCATTCAAAAATAGCTTGGCATGAACTAGTCAGTTACACTTATATATTCTGTCCAACTTTTTTTTACATAATTCATTCTGTAAGTAATTCTACACATAAGTGCGTCTGTTACATGGATTGTATACATTTCTGATTGTTAAAATGTACAGAATGCGGTTTGTAATATAATGACATCCTTTTGTGCACTAACTAGATTTTGTTCTGATTCTTTAATAGAAATATCTTTTTAGGACAAACTGCACCCCATAGTATAAGTGCAATGTGTAAACATATTAAATAAGCAGAGAAACTTAAATAGAGGATCAATTATAAATAATAAACAAGAAACTTAAATAGAGGATCAATTATAAATAATAAACAAGAACCAAATGCAAATAAAGTGTCATAGAGCAATTTAGCAATAAGACACTATATAAAAACAAAACTTTATTTATAATGTAAAAAGTGGAGTGAAACATTACAGGTGATGTTCAAATCTTGGATAAAGAAGACCGCTGGTTTGAACGAGGCGTGAAAGAGGCGATTCATGTCAAGGTGGAGAGACCATCTCTGAACAGAGGTGGGGGCCTTCGACACCACCTGTCTGCTACATACAATGCTGTTCTAACATCTGTACCCCGGCGGATTCAGAACACTTCACACATCCATTCATGCAACTCTCACAAGTAACACCTGTATCTAGGAGTTGCATGACACATTGGATAATCCTATCACAACTACACAGAATCAACACCTCTGTGAGTTTCTTCAGATGTCACCTCTTTGAAGAGTTACAATGTGCCATTGTAAATGGATTAGTGGAAGAGTTTATATGACGAGAACTTCCCACACCAGTCAGTTGAATTGAAGAAGCTGCTCGGATGAGTAGTGAAACGTCAACATTGATTACTCAGCAAGTCCAGTTGTTTTTAGATTGACCTATACTAGATACACTCAGATCCTTGTTTTTCTAACTGTTGAATTCTAATTGCTGATCTGTTGTTCTGTGGTGTTCATACAAATGGCCTGTAGATGTTACTGTGCTCAAGACTTATACTGTGCATACTTTCTATACAGCTTGTGGTGTTAGAGTTGCTTACTGTATTGTAATGGCTGTATGAAACTGCTAATAAAGCACTGTTGTACTCTACACATCCTTGGCTACCAAAACACAATAAATTGGTGACAAGATGTCTCTTCTACCTCTGCAGCCTGCACCTTTTCTCCCAAACCCTTGTGAGCCTACCATACCTTTTACTGCTTGGATCCATATGTTTGAAAATTACATTATTGCTGCTGGCCAAGGGGAGATTTCTGCTACTAGAAAGCGTGTTTTACTTATTCACTGCCTGGGAGCAGAGGGACAGTGTATATTCTATACATTACCATTACCTGATGAGACTTATGAAACTGCTCTTACTGCTATAAAGAACTTTTTTTGTGCCAAGAGTAAATGTGGTTGCTGAAAGATATAAATTCCACCAATGTGGACAACGTAATGGCGAATCCACAGAACAATTTATAGCAGCTTTTAGAGAGCTGGTTAGTACCTGTGACTTTGGGAATCTAACAGATGAAATGCTAAGACACCAAATACTGGAAAAAACAAACTCACCTCATTAGAGAGTGACTGCTCCTACAGCAGGATTTAACCCTTGCAAAGGCTATTACAGTTGCTTGCCAAATTGAAACCGCAGTGGCAGAGGCTAAAACTCTCAGTCAGGGAACTGCTGGGAATGTACAGACTGTGAATTCAGCACTGTGGCCTAATAATGCAGAGTCACAGGCAAAATACAGTGATAAGGAAAGGGATTCACCTACACTGCAAAACCGTGCAGCAAATACATATACATATACAACACACTGCAAATAAGGCTACATGTCCTGCAAAAGCTATACAGTGCCGCAAATGCAAAACAGTAGGACATTTTGTTAAGATCTGCCATAGTTCTGCTAAAGATGTTCATGAAGTCACTACTACAAATGTCACAGTATTAAGTGTGGATAAAGATGACACGTATTCCAGACACGTTTATATGCACTGTCAGTGTCAGTACTGCTTCTGCTGACAAGGGGCACTCCATTAACTTGATGCTTGATACAGGTTCAACTGTTTCTATACTACCAAAGGATATTTTTTTTTTAAATACTTTGCAAAATATCTGCTTGTTGCACCTGCCCTGAGACTTCCAGGCTTGAGGTATGATAAATCTCAAATTCAAATTTGAACTCGAGTTTGTGAGTTTTGACCAAAAAGTCAACTTGAAAATTCGAATTTGCCATTTAAACCTTAAGAAATCTGCCCTTATATGGTAGGGACTAACATAACAAAGACATGAAGAAAGGAATGTACAAGTGTGTTCCCATTAGCTTATGAGTAAGTGCCCCATTAGTCAAGAAATATCGGGCAATTTATCATGTCCTAATGACATAGATTTAACTTTCACTATATTGAGGAGTTCACACAATTCTTTATATAAGTAAACAATGGTTATTTTGCAGATGGGAAGGTCCCCATAGGCTTTCTGACAATTTTTAGGTTGAAGAAAAATCGTTCGATTGATGGATTAAAATCCTTCGAATCGAATGATTTGAAGGATTTAATCGTTTGAACGATTTTTCGTTTGATCAAACTATTTGTGGTAAATCCATCGACTTCGATAGTCGAAGGATTTGCATTCGGCAGTCGAATATGGAGGGTTAATTAACCCTCCATATTCAACTATATGTAAATCTGCCCCCAAGTTTCACCTGGGCTTTCGTTGCCTTTACATATCAAGTAGCAAAATGACACATTATGCATCTTTAGCTACTGAATTACATACTCAAATCAACTATATTGTGTAATTGTTTATAATATAACTACAGGTATAATCACTGTGCTCTGTAGCTTAAGTATAACTCAAGCCTATATATGCCGCGTTTCTCGTGTTTTGATAAGGTAACAACATCCTCCAATGGGCTAATTAAACATGACAAATTACATTGAATGAACATTAAAATCTAGAATGGGAGATTATGTTAAATACATTATTTATGACTAAATCCCCAGAAAAGGTTGCAGAAATGCTAATGAGACAGACATCAGACTAATAAGGTGAAAATTCCTGGCACATCATTCTTGACAAATAAATGCTCCTAAGAAGCTTTACACCAGCAAACAGCAAACTGCTCATACATATACACTTGTTTTAACATTCAGAAATTTATGACAAGAATCTGATTCTAAATGGCTTTCCAGTCAGCTGAATGGATACTTCGACAGCAATGATTTGTGTCTATTATTTCACACAGCCACTCGTGTAACTAAGTAATTGAAATTGTGAATAACAGTTTTCACCTAATGATGCCCTTTATCATTCCTCTTTTAATGCAGCTCTTGAACTTTAAAAAGGTTGTTCTCTGCCAAATGTCACTTCATTGCAAACTACAGCAACTGAAATGTATTTGCTTAATTATTACCACCCAATTGGAAACCTAAAACCTACAAGTTTGTGCGGCTATGTTTTTCATAGCCTCCAGCTAAGATGTATTCTGTGCTAAATATCATATAATGTGTTTTCTGCTATTTATTGTCTAACATGCATTTTAAAAACAATGTCCTTTAATTCTATAGACAAATGCAATGGTGGTAAATTCACGCTGGAAAGCTGAATTAATTTCCTTGGAAAAATAAATTTCAAGCTTAAATTTAATGTTTTCATTATTATTTGCAGAATTGCGCATTCAGCAAAAGGGCAGACAACATCCTACTGCTAATCTGTAAAAGGCAGGCCATTATTTTGAATTTATCACAAGTTGGTTGTGTTCTGCATTCAGATGCTTTAGGGTGAATTTCAGAAACAGAAACAACAGTTTCCCTAGTCTAGTGACCCATAACATTAGCAAGCCAATAAAAATCACCGCCAGACTTTTAGGATGGAAATCCGCAGTTTGCGTCCTTCCGATCCGAAACAATGAGAGGAAGCGCAGACTTCATGTCAGAATGTGCCAAATCAAATGTACTGTAAGTAATACAAATGTTGCATCTACAAACTGATTGCATCCGACACAACACGACTGTAGAATGAAGACGCAGAGTTCGCATCCAGCAGTCGTGTTGTGACATGCAATCCATTTGTAGATGCGACATTTGAATTACATACATTAGATTTGGCGCATCCGAAGTGACGCCTGCGCTTCCTCTCATCGCGTTGGATTGGAAGGATGTGCACCTTGTAGTTCCAGCCTTATGGTGTAGAGAATTAGGGACTATTTGAAATACATTTTATTATTCTCACAAAAGAAACAATGCAAATATAGGATGTGTTTTTATGTAAATGGGCTGCACTTGTGTTAGCTTCCTTTTCATCTGAAAATTGTCAATTTTTTAGGAGAATTTAGAAAGGAAGTCGGCATTTTATCTGGGAAAGCATTAAAGGTTATGAGGAAATCCTCTTGACACAAGTCACCAAGCCCTGAAGGCATTTGTGTTCTGGCTCAGCTCTGTTGAATCAACCGATAAATGTCTAAAAACCCAACAAATCTCAAATGTGTACAGCATATGTTTTTGTATCCTGCAACTACTTGTACAACTTGTGCATTTTCAGCTCACAGCCCAGTAATGCCGCAAACAATCCTGGCAAAGTAAGATTATCAAATTATTTTTGTCACTCTTTCTTAGTTTTGCTATTATTCTGCTTTCTTTTCATTATTAAACAATGTTATACTCACACACTAATTGATCCTGCCATCGAAACCAATTAAACGAAAGTGGCGATGGGTTGTCCAAATTATCAGATTAGAAACTGTAATAACATTAATTATGTTGTCCAGATAAGTATTCTTCTAATGGAAATGAAATCCTTCCATACTTGACTTACAAAATAATGAAAACATTATATAAACTGTCAAAAATAAACTGCAACCGAGCTATAAAATGAACAGTAGAACGAGTGGGAAGATTGATATTGAATACAGAGCTGAAAAAAAGTGCCATAAAATAGATGAAATGCTACAAAGGTATAGAACAAATCTGTTTATAACGGAACCCTAAAAACAATATACTGTACATTATTTTGTGTCTGCGAGCAATGTTGGTAAATATTAATTGCGTTTAATTGTGAAATTGTCAGTCACTTTCTTTTTGCTTTTTGTTTTCCTGGTAAATACGATATTTTTTTCTTTATTTTCCATTGTGGTTCAGGCATATCTTTATCAAATTAAAAGTGGTGTAAAATCCCTTATTTTGTGTGGCTGATGTGGAGACCCCCAGTATTGCATTTGCATTTTTTTTTGTGAATATCTACATGCCTATTTGACAATATGAGCTAAACGTAGTGATGAGCAAAATGACGCCTATAGACTCTAATGGTTGAAAAAAATTATTGCGCAATTTGCCGCACATCAAAAAAAATTGACGTCCATAGACTTCAATGCATTTTGGCAAATTTTCACTATTTCACAAATTTATGGCAAAGTGAAACAGGTCAGATTCACCAGTCACTCATAAAGGGCATTAAGAATTTATCAAGGGTAATTGCCTCTTGTGAGTTGAGGTCTCGGATTTCTGTTTAAATTGTGGCAGCCAGTATTAGAAAAGGACTTTGGGGCACATTGACTAGTACTAAGTAATACTATTTAGAACCTCAGATTGAGTTGCTTTTGCAGAATAGTTATTCAACTGCTGCCCAATAAACTGATGTGTACACTATATAATTCTACATTGGTGTTTGCAATCTTCAAAATCATACTTTTGTCATTCCGAGTAAGCATATGGAACCCTTATTGTGATTTCATTGTATGACCTTTTTTTTTTTAATACAAATAATTGTATAAATGACTGCACCTTGTAGCCTTTGCCTGCTTAATTGTTGGTATGGGCAAAAGTCAACCTCCACTTTAAGTGCATAATAAAAACATTATAGCGACCAAACACCACATATCAATAATTTGTAGTACAGCATTTTAATACAGTTTGCTCTACTTTAGCAGACTTGACTGTAGAAATATTAAGAACCCTATGATACTCTTCAAAGAGGCTTGAAAATATTTGTAGGTGATAAGATTTGAACACTACAAAACTCACTATCTAGGTCAGTCAGTGGTAGACTTTGATCTCATTTTCTTTTTTTTTTGGGAAGTTAGTTGTAAGGATGGGTGAATCTGGAGCTTTGGGTCACTGCTTTTTTTATCATGGTACACTCTACCCTTACCCCGTCTGACTGCATCCGTATATACTAGGGATGCACCGAATCCAGGATTCGGTTCGGGATCCGGCCTTTTTCAGCAAGATTCGGATTCGGCTGAATCCTTCTGCCCAGCCAAACCTAATCCGAATCCTAATTTGCATATGCAAATTAGGGGTGGGGAGAGAAATCGCATGACTTTTTGTCAGAAAACAAGGAAGTAAAAAATGTTTTCCCCTTCCTACCCCTAATTTGCATATGCAAAATAGGGTTTGGATTTGGTTCGGTATTTGTCCGAATCTTTCATGAAGTATTCGGGGGTTCGGCCGAATCCAAAATCGTGGATTCGGTGTATCCCTAGTATATATGTTTCCTGCCTCCCCATATTGTTTCCTCAACCTGCCTAATTGTAATTATTAGTCTCCCTTCAATTGTTTTCCTTTTTAAGCTTATTTCTAATAAAAGATGTTTTAGTTGTGCTAATTCTGCTTAATGGCCCACCAAGTGGGTGAGAGTGCATTATTGGAAGGGTTACTTTTCTTTCCTTTTTTTGGTCTTGAAGTTAGTGGCAGTCAGCTGTTGGATGTTTGTAGCAGAATTCAAATTGCCAACTGCATAGGGTCCGTTATCCATTCATAAGCACCTGTTATGATCCAATCATAGTAAAATAGTTAGGTTGAAAAAAGACACATGTCCATCAAGTTCAACTGTTTAAGGCTATGACTATGAAGATTTTCATTCATCCAGGTCATAGTATATCTAGTATAGGTCAATCTAAAAACAACTGGACTTGCTGAGTAATCAATGAAGACGTTTCACTACTCATCCGAGCAGCTTCTTCAATTCAACTGACTGGTGTGGGAAGTTCTCGGCATATAAACTCTTCCACTAATCCATTTACAATGGCACATTGTAACTCTTCAAAGAGGTGACATCTGAAGAAACGCACAGAGGTGTTGATTCTGTGTAGTTGTGATAGGATTATCCAATGTGTCATGCAACTCCTAGATACAGGTGTTACTTGTGAGAGTTGCATGAATGGATGTGTGAAGTGTTATGAATCCGCCGGGGTACAGATGTTAGAACAGCATTGTATCTATATATAACCTGCCTAACTGCTAGACGATCCAGAGGAAGGCAAATTGGAGAAGCCTCTCCAATTTGCCTCAGAGGGGGAAAATACTTCCTGACTCCAAGATGGCAATCAGACCAGTCTCTGGATCAGCTTGTACCAAGGGCTATCTTCCATAACCCTGTATTCCCTCACTTGTTAAAAAGCCATCCAACCCTTTCATAAAGCTATTTAATGTATCAGCCAGCATGGCTGATTCAGGGAGAGAATTCCACATCTTCACAGCTCTCAATGTATAAAAACCCCTTCCGAATATTTAGGCGGAACCTCCTTTCTTCTAATCGGAATGGGTGACCTTGCGTCAATTAGAAAGACCTACTGGTAAATAAAAGCATTGGAGAGAATATTTTATGATCCCCTTATATATTTATACATAATTATCATATCACCTCTCAAGCGCCTTCTACAGCATGAACCACCCTAACTTGGCCAGTCTTTCCTTATACCT
The DNA here is from genome assembly GCA_038501925.1 of Xenopus petersii. NCBI lineage: Eukaryota > Metazoa > Chordata > Amphibia > Anura > Pipidae > Xenopus > Xenopus petersii. The sequence continues at coordinate 168,617,282 of CM076673.1, forward strand.
TTTACCAGCTTAGTTGCCCCTCTCTGGGCCTTCTATAAATATTCTAGATAGGGCCTTACCAGTGCTCTTGATAGTGGAATAATAGCCCTCTCCTCCCATTAATCAATGACCCTTTAAATACTCAAGATCTTGTTTGCCCTTGTAGCTACTGACTGGCATTGCTTGCTACAGCCAAGTTTATTATCTACAAGGACTCCAAGGTCCTTTTCCAAAAATCTGCAACCCCAGCACACTGTCCTTTCATATTAATGCCACCAATATTCATTATAAACAGGATTTTGCTCCTGCCACATTTTTATTCCAAAATCAATGCTGCAGTGATTCCTAAATATATTTCAAATTTTGAATAAATTAGACCTCTGCCCTCACGGAAGACTCACCATAAAGATTCACATACACTTCAATGGGTGAGAAAAATTGTTGCATTTCAAAAAAAAAAAATTGTCACCCATAGACAAATCTAAATTGTCACCCATAGACAAATCTTTCCCCATTTTGCAAATTTTCAATGAAGTGAAATTAGGTCAGATTCGCCCATCACTAGTAACAATGGTGATGAGAAATATTGCCTTCTGTATATGAACAATGAATATAATAAGTGTCATCACTTAACAGGAACTTTATTGTGGCCAGTATATATATCTAGGTATTGTTTAAAGTAAACTGCATTGATATATCAGTATATTGATTTTCTTTGCACTTTCTTGGGTGCAGTCTGGCCTTCTTCAGATTTTTATTTTTTACAATCTATGGAGAAAACAAAGTATCAGTTCAAGCTGGCTAACCTGACACACAACTATTGTATTTAACATGAACACCTACCAGCTAAACTCACTTTGTTTTATAAGTTGAACTTCTAACGTTATTACTGCATGTTGCCCAGAGGTTTCATATCATCGTGCTTGTCCTTGAAGACCCAAATTCTTAGATATTTTCCTCATTAACTCATTATTGATTTGATATTGTATGTTTGTGACAGCAATGCAAAATTTGAACCCTTGAGTATGGGAATGTGATGGAGTGCACAGTGGTATGAGCTTACCTAAGAGCAAATGGAACATGTCAAAATTTTAATCCCATTAATCAATATCTCCCACTCCATAAGGTTTAATTAATTCCTCTGGACACTGTTACTATATCAAAACAATTTAAAACTTTATTTTACATTGTAGGCTTGTAGAACTGAACAGGGCTGCTTCCAATTGTTGTTAAGCATCAGTTCAATGAATATTAGTTAAAGGGTGGAAAATGCCTCCTGACAATATAAATTAGAGGGCTTTAGATATGGTTTTGCTGACTCCAAAACTGGATCTCTAAATTCAGTATACTTTTTTTGACCTGTTAGCTATACAGTATATTGTCTTTATAATATATCAAGGCCATTTTTATTTGATGTAATGATAAACTGAAATGATGAGATTTAAAGGTGAGATTTTGTCCAGTGAAGAAAAAAATCAAAGTGGTTTTCCAATATATATTAAATATATCTTCATTAAGAATTTAATGGTTTTAAAGTTATTTGTAAATATAACTGAACACAATATCATCTTTTCTGCACTGCTGGTCCTATGCCTAAAACAAAAAAGTTACTGAAATAAAGTCTTGAATTAAGACTGGAAACACAAGTGTAAAGAAAAGAAACATAATAATTCTGCTTTCAACAGCAATTGTGTTTAAAAATAACGTAAAACCCCAAAAAATTTGCAATCTCGACACATTGGAATGTTTCCTAGAATTACAATTTTACAAGAGTACATTTTTTTTCTTTAAAACAGTCAATAATAATAATAACAACAATAACATTAAAACAAGGAACTATATATACTAAGATAAAATCATATTTTATAACAATGTCCACAGTAGTTTATTAAACTTGTCCTGTAGCAGGCCTGACTGCAGCAATACAGAAGACCCCCAGGATACTCGCAACTGGAGCTTGAAAATCTTTGTAGATTGTGAATGTTCTGAAACACTTGGTATAGTCTCTGGTGATCCCGTTTTAGCTACAGTTATTTGTAGAAAAAGCCCAGTCCATAAATTAACGTTGCAACATTGTTGAACTAAAAAAGCTTTATATGCTATATTAAAGTACTTTCTAAACAAATTTCAGATTTGAAACAATGAAACTACTGATATCCTGAAAATGTTAATTTATACCGATGAGAAATGTTGTATCCTTCACTTGATCCAGGTAAAGAATTGAAATTGAATTGTAATCAGTATATTGATTTGTATTTCTTAATGCACAACTTAATTATTACTGCATTTGGTATCAGTTGATTTCATTTGGTTGTTACTTTGAGATCTATTTGAGTCTATAAATGTAATTGTTTCTCTTATGAAAAAAAGTCAACTTGACAAACTTCAAGAACTCTGATATTATGTGTATTATGTGTATTTAAAAGGGAAAAAAACAATACCTGCCAGCTAAATGTACTATGTTTATTATTGCAAGTTGAGTTCTGACGTTGCCCAGAGATTTTGGATCATAATGCTTGTCCTTGCAGAACAAAAGTCTTAACTGTTTCCCTCATTACCTCCTTATTGATTTGATATTGTATGTTTGTGACAGCAGTGTGTAATATTTGAACCCCTGAGTATGGGATTTTGATGGAGTGCACATTGTTGTACGCTAACCTTACGAGTAATTGAAGTGTCAAAACTGTGATCCCATTAATCAATATTGCTCACTCCATAGGGTTTAATTAATTCCTCTGGACACTTACTATATCAAAACAATTTAAAACTTTCTTTAAAAATGTCAGTATATTCTGGGCTGGGAAAACTGGGACTGTTCTGGTTCACAACAAAAAAACAAGCAAAAAAACCCACAATATCAAAGGGCTAAACTGAAATGATGGTAATTCTTTGCATGGTAAAGTGACCGGATATAGTTACTATAGCTGTTGTAAATTATGCTATTCATAGATTAAAATAAAAAGGTATAGTTATTAAGGAAAAATATATTGTATGGTTGTAATAAATATTGTCTCAGAGCAACAATTATTTGAAATTTTATCATTCATAGAACGATTGCATCTTGAGCTATCTTACAATAACTCCTTCTGATTCCAGTTATTAAGTACCTGTCACTTCCATCTCAGTCTTAAATCCTTCTGATTTTCTGTTTTTAAATATACCATCATCTGACCAGGGCTTACCAAAACACAGATGAATCCGTATTGCTTTCATAATGATTGGTCAGAAATATAAATTTTTATGTGATCCCCTTTTAGAATATTAAAGGAAGGAAGTCATATCCAATTCAAACTGAATTTTGTCTTATTGTTTTTACAAAAGTCACATTTAAGCAGCCACAAGCTTGTGTTTTGGAGTAGATCAATAAGTTTCTTGTTTTAATCTTTAAAGTTACATTGGTACTTGTAAACAATAACAGTACAAATCAGTACTATTTGCAAATAAAATCTTAGGGGGTTATTTACTAAGCCCTGAATGCAAAAATCACGAAAAATTCTTGATTTTTTTAATATCGGGCTTTTAAAAATTCACAAATTTTTCGGAATTTATTAAACATCGACACAAAGATGGAGTGCTCACCTCAGGCAATATATCCTTTCGGATCAGGTGCTTCTAGCAGTATTCGATCCAACCTGCCACGGATCAGAAAATCAATTGTAGAAATCCAATATACTGCAGCACACTGCAATTTGTGTAAAATTCAGAAGTGTACTTTATTAACTCAGATATGAGCAGACATGTGGCAACGTTTCGGGCCTCGCAGGACCCTTTCTCAAGGCTACAGCTGGTCTACAGTGTGACCCTTTTCTTTAAAATATCGTGACAATGGAAGAGCAATATTTCCCAATTTAATGGTAGATTTATGTTGTGATATCCGTGATTTGACCTTTTGGATAGTTTCCCCAACATAGATCATACCACATGGGCAAACTATCGCATACATCACAAATTGTGATAAGCAGGTATGGTATCCCCTAATTTGAATGGAATCCCCTGTGTCTGGATGCATGAAAAATTTATTTATATATATATATATATATATTTGTATTTAAAACATATGCATATGTTTTAAATACAACTTTCTTTCAAACTCAAAGTCCCCTGGTGCTGGTTTTTCTTGATTGGATTATACACTAATTATCTCCGTGCACAGGGGCAGCCACAAAATGGCTTATCTGACATGAGGTGCTGTCTGCTATGAAAATCTGTGTATATATATATATATGTGTGTGTGTGTATGTATGTGTGTGTATATGTGTATATATATATATATATATATATATATATATATATATATATATATATATATATATGTATATAGATATATAGATATATAGATATATAGATATATATCATTAATTTTATAAATCTAATCTTGTTAATTTTACATTTTTGTGTGGCAGAAGCAGGTCCTACTTCCAAAAGGTAGCTCAGCGGCTTTGCACAGCTTTCTTTCAGCATTAGGGGGTTTGTTTCCAACTAGATATTATATGCAAGATGTTTTATGTTCTCACGGTTCCTGGGTGGTGCTTTGGTTTCTTTCAACTCTACTGCCTGTGCTTATATTATTAAAGTAAAATAGCAACAGATCTCTTAAATTATGTTCCTTAAAATTAATTTTATATTATAGTGAAACCTATTATCAAAAAAAAATATAGGGTTTGGAACAGTTCCCTAAGCCTAGCCCCCTGCTCTCCTGCTAATCTGTTTACTATCTGACTATTTTGCTGAGCTGGCTGACTACTGTTACTTTGTATCAACAGCCATCTGCCCTCAGCCTGCATCCTCCAAACCCCACAATTCCCTGCACACGTGATTTTCAATAAGGAAACGAACATCACAGTGCAATGCATTGTGGGTTATGTAGTTCCTGCATGCTGTCTGTAAGCTGTGGAGAAGTTGTTACAATTTGTAGTCCCTCCTTCCCTGCCAGGATTTCAAATGATGCAGAAAGAGAAGAACTGTTAAACAGCTGGATTTCAGCATAGAAAATGGCATTTATTCATACTTTTTTGAAGAAACCGGTAACTCTGATGGGTGTATTAGGAGTTTCTGTGTTATGTGGGCCTCTTTATAGAGTTTTTGGTTTGGAAGCCAGAGTTCCCCTTTAATATCTGTTCCTCAACTTATCTTTGTAATCGGGGGCATATTAACATTTATTTGATCTGTGGTTATTGCATACAGTACATTGTTATACTGACCATGCTAAAGCTAGTTGTTTCTACAATGGGAAATTCATATAAAGACTTCAATAAAACCGGTGTGGATATAAACATAGTATCTTTAGATACAAACCCTTTTCTGTTTATTTATTATATTCTAGTAGATGGATAAAGGTGGAAAGTGTTGGTATGTATTACAAATAAAATGTAGCTCAGACCTGGTGTGTGAAGTAAATGTTATTCTTGTGCCATCAGCTGTTAACTGCTGTTCTTCACCTTAGCTAATTTTCTTCCCAATGGGTGGGCTCTGTGGTAAGTAGTTGGCAAAAAAATGAAAGCATAACACATCTTTTTTTTTTTTTTATCAATAACACCAAACTGTTCCCATTATTGTTTATACAGAAAGCCAGTGTGTGTGCTTCACCAGGAGATAAATCTGAATGCACAGAAACAAAGACGGCCAGTCAAAGTCTACATAAGCCAGGTTCCATCATTTGAAGCAAAAATGCTTTTAGAACTCCACTTATAGAACTCTACTTTGGAGCAGAGAATATGTTCTTTGATTTTTCTGTTAGTGTGAGGAAGCTGCTGATCCACCCAATTTAAGTAGGTCACAAAATATTTATTTTGCATTTGGTGATTTACATACAGTATGACAGTTACAATACCCACTTCTTATGGAATAAATGTCCAGTGGAAAAAACGTAAATATTTTAATTTCAGTTTATTGAATTAATAAATTAAATATCACTCTCTGAAACCAGCTCCTGACAAACATAAGGTCTATTTCCCCATCTTCCTGTTGAAAAAATACTTTTTACTAAAAGAATCATCTCAATAAAAAACAAAATCTTCTTTTTGGGACAATTATCTTCTGAAACTGATTCATAGAAGTTGAGCACAAAATGTATAAGGCTTTGTCAGATGTTTTCTTTTAATAAATTGTTTCTACGTTATGCCCTTATGACTTCCTTTTGTGTCATCTTTTTGCTGTTCTCTATACATATTTCTGCTACCCTAGGTCTGGGGCTAGTGCACCTGAATCCCAGAATATCCCAGAACAAATTGCAAATATTAAATATTACCTGCAGCCTTGTGCCTTTAAATGGTCTTAAAACTCCTTGGCCACTACTAATATCATTATATATGATAGCAGGGTTCCACTTATCCCTTATATTTGAGTAATACACTGTTTTAAATCCATCAATCAGCTGATCTCTGTCTTATGCCTCTGTGTGTATATAACATGAGGAACAGCTCACACAGCTTAAAGGAATTGTTCAGTATAAAAATAAAAACTGGGTAAATAGGCTGTGCAAAATAAAAACCGTTTCTAATATAGTTTACCAAAAAATGTCATCTACTGTATAAAGGCTGGTGTGACTGGATGTCTAACTAGCTGGCTATAATAGCCAATATAATAGCCAGAACGCTACTTCCTGCTTTGCAGCTCTCTTGGTTTACACTGACTGGTTACCCTGGTTAACCGGTAGTAACCAATCAGTGACTTGAGGGGGGGGCACATGGGTCATAACTGTTTGTTTTTGAATCTGAGCTAAATGCTATGGATCAATTGTAAACTCACTGAACAGGTCTGTCCCATGTGGGCCCCCTTAAAGTTTCTGAGTAACTCAAGAGTTAGAGAGCTGCAAAGCAGGAAGTTGTGCTCTGGCCATTATTTTAGACATCTGCTCACTCCAGCCTTTATACATTACATTTTTTGCTAACTAACTATATTAGAAACATTTTTTATTCTGTACAGCCTATCCATTTACCCAATTTTTATTTTTAAGCTGAACTGTTCCTTTAAGAGATGGAGCATTGCTTACATTTGTACTTAAGGGTGTATGAGAACAATGTTGTCCACACAAATCTAGCTAAATAAAGCATAATAGTAATAATCACTTGAATGATAAGGTTGGTCAATAATAATATTAACCAGCATGGGCTAACAGTATTAGGTGATTAGAGTAACAATAAGCTGTTACTGCATAGAATGCAATTAAAGGTTATTCCAATAGTGCTAAAGTAATTCTATACATTAAATGCGATTTTCAGACCCAGACATGGTAACAATACTTACTATCGATGGTTGGTACATACTATCCATTATACATTATTATACTGACAATAATAAAGTCTATTGTATCCGAAAAAGGCCCATTCAAGACTCAAATAAAACAGAGGCTCAGGTGGAACAATACCATAAGGTCTGATGCATTTTCTGTTTTCTTTTCAACATTTGTATTATTATTTATCTATACCATGGATAAATACAGAAGGCTAATCAAGAGCTGCCTATCTCTTCCATCAATGAAAAGCTGCTTTTTGAAATGAAAACCTAATGTATGCTTTTAGTGGTATGTTCTTTAAAAATATGCAGAAGGTATGCCGAGGCTGCATGAAATGGTGTGTTATTTCCATGGATACAGCTCCTAAAAGAGTTTTCAGCTGTAATGTTTTATTTCAGCGGTACAACTTCTTCAATGTAAAAGAAAGATATATAAAAAGCTGGTTATTTCTGACGTGGCAAGCCCCAGAGGATGTGAGCAAAACATTTCTCTCAGGCAGAAAACAAGACAGATAAATGCATTTTATTGGGTTGACACGTTTTGACAATCTTGGTAGAAATGATTTACAGTAGATAATAAAACAAAACGTTTCCTTTGCAATGATTTCGATGCTTCATAGGTCATTAAAACAGAGTGTATTTATTATTTAGTATTATGTGTTAGCATTGTAGAACCCACATTCGTTATACATAACTGAAAATTTTCCAATGTAGTTTTCTCTTTCGGCATGATACAAAAAGAAGAGGTGATCAATGAAAACATAACTATGATTCATCTCTTGGTTTTATTTACATTGTTACATATGGATACAGTTTAGTTGTAATTGACAAACTTTTTTTATGCCCCAGTAAGAGAAGCACATTTAGATAATTTGAGACTGATTTATTGAGGCTGTACCTAACCCTCTCACACTCCAGGATAAAAGAGGAAAGGCAGAATAAGGCTTGTGAGAATAACATTGAATCCCAATATTTAGAAGGATTCCTATACGTTGTAGCTATGCACCACAGGGCTAGATATCCTAATAATCTTTTGCTATTAACAAAGGAATAATGAGGAGTGAACCATGGAAAGACTCAGTGTGAAATCTTGCCAAAAAGAGTCACCAGAAAGGCTGAATTACACTGCAGTTAGCTCTTCAATATCATGTACTGTATATTGCCCTGCCTTGTTAGAGAAGCTAATTTCCAGTGTGCTATAAGTTTTCTTTATAGAAAACAAGACTCCCATGTTGCCAATTTTTTTTTAAAAAAAATCTGGACTGGGGGAGGCCTGGGGTTGGCTGCCATCACACAGGTTTGATGTGGAAGGCAAGAGGTGGATTATAATGACAGCTGAGTTTTTTTTTCAAAGAAACCGGCTGTATCATTATGTATTTATTAAACTATTCACTGCTGGCAAAACCACAAATTTTGTGGCAAAACCATTGAGTGAAATTGTTTGTTTATCTTAGGGATGCACCAAATCCACTATTTTGGGATTCAGCCAAACCCCCAAATCCTTCATGAAAGATTCGACTGATTACTGAACCAAAGCCAAATCCTAATTAACCAAATTATGCATATGCATATTAGGTACTAGATTTCCTTGTAAGGATTCAGTTTGGCCAGGAATGCTGATTGGGCCAAATCTGAATCCCTAGTGCATCCCTAATTTATCCCTACAGAATATTGTAGGCACCCCAAATTATGATATTTTATTGTTTCAAACTATCAACTTTCATCCTTTGAAAGCCTTATTAAAACACATGATTTCATCAGTGAAAGATATTGGAATATGGCTTCTAAAGTTGAGCTCATGGCCCACCCACTTAAAGGGCATGTAAAGTCTAAAATAGAATAAGGCTAGAAATGCTGTATTTTGTATACTAAATATAAACATGAACTTATTGCACCACAAGCCTAATCAAACAAATCATTTATGCTTTCAAAGTTGGCTACAGGGGGTCACCATCTTATAACTTTGTTAAACATCTTTGCAAGACTAAGACTAAGTGCACATGCTCAGTATGGTCTGGGCTGCTTAGGGATCGTCATAAACAAAGCTGCTTGAGTTCTGCATGGCTGGTAAGTAAGGCGGGGGCTCCCCCTGCTGTTCATAAGTATGATTGTTTCCCTGCTCAGCAGTTAGGGACCGTCTGACAATTCCTATCCACAGCAGTAAACGAAGGGAGAATTTCACTGCATACAGTCAGGTTTCTTATAAAAACGGTACACATTTTTTAATAAAAGTATATTGGAGATAAGTTTCTTTTTCATTAAAGAAAGTAAAAATGGGATTTTATTTTTTTTTCTTAACATGCCCTTTAAGCCCCAATCCAAGCCTTTGATCCTCAGTTGGGTCAATACTCTTCAATTCTTCATTGCCCCTCACACTTGTGTCTTACTCCTGTTCCATTTATGCCATGACCTGCCCCTTCACTACTGCCCCCTTTCGATACCACCCCCCAGCCCATACGTAAATCTTTTTATTAAAAGAAAAAAAGTGCCAACCCTACTGCTATCCTGGCAGAGACGTCTTTCTGTAGAGGTCATTTACTAACTGCAGAGAAGGGTGCAAAGTGCTAAAAATTGCTGCAAGCCCCATGTTTTTTGCACTTTTCCCTGCAGGTGGCAGAATTCCTAGTTCATGATGAAATCATTTTAACCAAAGCACCTCAGTCTTCTTGGATGCAGACTGAAGATACTGATATTAGATGCACAATCAGTTGTAATAAACTGATTACAAATAAACATTAATAAGCAACTTGACTTCAATGTAAATGGAAGATTATTTACCAGAAGGCTTTTCTGAAATCAGCAAAAAAAAAATATGTTTTTAAACACTAAAAGGTAGAAATAGCAGTTTACTGCAAATGGAAGAAAAATAATATAATTCACATAACTACATGCTGCTCTAAATATCTGCCTTTTCTTAACTCTAAACCTAGAGATATTTTGGGTTTAGTGCAAAAAATAATTTAATGGAAAACAAAATATAAAACCTCATGCAAAACTACTATTTATGCCAGATATGGATCTGAATTATGTTAAAATTCTGAAATCTCTGACTAATCCTTACTATAGACTGATTACTTTTAGGGGTGCACTGAATCCAGGATTCGGTTCGGGATTCGGCCTTTTTCAGCTGGATTCGGATTCGGCCAAATCCTTCTGCCCGGCTGAACCAAGATCCTAATTTGCATATGCAAATTAGGGGCAGGAGGGAAATTGTGAGACTTTTTGTCACAAAACAATGAATTAAAAAATGTTTTACCCTTCCCACCCTTAATTTGCATATGCAAATTAGGGTTCGGGTTTGGTATTCAGCTGAATCTTTCATGAAGGATTCGGCCGAATCCAAAAAAGTGGATTCGGTGCATCCCTACTTACTGTGTAATTCCTTACACAATGAGGAATAAATGCCTTATCTATGGAAATCTGAGAATGAAATTAAAATTAGGTGTGATTGCGCTCAAGTCTTTTTCATCCAAATGTGATTTTAGTAGTTTGGCCTTAATAGTAGTGATGGGTGAATAAATTCGCCAGACAAGAATTTGTGGCACATTTACGTGTTTCGCCCAAGCGAATGAACTCTGAAAATTGCAGCGACAATTTGCTGGCAAAAAATCCACTGCGTCAAAAAAAAATTGGCGCACATCAAAATAGTTGCACACTTAAAAATTGTCGTGTGTCCAAATTATTTGGACGCCCATTGACTTTAAAGCATTTGAACCAAATAGTCATGTGTATAGGAATCAAAATAGACGCACGTAAAAATAATTTTGACGCTCATTAACTTCAATGCATTTCGCAAATTTTTTGCCGTTTTGCAAATTTCGCACAGTTTCCACCAATCACTAGTTAAACCATTTTTATTTGTATCCCATCTCGCCCCATAGAACTAAAAAGTGTTTTAAACCAGTTTGTTCTAATGAAATCTCTTATTTTGTGTCAGATATACAGTAAAATGAAGGTTTGCAAAATTAATCTACATTTGTATTTGTTTTAATGTATCCCTGTGTTAAAAGGTATGTATGTATGTATATTTTTTTATTTGTATAGCACTCCTTGAGGGCAAAGTACTGTTCAACAGAACAATAAATTAGTAGAAGGAACAGGGGTTCATTACAATAATAAGTACAAATAATTATAAAAATACAATACACATAAATATAAAGTATAGTTATGATATAAAGTATAGACGTTCCAGAAACACACAATTTTGAAATAAATTTTGCCTTCCAAACTATTTTATTTCAGTATTTCAAAACTAGGATTATTTATTATAAGGAACATAATTAACTTTTATTAATGCCGGCAGATGATAGGGAGCCTTACGGAATGTAAATGACACTTGCCATCTGGTGATCTGTTTATTTTTTTTGTTGTGTTCATTTACTAATGCTGATTATGGCTGTAAAATGTCTTCATATACACCAGATATTACACATTTATGTATTGTTTAGTGATGAGTGAATCTATATCGTTTCACTTTGCTGAAAAATGAAATTGAAATGCAATGGGCGTCAATTTTTTGACGTGCGACAATTTTTATGCGCAACGATTTTTTCTCCCTCCAAATGCATTACAGTCAATGGGCATTTTTCTTATGCCAACTTTTTTGTCTCAGTGACTATTTTTTCTTGGCAACTTTTTTGTCGCAGTGGTGTCTTTTCTTACTGCGACTTTTTTTTTTTGTCAATGTGACTTTTTCGTTGCGCCAAAATTTTCAGTGATGAATTTTTGCCACAGTTTCGTGAAAAAATTTGCAGGTGGCAAAGTGTACAATTTCGCAGCAAATCCAGGCCTGGCGAATAAATTCGCTCATCACTAGTATTTTTCTATATAGAGTAATTAGAAACAATTGTTCTTGAGGCAGTTTTTTAGTGGATTGCAGCATCATATTGGTCACAAATGGTATCAGCAGAATGGAGGACAGATTTCAAATTAAATGTTTTTATAGGTCTGGGGATGGTAACATGGTCATCCTATCCTGACTTGTTTTAGTTTACCCTATTGATGCTACTTAGCATCAATATACAGGTATAGGATCCCTTATCCGGAAACCCAATATCCAGAAAGCTCTGAATTACGGAATGGCTGTCTCCCATAGACTCCATTTTATCCAAATAATCCAAATTTTTATAAATGATTTCCTTTTTCCTCTGTAATAATAGAACAGTAGCTTGTACTTGATCCCAACTAAGGATATAATTAATCCTTATTGGAAGCAAAACCAGTCTATTTGGGTTTATTTAATGTTTAAATTAATTTGTAGTAGACTTAAGGCACGAAGACCCAAATTACAGAAAGATCAGTTATCTGGAAAACCCCAGGTCCCGAGCATTCTGGATAACAGGTCCCATACCTGTACTAATATATGAATTTAATGGCTCAAAACTCATGTAGAGTTGCATACTGTATATAGTGCTAGAAACTAGAAAACTGACCTTCAAAGAAAACCTAAATTAGTTTTCTCCATTAACCCTCCAAGCCCCTGCCACCTGCAGTAGGTACTACCACTGCTCTACACTTATAGCTAAATAGCTTTTATTACTGTCAGTTTAAGACTGGCCTGCTCAGGCAATGAGACTTTTTCCTGGTGGGCCCTTTTGCCCTTTCTGGATCATAGAGCATTGATTATTTGTTTTTTCCTTTTCCAGGTTCTGCTTGTGTTTCATTTATTTAAAGCAATTAGTAAGGAAGGGATGAGTTATTTAAGGACTCTGTGATGGTATCAAAAAAAAGACAGATCCCAAATGTATTGCCACAGATAAGCAGGAGAATCCAGGAGACTATTAATTATATAGGGCTGGCAGGGGATTTCTCTGGAGGAATTTGCACAGTGTAAATGGGAGTGAAGAACCAATAGATTACCTAAAACAAATATATACTCTGGTTACAGGGATATAGAAATTCAGCTTGTCTGTCTTCTGCAGTATGTCTATATCCATGTTACATGTATGTTGCTACTGGTTCTTATACAACTTTCACTAGCAATAACACAGCAAACAGAACACAAAGGAGGGGCCCAGCTAACCACACAGAATGTGTCCTGGATGTGCCTTAGGGGAAGTTGTCACACTAGTTGATGTGATATCTCTATGTATGAAATATGTCACATATACTTCACTTGAACATTAAGGGTTTTTTTCTTTAACAAAGTCTGAATTTTTTCTGGTCAGACATTTAAAAGGGAAAAACATTTTTTTTTTCATAGGAAAAAAACCCTAATGGTGTCAAAAGTTCAAAATAAAAAAAGTACTCCCAACTCTAACCTGCCGAGTTCATGTAGAAGTCAATGGCAGATGTCCTGTTGATATCCTGATCTCCTTTGCGGATTTTGTGGTTTTCGGCTTTGAATCCAAAAAAACTTTGAGGTCTCAGTCGTCAAATTCGAAAAAGTCACTATTTTCGAATCTAAAAAATATGTACAGTTCGGATTTCTTTCACGATTTTATCATGTTTTTTGCCGTACATTACATTTTTGGATACATTTATTGATAAGTAGGGGGAAAAGTCAGTGCAGATTTAGTCTGAGTAGTTTTCAGAAAATAGTGAAAACTTTTCAGATTTTGATAAATAACCCCCTACATCTCTCTAACATGGGAGATTTTTTTTCATGAAGAAAATATTAAAGGGTTCTAGTTAGCTAGCTAGCAGACCAAGGTTCACTAGCAGGCCCAGATCAAGACTGAACACCAAAATAATACAAATCCTGGAAAAAAAAAAGTATTTTACCACAATGATATACTTCTGCTTCCATCACATTATCCTGAAATGAATGGGTGAATGTTACATTGTGATTTTTCTGGATTTCATCCATGTTTTCTCACATTTGGCTTAATATATGTAAGTACAAAAGTAAAGAATGCAACCACTAGACAGCAAGTTGTTTTCTAAGTGCATCATCCATTTATTCTCACCATTTTTCTTTTGAAATGTACATTTTATTTTGAAATTGCTCAAAATGATTTTACTCTTTCAAGAGCGGTTTATTATTATTGAAACTAAATGCATGGAAATGTGTTTTCTACTTGAATAACTTGGATGTGCAATGTCTCAGCTATTTGTATTCAGAACATTTTGTGTTTGCTGCCAATCTGTCCACTAAATTTATGAAGTCACATGTAATGAGCAGATGTTTGTATGGGTGACAGAAAAAGTAATTGTGCTCAGTGTAATAAAAAAAATGTATTTGACACATAAAAAAGACATTTTAAAGGAATTTCTAATTTTAGAAACAACAGACTCAACACAACTTTTAATTATGATGCATTAGAGCATTCACTATGAATAACAACATCATAAGTAGGGAATTGGTGTCTGCCATTAAAGGGTTACCATTAAGGCCGAGATAAACCAAAATAACTTAAACTAATTAATATTATTAGACATAATTAAGTCCGTTTTTTTTTTTTTTTTTGGTTGAAATAGGTCTGAATTCAATATAATAGGTCCGAATTCAGCCCAAATTCAAATCATATGAATTGAAGGAATAGAGCATTCGATCGAATTCAAAACAGTTTTCCCAAAATATATTCGATTTTTCAAAGTCCACCAAATAGGTTCTAGGAGGTCCCCCATAGGCTAAAACAGCAATTTGGCAGGTTTTTGTTGGTGAATGGTCAAAGTCGAATTTTTAAAGAGACAGTACATGATAAATTTGAATATTCGATGTTTCGAAATTTCTTTCAAATTCGATTCTAGGACTGTTCCCTAGTCGAAGTACACAAAAAATAGCTCAAATCTTTTTTTTTTTTTTTTTTCATTCAAAAAAAAAAACTCACCTCGACCTTTGATAAATTTGCCCCTAAATTTTGAGTTATGAGTTTGTTTTTGATAAGTGTGATAGATCCTTTGGACATCACTACTGCACTACTGTATTGCATGTTGTAAATATTTATAAGTGTAATGCCCATCTGTATGCACTGTGAAATGGTGGAACCTTTATTCCCTTAATTGTCTGTGATTTCTCTTTGTGGGATTATAAAGGTTTTAAATAAAAAATAAGAAACAAGCAGTTATATGCACTGGGGGTGCATAGTGTAAAAGTCGGGAGGGCGCCCCCGATGACTGCTAGGAGGGCTTTTTGGTTTGCAATCCCAGTGGGCCCCAAATGCTCCAGTCCGACCCTGTATAAAGAAAGGTCTGGGGTTTGTCTCCAGTTTTGGTTCTCTTGCTAAACATGCTGATTATACTGCTAATCCTCAAATGAATTTACCTGGAATACTGGTCACACCTTGCTGTGGAGAAGCTCCTGTTACAGGTTTCTGGCTCTCATTCTGCTTTCAGTCCAAAGGCAAAGGACTGACTAAGCACAAATTGTTTATTTGGTGGAGATCAAATATGTTAAGGTATTCCAAAAGTAATATACATTACTCCTGCTGATTCTGACAATCAGAACTGGTTGTTGATTATTCATTCAGGACTGATATCTGTTATCTAGAATGCTTGGGACCTATAGTTTTCAGTAATTTGGGGGGGGGGGTCGTCTTTCTGTAATTTGGATCTTTATACTTTAAAGTCTACAAAAAAATAAATAAAAAATGTATTAACCCAATAGATCTGCTTCCAATAAGGATTAATTATATCTTAGTTTGGATCAATCACAAGCTACTGTTTTATTATTACAGAGATAAAATAAATAATATTGTAAAAGTTGGACAAAACAGTCTTCAGGAGATGGCCTTCCCGTAATTCAGAGCTTTTTGGATAACAGATTTCTTGAGAATGGATCCCATACCTCTACTTTAATTGCATTATAGTAGTATCTTGTCAGCTCAATATTGTTAATGCTGGTTATATCACATTACTTGTGTAACATTGTTTTTTTTATGCTCATCATTTGATATAGTCATGCAGTGTATGGCTAATGGCACACATAGTAGATGTGCCTTTTTATCTGTTGTACACAGGCAGAGACAAGACAATCTGCTCCTTCTTGTAATTCCACTGACACGGAGGGCATTTCCCTCTGTGCAGTGACACTTAACCGAATTTCAGCACGAATTTGTGAACTATGCTTTTTGTGCTGAAATCCACTCAGTGTTGCTGTACAGAGGTCAATGCCATATCTGCCAGCAGAGCACAGAGGAGCGGGTGGGAGCAGATCTTCCTTTCTCTGTATAAAATGCAGGCAGAGAAAAGCAGATCACCCACTACATGTTCGTTCTCTCTCTTGATCCCAACCAAGATATAATTATTCCTTATTAGAGCCAAAACAATCCTATTACATTTAATTAATGTTTATATTTTTTAAGTAGACTTGTTTAATCAACGGCTGCTTGGGTGTTAATCGATATTTCTGAAAACACAGAGTCTAAGAGGGGGAGGAGGTCCAGGTGCACCGCCCGAACCTTCATCTAAGGGAGCGGATCCAAACCTTACATGTTTCATATCTTCATAGATACTTAATCATAGCTATGAGTAAGTATCTGTGAAGATATGAAATGTGTAAGGTTATGCCATAAGCACTGAATAAACTATATAATTATTTTACACATCTGTGTGGAGGACTGGTCCTTTGAGTGTCTGCCTGATTGCATTACAGTAAGGACCTGATACTGTAGGTAACTGTACAGACTGTAGTGTAAGGAAGCCTTAGAATGCAAGTATGGCACATCCCTGTCAACACCAGTCTTCACCAACGCCCTTTTTGGGGTCCCGGAACTTTCTGCTGAAATGTTGACAAGGATCCTCCAGATGGCCAAGCTGGATCCAGAAACACGATACACAGGGGGTTAGGCAGAGACAAAGTCAAGGTCAGGCAAAGGGTAAGAGGCAGGGATCAACAATTCAAAGTCAAAAAAGGACTTACGGTGGCCATAGACGTGCAGATTTAACTTCCTATTGGAAGGAGTGTCATCTCCCAACCTGCCACTAACTTTTCAGATCAAATAAAGTAATAAAAGAACAGATCAGACGATCTTCTGCCCCTGCCAGCAATCATACAAAAGTTATGTCCAACAAAATCTGTTGACAGTCTCCCACTGAATTCGTCAGATCAGCAATACATGCAGAGATATTATCGGCAGCTGATAATTTCCTAACCTGTCCGATAGTCTGAACAAACGTTCAAATCTTTGCATCTATGGCCAGCTTTAGCTAGGGTCTTGAAAACTCAGAGCCAGCTTCTGCAACAAAAACAAGCAAGGGAACACTATTTATATTCAAATTTGGCAGCACATCTGCTGACATTACAGTGCAGCATCAATGGCACTGTACATGCGCACATCTGAACAAGCACTGTGTTAGAAGGCATGCCACAGCACTCCACAGAAGATGGATAACCGGTCTCCTGGTTCCTATAACACTGATCATGTGAGGGAGCCTTAAATCAGGGTGAGTCCTGAATAGTACAGGTGAGTTGACATGTCTGACTTTAAAATATTAAAGGGTGTAGGGGCCACATATTCCACTGCCATTATCCGTATTGTAGGTAGGCAAGTGACCGAAGGCAAATAAAATATCCATCAGGTCAAAAACTCTAGTCACAATGATATATTTTCTATTGCTAAAAAGAAATACATTGCTTCCAATGGGGAAAAAAAATACCAAATGCTGAGTTGTCCCTGCAAACAGCACTCAGTTTCTGAGTTTCATCCCGAAAAACAGTAATGTAACCCACTCACATGATACATATATTTGGGAATAAAGAGATTTACAAATTCTAAATATGGCTTTATAGGTAGTACTAGTGTATAGCAATATAGCTTAATTAACCATGGTTACAAAATCAATGTTTTATGTCACAATATTTTCATATACAAAACTAATATACCCAACTCCTAATATCTAAGAACAATATGTAATACATCTGGCGTTGGTACTGCAAAATACACCAATGGCTGAAATTCTCACTGCCGACATTACACTTTATTTCTTGCCCAGGCACAAAAAGTGAATAAACTCCCACAAACTAATATAATAAGTAATCACAGTGTCATAAGTGTTCAAAATACATGTTAGCTATCACACGCCACAATAACAGATTTACAGTATTTGGGGTAGTACATGTGGTAATTTTTACGGATAAAGGACAGGTACATGAAAATCCAAACCGTTATTTGTGTTTTATTATACACAGAAAAAACAAACCACACAAATTCATGTTCATGAGAGTGGCTTCCCTAAAAGATCTGAGTAGTATTTAAATGATGAGCGTGAGAATAGGAATTGGCTTGGTATGCTTAAACATGATGATCAAAAGTGACTGCTAATTCTCATTTAAACTGCTGAAGAAATGCTATGTTTTAGTTTCTTTTCCATTTGTATTCAGTAGACACAACCTGTCATAGAGACAGAACGTGCCTTTGGCAAAGCGGATAAGCTGATCAGTTTGATGCATATCACATCATTTCCAACAGTTGTACAGTATATTACATTTCAGGCAGTGGCCAATACTATCATGCTATAATAATCTCAAAGCAAGAAACCTGATCATATATTTTCTCTTGCATTGTCAGCATGAAAGCAAAAAATCTGTTAATGTTATGGATTAGTGTCTAATAACAATAAATCATGTATTTATGTGTTAATTAATGTTAAGCTAAAGGCATAAAGAGTATTTCATCATTGTAGTTATTTAAGCCGCTCAGGATAAAACTTTATGCTTAGCTGAAAATGTACCATGAAAGCTCAGTGGATTACCAAACATTACTGTTGCGTTTATGTACTGCATCTCATTAATTGCCGCTCCCATAAATGTCAGTTTAGTGAGCTATAAGCCTCTGCCTACATGCTGATGCTGCTCCTCCGTAGGTGACTGATGAAATTAATTGATGGACAGATTTATCATGGGTTGAAGTCAAAATTTGAATTTTCAACTTCGAATTTCAAATTTTGTATTCAAATTAAGTTTTTATATTTCCAAAACTGTCAAATTCAACCAGCGAATTGTTTGAAAATTTGGAATTTGATTTTCAAATTTTTCATACACTGGTCCTTTAAGAAATCAAATTTGACTATTCGCCACCGAATTGCTGTTTTAGCCTATGGGGGGGGGGACATCCTGGGACCGATTTGTTGCCTTCCTGAAAATCAAGTTTTTGTTTTTTTAGAGAAAAAAACGAATCAAATTCGATTCGAGTTTGCAGGTCAATCATTTTCATCCGATAGTTAGTTGCCTGGTTCCTCCCAGTGTTGCACCCAAGGTACATGCCTCATCTTCCTACCCCTAGTTACAGTCCTGCAAGGTGGCCAATAATCTCATCATATTTTAAAGTGATTAAATTATTTTTTTTAATACAAAAGTCTCAGTCATGGAAATCATATTGGTTAATTGATATTGGATAAAATATAATAAGCAAGTCATTTAATCTGCATATCTTCCAATAACAAGCAACGCTTACCAATAGAAATGTGGGGTCCAGCTGCACATGCCCCAGACCTACAGCCTGAGAATGTCTAGTGTACAAATAAATGAAACCTATTACTTTATTGCAAAATCATAATTTGTCCAGACAAACTATAGATCTGTCAGTGTCTACTCCAATCTTTACTATGTACTATTTATATGGATATATTTTACAAGTTGTTGATGGCTCTTGTTCATTACAGGAGTTTTAATTAAAGAAACACTAACTAAACAGGGAAGATATTTGTGCATTTGAATATCATAAACTAAATGGCTTAGGGAAGCAGACAAACTGGACATCATTACAGCAAAACTTAAAAGAATGTACTGTATATGTAATAGTGAACCCAGTAATCTAAAAGCTATATCATAACATATCTCCTGAATTGTTTTTCTTTCCCTTGATTTTGCTCATGTGCAGAAATGGTAGCAATTAAGCCCCTGACTTAAAATAATATTAATGTTCACATTTAAAATGAGATTTCTTAAGCAATATTTAGCTCTGAGCAGAAGTTGTGTGTATTGAACCTCCATTCAAATATACAACTGTACACAAAGTGAAAGAACACAATTTTGAGGAGCAAAATTGCATTCAATAACACACAAAGCAACATCTAATTGGCACTCTTTCCCATTTTTATATAAATCAGATTCAAAGTGCTTATTGTAAAGTCGCTAGAGATGGGTGCAGTGGAAATAATAACTTTGGAAAAGAGCAGTTCTTTTTTTAGGGGCTTTAATGTTACTAAATCACAGCTTGGAAGAAAGCACTTATTGAATTATTTACAAAATGATAAGTAATAGGTTGTCAATCATTTTTCAGTTTTCGGTGTTATTTACTGCTGTAGGCTACAGGACAAATATAAAGGTCATTGGGTTCTGTACAAAAGTTACATGTCACTCCAACCCTAAAATTGCCTTTTAGAAGTACTCCATGTAATGTCAGGGCTGTAAGAGTTTTTCTGAAAAGGCCAATATTTGTTCTGATGCTGTGAAAATAACTTGAGGATAAGTACTCAGAAAGTTACATCTCGGAAAGCTCTGATTTCTTTGCAACAATTGTTCCCCCAGATTTTGAAATTTTAAGTAAAAATGGTCATATTAAATAAACATGCTAGCATTTGGAAAATGCAAAATTTGGAAAGACGTAGCTACATGGAATACATAATGGAGAAACTTTAAAATTCACAGAAATTTACAATAACAAAGGAGTCCCAGTCTCAAGCTGTATCTACAGTAATTCAGTCTGGTGTCAGTGTGACAGCACAATGGATTATAAAACATGTAGGCAATATCCTATAACTATAAGGATCGTATAGTGTGTAAAGTGCAATTTCAGACACAATTTGTCAGGATTTTTACCCAAAATGTAAAGTTATTGTGAATCAGAGGGTGAAATTATGTCTGAAATCAAAATACTTGCGATTGCACTTGTGCTTTTGTGTGAATTGGCCCAAATTCCACTAGCAAAATATTCTGTAATTTCTGGTGATGGACATCAAAATGACATCTGAGATTCCAATGTGCATTGTAATGCTTGCTGCAGCGGGAAAGCTAACGTTACCACTACTAGGGATGTAGCGAACGTCGGAAAAAAAGTTCGCGAACATATTCGCGAACTTGCGCAAAAATGCGAGCGGTTCGCGAACCCCATAGACTTCAATGGGAAGGCGAACTTTAACATCTAAAAAAGACATTTCTGGCCAGAAAAATGATTTTAAAGTTGTTTAAAGGGTGCAACGACCTGGACAGTGGCATGCCAGAGGGGGATCAAGGGCAAAAATGTATCTGAAAAATCTGCCTGTGTGTGCTTGGAAGAGATAGTGTAGGGGGAGAGCTGTTAGTGATTTCAGGGACAGATGATAGTAAGTTTGCTGGCTAGTAATCTGCTTGATACTGCTTTGTATTGGAGGGACAGAAGTCTGCAGGGATTTGAGGGACATTTTAGCTTAGGTAGCTTTGCTGGCTAGTAATCTACTGTTCTCTTTAAACAACTGCCATACGTTGACCTTGTAGGCATTGTTTGCCCAGTTTTTTTGGACGCAGCCACTGAAGCACAGTTGCCAGAAAAAATATGCCATATAAATGCTGAAAATAGTCATTTTTCGCCATACGTTGACCTTGTAGACATTGTTTGCCCAGTTTTTTTGGTTGCAGCCACTGAAGCACAGTTGCCAGAAAAAATATGCCATATAAATGCTGAAAATATAAATTTTTTTGGTTGCAGCCACTGAAGCACAGAGGCCAGAAAAATTATGCCATATAAATGCAGAAAATATGCATTTTTTTGGTTGCAGCCACTGAAGCACAGAGGCCAGAAAAATTATGCCATATAGATGCAGAAAATATGCATTTTTTTGGACGCAGCCACTGAAGCACAGTTGCCAGAAAAAATATGCCATATAAATGCTGAAAATAGTCATTTTTTGCCATACGTTGACCTTGTAGACATTGTTTGCCCAGTTTTTTTGGTTGCAGCCACTGAAGCACAGAGGCCAGAAAAAATTAAACCAGTAGGGTTTGCACCCTAGTTTGTAACGGTGGCGGAGGGAGGAGGACGCTAAAGGACAGCTGTGTGTGGAGTCATGAGGCTTGAAGAGAAGGACAGCTGCATAGAAGTCAGAACAAGTCTTCCGGCGTGCAGTAACCCTCCGAGATCCACCCCTCATTCATTTTAATAAAGGTCAGGTAATCGACACTTTTGTGACCTAGGCGAGTTCTCTTCTCAGTTACAATCCCTCCTGCTGCACTGAAGGTCCTTTCTGAGAGCACACTTGAGGCTGGGCAAGACAAGAGGTTCATGGCAAATTGTGACAGCTCTGGCCACAGATCAAGCCTGCGCACCCAGTAGTCCAGGGGTTCATCGCTCCTCAGAGTGTCGATATCTGCAGTTAATGCCAGGTAGTCCGCTACCTGCCGGTCGAGGCGTTCTTTGAGGGTGGATCCAGAAGGGTTGTGGCGCTGCCTTGGACAGAAAAACATTTGCATGTCTGACGTTACAGACTGGCCAAAGGGCTTTGTCCTTGCAGGTGTGCTCGTGGCAGGATTACTGGCACCTCTGCCCCTGGAATGTTGATGAGTTCCTGAAGTGACATCACCCTTAAAAGCATTGTACAACATGTTTTGCAGGCTGGTTTGTAAATGCTGCATCTTTTCGGACTTGTGGTATGTTGGTAACATTTCTGACACTTTATGCTTGTACCGAGGGTCTAGTAGCGTTGCGACCCAGTACAGGTCCTTCTCCTTAAGCCTCTTGATACGGGGGTCCTTCAACAGGCATGACAGCATGAAAGACCCCATTCTCACAAGGTTGGATGCAGAGCTATCCATCTCCGCTTCCTCATTATCAAGGACTGCATCATCCACGGTCTCCTCCCCCCAGCCACGTACAAGACCAGGGGTCCCCAAAAGGTCACCACTAGCCCCCTGGGAAGCCTGCTCCTGTTGGTCCTCCTCCTCCTCCTCCACAAAGCCACCTTCCTCCTCTGACTCCACTTCTGGCACCTCT
Source organism: Xenopus petersii (assembly GCA_038501925.1). Classification (NCBI taxonomy): domain Eukaryota; kingdom Metazoa; phylum Chordata; class Amphibia; order Anura; family Pipidae; genus Xenopus; species Xenopus petersii. The sequence goes on from CM076673.1 coordinate 168,640,342, forward strand.
CCCTGCGTTGCAGCAGGTGCCTGGGTTCGTTCTGGTGATTCCGACCAGAAATCGTGCGCTTCCAGCTCCTCGTCACGCTGGTCTACAGCCTCATCTGTCACTCGTCGCACGGCACGCTCCAGGAAGAAAGCGAAGGGTATTAGGTCGCTGATGGTGCCTTCGGTGCGACTGACCATATTTGTCACCTCTTCAAAAGGTCGCATGAGCCTGCAGGCATCGCGCATAAGCACCCAGTAACGGGGGAAAAAAATCCCCAGCTCTGCAGATCCAGTCCTACCACCCAGTTCAAAAAGGTACTCGTTGACGGCCCTTTGTTGTTGCAGCAGACGTTCCAACATAAGGAGCGTTGAATTCCAGCGAGTCTGGCTGTCAGAAATCAAACGCCTGACTGGCATGTTGTAGCGCTGCTGAATGTCAGCAAGGCGTGCCATGGCTGTGTAGGAACGTCTGAAATGGGCCGACACCTTTCTGGACTGGGTGAGAACGTCCTGGAATCCTGGGTACTTGGAGACAAAACGTTGGACTATTAAATTTAACACATGTGCCATGCAGGGCACGTGTTAAATTGCCCAGTCTCAACGCTGCCAATAGATTGCTTCCATTGTCACACACCACTTTTCCGATCTGCAGTTGGTGTGGGGTCAGCCACCGATCGGCCTGTGACTGCAGAGATGACAGGAGTACAGATCCGGTATGGTTTTTGCTTTCCAGGCACGTCATCCCCAAGACAGCGTGACAACGGCGTACCTGGCACGTCGAATAGCCTAGGGGGAGCTGGGGGTGCACAGGTGTGGAGGAGGAGAAGGAGGACCCAGCAGCAGAGTAAGAAGAAGAAGAGGAAGAAGATGAGGTAGAGAGCGATGGAGGAGTAGAGGTGGTGGCAGAACCGCGTGCAATCCGTGGCGGTGACACCAACTCCACTGTTGTTGTTGAGCTACCCATTCCCTGCTTCCCAGCCATTACCAAGTTCACCCAGTGGGCAGTGTAGGTGACATACCTGCCCTGACCATGCTTGGAGGACCATGCGTCAGTAGTCATATGGACCTTTGGCCCAACACTAAGTGACAGAGATGCGGTAACTTGGCTCTGCACATGTTGGTACAGGTGTGGTATTCCCTTTTTAGAAAAAAAATTGCGGCTGGGTACCTTCCACTGCGGTGTCCCAATTGCTACAAATTTGCGGAAGGCCTCAGAGTCCACCAGCTGGTATGGTAAAAGCTGGCGGGCTAAGAGTGCAGACAAGCCAGCTGTCAGACGCCGGGCAAGGGGGTGACAGTCAGACATTGGCTTCTTACGCTCAAACATGGCCTTCACAGAAACTTGGCTGGTGGCAGATGACTGGGAATGGGAACAGGTGGTCAAGGTGGAAGGCGGAGTGGAGGGTGGTTCAGACGGGTCAAGGAGAGCAGAGGTAGAGCAGTAAGATGCTGGACCAGAAGGAGTGTGGCTTTTAGTTTGCCTGTTGCCTTTGAGGTGTTGCTCCCAAAGTGCTTTGTGCTTGCCGCTCATGTGCCTTCGCATAGAAGTTGTACCTATGTGGCTGTTGGGCTTACCAAGGCTCAGTTTCTGACTGCACTCATTGCAAATTACAATGCTTTTGTCAGAGGCACACACATTAAAAAAATCCCACACTGCTGACTTTTTGGAAGTGTGCGATCTGGCGGTAACAGTAGAAGTTGGCGGCATTGGCGGCAATGGCAGGTGCGTTGGCCGGCTGAACACAGGTGCCGATACATGTTGTTGCCCTACTGATCCCTGCGGGCTGTCCTCCCTGCTTCTTCTAAGTCTTATTCTCCTACTGCCTCTCTGACTCTCCGTCTCTCCATCTGAACTACCCTCCTCTTGCTCTCTTCTACTAGGCACCCACAAAACATCTCCTCATCATCATTCTCCTCAGATGCATCAATTTCTTCTGACACATCACAGAAGGAAGCAGCAGCGGGGACCTCCTCCTCATCACTCATTATGTCCATCTCTGTCGTGTTCTCTGCCAGAATTAAATCTGGTGTAACGTCCTCATCTCCTTCATCTTCTTCTGGCAATAATGGTTGCGCATTACTCAGTTCAAGAAACTCATGGGAAAATAACTCCTCTGACTCCAGTGAAGAAGGGGCACCGGTGGTGGAGGAAGTGTTACGTGGGGTGGCCATAGCAGTGGAGGATGAGGAGGATGTTGTGGTAAAGTTAGAAACGGTAGAGGATGGGGTGTGCTGTGTAAGCCAGTCAACTACCTCTTCAGCATTTTGGGAGTTCACGGTCATTGGCTTTTTAAAACTGGGCAATTTGCTAGGGCCACAGGATTGCATAGCAGCACGGCCCCTAGCACGGCCTCTGCGTGGCGGCCTGCCTTTGCCTGGCATTATTTTTAAAAAAACAACAACAACAAAAACTCAGTTGGTTTTTCTGGAAACGATAATACACACAGCTAGATGGCAGTTTGAAGAAAACAGTGTGCAAATAATGCCTACAAGATCAACGTATACACTACTACAGCGGTGGATACGGATTACGTAAAATATATGAATGCTGCTTGAAAAAAAGTAACTCAAGTGGTTTTTCTAGAGACGATAATATTATCAATATTTAGACAAAATGTGAACAAGCTCACACAGCTAGATGGCGGTTTGAAGAAAACAGTGTGCAAATAATGCCTACAAGATCAACGTATACACTACTACAGCGGTGGATACGGATTACGTAAAATATATGAATGCTGCTTGAAAAAAAGTAACTCAAGTGGTTTTTCTAGAGACGATAATATTATCAATATTTAGACAAAATGTGAACAAGCTCACACAGCTAGATGGCGGTTTGAAGAAAACAGTGTGCAAATAATGCCTACAAGATCAACGTATACACTACTACAGTGGTGGATACGGATTACGTAAAATATATGAATGCTGCTTGAAAAAAAGTAACTCAAGTGGTTTTTCTAGAGACGATAATATTATCAATATTTAGACAAAATGTGAACAAGCTCACACAGCTAGATGGCGGTTTGAAGAAAACAGTGTGCAAATAATGCCTACAAGATCAACGTATACACTACTACAGCGGTGGATACGGATTACGTAAAATATATGAATGCTGCTTGAAAAAAAGTAACTCAAGTGGTTTTTCTAGAGACGATAATATTATCAATATTTAGACAAAATGTGAACAAGCTCACACAGCTAGATGGCGGTTTGAAGAAAACACTGTGCAAATACTGCCCACAAGATCAACGTATACACTACTACAGCGGTGGATACGGATCTCGTAAAATTTATTATGGCTGCTTGAAAAAAGTCACTCCGGTGTTTTTTCTGGAGACGGTAATATTATGGATATTTAGACAGAATGTGAACAAGGTCACACAGCTAGATGGCAGTTGGTTGAATAACACACTGGGCAAAAAATGCCTACAGGGCAAATAATGCCTAAAAGGTCAACTTATACACTACTACAGCGATGGATACGGATTACGTAAAATATATTATGGCTGCTTGAAAAAAGTCACTCCGGTGTTTTTTCTGGAGACGGTAATATTATGGATATTTAGACATAATGTGAACAAGGTCACACAGCTAGATGGCAGTTGGTTGAATAACACACTGGGCAAAAAATGCCTACAGGGCAAATAATGCCTAAAAGGTCAACTTATACACTACTACAGCGATGGATACGGATTACGTAAAATATATTATGGCTGCTTGAAAAAAGTCACTCCGGTGTTTTTTCTGGAGACGGTAATATTATGGATATTTAGACAGAATGTGAACAAGGTCACACAGCTAGATGGCAGTTGGTTGAATAACACACTGGGCAAAAAATGCCTACAGGGCAAATAATGCCTAAAAGGTCAACTTATACACTACTACAGCGGTAGTAAAATAAAAAAAAGTAAAATAAAAAAAAAATGAATATTAAAAAAAAAAAAATTAAAGTTGGTGCTGCTGAACTACTAGGAGCAGCAGATTAGCACACCAGTCCCACTCCCCAACACTGCTAGACTAATAGCACTGGGCTCTTATAGTAGTAGTAGTAGTAGTAGTAGTAGTAGTAGTAAAACAACAAAAAAATAAATAAAAGCAGTCCTTACAAGGACTACTGTTATTGCAGCAGTCAGCAGATGAGATCAGAAGCAGGACAGCTGCCCACTGCAGCTACATACAGAGCACTGCAGTAGAAGGTAGATTACTAGCCAGCAAAGCTACCTAAGCTTAAATGTCCCTCAAACCCCTGCAGACTTCTGTCCCTCCAATAACAGAGCAGTATCAAAACGATTACTAGCCAGCAAACTTTCAACTGTCCCTGAAATCACTAACAGGCAGCAGCTCTCTCCCTACACTATCTCTTCAGCACACACAGGCAGAGTGAAAAAACGCTGCAGGGCTTCGGTTTTTATAGGGAAGGGGAGTGGTCCAGGGGAGAGCTTCCTGATTGGCTGCCATGTACCTGCTGGTCTGGGGTGAGAGGGCAAAAAAAAGCGCCAACAACGGCGAACCCAAAATGGCGAACGTCGCGCGACGTTCGCGAACTTCCGGCGAGCGCGAACACCCGATGTTCGCGAGAACAAGTTCGCCGGCGAACAGTTTGCGCCATCTCTAACCACTACTTTCTGGACACATAAATGCAAAGAGTGTGTTCCGAATGTTAGAACCATTAATGAAGGGTGTAAGTTTGCAATCCAACTGAAGCCCAGTGGCAAATGCAGTTGTTAATGAGCTATTTATCCATGGAACAATACAGTTTAGGTATAAATGCGCATTCTGATAGCCTTACTGTTAAATTGTGGCCTCTAGTGATGGGTGATTAAATTTGGCAGAAGGAACTGCCAGACATGGAAGGCCAGTGTAGCGGGGAAATCCCCTGCACGTTTATTTTGTCATATGATGTAACGTCTGAAGAAGGTGCACGCCCCCGAAATGTTCTGGGAGAAGCATATCTTCCTAATATTACAGAATACAACGAGGCAGAATATATGAAATTTTTAAGATACTGTATGTAGGAGAATGGCTGCTAAAAAGAGACTTACACCACTATTGCTTTATTTTAGACCAACATCTAATGAAGTTATGCACCTTAAATTGCCATTTTTCCATTCCATATGGATTGGCTGGGAATAATGACAAAGAAAGAACAATATGCAAAAAAAAAAAATGTTAACACTTAGGGGCAGATTTATCAAAGGTCGAGTTGAATTTTCAAATTCGAAAATTTTGAATTTCCAGCTATTTTGTGTACTTCATCTGTGGAATAGTGCGAATTCGATTTAAAAAAAAATTGAAAATCTGAATATCGAAATTTATCATGTACTGTCTCTTTAAAAATTCAACTTTGACCATTCGCCATCTAAAACCTGACAAATTGCTGTTTTACCTTATGGGAGACCTCCTAGAGCCTATTTGGAGTCAATTGTTGGACTTTGAAAAATCAACATTTTTTTTTTGGGAAAAACTTTGATTCGAATTCGATCTAATGCGCTATTACTTCGATTTGTATGATTTGACACCACATGGTATAATGTAGACATGTTAAGGGGTAACCCTCTTCTCACAGAGATATACCTTTCACCACATTGGTAGGACAAAGAAGTAAAGGAATGCAATTTCCCAAATTTTCTCATTTAGCAGAAATTATTTTTTTTTTGTTTTATTACTAATCAAAAGCAGCACTTACCCTTACTCCTTCTCCATCTGGAGAAGGGTGTAGACCACAGCCCTTTTTCACCATAAATACAGAGATCAACAGAGGGTAAGACTCTCATCCAATAAGATCAACACTGTGGGGCAGATTTACATAGGGTCGAATATCGAGGGTTAATTAACCCTCGATATTCGACTGCCGAATGTAAATCCTTTGACTTCGAATATCGAAGTCGAAGGATTTACCGCAAGGATTCGAAGGATTTTAATCCATCAATCGAACAATTTTTCTTCAACCTAAAAATTGTTACAAAGCCTATGGGGACCTTCTTTTTTTAAAGAGACAGTACTTCGACTATCGAATGGTCGAATATTCGAACAATTTTTAGTTTGAATCGTTTGAGTCGAAGTCAAAATTGATGGTCGAAGTAGCCAAAAAAATCATTCGAAAGTTTTTTTTCTTTTATTCCTTAACTCGAGCTAAGTAAATGAGCCCCTGCATGTCCGGGTATGTTCAGTAGTGCACAACACCTTGCTATTCTTGCAGGAGAACCATGTCTGGTCTTTGTATATGTGCTGCTTTTAATTATTTATAAAACAAAAATTATTGATTTATGCTTGTATGTGGGAATGCACTTCTGTTGCAAGTTATACCACTTTGGTAGGACTTTGCAAAAAGTGAACATACACTTTTGGTGCTTGAGGCAATGTATTCTTACTCCAACACACAAACTTTCTCTTTATCAACATAAGTGTCAATGTATGTATTAGCCAGTTTGAAAATTTATCTTTGAAAGATGAATATGGCATATGGAAAAAACTATACAGGTATGGGACCGGTTTTCCAGAATGCTCAGGACCTGGGGTTTTCCAGATAAGGGGCCTTTCTGTAATTTGGAAATTCCATACCTTAAGTCTGCTATTGTCAAGACCGCCGGGAGCGCGAGGAGTCGCGTCCGCTCCCGGCGGCGAAGGATCCAAGATGGCGGCACCCAGGCAACCCACGTGGGTTCCGACGCCGGCGCGGTGACGCCAGCGCGCCGCGCCGGTCGCAGGCGCGCTGACGCTGGCGCAAGGGCGCCAAATTCAAACTTAAAAGGACGCCTGAGGCGCCAAGATGGCGCCCGAAAATAGGATCCTGTTCCCCTAGAGATTCCTGGGTTCCCTTGCTGTTTCCCCTGCTAATTATCTGCCTGTTTCCTTGTTGTGACCCCTTTGCCTGGACCTGGACTTCGCTGATACCCTGCCTGCCAGAGACCCCCTGCCTGGACTTGAACTTTGTTTGTACTCCGCCTGCCTTTTGACCTGTGCCTGGACTTTGATTATTCTCTTGCCTTACCCCTGGATACCACGATCCGGATCCCTCTTGAGGGGCTTCCTCCTAGATCCGGACTACTCCCCAGAGGGGGCTCCCGGCTCCCTGACATTATTTTCGGGCCATGGATCCTTCTGAGGAAGCCACACCTGATGTCGGACGAGCGCTCGGCGGACTGGCATCCCGCATGGAGGACTACGAAAACCAGCAGGTTCGCATTGGGCAAGCACTCGATATCCTGCTTGCTCGAGTGCCATCTACACCCTCCGCTGCTACACCTACTGGAGATCCCCCCATGGCGGCAGTCTCTACGAACGCAAGCTACCCGGCAGGTGAGCCTCGCATTCCACCTCCCCCTCGCTTCAGTGGGGACCCACAAGCCTGCAGGGGATTTGCCACACAGTGCCAAATTCAATTTGAGTTCCAACCCACGCAGTTTCCAAGTGAGCGTTCCAAGGTGGGGTATGTGATGTCTCGATTGGAAGGCAAGCCACTGGAGTGGGCAACGTCTCTTTGGGAGAAGAATTCCCCGGTGACTTATGCTGTTAAAGACTTTCTCCAAGCTTTTCGCACAGTCTTTGATGCTCCTGGTCGAGTCACGAACGCCCCTGCCCGTCTCTTGCAGCTCCGGCAGGGAAGCCGCAGTGTCAATGAGTACGCTATAGACTTCCGAACACTGATGGCGGAGACTTCCTGGTGTGATGACGCTTACAAGGCCGTATACTACCAAGGCCTATCCATCCGCATCAAAGATGATCTCGTCTCCAGAGAGACTCCTGACACCCTGGAAGGACTGATCGCTCTATCTATTAAGGTGGACACCCGCCTCAGGTAGAGAGAGAGCGCAGCAGACGATTTTCTCCCATGTTGGCCCCTCGCTTTCAAAGGCCGATTCTGCAAGCTCCCGCTGTTCCTGTGACTCGTGTCCACGTCACCCATGGAGGAACCTATGCAAGTAGGAAAGGCTCGCCTTTCCGAGCAGGAAAGACTCCGAAGACGAATGGCAGGTCTCTGTTTGTACTGTGGTGGCCATTCCCATTTTGCCAACGCCTGTCCTGCCAAGGCCAAGAGTTTTGTACCCCGAGGTATGTCACTGGTTTCTCATGTAGGGGGCATTACTCGAGGGCCTAAGGAGAAGTATCAAGAAAATTCACGCAGACTTCTCCTTCCTTTGCAGATTCACCTGGCAAGTAAGACTATCTTCGAAAGGGCCTTCCTCGACTCTGGAGCGGATGGCAATTTCATGGACGCCTTCTTTGCCGAATGCATGAAGATTCCCCTGCTCCCTTTGTCTTCACCCCTGCGAATTACCGCCATAGATGACAAACCCCTGGAGTTTGAATTTGTCACTATGTTCACGGCGGACCTATCTGTACAAGTTGGGGCGCTGCATCAAGAAAAACTTTCATTTTTCATCATCCCCTGTCCTTCTACTCCAGTAATACTGGGTCTTCTGTGGTTACGTCTACATAACCCCACCATAGACTGGTCCACTGGACAGATCTCTCGTTGGAGTTTATTTTGTCTGCAACATTGCCTTCCGCCAAAACCCCTAGAGAAGGTGAATGTCTCCACTGCGGAACTAAAGACTTTGCTCTCCACTTACAAGGGATTTTCCGATGTGTTTTGTAAAAAGTCTGCAGAGTTCCTTCCCCCTCATCGCTCCTACGACTGTCCGGTTGAACTCCTGCCAGGAGCCATGCCCCCCAGAGGGCGCACTTACCCTCTCTCTCCTGCAGAGACTACTGCTATGAAGGAGTACATCCAAGAAAATCTCCAGCGGGGGTTTATCCGCCCTTCTACCTCTCCTGCAGGGGCTGGGTTCTTCTTCGTGGAGAAGAAGGACGGAGGCCTTCGGCCTTGTATAGACTATCGGGGCCTGAATAAGATCACCGTGAAAAACAGGTACCCTCTGCCCCTGATTGCCGAGCTCTTTGACCAGCTGAAAGGGGCAAAGATTTTCTCAAAGTTGGATCTCCGGGGGGCCTACAACCTCATTCGCATCCGGGAGGGTGACGAATGGAAGACGGCATTCAACACTCGGGATGGGCACTATGAATATCTCGTTATGCCCTTCGGCCTGTGCAATGCCCCTGCCGTCTTCCAGGAGTTTGTTAATGATGTGTTCCGAGATCTCCTAGGAAGGTTCGTAGTCGTATACTTGGACGACATCCTGATCTTCTCCAAGGACCTTGAAAGTCATCGCTTCCAGGTGAAGGAGGTACTCTCTCGTCTGAGGAAGAACTCTCTCTTCGCCAAGTTGGAGAAGTGTGTCTTCGAGGTATCCAAGATCCCCTTTCTAGGGTACATTATCTCTCCAGAGGGATTTGAGATGGACCCCGTGAAGGTCCCACTGAGTACCAAGGCAATCCAGAGATTCATCGGATTTGCTAATTATTATCGACAGTTCATCCGGGGGTTCTCTTCCCGCATTGCACCTATCCTGGCCCTCATCCGGAAAGGGGGTAAACCCAGCCAGTGGCCTCCATCTGCCATAGAAGCCTTTCAGTCCTTGAAAGAGGCCTTCACGTCCGCTCCTGTTCTTCGACATCCCAATCCTGCACTACCCTTCTGCATCGAGGTTGATGCTTCCGAAGTCGGAGCCGGAGCTATCCTGTCCCAGAGACACTCCATTGATGGAAAATTGCACCCCTGTGCGTATTACTCCAAGAAGTTCTCATCCGCAGAGCAGAATTATGATGTCGGAAATCGAGAACTCTTGGCAGTCAAGCTTGCCCTTGAAGAATGGCGTCATCTCCTGGAGGGCTCTGAAATTCCTGTCCAGATTTACACAGATCACAAGAATCTGGAGTTTATACAGTCCCTCAAGAGGCTAAACCCCAGACAAGCCAGGTGGGCCCTTTTCTTTTCCCGATTTAACTTTGTTTTGACTTATCGCCCAGGTTCCAAGAATCGGAAGGCCGACGCCTTGTCTCGTAGCTTCACTCCGGTGGACCGTGACCCTGAGAGGCAGGAACCAATCATTCCACCAGTCAAGATCATTGCCTCTCTGTATCCCCAATTTGCCGACCAGATCCTGGCTGGGCAGTCCTCGGCTCCTCAAAATACTCCGATTGGCATGGCCTTCGTCCCCCCGGAACTTCGCCTGGCCATCCTGCAACAAACCCACTACTCCAGGCAAGCAGGACATCCTGGTCCAGCCAAGACCCTTGAACTCTTGAGGCGCCTAGTCTGGTGGCCTGAGATCCGCAAGGATGTAAAGGACTTTGTGGCGGCTTGTAATGTCTGTGCCACTTCTAAGCCTAGCCATTCCCGCCCCAGCGGGTTGTTACAGCCTTTGCCTGTTCCCTCTCGTCCGTGGACGCACCTCTCTATGGACTTTATTGTCGAACTTCCTCCCTCCGGTGGGAATACTGTGATCTGGGTTGTCATAGACCGCTTCAGCAAAATGGCCCATTTCATCCCTTTGAGGAAGTTACCCTCTGCGGTGGAATTATCCCAACTCTTTATTAAGTACATCTTCCGCCTGCATGGTTTCCCGGTGGAAATCGTCTCCGACAGAGGCACCCAGTTCACCGCCAAGTTCTGGCGCTCCCTATGTAAAGACTTGGGAATAACCCTTCAATTTTCGTCTGCCTACCATCCGCAGACGAATGGGGCAGCTGAACGTGTGAACCAAGCCTTAGAACAGTTCCTGAGGAACCACGTGTCTCTTTGCCAGGACGATTGGTCTGACCTCCTCCCGTGGGCGGAGTTTGCTCATAATAATGCATGTCATTCCTCCACAGGAAGGTCTCCATTTATGGCGGTGTATGGACAGCACCCTCAAGCCTTTCCTCAGGACTTCGTGTTGTCGGATGTCCCGGCGGCAGATCATCTGGCAGCCCATATGTCTGCTATTTGGGCTGCAACCAAGTCTAACCTGGAGAAGAGTGCTCTAGTCCACAAGACTTTCGCAGATCGCCGTAGAAGGCCCTCTCCTCCCTACAAGGTGGGTGATTGTGTCTGGCTCTCTTCCAGGAATATTCGCTTGAAGGTGCCATCTCCCAAGTTGGGTCCGAAGTTCCTGGGTCCGTTCCCCATCTTGGAGATAATTAACCCAGTAGCCATCAGACTTCAACTCCCACCAGAGATGAGAATCCCCAACGTGTTCCACGTCTCCCTGGTGAAGCCCACCGTCTCCAACCGTTTCTCTGGTGCCCAATCTCCTCCTCCTGCCATCTCTGTGGAGGGTCAACAAGAATTCGAGGTGGAGAGAATCCTTGATTCCAGAGTCTCCAGAGGGTCCCTTCAATACCTCATCCATTGGAAGGGCTTTGGCCCCGAAGAATGCTCTTGGGAGGGACACCGTGATGTGCATGCTCCTCGTTTGGTAAGAGACTTCCACTCCAAGTTTCCCCAGAAACCAAGTCCCGGTGGTCCTGAGGCCCCCCGTGAGGGGGGGTACTGTCAAGACCGCCGGGAGCGCGAGGAGTCGCGTCCGCTCCCGGCGGCGAAGGATCCAAGATGGCGGCGCCCAGGCAACCCACGTGGGTTCCGACGCCGGCGCGGTGACGCCAGCGCGGTGACGCCAGCGCGGCGCGCCGGTCGCAGGCGCGCTGACGCTGGCGCAAGGGCGCCAAATTCAAACTTAAAAGGACGCCTGAGGCGCCAAGATGGCGCCCGAAAATAGGATCCTGTTCCCCTAGAGATTCCTGGGTTCCCTTGCTGTTTCCCCTGCTAATTATCTGCCTGTTTCCTTGTTGTGACCCCTTTGCCTGGACCTGGACTTCGCTGATACCCTGCCTGCCAGAGACCCCCTGCCTGGACTTGAACTTTGTTTGTACTCCGCCTGCCTTTTGACCTGTGCCTGGACTTTGATTATTCTCTTGCCTTACCCCTGGATACCACGACCCGGATCCCTCTTGAGGGGCTTCCTCCTAGATCCGGACTACTCCCCAGAGGGGGCTCCCGGCTCCCTGACAGCTATAAATCATTTAAACATTTATTAAACCCAATAGGATGTTTAATACAATAATGTTTAATTATATCTTATTTGGAATCAAGTACAAGGTACCTCTTTGTAAAATTTTTAACTATTTGATTAAAATGGAGCCTATGGGAGACACGTTTTCTGTAATACAGAGCTTTCTGGATAATGGACCATCTGTATCACCATTGTATGTAAAAAGATCATGTGCAACAGACGTCCTAGCACTTTTTCCAAATCAGATTTCTTATATGAAGCATTATTTGAATTCTGACAATGTTCCTTTTGCCTTTTGCATAAGACTGAGGAGAAATATTACTGCAACCAATAAACTATTGTGTATAAGCCTGGAGTGAATTTCAGTAATTCCTTTTTCCAAATACTTTCCATAGAATAGACTCCCCTGGTTAACCAGCTTTTGACATATCATTTTGGAAAATAATAGTTTTTAGGATTTTTATCTATTCAAATATTTTCAAAGACAATTTTGTAATTATTTCCATATGATCAAAAGGAATTAAACACTTAATTTTACATAGCTAATCAAAGATGCACATCTGTAATACTGTAGCATTCTCCTTTTGCACACTCCTGCACGAAATGCTGGTTGTATATTTTTTGTTTGAGATTAATGGCAGAAAATGAAACTTACCACTTATGAAATAATAAAAATGAATTCACAAAACACTGTTCTTTCCCTTACATTATAATATGAAACTCGCTGAGGGTAAATTTATTTTATTTCCTGTTTACCAAATGTTTGGTGTGAACAGTTATATGAATGCTCAGTGTGAAGATCAATTTAACACTTGGGATAGTTTAACTTGAGATAATCAACACTTATAATTTGTTAAAAGATGACAACTTTCCAGACAGAACTAACAAGCTTCATTAGTACAATCTTTCACAGAAAAAAGAGTAAGGAGACTCACTATAACACATAGAGATGAGTTACTAATTGACTCAAGCATAATAAAAGTAAACAAGTGACGCAAGAAAATAATGCATCAGATTATCATTGTTAAAAGGCTTATTCACCTTAAATTAACTTTTATTATTATGTAGAGAGTCATTTTCCGAGACAATTTGCAATAGGTTTGCAAATTATTTGTTGTTCTCAAGTTATTTAGCTTTTTATTCAGTAGCTCCCCAGTTTGCAGGTTTAGCAATCTGGTTGCTAGGGTTCATATTACCCTGGCAACCATGCACTAATTTGAATAAAAATCTAGAATATGACTAAGAGAGGCTGAAATAGAAAGATGAGCTGTAAAAAGCCTTACAGAGCATTTTGTATTCTCCGTGACCCCCATTTGAAAGCTGAAGAAGGCAAATAATTCAAAAACTATAAAAATGGACTAGTTGAAAAGTTGCTTAGAATTAGCCATGCTATAACATCCTAAAAGTTAACATTTAGGTGAACTACCACTTTAAAGAAAAAAAAAATACTGTTTTCCAGTAATGACTTGCACAAACTTAAAATAAGTCTACTTAAGGTAGGAGATTGTATTGCCCCTCCCCCTTCAAAGTAGTGCAGACACCCAAAGGGGAAAATAGTATTTGCAAAGGTTAAAATCAATGTAGCTTTTGAATGGAGCTTAGATGTACAGCCCAGAGGTACAGATGTTTTATGAAGATCCCTACCTTTGAAGATGACCTCCACAGTTTCTCTCTCTCAGTAGTCTTGTGCATGAGATTACATTACTTCAAGATTAAAAGCCCAGTAATGCAAAATAAATAGGATTGCCTAAAATATCCTCTGTATACATAAATATGTATTTATTATGGACCCCCTTGTGTAAATTGCATCATGTTGGCAAACAACTCATGTCTAAACAAACCCTGTCTGCTCAAGGCAGTTATGAAGCACAAGGGTCCCTTGCCCTGGCAATTCAGTACAAGTCTAGTACAAGGTGTACAGCTGAACAGCTCCATCCATGGGCAGGAGCACAAGTGCTAAATATATGGCTCTAAGCAGTGCAATATTGTGTTCTTTAACATTCCAGTACTTACACTCTGCCCACAGAAAATTAGCCCAAGTATCTGCAATACACAAGAGGGTAACTACATGTCTAGGCTTGACACTGACCATTCAATTGAGACAGTGGGCAGCCTGGTGACTTAGTAGGCACAGAGGTGCAAAATGCAGCATTTGCAAATTACTGTTTGCAGCCTATAAAATATGGTCATTTTAATGTTATATTTGCCCCTGTGACTTTAAATACCTACACCTTCTCATCTCCCTAGTTGCTGGGCCCATGTTTCTACTTTATCATTTACAGTATAATATAAAATCCAGCAGCACTCCGATAAGTGAATCAAATATTTATTCGTGCCACTAGCCAAGCGATGTTTCGGGCTATTCCACCCTTTATCAAGCCCTTTATCAAGGCTGGAATAGCCCGAAACGTCGCTTGGCTAGTGGCACGAATAAATATTTGATTCACTTATCGGAGTGCTGCTGGATTTTACGTTATACTCTGGGAATTTACCTTTGCAGAGAAGAACACAGCCGAGTACCCGACACTTCAACAAGCAGTTTAATGTGAGTGTGGCACTATTATTGACTTTATTATATAGCTTATCATTTACATATCCCAGTTCTTGGCTGAGTGGGTTTATGACCACTTCCTGCCACACTTGCTTGGAAAGGGGTGGATCTCTGTCTTTGGCTCCTGGTGTCTGACACACCTGGATGTTCCCACTGAGCTTGGGTACACTAAGGCCCAGTAAAGCCATTTTGCACTAGAGGGACCTGAACATCTAGTGTTAAGACGGGGAGCAGGGACCCCGTGAACAAAGCCAGCTAGAGACAGAATAAGATCTGTGATAGTATTCTCCAGGAGAGTAAGATGGCAGGGGAAGATAGAAAGAGCAGCTTTGTGCTCAATTTATGAAAACAAAAAATAAGGAAAGCACACTCTGTAAATAAATGAAAACAAATTTATTCCATGCTAGTTACCACACATGGCAACAGCATGTCGCCCTACGCGTTTCGACCTACAGAGGTCTTCATCAGGGGCACAAAAATCAAAAAAAAGGCAGAAAGAATAATACAAGTGAGGCAGTTAAATACCTTGTGGCATATACAGTCAATCAGTGACAAACGATCGCACATCAGCGCGTGTGACGTCACTTCCGGTTTTCAAAATGAACAAACCATCCCCTATGCATTATGGGAGTACTTCCGGAACGCAAATGCGTTCCAATTACCGGAAGTGGACGTCATTTGTGCATTCATTAAGAGAAGAGGGAAAGAAACACAATAAATGTGGTGCTTTCATATAACAAATACGTTAAAATGGTCAAACTCATGCTGGTTATGTCTAACGTTCCAAGCTTCAATTATATATAACAAAATACACTGTGGAATACTCTCTGGAACGCAAATGCGTTCCACAATGTGGAGGTCTCAAAATAATTGAAACTGCAGGGCCATAAATGGGACATTCAATAAGTGTGAAGTATGTAAAAAAATATATGAAACTTATGAAACAAGCATACAGTAAGAGGCAATACATCTCAGCCATTAATACTAGAACACTTTGAATGATGCGTCCCTTTGGTCCACCATCTCGCATAGGCATCCGACATAACTAGCATATAATGGGGTCATGAATTTGACCCCTAAAACAGAGAGAAAAATATGTTATTAAATGAAATTAGTGTAATATTCACAAGAGCCATTGTATATCCCAGGGCAGTCATACATACCAGGAGGTATATATCTTAGGAGTCTTAGAGCATTTCCACACCCTCATTTCCTCAGTGAAGGCCCTGCCTAAAGTGTTAGTCAAATGTAACCCATGCTCTAATGCCCTAGCTGGACATTAACCCAGTTGGTCTAGACAGCCCAAAATAGTGTTACACCAATTTCAGCATTCCTATCCATTTAATCAATGTTTGAATTGATTAAATGATCAAATTGCTATGAAAATCGACCAGTTTGATGAGAATCAATATTTGATTGTCCTAGCCTTCCTGGGAATCAGTCCCTTGTTTTTTTTTAACAATTGGTTTCATTCTAGATCGATAGTTAAATATTAAATGTAGGTTGAAATTTGACCAATACCTATACCATCTAACTGATCACAAGATCAAAATAGCTCAAGATATTATGCAAGAAATCATCCAAGCCACTCGTAAAGGCATTAATAGAATCTGCCACTACAATTACCCATGAGGACTTTCTCCAGCATAAAAAAATACTCTGAACCACCTTTATTTTGATGGCCTTTTGTAGAACGTTATGGCTTACATGTTGGAACTTGGTTTGCTACCTTTGGAGACCCATTTTATTGTGAATTATCATCATCTTGTGTATAAAGCATTGCTTTGTGAAAAAACCAACTCTACTGCTGCTTGTTTTAAATAAATAGTTTAACTTTAAAATTGCATAGAAGCTGTGTTCATTTGGATGTAAAATTTGGATCATGGTTCAATTACTTGATATTATTATTATTATAATACTATAAAATTACAATAGTGTAATTTATTTTTCTTTCGTAAACAGATGGTGGCATTAAAACAAATTATTATGTTCTAAAGATGCTTGTTTATATGAATTCTAATATGCAGACAATAATATACTGCACAATAATTGAAATGCTTCAGCCTTTGGTGTCACAGTGTTCCAGTAAAAGAATAAAGCAGGTTTAAGTATCAGAACAGACTGACACAAAATAAATGCCTGTAATGTTTGCTTTGTTTGAGTTTGATATTTGTCCATTTTTCTCAGTAATGCATTTGGACTATATAGCAATAAGCTATCCTTTTATTTCCATAGAAAATCTTGCAGGTTATTTTACAGCATACTCTGACTTTTTCACGCTAACTGACTTAATCAAATTTATCTCATGCTGCATTTATTGGTGCCTTAGGTACACTGCTGCAAGATCTGAACGTCTTACGGTCTCCCTAAGTGACATTTGAGGACTGTTCCTCTTTGGTGAGTGAAAAGCAAAGTAAAACTGTGGTACATATTCCTATATCATCAAAGCATGTCCATTCTTCTGCCCAGTAGAAGAGTAAGTTTGCCAGAATTTGTCCTGAATAATAGAAAATGCAGTTACAGTTGCGTAGGATTTTTCTTAAAAGAATTCAGCTTGGGACTCCTGTACCAATAATGACCAAATCTGCACTTGTACAGTAACCTATAGCCTCACAACTTAACTCCACTCCAGCATACTATGTGCAAGCACAAATTACATTGGTTGCCATAGGTTACTGCCCAGGAAGACAATTTCCATCACATCAGAATCATCACATCAGAATCATCACATCAGGATACAAAACTCTGCAAGCACAAATTTGCCAAACTCTTTCCAAAAGAAAGATGTCCTATTTGGCCATGAGCCAAAACCTATTATAGGGCTTATTTGCTGGGCAGTAATACCAATCAATAGAGTTTTCACTTTGATTGTTCAACCTACAACTGGTTGAAAAATACTAATCACTGGTCTGCCAGGACACTATGGTGAATGGGAGGTCATACTTCAAAGTTTTCTGTGTATTAACAGAACATTATTGAGTTGATTTGTTAACATTCATATTTTTTTTCACAATTGACATTTTAAAACATGAAAATGTCTTTGTAAAAACCACGAATGACACAAATGTAAAACTACGCCATCTAAAAGCTGTCAATGGGGTCGGTCCTTAGCAGATTGTCAAATATTTAGTTACTTCAAGGTTTTAGAATTGTTGGTATTTGTTTGCTTTTGCTTGAAAACACACAAAAATATCAGAGCTAAAGAGGATTCCCACACTTAAAGGGGGTTATTTATCAAAGTTTGAATTTATATTTTTGCCATGATTGGACAGGCTTTTTTATTATTTGCATTTTTCGAAAAACACACATTTTTTCTTTCCTTTCTTTTCCTTTTTTCCTCTTCCCTTTTTTTTTTTTAAAAACATCTCATCACTTGTCATTAGTTCTCTTACACAACCGTATAAGAAGAGGTTTTTTTGCACAAAAATTCACAAATTCACATTATATTTTCAAAAACACAAAAGTCTGGTACTGTATTTATTAAGCAAAAACTTGAATGTAAAAAACGGGCATATAAAAGCTGGCTGGTTCATGCAGAAGTTGATGGGAGTTATCCTAGGCAAAATACAAGCCATTTTTTTTCATTTGAGATTTTCGAGTAAACTCTCAAATTCAAGTTTTTTTTCAGCCAATAAACGCAAGAATGAGGTATTTAAGTTTTATTCTTTTTACATATGGATTTTTTCATAAATATGCAAACAGTTAAAGTTTTTTTTTAAATTGTAAGTTTATTCAAGTAGAAAGAAATTGCAAACCTCCCTATGTGTTCAGATATGAATTCCACAAATAATGCCAGGACTGGGCCAAATCCTGGATCCTATATTCCTGCATGTAAGGAATCCTATAACTGTACAATATGAACATCTTAGTTTTGGTTTATTTCTATTAGAAATGTCTATATTACAAACTCTGTTGCACTTTCCCTATGGCTGCTAAGCCCTACATCTGTGAAAAAATGTAATAGAACAGCTAAAATTCCAAGCACTTTAAATTCAGATAAACTGTAGTAAGCAGTTAAACACATAAATCCCTTATTTTCCTGAAAGAATTTTACTTCTGAATTGAATTGAAGAAGTTGCTGAACCAAAATTTTGCAGTGAGATGCAGTAGTTTGGAATGTTTTTGATGGTGCTTATACCTTACTGATAATTGTTAAAGGTGGAATCTTCCTCCCCAAAAGTTAAAATCCACACTATGCCCTAAACCAATAGGTTACTATTTGTAGCCTACAAAAATAATGATTATAATAACCGTATCCCTATAATGAAAAAAATGACAATCTTGTAGTGTTTGTGCCTTCATTTGTACCCAGCTTTAATGGTAGCAAATATCATATCTGCTTATGTAAGGTCAGTATGGACTTAGATAGCTCAATTGGTTGTTATTGGCTGCAAGTCTATTTGAATTAAGTTGAATTAGAGTAGATTCAAGAAGATTACGAAGGGAGGATAGGATAGGTTCCAAGAGTTGCACAAAATAAACCAAAGCAGTCTTTTTACTTTTTCAAGGTTTTACTGAATTTACAAAAGCAATGTAAGCAGAATAAAATATACCTTATGTAACCTGAGCCTGAAAATCCCAAGAGGCCATTCAAATTAAAAAAGGGACAAAACCAATAACGAAAAATTCAAAATGGCAATGTCAGATTTACTGAACAATTTGTGCTAAGGTGTTAAGAAACTCTATTTTGAATAATGTATAGCAATTTAAATCAACCAGATATACAATTCAAGAGAAGCACACTTACCTCCAGAACGATTTTTCCAAACTGGATAAATAAATTCTTCCAGCTAGGCAGTGTCACTGTTTGAATACAGCTTCTCATTTAAGGAGCTGGGTCATATAAATATACAGCTGAGACTTGCTTGTTTACAGTTATTATTCTAGGAAATGAAAAGAAACCTGCATAGAATGGTCCCCAATGTGATATAGCTCTAGGTCGAGGTCAGAGAGAATTTCCATGAACTTTCATGAGGTTGCTAGTCAAGGAGGAGTTGGGAAACAATACAGTAAACAAACTTTGACATACGACTTCTTATAATGAATTTTAAATAAAATATTCACCCATTCTTGTCTTAAGAATCCTCAATGGCTCTTCTGAAAGACAATTTGGCTAAGAGGTTGGAGGAGAGTTTAAACTAGGCAAGAGGGGGGTGGGTGAGAGAAAGAATTATGGGGAAGCTAGGGAAGACGGGGCAGTGGGGTTAGTAAGGGGTCATGGGGGAGGAGTGAGGGGGGCATACATTTTACCAGCTAAGGAGGTCCCTCTGTTACAAGGAAAACAGAATAATACTAACTTAACATATAATTCTTCACTAAGTAATGCAAATTTCAAACGTAAAAGTAGTAACCTCCGCTGTATGCTGGTAAATGCACGGAGTTTGTCAGGTAAAATGGGAGACCTGGAATTAATTGCATGCTCTAAAAATTATGATATAATTGGTATCACTGAGACCTGGTGGGATGAAACATGTGACTGGATTGTGAATTTAAATGGTTACACCCTTTTTAGGAGGGACAGAGGGATTAAAAAGGGTGGAGGAGTGTGTTTGTATGTAAAGCCTGAATTAAAACCATGCGCTAAAGAAATAACAATAGCTGGCACTGGTGAGGGCATAGAATCACTCTGGGTAGAGATTTTGACTGGGCAAAAGGTAACAAAAAGAATTATCATTGGTGTATGCTATAAACCACCTCGTATAAGTGTCGAGTATGAAGCCCAGCTACTCTTGCAGATACAAGCGGCTTCACAGCTGGGTCAAGTTGTTGCTATGGGTGACTTCAATTATCCAGACATTGACTGGGGTAATGGGGTTGCAAAGACAGAAAAAGCTAGTAGGTTTGTAAATATGCTGAATGACAACTTTTTATTCCAGCTCGTTCAAGAACCTACTAGGAATAACTCTCTTTTGGACCTTGTAATAACTAACAATACTGAACTCATCTCTAACATTTGTGTGGGTGAGCATTTAGGGAATAGTGATCATAACATGGTCTCCTTTGAGATTCTGTTGCAGAAGCAATTCTATAAGGGAGTAACTAAAACACAAAATTTCAGACGTGCAAACTTTGACAGTATAAGGGCATCTCTGCAACATATTAAGTGGGAAATGCTTTTCTCAGGGTTAAACACAGAACAAAAATGGGAAGTCTTTAAAATGCTGCTTAATAAATATACTTGTCAGTATATTCCACTTGTAAGCAAGGAACGTCGTTGCAAAGCAAAACCTTTTTGGTTCAATAGAAGCGTTGGTGTTGAGGTGGGTAAGAAAAGACGTGCTTTTAAAACTTTCAAGTTAGCTGGTACAGCCGAATCATTTATAAGGTACAAGGAGGCCAATAAATCATGCAAAGAAGCTATAAGGCAAGCTAAAATTGCTATAGAAAAGGATATTGCAGCAAGCAGTAAAAAAAATCCAAAATTATTTTTTAAATATGTTAATAGTAAAAAAATGAAGCAGGAAGGGGTGGGTCCCTTACTATCAGAGGGGGGTCAGCTGGTTGATGAAAACAAATTAAAAGCGCAGATTCTGAATTCATATTTTTCATCTGTCTACACAAATGAGGAATCAGTAAGTGAAGGTTTCCTTCTTAACAGTCCCAATTCTAGTAATACAACTAATGATGCATGGTTCACACATGATGAAATTCAAAAGAGACTAGAACATGTTAAGATTAACAAAGGTCCAGGGCCAGATGGTATTCATCCCAGGGTAATTAGCGAGCTTAGCTCTGTGATTGCCAAACCTCTTTACTTAATTTTTCAGGATTCATTGAGATCTGGCATAGTGCCGAGAGACTGGCAAATTGCTAATGTGGTGCCTCTATTCAAAAAAGGATCCCGTTCTCAGCCTCAAAACTATAGGCCAGTTAGTCTAACGTCAGTGGTAGGAAAGCTTTTCGAAGGGTTAATAAAGGATAAGATACTGGACTTCATAGCAAATCATAATACTATGAGTTTGTGCCAGCATGGTTTTATGCGTAATAGATCTTGCCAGACTAACTTAATTTCTTTTTATGAGAATGTAAGTAGACACCTCGATTCTGGGATGGCAGTGGATGTGATTTACTTAGATTTTGCTAAAGCATTTGATACAGTGCCACACAAAAGGTTACTGGTTAAATTAAGGAATGTTGGCCTGGAACATAGTATTTGTACCTGGATAGAGAACTGGCTAAAAGATAGACTACAAAGAGTGGTGGTAAATGGAACATTTTCTAATTGGACCAATGTTGTTAGTGGAGTACCACAGGGCTCTGTACTAGGTCCCTTGCTTTTCAACTTGTTTATTAATGACCTGGAGGTGGGCATTGAAAGTACTGTTTCTATTTTTGCAGATGATACTAAATTGTGCAGAACTATAGGTTCCATGCAGGATGCTGCCACTTTGCAGAGTGATTTGTCTAAACTGGAAAACTGGGCAGAAAACTGGAAAATGAGGTTCAATGTTGATAAATGCAAGGTTATGCACTTTGGCAAAAATAATATAAATGCAAGTTATACACTAAATGGCAGTGTGTTGGGAGTTTCCTTAAATGAGAAGGATCTAGGGGTCTTTGTAGATAACACGTTGTCTAATTCTGGGCAGTGTCATTCTGTGGCTACTAAAGCAAATAAAGTTCTGTCTTGCATAAAAAAGGGCATTAACTCAAGGGATGAAAACATAATTATGCCTCTTTATAGGTCCCTGGTAAGGCCTCATTTGGAGTATGCAGTGCAGTTTTGGACTCCAGTCCTTAAGAGGGATATAAATGAGCTGGAGAGAGTGCAGAGACGTGCAACTAAATTGGTTAGAGGGACGGAAGACTTAAATTATGAGGGCAGACTGTCAAGGTTGGGGTTGTTTTCTCTGGAAAAAAGGCGCTTGCGAGGGGACATGATTACACTTTACAAGTACATTAGAGGACATTATAGACAAATAGCAGGGGACCTTTTTACCCATAAAGTGGATCACCGTACCAGAGGCCACCCGTTTAGACTAGAAGAAAAGAACTTTCATTTGAAGCAACGTAGGGGGTTCTTCACAGTCAGGACAGTGAGGTTGTGGAATGCACTGCCGGGTGATGTTGTGATGGCTGATTCAGTTAATGCCTTTAAGAATGACTTGGATGATTTTTTGGACAGACATTGGGGCATGTTTACTAACATTGGAGATAAATATCTGGAGAGATTTCTGGAGATGTTGCCCATAGCAACCAATCAGATCTTTACTTTTGTTTTCTAACTTGGCTGTGGCTGTTTAAATCTAATTGCTGATTGGTTGCCATGGGCAACATCTCCAGAAATCTCTCCAGATATTTATCTCCAATGTTAGTAAACATGCCCCATAATATCAAAGGCTATTGTGATACTAAGCTCTATAGTTAGTATGGGTATATAGAAATTAATTAAAAGTAGAGGGGTGTATGTATGGATGCTGGGTTTTCATTTGGAGGGGTTGAACTTGATGGACTTTGTCTTTTTTCAACCCAATTTAACTATGTAACTATGTAACTATGTGAACTGACCTCCAAAATCACGAGGAATTATAAACATTAATTCATATACACTTATTCACTTACTGTACATATAAAATGAACCTTTGTTATTCAAGTATGCAAGAATATACAAATACTCTCTTACATTACAATGTAATAACAATACCCATATGTGCTTCATTATATGCTATATGATACATTTAAAAAATTGCTTGCATGTTTTTTTAAAGGTTGATCATCTTAACAAAACTTATTAGCTTAGGGTAATTTATCAACTCTGTCAATGCACTAATCAGGTGCAAAGAGCAGCTCTCTATTTAAATCACAAAACTGTACCTACTGCCTGCCATAGGTAAGTAGAGGATCCCACTGTTCCTTGTCACTCCCCAACTTAAACCTCAGAATGACACACATATGAGACAGAGTTCTAGAAGAAGCCCATGTACTGCCTCCAGCCCACCCCTTAAGAATACAATGCTATTGACCACAATCATGTAAGAAGAGCAGGTTGTAGCACTTTATTTGGAGTGCAAAGACCTTTACCTAAGGGCATTAAGAGGCCTATTTAGTAAGGGTCACATTTTAGTGATTTTAGAGTTTTTTTTGTAATAAAAGTCGGTAACGGAAAAACTATTCTCAATGCGAAAAGTTATGCCTTTGTATGAACAAATTTTGCTTTGAGCGAATTTAATATAGCTTTTGCGAACCCGGAAACTGTTTAGCGACCACTTCCGACAGTGGAAGACCGTTGGCGAATTTTATAGCTTGCTCCAATGCGCAGTAAATATAATAAAACTTCTTACTGAAAAAGTCGTTATGTTTGCTTCAAAAGATTACAACACCTTCAAGCACTTCTTAAGAGTGCGCAATTAAAATTTGCAATGTGCAATTAAAATTCGCAATTCAATAAGAGTTTAAGGAACAATATTGCATTGAGAGATGTGGACTTTTATTCTTATTGGTGCGAATAGATTTGCTCTTTGAGACTTTAATAACATTCCCCTATATTTCTTTAAAATCATGAATGCCATTAAAGGAAAAAACACGAACGGAACATATGCTGAACGATGTTGTAACATCCTGCTTGGCGGTGAACCAGGGACCTGGTGTTTTTGTGCTGTCTGCACTGCATCATCCAAGCTACTCTTAAAGGCATTAACTGAATCAGCATCACATCATCACCCGGCAGTGCATTCCACAACCTCACTGTCCTGACTGTGAAGAACCCCCTACATTGCTTCAAATGAAAGTTCTTTTCTTCTAGTCTGAAGGGGTGGCCTCTGGTGCGGTGATCCTCTTTATGGGTAAAAAGGTCCCCTGCTATTTGTCTATAATGTCCTCTACTGTACTTGTAAAGTGTAATCATGTCCCCTCACAGGCGCCTTTTTTTCATAGAAAACAACCCCAACCTTGACAGTCTACCCTCATAATTTGTCTTCCATCCCTCTAACCAGTTTAGTTGCACTTCTCTGCACTCTCTCCAGCTCATTTATATCCCTCTTAAGGACTGGAGTCCAAAACTGCACTGCATACTCCAGATGAGGCCTTACCAGGGACCTATAAAGAGGCATAATTATGTTTTCATCCCTTGAGTTAATGCCCTTTTTATGCAAGTCATAACTTTATTTGCTTTAGTGGCCACAGAATGACACTGCCCAGAATTAGACAAAGTATTCTACAAAAAACCCTAGATCCTTCTCATTTAAGGAAACTCCCAACACACTGCCATTTAGTGTATAACTTGCATTTATATTATTTTTGCCAAATAGCATAACCTTGCATTTATTAACATTGAACCTCATTTTCCAGTTTGCTGCCCAGTTTTCCAATTTAGACAAATCACTCTGCAAAGTGGCAGCATCCAGCATGGAACCTATAGTTCTGCACAATTTAGTATCATCTGCAAAAATAGAAACAGTACATTCAATGCCCACCTCCATAACAGTAAATACTATATGTACACAGTTTGTTTCTATTTTATAATGTAATAGAGGCAGGGACAGGCAGAGTGTGTAACAATGTATTATGGACCATAGATCATGTCCAGTTGGGCAAGTACATTTGTGATACCTATTTTCTGTGGAACATAGGAGCATAATTTTGTACTTTAAATAAAAGAAAATATTACTTTTACATTACTATTACAATTTGTATAAAATATCACATCTATTGATTTATGTTGAAAGGTATATTGTTATAAGTGAATGATCGGGCAGTAGCATAAGACAGTTATGTGCAGGCTGAGAACACACCGGACAGAGGGTGGGAGGGGAGGGGTTTGCTACAGCAGACTTCAGCATGTCACTCAGTGCGGTGACCACTTCCTGTGGGAGATTGAAGAGACACTCCCACTTTTCATTTCAACCAAGCTTCTGACCTGTAAACATCTCTCTGCAGCTCTGATATAATGAGAGTTTTAGGAGAGAAAATGCTTTTAAAACATTTTTCTTTCTGCATCATTAAATGTTTTGAGCAAGGATGAGTAATATATCTGAATCTGATGGTTAAATAAAATGTCTCCTTAAATAAATCTCACATTTTTAGAGCTTTAGAGAAATGCAAAATATCTACTAATATTTACAGAGAAAAAATTGAAATCCAAATTTTAGTTAATCACCCATTAAGTGCAGGCCTAGAGCCAAATGAAAAATACTTCAGTCTTATTTCATAACAGTATACCACAAATAATGACTTTTTGCAACTGTTTTCTATTTTCTAGTTTTTCTAAAATGTCAGCACTGCCCAATTTGGGACTTTAGATAAATAGGACTTTCTGAATCATACTCATCTGTTTTAAATAATATTAAAGAACTAAACTATTAAAAGAAGAACTAAAACCTAAAAATGAAAATGCATAGAAAAGCCAGATTTTATATACTGAACTTATTGAACCAGCCAAAAGGTAGTAATGATCCAGCCAGGCCTTTAAAGTTTCCTACATTTCTAGCCTACACCTTTACTTAGGCTTTGGTTCTCCTTTAAGACTTTGACTCTGTTCAAAACATCTTTAAAATATATGTATTAATATATATTATATTTTAGAAATAAATAAACATCAAAAAGCCATACACATACTGCCAAACACATAGGCAAAGTCAGATTTTAGCAACATTTTCTGCTACAAACTCAGATCGAATCCGCTTGGGTTTTTAAGCTTATTTATTATTACATTTTCCTGAAAATTTGCTTTGCAGGAAAGAATCTGATTTTGACGATTTTTCTGATTTTTCAACCAAAAACTGATTTCTTTTATGAAGAAAATCACTTTTTTGGGGGGATTTTGAGAGTTTAGTAAATAACTCCCTGTGTGATAGGGTTGCCACCCATCCCGGTATTTTGAAGGGCTGCCCAGGTCAAAACTTCCTGCCCAGTTCTCCAAATAAGGAAAACTGGGTAGGATTCCCTTGATTGGCCGCCCACCGCATCATATTCCTGCCCCCTGACATCACAACCACTCCCTTCTAAGTCACGGTCTGCCCCCTGCCTGGTCTCAGCCATATGGAAAGGTGGCAACCCTACTGTGTGATGATGTAGAGACTTTTTTTGAGACAATTTTCTTAGTAAATAACTCCATACTGTACAGCTATACTATACAAAATAATAATAATCTGTTCCTTCCAAAATACTCAAGCCTCTACAGCCTTACAGAAAAATCATTTAAACAGAGAATACATTCTCTATTTAGTAACATCTCCCTTTAAGGTTGCATCTCCCTCTATGGAGAAATGTAAAGGTAAAACTCACCTTTTTACCATATTATTTGGTCACAAATCTCTCTCTCTCTCTCGATAGATAGATAGATAGATAGATAGATAGATAGATAGATAGATATACATACATACAAATAATAATAATGCATATATAACAAGCCCATTCTGTTACTACATAGAACAAGTCATGCTAATTATTAGAATGAGTTAAAGCACCTCACTTATTTGCTTTACTAGTCAGGCAGCAGGGAACCAAATATTAGTCTGTGCTTGTGGCAAAATACTTACACTTGAGTTTAAAAACCTAGCAAACTAAATTTCAAGTTTATCCTGCTGGCAATAAATGACTGAGTCACAGTGGAAACCTACAAGTAAAAGACCTGTTAAGAATGTTAAAAACTGAAATGACATTTTCTAAACAGACGTTCTGTTTTGTATCTTGTTCTCAAAAAAAGGCATTTACACATTTAAGCAATGTCTTCCCATATCAAACTATTTGTTTTGGACTCAAATTGAAAAACAGGAAACAAAACACTGCCAAAAGCTCCATATTAGAACTCCAAGACATAGAGGTAATTTACTTCACAAGAGTTAGAGGAGCATCATATTGAACTAATGCATTACAAAATGCTTGTACTGATTGCCTAAAATTGTACTTGTACTTGTACAAATTGCAATGTAAAAACCTTAATATTAATTGCTGGTCATTTAATAAAAGGACAGAAAACAAAATATAAAGCCTTAAAACCGCTGAAGTTGGGCAAAGACAATTACTAGAGAAAAAAAACTCCAAAAACCTCAGACTTCAAATACTTTTACTTGGCAAAGTTTTATATTAGAGATTTTAAACTTAGAGATCTGGTCATCGGAAAACATGTGTTTTTCAAAACATATCAGTTAATAGTGCTACTCCAGCAGAATTCTGCACTGAAATCCATTTCTCAAAATAGCAAACAGATTTTTTTGTATTCAATTTTGAAATCTGACATGGGGCTAGACATTTTGTCAATTTCCCAGCTGCCCCTGGTCATGTGACTTGTACCTGCACTTTAGGAGAGAAATGCTTTCTGGCAGGCTGCTGTTTTTCCTTCTCAATGTAACTGAATGTGTCTCAGTGGGACATGGGTTTTTACTATTGAGTGTTGTTCTTAGATCTACCAGGCAGCTGTTATCTTGTGTTAGGGAGCTGTTATCTGGTTACCTTCCCATTGTTCTGTTGTTTGGCTGCTGGGGGGAAAAAGGGAGGGGGTGATATCACTCCAACTTGCACTACAGCAGTAAAGAGTGACTGAAGTTTATCAGAGCACAAGTCACATGACTTGGGGCACCTGGGAAATTGACAAAATGTCTAGCCCCATGTCAGATTTCAAAATTGATTATAAAAAAAATCTGTTTGCTCTTTTGAGAAATATATTTCAGTGGAGAATACTGCTGGAGCAGCACTATTAACTGATTCATTTTGAAATAATAAATTTTTCCCGTGACAGTATCCCTTTAAATAAATCTTTATTTTTATTCTTTTAAAAAGAATTATAAAAAAAAACACAAAAGATAAGGAGTTGAGACACAAATGGGAGTGGGCATTCCAACACATTCATCTTAAATCACATGACATCTATATAAAATATGGATCTTTATTTATTAGATTCAAGAACATTTGTGAGAATGGAATGTCTTTATTAGAATTAAGAACCTATGGTATGTCAGTTAGACAAACACAGTGACTTATTAAATATTTACTGCTTGTGCCCCATATTTTTTGTTACATCTCCAAAGATTAGATTCCTACTGAGCATTCACTCCTCATAGATGTAACATAAGGTATCCAAAACCCAGAACTAACTCCAAGGACCCAGTCACAGCTCACTCCTCTGCCTATAGCAGCCACCTTAGGCTTTGGGAGGAGCCCTCCGCTACCCAGGAAACATTGTTACTGACCCGGCCTGGCCCATGACTAACAGGCAATGCAGTACAAGCAGGCCCGTATTTGTGGAAAGGCCACCAAGGACCTAGAGCGGCAGGATTTTAGGGGGTGGGATGCTGCCCAACCACACCCACATTGGTTCAAAAACACTGGAGATGCGCAGGAAATAAAATCATTTTTTAAATTTTTCGTTTGGAAATCCCGATTGCTCTGGTGATGATGAAAATTTGTGCGAATAAAAGGGAGGGGACTAGGCAACGAAAGTCAGCGTGCCTAGGTATGCCCACTATGTAAATCCAGCCCTGAGTACAAGATTAGAAAACAGAAGCATAATCAATTTCATAGGCTGGTGTCAAAAACCAAACAGTAACGCTGTACAGAATCAGAATCTGAATTATGGTCAATAACAGGCAGTGGTCAGTACAGGCAGCAGGACAGGCAAGGGTCAGGAACAAAGATCAAACTTTATCAACACACCCAGGAGCTATTGAAATAGACCTTGCATTGGGCAAAGTGAAAAGGAAGATGCACCTTTTATTAGTTGAATTTCATGGCAATCCTGATAACGTCATGAGCACCCGGGAAGTGCCAATTTGGATGCGCGTGTTTCCCCGCCATGCTCCAACAGGTACCGTTACATTAGAACTGTAGAAGCCTTGTAAATCTAATGCTTATCAACCATTGGCATAACTATAGCGAAAGCAGACAACACAGTTGCGGGGGGTATGGGGTCTGCTACCTCTATAGAAATGCATCCCCAACTACTCTTAATATCTGCATGCATAGTGAGGGGGAGCAGGCAGTGGGTAGGAATCACTCTGCACTAGGCCCCTCCAAAGATTTTATTGCAGGAGGCCAAGCCTTGACTAGTTACATATAAACTAAAATACTAGGCTTAAAATAGATCAAAATGTTGACTATTACCCCTTGTTGCACAGAGCTAAAAATTGGCATAGAGCTGAGATTCTAATATTTGCAAAAGCATACTAGTGAAAAAATAATAAACCAACCAATTTAGGCTAATTTCATTTTCTGTGTGTTTGGATCAAAATCTCCTGGATTTTCAGTTTGTACTTTGTTCTTGACCAAATGCTTTTTGAGTTCTAACATATACTTATTTTGGTGAACCTTCAAGACCTCATGTTTTTCTTATCTGTTGAAAGTAATGGACACATAATTAAACGATTTCTTTCCCTCTCTCGTATAATTTAATGCATTTAAGCAGAAAACCCAAAGCTCATAAGTGTTTTGAACTATTCTATGAACTGCTTTAGTGAGGGCTCAGAGGGCTGTCCTATCATCTCTAGTGCCACTCACAGGTATAGTTTATTATATCCAAGGCTTATAAGGAGCTTAAACCATCTTGAAAAAAATCTATATAATGTACTTGTAATCATAAGTACTGCCCTTTAATTGCTTGAATAATGTACTTAGTTTTTTTTAATTTAGCAGTGGCAGCTGAAATATTTTATTTGTAATATTCTGTTCTATATTTTCAGGTTGGCGTTTAGCTAGTAAAATAAATGAGTACAGCCAGATTTCCTTGCCACTTATATAATAAAAAATTGTGTTTGGCATTGATTAAACTGCATAGTTTGAATGAGCTTAAATACAATGCTAGGAAAGGGAGCCTGTTATTAGACCCACATGTCAATCAAAATCTGACTGACTTCTGAATGAAGAGAGACAGATGCGGAGAGGAAAATAATGAAGTGTATAGTATCTTGGTTATTTCAGAAACAGTACATCATTTTAAATGATTATATTTAGATCGTCTTATTTCAATATAATAGCGCTTATATTAAGTTTACATTTTCTCAATAGTTCTTTAAGTTGGGCCTTTAGGAAAATTCTCCTACAGCAGCCTATATCAGAATTTGCAGGAGTCAAAAACTTCCTCTTTGATCTGATAACATCTAAAGGCAAGACAGACTTTAGAGTTAGAAGAGGTGGACCTGTTAGACCTATTTCCTAGTAATGAGTCTACCAGCCACAGGTGGCCCCATTTACGGAGTAAAATTGAAGCAAAATGCAGCAACTACTGGATCAGATCCCATATTAATTGATATGCATTAAAATAAAGTATATATGTAGGCAGTGTCACTCCTGCATGGTGCATTTCAGGCATTTAGCAGGAGTACAATCAACGTTAAGCAGAGCCCAGCCAGACCGAACAGGCGCCTCAGGCATCCCAGACGGCCGTGCCGCTCCCAGTTTGAAAAGATAGCCATAGCATACAAAAAAGTTAACCTGAAGGTGAACCACCCTCAGTTACAGATTCAAAGATTGAATATCAGTGGGGTGGTATATAATGGTAAAGCTCAAATTAAGATCATTGTTGAAATTATTATTATTATTATTAACATGTATTTATAAAGCACCAACATATTGCGTAGCACTGTAAAGTAAATGTGATTATAGAACTACATCACATGAATTACATATATAGAATATATGGAGTAACAAACATCACAATCAATACAGGTACAAAAAGGTGAGGAAGGCCCTATGCATAGGCATACAGTCTAAAGGGAAGGGAGTAATACACAAGGTGTGGGAGTGGGCAAGATCGAATTAAGTGGGTGACAAATGTGGTATTGTATGTGGTATTGCGTTTGGTAGTTAAGCAGAGTGAGGGTAGGCTTCTCGAAAGAAGTGAGTTTTCAGAGATTTTTTGAAAGCAGAAAGGTTGGGAGAAAGATTATCTACAGTGTGTTGCTCTGTAATAGACATTATTTTGACAAAGGGGATTATCTCCATGGCAGTAGGACTGCTCCCACAAAGCAATGAAAAGGTTGGCATAAATAGGGCAAATTAGACTGGTCGAAACAAACCAAAGATTGCGG
Source organism: Xenopus petersii (assembly GCA_038501925.1). Lineage (NCBI taxonomy): Eukaryota > Metazoa > Chordata > Amphibia > Anura > Pipidae > Xenopus > Xenopus petersii. The sequence continues at coordinate 168,671,720 of CM076673.1, forward strand.
AGCATGTCGGTAGCTGAATCTTAAAATCTTCATTTATTAGAAATCATTAAAAACATCAATGACAGTGACATATACCCCTACGCTTGACGCGTTTCGTGGCGTCTCGCCACTTCCTCAGAAGCATTAATACAAATTAGACTGGTCACCTACTTAAACTAAATATTGGTTGCCATGGGTTATTGCACCTGGCCAAACTTAGTGCCATTTATAGCATATAGGGGTTAGAGAAGCAAAACATTTATTTTCTTGAACAATTCAGATCTGTGTTTGATTTTACCATTGTCCAGTGGCCAGATCTGAGTCACATACAGTTATTTCCACATATTGGGTGAAATCACTGCTTCTTGGAAAACACTGCTCTACATTTAAAATGTGATATTTACTTATTAGAGTTGATCATCATTTTTGCTATATTAATCATGGCCAAATATTTTTTTGCTGACTAGCCTCAGTGATTTGTTCCAGTACTGGGGAAAAAAAAAGTTTTAATCGTTAATCTACAATTGCAATTTGCAGTGGGATTTGATGATTTCAGTTTGGGGATTCTGAGTTTGAGACCCAGAATCCACCCCTCCACTGCTACTCGATGTGACTGCACTCGAATAAATTTCCTCAGGTCGGATGCAGGCAGATGCATTAGATTTCAGTACGAAATGCAACATTCAGTGCCAAAATTTTCCACATCAGTCAGCACCCGAGCAGAGGCAATGTATTCAGGTGCAGGTACATTCACCAGCAGAGAAGCGGAGAGGCAAATTCTTGGCTTGAATTTCTCTGAGATCCACAACGTCTGGCACATCTTAACACCCCACAGAGCAGAATAAATGGATAAAGCTATCTGCATTTCTTAATGTGTCCCTTTATTAATACAGTAACATTTTCCTGACAGTCAAGAAAGTGTTGCTATGTATACACTTTATGCACATTTATTACACATTTTGCAGTCTTTGCCATAGAATTAACCAGTTCGGACAGGTTGAATTGAAGAATTCAGTGAAATGCTATGAAAGTCAAACTGGTTTCAGATGCTGGGTCCAGGCAGCATTATTGCTATTATGCTGTATGGGATCCATTATCTGGAAACCCATTATCCAGAAATCTCTGAATTACGTAAAGGCTGTCTTCCATGGACTCCATTATTATCAAATAATCCAAATTTTTAAAATAGATTTCCTTTTTCTCTGTAATAATAAAACAGTACCTTGTACTTGTTCCAAACAATGAGAATTAATGCTTATTAGAGGCAAAACCAGCCTAATGGGTTTATTTAATTTTTACATTTTTTTAGACTTATGGTATGAAGATCCAAATTACAGAAAGATCTGGTATCCGGAACCCCCAGGTTCCAACAATTATGGATGACAGGTCCCATACCTGTACTAAGTTTCTATGAACGCTGTCATGTCTCCAGCATACGCTTTTACCATATTTGGGATTTTCCTATTCATTTGCTCGGAGCTCCCTCCTCTGGACACTTGTTGTAAGTGTACAACGTCACTTCCTATATCCATTTTTCACCTCCATAAGGCTTATGGCAGAATTTGGACTAATCAGGCTACCGTACGCTCACCACGTGACCTAGAGCAATGTCTTGTGGGAGCCAGGACTCCATTTTACAGACCATGCTGCTGGAAGAAGCACACAGTTCTGCTTCTCCCTCATGATAGAATCGCTGGTAAGGAAATAGTTACACCAAAACACCTCCACAGCTGCCAGAACCCCCAGAGACATTGCTACAGAGACATTTATGCCAGTATATATTTTATGCTGCAGTTATATATTCATTTGCATGTTTTCATATAGTTCATTGTAAGCATACTTATTATCTTTTCTGCTGTTTGTATTACAGTTTCACCTTATTCCACTTGCCTATTCAGTAAAATCTACAGACTCCAAGCTTAGTCCCTTTATTGAATTGTGGGAAGGTTTAGCTGCATGTCGAACTACACACTGCCCCAGGGTAATACGTAGCGAGGACAGAACAAACGCTATACAGATAAAAATATATTTCATATTTGTGCATGTTTTCATCCTTTTTGCAGGGTTTTAGAAACCTTTGGTTTCCTGGATACTTATGTATAGGGCACTATTATTTGTTGCACCAACTTGGGATCATTTATAAAGTTTGTGCAGTGCATATTTAATCGCAAACGGTTGTACTGCCCATGGTTTTTCCTGAACACCAAAATATTGCACTGCTGTGCCCATCTTTCAATTTTTTAAGCAAATTCGTATTGCACATTCATTTTCGCATTTTGAGAGGGGTGTTTGCATGAGTGTGCCCACTGTGTGAGGTTGTTGTGCTAGAAAATAGTGTTGACAGTAAATTAAATTCGCAATTTGTGTAACTGTTTTGCAAATATTTTCTCCGCAAACAAAGTCATGGCAGAATTCAAATGCAGAATGTACACCTAAATATGTGCAATTTGTAATTTTTGGCCTATGTAAAAAGCTATTATAGACATTCACAGTGTGAAAAACAATGTTTGCTCACTCTTATCCAGGTTTATAAATAAAACCATGCAAATATATTCACTGTGAGAACCAATCTGCCCTGCGCAAAGTATATAAATGAGCCCCACAGAACTCATAGCTCAAGATGCAAAACAATCGGCATATTGCAGAGGGAATTCTACAATCCATGCCCCTCCACCAGCAGAAATGTCAAAATCTGTTTGTTTAAAAATGTATATCTATCTGTATACTACTTTGAAGTTTAAATCCAATTCAAGAACTTTTTAAATCACTCTCCCTAGTGAAACACAGCAAGAATGTGCTATGTCTTTACTTTTATTACAAACTGTCCATGGTATGTCACAATACACTTCTCTCAAACAGCATGAACCTCAGTATCATCTAGTGAATTCCCAAGAGGTAATGAATTCCATTTAGAATTTCATTCAAGTTGAGCAATTCTGATGCAGTATTCTGATATATGGAGATATATTCCATATATTGGTAGCTGGAATGCATATTTTAAGTCGGTTGACAAAGACCATTCATTTTCATTTTTGCTTAAGTATATGGCAAACTGTTGTAAGAAGATACTAAGGCAGCATCAAAGAGGGAAAGGAAAAGTAAAACTCTGTGTATTAAAATATAGAAACTGAAAAACAGATTGCTAAGAGCTATGATCCTAGTTTTAGGAGCATGAATAGCAAAACAAATGGAACATATAGTTTAGGGTCTGGGTGACTGGTAAGGGAAGAAGCTGCCTGCTTAAATCAATTCTTTTCTACAGTGTCTATTAAGGAGATTAATATTAGAAAAGAAAATATTTTAAGAAGCTATTATATGTTCACACCAAAACAGGATTAGGCTCAGTGGCGTAACTATATGTCACTGGGCCCCACAGCAGATTCAATTTAGGGCCCCAAAATATTGATAAGGTGGCCTGTTCTACCCAGACATATTAAAATTGGCTATTAATTAGGACCTCACTGGGCCCCCTATTCTACTGGGCCCCCCTGCAAGCGCAGGGTCTGCTTCCTCTGTAGTTACGCCCCTGATTAGGCTCATATAATTTTCAATTAAGGAGATATAGCACATATTGCAAGATATAGCTTAGATCTTGATATACAAAAGCTTATATTAATGTTCTGCAACAATTGTTAAAAAAAAGATAAGAATGCAAAGGGACAGGCCCTTCAACTCAACTAAAGACATTTTCTCCTACTGAAATGCTTTGATATTTTTTAAATTTTTCTCTCCCCCCCCCAAAAAAATGCTTCATAGTCTTAAAATCCAGATTGATTGACATACTGTATCTTCATAGGCTTGAACTGAAATGTTTATATCACTCATTATTACTCAAAAATCCTCAATAGTTTTGGAGAGTTCTCGTGTTGTTTTACCATAGAAGCCTATGGGCTCATTGTACTATCCCAGAATAACTTGATCCAATAATAATAAATGTGATAAATTGAAATTTGCGAGAAAGGAATTCATAAATAAAGCAAGCAGGCAGGAGCCATTTTGTGGACACTGTTATTAAGACAAGCCTTGCATCATCTCAGAATCTTGTTTGTGCACCAGAATGGGGGACCCGATGTCCATCCCCATGTACTGGCAATGCAATTAAATGGTAAAAATAATGGGGGAATGTGGGGAGAGCAGTGACATTTAGGAAGTGCTGAATGGAAAGTGAAAGTAATTATCTGCCCCACCTCTATGCCTAGAGGAGGGTCAGACAATATTTGATTGACAGCTGAGATTTTTAAATGAGCTTACAACAGCTATGAATTATTTAATAAAATTGGATATCATGTTTAATTTGAAAATTACTTTTATTATACAGATTTTTGTGTCTGGTGATAGAAAGATCCATTATATGGAAAACTGTCTCGAGCATTCTGGATAACAGGTCCCATACCTATATAAACACATTTTGCAGCACTGCAAAATATGTCGGTGCTATAAAAATACATTTTAATAATACTAAGAGCTGAAAATACAGGTATGCAAACAGAGCAGGTTTTAATGGTACTAGGGTTGCCACATTTTCTGGAAAAAAAATACCTGCCTTCCTTATATATTTAACTAATATCCCTATTAATAACATTGGGATCAGCCATCATTTTTACCGGCCAGGTCGGTAAAATACCAGCAAGGTGGCAACCCTAAATTATACACTTACTTCAGTGCAATGCAATATGCCATACACTCTGCTCAAGTATAGTAAAATATGTCCCTCCGTATGCTGAATTGTATACTGATCACAGTATGAAGAAAAAACACCCAGCTATGGTCCATATGAAAGACGAGAGCAGGTTTAGTCATAACTTTATATTCTGTCTCTTCTGTGTTTTATATTTCTCAATTCCTGACTCAAATCATTTGGCCTTTTCTGTGCCTTTTAAAGGATCTCGTTGATGACTATGTAAATACGTTGGTTATCTAGAACAGAGTCTGTCAAAGGCATCATTCATCTCAACTGGATTTATAGTTGCCAGTTCAGGTAGCAGAATCTGTATGTTCCCATACAATAAAATTATTCATGAATCAATTTAATGCATCTCCATGTATTCTCCATGACTTATTGTGGGCAATTCCTAGGACATGTGAAGTAAACATTTCATAAGATAATCAAGATGGAAAGGATGACATCAAGGTCTGTGCAAACATTACTGCAAACATGTACTCCTGCCGCACATGAATCAAATGCCTGAGATTTATCATGTAAATATGGATATAGATTATTTTGTCCCAAGTTCAATACAGTGCAAGAGGTTAAACGTACTGTCAACCCAGTGGTAGGTCAGAAATGTTTCATTGCTGGGTTTTGAAAATCAGCTGGTAAAACTCCAGATTCCTGTGTTATTATTGCACATAGGATTGACATCCTGAAACAGTAAAACAAATCATGTTTATTACATCTTGGTGCAGCTCCCCGATATGTGATTCCATATCAGGAATATTGTCCATTGATCAATATCTACGTTTCTAGGATTTGTAGAGGGGTTCTTCTTTTGTCTGTTAAAGGAACAGTTCAGAGTAAAAATAAAACTGGTTAGAAAGGCTGTGCAAAATAAAAAAATGTTTCTAATATAGTTAGGAGTGATGAGTAAATAAATTCGCCATGCATGGATTTTCGGCAAATTTCCACATTTTGCCACCTGTCTTCCGCGTTTTGCCACGAAATTTCCATATTTTCGCAAAATATTTGTGCGACAAAAAAAATTTGTGCATCAAAATTATTCAGATGCCCATTAAGTTTAATGCATTTGGACAAAATAGTCGCACATCAAAATTGCAGCACTTCAATGTATTTCGCAAATTTTTCACCATTTCTCAAATTTTTTCACCACTTGGCAAATTTTTAGGCGTAGCAAAACGGGACAGATTCTCCCATCACTATTAGTTCGCCAAAACTGTAATTTATCATGCTATTATTTTTTATTTTGCACAGCCTATTTACCTAGTCTATTTACCAAACTGACTATGGAGACGTGCTGGGCGATTGGGGTTATGGGCAAGCCAATTGAGTTTGTAGGCAGGCTGGACCAATGAGGATTGGGGAGGGCTGAGCCAATTGGGTTTGGGGGCAGGCTGGTGTGTTCCAGGATGAAGTTAAAAGGGATCGGTCCTTCACTAGTGCAGGGCCCCAATGGATGCAGGGCCTGATTGGGCACAATTGGTGCAATCAGCCTAGGGCCGGCACTGCAAATCTGGCATATGAGTGCCAAAAAATAAAACACACCTTGATAAATTCAACATTTTTCTTACATGGCTTTTTACACTGTTTTCTGTTGTTTTATACAGTACGATAAATATGCACTCATCAGTGGAAGTTACCTCACACAAGCATTTAAAAACTGTGTTTGATTATAAGTTAGTGGCAGACAAGGGGACACGTAGGGTTCCCAATCCCAACTTTCTACTTGTACCCTAAGTTGCTCACCATTCAGACACACAAGTTAAGGAGTGCCAGGAGACGTGGTGGTTACAAGCTTTGTGCTTAACAATTGCCTGCAAGAGATAAGGACAGGGCTGTCTTGCGCCACTCACCTGTTATGTTTTGGTAGCCGAGGAGTATAACAGTGCTTTATTAGCAGGCTCATGCAGCCATTACACAACAGTAAGCAACTCTAACACCACAAGCTGTATAGAAAGTATGCACAGTATAAGTCTTGAGCACAGTAACATCTACAGGCCATTTGTATAAACACCACCATTGTGCATATTATTTTACCTGCCGTGTGGTGCAGAGTGCAGCAGTGGCTCAGATACAAGCACAGAGTAAATAAACACTAAGGGTGCAATTTTGTACTTCTTAGAGCTCTCCACATATGTCCCAATGACACCTCGGTTGTTTAGCACTTTATATAACTAAATAATATCCATAATAAATAAAGTACCTGTAGCCGTGCTCCAAACTGATCTGTGCTAATGTCAAAGCAAAGTCAAAGCAGCTCTTTCTCTACATACTGTATGTCATCAATATGCAAAACTCCAAAAAGTCACATCACATTGTACCAGAGTCAAGAAAGTGTCTCTGCTTCCCCTTCAAATAATGGCAATGCTTGCTATACGATCATGAGTCTCATTCTGTCACAGCAAGGAAAATTGGGAGAACTCTACGTGGCACAGTTCTGTAGCTGCAGCCGGCTGTGAGCAGATATGGAGGGAGGATTAAGAGAAGCATTGTTTTCATTAATTTAACAAGTTCCATTGTTAGATAAAACGCACACTGGAAAATTGTTGCTGGCTGACTGTAAACAAGGTTGATTATATAGAGATGCAAAATGCTTTTAGAATAACATCCTGACCATATGGTGATTAGTTCCAAGCAGGTCTAAAGACCTCTAAGATTTACCAATGTATCTTTTGAAGTGTCATTTAGATTTGGGGACATTCATGAGATGCAATTGTATATTAATATCTAAAAGTTGTCATAAAGTAATAATGTATCATGTTAACATCTTATTTTTTTTAATATAACATACTGTAGTTTCAAAGGACCAGTAACAAAAAAAAAATCGTTAAAATGCTTGGAAAACAAATGAAACTTTCAAATAGCAACGTCTTTATTATGAAATAACTTACTGAACTTTCGCTTGTGTTCCTCTTCAGAAAAGGCGACATGGCGACGATCCATTGTGCGGTGCTCAATTTCTCCTCCCTGGCTATCTCCTATAAGGAAGGTAGGGAGGAGAAATCGAGCGCCGCATGATGAATCGCCCGATCACTTTCTGAAGAGGAGCACAAGTGGAGTTTTGGCAAGTTATTTCTTAATAAAGACTTTGCGGTTTGAAAGTTTAATTTGTCTTAGTGGGTTTTTTTTCCGATGTATACTAACTAATTTTTTTCAAAAGAATTTTGATGTTACTGGTCCTTTAACACAAAAAAATTAAAGTGTCTTGAAGTGATTAAAATATAATGTTTTATTGCCCTGCACTAGTAAAACTGATCTATTTGCTTTAGAAACACTATAGTTAATATTAAGTATTACAAAAATTAATATACGTTTTATATACAGGTATGGGACCTGTTATTCAGAATGCTCAGGACCTGGGGTTTTCTGGTAACGGATCTTTCAGTAATTTGGTTCTTCATGAGAAGTCTACTATAAAAGCATGTAAACATTAAATAAACCCAATAGGCTGGTTTTGCTTCTAATAAGGATCAATCTAACGGTAGTTCGGATCAAGTACAATGTGCTGTTTTATTATTACAGAGAAAAGGCAGATGATTTTAAAAAATTTTATTTCATTATAATGGAGTCTAAGGGAGTGGATCTTTCCGTAATCTAAACTTTTTGGATAAATGTTTCCGGATAACGGATCCTATACTTTTATATAAGCCTCAGGTTAGGCTCAGGTTACAGAGCTCTGTAGAATATAATGGTGTCCTACAGAACTTATCTGTTATCTGCTAATTATCTGCTAATAACGTGTGCCGTTTAGCCTTATTTTAATTGCCTCTATTGTCACACAGCAGCTTTTTTAAATAAACTATAGTTGTGTTTCTAAAGCAAAGAGATCAGTTTTACCAGTGCAGGGTAACACTACATTATATTTTAATTAAAATGTTTATTTTTTGGTGTGACTGTTGTTTTAATGAGCATGTTTCAGTTTGAGTTAAAGGAATACTGCTGTACTAACCTTACCCCCAATAGCCTGCTGAACTTCTTATATTTTCTTCTCGCAAAAAGTGAGAAACATTAGGTGGGTGGAGATAGGTGGCCAGGGAAAGTTGCATCAATGTAGGAACGGTAGTTCTACTTTGCAACATACTGAAGCAAAAAAAATCAATGCAAAAATGTGCCTACAAAATATCTGCTACAGTTATTTGTGCTGTTAATGTTTGCATTTTTCTAACAAGAGTTACGTCACTGGATGTAACGTGTAGGGCAACGAAGTTGACAAAACACTGCACTTTGGGGCCATATTTTGTACTTTGCAAATTGTCCTGTAGTTAATAAATGATGTCTTTTCCTGCTGGCACTCTGGGCATATTCATACAAAAGATGTAGAAATGGACACACTTTTTAACCACAGTTCTAATTATGGAAAATATTAAAGCAGCTCCAGAACTATTTAAAAGACAAGCAGGGCCTGAACAGTGATCGCATATATATATATCTATATATCTATATATCTATCATCTGAACTCTGTGTTCCTTGTGAATTCCCAGTTCATATCTCACAACTATATGAAACCATTACAAATTAGATACTTTTTTTAAAAAAAATATTATTTTTCCACTCCGTTGATTCCTTAGGAACAAAGGGTATTGCGTAGTTGTTGAATCATTCAACACATACCTGAGTTCAATTCCCATTTCAGCTACTGTAGTGACCAACAGTGGTCATAGGCAAGTTGTTCAGTCTCTAAGCACCAAGCCTAGATGACAACGCAAATTCTGAAGACTGGATATATTTATGTGGAGAGATCCTTTTTTCAATACAAAGGATTTTGACTTTTCTCCCAGATTTCACCCACATACGCACTCCACATACGCACTTAGCAAAGTGCAATTTCAAGCGCTATGTTTTTTCCCCCCACAGTGTAGCATTTTTGTCCCTCTTGAACATTTACATACATTTATTTGACCAAGCACCCAGAAAATGGAAGTTATATATATATATATATATATATATATATATATATATATATATATATATATATATATATATATATATATATATATATATATATAATCCCACAGTCAAAAATATTGCCAGGTCAAAAATATTCAAATAATGAAAAGGAGGATCGGCACCCACTGTGATAGTAGTGAAAAAAAGATTATGTATTTTTCAGACAAAAATTACATCTTAATCCGACGTTTCGGACCCGCATGGGGCCCTTTCTCTCATCCTTGAGAAATTGCCCCATGCGGGTCCGAAACGTCGGATTAAGATGTAAGTTTTGTCTGAAAAATAAATAATCTTTTTTTCACTACTATCACAGTGAGTGCCGATCCGCCTTTTCATTATTTATATATATATATATATATATATATATATATATATATATATATATATATATATATATATATATATATATATATATATATATATATATATAGCTTAGACATGGTGCACACGGACAAACATAAACAATGCCTGTGTGCTGGTTAAAGACAACAATAGTAATAATCAAAAAGAAAACCGCACCAAACAGGTCTTTATATGAAAATATATATATATATATATATATATATATATATATATATATATATATATATATATATATATATATATAAAAAACAAAAGGTTTTATTTGATCAACGTTTCGGCTCAACAGCTGGAGCCGTCTTCAGGAACTAAAAATTGTGCATACAAACAAACAAACTTAAATACCTCCATTACCCACCAAACCGGAAGTTTTTAGTTCCTGAAGACGGCTCCAGCTGTTGAGCCGAAACATTGATCAAATAAAACCTTTTGTTTTTATATATATATATATATATATATATATATATATATATATATATATATATATATATATATATATATATATATATATATATATATATATATATATATATATATATATATATATATATATATATATATATAAAAATTAGAGGTCACCATAGAGGAAAATGAGCCCTTCCAGTAACCAGATGCACATTTGATCATTTTCTGTTAAACATAATACCTAGATTAGGATGGGAATACTAAGTATAGTCTTGTGTTACCACCTTAAAGAAAAAAGACTGCTTTCCTTGTGGAATATTAAGAACATTCTCTTTTCCCTGCCTAGCAATACATTAACCAAAACCTTTTGTTTTCTCGGCTACTTTATAGATAGAGTTTCTATGTATTCCATTATTAAGAGAAGTCCAGTGATGATAAACTATTGAACTGGTTTCACTTACCATAAATCAAGCAGAGCCCAGTGATCAGCTAATGCTCCTATTTAACAGAGAGCATAGTAAGTATTGTATGTTTGTAAAGTTTTACTTAAAATGATAAATGGTCTGCTCTTTTTCTGTAGTTTAAAGAAATTGTTTTACAAAAAGGTGCTATTACACAGCCGAGGCCTTTCACTTTATGATGCTACCATCTGCTGGTTATTGGCTGCACTTGTGTCTGATCACAATGAACATTTTCTTCTTGGTTTCTAGTGAATCACCTAAAGGAGCAGAAGAGCATTTATCAGGGTTCAACCCAACCTGTCAGTCATTCTTCAAAGAAATATTCTGCCAATTAAATGACCCAATTACAATTTTCAGCTCTATGACTTCAATACTCCTCAGATGTCCATCAGTTTACTTTCTCTCTGTGGGGCTAATTCACTGCTGCCCGTAGCAATCACAGATATTTATTTCCTTTTCACTCAAAACAAATTGCTGAGAATAGGAGGGAGAATTTCAGACTTCCAGTAACATTTACTTTGGACAATTGCTAGCATGGATTCATGCATAAGGCTAGCACTGCAAAATTAAAACTGTGTACATTTCACGGATTACTTGTAAAGGTCAAATGAAACCCAAAACAAACATTTACCTATAACGTTTACATACCATAGGGTTTCTGTACCTACCTAGACATAGAGCAATGTAATTTAAAGGGATTTTGTCATGAATTTTATGATGTTTTTATTTCTAAATTACAATGTTTACACTGCAAATGATTCACTCTACCATGTAAAATTTAATTCCTGAACCGCAAGTGTATTTTTTTTTTTTTTAGTTGTAATATTGGTGTGTATGCAGCCATTTCAAGTCATTTGCCTGATCATGTGCTTTCACAAAGAGCCAGCACTTTAGGATTGAAATGCTTTATGACAGGCTGTTGTTTCTCCTACTCAATGTAACTGAATGTGTTGCAGTGGAACCTTGATTTTACTATTGAGTGCTGTTCTTAGATCTACCAGGGAGCTGTTATCTTGTGTTAGGGAGCTGCTATCTGGTTACCTTCCCATTGTTCTGATGATGGGCTGCTGGGGCAGGGGGAGGGATGATATCACTCCAACTTGCAGTAAAGAGTGACTGAAGTTTATCAGAGCACAAGTCACATGACTGGGGGCAGCTGGGAAACTGACAATATGGCTAGCTGAAATGAAATGTATTTCAGTGCAGAATTCTGCTGGAGCAGCACTATTAACTAATGTGTTTTGAATTGTTTTTCCCCATGACAGTATCCCTTTAAGTAGAAAATCCTGATGCTGCCTTTTGTCACCTGAAATGTTGTAGATGCCCAGTGCACACACGTGAGTTGTTGATCAAAGGCCTTTGGTCATGCACATGCCACAGAACCTCACAGACTAATCTTGTAAATGATTCCAATGCATTTCTCCCCACTATAGTGTAGTTTCTATTACACTGCTTGGCAGACTCCTTTGCTTAAATCATTGGTTTATAAAGTAACATCAGTTGTCTAATCAAACTAATTGCTATGGTCTTGACTTTCTAATCCCCTATAGTATCTATACCCCAAAATGTTATGCTATAATATACAATATCTACATGTCCTAGGTAACGTTTCAAGAATTGGTTGGAGTGAAAATAAATGACACAAACCTGGTAATAAAAGTCCTAAGCATATCACAAACAGTAGTGGTCATCACAGGACAGTCCCAATGAGAAGCGTAAAGTTAATGGTTAGCCACAGGGCCCAGTTAGCAGGTAGAATATAATGACTGCTGCTAAGAGATCATTGTAGTGGTCGCATAGGGTGCATAAAGGCAGAGACCTATAGGAATGCAGAGACCTGTGTACATGCCCCATGATTACAGTGCTGCTTGTGTTCGGCAGCTCTGTATTCATGAGGGGTTGGTAGGTCGGGGGGAGACAGGAAAGGGTTTCTTCTCCTGCCCTCTATCCGTCCACTAATTTGCATATCAGTCAGAAATTAGAGAGTACCAGAAGGTACAGGCATCATGTACTTATCACCTGCTGTAATTGTAAGGACAGGGATTCATTCTGCAAATTGGCACTGTGCTAGTGCAAGAGCTAGACTTCCGACCCATAGATAGGTGTAGTTGCAAGCAGACCCAGGACACAACTGCCTTTTGAATGTGGCCTTTTGTTACCAGGGTTATAGGAAATGAGTCCTTCTATTGTCCCTGTTCTGGACAGAACACTTCTCCTAAGACGTATCCAAATAGTTTTTAATATTTAAATAAATATTCAAGAATGCCCAGTAAGGAAGATTTCTTTTGAATGAACAGCTATAGGGTTATACACTGCATGTACAACCAGCACAATGAAACACCTAAGTATTGTCACAGGGTTGTATACTAAATAATTCAAACCCCAAATTTAAAATGACCACTTTGCTTTAACAATTGCCAGTAAAAGTGATAGGATCATTAGCAATACCCATTGATGAGATCCATTTTTGCTTCTGTTGTTGTGAATAAGTTTAACCTGTATGACACTGGGCAATATTACAAAACAAGGGGGATGATTGACATCAAACAGGCATGGACCATACCAAGCTTGAATAAATCACTTACAAGAATAGAACGAATTCCATTAGAAAATATATTCTTTATTTATAATAGACTAATAAAATGTATTTAATGCTCCAGTGTATTATGTATAAGCCAGCTAAGTGTGTATGTATTGCTGCCGTTGTCAATTAAACAGATTAGTGTACCACATAATCCACACTCATGCTCCTTTGCCTTGAACAATGTCTCCAACTGCAAGTTTGAAATGATTATTTGCTGTAAAAAAACACTGTTTAGCTCCAGAGCTCACCAATTCTACAGACAGGCCTTCCATGTATAGAGAACAGTGCTGTTGATTCTTATGGAAGTAATAGATTTAGGAGACTTGGCATTTGGAAAAATCAAATGCTTAGGAATGAAGAACATTTTGTACAGAACATTAAGGTTCTTCATATTCAGATCAATTTCCAACCTCATTTGACACACTTAGCAAGATCATTTGCATCAGTCAACATATCACCCTGTCTAATGTTGGTTCAACTTTAGCCAAATCTGCTAGCAATCTGAATCAGAGCTTATTGGCTCATCACTGGTTGCCATGCTACTAGAATTTCTACAACCAACGAATGGTTCCATTTTTGAGAGAATTACTAAACAATCTATAGTTGCTTCTATGACTTATATCTAGCTACATACACTATGTGAGAAATTTGGCATTTAACCACCAACAGAATATAATTAAGATTCTTGCAATGTGGAACGGATATTCCAAACTAGAAGTTACACAATTTCTAAAGCTCTGGTAACATATTAGACTATTTTGACTGAATATTTTTATAAATTCTATCTCGGATAAAATGCAGACTATACCAGATTATTATCTGGAATGCTTGGGGACATGGTGTTTTCTTCATAATATGGAGCAATGTGCATTAAATGAAAACTATAAACCCAAAATAAATACTGAACCAACAGTATACTGTAAATATTCTTTTACACCTTTTAGCTTGAGCCCCTATTTTGTGATGTCCTGTGTGCTCCCTCATCATCATCTGACCCAAAGTGTGAGAATAAAACGTTGTATCTACTAGAAGAAAATCTTGAGCAACTGGAATCATTCAATTATTACTTAGCAAGTCCAGTTTCTCTAGATTGAATTCTACTACTGACCTGGATGAATGAAAACCTTCATAGGCATATTGATAGAACATTGTCCATTAATTGCCTCATGTGACCTAACATGTATGTGTGCCTAGGATCCCATGGGGGTGGCCCTTAGTACATAAAATGGCAATTTTCTATTTAGGATTAATATTTAGGATTACTCACTGGCACATACTTCTACAAAAAGTACATGTGTGTTTATTTAGATAAAGCAGGGTGCTAGTTCTTTTACATATGCAGCCACTATTGTAATCACATATAAATAGACGGAATCTGTGCAGGTACGAAAGCTATATAAGGTATTTGCACCTTAATATGTTTCTCTGATTGGCATTTAACCGGTCTGGCATGAAGTCAATTATGAACTGTGCACCAGTTCATCTACTGATTCAGGGGAAACCTGGAAGTACTGTTCTGCCCCTATAAAGGTGGTGGTAATTCCAGATTAGTGATGGGCGAATATGTCCCGTTTCACTTTACGAAATTTGCGAAACTCTGAAAAATTCTGCAAAGGGGCGATTAATTCACTAAACTAAAGTCAATAGGTGTTACAATTATTTTGACGCGACAATTTCAACAATTGTTACAAGCGCACGCTTTTCTCCAAATGCATTAAAGTCAACGAGCGTCCAAATCATTTTGACACGTGACAATTTTTATGCGTGCGGCAATTTTTACAAGCGCACTCTATTCTCCAAATGCATTAATAGGCATCCGAATAATTTTGACGTGCGACAATTTTGATGAATGACAATTTTTTTGTTACAGCGAATTTTCCCACTGTGAATTTTCGCTGCAGTTTCACGAAGATGTTCGCTGTCAACAAAATCCGGAAATTCACTGCAAATACATGTCTGCTGAATAAATTTGCCCATCACTATTCCAGAGCTGTCAACTTTTGAAATAGCTTAGATGGGGGAGTCTCGGCACACCACTGAAAAATATTCAGGTTTGTGAAATCACCATTGATGCCGGCGGAACTAATGTCATGCACATGACCTCTCCTGAAACTGCTATAACCACGCTGTGTATGCACATTTCGCTTTGCTGAGGTCACTGAACTGTTCTGTGCTTGCACACCACCAGATTTTTGCCTACAAATCTTTACAAAAACAGAAATCTGGGGAATGAATCAGAGGGATGGGAGACTGGAGGACAGAGCGGAAAATCTGGTAACTCTTGAAAAGTCGGGGAAGTTAACAGCTCTGTAATTCTCACGCATGCTGCTTCAAAGATTTTGACATAAGTGCTGGAAATGTTTCATCCCAACAATTTTGGAGCATTCATTAAAGCACACAGGCACAATTGTTCCAACTATAATCCATCCAAAGGCACAATTACACTGGGATTGTGGGGAGAAATGTTGCATTGTGGGTAAAACAAAAACATTTCAAATTGCATGGAAAATAGCAAAATAGCACTTTGGACTCATAAAAGTGCACAGGCACAATTGTGCCAACTGCAATCTATGCACAGCCACAATTACACCGAAATTGTGGGGGGAATGCTGTTTTATAGGTAAAATAAATTGCAAATTATATGGGGAATATCACTTTGGATGCTATTGCAAATGAGCCCTCCTGTCTCATTACAGAAGGAAAAGCAAATCAGTCAAAAATGACAAATGAAATTGCATTTCTCCGAGTTCTTTTTGTTGAGCTTACATTTTGAAAGATTATTAGATTCCCTTTTCATTATTGCTATTAGGAACAGTACAAACAGGCAAAGCTAATGAAATGTCAGTTCTCTTTCTTCTAAATTGCTTGATACGTCTTGGGTTATTTCAGATTCATATTAGGTGTAATAACAGCTTGTTGTTTTGACTTCACTTTCTTTGCAATTAATGAATAATAGAAGTTTTTTTTTTGATTAAGTCTGCTGCTGTAATTATTAGAAGTCACAGTCGGAAAATAAGATGAAGCAATGAGTTCCACAATCTGGTTCAGTTGGCCTTGTGTCTGCTAAGAACTTATAAATGCTTTCTGGACAGTTGTCTAATGAGAATAGCAAAGGTAACTCACATTGGGAAACAGATTTAACAGTCTTTACTGATGAACCATCATTTTCTGCTTAAATTGTAAGTGCAATATATTTTTTGTTACCGTATATACTCGTGTATAAGCCGACCCGTGTATAAGCCGAGGTACCTAATTTTACCTACAAAAACTGGGAAAACGTATTGACTTGCGTATAAGCCTAGACACAACTACAGCCCTGTCTCCCAGCAGCGCACATTCTGCCAAAGCGACCCCCCCAGCGATCAACCGGACTTCTTTGCAAAGCTGATGGTGACAGAGAATTGCCAAACGGATTACTGTGTGCATTGTCCCACTGTCCCACTACCATGTGCAGAGGGTGCTGTGTGATATTGCCATCACTGTTAATCTTTTGTATAACCAACAGATGGCGCTGTGTGATATTGCAGTCACTGTTAATCTTTCATATAACCAACAGAGGGCGCTGTGTGATATTGCAGTCCCGGTTATTCTTTTATACAACCAACAGATGGCACTGTGTGATATTGCAGTCCCTGTTATTCTTTCATACAACCAACAGATGGCGCTGTGTGATATTGCAGTCCCTGTTATTCTTTCATACAACCAACAGATGGCGCTGTGTGATATTGCAGTCACTGTTAATCTTTCATATAACCAACAGAGGGCGCACTGTTATTCTTTCATATAACCAACAGAGGGCATTGTGGGATATTGCAGTCTCTCCCCAAGTGAACTGTTGGTATAGGAATGATTAAAAGTGACTGCAATCTCAGCTATTCGGGTCGGTACCGCTGACCTGCGTATAAGCTGAGGTAGACTTTTTCAGCACATTTTGGATGCTGAAAAACTTGGCTTATATGCGGGTATATACGGTAATTAAAGCTGCTGATACAATCTTACACAATGGGAGCTCGTCCCATCTTTTATGTTTATTTGTAGACTTTGCCTGCTTGGGACCAGCAGATGATGGAGGGAGCGCCCCACGTGGAACATTTTTTGAAGTTGTCGAAGAATTTGCATTTAACCCTTGGAGCATCGAACATTTGTTTTTGACCTTCGGAGTATTTGGACTTTGTTATTTGTGTGCATTTAGTTCTACATACAACTGCCTTGAACCAGTTACCGCCCCTCTCTCTTATCTAAATCTTTTATATACATCTTTGGCAGGTCTGAGATGCCGGCTTTTCGGATTCGGACGTTTTGCATCCTGGGGTATAATAAATCTCGAAAAATGTGAGATTTTTATTTTTCGAGTTTTTGGCATTCAGACTTTAATAAATAACACCCCTACATGTATACATTATATACTGTATATTCCGAAGACAACAAATAATTTCAGTTTATAGAGAGGGGTAAAATATAAAAGTCCAGCTCACGTAAGAAAGTGCAACCATATCCTGCTGAGAGTGCAATATGTAAAGTTATGGAATGTTTCGGAGACAGCATATGGGGAGACAGCAGGCTTTGTTAGAGGCATGCCCCAAGAGCACACCATAAAAACTGATGACACACAACTGTCATTTATCCTTCGGGGACAAGGGAAAGTGCCTTTGAGTAAGACTAACAAATAGTTTCCTAAATAAAACTGCTGTTTTGCTTTATAACGTAACATTTCGGTTCCTGCTGGGACCTTTCTCAAGGAAAGGTACCAGCAGGGACCGAAACATTACTTTGGCTGGAACATGCTTCACTAAATACACTTTTTTTTACTTTTGAAAAATATCCCTGTGTTGCTGGTTCATTTGAGAGTACCATATATACTCGTGTATAAGCCGACCCGTGTATAAGCCGAGGTACCTAATTTACCTAAGAAAACTGGAAAAATGTATTGACTCGTGTATAAGCCTAGGGGCCCCATGTCAGATTCCAAAATGTGAATATCGAGACATAAAAGTCAGCTCATTTTTACATTTAAAAGAAATGATTTAACAGATAAAATCATATTGAGAAGTTTGTAGACAATTTTGAGAAAAAGGAGTAACAAAAACTATGGAACAGAAAACTATGAAATCAGAGGCTGCACACTACCTCCCCACCACCCGCACGGGGCCCCCAGCCACAAATTCCCCTCTGTCCCCCCTTCTCCCCCAGTGCTTACCTTCTTCATGTGTATTACAGCTGCTATTGAGTGGGGGAGGTCAGGAAGGAATGAAGGCAAGAAGCAGCTCTGCCAGCCGCAGGAGTGGATCTGGGCTGACGAGGCCCTGGGGGCCCACCTAATGTTCCCTCTTATTCCTTCTCGGCTATACGCTCCTTCCGCGGCCCCAGCAGGACTGTCTGTGACTGACTGTCACGATCGCCGCCCGGAGCAGGTCCAGGAGCTCCGGGCGGCGCGTCCTTCCCTGCCGGCGTTCGCTCCAAAAATGGCGGCGCCCATGGCCGCCACGTGGGTAGCGGCCATGGGCGCCGCCATTTTGGGAGCGAACGCCAGCAGGGAAGGACGCGCCGCCCGGAGCTCCTGGACCTGCTCCGGGTGGCGATCGTGACAGTCAGTCACAGACAGTCCTGCTGGGGCCGCGGAAGGAGTGGAATTGTTACAATGAAGTCAGCAGCGCTCTGCTCGCAGCGTCTAGTGGAAGCAGGAGAGTTACCCAGCCCCACATTGATGCCTTTGCGAATGCGACAAAAGCGACGTATATCTCGGTTGGATGGTCAGAAAGTAATGGTGACAGTCAGTCACAGACAGTCCTGCTGGGGCCGCGGAAGGAGCGTATCTATGGTATGACCCGCGTATAAGCCGAGGTTGAGTTTTTCAGCACATTTTGGGTGCTGAAAAACTCGGCTTATACGCGAGTATATACGGTACATATGTGATACTTTAACCGTGCAACTGGGTGAAGTTGAAAAGCGGAGTGCCACCCACCCCAACACTTCCACTCAGCACAGCACATGGTGAGGGTGAATTCCCAGCAACTCCAAGTAGAGCAGGTGTTTCATATATGTTTTGCACTCAGAGGGGCCCTGTCAGAAACATCCCTCAGCATCAACACTGAGCATTAGAACAGTACAGGGAAGCAGCAAACTCCCACCAGCTTGTATTGGAAATGGATCATTTTATTTTAAAGGAGAAGTAAAGTGATTGTAATCACTAAGCTGATACCCCTGGCCTGTGCTCCTGATTGCAGAATACTGCACTGGCCCCGGTTTCTTATTAGCGAGCGCCACAGTGTGAAACCAAAATGTATACACTGTCCTATAATAACAGCATACTGGATCTCACCATGTAAGACATTTAACTGTCGTCAGTAGGGATGGGCAAAATATTTTTTGTCGCATGACGACATGCAAGTCTATGGGCGTCATTTCTGCGGCAAAACAAGGTGAAAAAAAACGCCCGTGCCTAGTCATCAGAGTAAATGCTAAAAGAAGTCTTTCTGCTGGTGACAAATTCTGCATTCAGGCAACGGCCAACTGAGATATTCCCGATTTTGGTCCACTCAGTTTGCTTAAAGGGGCAGTATACCTCTTCTTCTGCATGAGTGCATTGAATAGGGTTTGTGCTGGATATACATTTGGCCTGTTGTTTTAATCATAACAAAATCTATGGCTTTTGTAATTTATTGCGTTAAACTGGGCAAAAAGGGAAACAAAAAGGACAAAAGAGAAACAAGAACAGATTGAATGTAACACTGACAACTTAAAATTGTCACTTGTACACCGTGTATCATGCCCAGACGGCCATTGCAGGCTTGCAGTACACAAAATGAATGATGCACAGTTATAGCATAAAAAGGAAAATACTTGCTTCCAGTATATTTGCAGCAATTTCTATCTAGAAGCCCAGTGTATCATCATATCTACATGATTGAACAGGCAGAGAGTTCACAGAACATATGATGATGATGATGATGATAATAATGAATATTGCTTGCCAAGTGTAGACTAGGGTTGTCACCTCTGCCATCAGCTAAACCTGAACAAAGGGGGCATGGCAGATAGCATTGGCGGGCAGAATGATGTCAATGGAGTTATGATGTTGGGTCAAGGTTAATGACCTTTTTCAGGAAAAAAACATCAGCCTTCCTATAAATTTATCTTTATTAATAACATTGGGATCAACCATCATTTTTACCAGCCAGGTGGCAACCCTAGTTACAGGAGAACAAAACCTCCACCCCTAGTTTTTAACTGATTGCCCCTTGTAGAGGTCACCTGCCTACCCCCCTCCCCAAGCCAACTGAAAATCCCCCTTGTAGAGAGGTTGTAGAGAGGGATATTCTGAGACAATTTGCAATTGGTTTTCATTTTTTATTATTTGTGGTTTTTGAGTTATTTAGCTTTTTATTCAGCAGCTCTCCAGTTTGCAATATCAGCAGACTGGTTGCTAGTGTCCAAATTAACCTAGCAACCATGCATTGATATGAATAAGAGTCTGAAATATAAATAGGAGAGGGTCTGAAAAGAAAGAGGAGTAATAAACAGAAGCAATAACAATACATTTGTAGTCTTGCAGAAAGCATTTGTTTTGTTTTTTTGGTGGGGTCAGTGACCCCCCATTTGAAAGCTGGAAAGAGTTGAGACGTAAAGGGCAAAGAAACCTGTAAAAAAACTTAAAAATAAAGGCCATTTGAAAAATTGCTTACAATTACAGGTATGGGATCTGTTATGTGGAATTCTCGGGACCTGAGGCATTCTGGATAACGGATCTTTGTGTAAGGATCTCCATGCCTTATGTCTACTAGAAAATCCCGTAAACATGAAATAAATCAAATATGCTGGTTTTGCTTTAAAAAAGGATGAATTATATCCTTGTTTGGAGCAAGTACAAAGTACCCTTTTATTATTACAGAGAAAAAGGAAATAATTTTTAAAAATTTGGATTATTTGGATAAAAGGGAGTTTATGGGAGATGGCCTTTCCATAAGTCAGAGTTTTCTGGATAACAGGTTTCCAGATAACAGATCCCATACCTGTAGTATGTTCTATAGCATACTAAAAGTTAATTTAGGTGATCAGCAGATCTGAAAGGACTGTTATTCCTACTGCTACCTCCTATGTCCCCTGCGTGATAGTGTTTTATGGCCTCCTGCTTGCTATTACATCATCAACAGCTTTGGTTAACTATCCTTTTCCTCTGTTTGAAATTTTATTCGTATATTATTATTATTATTATAAACCTGACATAAATGTATTTGACTCACAGAAGAGAATGGGGTTCAAGTCTAGGGATGTAGCGAACGTCGGAAAAAAAGTTCGCGAACATATTCGCGAACTTGCGCAAAAATGCGAGCGGTTCGCGAACCCCATAGACTTCAATGGGAAGGCGAACTTTAACATCTAAAAAAGACATTTCTGGCCAGAAAAATGATTTTAAAGTTGTTTAAAGGGTGCAACGACCTGGACAGTGGCATGCCAGAGGGGGATCAAGGGCAAAAATTTATCTGAAAAATCTGCCTGTGTGTGCTTGGAAGAGATAGTGTAGGGGGAGAGCTGTTAGTGATTTCAGGGACAGATGATAGTAAGTTTGCTGGCTAGTAATCTGCTTGATACTGCTCTGTATTGGAGGGACAGAAGTCTGCAGGGATTTGAGGGACATTTTAGCTTAGGTAGCTTTGCTGGCTAGTAATCTACTGTTCTCTTTAAACAACTGCCATACATTGACCTTGTAGGCATTGTTTGCCCAGTTTTTTTGGACGCAGCCACTGAAGCACAGTTGCCAGAAAAAATATGCCATATAAATGCTGAAAATAGTCATTTTTCGCCATACGTTGACCTTGTAGACATTGTTTGCCCAGTTTTTTTGGACGCAGCCACTGAAGCACAGTTGCCAGAAAAAATATGCCATATAAATGCTGAAAATAGTCATTTTTCGCCATACGTTGACCTTGTAGACATTGTTTGCCCAGTTTTTTTGGTTGCAGCCACTGAAGCACAGTTGCCAGAAAAAATATGCCATATAAATGCTGAAAATAGTCATTTTTTGCCATATACGTTGAGTCAACGTATGGCAAAAAATGACTATTTTCAGCATTTATGTGGCATATTTTTTCTGGCCTCTGTGCTTCATTGGCTGCGGCCAAAAAAACTGGGCAAACAATGCCTACAAGGTCAACGTCGTTGACCTTGTAGGCATTGTTTGCCCAGTTTTTTTGGCCGCAGCCACTGAAGCACAGAGGCCAGAAAAAATATGCCATATAAATGCTGAAAATAGTCATTTTTTTGGTCGCAGCCACTGAAGCACAGTTGCCAGAAAAATTATGCCATATAAATGCTGAAAATATAAATTTTTTTGGTTGCAGCCACTGAAGCACAGAGGCCAGAAAAATTATGCCATATAAATGCAGAAAATATGCATTTTTTTGGTCGCAGCCACTGAAGCACAGTTGACAGAAAAATTATGCCATATAAATGCTGAAAATATAAATTTTTTTGGTTGCAGACACTGAAGCACAGAGGCCAGAAAAATTATGCCATATAAATGGAGAAAATATGCATTTTTTTGGTTGCAGCCACTGAAGCACAGAGGCTAGAAAAATTATGCCATATAAATGGACAAAATATGCATTTTTTTGGTTGCAGCCACGGAAGCACAGAGGCCAGAAAAATTATGCCATATAAATGCAGAAAATATGCATTTTTTTGGTTGCAGCCACTGAAGCACAGAGGCCAGAAAAATTATGCCATATAAATGCAGAAAATATGCATTTTTTTGGACGCAGCCACTGAAGCACAGTTGCCAGAAAAAATATGCCATATAAATGCTGAAAATAGTCATTTTTCGCCATACGTTGACCTTGTAGACATTGTTTGCCCAGTTTTTTTGGTTGCAGCCACTGAAGCACAGAGGCCAGAAAAAATTAAACCAGTAGGGTTTGCACCCTAGTTTGTAACGGTGGCGGAGGGAGGAGGACGCTAAAGGACAGCTGTGTGTGGAGTCATGAGGCTTGAAGAGAAGGACAGCTGCATAGAAGTCAGAACAAGTCTTCCGGCGTGCAGTAACCCTCCGAGATCCACCCCTCATTCATTTTAATAAAGGTCAGGTAATCGACACTTTTGTGACCTAGGCGAGTTCTCTTCTCAGTTACAATCCCTCCTGCTGCACTGAAGGTCCTTTCTGAGAGCACACTTGAGGCTGGGCAAGACAAGAGGTTCATGGCAAATTGTGACAGCTCTGGCCACAGATCAAGCCTGCGCACCCAGTAGTCCAGGGGTTCATCGCTCCTCAGAGTGTCGATATCTGCAGTTAATGCCAGGTAGTCCGCTACCTGCCGGTCGAGGCGTTCTTTGAGGGTGGATCCAGAAGGGTTGTGGCGCTGCCTTGGACAGAAAAACATTTGCATGTCTGATGTTACAGACCGGCCAAAGGGCTTTGTCCTTGCAGGTGTGCTCGTGGCAGGATTACTGGCACCTCTGCCCCTGGAATGTTGATGAGTTCCTGAAGTGACATCACCCTTAAAAGCATTGTACAACATGTTTTGCAGGCTGGTTTGTAAATGCCGCATCTTTTCGGACTTGTGGTATGTTGGTAACATTTCTGCCACTTTATGCTTGTACCGAGGGTCTAGTAGCGTTGCGACCCAGTACAGGTCCTTCTCCTTAAGCCTCTTGATACGGGGGTCCTTCAACAGGCATGACAGCATGAAAGACCCCATTCTCACAAGGTTGGATGCAGAGCTATCCATCTCCGCTTCCTCATTATCAAGGACTGCATCATCCACGGTCTCCTCCCCCCAGCCACGTACAAGACCAGGGGTCCCCAAAAGGTCACCACTAGCTCCTGTGAAGCCTGCTCCTGTTGGTCCTCCTCCTCCTCCTCCACAAAGCCACCTTCCTCCTCTGACTCCACTTCTGGCACCTCTCCCTGCGTTGCAGCAGGTGCCTGGGTTCGTTCTGGTGATTCCGACCATAAATCGTGCGCTTCCAGCTCCTCGTCACGCTGGTCTACAGCCTCATCTGTCACTCGTCGCACGGCACGCTCCAGGAAGAAAGCGAAGGGTATTAGGTCGCTGATGGTGCCTTCGGTGCGACTGACCATATTTGTCACCTCTTCAAAAGGTCGCATGAGCCTGCAGGCATCGCGCATAAGCACCCAGTAACGGGGGAAAAAAATCCCCAGCTCTGCAGATCCAGTCCTACCACCCAGTTCAAAAAGGTACTCGTTGACGGCCCTTTGTTGTTGCAGCAGACGTTCCAACATAAGGAGCGTTGAATTCCAGCGAGTCTGGCTGTCTGAAATCAAACGCCTGACTGGCATGTTGTAGCGCTGCTGAATGTCAGCAAGGCGTGCCATGGCTGTGTAGGAACGTCTGAAATGGGCCGACACCTTTCTGGACTGGGTGAGAACGTCCTGGAATCCTGGGTACTTGGAGACAAAACGTTGGACTATTAAATTTAACACATGTGCCATGCAGGGCACATGTGTTAAATTTCCCAGTCTCAACGCTGCCAACAGATTGCTTCCATTGTCACACACCACTTTTCCGATCTGCAGTTGGTGTGGGGTCAGCCACCGATCGGCCTGTGACTGCAGAGATGACAGGAGTACAGATCCGGTATGGTTTTTGCTTTCCAGGCACGTCATCCCCAAGACAGCGTGACAACGGCGTACCTGGCACGTCGAATAGCCTAGGGGGAGCTGGGGGTGCACAGGTGTGGAGGAGGAGAAGGAGGACCCAGCAGCAGAGTAAGAAGAAGAAGAGGAAGAAGACGAGGTAGAGAGCGATGGAGGAGTAGAGGTGGTGGCAGAACCGCGTGCAATCCGTGGCGGTGACACCAACTCCACTGTTGTTGTTGTTGTTGAGCTACCCATTCCCTGCTTCCCATTCCCAGCCATTACCAAGTTCACCCAGTGGGCAGTGTAGGTGACATACCTGCCCTGACCATGCTTGGAGGACCATGCGTCAGTAGTCATATGGACCTGTGGCCCAACACTAAGTGACAGAGATGCGGTAACTTGGCTCTGCACATGTTGGTACAGGTGTGGTATTCCCTTTTTAGAAAAAAAATTGCGGCTGGGTACCTTCCACTGCGGTGTCCCAATTGCTACAAATTTGCGGAAGGCCTCAGAGTCCACCAGCTGGTATGGTAAAAGCTGGCGGGCTAAGAGTGCAGACAAGCCAGCTGTCAGACGCCGGGCAAGGGGGTGACAGTCAGACATTGGCTTCTTACGCTCAAACATGGCCTTCACAGAAACTTGGCTGGTGGCAGATGACTGGGAATGGGAACAGGTGGTCAAGGTGGAAGGCGGAGTGGAGGGTGGTTCAGATGGGTCAAGGAGAGCAGAGGTAGAGCAGTAAGATGCTGGACCAGAAGGAGTGTGGCTTTTAGTTTGCCTGTTGCCTTTGAGGTGTTGCTCCCAAAGTGCTTTGTGCTTGCCGCTCATGTGCCTTCGCATAGAAGTTGTACCTATGTGGCTGTTGGGCTTACCAAGGCTCAGTTTCTGACTGCACTCATTGCAAATTACAATGCTTTTGTCAGAGGCACACACATTAAAAAAATCCCACACTGCTGACTTTTTGGAAGTGTGCGATCTGGCGGTAACAGTAGAAGTTGGCGGCATTGGCGGCAATGGCGGGTGCGTTGGCTGGCTGAACACAGGTGCCGATACATGTTGTTGCCCTACTGATCCCTGCGGGCTGTCCTCCCTGCTTCTTCTAAGTCTTATTCTCCTACTGCCTCTCTGACTCTCCGTCTCTCCATCTGAACTACCCTCCTCTTGCTCTCTTCTACTAGGCACCCACAAAACATCAATCTCCTCATCATCATTCTCCTCAGATGCATCAATTTCTTCTGACACATCACAGAAGGAAGCAGCAGCGGGGACCTCCTCCTCATCACTCATCATTATGTCCATCTCTGTCGTGTTCTCTGCCAGAATTAAATCTGGTGTAACGTCCTCATCTCCTTCATCTTCTTCTGCCAATAATGGTTGCGCATTACTCAGTTCAAGAAACTCATGGGAAAATAACTCCTCTGACTCCAGTGAAGAAGGGGCACCGGTGGTGGAGGAAGTGTTACGTGGGGTGGCCATAGCAGTGGAGGATGAGGAGGATGTTGTGGTAAAGTTAGAAACGGTAGAGGATGGGGTGTGCTGTGTAAGCCAGTCAACTACCTCTTCAGCATTTTGGGAGTTCAGGGTCATTGGCTTTTTAAAACTGGGCAATTTGCTAGGGCCACAGGATTGCATAGCAGCACGGCCCCTAGCACGGCCTCTGCGTGGCGGCCTGCCTTTGCCTGGCATTATTTTTAAAAAAACAACAACAACAAAAACTCAGTTGGTTTTTCTGGAAACGATAATACACACAGCTAGATGGCGGTTTGAAGAAAACACTGTGCAAATAATGCCTACAAGGTCAACGTATACACAGCGGTGGATACGGATTACGTAAAATATAAGAATGCTGCTTGAAAAAAAGTAACTCAAGTGGTTTTTCTAGAGACGATAATATTATCAATATTTAGACAAAATGTGAACAAGCTCACACAGCTAGATGGCGGTTTGAAGAAAACACTGTGCAAATAATGCCTACAAGGTCAACGTATACACAGCGGTGGATACGGATTACGTAAAATATAAGAATGCTGCTTGAAAAAAAGTAACTCAAGTGGTTTTTCTAGAGACGATAATATTATCAATATTTAGACAAAATGTGAACAAGCTCACACAGCTAGATGGCGGTTTGAAGAAAACACTGTGCAAATAATGCCCACAAGATCAACGTATACACTACTACAGCGGTGGATACGGATTACGTAAAATATATTATGGCTGCTTGAAAAAAGTCACTCCGGTGTTTTTTCTGGAGACGGTAATATTATGGATATTTAGACAGAATGTGAACAAGGTCACACAGCTAGATGGCTGTTGGTTGAATAACACACTGGGCAAAAAATGCCTACAGGGCAAATAATGCCTAAAAGGTCAACTTATACACTACTACAGCGATGGATACGGATTACGTAAAATTTATTATGGCTGCTTGAAAAAAGTCACTCCGGTGTTTTTTCTGGAGACGGTAATATTATGGATATTTAGACAGAATGTGAACAAGGTCACACAGCTAGATGGCTGTTGGTTGAATAACACACTGGGCAAAAAATGCCTACAGGGCAAATAATGCCTAAAAGGTCAACTTATACACTACTACAGCGATGGATACGGATTACGTAAAATTTATTATGGCTGCTTGAAAAAAGTCACTCCGGTGTTTTTTCTGGAGACGGTAATATTATGGATATTTAGACAGAATGTGAACAAGGTCACACAGCTAGATGGCTGTTGGTTGAATAACACACTGGGCAAAAAATGCCTACAGGGCAAATAATGCCTAAAAGGTCAACTTATACACTACTACAGCGGTAGTAAAATAAAAAAAAGTAAAATAAAAAAAAAAAATGAATATTAAAAAAAAAAAATTACAGTTGGTGCTGCTGAACTACTAGGAGCAGCAGATTAGCACACCAGTCCCACTCCCCAACACTGCTAGACTAATAGCACTGGGCTCTTATAGTAGTAGTAGTAGTAGTAGTAGTAGTAGTAGTAAAACAACAAAAAAATAAATAAAAGCAGTCCTTACAAGGACTACTGTTATTGCAGCAGTCAGCAGATGAGATCAGAAGCAGGACAGCTGCCCACTGCAGCTACATACAGAGCACTGCAGTAGAAGGTAGATTACTAGCCAGCAAAGCTACCTAAGCTTAAATGTCCCTCAAACCCCTGCAGACTTCTGTCCCTCCAATAACAGAGCAGTATCAAAACGATTACTAGCCAGGAAACTTTCAACTGTCCCTGAAATCACTAACAGGCAGCAGCTCTCTCCCTACACTATCTCTTCAGCACACACAGGCAGAGTGAAAAAAACGCTGCAGGGCTTCGGTTTTTATAGGGAAGGGGAGTGGTCCAGGGGAGAGCTTCCTGATTGGCTGCCATGTACCTGCTGGTCTGGGGTGAGAGGGCAAAAAAAAGCGCCAACAATGGCGAACCCAAAATGGCGAACGTCGCGCGACGTTCGCGAACTTCCGGCGAGCGCGAACACCCGATGTTCGCGAGAACAAGTTCGCCGGCGAACAGTTCGCGCCATCTCTATTCAAGTCAGATGATGGAACCTGTTGAGGGAGGAGACCATAGCAAAGTGACAGATTGGCCTTGGTTCTATATGTACAATCTGACTGTCACACTACTTGTACTTGTCAGGGCTCACAGTCACTACTGATATTCTAGAAATCCTAAAAGCCCATATAAACTGTCATTGTGTTTCCCAGATAATCATCCCTTTATCGGCACACAATCCTCTGGAAGGGCAGGATTAGATAAGGCACCAAGACACATTTGTTATGGTGACTTAGTAAGGATTATGTTATGCAAGGTGCTTTAATCTACGTGATTTTACTAAGGGCCTTTACACATGGTGTTTGTGGCTGTGCCCCCTGAGGTTAATCCTTCATGCGATTTAAAGCTGAGGAACGGACCCATGCCTCCTGATTAGGCTGTACTCGTTGAGGCGCACGTAAGTGAATGCCGGTGGAATGCAATTAGCAAGAGTCATTTGGAGCAGGAGTAGTTTCCCCGTTACCACTTAAAAATGCCAGTGTGATCTGACAATTTTAACTCTGATCAAAAACCTATTCAAAGTTTTTGATCAATTATTGTTCCGTTCCTTAGTGCTCTTGTGTTTGCTCCTGGGACTGATTTAAATGTGCCCTACTTTCTCTCGTTTCTAAACAAAAGTGCAAAGCCACAATTCACATGCAGTTTTCTACAGGCTTAAACTATGTCCACAAAGGTATTTGGGCCAAGTTCTGGTTAAATGAACTGGCTTGAATTAACACCTTCCTGGAGGAGCAGTTCCCTTAGGGTTCATACAGGCCTGTAAAAGAAGGCTAGCTCGAACATTGTTGCTATAGGTTTGAGCTCACTGCACTGCTGGGAACTACTAAATAAAGGTGGTTTGCATCAAGCTGTGTTCATCCATTTCCAGCAGTGGAGTGAGTACAAATACATAGCAATCAATGGAATCTGCACCGATTCTAAGCTAATAGCCGCCTGAGGCTGCTGCAGTGCCCCCCCCGCCACCATTAGTGCAGGAACATTAATGCGGAGAGCGCAATTGCGCTCTCTCGCATTAGTAAACACGGAAATTCGGCTCTTAAAAAAGGTACCAGGAGCAGCTTTTTGCCGCCCCTGGACACCTCTCCGGCGTTGTCGCCTGAGGCGAGTTTCCCAACTCGCCTCATTGGCGGCGTGCCCCTGAATGGACTGCATATGCTCCTTGCAATGTAACGCATTAAAGAGCCACCACAAGGGAACACACCAGTAAATGCTTGTCTGTAAGAGCCCTTAGTGTTTTGAGCTGCGCTCACCTGCGTTCCGGTTTCATGCGTTCAGCCGCAGGGGAGCGCAGGAGTAAACACACGCCATTACTGTCAAGGGGGCTGTACTCACACAGATGCATGTAAGCGCCGAACGCAGGTTGAGGCACAGCATGTTACCTGCATTCCAGTTTCATGCATTCAGCCGCAGGGGAGCGCAGCTGAAAACGCTTGTGTGTAAGGGCCCTTAGTTTGATTCACCTACCTCCTTCAAACAACTGAATCGTGAATTGCACTTGACTGATTCTGTGCAATACCCAGAATGGGTACAGGCACACAAAAGACTGTCATCCCAACTTGGGCACATTTGCCAATACAGGCTCTGATTCCTGCCCACATTGTTAAATACATGTGCAAGTTCAAACTCACCGTTATGCAGATGGTTTTTTCATGCTGATATTCCGGGGGGAAACAAATTGCCACACGATAAGGATGACTGCGCTCTGGGAGATCGGTTTAGTAAGCCTTTCGATCTCAGTGTACACCCCCACCTCAGGTGTAAAGTTAGTCAAATCAATCTGGAATTACTGAGAGAATCAGCCTACAAATGGGCCTTTATTGCCACAACATGTTTCGAGGCCTTGGGCCCGAAATATGTTGCGGCAATAAAAGCACATTTAGCAACAAGCACTGGTTGTCGGCTGATTCTCTCAGTAATTCCAGATTGATTTGATTCTGGGGGGAAAATACTGCATTTTAGATAAAAGGAAAGTGGCGTTTTACATGCATTTTTGTGTTTAGTGCTGCTCGGAATTTTTTTACTATATCTGCATGCTTGTTCGCACGATGAAGACAACATATGGTGGCTAACAAATATGTTTGCAATTTGTTTTCAAATCTGTTACAGGTATGGGATCCGTTATCCAGAAGCCCATTATCTAGCCCCCAATTACGGAAAAGTTGTCTCCCATAGACTCCATTATAATCAAATAATCCAAATTTGTAAGAATCGTTTGATTTTTCAAGAGTACCTTGTACTTGATCCAAGATATAAAAAGCCTTATTCCAAGCAAAACCAGCTAATTGGGTTCATTGATTTTCTCACAGACTTAAGGTATGAAGAGCCAAATTATGAAAAGATCCATTATTCAGAAAACCCCACGTCCCCCACATTCTGGATAACAGGTCCCATACCTGTATTCGTTTTATAAGTTTCCCAGCTACCATTGATAATGGTGGTAGGGTTTAAGTTCTTGTTTTCCAGCCTGCACCCTGACTTGGTAGATTCCCCAAACACGGAAAACTTAATAAGCATGAATAAACATGTGTACCAACGTCACAATGAGAACTTGATTTTGGTAATACGGCAGGTTTCTTCTTATGATCGTAGCAAATTATTAAAATAGTGCATATTTATGGGAACATTTACATGCAGCAGAGAAAGGGTTAAGTCAGCAAAGCACTATGTATTATTTTGGAGCTCTACAAACACCGTCCATGTTCCTTTGTATTGTACTGATGAAAGGGATTTCTATGTACATTTAGTGAATTAAATTGAATGTTTTTCAGAATGCAGAATCCAAGAAAGGAAATGATTTCTCAGCTCCATAACCTTTGTGCACTGGGTGATAGGACAAAGCTGCACGCTCTTCTCAGCCATTCATCTTCAGTCATTAATGAAACAAGTGAACATGGATGGAGTGCTCTTATGTTTGCTGCTCGAAACGGACACTTTGATGTTGTAAATGTACTGCTGGAGAAAGGGTAAATAAATGTACATGTCTTTCACTGTCCTGTT
This sequence comes from Xenopus petersii, assembly GCA_038501925.1. Lineage (NCBI taxonomy): Eukaryota > Metazoa > Chordata > Amphibia > Anura > Pipidae > Xenopus > Xenopus petersii. The sequence continues at coordinate 168,703,277 of CM076673.1, forward strand.
TGCTTAGACTGGACACATTGGGGGAGGAGACACAGACTGAGTCAATTATTTTCAGCCAGCAAACCAAAGAATCCCTGAATTGATCAAACATTTAAAAATGGTTTGAGATTACCTCTAAAAATCAAAGAAAAATAAGTGAAAATCCTATCATACTTACCAAGATTTTCCTTTCCTGGACTGTAGCATGGCAGTGGGCAACCAATGGGATTCACTCCCGTCACGTGACCTAAATTAGCAAGCAATCAATAAATTTGGCTCCCCACCCCCAGGCATCCATCTCATTGACTTAAACAGAGAGCTCTCCCCACTAGGGTCGGGAAGCCATGCCCACTGCCATGCTACAGTCCAGGAAAGGAAAATCTCGGTAAGTATGATAGGATTTTCACTTTTCCTGTTCCTTCGCATGGCAGTGGGCAACCAATGGGATGTACAAAAGCATCATATATAGGGAGGGTATAACCAAGAGAGCTAACTGATATACAGGTCACTGCACCCTCCAACTAGAGTATTTATTTCAAAGATCAACTTTGGTACCGTGGATAGCTGACCGAAGGCAATCACATTCAACAATATTCAATAGAATAGACCACCATGCAGTTGCAAAAGCATTAATAGGTTTTCCCATTGAGAGATTAAACATTGAAAAGGGACATGGCAATACAGTTGCATGATATGAGGATACCTTAGAATGTTACTCCACCTTGTAGCATACTCACCACTCCACTTATATTTGTAGTACTATAGGGCTCCGTTTTATGGATAATACATTTATATACTTACAGTTTTCGAGAGGTGAACCCTGGTTAAACCTGTTATAAAGATAGATTATTAGTTCAATATATTAACAAGTTCATGCAGAAGCCCAATATGTACCGGATAAATCCAGGTAGACCTATGGCAGGATTATGTAGTATGATCCTTTGATTAATTAATCTAATAACAGTAATTCATTATCCCTATAATTGCTATACCATAATGTATAATAATGTATTAATATACAAACGTCTCAATAGTAGGCATTACCAAGAAATACCACAATAGTACCATACCGACTATTTAAAGTTATTGCAAGAGAATGACATCGCAAATGGATATATAGTTTATATTCTATTAGTTTGCCAATTAGTATCAAGACTTCGCCGCTCTGATGGTGAGCTGTAAAATAAAATACACACAGTATTATAATGGAGAATATTGTGGAACAGCAATAATTTGCGACAAAACCCTCATTATTAACTTACTGAAAGCCAGACTATAGCTGATGAAGATTTCTTGTTTCATGTTGTATATTAAGTTCATTTGAACGGTCTCACTTAGGAAAGCTGTAGCCATACATATTGTATCAAAAATAGCATAGAAAGCTTATAGCCACTTTAGGAGGGCCGTATGGTGATAAATACCATAACAGAAAATTAAGATAAAGTGCTGAATATATGGTAGACATTCCACGTGGAAGGAGACCAAGCATAGCATGGACCTGGTACTTGTAGAAAAGGTACTGCCGTAATGCTCCAGAATGCATATCTAACTATTAGGTGAACCACCCTCAATTTAATTAGTCTGACACCATATGTCCCACTATCATTGTATCCTACTGCATTGTGTATTTTTATACATATTAACGGGAAGGAACATTTTGCTAAATGAATAACTGTCTGCGTCTCAGAGTCTCCTGGTAATCGCTTAAACTCCCCATACTTACCATTTTTTGCATGCCTGCATTTTAAATGCTGCATTGTTATCATGTGGGATCAATGATACTCCCTGGCCAGTACCAGTTGAATGCTGGTAAAGATAATAGAATATAGGACAGCCTAGGAATTGAAACACCAATGAAGAGTTGCAATCATTTGAATACCACGTTACAAACAGATTTCTAAGTATACATTTGAAATGCTTAACTGCAGATGCAATACCGTTATAATATAATAATGAGCCACATCATGGGAGTAATTAATAACTGTAGAGGAGTATTTGCAACCCCTATACCTAAAATGACAACCCTCAAAAAAAGTCGGGGGAAGTATCCACACTGGGATCTGAACCCTGGACTCGTCGGGGGAAGACCAGCGCTTTACCAATTGTGCAACAAGGTTGGTTCATAGTATGGTTTATAATTTCAAAGTTTCCTGAATGCATAAGCCTTGTACTTTACAGGGTCATGATATAATGGTAGTGAACTGCCGTGCTGTATAAAATAATACTGCTTAATGGACAAGGTACCACTAGCTGCGAATATGCACCCAAAACCTTGCATGGCGAGAAGTCATATTATAGGGATTATAAAAACATTAATAACCCAATATCTAAACACATTAGTAAAAGTACAGCAAAGGTGCTCAGTAATCTATACGTTACGAAGCTATATGTCACTTTAGGCTAGCCATGTACAACTGGGTTGTATAATAATTGTATCATTATAATAAGACACAGCATTATCTATCCAGTATTCATATATTTTGGAATTAATATATATATATATATATATATATATATAACCTGCCGAGACCTGCACCCATGAGTGCAGTACACTTAGTGTTGATATATGCTATTGAGCATAGTTGAGATAACCTACAGAGTACACCGTAGGATAGAATCATGGAAAAAGGCCACAACCCCAGTACAATTTATCGAACAGCCATGAAGAGCTTCAGCAATGTAATGAATGGTATATCATAATGACTTCAGAAGTTGTGATGTGACAATAGCTGGATTAACCTGGAGAGGTACTCCTCACCTCTTTTGAAGGGAATATGAAGACCTGAATCACCATGTTAAAATGGTGCATGAACCATAAATGTAGAATATCCATCATGATAGTACTTACACAGCTGTAAGGCCATATCAATGGACTGCAGAAAGGTTTACGTATCTATTGTAATAGTGTTCATGTCTGCAGAAATTGCAATGTGGTAAACATGTTGCACTTCCGGATTGTCCTTTGTATTCATATGTTTAAATGCTGTCAACTGTAAAGATTGCAATATGTTAATATATTGAATTGCATAGTACAAGCACCTAATTGAATGACTACATTATGATGGGCAGGTTACATGCAGATGTCTTAGTAAGGCAATAAATGAAATCAAGGGTACCCTTAGTATGATGCAAGGGTGTGATTAGAACCCCACTGAATGGTTATATTATGATAATACGGATGTTTGCAGACACAGTTGTATGAACTGCAGAATTGCACCTGTAGGACAGACTATGGCCTCCACATGCTCAATGACTAAGCACCACCGCAGTGAAAACTTTTGCAAGGGCTTGTCCTGCAGATACAAGTCTTGTGTGCTGGTGTGTTTTTTTGTTCCAGTTACTGGGAGGTTACCGTATCCTCCATCCGTTGAGCACCGAGCTAATCTATACAGCTGCATAACGGGTGTGCGAGGGTTAGGGATGTAGCGAACGTCGGAAAAAAAGTTCGCGAACATATTCGCGAACTTGCGCAAAAATGCGAGCGGTTCGCGAACGGTTCGCGAACCCCATAGACTTCAATGGGAAGGCGAACTTTAACATCTAAAAAAGACATTTCTGGCCAGAAAAATGATTTTAAAGTTGTTTAAAGGGTGCAACGACCTGGACGGTGGCATGCCAGAGGGGGATCAAGGGCAAAAATGTATCTGAAAAATCTGCCTGTGTGTGCTTGGAAGAGATAGTGTAGGGGGAGAGCTGTTAGTGATTTCAGGGACAGATGATAGTAAGTTTGCTGGCTAGTAATCTGCTTGATACTGCTCTGTATTGGAGGGACAGAAGTCTGCAGGGATTTGAGGGACATTTTAGCTTAGGTAGCTTTGCTGGCTAGTAATCTACTGTTCTCTTTAAACAACTGCCATACGTTGCCCTTGTAGGCATTGTTTGCCCAGTTTTTTTGGACGCAGCCACTGAAGCACAGTTGCCAGAAAAAATATGCCATATAAATGCTGAAAATAGTCATTTTTCGCCATACGTTGACCTTGTAGACATTGTTTGCCCAGTTTTTTTTGGACGCAGCCACTGAAGCACAGTTGCCAGAAAAAATATGCCATATAAATGCTGAAAATAGTAATTTTTCGCCATACGTTGACCTTGTAGACATTGTTTGCCCAGTTTTTTTGGACGCAGCCACTGAAGCACAGTTGCCAGAAAAAATATGCCATATAAATGCTGAAAATAGTCATTTTTTGCCATATACGTTGAGTCAACGTATGGCAAAAAATGACTATTTTCAGCATTTATATGGCATATTTTTTCTGGCCTCTGTGCTTCAGTGGCTGCGGCCAAAAAAACTGGGCAAACAATGCCTACAAGGTCAACGTCGTTGACCTTGTAGGCATTGTTTGCCCAGTTTTTTTGGCCGCAGCCACTGAAGCACAGAGGCCAGAAAAAATATGCCATATAAATGCTGAAAATAGTCATTTTTTTGGTCGCAGCCACTGAAGCACAGTTGCCAGAAAAATTATGCCATATAAATGCTGAAAATATAAATTTTTTTGGTTGCAGCCACTGAAGCACAGAGGCCAGAAAAATTATGCCATATAAATGCAGAAAATATGCATTTTTTTGGTCGCAGCCACTGAAGCACAGTTGACAGAAAAATTATGCCATATAAATGCTGAAAATATAAATTTTTTTGGTTGCAGCCACTGAAGCACAGAGGCCAGAAAAATTATGCCATATAAATGGAGAAAATATGCATTTTTTTGGTTGCAGCCACTGAAGCACAGAGGCTAGAAAAATTATGCCATATAAATGGAGAAAATATGCATTTTTTTGGTTGCAGCCACTGAAGCACAGAGGCTAGAAAAATTATGCCATATAAATGGAGAAAATATGCATTTTTTTGGTTGCAGCCACTGAAGCACAGAGGCCAGAAAAATTATGCCATATAAATGCAGAAAATATGCATTTTTTTGGTTGCAGCCACTGAAGCACAGAGGCTAGAAAAATTATGCCATATAAATGGACAAAATATGCATTTTTTTGGTTGCAGCCACTGAAGCACAGAGGCCAGAAAAATTATGCCATATAAATGCAGAAAATATGCATTTTTTTGGTTGCAGCCACTGAAGCACAGAGGCTAGAAAAATTATGCCATATAAATGGACAAAATATGCATTTTTTTGGTTGCAGCCACTGAAGCACAGAGGCCAGAAAAATTATGCCATATAAATGCAGAAAATATGCATTTTTTTGGTTGCAGCCACTGAAGCACAGAGGCCAGAAAAATTATGCCATATAAATGCAGAAAATATGCATTTTTTTGGACGCAGCCACTGAAGCACAGTTGCCAGAAAAAATATGCCATATAAATGCTGAAAATAGTAATTTTTCGCCATACGTTGACCTTGTAGACATTGTTTGCCCCGTTTTTTTGGACGCAGCCACTGAAGCACAGAGGCCAGAAAAAATTAAACCAGTAGGGTTTGCACCCTAGTTTGTAACGGTGGCGGAGGGAGGAGGACGCTAAAGGACAGCTGTGTGTGGAGTCATGAGGCTTGAAGAGAAGGACAGCTGCATAGAAGTCAGAACAAGTCTTCCGGCGTGCAGTAACCCTCCGAGATCCACCCCTCATTCATTTTAATAAAGGTCAGGTAATCGACACTTTTGTGACCTAGGCGAGTTCTCTTCTCAGTTACAATCCCTCCTGCTGCACTGAAGGTCCTTTCTGAGAGCACACTTGAGGCTGGGCAAGACAAGAGGTTCATGGCAAATTGTGACAGCTCTGGCCACAGATCAAGCCTGCGCACCCAGTAGTCCAGGGGTTCATCGCTCCTCAGAGTGTCGATATCTGCAGTTAATGCCAGGCAGTCCGCTACCTGCCGGTCGAGGCGTTCTTTGAGGGTGGATCCAGAAGGGTTGTGGCGCTGCCTTGGACAGAAAAACATTTGCATGTCTGATGTTACAGACCGGCCAAAGGGCTTTGTCCTTGCAGGTGTGCTCGTGGCAGGATTACTGGCACCTCTGCCCCTGGAATGTTGATGAGTTCCTGAAGTGACATCACCCTTAAAAGCATTGTACAACATGTTTTGCAGGCTGGTTTGTAAATGCCGCATCTTTTCGGACTTGTGGTATGTTGGTAACATTTCTGCCACTTTATGCTTGTACCGAGGGTCTAGTAGCGTTGCGACCCAGTACAGGTCCTTCTCCTTAAGCCTCTTGATACGGGGGTCCTTCAACAGGCATGCCAGCATGAAAGACCCCATTCTCACAAGGTTGGATGCAGAGCTATCCATCTCCGCTTCCTCATTATCAAGGACTGCATCATCCACGGTCTCCTCCCCCCAGCCACGTACAAGACCAGGGGTCCCCAAAAGGTCACCACTAGCCCCCTGGGAAGCCTGCTCCTGTTGGTCCTCCTCCTCCTCCTCCACAAAGCCACCTTCCTCCTCTGACTCCACTTCTGGCACCTCTCCCTGCGTTGCAGCAGGTGCCTGGGTTCGTTCTGGTGATTGCGACCATAAATCGTGCGCTTCCAGCTCCTCGTCACGCTGGTCTACAGCCTCATCTGTCACTCGTCGCACGGCACGCTCCAGGAAGAAAGCGAAGGGTATTAGGTCGCTGATGGTGCCTTCGGTGCGACTGACCATATTTGTCACCTCTTCAAAAGGTCGCATGAGCCTGCAGGCATCGCGCATAAGCACCCAGTAACGGGGGAAAAAAAATCCCCAGCTCTGCAGATCCAGTCCTACCACCCAGTTCAAAAAGGTACTCGTTGACGGCCCTTTGTTGTTGCAGCAGACGTTCCAACATAAGGAGCGTTGAATTCCAGCGAGTCTGGCTGTCAGAAATCAAACACCTGACTGGCATGTTGTAGCGCTGCTGAATGTCAGCAAGGCGTGCCATGGCTGTGTAGGAACGTCTGAAATGGGCCGACACCTTTCTGGACTGGGTGAGAACGTCCTGGAATCCTGGGTACTTGGAGACAAAACGTTGGACTATTAAATTTAACACATGTGCCATGCAGGGCACATGTGTTAAATTTCCCAGTCTCAACGCTGCCAACAGATTGCTTCCATTGTCACACACCACTTTTCCGATCTGCAGTTGGTGTGGGGTCAGCCACCGATCGGCCTGTGACTGCAGAGATGACAGGAGTACAGATCCGGTATGGTTTTTGCTTTCCAGGCACGTCATCCCCAAGACAGCGTGACAACGGCGTACCTGGCACGTCGAATAGCCTAGGGGGAGCTGGGGGTGCACAGGTGTGGAGGAGGAGAAGGAGGACCCAGCAGCAGAGTAAGAAGAAGAAGAGGAAGAAGACGAGGTAGAGAGCGATGGAGGAGTAGAGGTGGTGGCAGAACCGCGTGCAATCCGTGGCGGTGACACCAACTCCACTGTTGTTGTTGTTGTTGAGCTACCCATTCCCTGCTTCCCATTCCCAGCCATTACCAAGTTCACCCAGTGGGCAGTGTAGGTGACATACCTGCCCTGACCATGCTTGGAGGACCATGCGTCAGTAGTCATATGGACCTTTGGCCCAACACTAAGTGACAGAGATGCGGTAACTTGGCTCTGCACATGTTGGTACAGGTGTGGTATTCCCTTTTTAGAAAAAAAATTGCGGCTGGGTACCTTCCACTGCGGTGTCCCAATTGCTACAAATTTGCGGAAGGCCTCAGAGTCCACCAGCTGGTATGGTAAAAGCTGGCGGGCTAAGAGTGCAGACAAGCCAGCTGTCAGACGCCGGGCAAGGGGGTGACAGTCAGACATTGGCTTCTTACGCTCAAACATGGCCTTCACAGAAACTTGGCTGGTGGCAGATGACTGGGAATGGGAACAGGTGGTCAAGGTGGAAGGCGGAGTGGAGGGTGGTTCAGATGGGTCAAGGAGAGCAGAGGTAGAGCAGTAAGATGCTGGACCAGAAGGAGTGTGGCTTTTAGTTTGCCTGTTGCCTTTGAGGTGTTGCTCCCAAAGTGCTTTGTGCTTGCCGCTCATGTGCCTTCGCATAGAAGTTGTACCTATGTGGCTGTTGGGCTTACCAAGGCTCAGTTTCTGACTGCACTCATTGCAAATTACAATGCTTTTGTCAGAGGCACACACATTAAAAAAATGCCACACTGCTGACTTTTTGGAAGTCTGCGATCTGGCGGTAACAGTAGAAGTTGGCGGCATTGGCGGCAATGGCGGGTGCGTTGGCCGGCTGAACACAGGTGCCGATACATGTTGTTGCCCTACTGATCCCTGCGGGCTGGCCTCCCTGCTTCTTCTAAGTCTTATTCTCCTACTGCCTCTCTGACTCTCCGTCTCTCCATCTGAACTACCCTCCTCTTGCTCTCTTCTACTAGGCACCCACAAAACATCAATCTCCTCATCATCATTCTCCTCAGATGCATCAATTTCTTCTGACACATCACAGAAGGAAGCAGCAGCGGGGACCTCCTCCTCCTCCTCATCACTCATCATTATGTCCATCTCTGTCGTGTTCTCTGCCAGAATTAAATCTGGTGTAACGTCCTCATCTCCTTCATCTTCTTCTGCCAATAATGGTTGCGCATTACTCAGTTCAAGAAACTCATGGGAAAATAACTCCTCTGACTCCAGTGAAGAAGGGGCACCGGTGGTGGAGGAAGTGTTACGTGGGGTGGCCATAGCAGTGGAGGATGAGGAGGATGTTGTGGTAAAGTTAGAAACGGTAGAGGATGGGGTGTGCTGTGTAAGCCAGTCAACTACCTCTTCAGCATTTTGGGAGTTCAGGGTCATTGGCTTTTTAAAACTGGGCAATTTGCTAGGGCCACAGGATTGCATAGCAGCACGGCCCCTAGCACGGCCTCTGCGTGGCGGCCTGCCTTTGCCTGGCATTATTTTTAAAAAAACAACAACAAAAACTCAGTTGGTTTTTCTGGAAACGATAATACACACAGCTAGATGGCAGTTTGAAGAAAACAGTGTGCAAATAATGCCTACAAGATCAACGTATACACTACTACAGCGGTGGATACGGATTACGTAAAATATATGAATGCTGCTTGAAAAAAAGTAACTCAAGTGGTTTTTCTAGAGACGATAATATTATCAATATTTAGACAAAATGTGAACAAGCTCACACAGCTAGATGGCGGTTTGAAGAAAACACTGTGCAAATAATGCCTACAAGGTCAACGTATACACAGCGGTGGATACGGATTACGTAAAATATAAGAATGCTGCTTGAAAAAAAGTCACTCCGGTGTTTTTTCTGGAGACGGTAATATTATGGATATTTAGACAGAATGTGAACACGGGCACACAGCTAGATAGCAGTTGGTTGAATAACACACTGGGCAAAAAATGCCTACAGGGCAAATAATGCCTACAAGGTCAACGTATACACAGCGGTGGATACGGATTACGTAAAATATAAGAATGCTGCTTGAAAAAAAGTCACTCCGGTGTTTTTTCTGGAGACGGTAATATTATGGATATTTAGACAGAATGTGAACACGGGCACACAGCTAGATAGCAGTTGGTTGAATAACACACTGGGCAAAAAATGCCTACAGGGCAAATAATGCCTACAAGGTCAACGTATACACAGCGGTGGATACGGATTACGTAAAATATAAGAATGCTGCTTGAAAAAAAGTCACTCCGGTGTTTTTTCTGGAGACGGTAATATTATGGATATTTAGACAGAATGTGAACACGGGCACACAGCTAGATAGCAGTTGGTTGAATAACACACTGGGCAAAAAATGCCTACAGGGCAAATAATGCCTAAAAGGTCAACTTATACACTACTACAGCGATGGATACGGATTACGTAAAATTTATTATGGCTGCTTGAAAAAAGTCACTCCGGTGTTTTTTCTGGAGACGGTAATATTATGGATATTTAGACAGAATGTGAACACGGTCACACAGCTAGATAGCAGTTGGTTGAATAACACACTGGGCAAAAAATGCCTACAGGGCAAATAATGCCTACAAGGTCAACGTATACACAGCGGTGGATACGGATTACGTAAAATATAAGAATGCTGCTTGAAAAAAAGTCACTCCGGTGTTTTTTCTGGAGACGGTAATATTATGGATATTTAGACAGAATGTGAACACGGGCACACAGCTAGATAGCAGTTGGTTGAATAACACACTGGGCAAAAAATGCCTACAGGGCAAATAATGCCTACAAGGTCAACGTATACACAGCGGTGGATACGGATTACGTAAAATATAAGAATGCTGCTTGAAAAAAAGTCACTCCGGTGTTTTTTCTGGAGACGGTAATATTATGGATATTTAGACAGAATGTGAACACGGGCACACAGCTAGATAGCAGTTGGTTGAATAACACACTGGGCAAAAAATGCCTACAGGGCAAATAATGCCTACAAGGTCAACGTATACACAGCGGTGGATACGGATTACGTAAAATATAAGAATGCTGCTTGAAAAAAAGTCACTCCGGTGTTTTTTCTGGAGACGGTAATATTATGGATATTTAGACAGAATGTGAACACGGGCACACAGCTAGATAGCAGTTGGTTGAATAACACACTGGGCAAAAAATGCCTACAGGGCAAATAATGCCTACAAGGTCAACGTATACACAGCGGTGGATACGGATTACGTAAAATATAAGAATGCTGCTTGAAAAAAAGTCACTCCGGTGTTTTTTCTGGAGACGGTAATATTATGGATATTTAGACAGAATGTGAACACGGGCACACAGCTAGATAGCAGTTGGTTGAATAACACACTGGGCAAAAAATGCCTACAAGGTCAACGTATACACAGCGGTGGATACGGATTACGTAAAATATAAGAATGCTGCTTGAAAAAAAGTCACTCCGGTGTTTTTTCTGGAGACGGTAATATTATGGATATTTAGACAGAATGTGAACACGGGCACACAGCTAGATAGCAGTTGGTTGAATAACACACTGGGCAAAAAATGCCTACAGGGCAAATAATGCCTAAAAGGTCAACTTATACACTACTACAGCGATGGATACGGATTACGTAAAATTTATTATGGCTGCTTGAAAAAAGTCACTCCGGTGTTTTTTCTGGAGACGGTAATATTATGGATATTTAGACAGAATGTGAACACGGTCACACAGCTAGATAGCAGTTGGTTGAATAACACACTGGGCAAAAAATGCCTACAGGGCAAATAATGCCTAAAAGGTCAACTTATACACTACTACAGCGGTAGTAAAATAAAAAAAAGTTAAATAAAAAAAGAATGAATATTAAAAAAAAAAAAATTAAAGTTGGTGCTGCTGAACTACTAGGAGCAGCAGATTAGCACACCAGTCCCACTCCCCAACACTGCTAGACTAATAGCACTGGGCTCTTATAGTAGTAGTAGTAGTAGTAGTAGTAGTAGTAAAACAACAAAAAAATAAATAAAAGCAGTCCTTACAAGGACTATTGCTATTGCAGCAGTCAGCAGATGAGATCAGAAGCAGGACAGCTGCCCACTGCAGCTACATACAGAGCACTGCAGTAGAAGGTAGATTACTAGCCAGCAAAGCTACCTAAGCTTAAATGTCCCTCAAACCCCTGCAGACTTCTGTCCCTCCAATAACAGAGCAGTATCAAAACGATTACTAGCCAGCAAACTTTCAACTGTCCCTGAAATCACTAACAGGCAGCAGCTCTCTCCCTACACTATCTCTTCAGCACACACAGGCAGAGTGAAAAAAAGCTGCAGGGCTTCGGTTTTTATAGGGAAGGGGAGTGGTCCAGGGGAGAGCTTCCTGATTGGCTGCCATGTACCTGCTGGTCTGGGGTGAGAGGGCAAAAAAAAGCTCCAACAATGGCGAACCCAAAATGGCGAACGTCGCGCGACGTTCGCGAACTTCCGGCGAGCGCGAACACCCGATGTTCGCGCGAACAAGTTCGCCGGCGAACAGTTCGCGCCATCTCTAGCGAGGGTCTACTCCAATTGAAATACCAATGACTAATCCTGCCATTACTGGTTAAATGCAGACATTCTGATAGTATAGAGAACTGTAGGTGAGCACTTAGTACAACATTCTGAAAGGCTATACAATGATAGCTTTGATCAATACTGATAGCAATTATTACATACGTTGTAATTGGTAATAATGAATACTCCATATGCTGAATGGCTATACTGCTATTACTGGTTAGATGCAACCCTATATCCAAATGCTCAACAACACACTGCATGGCTATACGATAGCTTTGCTCAGTACTGATACCATAATGTTACACAAATTGTAATATAATAATAATAGTAATAACAAGGTGCTGCAGAAGTGCATTTCATCCAATGCCGATTGGCTATTCTGCTAATACCGTTTGAATGCAGTCATTACACCACGATGGTATAGGGAGTTGTAGTTGAACATTTAGTATAACCACCTGTGCAGAAGTATACTTTATCCGTATGCTGAATGGTAGCTTCATGGTAGCACAGGTTAAATGCAGATGCTGTCATATGGTAGCAAAACAAAGTTAGGTATGATATGCTGTATTATGATACTGCTTAATGCGGATATTGTGGTACAAAATCCTGGTTAAGTGCAAGGGTGTGATTATAACACACACACACAGTATGGCTATATCACGATAGCACTGATACCTGTAGACATATAGTAATAATAACCATAATTGCCGTTAGAATTTATATGCTAAATTGCCATTCAGGAATAAACAACCATTTTACACACAACGAAAAACTGCAGGTAAGTACCAACGTCTTGATTCCGGAGGATTGAAATAATGATTCCTGATATACTCACTGCTTCATTTGGAGATCTGGTGGTAATTTACCCACAATTTCCTACTAACCTTTTCAAGGTAAGTGGTTTAGTAGCCATAGTGAAACACTGTGCTGAGAAAGCAACAATACTGTGTATATTCCAGGGATTTGGTTGAATAACCTTACCCACAACAGTTGTAGTTGTAGTTGTAGTTGTATGAAGATCCTTTGCTGGTATAGCCGACAGACAATTTGCTACATCAGCTCATACACCTGCAGCACTCTGGAAAGGTCATTAGCATGCGAGAGGCAATTAGTGCACCAGGCCCTTTGCCTTTCCCTTAAAGGGGCAGCATAGTTAAAACAGCTTATGTTCATCAAGCAGTGAACCTATAACACAGAGGCTAGGTTACAAAACTTTCCACAAGGATGTGGATCCAATCCACTAGCAGTTGATAAGGCTGTCACAATCCTTTGTTGGTGAATTGTTTTACTTACATGATGTAAATAAATATATATGTAGTTGAACACCTTACCTGTTTCAGTCCTCAATTTGAATGAGTCCTAATCAACATGATGATCCAGCCACAGGTGCTCTGTTCTGAATTGCTATTCCTACTCACCCTCTTCTCCCATTTTCAATTCCGGGGAGACAAATGAACCAACTCACTCTGGGCATCATAGGAAATGGCCCGTCTGACAGATAACGCGTGTCCTTCAGATCTCTGTATCCTACACCTGCAGTCCTCATTCTTCACTGAACGCTATCCGGCAGAGTGCAGAGTGCACAGTGAGGAGAGCCCCACACTTTCTGTTTGGATGCAAACACCAACTTATTGCACACACCCAAAGGTTTTGTGACTGACTGTGGTGATAGACACACATGGCCATGGTCCTCCTTGGACCTTCACAGGCCTCACACAGGCAAAAGTACCCGGACCTGGAGCTTCAGCAGGTAGAGCCCAGAGACCCTGCTGGCACATCGGGTGAGCTCGCGTGACAGGAAATGAGATGGATGCCTGGGGGTGGGGAGCCAAATTTATTGATTGCTTGCTAATTTAGGTCACGTGACGGGAGTGAATCCCATTGGTTGCCCACTGCCATGCGAAGGAACAGGAAAGTTAAAAGTACAGCATCATTTATTAGGACACAGACAAAAATATCCTTATTTTATGAATTAGGCAATTTTTGTCTATGTCCTAATGAATGATGTTCTTTTAACTATCTTTCTTTGATTCATTTTTTCGAGAGTCGTACCATTTTTCTGTTTTTGAGCTTGCATCACACACCCTTAGACTGTGATACTTTTCCCCATATTTATTTACTTTTTGGGGTTTGCTTAATTTTTGGTGTGGTGGTTTTATTTTTCACTCATTTTGGGATCCTGCTCAGTTTATTCTTGCTGCTAACTAATCCCTAATCCATTATCTTGATATAAAAACCTTAGCTGATTTATGGGCACACAAATGTAAGCATTTAAAGCATTTAATATTCCCTCCGAACAGACGTGCAAGAAAGTGCACCTTAGTAATCATGAACATCTGCCTGGGGAAATGGCTGTGCTTTGCACCTCGAATCAGTTGATGCAGACCTGGCCTTACTGCCTGCTGTATTTGTGCTCCAAATTATAGGTCAGTGACCTGTGCTGCTCTTTTTGCACTTTGCACACTGCCTTCTAATAAATACTGTAAATGATCCCTAAGGCTAGTGGCACTCTTGCCTGATTCTCAGCTCCAAATCTATGGGGCAAATTTACTAAAGGGCGAAGTGACTAACGCTGGCTAAAATTCGCCAGTGTGAAGTCATTTTGGAAATTTGCCGATTTGAAAAATTATTTAAAAAAAAAAAAAAACCCTAGCGTCTTTTCCTTTTGTCAGGGTGCAAAAGAACGTAAATTTTTTTGGGGGTAACCGGCTTCCCCCCTACATTTCCTAACATATAGCACATAAACTATATACCGGTACTGGGTTCATGTGTAGGGCATTATAACAATCTGCTTGCTGATTTAACGCTAGCGCAACTTTACCAGCATTCGGCGCCCTGCACGCAACTTCGCACGTTGGTGAATTAGCGTTGTCTGAGCGAATTTTCACCTGGCGAAGTGGGGCGATGTGAGCGAAGTTGTCACTGGCGAATTTCCAGAGGTTAGTGAATTTGCCTGTTGTCTATGCTCGTTCCAACATGTGGTTCCGGGTACAAGCATGGAAGGAGGCTAATGCTCAGCTTGTGTTTTTTCACAGGCCGAAAAATCAGAGCGATTTGGCATTAGTCTAAGGCAGCATTGGACTGGCCAGGATACCAGAAAAACCCTACTGGGCCCAGGTGTCATTGTTTGCCTTGGCTTTACTAATAGCTTGGCCCTTCCAAATTTCTACGTGAGACCATAGAGGAGAAATGGACAGAAAGATAGATAATAGTGCACTGTGTCGGACTGGGATGCCAGGGGCCCACCTTAGACTGTATCTAACCTTTTTTATATCTACTTACTATATTCTTCCATTATTATTATTATTTTTTCCCCATAATGAAATTGGAAATTACCATGAAATAGGCCAAATTTTTGAAGCCAAAGGGCCCACTGACAACTGGGCCAGTCCTACACTGATAGTGTATAAGGGGAAACAAGTAAGAGAAAAAAAAAAGAGTGACCCTGAAGGAAGATGAATAATAGTTGTAAGAAAGTTACCTGTGCGGCGGGGACGCCCGCCACATGGTTCTTCGCCGCGTGGTTCTTCCTCTCCGGCGCCATCTTGATCCTTAGGGCGCGTGCGGCGTGCCTGCGCGCCTCTTAAAGGTACAGGCGCGCTGGCGTGATTACGCCAGCGCGCATTTGTGCACGTTTTGGCACGAAAATTGACTGTATTTAAGGCCCATTCTGATCCCCAGCCAGTGCCCGTGATAGAACTTGTTTCTAGTGGTTTCCTGAGCCTTGTGCATCTGATCTGAATCTCGTCTGTCTGATTATCTGTATTTGACCTTGCCTGTATCCTGACTATTCTGAAATCTGTATCCTGACCCTTGCCGGCCTACGACAACTCTTCCTGCTTAACCCCTTGATTGACAACCTGGTTTACCCTTGCCTGCCTGACGATTCTGATATCCTCCTGCCTCGACTCTGCTTGTCTGACGATTCTCTTGCCTGCTCCATTTGTACCGTGACCTTCGGCCCAAAAGACTCTGCTAACTGCCATGCCACTTCGCCAGCCAGAACATCTTGCCTTGCACCCCTCGTTAAGTCCAGGTGGCACCCAAGTAAGCTGAGGGCTCCTCCCGAAGCCCAACAGTGGTCACACTACTGGTAAAGCCGAGCCGAGACCAGGGTGCTTGGCATTTGTTCTGGTATTGGGTGCCGGTCATGACAATAGTTTGGAGAGTGGATCTGTAGTCAAAAGTGTCAGGTAGAAATGTTCTCTGTGGTTTGAGCAATCAGACCAATCATGTGCAGGTATGGGATCTAGTATATGAAAACCCATAATGCAGAAATCTCTATACTACATGACCTCCATTATCCCACAGAGTGAGAAGCAAATAATTCTTATTTTTCACTCCTTTCGTCACAGTTGCCCTGTTTTGTATAAAGCTATATAAATGCTGCACTAATATCTGTAACTAGTTTACTGTAAGTACCTTGGCTGCTTAAAGTATATCAGACCAGTATTATGCTGGTTTGTATTTATTTCTTTCCTGTTGTATCACTATAAGGCCGCATACATAGCTCCTCAGGATTCTTGCAGTTGATGTCCAGTAAAGCGAACCTGCATGTTATGTGGTTATAATGCAAAAAAAAAATTGTATCCAAAGTTTAAAGAAAAGTTAATGGGAAAAAAGCCAATGATAAATTTTCATGGTGAGTTTATGGAGCTGAGTGTGTATGTGAGGCTATAGAGATACAGTAAATGGGCATGTGTATGTAGAAAAGGCTGATTGGATTATAAACGGTGAGTTCTGATGTCATTTCTGTCACATGACTCACTGAAACTTGTATATTATAATAAATAAAGTACCCCCAGTTGCAAAATATGAGGACATTAGAAGTTACCTCGGAGTTCCATGACCTTCGGCCTCGTGTTTTTATATGGTCATGAAACTCCTCGGTAACTTATAATATCCTTTTAAAAGAGGGGGTACTTTATTCACTATACATTACACAGTACACTAACATCATGCTACGGTTCTTAGAGGAGACATATTGTGTAAAAACAAAAATCTGCCAGTGCATTATACTCTTTTATATAAAGAAGGAATGTGCTTTAACCACCGATCAGCATCTATGTGGACCTGATAGGGAACTGAAGTCTGTATTTGCCCTTGTTAGAGCAGGGCTGTGATTGGTTATCCCCTTCTACTGTGCTTCTGGCAGAGACAGTCAGGATATACCCACCCAACATTTGAAGCACTAGCAGGACCGTAGCAGAACTATAGGGAGCTTCAATAAAGGGGCCACTTTTAAAGATTATATTAATCATTAGCCCAAAGTAAAACCAGCACCATATATTATTTATTATTGCCTACAATATTGGGTGAGTTTATACCAATCCTGTTTGTCTCCTTTATTATGAGCTAAGTGCATACCTGTCGATCTTAACTAGGAATAAAGTATGTATTAAATCAGAAGTTCATATTGTGAGACATGAGTAGACCAAGAACATGTATCAATAGATGTGTTATTTCCCTCCAGGTGTGACAGAACACTGGTTAATAAGTCAAACCAGACTGCTTTGGATATTGCCAAGTTTTGGAGTCACAAACACATTGCTGACTTACTGACTCATACAAAAGGAGGATCAAAACCCCATTTTTTATTAAACGCTAAAGAAGAACACGAGAATTATTTCAGTAGTACAATTCTGGACAAAAGAAGTGATAAGAGGACAGATATGAATTGGTTAAAATCCAAGCAAACTCAGGCCAGCACTGTTTATATCCTGTTTTCCAACCTAAATCCACTAGTTCATTTAGTTGGGGGCAGAGATACTCCAGAAGATCCAGAAATCAAGCTGTGCAGACTTCAGTCGGAGGAAATTAAGGAATACCTGTTAAGGCCTGAAGATGTCACTCTGATATTTCTTGGTTTTGAAAAACACTCAAAAACAATTCATTCCTCAGAACCCAAAAGAAATTCTGGTGGGGAGGATGATGGACTGGTAGCATGGTTTGGACTGAATTCAAACAATGGATCTACTAAACCATTTGAAAAGAAACACCAAGGCTGCTATTTTCTCCGCCCCCCAAAGCCTGCTTTTTTGCAACTGAGCCCTAAAGAAGCAGGTGAGAAAGAGCTATAATAACTTGCTGTCCTTAAAGGAAAAAGGTTAAAACTAAGTAAGCCTTATCAGAAAGGTCCACCTAAATATACCTGTAAACCCTCAAAGTAGTGCTTCTCTGAGTCCTCTGTCAAAAGAAACACTGCATTTCTTTCCTTCTATTGTGTACATATGGGCTTCTGTATCAGACTTCCTGCCTTCAGCTTAAACCTCCCTGCCCCAGGCATGAGCATGCTCAGTTTGCTCCTCTCCCCCCCCCCCATCCCTTCTCTGCTGTAATCTGAGCCCAGAGCTATGAGTGAGCAGGAAGAGACTCAGGCAGGAAGTGATGTCACACCAAGCTAATACTGCAGCTGCTATCCTAAACAAACAGAGAGAGCTTTTTACTCAGGTATGATAAAACATTGTACAGAATAAATATAGCATTCTAGCTTGAATCTATTGGCAATAAAATGCCTCCGTAGCTTTCTTTCTCCTTTAATCTTGAGTTCCAAGACCATTTACCAATAATGTTTTAATTTCTGAATCCTCTACAGTTGTGTATGTTTACTTTTTCCTGCATCATTGACGGGTGTCATTGGTATCAAGAATGCCATTTGCTACCCTGTTTCTCTAACCGTGACACCAATAACTTCATGTCATACCCTCTGGGTGATAGGTAACACCCAGACTCCTGTTAATTGATTAGAAAGGTCTATGGGAAGTGATGAAGCCTGTGACCAGCAAATCAGAAATCAGTGGCTTTTTATCCAAAACTGCAGGTTGCATCTGCAATATTTTCATATTAAAAAAACATGAAAAATACTTTTAAATTTAGCTCTTTTTTTCGATCTACAGAGAAAATTGTAAAACATTATAACATACTGGCTGTGAGAAATGAAAGGGTTTTTTTTATCTTGTTCTTTTGTATATTTACATCTGATGGCCAACCAAACCAAAGTCAATTTATCACACTTATTCCTATTACATTCAGAGGGTCCATTAACTTAGATTGTAGTTATTTAGATAGCATCACAAAAATATGCAGTGACTTACAAGGTGTAAATACAAACAGAGGGTGTAGATGTATATTAAATGTTGAGAATTAACACTAGGTGATAGGAGTTTCCAAACACAGTTGGAATGAGATTCCATCCAGAAGAGTTTATAATCTATTGGGAAGAGGAAAACAAAATACCGTAGGGAAGGGAAGAAGTCAAAGTGTGTTCCTGTAGAGAAAGACTTGCATAAGGCTTCCTCTAGAAAGTACATACATGCTTCAATTACATTCTTTCCAATGACCATTGGTCATACAAATGTTCTTTTGTCCTCTCTACTGAATCGTCGGATATGCAGCTAAAAAAGAATTCAGCATTAAAGGACATATAAAGCCTACATTTTCCAACCATGTATATAAGTTGGTCACATCTCTTACACCCAAATGGCATTATTTGTACTGCACATATCCCCCTCCATTTGCCAGCACCATCACATTTTCCTAAAACAAATAGCAGCTTTCTCCCGGGGGCCATTTTCCCTCTGACACATCATCAGTGCATTTATATCTGCAAACAGCACATATGCAATGTAAAGTTCATGCAATTAAAGAATGCAGGCTAACACCGGCAGAATTTACTATGATGACAAGTCCTGCTTGGATTAAAGTGGACCTGTCACCCAGACACAAAAATCTGTATAATAAAAGTCCTTTTCAAATTGAACATGAAATCCAATTTCTATTTTTTATTTAAGCATTCATAGCTGTTGTAAGCTCATTTAAAAATCTCAGCTGTCAATCAAATATTGCCTAGGCATAGAGGTGGGGCAGACAATTACTTTCACTTTCCATTCAGCACTTCCTAGATGTCACTGCTCTCCTCACATTCCCCCAATTCTCTTAACCATTTAATTGTGTAGCCAGGGCATGGGGATGGACATCCGGTCCCCAATTCTGCTGCACAAACAAGATTCTGAGATGATACAAGGCTTGTCTTAATAACAGTGCCCACAAAATGGCTGCTGCCTGCTTGTTATAATTATGAATTCCCAGACTGAAGGAAACAAGATTCAAATAATTGATATAGTGTAATTAAAGTTAATTTTGCTTGATTAATGTGATAAAATAAGATTTTGAATAATTTTTTTCGGTGACGGGTCCACTTTAAGCACTGTAATGGTTACTCTGAGCTCAGAAGAGGGGGTTAGGATTTAAAGTTAGGATCCGACAGCTAGAACAGAGTTTCTATTGGAACTAGCAATTAAATTGATTCATTGGCTGCTGCACTGGAGGGAGTGTTAAGTAATCTGAGCTGAGACGAACGGATCATGCTCATGAGCCAACAGCCAAAGAAAATTCCAGAGGGAGGGGGTAGAGTGGGTTAAAGGAGCAAAAGGAATCCTAAGGGATTAAGGGGATGCTGCAGCCTTAGTAACCTTTGAGCAACCAGAGTGGAAGGTAGAGATTTCAAAGAGGCTGTTAAAATGGGCAATCAAAATTTTTTTAGTCCTGCAAGGCTGACGGGACGATATCCAAGGTTTCTTTTACCAACATTGGTCGTCGCCTCCGACCGCACACGCACCTATTATCATACAAAAGATTTTTCATACAATAATATTGGTGCATCTATAGCCACCTTAAAGAACCAGTAACATCAAAAAAAATTAGTTTTTACTTAACGAAAAAAAACCCACCAAGGCAGTTTTAACTTTAAATGCGCAAAGTCTTTATTAAGAAATGACTTACCGATTCTCTGTTTGCGATTGTCAGAAACTAGAATTCCTTTCTTTTCGAAACAGTTGCATGGAATAAATTGCACCTAGATTTCTCCCCTGAAAATCATTTCACTGTAATCATATTAAACTCACAGAAATCTAAAGTGGGAGAGAATGACTGCACTAAGGCAACCTTCCCTGTAGTTTTTCATTCATAAACATATGCAAGTGTGTGTTTTAGTATATACAAGGGTTACTTGAATCATTGAATCTGTCTGTTCACAGTTTTGCTTAATTTTTGTTAAGAAACCATATGGATTTGTCCACAGTCACTGCACCTTGTGCCTCAATTACAGCTGTAAAGATACATCATGCTTGTAGAAATGTTGCCTGAAACGGTCCTGTGTTTCTGTAGAAAAGTCACTGCTACAAAACCCTTGCAGCAGTGGCCTTTAAAGAAATATTCTGTCTAAAATGCTTTGGTTAGTAACTTAAGTATACTTATCTGTATATCTTATATATGTTAAGGTATATTAGCCCAAGCAAGATCCATTCTGGCATGGCACAACCATTACAAATTCTGCCCAACTTGCGGCAGTGCAACAATCATTGAAGAAGGTGGCTACAAGAGAACCTGCTTAAAGAGTGGATGTCCTAGTCTGCAAGGGATCCACAATACATCATATCCAAGAGTCGGTAAGACCAAACGTGTTTGTACTTATCGGAGCATCCGATTTCCTCGGCCTGTGGTTTTTGCGCAGATACGTATCCATTGCTTACAAGTATATTAGAGGGCCTGATAGACGAATAGCAGGGGACCTTTTCCCCATAAACAGGATCAATGCCACCCCTTCAGACTAGAAGAAAAGAACTTTCATTTGAAGCAACGTAGGGGGTTCTTCACAGTCAGGACAGTGAGGTTGTGGAATGCACTGCCGGGTGATGTTGTGATGGCTGATTCAGTTAATGCCTTTAAGAATGGCTTGGATGATTTCTTGGACAGACATAATATCCAAGGCTATTGTGATACTAAACTCTATAGTTAGTGTATGAGTATATATAGTTTATGTGAAGGCATAGAGGGATGTGTGTATGGATGCTGGGTTTCATTTGGAGGGTTTGAACTTGATGGACTTTTGTATTTTTTCAACCCAATTTAACTATGTAACTATGCTTCTTCGCATAGTATCATTGAGAGGTGGAGTTACACTGAGTGGGTTTTCCCATTTACACTCCAGAATTTGCTCAGGGTAACTCTACATAGTCCAACATTGTGCCTGTCAATGGGGCTACATGAAGAAGCAGGTGACAGTGGATCCACTTTCCTCTGTCTACTACAAAACACAGGCTGAGGAAAGTGGATGATCTGCTCAGTGTCACAACAGTTACACCAGTGTATAGAGCAGCACAGAAGAGCCAGCTCCTCAGCCTTGTAGTAGATAAAGTAGAAAAGGACACACGTTTCTAGACCGGGAGAGCGGCTGGTTTAAAAGAGGTGTTAAAGAAGCGATAGATGTAGTTTGAATAGGGGGGGGGGGCAGTGTGACATCTATTGTCTGCCACATACAATGCTGTTTTGGCACCTCTCCCTGGAAGGTTTACTAACACATCAAAGCTCCAATCTTGCTAATACAATCAACACCGATTTACAAGTTATTCTGAATTGAGAAAACCAGTTGGATGACTGGTGAAACGTCTTCAAGGAAAAATAACAGCAAGTCCAGTTGATTTGACATATTTCTATAGATACACCATGACCTGGATGAATGAGAATCTTCACAAACACTAAAAAGTAACGGTAACATTGTAGCCTCACAGAGTAATAGTTTTTTTTTGGCTTTAAGGGTCAGCGACTAGGGATGGGCGAATTTGACCCGTTTCGCTTCGCCCGCGAAATGTCGCAGACGCCCATTAAAGTCTACGGGCGTCAAAAAAATTTTGTCGCGCGTCTTTTTTTTTTGGCGCACGCCGCCATACAAGTCTATGGGCGTCATTTTTTCGGCGAAACGAGGCGAAAAAATTCGCCCATCCCTATCAGCGACCCCTAAAGCAGGAAAGAGTCAGAAGAATATGGCAAATCATTTTTAAAACAATAAAAAATAAATAGTGGCAACCAATTGAAAAGTTGCTTAGAATTGGCCTTTCTATAACATACTAAAAGTTAACTTGGGGGCACATTTATTTAGCTCGAGTGAAGGAATAGAATAAAAAAAAACTTAGAATTTCAAATGATTTTTTTGGCTACTTCGACCATCGAATTGGCTACTTTGACCTTCGACTACGACTTTGAATTTGAACCATTCGACCATTCGATAGTAGAAGTACTGTCTCTTTAAAAAAAACTTCGACCCCCTACTTCGCCACCTAAAACCTACCGAGGTGCCATGTTAGCCTATGGGGAAGGTCCCCATAGGCTTTCTATCAATTTTTAGGTTGAAGAAAAATCGTTCGATCGATGGATTAAAATCCTTCGAAACGAACGATTCGAAGGATTTAATCAAACTATTTTTCGTTTGATCGAACTATTTGCGTTAAATTCTTTCGACTTCGATATTCGAAGTCGAAGGATTTACATTCGCCAGTCGAATATTGAGGGTTAATTAACCCTCAATATTCGACCTTATGTAAATCTGCCCCTTAAAGTTGAATCACCCCTTTAAAATAATGTCATCAAGTAAATATTTAAGGGGCATATTTATCAAGGGTCGAAGGTTCTAGGAGGTCCCCCATAGGCTAAAACAGCAAATTCGGCAGGTTTTAGATGGCCAATGGTCGAAGTCGAATTCTTAAAGAGACAGTACATAATGAATGTCGAAATTTTAAATTCAAATCTAATTTGGACTATTCCCTTGTCGAAATACACAAAAAATAGCTTGAAATTCGATTTTTTTTTTCATTCGAAAATTCACCTCGACCTTTGATAAATCTGCCCCTTAATAGTATATTAGTATTGACTGTTAATGCTTCTCTTGTGTTTATGCTTAGATCCTGTTGTGATAATGTTGGTTATTCATCCTGATGGAAGCCATTGTCTGTTGGGAAGAAAGAAGAGATTTCCTGTGGGCATGTTCTCTTGTTTAGCAGGATTTATCGAACCTGGTAAGTTTACTTTTTATTCAGTTCAACTTTGTGCAACCAATACGGTTTGCAGAATGCACGTGTGTAACCAGTTCTGACTTCAGCTTTCTGATTGCCACCTCGCTTTGTCTGCATTGCAAGAAAAAAACGCTTTGTTGTTCATATTGGTGGGCAGAAGGGAAGCTGCTGTCTGTGCTTTTACAGGGGAACTATCGCAGAAATGAAAATTGAATACAAGCTTCAGCATACTGAAATACAAAACTTTCTAAATACAATTGATTAACAATTCTGTACCATTTGGGAAATAATCAAGTTTTTCTTCACTATTTCTCTCTCGGGATCTGTTTCTCTTCATTCACTCTTCATGGAACAGGTTGGGTGTTATATATTCATTGACCGTTAGATCCAATATATTGTATAGGGGGCTCCTTTGGCCTAGAAGATGTATTGGAGCTCACTCTATTAAAATCACCAGAAATCCTGTCTCTCTACATGCAGAATTTGCAGTTATTTTGTTAATTTTGTTTGTACTGGAGTCAATTATTTGAATGAGCTCTAAAACATCTACTAGGAAAGGAACCCCCCCATAAGATATATTGGATCTAACTGTCAATTACATAAACTTGATTATTTCAGAAACAATGCAGAATTTTTAATTGATCGTGTTTAGAAAGTTTCTTTCAGTATGCTGAAGCTAATATTAAATTTTCATTTTCACTATAGTTCCCCTTTAAATATAATGTCTGCAGACGTTTAGCCCATAAGAGCAAGGTATGTTGATGGAGCCTTCCACTGTAGTATTTAAATGTTGCTAAATACAGGTATATGATCCTTTATCCGGAAACCCGATATCCAGAAAGCTCCGAATTACGGAATGGCTGTCTCCCATAGACTCCATTTTATCCAAATAATCCAAATTTTTACAAATGATTTCCTTTTTCTCTGTAATAATAAAACAGTACCTTGTACTTTATCCCAACTAAGATACAATTAATCTTTATTGGAAGCAAAACCAGCCTACTGGGTTTATTTAATGTTTAAATTAATTTCTCGTAGACTTCAGGCATGAAGACCCAAATTACGGAAAGATCCGTTATCCGGAAAACCCCAGGTCCTGAGCATTCTGGATAACAGGTTCCATACCTGTATAGTGGTGGCCACTACATTGCTTGCCAACTAAGCCAAGAATATGTCCACAGTCTGGACCTTGTGACATTATACGGGGACCCCATGGCCCGAATAGGGGCAACAAGGTCTTGACGGGGCCTTAGGAGTGCAGCTATCCCCGCCCCTCCCCCTTTTTCTATAGCACTGATTGGCTGATGAGTCCCGGGCGAAGGAGCAGAGGAGGAACAGCGGTAATACTTACCATTCGACACCGGGATGTGGAGAAAGAAGGACGCAACATCCTACCCTCCCTCTCTGTATTATGTGTGTTAGTCGCAGTTGCGGAGGGTATCTTTGCAAGGACCCCCAGGGGAAGTTAAAAGGGGGTATTTCATAGTCAGTCTGGTAGGCCTGGGTCCTCATAGTATGGTATGCAGTCCGGGTTAGGAGAATGGAACAGAACCTATCTTGGCAGTTTGGGTACAGACACCCCACCCCCATTCCCTACTCCCCGGGTGGGGGAATAATATGTTAAAGGTTTAAAAAGTTTGTTATACAAACGGTTGTTAAATGGTTAAAAATGTTATACTTGAATATTACTTTATTATTGTGTTTAAATAAACAACTGCGGCCATCTCTTTCCAAACCAGTGGTGTGTATGTATTATTTGGGGTAGGAGGATTGTGGTGTGGGGGGAGCACCCATCAAGGCTTTACTCAATAGTTTTCAATTCTCTGCATTTTTTCTTCAGGAGAAACCATTGCAGATGCAGTTCGAAGAGAAGTTGAAGAGGAGAGTGGGGTTAAAGTTGGACATGTTCAGTATGTATCATGTCAGCCGTGGCCCATGCCTTCATCCCTAATGATTGGCTGCTTAGCAGTTGCAATATCTACTGAAATTAAAGTTGACAAAGTGGAAATAGAAGATGCTCGTTGGTTCACCAGAGAACAGGTACATATTTATTTATTTACATTTAAACACAGTACATGAGCAATGTAAATAGAGATGCACCGAATCCACTATTTTGGATTCGGGCAAAATCGAAAGATTCGGCCGAATACCAAACCGAATCTGAATCCTAATTTGCATATGCAAATTAGGGATGGGAAGGGGAAACCCTTTCTTACTTCCTTGTTTTCTGACAAAAAGTCACACAATTTCCCTCCCTGCAAATTAGGATTCGGGTTCGGCCAGGCAGAAGGATTCGGCCAAATCTGAATCCTGCTGAAAAGTTCTGAATCCTGGATTCTATCTGTGCTGAGTTACTATTTTACTTTCTTTACAACGTAGATTAAGAATAGAGTAATATAATTTGATCAACTTTTAATATTTTTCTTTATTTCATTAACTTTTACTATGATGTAGACCGTAGTATTGTAAGAGTAAGTTTATGTACTTCCTTATGAACACTCCAATCAGGAGTAAAGTAAGATGTACAGTGTGTAGGCCTACACAAAACACTGTTAGTTACTCATTCTGATGTGCTCACTTACCTGCACCTAATAATGACAGAAAACATTGCAATAATATAGTATGGCCATAATATGCTTACGTACAGTTTCAGTAGTATTGTATTTACTGTGAGGTGTAGCCTTTCCAGAAAAGACTATCTTAGTCGTGTTGACTTCAAGATGTAGCATATATAGTATTAACCAATGGCTATGTGTTCCTTTGCTTACTTTGCATGTAAACCAACCCTGCCATTTAAAGGAGAAGGAAACCCTAAAAATGAATAGTACTAAAAATGCCATGTTTTATTTTGAGTTAGTCCCTAAGCTCAGTAAGTGACAGAAGCACAGAGCATGTGCAGTGAATCAGCAGAAAAGAAGATGGGGAGCTACTGGGCAGGGCCGCTCCGGCCATGAGGCAAGGTGAGAATCTTGCCTCAGGCGGCACGGAGCGGCCAGTTACCAGGGGCGGCAAAAAGCCGCCTCTGGTAACTTTAAGAGCCGAATTTCCGTTTTTTAAAACGGAAATTCGGCTCTTCTAGCGCAGCGAGCGCAATAGCGCTCACTGCTCTAGCGATGCGGCCCCTCCTCCACCCGCTCAGACGCTGTTAGTTAGAAGAGCGGAGCAGGAGGAGGGGCGGCATTGGGGCTGCTGCCTCAGGCGGCAGCAGCCCCTGAAACTTGCCTGCTACTGGGGCATCTTTGGAGGCACAGATCTTTACTGTGGTTGCCTGGGGCTGGTACAGAAGCCCAAAACATAACGTACAACATTTATTGATATAGTGTTGCAAAATCTGTGCATGTTTACTGGTGGTGCTCAATCTGGGAACCTTGCTGCAAACCTTGGTTTCCTTTATCCATTCACAAGTAGAGAATCAGATGGCACACACTTGGGCAATCATGCTAAATAATAGAAGTTTATTGAGATCTCCACACAATGTTTCGGAGGTACAACCTCCTTTCTCAAGTGCTCTCTCAACATTTCTAGCCGACTTCTTTAGTTTAACTTTACTTGGTCTTTAATATAATCTCCATCATATTGAAATAAGAAACTTTCTAAATACAGTCAATTAAAAATTCTGCATAATGTCTGAAATAATCAGGTTTATCTTCACTATTCCTCTCTCAGCATCTGTTTCTCTTCATTCTGTCTTCAACTTGGGTGTCAGATATTTATTGACAGTTAGATCAAATATATCTTATATGGGGGCTCCTTTTGCCTAGCAGATGTATTAGAGCTCACTCAAAAAACTGATTCCAGTACAAACAAAATCTAACAAAATAACTGCATAAATTCTGCATGTAGAGAGACATGATGCCTGGTGATTTTAAAAGAGTGAGCTCTAATACATCTTCTAGGCAAAAGGAGCCCCCATATAAGATATATTGGATCTAACTGTCAATGAATATCTGACATCCAACTCCTGCATGAAGAGAAAATGAAAAGAAACAGATGCTGAGAGAGACGATTAGTGAAGATAAACTTGATTATTTCAGAAACAGTACAGAATTTCAATTGATTATTTTTAGAAAACTTCTTACTTCATTATGCTGAAGTTATTACATTTTCATTTTTGTAATAGTTTCTCTTTAACAATGATAATCGAACCGTCCCGTCCACTGAACGATTTTCATCATTTCACAATGTAAATGTATAAACCTGTCCACTAAACTGTTGAACTGTTACAGTCGTTTGCACCCCATCAATGTAATGATAAGTAGACGATTTTATCAGATCATCCTAAAATCAGTCGTTATGCACGAAAAATCTGCCCATGTATGGCCGCCATATTGCTGACACAATGTAGTAGTGCATAAAAGCCATACAATAGTCATATATTCTGTAATCAGAAAGTTCTACACCAATGCTGCTGAATGTATGCCGACAACTCTGCTTAAGAATGTGTCCTCAGTGTTCTCTTAATCGTCTGGGATTTTCTCAGTTTGGCTGAGCAGTGGGCAAGGCTGCTTAGCAGATTTGTTGCACCACGGGCACCCACATTTCAGCTAATGGATATCTGCCAGCAGACTGAGTATCAAAGGTGTTATAAACCCCATGAAATCTGATGAATGGCCAGAGCATGTTCTCTCATTTAGTACCTCCATCTGTACCATTTAGTTATGAAGCAGTAATGAATATAGTCTAGACACCTTTTCCAAATCCACAGACTTTGGAGCATTAAATTCTTTCCCGTGTAATTCAATTTTCTCTGCATATTTAGAGACCAGAGTGATGCACAGTGTGCTACTCCAAAGTCTGCATTTTTGCCTTGTAATCTTTTCATTGCTTCCTCCGTTGGAGGCTCAGGTTGTTTTGGATTCTTTGCCTTGCTTTATGATACATTATTTTTTAACCATAAATCGTTTATATGGTTCATTGCCTTTAAAAATGCAAATCGTGTCACTGCATGAAAATGTTCTTTCTTTAAAGTAATAACCGCAAAATATGATCTTTAGCGCAAGAGAGAGAGAGACAAGATATGTGTTTTATTTAATATAAGAGCAGCGTGTATTCAAGTCAATCTCCGTTCTCAGCTGTCATGTGAAGGAAAATGATTCCAAAACAAATGGAAAATAGACAATAAAACTATGTAATTGCAGAGCAAATCCTGACTAAAGAAAAAAACGATGGTATAGTTTAAGTTAGTGTATAAATATATGCCTAGCAGCCATGGGTCCTGAGTTCAGTTCTGACCAGGGCACTATCTTCAAGGATAGGTACCTCCACTCGGGCAGGGACTGGTGTGAATGTTGAACTATCCCTGCAAAATGCTGGGTAAGCATGTTGGCGCTATACAAATAAAAGATAATAAATAACATATTTATATTATTAAAGGGGAACTCCGGCTTCCAAACCAAAATTTAAAGAGGCCCACATAACACAGAAACCCCTAATATACCCATCACAGTTACCAGTTTTTTCAAAATGTATTAATAAATGCCATTTATGCTGAAATCCAGCTGTTTAACAGCTCTTCTCTTTCTGCATCATTTGAAATCCTGGCAGGGAAGGAGGGACTTAAACACTGATGTTACAAATTGTAACAACTACTCCACAGTTTACAGACAGCATGCAGGAACTACATAACCCACAATGCATTGCACTGTGATGTTCCTTTCCTTATTGAAACCACATGTGCAGGGAATTGTGGGGTTTGGAGGATGCAGGCTAAGGACAGATGGCTGCTGATACAAAGTAACAGTAGTCAGCCAGCTCAGCAAAGTAGTCAGACAGATCAGCAGGAGGCTAGTCTTCGGGAACCAAACCATTAAAAATCATGAAAATTCTTCATATTTTTTAATTGATGTATATTGCAAAGCTTAAGTTATGTTTTTGTGGAGTTCCCCATTAATATATTCATACTGTATCTGATATTACTAGCTGATCAGATGCAGTATTTGTTCACCTTTACATTTACTGTTTTTTGAGTTAATTTAGCTTTTTGTTCAGCCGCTCTCGAGTATGGTATTTCAGCAGCTGTCTGGTTGCTAGGATCTTACTTGCCCTATTAACCAAGCAGTGGTTTGAACGAGAAACAGAAATATGAACAGGAGAGGGTCTGTAATCAAAAGTAACAAAT
This sequence comes from Xenopus petersii, assembly GCA_038501925.1. Taxonomy (NCBI): domain Eukaryota; kingdom Metazoa; phylum Chordata; class Amphibia; order Anura; family Pipidae; genus Xenopus; species Xenopus petersii. Next base: position 168,733,080 of record CM076673.1, read on the forward strand.
AGCAATACAATTATAGCCTCACAGAGCAATAGTTTTTGGCTGCTGGGATCAGTGACCCCCATCTGAAAGCTGGAAACGGTCAGAAGAGGAAAGGTAAAATAATTAAAAATCTTAATGTGCTAGAGGATAAATTCCATGCTCATAAACATATCATTTATTGGGAGGGAGTTGCTGCTTACTGTATTTACCCTTCCTGGAAAAGTGCAGATATAGACGTTAGAATCATTAAATACATTTTCTGCACTGAAACTATTCTTGCCATTAATTTGTGGTGTTGAAAGAACCAACAGCTAATAATGAATGAGAAGCATATTTGTTTCTTTTCCTTCTAACCAATGTATAGGGGTTCTAATAGGAGCCCCAGTGTCCAGGCAAAGATAAAATTGCAGCAAATAATTCTAATAATACATTAGGATTAATGTCATATAAATCATACATGATAATAACAAAATCTGTTATTTGTGTTGCAGGTTGTCGATGCAGTGATCAAAGGAAACCATCACGCATTAACTGTACCGCCAAGGCAAGCCATTGCCCATCAGTTAATAAAGCACTGGATTGAAATGCATGCCAATCTCTAACTCTTCAAATCTGTTTAATCTAAATAGACATTTTACATGTTTATTTAAAGATTTGAGAAATGCAGTTTCCATAGGAATGTATCATCATTGCACCTACAGGTTGAGAAACATGAACAGTATAATCAGTGCAATAAATACCAGCTGCCATCAAGCTATAAGCACGTAAGTAGTAAGTTTTCAGGCAGAATGAAACTTATTCAGAAACCTGGCATCCAGAAAGCTCTCAATCATGGGAAAGGCCATCTCCCATAGAGATACTGTAATAATAAAACGGTAACTTGTGCTTGATGGTAACTGTGCTGCATGAATCCATATGGGAGGCAAACAATCCTATTGGGTTAATTTAATGTTTAAATGATTAGAAGCAGGCTGTATTACTTATTTTTATACTTAATAAATAAACATATTATTAATTAATAACTTGTCTATTTATTTTGGGTAGAGCCATTAAAAGCATGGCATGATTTAAAGCAACTAAAGTTGATGATAAATAAACATATTATTAATTAATAACTTGTCTATTTATTTTGGGTAGAGCCATTAAAAGCATGGCATGATTTAAAGCAACTAAAGTTGATGCAATGCACTCTGGTAGGCCACATATAGATCAGACCAAAAGTAGGTAGATAAAAATAGAAAATCTTTATTTATACAAACATCCTCTCTCGCCTAACACATTTTGGGGCACATATACTTAGTTTGAGTGAAGGATTAGAATGAAAAATACTTAGAATAGAGTATTTTTTTAGCTACTTCGACCATCGAATTAGCTACTTCGACCTTCGAATTAACCCTCGATATTTGACCCATAGTAAATGTGCCCCCTAGTGTCACTGGGACACTAATTTTGGTTCTGAACATTACCACAGTGAATTTTAAATGAAACAACTCAGATGCAGTTGAACTGTAGACTTTCAGCTTTAATTCAGTGGGTTGAACAAAAAGATTGCATAAAAATGTGAGGAACTAAGGGGTCTGTTTACTAAAGTGCGGTAAATCTGACTTTAAGTTTCCGCATGTTATCGCTGAGAATATTTTTACGCCAGCGACTAAGTTTACTAAACAGCGATGCGCTCAGAAGTCATTGCGATCACTTGCGGTAACTACGTTAAGTAACCAGCTTACGTTAGCGGTAATTTTAGCGAGTTGTGAATTTTCTGGCGAAAAATTAAGTTTTTGCGAACATTTATGCTATAAAATAGTCTTGTTTTATGGCGGTTATTATGGCAATTTTTACTGTGACATTTATGGCCAGAAATGCATCTTCAAAACTCATAAACTTTATTAACTGACAGTGGCGTAACTAGATATTACTGGGCCCCACAGCAAATTATTTTTCAGGCCCCCAAAATGTTTAGAGGTTGACTTGTTTCTCCAATATTTATTGAAATTGTATATGAATTAGGGCCTCATGGGGCCCCTATACCTCCTGGGCCCCCCTGCAGCCGCAGGGTCTGCTTCCTCTATAGTTACGCCCCTGTTAACTGATAATTATACCATCCAGCAACATTACCAGAGTGCCAATAGAATCATAGGAACAAGAAATCATACCAGTCAATCTCTTTGCTTTATAGAAATGCACAGTTATGTAGCCAATCACAATGAAACCAAAAAAGCGTAGAGGCTGACGAATTCTTGGACTGTAATGCCCGCTGCCAATAATACGACTCTGAGCTGAAACTGCTGCTGTTGCAACAGATAGAAGCAGAAGCCAAAACATCCTGTCAGCAATAGCTACAGATCTCTCTCCTGTCAGCAAAGAATGATGGGTAAAAAAAAACTAGTATTATGGGATATTTCCTGCCCCTTGAGAATTTTCTGGTGAAAAAAATACTTTTACGCCACTACATAGGTGGCGGTAAAAGTTTGAGAATATTCTGGCGTTAATTTTGTCTTTAGCACACTTCGCTGTTTAGTAAACCAGGCGTTAATGTATACGTAGCGTTATTTTCAGTGAATGCGATAACTGGCGAACAATTATTCTTGCGCAAGAAAATTCACACATTTATATTTACCGCAGGTTAGTAAACTGGCGATAACATATTTCGGGAAAATTCTGTCTATATTTTGTGCGAATATTGTAAAACGCACTTTAGTAAACAGACCCCTAAAGCTTTTTCTCCAAAGATTTATGGACCCAACTGTATGTGTTGGTGACAGGTTTGCTCAGGTTTTCTCTACCTCACACTAAAGTTACTTTAAAGCTAAAATATCACCCCACTAATTAGCCTTGGAAATTACTGGCATCAGTATTGCTGCACATACTTTCATGTATATCAGGTATACATTATGCCACAATATTGGCAGATGCAACCTCTAAGCTTCACCATAAGCACTACAGCAATTAGAGCCCCTTTGGATTTAATCATTTCAAATGTAAATGTTGAATGTTGTAAATATAGTTCATTTCAGCCTTTCTAGGAATCCTTTCACTTCTGCCATTGCGTATTAATGCCAAAAAAAAAACCTCCTTAGGCAGTAAATCCATGAATAATCTTTTTGTGTGGCGTGCCCGGGTGCAGGAAGCGGTTTTCAGAGAAACGTGAGTGCTCCACATAAGTGCTTAGCAGCCTCATTCCACTTCTTGTTGTTATCCTGTGCTTCACTTCTCCTTCTGCCGGATTACGCAGCGAGTGCAATGGGAGGTAGGGATGCTAGCAGATGGCTAATTTAGCCTTTTCATATATTCTGAGAGCATTTTAATAAGCTGACATTTGAAAGAATATGCTGCATTTCAGACAAGAATTCTAAGTGCAGATGTTTGTTGGCCACTTACAGACAGATATAACAAGTAGGGCATAAATGCTCATAAAAACATGGCACAATGCAGTAATCAGTGCTACTGACCCTGAAAGGGTTGATAAAAAAATGAAGCTCTGTTTTTGATTTTTAACTTTTAAAGAACAGCAAAGTGGCCCTAACAACAGCGGCAAATACTGTAGGTGCAGTCATTAGCTTTCAGTTTTTGGACACTAATGGCTTTTCACTGCATTCGCCCCCTTAGTTACCTATTTCATCAGCTTTTTTCTAATTGTATTTTTCTTGATTTTTTTTTTCATTTACAACATAAAGGTCCTTATTTATGAAAATCCAAAACTGAGTATTTAAATGAAAAAAGTCCGACCAAACTAGAATACACGATTAAAAAAAAAAAAAAAAAAAAAGTACAAATTAATTGGTTTTGGGAAAAATTTTAAATTGTATCGTATGATTTTTTTGGAGCTTTTTCTTGATTCGTGCGATTTTTTTTCCGAGATTTTTCCCCTGAAAAATCCGAAATAGTCTGATTTTTGGGCTAATTCTAGCGCAGACCACAACAACTTTCAAATAAGATAGGGACCTCTCCCATTGTAAGGATTCAGAGCATACAGACGCACGCGTCAAGATGTGCGCCGATGTAGATGCATGTGCATCATCACGTTCCACGCACCGAAAGGGACGCGGGCGTCTAAAAGTCCGCTAACGTGGACGTGCGTGGCGATTTGACGCGGGATGCAGGCATCACTACGTTTGGCGCCAAAACGCCCTCCTTAAAAGGACGCTCAGGGAATGGTTCTGTGCTTGGTGATAAATTTTTCTCCAGTGAACTTATATCCTGATTATTTGATTCCGTTTTGACTTCTGCTTGCTACCTTGAACTTTGCCTGCATTGACCTTGGGCTACTTAAATCGACTACGCTTGTACTCTGCCTGCATCGACCCCGGCCTGCTCATTTGACTACACTTCGGTTTGGCCTACGTCTCCTCACATCTTGGCTCTAAGACAGGTGAAGCCTGACACCCATTGAGTTATATACAACCTGGTCTGAGACTTTTTGCAGCCTTGGGGTATAATAAATCTCAATTTTTTATTTTTTTTTTATTATAAAACTCAAATTTTTTGATTTTTTTTTAGCATTCAGAATTTGATAAATAACCCCCATGATGTGTCTCTTCATTAGAGACTAAATCATTTTAAAAACGGGAAAACAAGCCAGTTTCACTATCGGTTACATACATACGTTTCATGAATCCGAGTGCATAAACCAGAGAGAAAAAAAAAAAAATATATATATATATATCAACCCTTACATTGGCCATTCTTTAGATGGTAATTAAAAAAAACAACAACAATATTTTGCTTTTCTGTCTGGAATTGTTTTCTAGCTGTGATCTACTGTTCTTTCCCATCCGCCCATCTAAAACCTCTGTTCTCTCATGTCCAATAGACATTACTGAAATCTTAGCTTTTGTTGATTGGAAGGTTGATATTGCAGAGACTGTCATAGGCTGTTTTCACCTAATAAGAGTAGAAAGTTCTGCTAATTCAGAGGCACAAATCGTTACTGCTCAGTGGCTATTATGCCCTAGGACAGTGAACCCCAAGCAGTGGAACAACATGTTGTTCACCAGCACCTTGGTTGTTGCTCCCAGTGGCCTCAAAGCAGGTGCTTACTATTGAATTACTGTTTGGGTACAAGTTTTGGTTGCATAAAACCAGAGGTACTGTCAAGCAGAGCTTCCTCTAGACTGTGATGGTATTTTTTGTAGTACCATTTTGACCTCGTGTAAGACAAAACTCAGTAAAGGAAAACCTTTAGTAATAGTCAGGCAATTTATTCTTACATAATACAACATAACAGTTTTGTCTGGGTAAGCTGTTGGAGTAACACACAGAATGTCAGCCAAGGACTTACCAAAGACCCACCTCTTGGTCCAGGCATTATATAGCTTTCAGAAGGATTTTACAATAATTGTGACAAGGGTTTCACGGAAATACCATACATAGTCTGTCTCCTCCTTGTACAATTAATGTCTAAATGATTTACTTAGTCTTACATGTTATCAAAGGAATGTTGTAACATACTATGCCTAGCTCCAACGGTCCACAGCCTCGCAATCAGCTATCGGCTAACCAAGGCCATTGTGGTATTTCAAGTAATTCGAGCAGCACTTCAGCAGTAAGGGGCCCCAACAGACAGACTGGCGTTATACTGACACTCTGGAATTTAAGTAACAGAGTGATGATCTTTTTGTTTGTATGGCCTAGTATAAGCTATATGAGTGACCATTGTCCACAGTAGACCATTAGCCCTTATAGTCCATCCTGCCTTGGGCCATATAGTGTTATGGCGTCATAGAGGGCGGGGGTGACAAATATCAACCCTCTGACACTAGCCATTTGTCCGTCTTAGGAATTAGACCGTTCCCGATATATTTTTATAATAACAACTGCAAATCTGCATATGGGGCACCAAATAGCCAATCATAGACATTATTTGAACATTTTCAAGCATCTGTTGCTCCCCAACTCTTTTTAGAACTGAATGTGGCTCACGGGTTCAAAAGGTTGGGGACCCCTGTCCTAGGATGATAAGAGAAGCCCAAAATGTATCAAGTTGCATTTCTAATCAAATTTTCCCAATTTTATAGGGGTTAAGCATCTTTTATTTTAGGGTTTGTGAGGCAAACACACATTAAGTTGGGTAGGCTAACACTACATTATATTTCAATACATTAAAAACCATTTTAATGTTGGTGTTAGTGGTCCTTGTGCTTTCTGTACTGCTGCATTGGGATAACTCAGACATTGCTTGATATTTTGTCCATATTGAGAAAAAGAGAATATTTTGGATAAGACAACAGCATAGATCATTTTTTTTGCCAAGGAAACCTCGTTTATTTTCATCTTTTATTTGAGTTTATGAAAGTCTCTGCTGTTCTTCTTTATTATTTAATTTTGATTTATTTAGAATGTAAAAACAAATACATATTTACCTGGAAATCTCTGTAGCGCCTTTCTGTGTGCTCATCATGAATTCACACTATTGTTTTTTAATAAGGGACCACAACTAATTTAGCAGTAACCATGTTCTTTTTTTTCCCAGCACATTGTCTGAATTGCTTCTGAGCCGTTTCTCTTATAAAATCCATTGTAGTGATCATTGAGTATACTCTGAATTGACTGGCACTTTTTCCTTTTCCTTTGGTTTAGGTGAGCAATGTAAAAGATGAGAAATTGACTCATGATCATTCTTGTTTCAGCTTTCAGTTATTCTGGGAGCCTTGCCAGACGAAGCAGATGGTGGCATACTGTGAACGCAAAATCTGCACTTGCTCAATAAAAGGTATAGTATATGATGGCATTGGATAGATCCGGACTACAATGAATAGCAGCAGGATTTATAAGGTTTGTTGTATATGCTTCAGTTTCACAATGAGCAGTGGGCTCCTTACTTTATAGCATGTGTAAATGGAAAGTCTTATTCACTTTCTGAAACACAGCAGTGGGTTCTGATTATGTGCAGCGTGTAACACTTTAATTTCCAAAAGTTTATAGAGCTCATTTATCAAACTTGGGGCAAATGCACTCAGCATTAGTATATTCAGAGGAGGCTGCATTTGTGCATCTCCTTAACTGCCCCCTAGCTTGCAAGACAATTAAATGCGCAGACTAATGAGGAACCTTACAGCTGACATTGCCCTGGATGCAAGTGTTCTGTACAATGGTGCACCCCTCATTCCTTTGCACCCTAATTCTAATTGAATCCGTAGAGAAATGCAGATATTTTAAATGATTTTATTAATAATACTAAGGGGCATATTTATCAAGGGGCGAAGTTCAAAGTTAAAAAAACTTCGAACTTCGAATTCAAAAAGACCAACCGAATAGAGGTCGAAGGTTTTTGGGGGTCTAATTGGTCCATATTCGAATCGTACGATCGGAGGAATAGCGACTTCGAAGTACTTTTGGCGAAGTACCAAAAAACTTTGATCTCTCAAACTCCACCAATTGCCTCCATATAGGTTCTAGGAGGTCCCCCATAGGCTAAAACAGTACTTCGGCAGCTTTTAAGTGGTGAATGGTCTAGTCAAAGTTTTAAAGAGACAGTACATGATAAATTTCAATATTCGAATTTTGAAGTTTTTTTTCAACTTTGAATCAAAGTTGGACTATTCCCTAGTCGAAGTACACAAAAAATAGATCGAAATTCAAAGTTTTTTACTTCGAAAATTCACTTTGACCTTTGATAAATTTGCCCCTTAATATGAGAATTATCATTTTTACCAAACCTATTTCATGGAACTGTGCCTTGTTCCTGCCACTTGCAGAACCTCATCACTAACAAAGTTTACATTTATTTTTTAATACATTTACATTTTAAAGGGCCACTAAAATATGCGACAACTTTAACATGAATCAAAGAGGAAAGCTGGTGGCTCAAGTAACAAATCAAAAAGACTCATTGTGAGAATGGTAATACGTTAATGGGTTACAAACCAAAGCTAAGGGGGTTATTTATCAAAGTCCGAATTTCCGAAAGTCTGAAAAGTCCAAAAGTCTCAATACTTTCTGCTACAAACGCGTATTTATTTTTACATTTTCTCGAAATTTTGCTTTGCGGGAAAAATCTGATTTTCAAATTTTTTTTGGTTTTCTATCTGATTTTTCACCCGAAAACTCAGATTTTTGCCCGAGAGTTCCAAAAACTTCAGGGGTATTGCACGAAACCCAGTGCACATCAAAAAACCATTGGTATTTCTCCCATTGACTTATATACAACCTCGACAGTTCTGAGATGCCGGATTTTCTCATTTAGACTTTTCCATCCTTGGGGGTTTAATAAATTCCGAAAAATTTGTGATTTTTTAAAAGTCCAATTTTAAAAAAAAATTATGAATTTTTCGTGATTTTTCCATTCGGAGTTTAGTAAATAACCCCTAAATGTTCATGATTATGCATGAGATCTATGCTAGACTATAAGCCTCTAGGGACATGTTTATACAAGTTATTACTAAGACTGAGGTCCTCACAAATAAATCACTGGTCACATATCTCATCCTCATTCATCAAATGTATGCTGAAATCTTTCTGGCATAGGTGTAGCTACCTAAGCTTACTGTTAAGAATTTTAAAACTGAAAAGGCCATGGAACTTTTCATTTGGAATGGAAAAGCCCCAGAAATAGCGTTAGTATGCTAAGTACCTGATACTAAGGGGCAGATTTATCAAGGGTCGAAGTGAAAATTCAAAGTAAAGAAAATCGAATTTCGAGCTATTTTTGTGTACTTTGATTAGGGAATAGTCCAAATTCGATTTGAATTTGAAAAAAATTTGAAAATTCGAATATCGAAATTTATCATGTACTGTCTCTTTAAAACTTCTACTTCGACCTTTCGCCATCTGAACGTAAAAAAAAAATCTATGTTTACCTCAGTCTAGATATTTAACAAGGCAGTATGTGACCTTTGCCAATCATTATGTATATTAACAGAGAGATCTTACCACTCTTTCCTGTTTGACTCTACCCCAGTACTATCTGTAAAAACCACAGAGCACACAATCAATATTTACTCTTGCCGCCTTTTGGTTCCCAATTTGTCAGTGGTGTGAAGTGGCAGAAATAGTTCCCTCACCTCCTATGTCTTTGGTGACAAACTATATGAAATAGTTTTATCTGTTGCAGGCTAAAGCTCTCATCCTTCATTTTAAACTAATAACAAATTATAAAAATAAAAAATAATGTCGCAATTACAAATAAATAATTGTTTTAAAGGGTCAGTGCAATACAGAGAGTCTTCTTATATTTGTCAGGTATCAGGTATCAGTCATGTATATGCACACTAATGGTACATGGGGGGGAGGAATATACTGTATCTCTATCTCAACCCCCAAGTTATAACTAGTCATTTTTATTACTCCCAATGACAATTTAAAAAAAAGGGAAAGTTGTGCTCACCATTAGATCTTAAACCATTAGGCAGAGGTGGAATGAGGCTGTGACCACAAAATAAACACAGAATAATACAAGAGGGGCTCTGCACACAACCCATTATTAATATATTAAGGGCATTGGGACATTTTGTGCCTTAAAGGGCAAGTAAAGGCAAAAAAATAAAATCCCATTTTTACTTTCTTTAATGAAAAAGAAACCTATCTCCAATATACTTTAATTAAAAAATGTGTTTTTATAAGAAACCTGACTGAATGCAGTGGAATTCTCCCTTCATTTACTGCTGTGGATAGGAATTGTCAGATGGTCCCTAACTGCTGAGCAGGGAAACAATCATACTTATGAACAGCAGGGGGAGCCCCTGCCTTACTTCCCAGCCATGCAGAACTCAAGCAGCTTTGTTTATGACGATCCCTAAGCAGCCCAGACCACACTGAGCATGTGCACAGTGTCTTAGTCTTGCAAAGATGTATAACAAAGTTACAAGATGGTGACCCCTGTAGCCAACTTTGAAAGCATAAATTATTTGTATGATTAGGCTTGTGGTGCAGTAAGTTCATGTTTATATTTAGTATACAAAATACAGCATTTCTAGCCTTATTCAATTTTAGACTTTACATGCCCTTTAAGCTACTATTCCAAAAAATGCCTTATCCTTTAAACATACCGTTTGTCCATATATTCAAGCTTTCTAACTACATCAAGATCATCCCTTTCCAGCTACAGTCAGGTGATCCCAGTGCTGACCAATAAAACCAAGTTGCAGGGTAAAACTTCCCTTTTTATTCAGTATTTTATGTAACATATGTGTTTTCTGTTCTCTCTTAATTTGTTCTGTCATTTAAGGCTTGTATTGCCTCTTAACACATTGTATCAGTGGCTCTTGAGCAACATGTAGCTCCCCAACACCTTGGATGTTGCTCCCAGTGACCTCAAAGCAGGTGCTTATTTTTTAATTCCAGGCTTGGAGGCAAGTTTTAGTTGTATAAAAACCAGATGTACTGCCAAACAGAGTCTCCTGTAGGCTGTAAGTCCTCATAGGGGCTACCACGAGCCAACCACAGCACTTATTTGAAACCCCTAGGCTTTATTATAATTACTCTTTAGATTTTTTTATGTGGAACCTGACTATCAGTACTGCTTGTTGACAATGTAGGATGACAGCATACCGAACAAGCCAGGGGGCAAATTTACTAAAGGGCGAAGAGACGAACGCTGGCGTACATTCGCTAACGAAGGAGATAGACTCTAGATAGACCCTAGCGCTACTTCACATTCTAACGCCAGGTGAATTTTCGCTCTGGCGACTGGATGTAACTATGCAAATTCACTAAGATGCGTATATTAATGAACGTTACCTCTTGCACCAGACTTGTCCGGGTCGATTTAATTCACCTGAGTTTTAAAATTTCGATTTTTTTTTTCTTTTAATAAATTTAGATTGATCAAATTTCGAATTTATGGGAGTTTAGGGGAGTTTTTAAAAACTCACATGAATTCGACCTTTGATAAATGTGCCTCCACATGTGAAACATAAATTAGGGGCCCATTTACTTAGTTCGAGTGCAGGAATAGAATAAAAAAAACTTGAATTTCGAATTTTTTTTTGGCTACTTCGACCATCGACTTGGCTACTTCGACCTTCGACTACGACTTTGAATCGAACGATTCAAACTAAAAATCGTTCAACTATTCGACCATTCGATAGTCGAAGTACTGTCACTTTAAAAAAAACTTCGACCCCCTACTTCGCCACCTAAAACCTACTGAGGTGCAATGTTAGCCTATGGGGAAGGTACCCATAGGCTTCCTGGCAATTTTTTGATCGAAGAAAAATCGTTCGATCGATGGATTAAAATAGTTCGAATGAACTATTTGCGGTAAATCCTTAGACTTCGATATATGAAGTCGAAGGATTTCAATTCGGCAGTCGAATATTCGATATTCGACCATAAGTAAATTTGCCCCTAAATCACTGAAAATCAATATATTGGTGCAAAACATTACATTTAATAGTCAAGACCTTCAAAAGATACCCCACGCTGAAATATGATACTTATAGGCTGATTAAGGCAAAGGAGACCAACCATCTTGCTACTACTTGGGATTAAAGAAGATAATCAGATTCTGAGCTTAGGGACAAAAATAGCAATGATGAGAAACAGAATAAGGCTAAACACTGGACAGTGTAACTGGCATCTCTCTCTTGCTTATGCCATATCTGCAGGCAATTTCTTGGTGAGTTTCTTTATTATTTCTGTTCTTGACTCCACTCTGTGCTGAGTTTCAAATGGTTGTTTCATAAATAAACCCTTTATGGCAATTTTCTTTACTGTTTACTGTTTTAGGTTAGAATTGATCTTTCAAGAGCCCCAGGTTGTCAATCCCTAAAATCAGAAATCTCCAACGTTGGTGTTCCCTTCAGAATCTAGAATGAAGTTTTAGTGCGAATGAATCAGAAGATAATGAAGTGAAGTGCATTTAAGATGGGGAAATGTAGAGTGTCATGGTACATTAAGGGGGTTATTTACTAAACTCCGAATGCAAAAATCACAAAAAATTTATTTTTATATAAAATCGGACTTTTAAAAAATCATGAATTTTTGGAATTTATTAAACCTCGAGAATGGAAAAGTCTGAATCAGAAAATCCAGCATCTCAGACCTGTCCAGGTTGCATATAAGTCAATGGGAGCAGTCCCAATGATTTTTTGATGTGCGCTGGGTTTCATGCAATACCCCTTAGTTTTCGGGCAAAAAAAATAAGAAATCTGAGTTTTCGGTTGAAAAAAAATCGTGAAAATTGAATGATAAATCCAAAAAAATCATGAAAATCTGATTTTTACCCGCAAGGCAAATTTTTGGGAAAATGTTATAATAAATAAGCATAAAAAACCTGAGCAGATTTGATCGGAGTTTGTAGCAGAAAATATTGAGATAAATTCTAACTTGGATAAATAACCCCCTTAGTTGAATATAATAGGGCTACTATTGCACCCAGATTCTGTCAGTTGTATCTGACTTTAGCCGTTATTCTCCTGGTTTATTTCTTCTGCTATTCCATTGTGGAGGGAAGATATAGCATTTTCTGTTTTCATTTCAACCCACGTTACCGAAAATAGTAGAATGTAGATTTTCTAAACATAATAAATGTCAATGTAATTCATTTTTTCTTTGTTTAATGTATGAGATGTTTTATTTTTACTATATTATTCAGAATATTATTCAGAATATTAAAGGGTATGCTCACCTTTAAATTAACTTTTAGTATCATGTAGAGAGTGATATTCTGAGACAATTTGCAATTGGTTTTTATTATTTGTGGTTTTTGAGTTATTTCGTGTTTTATTCAGCAGGTCTCAAAATTCCAGTTTCAGCAATCTGGGTCCAAATTACCCTAGCAACCATGCATTGATTTAAATAAGAGACTGGAATATGAATAGAAAAGGGTCTGAATTGAAAGATACATACAGTAATAAAGATTAGCATTAACAATAAGGGGCAGATTTATCAAATGTCGAATTGAATTTTCGAATGAAAAAAATTTGAATTTCAAGCTATTTTTTGTGTACTTCAACTAGGGAATAGTCAAAAAAAAAATTTGGGAATAACTTGGAATCAAATTCAATCGTGTGGCGACCAGTGGAAGGCATATTTAATTTTATATCCAGTATATAATAAGTAAGACCAGCGCCTGTGGCAACAGAGCAGTCTGAACTGATGACATTGGAAAATATGAGCACTTCACTTTGGTACATGATGATATTTACATCAGCCATAAATCTAATCCTAAACTGTGTCCTATTTTAACAATATCAGGAGAAATGAGAAATATCAGAAAGACAGCAGTCTAAGCGGCATATTTATCAAGGGTCGAATTTTGAATTGAAAAAACTTCGAAATTCGAATTCAAAAAGACCAACCAAAATTAAGTCAAAGCTTATTTTTGGTCGAATAGGTCCATTTTCGATTGAATAGGTCCGTATTCAATCGTCCATACTTCGAATCGAAGTAATAGCGCATTCGATCGAATTCAATGCAAAAAAACCTTGATTTTTCAAATTCCACCAATTCACTCCAGGTTCTAGGAGGTCCCCCATAGGCTAAAACAGCAATTCGGCAGGTTTTAGGTGGTGAATGGTCGACGTCGACGTTACATTTTTAAAGTGACAGTACATGATAAATTTCCATATTCGAATTTTCACATTTTTTTCAAATTCGAATCGAATTTGGACTTTTCCCTAGTCGAATTACACAAAAATAGCTCGAAATTCTAATATTTTTCATTAGAAAATTCACCTCGACCTTTGATTAATCTGCCCCTAAATGTCATTTGGGGATCCAAGGGGTGCTGTGTTTTGTGCAGGTGGAACAGATAAAAGTGAGCAGCAATAAGATGAGAGGTGGAAACAGGTTGTTTAGGCTTAGGAGAACATGGAAAGGCGGCCTGTTTCTATATGGATGGATGTGAGTTGCATATGAAGGGTTTTCCTTAGTACAAAAAAAAGTGGAAACTTTTTGGAAAAAGTCCCAGCAAAACATGGTTTAGTTGGTTGCAGTAGCATACAGATATGGTGATGGTTTCAATCATAAAACAGGACCTACTTTCCAGTTTTCTAATGATTGCTTATAAAAGCCGATTAGAGAAGGTTTGCTGATCTCTGCCTAAAAGTACAATAGAATTTACACATTTCCAAAAAGGTCTTCAAATACATAGTTTGTGGGTCAAGTGGCCAATAGCAATGTATTGCACTGCTTAACTATATGTCAGATATTTTATGTGTAGGTTTTACAAACTCATTTCATAGGGGTCCAATAATAATTAACAAACAAACAAACAAACAAACAAACAAACAGAACAATAACCCTCCGCACGTGGCTGGATGGGAAACACACTTATTTACCATAAGTAGGGATGCCATTTTATCCTTTTTAAATCGGACACATAAAATCCTTATACCTTGGGTCACCAGATAATCCTGTGGTTTCCAGAGAGTTTTTAAAAATATAATCAGCATCAGGTGACATCTTAATACAAGATATCACACGTTGTTGTTTATACATATGCTGCATATTTGATGTTGCATGTGTATTTGAACTTCTAATTCATTGTAGGTTTTTTGCTAAAGAAATTACCATTTATTACATTTAAGAACATTGAATGTGTCCTGCATTAAAGTGATAAGCTGACAATTACAATTGCCTGTAGCACACAGCTCTAAATGGTTGGTGTGAGCTAAAGTTTGAGGCCATTTCTCACTGGCAGATCTTATTATATCAGGCTTTTACAACTGGCTAGGACAGCAACTGATTCACATCATTGTTTGTGGTGGGATCTATCAAATGAGCTAGCTGTATATTTGAGCAAAGAGTGGTCACAATGGGGTAAACTTCCTGGTATCAAGAAAAAAGTCCTCTTGTTGAGAGATTTGGTAAAACCCTAGTCTCAGGGGCAAAGCCAGATAAACTTTAAGTTAAATGGGGGTACAGTAAATCTATCAAATAATCTTCTCCACAAACAAGCACATGAAAAAGGTTTTTATTGCACAGTTGTATTAAAGTGGTATAGAGGTATATTCTACATAATAAGACAATACATACATGGTCTCTAGAAATGCATACTTCTTAAATTCAGGAGTTTATTATAAATCCATTTTAGTTTGGTTTATTGGTTGGTAGTGCTGTACAGACCAACCTCCCTTCCTGCATCAGTGCACCAGTTTCATGGTTTGAGGTAAAGTGTTTTCTAAGATAGAAGTGATTTCCAAACCAATAAAAAGTGGACACTTACAAAAATACAAAAAAGCACAAACAGCGGATAATTTATTAACAAACGTAGCTTGGGTTTCTGGTAAATCGTAAGAAAACACAAGTTTTTGCATTTTCATTGTAGTATTTATGAAGGTCTGTCAATTATTTTTCTTCTGAAAATGATGGCAGAATTGTATACACTCTCAGACACTAGTGTAACCCATTTATATTAATGGGACTAATTCAGCCGGCTAAAAGTTTCTGTTTTGAAAAATTGTAAAAAATGTTTTGTAAAGACTAGAGGGATTCTATACTGGTTTTATGCAGTTTGTTTAAACCAACACCTCTTTTATGCCAGAATTTTATAATTGTCCAAATTCTGTACAAAGCTTACGACAGAAAACTGAGGGGTTTAAGTGCCATTGTTTGGTGTATAACTGACAATTTTAGTAAATTAAGGGAAGACAATGAAGAAGATGGAGAATCTGAGATGGCAGGCTGCAAATCTACTTTGCAATGGTTTGGAAAAACTCGGTGCTCTGGGATAAATTGTAAATGACTCACCAAATAGTAAATGTGGTCCGGGTGCTCCAGCCCCAGACCCCCAGCTTTAGGGAGTGGTACGGCAAAGGATATGTAGAAGAGACAAGGCCGACACTCGGACTGATGCACAGGACCAGAGAAAATCTTTAAAAGAATATTCTTATATGTACAAAGTTTAAAAAAATGTATATTTGCATCTCCATCCGCCTGCAAATCTACTTACCACTCACTTTATTACTTACTATCACACAAGCATTTACAGAAATACAAGGAGATTCTGAAAAGTGCATTAGGAGATAGCTATTCAATTGTGATGCCCGTACTATTCTCTCTCTCTCTCAATTGCCTTGGTGTAGAATAGCTTCACATTACATTTTTCAAAAATGTCTAACCTTGTTTATCTACTTACTTTATAGAAAGACATTTGCCGATTGAAAATTTATGAATAATGTTGCATTAAAAAATCCTGGAATGTCTGTCTCCTCTAATTTGGATTCTGAGCAAGAAAATGAAAGTGAATATTCTTGTTTGTCTAAGTCTGAAAAACCAACGGAAATAGAAAACAATGAAGAAACTGTTCAAGATATGCAATATGAAGTAGAAACTGGATCATGTGGGCACAGCATTTTTCCTACTTCCTCGACACCAGAGGTATCAGAAAACGGCACTTTAGAAGGTGCCGTTGCCGTTTCACTAAGTAAAAGTAAAACACAAATTAATTATAGTGGAGAGGTGACAGCCCATGTCACATCTGACAATCAACATCTGAACTTGGAAATCCGCAATGTTCCCTCTTCAGATAGTAGAACCAAAGTTGTAATAACCAATAAGAAGTCTCTTAAGAAGAGTCGCAGTTACCATGACAGTCAGCATCAGCAAAGCCAACACAATGCTCACAACAAACATACTTTTATAGATGATGTCAATGGAAAAAGAAAGAAAACCCCAAATAAGCAGACTTGTAAAATGCCTTTAATAAAAGTAGAGATTATAGGAGAAGGTATTGAAGTGAAGTATAAAACTATTGACCGTCATCTAACAGTTCACATTGAAAGAGCTAATGAAAGAAAAGAAAGGGAACAAAGAGAAGTATGTTATTCTCATAGCAATAATTTATTGCGAGGAGGGTCCAGGAGCTCTTACAGTTCAGATTATAGTCATTATCGAAGAGAAGACATTGTGGTTCCTGATTGCTGTATAGATATTCCTCCCCCAGAAGAGTTTGCTGATGGAAGATCTGCATCCTCAAATACTAATGTCAGAAATGAGGCCTTAATTCAGGATGATTTGGTAAGGGAATCCAGTTCTATACCGTCAAGATTCTCTTCCAATTCTGAGTCAAAAACTGAGAAGAGACCAAAAAAAGACGAGTGCTCCATAACTGAACACATGCCACTGTTAAACAGAAGACTTTGTTTGTTGTGTTTGAACAACTGTACCCATTGTTCTCCACTCACTGTGAAGCCATATAAAATGAGTTGCCATCATATTTCATCAATCTGCCCTGAGAAAACAAACTCAAATCCCTTTGATTGCAGTCACCATCCAAACCAAAACTTTTTGTTCGACTCTAAAGCAGTCAGAAGAAAAACGTGCCCAGAAATCTATTATAATCCACACATACATTCTTACAATTCTAGACATGCTTTTTGCAAAAATACAGACCAGCCTTTGGCTTCCAGCATTCTACCCCCAGAACTGTCTTCTACCTCTAACTCTAGCACTGAAAGATGTCAGAAACATCATGCTTCTCTTGAGCTCTGCAGATCATTTACCACTTCACCTTGTAGAAACTGTGTATATACCCAGCATGAGCCAGAGTGTAAATCCATTTTATTTCATTCAGAAATGGCAGCTTCACACTTTGTGAATACGGTTGAGGATCCTTATTTTGTGAGCAGCTGTTCTCCTAGTTCAAAGCTAAAAACAATTCGACCAGATATTTGTTCTCTGTGTTCTTTGCAGAATTTAGAGATCAATTATGAAGAAGAGGACCATGAGGACCTAAAACATAACGAAGATCACATTGACTTCACTGAAAGTGGATTTGATGAGGAAATGCAAGATGGTGATAATGTTATTGAAACCCAAGAGTATTCAGAATTGCTAAATAAATGTTTTTTAATTCAAGTTACTCCACCCTCAAGAGGTGCTTCCAAAGAATATATTCTTGAGAAAAATGTTTATACGAAACACCCAAATGATTGTGTGCAAAATTCTGTTTCACAGACATCGGAAATATCTCAATCAAATTCAACAATACTTGAAATGCCACAGAGGAAGAGACGAGGATCTGTTGTTACTGTCGTTACAGGAGACCTAGAGCAAAGACTATTAGTACAAGGAGATAACAAAGCTGCCAGTGGTTCTATTTCATCTCAAGGACATTGTGAATTGCATAAAGATATTCAACAATCTCCATTTGTACAAAGAAACTCTGTTTTAGCACCTGTCTTAGATGTTGATGAACCAGAACTAGAAAACAAATTACATGGTTCTTTTGAGGAACAGAGTCAACCGACACTTAAGGATATTTCTTCCCAGACACAGTCTTTTGACCCTTTTTTATCAGTGGAAAATCAAAGCTTTGAGGACATTCAAGAGACTGCTGGTAGAGTATATGAATGTAGTGATGTGAATTTTCCAGCTGATGACACATCTCCGAGAAATAGTTCTGACAGTGCAATACCAGGAACCTCCTTTGAGTCAGGAGCTGGTCAACTTTCATCCTTTAAAAAATCAGATTCTGAAGAAAATGGAGTCAAACGTGCTGAAAGAAAAGGCAATCCTTGTGAGAAATCTGAAACACCAAAGCAGTTTGATAAAAAAGGTGAATATTCCTTCCAATTTTTTGTTTATATGAAAACGCACTTTTAAAAATGGGAATTCCCAACTCATTCTATTCCTTGTGGTGAGTTTCACCTTATTTACATTAATTACAGCGATTCATACCTTTTTTTCAAGCTGATTCCATATTTGTTTATGACCCAGATTTTCCTGGAAAGAGTCACTATAGGTATGGAGCCAGTAATCCAGAATGGTTCTGTTAATTCTAAGATATTTGGATAACGGTTTTCCAATTAAAGGATCTCATATGTGTACAAGAAACCTTATGAATTCTCTCCATATGCATGATATATGGAGAGAACATACCAATTCCCAATTCCTGTTAATTTACAGGGAAAGTAATGCATGCCACTTGTTGGAATTTTTGTTTGTTTGTTTTTTACTTCATTTTGCAGCTAGCAGTCATGTAATGTTAACATGCTGCTGTATGATACTAGCAATATTTAAGAAATAAATTTAGTAATATGATCATATTGGACTAAAAAAGTAAATAGGATTTTAAACAGCTTTATCAAGAAGAAGATTTGTTCAACATCTGACAACTTTGACTTTGAAATCATGAATTCCAATTCCAGTTTCCAGATTAAAGGCTACTGAATGTTTATTCTTGTAGAAGTCAGTGGGAGTTGTATTGTCATGACGGTAACACAATTTTCTTTAAATATCAGATGCAAAACCAGAATTTGTCAACAAACATTTGAGATTACCTAAGGAATCAGTGCTCAAAGAATCAAGGGTATGTGAAATTACCCATGAAGAAGATCAATGGGCTAAGAAAAGAAAACAGTTTAAAGAAACCAAGAACTGCAATTCAGCAGGAGGGAGTTCGGTTGCAAGCAACATCACAGAAGAATCAGGTTAGTAAAGAAAACTCAACTTAGAATTACCTTTAGTATTTGAGCTTAGTGATGAGCGAATATTGCCACATTGTCTAGTTTTGCTTTTCTATAAAATAATTCTCATACTGATAGGATCTGGAAAGTCACTGCCACTGTTAAATAGGCTTAAACCAATCATTGTAGCCAGTTTTTAAAGCATGCACTGTCCTGTCAATGTAGATATTGTCTGTATTTTGTCTACTTTAAATGCAATTGTAACAATTCTAATTCACAATCTAGCAAGCTGGTATAAATATAAACATGAAGTCCATTCAGTTTACGTTTTCTGCTGCTTGATTAAATGTTAATTGTCCAGTTCTGCCACATGTGCCATGAGACTAAGGCTGAGTTAAGGTGGATAAAAAAAAGAACTGGGTCATGTAATTACTGGTTAAGAAAAGAAGTAGAGTGAGAATAGAGCTTCCTTAAAATTAGCTACACAGACCCAGACAAGTCTGGAAATGGCTTATTTTGCAAGTGATTAGCCTATTTAGCATTGACTAAAATTATCTCATGTTCTGCAAGTTCAGTGAGAATCGTGAAGGACTATACAGCTCAGTTTCTAGCGTGATTGGCCACCTTGGCCATAACTGTTTTTGCTATAATTGCACAAACCTATTATTTTGTAACATGGGGGTATTATTTATATTCAGAGGTCTATTTATCATCTCCCCACTCATGTCTATGGACTACGAACCATCTAAAAATGCATTGCAGGGACATTAATAACCGAGTCACATGAAGATGGCGTAAGAATTAAAACACGCCTTTTTAAATAATCATTCCTTTTTTATTGTCAATCTTCTTGGAAATAAACTCAAGCTTTTCCATGAGAAATGCAAGAACATACAGTAAAAGCTTACATATAATTTATCATCTTTATCATCTTATACTATAACATACATTGACTCAAATCCCTTTTATGTATTCCTACTGCAGCCTCCATAAAAACAAAAGCCAGAGGGCACACTTCATCTAATATATCATTGCGTGAGTGGGTTGTTATACCCTTTACTCACCAAAAACTGCTGGATACAACCATAATTATAGAGACATACAATTCTTAATTTTTGGAGGTCAGATATGGACTAGAATCAAAAACATTTGGAAGGGTCCCTCTATTCTACTTTTCATTGCTTTTGAGGTTTGGGGTACTATTTTAACATGTGAACCATGTATGTATGTATGTATATATGGGTTATTTATTGAGCTCCAAATTTTTCTGGTCAGACTTTTCTGAGAAAAAAACTCAACTTTTCTGGATTTTTATTTAAGTCCAATGGTGTTAAAAGTCAGATGAAAAGAGTACTCTGACCTGCTGAGAACATGTTAACGTCAATGACAGATGTCCCATTAACAATCAGAGAACATTCTGGTTTTCCGGGTTTCAGAAAAAATTGTAGCTTTCAGACAATTTTACAGAAAAAACCCCATTGGTTTCGAGTACAAAATCTGAAAAAATTCAAGGATTCTGATTTTTTTATGATTTTAGCAAGGCTTTTTCTGCACAAGAAACATTTGTGAAAATATATTGATAAATAGGGGGGTAATGTCGCAGATTTGGTCGCAGTATATATATATATATATATATATATATATATATATATATATATATATATATATATACATATTGATAGATATATACACACACACACACACACACACACACACACACATATATATATATATATATATATATATATATATATATATATATACATATTGATAAATAACCCCAATTGTCAGGATTTTTAACTGATTTATGCACATTTGTACCTATCTACATATTACATTATGGGGACATAAAGTCTTTCTATTATTAAAAGTAAAATTGTTTTTACTCAGTTTTGATTTGTTTGGTTACAGTTAGGTGGGTCAGTCAAGTCTACTGCACTTGAACTTTAATTACCATGTTCTGTAACTAGAAAACATCCTGTTTTACATTATAATGTTGGAATTGTTTCATGATGATGACATGTTCTACAGAATCACTTCTCTTTCTTGACTATTATGTAGTCTTGTGGTGTCTTGCAAGTGGTATAACAGACAGCCCATAGGGCTTGTGGAGGCAATGAGTAAGGCTATAGGTTAAAGGCAGATGTGTTTAGTTTCTAATGTTGTTGATTCAGTATGTAAATATATTTATTATTATTCTATATATATATGTTCCATGATCTATACATACATTTGTTTTCCATGTTATAAATTACTGTGACATGTATAGCTTATGCGTTGGCTGCTTCAAAAGTCTTTGCAGCTTATGTAACCATCTGTTATTAGCACTGTGTTTTTAACCAGATCCCTGATGATTCATACATCCAAATAATGCTTTCAGTAGAAATGAAATAAACACAGCGTGGATAGGATAAATATACCTTTTTTTCAAAGTAGCATTTTTCCTGGATATAAAGGCGGCATGATGCCTTAACCATGTTCAATGGAGAATTCTTCATTGCAGGATGAACACCAAGGTAATTATTTTGTGCTTGTGAGTTTTCTAATCTGATCTCGGGTCTGTGTGGAGAAATGTGCATGACAGGAAAATTAGTGGGAGTTTATTTTGCTCTGTACGGCTCTGGGGTAGAAAAAATGTGGCCTCTGTTGTACTTGCCACAACACACAACCTATAAATTCTGCAATGCCAATTTTAAAGTGGATTAGCAAATGTCTACGTTGTCTCCATTCTTGGGTGATATCCATTTACTAAACTGTAGCTAGAACTGTGTGTATATCAGGAGTTGGATAGAGCATTGTCAGTAATACTAACTATTTTTCCTTGTTGCTGCTTGCATGCTTGATATCTTTCTCTTTAAAGTGATCCTGGCAGCTTCCTAAAAAAACATTTGGTTCACCCAAAAATATGACCAATTTACTGTGCAAATGTTTTTGCCCCAATTGGTACTAATCTTTAACATTAAAGGGATACTGTCATGGGAAAAACATTTTTTTCAAAATGAATCAGTTAATAGTGCTGCTCCAGCAGAATTCTGCACTGAAATCCATTTCTCAAAAGAGCAAACAGATTTTTTTATATTCAATTTAAAAGTCTGACATGGGGCTAGACATATTGTCAATTTCCCAGCTGCCCCAAGTCATGTGACTTGTGCTCTGATAAACTTCAATCACTCTTTACTGCTGTACTGCAAGTTGGAATGATATCACCCCCTCCCTCCCCCCTCCAGCAGCCAAACAAAAGAACAATGGGAAGGTAACCAGATCACAGCTCCCTAACACAAGATAACAGCTGCCTGGTAGATCTAAGAACAACACTCAATAGTAAAAACCCATGTCCCACTGAGACACATTCAGTTACATTGAGAAGGAAAAACAGCAGCCTGCCAGAAAGCATTTCTCTCCTAAAGTGCAGGCACAAGTCACATGACCAGGGACAGCTGGGAAATTGACAAAATGTCTAGCCCCATGCCAGATTTCAAAATTGAATATAATAAAAACGGTTTGCTCTTATGAGAAATGGATTTCAGTGCAGAATTCTGCTGGAGTAGCACTATTAACTGGTGCGTTTTGAAAAAAAAATATGTTTTCCCATGACAGGATCCCTTAAACATATTCATATGTCAAAAAGAACTAGGAAGATCAAGGATCTTGCCTGTGTCCATTCCTTCATTGGTAGAGATAGTGACTTTCATATGACTGACAGGGAAGGGTTTGCTTTGTACTTAAAGAGGCAGAGGGTTTGTTATATTTAAAAGTACCACACGGGTCTTCAATCTGCTTTTCTTTCTTTGTCAAGCCACCAATGACTGTCTCCTAATTAATGTAGACTAAGGGATTCATTTAACATCTGTCAGAACCAGAACTCATCAATATAGTCCCACAAATGCATTGTGAAAATGCATCTCCTAGAATGACCCTGCCAAGTAGTTGTTATGGGGACTTAGAATTGTTTTTCAACAGCTGGAGGCATGCAGGTTGAAATGCCCTTCATAACTTTGTCTATGTAAACAAAAGTGTGGCTCTCAATGGGTTAATCTATATTCCAATGCAAAAAGCTTGAAGTGAAAGCTATTCTCTTGCTCCCTCTCTCTCTAGATGTTAGGGTCTTGGTGAATGTAGGCAGGTCTGGCTGGCTGCAGTGGCTCATGAAAGACCCTCTACACAGAAATATATTGAGAGCAGGTCTTGGCATCTACATAATAACAGTAAGGTGGACATGAAAACACATGTGACCATGCTGCACCAAATACACAGCACTTTCTACTGTATATATACTTACATATAAATATACATATAACAGATATTTTAAGTTGTTTATCTCTAGCTGTTGTTGAATTACATTTGAACTGCAGCAAAAGACCTAAAGCTAGAATGAATGATGGGTGGGTTTTCCAATTAGAGTAGATTTGCCTTTCAGTGGCTGCAACACTGTAATTAATATTGCAAAGCCCTAAGTCCAAATAGTAAATCCTTAAAGTGATCTTAAGTCTTACTTACAAAGCCCTAAAGCTGGCCATAGACGCAAAGATCCCATCCTAGGAATCCTCGATTCGTACGATTTTTGGACCAGTGTGTGGAGAGTCCCGTCATTTTTCGTCCCACGGAGATCGGTCGTTTGGTCGATCGGACAGGTTAAAAGATTTCTGTCGGCTGCCGATAATATCTCTGCGTGTATTGTCGATTGTACGATTTTCAGTGGGAGACTGTCACTAGCTTTGGTCAGATATAACGGTCGTACGATTGCTGTCAGGGGCAGAACATCGGCTGATCTGTTCTTTAACTACTTTATTTGATCTGAATGGTTAGTGGCAGGTTGGGAGATGGGGAGGTCTGATCGTTCGAGGATTCCAGTGATCGGATCTTTGCATCTATGGCCAGCTTAAGTGAAACAAAGCTCCCTGTGTTTTCCAGTCATATGTTAGAGTGATGGCCATTTAATTAATGTGACAGTTAGTATGTCCCTGCCCTACAGGGAGCAACATCTCATCTTGGCTGACTTTTCAGCAGTGAATCCAGGAAGAAATGTTTCCAAATGAAATCTTTTATATGAAATAATTATGGATAGTTATATTTTATAGTGTAGTATAACCTTCAGTTTTTGCTTCAGTTCAACCCAACTTGCTTGGGACACTTTGGAAGTCAAGTTGCCATGCACTTGTAAAGAATAATGTGGACAAATTCAGGCCTAAAATCCCCCAGTTTAAAAAAAAAAAGGAAATCGGGTCTTGTAATTGACATACAATTGATTTTTGATGTTATTTGTATCTTTGATGAGCCAGTAAGTGGGACATGGCTCTAATGTCCTTGGGCACTTGAATGCAATGGCAGTATGGAATGTTTGGTCAATGAAATTGCATTAGAGTGATCTCTAGAACTGTAAATATCAGTGTAAATAATGCAGAGCAAAGTACAGACTGTGGGGTATATTTATGAAAGAGTGAAGTCAGAGATCGCCACAGTCCTCTACAGTGAAATTCCGCCACTCTCCATTCATTTCTATGGGATTTTGAAAGGCGTATTTATCAAAGGATGAACTTTCACTTTCACCCATTGATAAATATTCTTTTAAAAATCCCATAGTAATGAATGGAGAGAGGCAAAATTTCACTCTAGAGGACTGTGACGACCTCTAACTTCACTCTTTGATAAATATCCCCCTGTGAGTGAAATGGATACATGCTTGGGCGCACTGTCTCTTCTTACATTACTCCTATACTGTACATCAGGTGAGCTGAATCTTACAGTATCTAATCATTAGTTTTCTTTGTGAGAAATTTACCTTTTATTGTCCTCCAAAAAAACAGAAAGAAATAAGAGGCACAAATGTGTCCTACTGTGGTGCTGTAGGAGGGGCCAGG
Source organism: Xenopus petersii (assembly GCA_038501925.1). Taxonomy (NCBI): domain Eukaryota; kingdom Metazoa; phylum Chordata; class Amphibia; order Anura; family Pipidae; genus Xenopus; species Xenopus petersii. The sequence goes on from CM076673.1 coordinate 168,758,206, forward strand.
ACATAGTGTATGTTATAATGTAAGAGCTTTGTGTTGCTACCTCAATTGTACAACTATATACTGGCCAGGGTTCTGCTTAGTTCTTTATTTGTAGCAAGATTTCCTTCAAATACATAAAAGCTGAGTTGCCTTTTAATACGTCTGTTTATTGGGATTTGCTCATAGGCAATAAGATTAGCCTCATTACCATAGTCAGGAGAAACATGGTGCCTCAGAATATTTGGTAGATAACTCACCAAATAGTAAATGTGGTCCGGGTGCTCCAGACCCCCAGCTTTAGGGAGCAGTACAACGAAAGATAAGTAGAAGCAAGGCCAACCGGCACTCAAACGGATCCACAGGACCAGAGAAAATTAGATAAAAAATATGTTTATTTATACAAAGTTAAAATATGTATATCATCTCAATCCGCCCTATGCGTTTCGCACCCACTCGGGCTCTCTAATAAGATTAGCCTTCCCAAACCTGTTTGCCTAAAAAAATTTAAATTTTAGAGAAAAAAAAAAGTCCTCTGTCTTACCAATGTGCCAAAATTTGAATTTGTCTGGGGGAGGGGCAGGGGGTGCTGCTGACTAGTGTCTTCAGAAAAAATACTCTACCTGTTGACTCCAGTGATGTCATCATGAGATTTTGCTCAGAAAGTCTTGTGAGATTTCAGATGGGATTTCTAATCTGAGTGGCAAGCACAGTTAGGGAGTAGGTGTGACTGAGCTTTACCGGGATGGTTGCTTGTGCTGGTGATCAGGGCCAAGACACAAAGCAACTGCTTATCTGGTATATGGGGATTGTTTAATACAGTCAGGAGCGCCCGGAGCGATCCGCGGCACCACGTCCAAGATGGCGGTGCCCTTGGGCTCCATGCATGTTGTGATGCTGGCGTCATAACGTCAGCGCGTAGCCGCTGCGCTTGATATAAAAAGACGCTCAGGACACCAGTTCAATGCCCAAGTATAGGTCTCCATTATTGGTATTCTTGGGTGCTATTCTGCTAATTCTATTATTGATTCTGGACTTTTGACCCCTGCTTTTACACTGAATACGATTCTTGCCACCTGCCTTGTGTTCTTCTGCCTGCTTCCTGATTTCACCTCCTGGTTAACCCCTTGGCTACCGTGAACTGTTCTCTTAGCCTAGTGCTTCCTCCTCTGTCCGGGCTTCTCCGCTACTGGAGCCGCAAGGCCCCTGACAAATATTTATATTAAATCTGAACTCGTCCTGGATAGGTGGTTTTGGAAGGAGATTTTGCAAGGGGTTATTGGCACAAGACATAATGATCAATGGCAGTTCCATTGAACTATTCAGGTAGGTGTTAGCTAAAACTGAGAAAACTGTGAAGCTGTGATGCAGTCGTTATGGCACCAGTGTGACCAGATGACACTTTCACACCTCTGCGAGTTTCAGCCAACACCTACCTTAATAGTTCAATGGAACCATTGTGATTGGATATTGGTGACTGTTGGTTAAAGGCTTCATATCCTTATCTGCCTACCAAATAAATATGCTGTTCCTTCTTACTGGAGTGCGGACTTCATTTGTATCACAGCTTAGACTGCAGCATACATGCCTTTAATGTATTTCCCCTTCCTCTGGGTCAGCTATCAGATCAGTTAGGCTACTTTCACTCAGACATACATTTTGTGTTGATGGTTGAATGCAAGTTTGTTTCAACCTCGTCTACTATTATATTGTATTACTTTGAAACTACAGTAAAAAGGTAGCTGCTGTTTTTGGCAAGGGGACCAAAATATCTCTGCATTATACTTTCTATTGATCTACCATAAATGACAGTTACCATATACATTGTGTTTTATGTGAAAGTAGGCCAATAAACATGGTTTAAAGAATAAGTAAACCTTTAAAATAATTGAATGTAGAATTGATGATGGAACTTTTCTAAGAACTTTTGCAATTTACATTCATTATTTATTTATTTTTTATTCCAACATAATAAGCCATACATGTACTGGTAATATGAATGAATTTAGTAACAACATCACCCCCTGTTGGTCAGTTTCCACTGGGGCCAGCAAAAAAAAAAAATTATGGTGAATTATGACTTTTAAAAGTCATAATTATGACTTTTAAACTCATAATTATGACTTTAAAAAGTCAAAATTATGACTTTTAATCTCATAATTATGACTTTTAAACTCATAATTATGACTTTAAAAAGTCAAAATTATGACATTTATTCTCATAATTATGACTTTTAAACTCATAATTATGACTTTTAAACTCATAATTATTACTTTAAAAAGTCGAAATTATGACTTTTAAAACTCATAATTATGATTTTTGCAGTCCTGCTTGCAGCCAAATGCCCTGCCTGTAATGTCCTGGGTAGATGAAAGCTCAGCTGCAAGCAGGACTGCAAAAGTCATAATTTCGACGTTTTAAAGTCATAATTATGAGTTTAAAAGTCATAATTATGAGATTTAAAGTCATAATTATGAGATTTAAAAGTCATAATTATGAGATTAAAAGTCATAATTTTGACTTTTTAAAGTCATAATTATGAGTTTAAAAGTCATAATTATAAGAATAAAAGTCATAATTTCAATTTTTAAAGTCATAATTATGAGTTTAAAAGTCATAATTATGAGAATAAAAGTCATAATTTCGACTTTTTAAAGTCATAATTATGAGTTTAAAAGTCATAATTATGAGATTAAAAATCATAATTTCGACTTTTTAAAGTCATAATTATGAGAATAAAAGTCATAATTTCGACTTTTTAAAGTCATAATTATGAGTTTAAAAGTCATAATTATTAGATTTAAAGTCATAATTATGAGATTTAAAAGTCATAATTATGAGATTAAAAGTCATAATTTCGACTTTTTAAAGTCATAATTATGAGTTTAAAAGTCATAATTATGAGTTTAAAAGTCATAATTTCGACTTTTTAAAGTCATAATTATGAGATTTAAAGTCATAATTTTGAGTTTAAAAGTCATAATTATGAGATTTAAAGTCATAATTATGACTTTTAAAAGTCATAATTCACCATAATTATTTTTTTCTGCTGGCCCCAGTGCTCTTCTGTACGGAAGAGCACTGGGGCCAGCAAAAAAAAAAAATTATGGTGAATTATGACTTTTAAAAGTCATAATTATGACTTTAAATCTTATAATTATGACTTTTAAACTCATAACTATGACTTTAAATCTCATAATTATGACTTTTATTCTCATAATTATGACTTTTAAACTCATAATTATGACTTTAAAAAGTCGAAATTATGACTTTTAATCTCATAATTATGACTTTTAAACTCATAATTATGACTTTAAAAAGTCGAAATTATGACTTTTATTCTCATAATTATGACTTTTAAATCTCATAATTATGACATTTAAAACTCATAATTATGACTTTTAAACTCATAATTATGACTTTAAAAAGTCGAAATTATGACTTTTAATCTCATAATTATGACTTTAAAAAGTCGAAATTATGACTTTAAATCTCATAATTATGACTTTTAAATCTCATAATTATGACTTTAAATCTCATAATTATGACTTTAAAAAGTCAAAATTATGAGTTTTAAATCTCATAATTATGACTTTTGCAGTCCTGCTTGCAGCCAAATGCCCTGCCTGTAATGTCCTGTGTAGATGAAAGCTCAGCTGCAAGCAGGACTGCAAAAGTCATAATTATGAGATTTAAAAGTCATAATTATGAGATTTAAAGTCATAATTATGAGATTTAAAAGTCATAATTATGAGATTTAAAGTCATAATTTCGACTTTTTAAAGTCATAATTATGAGATTTAAAAGTCATAATTATGAGATTTAAAGTCATAATTATGAGATTTAAAAGTCATAATTATGAGATTTAAAGTCATAATTATGAGATTTAAAAGTCATAATTATGAGATTAAAAGTCATAATTTCGACTTTTTAAAGTCATAATTATGAGTTTAAAAGTCATAATTTTGACTTTTTAAAGTCATAATTATGAGAATAAAAGTCATAATTATGAGATTAAAAGTCATAATTTCAACTTTTTAAAGTCATAATTATGAGAGTAAAAGTCATAATTATGAGATTTAAAGTCATAATTATGAGTTTAAAAGTCATAATTATGAGATTTAAAGTCATAATTATGACTTTTAAAAGTCATAATTCACCATTTTTTTTTTTTTTGCTGGCCCCAGTGCTCTTCCGTACTTCTGTAAGTTTTCAACCAAGATTTGAGAAAGGTTTCTAATTTTTTTCCTAAGCAGAAAAATATCAGAGCAGCCTCCTGACAATTTCCTTGACTACTTGGTGGTCACAATGGTGGGAAACTGTCCAGCAGATGATGCAGTTGTAACTAAATTCACTCATATTAACAGTACATCTTGGAATTAAAAAATAAATAATGAATGAATATAAATAACAAAGGAATAGCACTCTCATTCATTTTACATGCACTTATTAGACAACCCAATTATAAGCCCTGATTTTTAGTAATGTGGATGAACTGAACTTTTTCTATCATTTTGAAAATAAGAAAGTACTATGCATATTATTTTCAAAATAGTCTGGGCTTCATCCATGTCAAGTGAACATTTACATAGTATTTAACCAGGCAGCCTGTGTGCCCGTCAGTTAGTAGCTATTAAAAGAACAGTAACACCAAAAAATTAATAATTTTTAAATGACAATATAATGCACTGTTGCCCTGAACTGGTATAACTGGTGTTTGTTTCAAAAACACTACTGTAAATCATATAAACAAACCAATGTGTAGCCATTGGGGCAGCCATTGAAGCACAAGATAGATTTTAGCATCACAGTAGCATTGGACAAGCATAATATCCAAGGCTACTAAAATCTATAGTTAGTATAGTTCTGAGTATACATGTAATGAATGTTTCCCCTGGTGGTCTAGTGGCCGACGGGGAGGCCCGCTGCGTGGTTCTTTACTCCTCTGGTGCCAGTCCCTCTGTGGTGCATGCAGTTGCGCACTTCGTGGTTTTAGGCGCCGACGTGATGAGCAAAATTCAAAGGTATTTAAAGGGGCTTTGAATGGAAACTCATTGCCCGTTGCTAAGTCTAATTTGATAACTTGATAACAATTGTGCCCCTTTGCTCATCCAGAACTAATGCTTGGCTCCTCTCTTATTCAGGGTAAGGTCACACCGGGAGATTCGGATAGATTTAGTCGCCCGGCGACTAATTGCCTCTTCTTTGGGGCGACTAATCTCATGAGGCAACTTCGGAAAACAAAGTGCCGCGAGTGCCATGCCGCTGTCGATTTTTCATTCTAGCAAGCGGAAGGCAGGAGAAAGCAGTTCAGGCAGATTAGACGCCCCAAACAATTAGTCGCCGGCGACTAATTGAATAGAAAGTGGTTGATTTTTTTTTCTGTGGTAAGCTCAAAATCTTCCCCATAGGGCTCATTACCTGAAAAAAAGGAAACTTTTATTTGTGTAAATAGATGAAATACAAATTCAAAATCTCTACACTGTTCTCTGCTCTCATCAACCAATTTACGTCCCTCTTATACTAAGCGTCCCATCCCTTCTATCCAGCCATGATTGCTTTGCTTTACTTCTTTGTTTAACCCTGTGAAAAGTCTGGTTTCTATCAGTACGTCTAGATGTAAATTAACTATAAAAAAACAAAATAGTGCCTTAGAATAGGACAAGCATATTCTCATCTTTAGTTCATGACATGCTATAAAGTATATGTTTTTATATTCAATTATATGGTTCTCAGTGTTTATTTGTATTTCCAAGATAATACTTCACATTGTGATTGTCTGGATTCAAAATCAGCTGCAATATACATACAATATACTTATACTGATGCTGGAAATGTCTAAATCAAGTGATTCCGGCACATATTTGTTTTGCACTTTTAGGAAACTCAGAAGAAACTCGCTCTGTGGATCTGGGGGTGCGTTCTGACAGCAAGGATAAAGGATTATACACAGAAAGCTTTCATTCCACTTCATGGATCTTTAGAGGTGATGACTGCAGCCCAAATAACAGCCCTAGATGCCTGAGTAAAAGGCCCAGATCAGTAGCAAGTAAGTGAGAATAATTTATAGGTATGGGACCTGTTATTCAGAATGCTCGGGACCTGGGGCTTTCTGGATAACGGATCTTTCCATAATTTGGATCTTCATACATTAAGGCTACTAGAAAATCATGTAAACATTAAATAAACCCAATAGGCTGGTTTTGCTTCCAATAAGGATTAATTATATCTTAGTTTGGATCAAGTACAATGTACTGTTTTATTATTACAGAGAAAAATAAAATCATTTTTAAAAAACTTGGATTATTTGGATAAAATGGAGTCTATGGGAGACTGGCTTTCCATAATTCAGATCTTTCTGGATAACGGGTTTCCGGATAACGGATCTAATACCTGTATAAGAATATTTACCTGTGGAGATAAATTACAGCTTGACAAACTCAGGGGGATTGTAATTAATATAATCATAGCAGAGCCTGATAACAAATATATTCCGTGTAGAATTACTAGAGTTGCATTGAATTCAGGATTCAGTTCATATTTAAACCTTTTGGATTCAAGAGATTCCTTAAAGTTCAGCCGATCCAAATCTGAAGTCCAAACATTTGGAATTTGATCTGTAGTAAATCTATACATTTTGGGGCAGATTCACTAACTTCGAGTGAAGGATTCGAATGAAAAAAACTTCGAATTTCGAAGTTTTTTTTGGGTACTTCGACCATCGAATTGGTTAAATTCGTTCGAATTCGATCGAAATCGAACAAAATCGAACGATTCGAAGTAAAAATCGTTCGACTATTCGACCATTCGATAGTCGAAGTACTTACCCTTTAAAAAAAACTTCGACCCCCTACTTCGGCAGATAAAACCTACCGAAGTCAATGTTAGCCTATGGGGAAGGTCCCCATAGGCTTGCTAAGCTTTTTTTGATCGAAGGATTTTCCTTCGATCGTTTGATTAAAATCGTTCGAATCGAACGATTCGAACGATTTAATCGTTCGATCGAACGAAAAATCCTTCGATCGATCGATCGAACGATTAGCGCTAAATCCTTCGACTTCGATATTCGAAGTCGAAGGATTTCAATTCGAGGGTCAAATTTCGAAGTAATTTTAACTTCGAAATTCGACCCTTAGTGAATCTGCCCCTTTAATTCACCAGTTTTTACTCATAAACAATGTTAGATATGTATAATAAAAAAAAAATAAATGTATACAAGCTTTAACATTTTCATAATAAATTGTGCTACTCAGTACAGATTGCCTTTGCATGCATATTTCTATGGTGTCCGTGTCTACAGGATACCAGTAAACATCAGGGGTTGTTCCTGCTGCTATGATACGGCTTCTATACCAACCACTTCTGACTGTCACATTTCCATAAAGGTCAGGCATCATTAACTTGTCCACTAGGCCAGGCCTGTTGGTTTCTTGAAAGAAGATTATAACACTACAGGAGGGCTATGGAAGTTTATAAGGTCAGAGTTAATAGTAGAGACAATCACAAGACTCAATTGCAAGCTGAGCCAGGAACACCTTACTAATCGTGCAGGAAAGCAAAGCAAAAGAAAAATAATTGTTGTTTTTTCTTTTTCTTTTCTTTAGAAAAATACAAACTGAAAATGAAAATAAAGAATGTTAAACCTTGAAATGAGCTACACACAATATAATGCAATACATAGCACGGCATGTACAATAAACCTAGAATATTTGTTTCCCACTAAAATGAAAAGGTAATTATGAAATAGGTCAGTTTCCTGGTATAATTACATAATCATGGAGTGACACCTTCTCTTTAATATTTGTAGCAATTATTGAGTTAGAAATGGTATTAATTTGAGCACAAACATGGAGTTTAAACGAGTAACATCATGTGGGTGATGTTATTTGACCAGGTAAGTAAGTAGCCCTGTTGTTTCAGTACACTCAATATGCAGTGTTATCATCTGGAAAATCCATGGGGGTTCATTGGCAAAATCAGTGATCCTGATAAAAGCATTTGTATTTCCAAGCAAAATAATTGCTGTTGGTCATATTTCAGTTTAGATGTACTATGAGCACTCCAAATAAAATGCTATTATGCATTGGATACTAGAGAGGTTATTTATCAAAGTCAGAATTTATATCAATATCATATGGTACTTTCCGAAATTTTGTTTGCTTAAAAAAAAACCCTGAATAAATAGTGAAAAATACAAATCTTACACTTTTTCCCGATTTTCCACCCAAAAACTCATTTCTCCTTTCTGATTTTTGCCCGAAAACCACGAAATCGTTATGTTATTGCACGAAACCGAGCACATATCAAAAAATCTTTGGGACTTCTCCCATTGACTTATATGCAACCTTTGGCTGAGATGCCGGATTTTCGAATTCGGACTTTTTCCATCCTCGGGGTATAATAAATCCCGAAAAATTTGTGGTTTTTTTTTCCACTAAAAATTCAGATTTTATACAAAAAAAACCCACAAGATTTTTGGGTTTTTGGCATTCGGAATATAGTAAATAACCCCCTAGGTGTTTATTTGCCATATGATAACTATAATTCTGGACTCCTGTACAATAAGTGGCCTTTATACTGCTGCTATAGTAAATTTATGTAAAGCATTCAATATACAAAGTGACAACCATATTGCTTAGTTATGCAGAGAGGAACATACTGTAGTATTATATGTAAATACAGGTATGGGACCTGTTATCCAGAATGCTCGAGAACTAGGGTTTTCCGGATAACGGATCTTTCTGTAATTTGGGTCTTCATGCCTTAAGTCTACTAGAAATTCATTTAAACATTAAATAAACCCCATAGGCTGGTTTTGCTTCCAATAAGGATTAATTATATCTCAGTTGGGATCAAGTACAAGCTACTGTTTTATTATTACAGAGAAAAAAGAAATCATTTTTAAAAATTTGGATTATTTGGATTATTTGGATAAAATGGAGTCTATGGGAGACATCCATTCCGTAATTCGGAGCTTTCTGGATATCGGGTTTCAGGATAAGGGATCCTATACATGTATCTAGTGTTCCATGAATGGGTTTGAAGAAAACCTGATCATAGCTTAGTTACTATTCTGTACATTGCTATATTTGAATATAATGTGCATATGAACCTTTGCCTTGTGTTTATCTGATACAGTTCGAGAACGTACTGTGCAAATAGCCAAAGGAACAGGGGACTACCCTTGGGGATTCCGAATTCAGTTTTCAAAACCTATTCTTGTAACTGAGGTTGATACAAGTAAGTCGTCCCTTTTTTTTTTGTTGTTTGAATTAACCACTAAGTCTGGCTTTCTATAAGAATTTTATATAAATACTACAATTACCAAAAGCCAAACCATTATTGTTGTTAAATAATTTGAACCTCCACCATACCCAGTGCTCAATTTCACACGACATAAACCTTACAGTTACCGTGTTCCAGCTGAGACAAGTTGCCCTAAAATTCTTGGTTGGGACTGGTGTCTGTCATACATTAATTATGATGGACAGTAGGCTGAGCCTATCTCAGGCAAGTGCAAGCCCACATTACTGTGCCCACTGCTCAGCCTTTTGACACAGAAACTCAGGCACGGTGGTAGTGACCAGCACCAATTATAAATGATTCCTAATGTCTCACCAGTGTGGACACCATTGTTATTTTTTGCTTATATACAGACTCTTCGACTTCAAATAGGATAACATGGATAATATTTGTCCCACTTAAAGGAAAACTATACCCCCAAAATGAATACTTAAGCAACAGACAGTTTATATCAAATTGAATGACATATTAAAGAATCTTACCAAACTGGAATATATATTTACATAAATATTGCCCTTTTACATCTCTTGCCTTGAGCCACCATTTTCGTGACTCTATCTGTGCTGCCTCAGAGATCACCTGACCAGAAATACTACAACACTAACTGTAACAGGAAGAAGTGAGGAAGCAAAAGGCAGAACTCTGTCTGTTAATTGGCTCATGTGACCTAACATGTGGTTTGTATGTGTGCACAGTGAACCTTACGATCTCAGGGGGCGGCCCTTATTTTTTAAAATGGCAATTTTCTATTTATGATTACCCAATGGCACATACTACTAAAAAAGTATATTATTATGATAATGGTTCATTTACATGAAGCAGGGTTTTACACATGAGCTGTTTTACTCAGTATCTTTTAATAGAGACCTACATTGTTTGGGGGGTATAGTTTTCCTTTAATATTTATGTAAAGTTGTTCAATAATGCAATAGAACAAGGATTCTTAGATTATAAGTATTGGCATGTTGCTAAACTATACCTGTCCCTATATCCACTTGGTGTGACATCACTTCCTGCCTGAGTCTCTCCCTGCTCACTTATAGCTCTGGGCTCAGATTACATCAGAGAAGGAGGGGGTAGAGAGGAGCAAACTGAGCATGCTCATGCCTGGGCAAGGAGGTTTATGCTGAAAACAAAAAGTCTCATACAGAAGCCCATGTGTACACAATAGAAGGAAAGAAACGCTGTGTTTCTTTTGACAGAGGACTCAGAGCACCATTACTTTGAGGGTTTACTGGTATATTTAGGTGAAATTTTCTGATAAGGCTTACTTAGTTTTAACCTTTCCTTCTCCTTTAAAGCTACTAAATAACATGGAAACAGTAGAAAAAAAACAGGATTGTTTTGTTATCAATATGGATTTGAGCTAACTTAGTTTTACCATTGAGTATAAGGTACTTTTTTACTACTTTGTACCCAATGAAATCTAATGTTATCTTGTTTCATGTTAGATGGTGCGGCTGAAGAGGCAGGGCTGCAGGTTGGTGACATTGTAATGGCTGTTAATGGAACTGATGTTACAAGTATTCCACATTCTGAAGCCGCATGCCTAGCACGGCAAGGTGAGTCTCCACTGCTAAATGCTTAATCAACCCCTAACTTTACAAACAAATGTAAACGAATATGGACTTTGGGTAGATCAAGGGCTCTGTACACACATAGGAAGCCATATTTACAGGCCCGGACTTCCTTCACAGGTGCCCCATGGTCCCAGTGCCTGCCCGTGCACCCCCCTCCCTCACGAGTGCGGTGCGTCCCCAGTGCACCTTAAAGGAGCAGTTCAGTATAAAAATAAAAAACTGGGTAAATAGATAGCCCGTGCAAAATAAAAAATGTTTCTAATATAGTTAGTTAGCAAAAAATGTAATATATAAAGTCTGGAGTGACTGGATGCAAAGGCTGGATGTGTAAAGATGCATTCAATTACAAGGGGTGTTTATCTCTGAGTTTACTTTTAATAACTTTTCGGTTGGCTTTCATTTTTTCTTTTTTATGGTTTTTGAATTATTAGCCCTCAACTTCTGACTCTTCCCAGCTTTCAAACTGACCCCATCTAAAAAAAACTAATGTTCTGTAAAGCTACACATGTATTGTTATTGCTACTTTTTATTACTCGTCTTTCTTTCTAGGCCTCTCCTATTCATATTTCAGTCTCTTATTCAAATCAGTGCTTGGTAGCTAGGGTAATTTGACCATAGCAACTAGACTGCTGAAATACTAGAGAATAAAAAGCTAAATAACTCAAAAACCAAAAATTGTAAAAAATGAAAAAAACTGCAGTTTGTCTCCCCGCTTCTTTATCAAGCAATCAAGATTACAATGATCTCACATCCTTAAAAAGGTTACAGCTGTAAACACGCCCCCAAGGGGGTGGTATATATTTAAATGTGGTATATGAAACAACCAATCGGTTAATAAAAACTATGATACATTTTGATTAACATTTGGTTGTTTCTATGTGTATACCTAGACGTAAATGGTCTATTTTTCTCATTTTGCTAATAATGGTCATATACCTGTCACGATCGCCGCCCGGAGCAGGCCCAGGAGCTCCGGGCCGCACGTCCCTCCTTGCCGGCGTCGCTCCCAAAATGGCGGCGGCCATGGCCGCCACGTGGGTAGCGGCGCCAGCGCGCCGACGTCGGCGCAAGGGCATCAATGATGTCAGAATGGCGCCAAATTCAAAATAAAAACGCCAACTAGACGCCAGAATGGCGCCCAAGAATAGGAATACTTTCCCTAAGTGTATCCTGGGTTTCCTGTGTGCTTTATTGCCAAATCTTGTTCCTGATTTGTATCCTGACCCTTTGCCTGGACTTTGGACTTTGTTGATATCTGCCTGCCTGTGAACTCTTGCCTGGATCCTGACTATTTTTCGATTAACCCTTTGGACACCGCGACCTTGTTCCCTCAAGAGGGCTTCCTCCTTGATCCTGACTACCTCCCTGGAGGGGGCTTCCCGGCTCCCTGACATTATTCTTGGGCCATGGATCCCACTGAGGAAGCTCAGCCGGATTTCGGCAGGGCCTTTCGAGGTCTGCATACCCGCATGGAGGCGTACAAAGCTCGGCAAAATTATGTCAGACGCACGCTGGAGGCGATTTTGGAAAAGTTATCCATGCTAACGCCGACTACTCCAACGCCCACGCTAGTTGCTGCCGATATGGCTACTCAATCCTCCACTTCTGGTCCGCGAATTCCTGGCCCTCATCCGAAAAGGGGGTAAACCCAGCTCATGGCCCCCGCCTGCTATAGAAGCTTTTCAATCCTTGAAGGATGCCTTCACTTCTGCTTCGGTTCTCCGCCATCCTGATCCGGAGTTACCTTTCTTCATCGAGGTAGATGCTTCTGAAGTTGGAGCTGGAGCTATCCTGTCCCAGAGACATCCCTCTGATGGGAAGCTGCACCCATGTGCGTATTTCTCTAAGAAGTTCTCTCCTGCAGAACAAAATTATGATGTAGGAAATCGAGAACTCCTGGCTGTTAAGCTTGCCTTAGAAGAGTGGCGTCACCTCTTTGAAGGTTCCTTAATCCCAGTCACAATCTACACGGATCATAAGAATCTTGAGTTCATCCAATCTCTCAAGAGGCTGAATCCCAGACAAGCAAGGTGGTCCCTCTTCTTCTCTCGATTTAACTTTGTCTTGACTTTTCGCCCTGGCTCCAAGAATTGGAAAGCCGATGCTCTGTCTCGAAGTTTCACTCCGGTGGATCGTACTCCTGAAAGACTAGAGCCTATTATTCCTCCTGTCAAGATCATCGCTTCATTGTATCCTCAGTTTGCTGATCAAATCCTGGCTGGTCAATCTTCTGCCCCTCCTGATACCCCCATTGGAATGGCTTTTGTACCTCCTGAACTTCGGCTACCTATCCTGCAACAGACTCATAGTTCCAAACAAGCTGGACATCCTGGTCCTGTTAAAACTCTTGAACTTTTACGTTGTCTAGTTTGGTGGCCGACAATCCGTAAAGATGTCAAAGACTTTGTTTCTGCCTGTATCGTTTGTGCCACTTCCAAGTCCAGTCATTCTCGCCCCAGTGGGTTACTACAACCGTTGCCAGTTCCCTCTCGTCCTTGGACGCACTTGGCTATGGACTTCATTGTTGAACTTCCTCCCTCCGGTGGGAACACAGTGATCTGGGTTGTCATTGACCGCTTTAGCAAGATGGCCCACTTCATCCCTCTTCGGAAGCTTCCATCTGCAGTGGAGTTGTCACAGTTGTTCATTCAGTTCATTTTTCGCCTGCATGGGTTTCCGGCCGAGATCGTTTCTGACAGAGGATCCCAATTCACGGCAAAGTTCTGGCGCTCCCTGTGCAAAGATCTGGGTATTAATCTTCAGTTCTCCTCAGCTTATCATCCTCAGACGAATGGAGCAGCTGAGCGAGTGAATCAAGCCTTGGCCGCCAGAATGGCGCCCAAGAATAGGAATACTTTCCCTAAGCGTATCCTGGGTTTCCTGTGTGCTTTATTGCCAAATCTTGTTCCTGATTTGTATCCTGACCCTTTGCCTGGACTTTGGATTTTGTTGATATCTGCCTGCCTGTGAACTCTTGCCTGGATCCTGACTATTCTTCGATTAACCCTTTGGACACCGTGACCTTGTTCCCTCAAGAGGGCTTCCTCCTTGATCCTGACTACCTCCCTGGAGGGGGCTTCCCGGCTCCCTGACATTACCACATTTAAATATATACCACCCCCTTGGGGGCGTGTTTACAGCTGTAACCTTTTTACGGATGTGAGATCATTGTAATCTTGATTGCTTGATAAAGAAGCGGGAGCTTCGAAACGTGGCATATTCTTGCTTGATAAAGAATTTTTGTTTTGTTCACAAGACAAGTCGTCTGGACTTTTTTGTTTATTATAGATTGTCTCCTTAATTGGACTAAGTCACGGACTGGTGCACACTCCACTCCATTTTGTTTCGATATATATATATATATATATATATATATATATATACATATATATACAATTGTACAATGTATTTCTACTCCCTCCTATGTCACTCAGTTTTCATTGTTTGTGTCATACCTTGTAATGTCCCGTTTAACCTGGCAGTTGCCTCAGCTGTAACTCCCCTCCTCGTCTGGGCCCCCAGCCACTACTCCCCTTGGCACTCCCCTAATAATTTATTATTATTATTTATATTGATTTATTTTGTTGTGGCCACGATCTGGAAGGTAAGGGTGCAGCATCCAGCTGGTTTAGGTCAGTAGCCCAGTCCGACCCTGACCTAATGTGATAAGTGCTGGAACATTTATACACAAAAAACACATAATATATGAAATATCTTTAACAAGGACAAGGTAAACTAAATCCTTTAAAACAAATATATATATATATATATATATATATATATATATATATATATATATATCATATCCACTCCTTATAGGTGAATCCCACATTTCCCACACTATACACAGATGTGAAGAGTAAATAACAGGATAGTATTGTTAATATTCCATTCATTTTTTTCATCAGAGAAAAGCTGCAGCTACAGAACAGTGCTGGCTGTGCTTTCAAAACGTGTCTCCCCCATGTATGGTCCAAAAATAGGAAATATACATCAGTTCTTTACTTTCGACATTAATCATGGTAAGGCTGGCAATGTTCTTGATTCCTACCTTTGCACTCCAAACGCCTCCCCGTACAAGGGACAGCTCTTGGAGAGAGAGAGAGAGAGGTTTCGATTGCACCCGATTCCCCCTTTCTTATATTCGATTGTGTGCATTTTGTGCATTGTAGAAAGCAAATATAGGAATCAGTAAATGTTTAAGTTATGAGTGAGTTTCACAAAATGGTTGTTCTGCAGCTCCCAACATGTCACTGCAAGACCTGGATGTTGTAGTTCAAGAACACCTGGTCCCTTTATTGGATATCACTGAGCTACAATGAGCTGCTGCTAAGAGACTTGTCAGTGATATCATGGGACATGTTGGTAGAGAGAGAGAGAGAGAGAGAGAGAGTCATTAGGTTTGATGGAAATGGATTTTAGGCCAAATATGCTAAAATGTGGGAAATGCACAAAAAATGGAAGTCCACTTTCCACTGCTTCCATTAATACTATCAACCTCCTCCAAGGGGGTTTACTGGTTGAAAAATGCCAGCGCAGAATATGTCCCATGTCCCATGAACCTAAACATGTATAAGATCAGCTGTCACTCATACACACAGGCACACACTAATGGGGTTATTTACTAAACTACGAATGCAAAAATCCCCAAAAAAAATTTTTTAGTATAAAATCTGACTTTTAAAAAATCATGAATTTTTCGGAATTTATTATATCCTGAGGGTGGAAAAATTCTGAATCAGAAAATCCGGCATCTTAGACCTGTTGAGGTTGCATATAAGTCAATGAGAGAAGTTCCAATGATTTTTTGATGTGCGCTGGCTTTCGTGTAATACCCCAAAGATTTCGGAGTCTTCAGGAAAAAAAGCTGAACAAATCGTGAGATTTTTTTTCCCAGCAAATCAAATTTTCGGGAAAATTTTATAATAAATATGCCAAAAAAACCCCAGTGCAGATTAGATCAGCGTTTGTGGCTGAAAATGTTGGGATAAATTTGGTCTTTGATAAATAACCCCCATAGAAAGCAAGAGCCACTATGGACATTCATTTATTTGTCAAAAGGGGTGCTTCACCTTCAAGTTAAATTTTACTATGGTATAGAATGGCCAAGTCTTTGCAACTTTTCAATTGTTCTTCATATATTTATTTTGTATATATTTTTTTTAATTATTTGCCTTCTTCTTCTTTTTCTGACTTTTTCCAGCTTTCAAATGTCATTGACCCTGGCATCCCATAATCAAGGCTACAATTCTATTATTGTCATTTCTTTTTATTACTTATCTTTCTATATAGCCCCTCTCCTATTCATATTTCAGTCTCACATTGAAAGCGCTGCTTGTTTGCTAGTAATTTGCTAGTAATTTGGACCCTAGCAATCAGATAGCTGCTGAAATTGCAAACTCGAGAGCCGCTGAACAAAAATAAATAATTAAAAAACTACAAATAATTTAAACCAAAAGACCTATTGCAAATTGTCTCAGACTATTATCCTCTACTATAAGTTAATTCAAAGGTGAACACCCCCTTTAAATATGGGCACATATTGGAATAAGAGCTGCACAAACAGGAGATAGTGCTGCCCTCAACATATAAATACAAATAATCAACATTTAAACTTTAAGAAAAAAAAATTGCATGACATCATAAAAAGTATATACAAATATTTATAAACACAGAATAAAATGCCTGCAATAATAAATGCCCCCAATAATTCTTTACCTACAGTATATACTTGTAATATTCAGGCATTGTATTGTTTGTCAGCTCCCGTCCGGCCAAGCTGCGTCAGACTGGGGGGCCCGGGGTCAGCAGCAACCCCCCCTCTGGCCACCCCATTCCAGCTGTAACCCCTCTTCACCCCCACTCCCGAGTACCGTTTCCTTGCGCATTTATTGATGAGCACTGTGGTCACTGTTTTTTGCATGGAATTGCTGGGGCCACTGTGTCTTATACTGCTGAGGTCAATGCAGGGATCACTGTGTCATACAATTCTAGGGCCACTCAATGGTGTTACATATATACAATGGTGTTCCAAAAATGACCCTATAAAAAGTATAAATACTAATGGATTTACTGCCTATAACAAACCAGCAACAAAAACAAATATATATATTGTAGGCCTGTTGCCAGAGACAGAGGAAGCAGATCCCGCAGTTGCAGAGGGGCCCATGAGTGTAGAGGGCCTATTAAAGAGCAATTTGAATTTCATAGTAGAAATAGTCAACTTACCAGTATCTTGAGACCCTAAATGAATTATATAACATCTAATTATCCCACTGCCTGTTGCTTCACCCTCAAACAAGAAAAGGTTAAGTCTTAAAAATAAAATGTTTTTGTGGAAAATGCCATATTGTGAGATAACTTGGCCCAGTGGTCGAAGTCAGAAGGTTAAAAAGAAATGTGTACAATCTGTCAAATGAAAATTGTGGCACGGGGAATTGAGTTGCTGACATTTTGGATCTGCCATGCCCATTCCACCACAAACAAATGCCAAATTTCATTCCATGTTTAACTCGCTCCATAAAATTTCTAACAGTTCTAAAGAGTGAAAGTAGAATAATACATGGCTGTACATTGTGCAAAGTGTAGAACTCCCCTGGTTTTTTCCACGTGTGCAAATGTAAATAAACAGTTGTTCAACAACTTGACTATTGATGTCAACCGTGAAACCACTGATCACCTGACTTGCGTGCAACATAAATAAGTCACATGTTCTGGTTACTTCATGCCACATATTATTTTACATATGATGTCTTGTCGTCTGAGCTTAAATAATGTATGTGGTGGAAAATGCAGGAGAAGGCAATTTCTGACAGTTGTGCAATTCAAATGTTTTCTCCCCGTCGATCTGCAGTGACACCAATGCAATGGCATTTTCTGACAGTTTGCCACCTGTGCTGGAGGATATTAAGCACAGACCAATGCATCAGAAAGAATTATTAGTATGGGGCCATTTATGATATCCAAGGCAGTGCGCAAAGTGCCATTATTTCTGATGAATTGCTGCTTAAAGGGATTCTGTCATGATTTTTATGGTGTAGTTTTAATTTCTAAATTACACTGTTTACACTGCAAATAATTCACCCTACAATATAAAATGTCATTCCTGAACCAGCAAGTGTATTTTTTTAGTTGTAATATTGGTGTGTAGGCAGCCATCTCAGGTCATTTTGCCTGGCCATGTGATTTCAGAAAGAGCCAGCACTTTAGGATGGAACTGCTTTCTGGCAGGCTCTTGTTTCTTCTACTCAATGTAATTGAATGTGTCTCAGTGGGACCTGAATTTTACTATTGAGCCTGTTCTTATATCTACTGAGCAGCTGTTATCTTGTGTTAGTAGGGAGCTGCTGTCTGATTTCCTTTCCATTGTTCTGTTTTTGGGCTGCTGGGATGGAAGAGGAGGGGGTGAAATCACTCCAACTTGCAGTACAGCAGTAAAGAATGACTGAAGTTTATCAGAGCACAAGTCACATGCCTGGGGGCAGCTGGGAAACTGACAATATGTCTAGCCCCATGTTAGATTTCAAAATTAAATATAAAAAGATCTGTTTGCTCTTTTGAGAAACAGATTTCAGTACAGAATCACTAATAACTGATGTACTGTGGAAAAAAACATGTTTTCCCATGACAGTATCCCTTTACTGTATTTTGTAAAAATTTAGAATTTTTATATTGCAGGACCAGATCTGTTGACTCTTGTGGTTGGATCCGATATCAGTCGCTTTCCCACCACCCCAAGGCCATCATGTCGGGGATATCTACATAAGAGAACTCACTCAGGCCTGTTGAAAGGCTGGAGGAAACGATGGTTTGTTCTGAAACACGACGGCAGCCTACAGTACTATAAGAGAAAAAAGGTGGGATACAAAATATGCGGGCGCTCTAAAAATAAATGTTAATAATAATACAGGTATGGGACCTGTTCTCCAGAATGCTCGGGACCTGCGGTTTTCCGGATAATGGATCTTTATGTTATTTGGATCTCCATGCCTTATGCTTACCAGGAAATCATTGAAACATTAAAAAAAGAAAATATACTGTATTGCTTCCAACAAGGATTAATTATATCTTAGTTTGGATCAAGTACAAGGTACTGTTATATTATTACAGAGAAAAAGGAAATTGTTTTTACAAATTTGGATTAATTGGCTAAAATGGAGTCTATGGGAGATGGCCTTTCTGATATTCAGAGCTTTCCGGATAACAGATCCCATACCTGTAATAATAAATACAAATGAGTGTCAACAAGCAAAATTCTAAGAAATGTAGCACTGGGATATACAAATCGTATTTTAGCCATTAGCTTTGGAATTGAGATGCTTAATTAATTAGTTAATGAAATGCTTAAGTCTAGAGTAGTCCCAGTACATTCCTTTTAACAAATAATATCATTTTGAAAATATCCCTTTCAATAACGGTGTTGCTAGATATATCCACTAGGTGGCGCCTCTCACTAGAGAATGAGCTCAGTCTTCTCTTATAGGAAACACTTTCCTGTTCTTCTTCTTCTTCAAACGTGTGCAATAATATCTAGCTGCATATTAACTGTCCTGCATTAATGATATGATCATTCATATTTTAAAATTGTGTTTGAAAAATACATTTTATTAATTCATATATTTCTTCCATCTTCCTTCCTTTACTAAAATTAATTAATTTAATGGGTCATTTACAACCACATGTGCAGTGTGTAAAGTGCAAAGTGCAATTCTTCATGATTTTTACCCAGGCGAAAATGTCTGTAGGTTCCAGGTCTCTGGTTCACCTTCAGATTAACTTTTATTTTGTTATAGAATGACCTATTCCTAGCAACTTTTCAATTGGTCTTTTTATTATTTTGTATAGTTTTTTTTAAATTATTTATCTGACTTATAACCAATAACCTATTGCTCTGTCAGGCTAAATATGTATTGTTATTGTTACTTTGTATTCCTTATCTTTCTATTTAGGCACACTTCTTTTCATATTCCTGTCTCTCTTTCCAGCTACTGTCTGGTTGCTAGATTAAATTGGACCCTAGCAACCCAATAGCTGCCAAAATTGCAAACTGGAGAGCTGCTAATAATAAAAAAAAAAATTGCAGATTTTCCAAGAATAACTTTCTTTACATCATACTGAGGGGCAGATTTATTGAGGGATGAATTGAAAATTTGAATTCCAATTTCGGAGAAAAAACTCGAATTTGATTCGAGTTTTCGTGTCAGTAAAATTCATGCAAGTTTTAGTCTATTCGTTTTTTTTTTATTAAATAACCCCCAAATTAAATTTCGAGTATATTCGAATTTAAAAAACTCACATGAATTCGAAATTCAACCTTTAATAGATGTGCCTGTTAAAGTTAATTTAAAGGCAAACAACCCCTTTAATATGCTGTCTGTGCATATTGACGCAGGGTGCTATATGGATGCACTTTTGTGTGATTGAGAACAAGAGGCTGGATGAGCGACTTTAGACGCATGTAACTTGAATGAATGCCATCAATTTACAACTGGATACACTTTAGGAGAACCAAACCCTTTTTATTAAAATCCCCTACCCCCCATACCTTACATAGAACCCCCTCCCTGCCCCCCCCAGCCTAGCTGTTAGCCTGGGTAAAAGCCCCTAACTCTTTACTTACCCCTCGTTGCAGATTCAACACATCAGAGTTCACGGGCGCCATCTTCTTCTCTTCTGTAAGAGAGCGGTGTATCGGCGCAATCTTCCGTTCCCCAACAACTGCATTGAAAGTTGTGGAAATTGCTGAAGCACTGGAAGAAGACCTGAAGATTACAGAAGAGAAGAATATGGCACCCATGAACGCTGATGCCCTGAATCTGCAACGAGGGGTAAATAAAGAGTTAGGGGTATTTACCCAGGGTAACACCTAGACTGGGGGGAGGAGGGAGGGGGTCTATGTAGGGTAGGGGGCTAGGGGATTTTAATAAAAAGGGTTTGGTTCTTCTTTAAGTAACTGTGATCCATATGTGAGTCCTATAGTGATGAGTGCACTTTCCTAATACTGTAAATGTGTAAAGCACCATTAACAGGCCGGATTTGTGTTGTATCAGGAAAAAGAGGGAAATCCGGGCATGACCATTATACTGATGATACTAACCATTATACTGACCTTTATACCGATGATACTGAGCATTATACAGATGATACCGACCATTATACCGACCATTTTACCGACCATTATACCGATGATACGACCATTATACAGATGATACCGACCATTATACCGATGATACAGACCATTATACCGATGAAACTGACCATTATATCAACCATTATACCGATGATACCGACCATGAAACCGACTATTATACCGATGATACTGACCATTATACTGATGATACCGACCATGAAACCGACCATTATACCGATGATACCGACCATGAAACCGACCATTATACCGATGATACTGACCATGAAACCGACCATTATACCGATGATACTGACCATTATACTGATGATACCGACCATGAAACCGACCATTATGCCGATGATACGACCATTATACCGATGATACCGACCTTATACCGATGATATGGACCATTATACCGACCATTATACCGATAATACCGACCATGAAACCGACCATTATACCGATGATACGACCATTATACAGATGATACCGACCATTATACCGATGATACGGACCATGAAACCGACCATTATACTGATGATACCGTCCATTATACCGATGATACTGACCATTATACCGATGATACTGACCATTATACGGACCATTATACCGATGATACTGACCATTATACAGACCATTATACCAATGATACCGACCATGAAACCGACCATTATACCGTTGATACTGACCATTATACCGATGATACCGACCCTTATACAGATGATACTGACCATTATACCGATCATTATACCGATGATACCGACCATGAAACCGACCATTATACCGATGATACTGACCATTATACTGATGATACCGACCATGAAACCGACCATTATGCCGATGATACGACCATTATACCGATGATACCGACCATTATACAGATGATACTGACCATGAAACCGACCATTATACCGATGATACTGACCATTATACCGATAATACCGACCATGAAACCGACCATTATACCGATGATACGGCCATTATACCGATGATACCGACCATTATACAGATGATACTGACCATTATACCGACCATTATACCGATGATACCGACCATGAAACCGACCATTATGCCGATGATACGACCATTATACCGATGATACCGACCATGAAACCGACCATTATGCCGATGATACGACCATTATACCGATGATACCGACCATTATACCGATGATACGGACCATTATACCGACCATTATACCGATGATACGACCATTATACAGATGATACCGACCATTATACCGACCATTATACAGATGATACGTCCATTATACAGATGATACCGACCATTATACAGATGATACGTCCATTATACAGATGATACGACCATTATACAGATGATACGTCCATTATACCGATGATACCGACCATTATACCGATGATACTGACCATTACACCGACCATTATACCGATGATACTGACCATTATACCGACCATTATACTGATGATACCGACCATTATACCGATGATACTGACCATTATAGCGATGATACTGACCGTTATACCGATGATACGACCATTATATCGATGATACTGACCATTATACCGACCATTATACCGATGATACTGACCATGAAACCGACCATTATACTGATGATACTGACCATTATACCGATGATACCGACCATGAAACCGACCATTCTACAGATGAAACCGACCATTATACCGATGATACCGACCATTATACAGAACATTATACCGATGATACTGATGCTGAGTAGACACAGTTATATACTCATGGGCATGGATTATAGACTAGTACTTAGCTGTGGGTGGATAACTGAATCTTATCTTCTTTGTCTTTTTGCCCCAGGATGAAGGAAAATGTCGGCCTCTTGAGGTGACTAAGCTGGAAGGCTCAGAAATTGGCATGGATAGCAGTCTGGGAAAACCATTTGTGTTTAAATGTGCCCCACAGTCTGGAAATCGCATCTTTTACTTTTGTGCAACCTCAAACCAAGAGATGAAAAGGTGCTTCAATGTGGGAATACTCACAGCAGCCTCCATTTCATATTATGTTAAATTAGTGTCATTATCAGCATAACATTGAATATGTATTTATATGCCGTATAGTGGGTATGCTAGAGTTATGCAAAAGTGTACAGTGCAAATCTAATACGGAAACTGACATAGAGAAAGTGGCAAGATTCTGGAACTCATTTACCCTACATCATTTTACTAGCTACACCAGTTTCTACCCAACTGCACCAGACTTACCTTTCCACATTAATGCAATGAATTCTCAATGTGCTGCTTTCTACCCAGCCTCGCCTATTCATATGCCAGTCTCTTATTCAAATCAATGCATGGTTGCTAGGGTAATTTGGACCCTAGCAACCAGATTGCTGAAAATGCAAACTTATTTATTTTAATAACCTTAGGGGGTTATGCAATAAAGGTGCAAAGTTTGCTACAGGTTTAGTCACCTGTAGCTGACAATGAGCAGGTAGCATCGCCTGTTTAAACGCAAACATCTTATTGGTTGCAATGGTTTACTGGACCTGTACAAACTTTATACCTTTTATTACGTATTAAAGTGAAGTTTAGAATTCAGCCATGTGAGATGTTGGACGGGCAGGTGTCCACACACTTAATTTAATTGATTTAGCCTCTCAGTGCACATTCTCTAAATACCACTCCAAGGGGCAAATTCACTAAAGGGGAAGTGACTAAAGTTGGTGAAAATTCGTCAGCGTTACGTAATTTCGGTACTTCGCCGTTTTACAGTCGCTGGCGTAAATCCGCTAGTGAAGGAGATAGACTGTAGCGCTACTTTGCACTCTAACGCCTGGCGAATTTGCACTCTGGCGAATGGACGGAACTATGCGAATTCACTAAGATGCAGATTTGACTGAACGTTACCTCTTGCGCCAGACTTGCCTTCACCACCTCAGACCAGGCGAAGTGCAATGGAATATATAGGGCTTCTTCAATTCTTAGTTGAAAAATTTTCTATGTCCCAAAAAACGCTGGCGACTTTTCAGTTTTTCAGGGTGATAGGCTGCAAAAGAGCGGAATTTTTTTTTTGGGTAACCAGCTTCCCCCCTACACTTCCTAACATATGGCACATAAACTATACACTGGGCTCATGTGTAGGGCAATATAACAACTCTATTTTATTTTATTAAGCTTCCCTGGGCTTGTGTAATGTAATCTATTTGCTGCAACATATACGTCCATTGTACTTTAACTTCCCGCCATATGCAAATTAGCCAACGCCAGAGCAACTTTACTTTGCTTGCCGAATTAACACTGGTGAAAATGTCGCCATCGTTCGGCGCCCTGGACGCAACTTCACATTCTAGTGAATTCGTGTTGTCCTGGTGAATTTTAGGGGGTTAGTGAATTTGCCCCCTAATTTCTCTGCCTTGTAACCATATCCTATAGTTACCCAAGTTTAAATCAGTAATGATATCGCTGTTCTAGTTTCTACTTAAAATACACTTTGAATAATATCCTTAAACAATTCACTTTTACCAAAATATGGCTAAATAACAGATCATGCTAATTAAGGTTTCCTCCATCTCTTTGTGTTTAGGTGGCTTGAGGCCATGGATAAAGCAGTTCATCCTCTTACTCAGGTACAGTTTTAAGATATTTTTTTTTCAGGTTTCAAGGTTTTTTTTTTTCCATTTTTAGTAACATATTGGAGATTGCATTATTGTTATTATTTATACAGCACACCCGGGGATACAAACACAAGACCCCAATATATCAATATACTTATTATAATAATAATAATAATAATAATACCACCACTTGTACATGGGGAGAATTAACTCCTTTCACATAGTGTCCTGGTCAAAATAAAAACTAAATAAATGTAGACAAGATTATATATTATTATTATAGATTATAAATATTATATATATATATATATATTATTAATTGCACTAATATTGCCTTATGTTTGTGTCTGACAGAACCACGTGTGGGTAGATGTTACAATGCACAACCTCAGCCTGCCTCCCCTTGCCATCAAAACCCCAGAGTGCCTGGGTCTCCTGCACCAGCTGGACAGAATAAAAGACGTGTGGATGCAGCACTACTGTATTCTGAAAGATGGCTGCTTGTATTTCTATTCTAGCATTCGATCGACCAGTGCCCTAGGTACGTCCAAAATTACCTCTTATCCCGTATTGGGTTTCTATTTCATCCCTTTAACGTTTAAAAGGCATTTAACTCATACATGTATGGGACTTGTTATCCAGAATGCTTGGGACCTGGAGCTTTCCGGATAACGGGTCTTTCTGTAATTTGGATCTTCATACCTTAAAGGGGTTGCAAAAAAATAAAATCCCATTTTTACTTTGTTTAATGAAAAATAAATCGATCTACATGATACTTTGTTTAAAATATGTGTACTGTTTTTATAATAAACCTGATTGGATGCATCGAAATTCCCCCTTTGTTTTACTTGCTCTGACTGCTGAGGATAAAAAACCTCAGACGGTCCCTAACTGCTCTGCAGGGAAACAATCATAATTGGTTTGTTTCCCTATGACCGTGTAGCAATTTGTATGCGCAGACCCAGTGCAGTCTGTATATTCTGATTATTAATCAGTCTTGCTGCATCGGCTTCTATGGCAGAAATGATTTGACTTGTGCTGTTTTGATCATTTATGATGATCCCTAAGCTTAGTAGTCTTGGTCTTGCAAAGATGTATAACAAAGTTACAAGACGGTGACCCCCTGTGGCCAACTTTGAAAGCATAAATCGTTTGTTTTATTAGGCTGATTAGAAATTGTGTTCATACATTAGTGAATTTGTATTAGCTATGCAGTTTCCTTCTTTTGGTTCCAAAATTGTCAGCAAAACATTTAGGGTTGGAGGCAACATTTACGTTTGTGTAGTCCCAATGGGTTTCCTGCAGTACAAGCTCAAAGCTCAATTCTCATCATTTTCCCCAAACTGGCTTTTGTAACAAAGAAAAACGCTTGCACAACCATAATAAAGCCTCTCATTGTGTCTTTTTCTATCTCACATTGGTTCTGTTTTCATTCCACTCATATTCCAATAATAATAATAATAATAATTAGAAGAAAATAACAACTCCAACAAAATTGCAGATGAGTTGATCCCAGATTAAGTGCAGGAGTATTAAATAGATAGATGATATTGCACCTTACACAATCTTCTCTAGTAGGCTTGGGCGACTTTGACCCATTTTGTTTCGCCAAAAATCTGCCGCTGGTGAAATGTCGCAGACGCAAGTCTATGGGGGTCAAAATAATTTTTTTTTTTGACATGCGTCATTTTTTTGACACGCGACAACATACAAGTCTATCTGCAGCGAAAAAATGCGCCCATCCCTATTCTCTAGACAAAGAGGAATCCAGAATGACTGTATATAATTAAGAGGGGAGTAGGTAGCTAATAGTGAGTATTCACTTCATGGCATGTGGAACTGAGGCTGAGGAGAGCAGGTGAGGTATTTCTATAGAAACTACTTAAAGGGGTGGTTCACCTTTAAGGAAACCTTTAGTATGCTACAGAATGGCCAATTTAAAGCAACTTTACAATTGGTTTTCATTATTTATTTTGTATCGTTTTTTAATTATTTGCCTTTTTCTTCTGAATCTTTGCAGCTTTCAAATGGGCGTCGCTGACCCCTTCTAAAAAGCAAATTCTCTGTAAGGCTACAAATGTATTGTTATTGTTACTTTTTATGACTCATCTTTCTATTCATGCCTCTCCTATTCATAACCCAATCTCTTATTCAAATCAATGCATGGTTGCTTGGGAAATTTGGACCCTAGCTACCAATTGCAAATTGAAGAGCTGCTGAATAAAAAGCTAAATAACTCAAAAACCTTACATGATAAAAAATTAAAACCAATAGCAAATTGTCTTAGAATATCACTCTCTACATCATACTAAAAGTTATCTCAAAGGTGAACGACCCCTTTAAGGTAAGTAAATGTGTAAGTGCTGCTGGGAACCTACATGAAAGATGTTAATTAGTGATTTCCACTGAAATACAATGAAGTTTATACGTTGATAAAGAACCTGTGAGGCCAAAAGGAGAGCTACTCAGTGCCTGTTTATTTACTGAATTTGACAATAACTAAAATTCATTTAGTATGTGCCTTTTTATGATTAGCTGGAATTGTGGTTTCTCTTTAAATTCCTAATGATCAGTGAATGGTAAGCAACTTCAGACTATTATTCTCTGTTTTGCTTTATGCTGTGCCAGTGAGTGTTTGCGCATGAGCCTCTATAAACGGCATTGCAGGTCACCAGTGCAACCATTGTTTTTGCTTAGGGATATGAAAATGTACAACATGGATTTATAATCACCCCCTCTTTTTAAACAACAGGTGGTATCTACCTGCAGGGATACACGGTAACTGAGCAGTCATTTAATTCCCGCCGCTGTCTAATTGAGCTCAGACCTCCATCAGAAGAATTTAAAGCGTTCTATTTGAGTGCTGGAAATGCAGCCGAAAACAAACGGTATATTTAGGCGCTACTCTCTCTCCTTTCTCTGTTTCAAATCCAATTCTCTGTTCTTTTCTTCTCCTCTGTCATTTTCTTTCTTGCCTTCTGCCCTTTGCTTTCTGACACCCTGCATTTACTAACAAAACACGCTTGATCTATTACTAAGTTCCTTAGTAACCACTGTAACCACTTGAGGGTTATTTACTAAACTCTGAATGCCAAAACCCCGACAAATTCTTGTTTTTTTTTTTAGTTTAGAATCCAAATTTTTAGTGGAAAAAAAACACAGAT
The DNA here is from genome assembly GCA_038501925.1 of Xenopus petersii. Lineage (NCBI taxonomy): Eukaryota > Metazoa > Chordata > Amphibia > Anura > Pipidae > Xenopus > Xenopus petersii. The sequence goes on from CM076673.1 coordinate 168,785,926, forward strand.
TTTTGCGGGATTTATTATACCCCAGGGATGCAAAAAGACCGAACCTGAAGATCCGCCATCTCAGACCTGGCGAGGTTGCAAATAAGTCAATGGGAGAAGTCGCAAACATTTTTGACCTGTACTGGGTTTCATGCAATAACCAGAAGATTTTGGGGTTTCATGCAAATATCAGAAAAAAATCTGAGTTTTTGGGTGGAAAATCCAAACTATATTTGTACGATTCTTATTTTTCACATTTTTTTTCCCACAAACAAAATTTTTGAGAAAGTGTATTAATAAGAAGGAGAAAAAACCCATGGGGATTTGGTCAGAGTTTTTTTCAGAAAATATTGAGATAAATTCAGACTCTGATTAATAACCCCTTGGTGATTATTATTATTACTGACAATAATTAAACTAATAGATACAGAATATAAGGGTAAATAAAGAATAGAAAGAGGACCATGGTTGGATTTTGTTCAGTTGTACTGACTGTGTTGTGCAGAATAGAATTGGGCACCTGGGTGCATGCACATGGAGAGAGCCACCACCCAGAAAAGACACACAAGATGGCACAGCCCCCATAGAAACACACCCAGTAACAACCATGTGCCATTGCCACTAACCACACACACACACAGCATAGCACCGATCCTATTAGAACTTTTACCTCCAGTTCTGCACCTATAAATGCAATACTTTTTAGAGCTATCTCCTGTGTGTTGCCGTCTGCTATACAAGTTGTATGCTTCATCCCAAAATTTGTCATTTTGTACGGAAAGCATTTTAGGACATCATCAGGAGAACACATGCTCCTGCGTGCGCTCTCCTAACGAAGAAGTATACAGACTGGCCTTTTATTATATTCACTGATCCCAAGAGGCTGCAGTCACACCTCCCTGCTGCCCACATTTGTTGTTGCGTTCTTCCCCCTCGTGACTCATTCTTCAACCCTCCCTCCTCAGCCCTTAGTACAAACGCTCTCCCTCCTCAGCCCTCAGTACAAACGCTCTCCCTCCTCAGCCCTCAGTACAAACGCTCTCCCTCCTCAGCCCTCAGTACAAATGCTCTCCATCTTCAGCCCTCCCTCCTCATCTCTCAGCCCTTCTGCCTCAGACCTCAGCTCCTTAGCCAGGCTGATGGCTGATGAGAAAGGGCTGAGGACAGAGAGCATTTGTACTGAGGGTTTAGGAGGGAGGGCTGAAGATGGAGAGCGTTTGTACTGAGGGCTGAGGAGGGAAGGCTGAGGATGGAGAGCGTTTGTACTGAGGGCTGAGGAGGGAGGGCTGAGGACGGAGAGCGTTTGTACTGAGGACCGGGGGGGGGGCTGACAGCTGATGCCTGTGGAGGGAGGCTGAGGCGGAAGAGCTGATGGCTAAGTAGGGAGGACGGAGTACCCAGGATGGAGGTGCGTCTGAAGCCTTTCAGAATGGACGAGAGAAAAAGCAGACGGCAGGAGAGCGATATCCCCTGAGGATATCCTAAAATGCTTTCCATAATTTTTAACACTGGAATCATTGATCCTTCCGGAGTCATCTATTCGGGTTCCCCATTCTTATCCCATACCCTGTCCTTCTGATGGTGCATCTGTGGTATTTAGTAGAGATTTAGTAGAGCTAATGTGATCAGTTCCCTGGCACTGTAAGGTTATAATTTCTATAACAAGGTAATACTTGAAAATGAAATCATTCTCTTCTTCATGTTAATGTATCTTTCCAGCTGGATTACGGCTTTGAAAATGTCAATCAATAAGTGGTTACCCCTTCACCAAGCTATTCAAAACTTCATGAGCCGACCTCTGGAGGAGACCAGAATGTGAAGAAGAACAACATGTGCGGATGATTTAGGACTGACTGGACACTTTAACAATGGAAGGTTTTGATGAAAAACCCGTTTAACAGTGATGGTTTTATAATACACCGATTAGATTCACTGATTTATTTGTACAGAAACAGATTTTTAATAAGTGACCTATGGTTACATCTGATCTAAAATGTTTGTATATAAATGCTCTGAATTATTGTCTACAAAGAAGGACTAAATACATATTTAAGGAAAATAAGACTTTTTTTTATGCAATCCAAAAAAACGGTGTCATTATTATTCTAATACTGAATTTGTATATAAACCGGCATATGGCAAAATACACATTTCAAACATTTCCTCTCTGTGCCTCCATATCATACTATTTGTCAGACATCACTAATAGTCTCTCTCAGCTGCAGCACCTCACTTCCTACTTCCTGTGAGTGAAATCTGCCCCCTCTCACAGGTGAGTTTGCACCAGTCCCAGCTTTAGAAGTAGGGTTTGCATCCACTTTATTTTCCTATATATGAGCTGTAAACATATTGGCATTGCCCTTACTTTTTACAGAGAACCAAATGTATCTGTGTATTAGTGTATATTCATATGGAGAGAGAAGTCACAATTCTCTAAGACTGTGCTGTGCAACTATTGGCCCAGGGCCCCATTGAAGTCTGGCTGATGTGACTGCTTACCTTTTGTAACCTTCAGATAATGATATTAACTGCCCCACACTCCGATTTAGGGCTCATACTCACACTGCAGACTGTGCCCTAATAGTTCACCTGGTCACCTGTGCTGCCATTGTGTCACTGTAAATATAACATTATGTACTGTTCATCTTAGAGTGGTTCTGAATGGTTTCCACGTCTCCTGCCCTATGCTCCCTGTGTGTACCATTCCGTGCCTGCCCTATGCTCCTTGTTTGTACCATACTCTGCCTGCCCTATGCTGCCTGTGTGCCATATCCTGCCTTCCCTATGCTCCCTGTGTATGCCATACTGTGCCTGCCCTATGCTGCCTGTATGTGCCATGCTCTGCCTGCCCTATGCTCCCTGTGTGCCATATCCTGCCTTCCCTATGCCCCCTGTGTGTGTCATACCGTGCCTGCCCTATGCTGCCTTTGTGTGCCATACTCTGTCTGCCATATGCATCCTATATGTGCCATACTATGCCATTCCTATGCTCCCTGTGTATGTCATACTCTGCTTGCCCTATGCTCCCTGTGTGTGCACCATACTCTGCCTTCCCTATGCTTCTTGTGTGTACCATACTCTGCCTGCCCTGTGTTTCCTGTGTGACATATCCTGCCTACCCTATGCTCCCTGTGAGTGCCACACTACCTGCCCTATACTGCCTGTGTGTGCCATACTCTGCCTGCCCTATGCTCACTATGTGTGCCATACTCTGTCTGCCCTATGCTCCCTGTGTGTCATACTCTGCCTGCCTTATGCTCCCTGTGTGTCATACTCTGCCTGCCCTATGCTCCCTGTGTGTGTCATACTCTGTCTGCCCTATGCTCCCTGTGTGCCATATCCTGCCTTCCCTATGCTCCCTGTGTGTGTCATACTGTGCCTGTTCTATGCTGCCATTGTGTGCCATACTCTGCCTGCACTATGCATCCTATATGTGCCATACTATGCCATTCCTATGCTCCCTGTGTATGTCATACTCTGCCTGCCCTATGCTTCCTGTGTGTGCCATACTCTGCCTGCCCTGTGTTTCCTGTGTGACATATCCTGCCTACCCTATGCTCCCTGTGAGTGCCACACTACCTGCCCTATGCTGCCTGTGTGTGCCATACTCTGCCTGCCCTATGCTCACTGTGTGTGCCATACTCTGTCTGCCCTATGCTCCCTGTGTGTGCCATACTCTGTCTGCCCTATGCTCCCTGTGTGTCATACTCTGCCTGCCCTATGCTCCCTGTGTGCCATATCCTGCCTTCCCTATGCTCCCTGTGTGTGTCATACTGTGCCTGTTCTATGCTGCCATTGTGTGCCATACTCTGCCTGCACTATGCATCCTATGTGCCATACTATGCCATTCCTATGCTCCCTGTGTATGTCATACTCTGCCTGCCCTATGCTCCCTGTGTGTGCCATACTCTGCCTTCCCTATGCTCCTTGCGTGTACCATACTCTGCCTGCCTTGTGTTTCCTGTGACATATCCTGCCTACCCTATGCTCCCTATGGGTGCCACACTACCTGTTCTATGCTCCCTGTGTGTCATACTCTGCCTGCCCTATGCTCCCTGTGTGTGTCATACGCTGCTTGCCCTATGCTCCCTGTGTGTGTCATACTCTGCCCTATGCTGCATGTGGGACGACAAATCCATAATGGTGACATTCTGCCAAAAAAATTTCAAGTAAAAGAACACTAAGGAGCCAAGTTCAATGCCCAACTATAGGATTGATTTGGTGAGTTCCTTGGTGTTCCCTCAATTACTATTTCTGATGGATTTCTTAGTTCCTGACTTTCCTGCTTGACTATTCTCATTGCTGCCTTTCCTGACATACACCTGAAATTCTACTAGAGACTACTAGAGTCCCTATTCTAATCAGTTTTTACTGATTTGTCGGATCGTGCTAAAATCTGTTGTTAAAGGACAGAAAAAATCTTAATGTCTATGGTGAGCTGTAGTCAGTATAATGTCCCATATAGCCCCTGTTCTGGTTTTGTGTAAGTATGTTTGTATTGTCATGTGAAGGGATAATTGTCTGATTCTAATAGTGGGGTTGGGATTCAGAAGCTGGTCGTCAGTGTAAAACTGTTTTAGGGTAATAAAAGTATATCCAATAGTTTTGCACACTGCACCCTTTTACCAGTGACCCCTGTTCCAACATGAGTGAATGTTACTAGGGACCAATGCTAGAAGAAATTCTGTCGTTTCGGTTTAGTAGCCTCTTATGCTTTTGAAATGTCACTGTTTTGTTCTCAAATACAAGAGTCCTCTGCACTCAACCCATTATCAATATATTTAAGACAGAGACATTTTGTGCATACTGCTACTGGTCATAGTTTATACAGGAGCAGTGACCAGCTCCATGTTGTAGCTTCCACCCTTCCCAGCTATAGTCAGGTGATCCCACTGGTGTCTAATAAAAGGGCACCCAAGTATGGAGGTTTACTTTGAAAGCAGCAAGTAAGTTGCAGGTAAAACTTAGTCACTTTGTAAAATGTATAATGAAGCAATTGAATTCTTAATGAATCAGATAAAATTGAGCGTAGGACTGGCCAGATATGGGATGACTTTGACGTAGTTGGCCAGCTTAAATATATTGCAATATATGGACAAACAATCCCTGTTTTGTTTAAAGGGTAAGGCATTTTTCAGTAGCAGTATGCACAAAATGTCGCTGTCTTAAATATATTGATAATGGGTTGAATGCAGAGGACTCTTGTATTTGTCTATATGTATTTTGTGGTCACAGCCTCATTGCACCCCCGCCTAATGGTTTTAAAAAATAGTGGTGAGCACAACTTTCCCTTGTTTGTTACTGTTTTGTTCTCCCCATTAATTTGCTACAAACAGCCCATTCAATTGTTGTGTTTTCCATTTGACAGCAAGCTCAACACTGCCAAGTGAAATGACACGTTAAATCCTTTGCCTCTGATTTGATTGCAAGCAGCGTGAAGCTGCACAAAGTGTCCGTAATGCCCTCCAAGGGAACCAGTATCAGGGCCGCACGGCTCAAGCTACCACACAAAATCTATGCATACACTGACCTACTTTCCAGAGCTCTCTCCTGATAAAATTAAAAGCAGCTATTTAAAAAGCTTGGCCTCGATATAGACTGTTAGAGCAAGTGGAAGCCATTCTACAATGGAGGCAGTAATTGAATTCTCATTTCGGCACACACACAGTGCATGGCCGCCTCCACTACCCGCTCAGAATGTTATTAATTAAAGCTTCTCTTGCTGCAAGAGTTCACAATAAAGGAAATCATGTGCCGATCTCCGGCAAGTATTCTGCACACGGCTCTATTCTGTATTCAGAATTTCATTTACAGAAGGTACTGTCAGCGGGGAAAATATATTCCCAAGCCCCAATGCTTTTTCACTGATCATGAACCATCTCTTTTGAACTGCGGCTGGATACTAAATATTTCAGAATCAAATGAGCAATCAAGAAATGGATTATGATGAAGTCCATTAGCTCAGGCCTAGAGGGCAGTTATGGAATAGTCATTAAAGGGGAAGGAAACCTAGTCGGCGCAAACCCCCCTCCCGTTTGTTGAAGATCGTGTGGAAGAAGATGTCGTCTGTGAACTCCCTGGACTGGACCTCTGCAGAAGGGTAAGTAACAAGTTAGGGGCATTTGCCCAGCGGGATGGGTAGGCCAGGGGGGAGGGTGGGCAACAAACGGGAGGGGGGGTGGGGGGTTTGCGCTGACTAGGTTTCCTTCCCCTTTAAAGAACAAAGATTTTTAGTGAAGCAGTATTTAGTTATATGAAATTAATTCAAATGTTAAAAACTGGCTGTGCAAAAATTTGGGTACCCTTGCAATTTTGCTAATTTGAATGCCTGTAACTGCTCAATACTCATTAATTACAACACCAAATTGGTTGGATTAGCTCGTTAAGCCTTGAACTTCATAGGTAGGTGTGTCCAATCATGAGAAAAGGTATTTTTAAAAAGCCAATTGCAAGCTCTGCTTCTATTTGACTCTCCACTGAAGAGTGACAGCATAGAATCCTCAAAGCAACTCTCAAAAGATCTGAAAAAAAAGACTCTTCCGTATCATGGTTTAGGGGAAGGCTACAAAAAGCTATCTCAGAAGTTTAAACTGTAAGGAATGTAATCAGGAAATGGAAGGCCACAGGCACAGTTGCTGTAAAACCAGGTCTGGCAGGCCAAGAATAATACATGAGCGGCATATACAGATGTTAGTGAGAATGGTTACAGACAACCTAAAGATCACCTCCAAAGACATCTTGCTGCAGATGGTGTATCTGTACATCGTTCTACAATTCAGCATAATTTGCACAAAGAACATCTGTATGGCAGGGTGATGAGAAAGAAGCCCTTTCTGCAAACAGAGTCGCTTGTTGTATGCAAAAGCTCATTTAGACATGCCACAGTCATTTTGTAACAAAGTGCTTTGGACTGATGAGACAAAAATGGAGTTAATTGGTCATAACAAAAAGCGCTTTGCATGGCGGACACCGCATTCCAAGTAAAACACCTGCTACCTACTGTCAAATTTGGTGGAGGTTCCATCATGCTGTGGGGCTGTGTGGCTAGTTCAGGGACTGGGGCCCTTGTTAAAGTTGAAGGTCAGATGAATTCAACCCAATATCAACCCAATATCAACTCTTCAGGATAATGTTCAAGCATCAGTCACAAAGTTGTTCAGGGGTTGGATATTCCAACAAGACAATGACCCTAAACACACTTAGAAATCTACAAAGGCATTTATGCAGAGGGAGAAGTACAATATTCTGGAATGGCCTCCAACTGGAATATCATCAAAAATCTATGGTATGATTTGAAGCAGGCTGTCCATGCTCAGGAGCCATCAAATTTAACTGAACTGGAGAGATTTTTTATGGACGAATGGTCAAAAATACCGCCATCCAGAATCTTTTTAAAGGCTATAGGAGGCGTCTAGAGGCTGTTACATTTGCAAAAGGAGGCTCAACTAAGTATTGATGTAATATCTCTGTTGGGGTACCCAAATGTATGCACCTGTCTAATTTTGTTATGATGCATATTTTCTATTAATCCAATAAACGTTATGTCACTGCTGAAATACTACTGTTTCCATAAGGCATGTTATATATTAAAAGGAAGTTGCTAGTTTCAAAGTTCAGTTAATGATAAACAAAACTCCAAAGAATTAAGAGGGGTTCCCAAACTTTTTCATATGACTGTAACCACTGCAGAAGCCATGATCAGATTCCTGTATGTGGTGCCTGTGGTCATGTGCTGATCACTGTGTGACCCAGACACATTTATTGATTCATTACACTATTGTATCTCTATTAGAGATGTGTCAGTGACCTTTTCTTACACTTTTGGGTTGACAGATATTAGGGATATACAGAACTACGCTAAAGTTGACCAAATACAGAACTGAATCTAAAGTCTAAATTCTAATTTTATAAAAATGTTTTCCTTTTTCTCTGTAATAATAAAACAATACCTTGTACATGACCCCAACTGAGATATACAGTAATTAAGAAAAACAATCCTATTGGGTTTATTTAATGTTTACATGATTTTCTAGTAGACTTAAAGGGCATGTAAAGCCAAAAAAATAAAATCCAATTTTTACTTTCTTTAATGAAAAAGAAACCTATCTCCAATATACTTTAATTAAAAAATCTGTACCATTTTTATAAGAAAAGTAAGTAATGCCCTTGGTCCAATAAAGGCCGTTTTATTCAAGAAACAGTGGGTGCTGGACTAACTTTTTTCGCTAATATTGCCAGTGGAAGGTGGCCATTGGAGGACGTGCACTCAACAAAAAGAAGTGAGTTGCAGTTGTGCTGACTACTATTCTGCTTCCATTTTTATAAGAAACCTGACTGTATGCAGTGAAATTCTCCCTTCATTTACTGCTGTGGATAGGAATTGTCAGACGGTCCCTAACTGCTGAGCAGGGAAACAATCATACTTATGAACAGCAGGGGGAGCCCCCACCTTACTTACCAGCCATGCAGAACTCAAGCAGCTTTGTTTATGATGATCCCTAAGCAGCCCAGACCACACTGAGCATGTGCACTTAGTCTTAGTCTTGCAAAGATGTTTAACAAAGTTATAAGATGGTGACCCCCTGTAGCCAACTTTGAAAGCATAAATTATTTGTTTGATTAGGCTTGTGGTGCAATAAGTTCATGTTTATATTTAGTATACAAAATATATATAAAAAAGCATTTCTAGCCGTATTCTATTTTAGACTTTACATGCCCTTTAAGGTATAAAGATCCAAATTACGGAAAGATGTTATCTGGAAAACCCCTAGGTCCAGATCATTCTGGATAACAGATGCCCTACCTGTATACTCAACAAACAAAAGGCTTCTCAAAGGTAAAGCTGTCCCCCACTGAAAATCTCTGTAAAGCGGAAGTGATGTCAGTAGTCAGGATTGGATAGACACAGGAAAACGTGATGTCACAATTCACCTAACTGATATCACCTAAATCCTGACCTTTGCAGGTAATTCTGTGGGTACTTAATCCTGGATTTGGTGCCTTCCTAGTTCAAGATGCAGTTTAGACATTGACTGTTTGATAGAGCAAATGTTGGTTGTGATGTCTTTTAAAAACTTACTTCCAAAATTGTTCATGCAATGTCATGGGGGGGTCATAAACTATCGTCATTATTCTTTATTTTGTCTGCAAGCCCTTCCTTCCAGTTTCAGCTACAATGTGTAATAGGACAAAGAGAAGTTCTAACTTCTACACACATATATCACATGTAGCTCATCAACAGCTGGAGGGATGCCAGACTCTGAAGCGGATATCAAACATTTCCAATATACAGTATGTAGCACAACCTAGTGGTACTTTTAGACATACTTTTAGGGTTAGGCCACCAATCTCCCCAAACGCCTTCCCTGACTCTGCGCTGGCTAAAATGAAAAAATAAAAACACCTGCGCTAATCACATGCGGCGATTCGTTTTCAGAGTAGTCGCCCGAAGCTTTTTCATTTTAGCCGGCGCAGAGTCAGGGAAGGCGTTTGGGGAAATTGGTCACTGCAAAGACGATGCGATTAGTCGCCAGGCGACCAAATCTCCCCAAAATGCCCAGTGTGGCCTTACCCATAGACATTTTTGTTTCATTACATTATCTAAAATCCTAGATAAAATGAACTTTCAGCCCTGATATTTCTGTCCATAGTAATCGAGCATATTCTAGACATTAGTCCTGTGTGAAACATACTGTACATGTCAATTATTGTAGGCCATTCCCAGGCTGCTTGTTAAAGGAAGTGTACTTTAGGCCAGGTCCGGACTGAGAATTAAAATAGGCCCTGGCATTTCAGGTACACAAAGGCCCAATCAGCCCACACAAAGGCCCAAACAGCCCCTATCAGCCCACTAAATAGTGACTTTCTATGGCATCTTATAGCAGCCCCTCTGGCATTTGCCAGAACCCACAGATTGCCAGTCCGGGCCTGCTTTAGGCTATTTAAGGCCATGTGGTTATTGGATTTTTTATGCTTGACAAAGAGTGGAGTGCTACTCGAAACGTTGCACTATGTTGCTATACTGCTATGCAATGTTTTGCAAACAATAAAGACGTTTTTAATGAAAATTGGAGTGCTGTCGATGGATATATTCTCATGTTAAAGGAAGTGTAAACCCTTGGAACATAGTCATGTAATTGCTGAGCACTATTGCAATTTACATACATTTTTTTTTTCTAGTTTTAAAGATATACTCAGTCTTAACACTAATAGTGAATTTGGAACAGCCCCCAACTGCTGTTCATTTCAGCTGACCAGACACAGTCGGTAGAAAACGAAATTGGTCAGAAATGGGAAGTCTTATGATGTTGCTCTGCTTAGTAGGGATGCACCGAATCCAGGATTCGGTTCGGGATTCGGCCAGGATTCGGCCTTTTTCAGCAAGATTCGGCCGAATCCTTCTGCCTGGCCGAACCAAATCCGAATCCTAATTTGCATATGCAAATTAGGGTGGGGAGGGAAATCACGTGACCTTTTGTCCGAAAACAAGGAAGTAAAAAATGTTTTCCCTTCCCACCCCTAATTTGCATATGCAAATTAGGGTTCGGTATTCGGCCGAATCTTTCACAAAGGATTCGGGGGTTCGGCCGAATCCAAAATAGTGGATTCGGTGCATCCCTACTGCTTAGAGCTGACCAGAGGAACGCGAGATGACTATTCGTTGCTCTCTAACTTTTCTGTGCAGAGTGAAAATTAGGGATGCACCGAATCCACTTTTTTAGATTCGGCCGAACCCCCGAATCCATCGTGAAGTATTCGGCCGAATACCGAACCCTAATTTGCATATGCAAATTAGGGGTGGGAAGGGGAAAACATTTTTTACTTCCTTGTTTTCTGACAAAAAGTCATGCAATTTCCCTCCCGCCCCTAATTTGCATATGCAAATTAGGATTCGGTTCGGCTGGGCAGAAGGATTCGGCCGAATCCTGCTGAAAAAGGCTGAATCCTGGCCGAATCACGAACCGAATCCTGGATTCGGTGCATCCCTAGTGAAAATCAGAAGAATTTGCATTACCTTAATTTTCTACCAATTGTGTCCTGTTGGCCAAAAAGAACAAAAGGTGGTGGTGGCATAAATTCATTAAAAAAGTAGTATAAAAACTGCTAATTGCGTTGATAACTAGAAAAGAAAATGTAAATTGCAAAGGTGCTCAGAGGAGCGTTTTAATCTTTTTCTTATATGCCGATTTGTCTGGTGTGACACCTTACTGATAAAAAGCGCAAAAAGATAGTAGCTTCGGTACCTGAACAAGAAATCAAAAGTAAATTCCATGTTTTAGCCCTTATATCATCTGGAAGCTGCATAAACAATACATTTCTGAGTCACAGCAGTTGTACCAGAAGCCTTTTCTTGATGCTTCCAGCATACGTTTTGCAGCTGCCAAGTAATGCCCAGATGATGTTATGTAATCGCTGAGTTAAAGGCAAACGTCTATCTGTTAGAGGCCTGTTCCCTCGATAAAAATCCTGCTGGTGCAATGCACAAATATCAAAAAATATCTTCATTCTGAAATGGAAAAAGACAGCTCTAATAGACAGACCGTAAAACAGACTTACTGAAAGTCTTCCTCATTTGCTAAACATTACGGCTACACCAATTCCAGTTTTCAACTGAATCCTAGAGGCACATTTATCAAAGGTCAAATTTCGAATTCATGCGAGTTTTTAAAAACTCCCCTAAACTCCCATTAATTCGACGAAATAAATTTATTTTAAAAAAATCTAATTTTTACAACTCAGATTAATTTACTCGTCCCGAAAATTTGAATTAGATTGAGATTTTTCTCCAAAAATATCTCGAATGTCAGGAAGGTAGCAACCAACTTGATCCCTGGACTTCTCCCATTGAGGTGGCAAATAGTCGTATACGAGTTCTTAGAGGTCCAGAGTATGATAAATCTCAAAAATCAAATTACATTTTTTTTTTTAAAAAAAAAACTTGAATCGAATTTCAATAACTCCCTAGTTGAATTTGACAGTTTTCAATTTTTTTTGAATGTTTCGAATTTTCAATTCGACCCTTGATAAATCTGCCCCTTAGTGTTTTTGTAGTAATCGGTCAAATACAAACCCCAATATAGAATGAAAGGCAAAATTTGCCCAGGTTTATAGATTTTGCCCAGGTGCAGTAACCCATAACAACGAAGCAGGTGAGCAGAAAATGGTACCTACTGATGGGGTGCACCCATAGCAAGCTTTGCACCTTTTATTATCCCCACCCCATAAATGTTCAGACAAACCAAATCCAGTTAATATAGTGGGACTTCTTCTAGGAGTATGAAAAAGTACTTTTGGGCAAATGCACTGCTGTTTTACTTACCCTTGAAGATTGGTTGGAATGTGATTGAAGTAATGGAGTTTCAGTGACATTTTATTGATATTTGGTGGCAGACTACAAGCAGATGTGCTGTGTGGGACCAAAATGTTCTCCTCTGCTATCGAAGGAGCCATATTGGACCCAGTGGATGAGGAATGCATTGACGCTTGAATGTGTATCTGGAAAAATCAGCCAACCTTGGTCTGCAATATCATCTTGCTCTCTATTCCAAGTGGGGGAGGGGTGGATTACAATTTAAATGACACAAGTCTAAATTATTGTTCAGGAAGCTTATGCCGACATGCACCATCCCCAGACCTGAAGATCGATTCTTGTTTTCCATCCAGCAGGATATACAATCATGACTAGTGGAAACAAACAGGATCCGATGAACATAATTCAAAAACATTCAAAATGTTTTGTAGACAGATCTTTATTTAATAGCAGAAAACAGCTTTTTTGTAAACTTTCAAGAAATACGTCAGAAAAGCTTTAAAATGTCACCTAAATTTGGCATTGCTTGTTATCGGTCAACCTAAATAGAAAGAAGTCCTATTATTTACCAGTACAATAAGCTAAGAAAGGTGCACATATCTCCTCTAAAGCCAAGAAGAGAAGATCCAGTGAGCACGGCAGCCGAGACTAGCCTTGGGCTTTTCTGGAAACAACCAGTGAATAAATAATACGTCAGCAAAAAAAAAAAGGTTTACATTTACACCTCAATCTAAATAGAGATATGCAAGAGTAGTGTGAGCGTTACAATCATACCGGCACTGCAAGAGGTCTGTGTGCAAGCGGTTTAGTAACTGGAAAATGAAAACTTCCCAAGTGTCTTATGTCTAATATAATACATATTATAGGAACATTATTGGCCTAAGCCTATACTGAAGAACCATTGCACTGTGGCAATCTAACTCCAGTCCATCTACTCTACATGTAATCCACATTCTTTTTAGTTAACATAAATGGAAAGTATTCTGTTCATCAGCAGGTTCGGTCTTCCATACAAGTGAAGGTGGTTCCTCACACAAGCCAGCTACAGATAGCACTATGACAGCAAGTTATGCTAGCCACTCACGCGCCACGTCTTGGCAAACTCAACCAATCAGTCTGCAAGTGTCGTTCCAGACTTAAGTAGATGAAAGTAGGTCAAGATATTCTGAATCATGTCTTTAAGCTGGCCATAGATGTGCACATATAGCCGTCATCTCCTGACCTGCCACTAAACATTTAGATGAACTAAAGTAATAAAAGAACAGATCAGACGATGTTCTGCCCCTGACAACAATCGTACGTAAGTTATGTCCAACAAAAGCTGGTGTCAGTTTCCCACTGATATCGTCAGATCGGCAATACATGCAGAGATATTATCTGTAGCCGACAGAAATGTCTAACCTGTCCGATCAACTGAACGTCCGATAACCATGGCACGAAAAATGTCAGGACACTCCACACATGGCCCAAAAATCGTACGAAACGGAGATTCGTATGATCAAATCTTTGCATCTATGGCCAGCTTTAGTCCCGCGATTCCTGCTTTGGTCAATCAACTCAGCAAGAGGTTCTTCTCACAGCTGAAGATCTACCCTTTAATAATCATGATACCCCAGGTCAACTTTTTTGAAAGAAGCAATCACAAAAGAGTTGATGCAGAGTCATTTCAATCAAATGAACCCAAGGGAATCCAGATCAGAAAAAAAAAATGAAACTTTCTGGGATATCAGGAGAATTCATTTGAATGGTGAGTGCGGAACCTCATTCTTGTGGTCCCACAATTTTAATATAGTGAATAAAGTACCCCCTCTTGTAAAATATAAGGATATAATAAGTTACCAAGGAGTTCCATGACCATATAAAATCACGAGGCCGAAGGCCGAGTGTTTTTATACAGGTCATGAAACTCCAAGGTAACTTCTAATATCCTCATATTTTTCAACTGGGGGTACTTTATTTATTATGATACACAAGTTTCAGTGAGTCATGTAACAGAAATGACATCAGAACTCACCATTTATAACTGATGACATCAGAACTCACCGTTTATAAGGATATAATTTACAAGATATTCATGGCTTTTGTGTAATATATATATATATATATATATATATATATATATATATATATATATATATATATATATATATATATATATATTTTACACCATTTTTTCCAATGGGGGTTTTACTGTGTATTCTGCCTGCTCACCTGCACATGCATAAATACTAATGTTCCAAGAACAAAGCTACAGCTTCATTCCCTAATGTCTGCTTTAGGTAAAGTAAAATAGAACCAACATCGCTTATAAAAAAAAAAAAAAGTATCCACTTAATCCTGGCAATACGATGTGCATAACAGCATTAGGCCTAATCTAAAATGTAATAATTTAGCTTTATTGATTCTAGACACAAGCGGGAAACGAACCCACTGCTACAAAGGCATGCTTGAATACGATTATAGAATGTTTATTCTGTCAGTCAAAAGATCATATTCCCAGAAGTGAGCCCGAGCTAGTCTCACCGTAAAAGAACGATCAGTGCAACCATTATATGAAACAGCTAGAAAGAAGAGATACGCCTAGTGTATGGCTATGTTATAGAGCAGCACAGACAGCAGGCTGCCTGGTTAATCCCACTATCCTTCCTGCAGTATTCTTAGTGCAATGTATATAGATTGTTATAGAGCTCATCTAAAGCAAAGTAAATATCCTGTACCTTACCCTCCTCCTACTCTATTCCACCATATTTAAGAAATAAAAATCTTAAAGGTTTGCACCAGGTCCTGTAGCAACCCATGAGCGGGTAGAACTTAGGTGGACTAGACCTCGTGCAAACTCTGCAACTTCATTAGTCTTTATATCAGCTTCTATCAGTTTCCAGTGCTTATAGATTTAAGAGAGGATGCAAGAAAATCATGGACACCAAACCTGTACATTGACAGAAGCTAGAGATCTACCAAAAGTGGTTGCTTCCTTTTCAGTGAACAGAAATACACGGATTTAAAAATAATTAAAAAAAAAAAAACACCAAACAGATTCTTCATTTCAGATTATGTAAGCAACTTGCTCAGCAGTTTCATTAAAACCCATGACTCAAATAGTTTAGCAGGACAAAATATGGATCTAATCAGCATAAGGTCAATGTTTTTTTTTTTTTTTTAATTATTTTTAAAAGTGTCCATTTGTAGTCAGATATTGGGAGAATGATTGCATGTCTTATTTAAAGCACCCATCAGATTCAGTCAGCAGCTGGCTAAGCCTAAAGGAAAGGGTCGCTCAGCAACAAATGATCCTTCTCTGTCCCAGTTAGAGGCAGAAAATAATATCCGGAACATGGAGGGCCAGTAGGATGATCAGGGTTTCCTAGTAGATGTATTGCTGATAAGTGGATGCGGAAGATCCCATCACACACAGATCAGATCAACCTTTGAGCTCCCCCGTTATTCAGCTTTTGAAAACAACGTGTGGGGAAACATTTCCATACAACAATGTTGAAATCATTTACTTTAATTGCCACATTAAAACACAATTTGCTATGTACTCACCCTGTTCCTATTTGCGGGTTGTGCCTATTTTTGTGCACAAGGCACAGTGCAATCTGGCCCACGGGATCCCTGTATCTAACTCATGGCTTGACCAGGATAGACACATAGGGCGCCATTTGTATTTTGCAATGTAAGGGTAAGTAAATGCACAGCAATGTGCCGCTCCTTGGGAATCATGCAGCTAAGCTCACATTTAAGCAAAGAAGGTGGCACGATGGGTCCAAACATGGCAGCCATTTTTTTGCACTCTGTAAGTAAATGAGCCCATGTTTCCAGTGTAATGCAATAAATGACGTTTTCCGTTGCTTTGTAACAATTAGGAGGTAGAGCCTGATGTTTAAAGCAGCGCACATGTTGGTAAAAGGAACCCTGGTCTAGAAAGTATAGATGCAATTAGTCTCTGTGATATTCCTGCAATATTAAAGTCTTTAAACAGTCCTATTGCCTTGTGTATAGATTGACTGTTGATTGGGCTGCAAGTACAACAATCATTTATCCTGACAACCAGGCACGACTTCATTTCTGTCAAATAACAGCGCGTCTTAAACCAGAAATAAATTGCCTCTAATGGGATGTTTTACTGTTCTAAAAGCATGTTGATCTATAGAGCTAAAATGTTACAGCAAACCAAATTCTGTTACATTATAGTGACAGCTGGGACAGGAGAGAGAACAAGCGCATCCGAAGTTTATTAGCAAATATACAAATCACGTTCATTTTCCTGGCTGAAACTTTAGCACAGTTGTTTGACTCACTGACACTCAGTGAGTTTGTGGCTTTGGCTGTTTATCCTTCTAGACAGTTGTTTTTCCCTATACAGGGAATGTTAGAAGGACGGTCTATCAAGTGGGGGAAATAAATAATCCCAATGCAAATGGCAGGTCCCTTCCTAAACAGACAGCCTCTTTGGTTCACATTGGCCCATAAATGAGCCATGAATTAACCATCTTGTACATGTGAGGTCATGAGAGTGAGGTCATGAGAGTGAGGTCATGAGAGTGGCGCGTGGCTTTACTCTAATCTTCGCAGAAAATGGAAACAATGGCCTTATAGTAAAGTGCTGCACCTACTCAGATAGGGATACACATTGAGTTCATATGTCCCTAGTTATGAAGGCATTACAAATGCATATATTGTTATGGGTATTCTTATGAAATGCAAAAAAAAAGCCAAAGGATCTCATTGACAGAATGGGGCCTTGTAAATAAAGAACATGTTTAGGTCTCCTAGGTATTAGAGTGATCGCACGGCATGCAATTACTATTCAAAGCAGTCAGATGCAATTTGTACATTTGGTTGCCAATGGAACCAACTGGTCACAAGCAGTATTAATGTGACTTTAGATGAACATAGAGAGATGGAAGCTGGTGCATGCGGCATCCCCTTATGCTATTTATGGACCGAGAGCATGGATTCCTTAAGCCTTGGTGAAAGTGTAATTAGACTGTCTGACTGGCGGCCATGTAAATAAAACTGCCAGTGTGCCTTAGAAGCCCATATTCTCATCAACAGCCTCTTGGTAGATTGGTTTGATCTTCAAGACTGTGTCATAGTCCATTGTCTACTCCTGCTAATGTAGTTTATGAACATATACATATATGCTGATTAGATCCACATATTTAGTGATTCATTTACGAATTTCAATAACGATGGATTAATTAGAAACGGCCTGAATTCATAAAGAAGAGAACAGCAGCGACACATAAAACAAACCAAGTTCAATCAAGATCAAGGGTGCTGGGTATATTGTACACAACTGCGCTACGCTAAATCATCATCCGCCTAACTCTGAAATGGCCCAAATTAGCTTTTTTTTAATGACTAAAATTATTAACAAAACATAGTCAATGAAAAATGACTTATTCACCAACATATATTATAAATCAATACTAAACTCCACTTCACGACCACATTATTATTCCTAGTGTAAAATTCATTGGGGCTTAAATAGGAATTATTAAAGGATATTCCCCTGCCTGCAGCAAATCATATATAGTAGTTATTAAGGTGCTGTCGAAATCCAGGAGAACGCTTTTCGGAACGGCTTGATCAGCTGCTGAATCTTAAACAATCCCCTAATCACCTAGTGATAGAAACGATGTTCCATATTCCAGATCTACCTGGTTTCCAGTTGTGTTGAGTTGCAGCACTGTAGATAATATAACCTTAGCTTGCCTCCACTGCAAGGAAAATCCTATTACACACATAGTATAGCACAATATCGTTTTGACCAGTGATTCTCTGTGCAGTGATGTGGACTTATTCTAG
Organism: Xenopus petersii; assembly: GCA_038501925.1. Classification (NCBI taxonomy): domain Eukaryota; kingdom Metazoa; phylum Chordata; class Amphibia; order Anura; family Pipidae; genus Xenopus; species Xenopus petersii. Next base: position 168,804,029 of record CM076673.1, read on the forward strand.
CTAAATGACTCGAGCATCTTCATGTATTATTATTCCTGGCAAACACACGATCCCCTCTCAGAGTAAGGTGCTGAAGCTGATACTGTAACACTTCCGTGTCGGCAGACTCCTTGATGTTCATTTTATCTAGATTGAGGTAGTCCAAAGACTTTGAGTGGGCTCTTTTACCTTTAAGTAGACAAAGTGGCAAAGGACCGTGGACAGCTTTGAAAGGTTCATATGGAGCAGCTTTATTGCACTTATCACCTGAGCTTGGCATTCGCCTTCGTCTCCTTCCGTTGACGGCTGGGATTTCATACGGCTGGTATTGCCGCCCTCTAGCTTTGTATATCCGAGAGGAGCGAGAAAGTCCAGATTCCAACTGCTTGGTGCGTAAAGGTGGCAACGACTCACCAGGATTTTCTTCAGTGGTTGCACATTTCTGAGCTAATTTTAAAAGCTCTTCACCGGTGGTAAACCCAACCAAGAAATTGGCATCCATGTGCAGGATCTGGTAGCCCGACACAGTCCGGCGAATTGGAGAACAAGGGGTGCTAGAGCAACGAGGTTTCTCTGGATCTGGCTTGGATGGAGAACTAACTTCTGCTGTACTGGGAAAGGAATTGTTAGTCCTATTAACTCCATTAATATCCACCTCCATTATGGAGGCACTGTGTTCTCCTGGTGGAAACAAAAACACAAAATACTGGAATTAAGAACAGAAAAGAACAATTCAAGGTTTCAAACATCCTTTGTAACAGATAAGAAAAAACAGGGAAATCATACAACTCAGTTAAGAGAAAAATGGTGGTTAAGACTGATATGAAGTGGCAAATATAGTCAATGGATGAATATAGGATAAGTAAACCTATTCTGTAGCACTGGCCAATAGGAGCTTTATTATGTTCAATACTTGCCCTGCTTTGCCTTGACTAGAGAATAGAAGCTTGCGAGGGGACATGATTGCTCTTTACAGGTACATTAGAAGACATTATAGATTAGAAGCTTGCGAGGGGACATGATTACACTTTACAAGTACATTAGAAGACATTATAGACCGATAGCAGGGGAACTTTCTTTCCATAGAAAAGATCAACGAAAAAGAGATCTATATAGATCGATATCAAAGTGAAATGTGCCCTTTAAACCATTAGCCTCCCAAAGACAGTGGACAAAAGATGTATAGGAAATGCTGGCCACTCACACAGCTAGCCTAAGAAGATCAGCGATGCAAAAAAATTTACTGGTTGTAAACTTGGAAATACTCAGTGTCAGACAGTGGCAGGGAAGGTTATCAGAGCTGTGGAGTCGGAAGCAAGTTTTGGTCTCTGAAGTCAGAGTTCCAAATATGTACCGACTCCAACTCTAATAACTTTAAATACAAGCACTGAAAATAATCAAATCAGATTTAAGAGCTTCTATTAAGGAAGATCCAGCAGAAGCAATTCTGTTTCTAAGAGCACTACTTTAGTTAATTTTGGATTGAATTCAACAGCTATTCTACCGCCATATGCCAGGTTCAATGAATATATAAATCGTTTTAGGTTTTCCAATTGTTTTTGTTTTATGTAGTTAAGCTTTGATTTGGTTTAGAATTACCAAAGGGTATGATTTATATGTATGAGCTTTGGCAGTGATAAACTGTCTTGTATGTTGTGTACTTAACTTTCAATCAACATGAAAAATACGTTAGTGGTACCATTAAACAGAGGAGTCAGAGTTGGAGTCAAAGCATTTGAAGCCCTGAATATTACAATATTACTACCCATACAAAGAGTTTATACTGCTTTTTTTAAACAACACCTTAAGTACAACTGTAGATCCCCATTTCAGAATTGGTATCCAACTGTTTAACCCTATGTACTATATGTCAAGATCTGTCTCCCATCCAAAATGCCTTTAGATCATAGTTAAGGTGGCCATATATCACCAAATGAGCGAATCATTCCCCGACAGGCCCACCCTGGGTAGGAGATATTGTGGTAATGCAATCATAATACAAGAAGGGGATATAAAAATATGGAGCCGATCAAGCCTGAACAATTTCTGGCCAGATATTGATCAGGGAGGCCTATTGGAGGGCCCTATACATGGGCAGGTAAGCTGCTGAATCGGGCTGGAGGACCCCAGCCCGAAACATTCCTTATACAGTTACTGTATATCTGCAAACCTGAGCTCGAGGAAATGGCCTCTTGCCTACTGTAATGTAGGATTTTCCCCCACTAGGGAAGCTTTATAGCTGCCACACTGAGCTTCCAGGAAATATGACAAGAGGAGGATATCCTAATTTAGAGCCCTTAATTATAGAAGACTAGAGGAATCATGGTCTCCAATATCTTGCGTATTGTGTCTTTCCAAAATGTTCAGGCAGTCAGTCCTTTAGGTGTCCGCATTGCACAATGAAATTTGGAACGATGACAGTAAAGCACTTTAATGTTTCCGGATCATTTTCCTGAGACTTCAGTGGACACTTTGTAGCATTTTGGGACACATTGTCCAGAACAGAAAACTTCAGACTACGGATAATTCCTGGTTTTCAAATGGATTTGTCTTGTTACTTAATCACCCAGGGTAACTAGATTGTGCACTACCTGAATTATGACAAATGGGATATTTAGATCAAGCTGTTGCATGTTCAGTATCCATCAATGAGCTTGTAGTCTCTGTAGGACTTGGTGCCTCCAAATTGCCGATTCCTCCCCATGAGAACATGGGTAAAGGAATACTGTTATGGGAAAACATGTTTTTTCCAAAACACATTAGTTAATAGTTCTGAAAATCTATTTTCCAAAAGAGCAAACAGATTTTTTATATTTAATTTGGAAATCTGACATGAGGCTAGCCATATTGCCAGTTTCCCAGGTGCCCCCAGTCATGTGAGTGTGCTCTGATAAACTTCAATCACTCTTTACTGCCGCACTACAAGTTTGAGTGATATCACCCCACTTCCTTACCCCCTAGCAGCCCATCAGCAGAACTATGTAAAGGTAACCAGATAACATCTCCCTAGTAGATCTAAGAACAACACTCAATAGTAAAAACCCAAGTACCGCTGAAACTCATTCAGTTACATTGAGTAGGAGAAAAATCAGCCTGTCAGAAAGCAGTTCCATCCTAAAGTGCTGGCTCTATCTGAAAGCACATGACCAGGCAAAATGACCTGAGATGGCTGCCTACATACCAATAGTACAACTAAAATAATATACTTGTTGGTTCAGGAACATAATTTTACATGGTAGGAGTGAATTATTTGCAGTGTAAACAGTGTAATTTAGAAATAAAAACTACACCATAAAAATGATGACAGTATCCCTTTAAGATGGTTGTTCACATAAATTCCAGATTATTAAACATAACATGACATAAGAAACACATAATCAGCTACATCACTTGTTAGACTGAGTTGCTGATATTGAGGTTTCCGTTATGGTATTGAACAGGCAAAACTATTTTAAATAAACTTTATACACAAATCGAATGGTAGCTCCCATTTTAACAATGTCCCTTTTAATCCAGTCGCCCAAAATGAAAAACACGACCCTATTGATAAATGCATAGTAAATAATAGCATGGTTCACCCTTATCTTATGAAAAAGAGCCTTTAACATGACATGGCAGACGTTCAAGTAGGAATGTGCCAAATCCACTTTATCTTTCATAAAGGATTTGTCTTCATTTTGAACCGAATCTGAAGGATAAAAAAAGAAAAAAACACAACATCCTTGCTTGTGTGACAAAGTCATGTGACTGATTTTAAGGATTTTATTTGGCCAGGCACTTGATTTGGCCATATCACTGAATCCTAACCGAATCCTGGATAAAGTATGATCTCAAGTCATCATGTTATACTGAATGATCAGTCATTTCCAACATTCTCATGAGTCAACTGTCCCCTCCCTCTTTAGATTGTAAGCTCTTGTAAGCAGGGGATTCCAAGCCTATTTTCTTATCCCTTGTTCGTTAAATTATTGTAAGATCTATATATTTTTTTTATAAACTATAGTCAACTTCTGAGAAATTTGAGGCTCTATATAAATAAATGATGATCTGACAGCAGTAGATCCATGCCATCCTAGGAGTCAAGAATTGACTGTCATACTAGATGGCAAGCTCCTCGCTCTTCGTAACAATTGGATTCAGAAGCACTAGTCATACAGCAGTGATCCCCAGAATGGATAAGTGGGAGCAGATCGCACTCTGCTACACAGTTACCTACATTGAATTCCATTCCCACGACTGGAATATGAAATCATATAATAGTTGGAGATGATCTAAAAGAATACTCTTTCGCAGCTGCTTTACTTTCAAAGGGTCTTACCTATGCTGTGCAGCCTATGGGATTAGAATGAATAAGCAGAACTGTGCCTGGTCTCTGCTGAAGCCCAAATAATCCGATCTCATTTTGATTGAACACGTGACCTTTTCCTGCTGTGAAATTGCGCTTTCCTGCCTTGCCAAATTTAGCTGCTTAAATGAATTACTTCCCGACACTTAAAAAAGGGCACTTTGAAAATCCAACTGATATGAAGCTAGCAAAGACTGTGTACCATGCACACAAGCTGCAGTATATCATGGAGACTGACAGTCAAGCAAAGTGCATGGACCTTGGTGGGAGTGTAAGCTCCCCTGCCAACAGATTTGGCTCATCCAACTGTACTGCTGTCTCACTGCGGCATTGTCTTTGGATGATCTTGCTGGACAAACTGCCCTAATATCCACTGATCCATCATATGACAGATATGGCACAGCTTGCCCTTCTCTCAAGGTATCACATCCTTGCAGCAATTCCACTTGTCCTCAGTGAGAGAAATAATTCCATGGGTTGATAAAGCAGCTATGTGTGCTGACTTGCCCTTGGCCTGAGATCAGAGAGAATAGTATAATATATAAGGGACCTACAGACAGCAGGACTGCACACTCCAGACTTTTACTCTTATGCGAGTCCTTCTTTTATCTACTCTATCAGCAACTGATATAAGCTATTCCTTCTACTCCCCCACAGCATCATTACATGTGACCTATGCACAGCCTAATAAATAAGTAATGGCCCATGCGTATGCCCCACATCCCCAGTCAATAGAACCCAGTAACATACATGTGCTTATCACGCACTCACTCACTATCCCATGACTATTACAATTGTCTTCTTCATTCCCATGTTTTAAAGTTTGCAAAATAAAATAAACATCTGTAAATGGTTTTTGACTGACTGACACACAGTCACAATGCACTCTATTTCCATATAGACCCTCCCAGTCACACTAACAAAGACACACTGCACTCTATTCCCATAGGGACCCTCTCTGTGCCACTAACACACAGTAATACTGCATTCTACTCCCACACAGACCCTCTCTGTCACGAACGCACAGCCACACTGCACTCTATTCCCATACAGACCCTCTCTGTGTCACTAACACACAGCCACACTGCACTCTATTCCCATACAGACCCTCTCTGTGCTACTAACACACAGCCACACTGCACTCTATTCCCATACAGACCCTCTCTGTGCCACTAACACACAGGCACACTGCACTCTACTCCCATACAGACCCTCTCTGTGTCACTAACACACAGGCACACTGCACTCTACTCCCATACAGACCCTCTCTGTGTCACTAACACACAGTCACAGTGCACTCTATTCCCATACAGCCCTCTCTGTGCTACTAACACACAGTCACAGTGCACTCTACTCCCATACAGACCCTCTCTGTGTCACTAACACACAGCCACACTGCACTCTATTCCCATACAGACCCTCTCTGTGCCACTAACACACAGCCACACTGCACTCTACTCCCATACAGACCCTCTCTGTGTCACTAACACACAGTCACAGTGCACTCTATTCCCATACAGCCCTCTCTGTGCTACTAACACACAGTCACAGTGCACTCTACTCCCATACAGACCCTCTCTGTGTCACTAACACACAGCCACACTGCACTCTATTCCCATACAGACCCTCTCTGTGTCACTAACACACAGCCACACTGCACTCTATTCCCATACAGACCCTCTCTGTGCCACTAACACACAGCCACACTGCACTCTATTCCCATACAGACCCTCTCTGTGTCACTAACACACAGCCACACTGCACTCTATTCCCATACAGACCCTCTCTGTGTCACTAACACACAGCCACACTGCACTTTATTCCCATAGGGACCCTCTCTGTGCCACTAACACACAGGCACAATGCACTCAACTCCCATACAGACCCTCTCTGTGCCACTACCACACAGCCACAATGCACTCTATTCCCATATTGACCCTCTCAGTACCACTAACACAGACACACTGCACTCTTTTGCCATACAGACCCTCTCAATGTCACTAACACAAAGTCATACTGCACTCTATTCCTATATGGACCCTCTCCGTGCCACTAACACACAGACACACTGCACTCTATTCCCCTATTGACTCTCTCCGTGCCACTAAAAGACAGACAGACTGTACGCTATTCCCATATAGGCCCTCTCTGTGCCACTAACACACAGACTTACTGCACTCTATTCCCATATGGACCCAATCTGTGCCACTCATACACAGATACTGTGCACACTACTCAAACATGTGAACACTACATGTAAAAATGGTGTCTGATCGTAGAGTAAATAACAGTTGTATCAATCCTTCTCTTCGTGTTGGAGTAGGTCAAATATAGCCAAGGGATATACAGGTCTATAAAATCAATGCAACTAGGGAGGGCTTGACTAAGCAGAGAAAAATCCTTAAAGGTACAATAACACAATAAAATGAATGTGTATCAAAAGGAATTAAAATACAATGTAGTGTTGCCCTGCACTGGTAAAACTGGTGTGTTTTCTTCAGAAACACTACTATGGTTTATATAAAAAAAAACTGCTGTGTAGCAATGAGGGCAGCCATTCAAGCTGGAAAGAAAGAACAAAAAGGCACAGGTTACATAGCAGATAAAACACCATTTTACTGGACACGGCCTATTTATTAAGTGCTGCATAACCTGTGTCTTTTCTCTTTTTTTCCAGCTTAAATGGCTGCCCCCATGGCTACACAGCAGCTTATTTATATACACAATAGCAGTGTTTCTGAAACAAACACACCAGTTTTACCAGTGCATACTAACAGTATATTACATCGGGTATATGTTGATTACTTTCATGTTTTGGTGTATACCCCCTGTTCACCATAAGTGCATTGAACATGGCTTGTGCTAAGCATACTTTTGCCTCTTGTTTTAATCAGGGTAATTTTATGGGGGTTATGAAATAAAAGCTGCAATGTTTACTACAAGTCTATTCATCTATAACAACCAATCAGCATGTAGCATTTGTGAACAAGGCAGGTTTGTTCTAACGAAAATCCAGCATCTGTTGCTGCTCTCTCTCCTGATTAGGCCACACCAGTCCGACCAATATAATACATGCAAAGAGGAATAGGATGGAGCACACAATTCAGCAGATTTTACTGCAAAATATTTATTAGCACAACATGTTTCGGATCTTCACGGATCCTTTTTCAACTTGAAAAAGGATCCGTGAAGATCCGAAACATGTTGTGCTAATAAATATTTTGCAGTAAAATCTGCTGAATTGTGTGCTCCATCCTATTCCTCTTAGCATGTAGCATTTACAGGCCACCTGTTTAAAAGCAAACACCTAATTGGTTGCCATGGGTTACTGTGCCTGGACAAAGTTTGTGCCTTTTATTATATGGCCGCCATTCTGATCCAATCATTGGGCCCTAGGGCCCACGATCAGATCAGCCCGATATCGCCCACTGTCGCCAAACGATATAATCTATACGTCTAGGGCCACCTTTAGGGAGCTGCTATCTGGTTACCTTCCCATTGTTCTGTTGTTAGGCTGCTGGGGGTGGGGGAAGGGCGGGAGATATCACTCCAACTTGCAGTACAGCAGTAAAGAGTGACTGAAGTTTATCAGAGCACAAGTCACTTGACTGGGGGCAGCTGGGAAATTGACAATATGTCCAGGCTCCCTAGACTCACTCCTCAGATTAAGCTTCCTGCCGCAACCTCGAAAAGTACAAAGCGCGCGCATGCGCGGAGCTGTGGGGGGGGTTGCTCTGTGGGGGGCGGCTTCTGAGCAGAGAACCCAGAGGGAGGCCCTGCGGCGGCAGCCCTGATGCGACCCTGAATATGTCTAGCCCCGTGTCAAATTTCAAAACTAAATATAAAAAAAATCTGTTTGCTCTTTTGAGAAATAGATTTCAGTGCAGAATTCTGCTGGAGCAGCACTATTAAATGATTTATATGTTTTCTCCATGACAGTATCCCTTTAAATAAAACAAGTCACATCAAATATAAAATTCAACCATAAATATCCAATACATTTCTATTTCATGTAGAATGGTCAAAATATCTCCTTGTTTATAACACATATTAGTCATGTTTTATGCAAGAAATCCCCCGCATTTCACAACTGCGTTTGGGCCTCATTTACTAGGTGCACATTTTGTAATCCAGTCTGATCATTACCTGGCTGATGTTTGACTAGATATCAGTCAGGCAGGTGACTTGGAGGGCCCCATACACAAGCAGATAAACTGCCGACTCGGGACTGATAGAGCCAAATTGAGGTGGCCCTTCTATGGCCACCTTAAAGGGGATGTTCTTTAATTTAGCTTTTAGTGTGATGTAGAGAGTGATATTTTGCGACAATTGGCAGTCGGTTTTCATTCTTTATTATTTGTGGGGGGTTTTTTGTTGTTATTAAGCTTTTTAATCAGCAGCTCTCCAGTTTGCAAAGTCAACAATCTGGTTGCTAGGGTCCTAATCACCCTAGCAACCATGCCTTGACTTAAATAAATGACTGGAATATGAATAAGCGAGGGACTGAATTGAAAGAGGAGTAATAATCAGCAGCAATATCAATAAGCTTGTAGCCTTACAGAGCATTTGTGTTTAGATGGGGTCAGTGACCCCCCATTTGAAAGCTGAAAGGAGCAAATTATTAAAAAAAAAAAAAAAACTAGAAAAAAAGAAGGCTGCATTCTAGAACACACTTAAAGTTAATGATCAACCCATTTATGACAATAAAGTGCAGATTTGCTGAGACTGCTCCTAACTAACACACCCACCTATGAATGTGAGTGGGACCTGCCCATCACCCCCGCCTGGATAGACTTGCCCATGTCATGCCCATCTGCTGAGACATTCACTGAGTCATTACAATGGGAACTGGAGGGGGGGGGTAACTTGCAATGGGTGGAAATTAAAGACGTGTTTGTACTTTGCCTTTACACTGTATAATTGCAGAATGTTATTATCATTGCTACAGCCCATCATCATCATGCACCGAATAGACCTGTAACTGGGACTCCCCGGCTGCTGTCTGACCCCACGGGCCCCTCTCATGACACGCAGGAATAATGACAGGGCGCGGAGAGGTGTGTCCCTTGCATTTCGGAACAAAGAAGGTTTGTCCAGTTGAACTACAGCTCCCAGCATCCCCGGTGCATCCACCAACTGGTTCCGCTGGGGATTGGGCATGATGACAATGTATTCCCACCCGACTCACACAATCCCCCAGCATGCACCGAGATCACCCCCAAACAATGGCACCGACATCAGTCCCCCAGCCGCTCCTCAATCAGTTTCCCCCGCCATAAAGGACAAAGCCCCCGTGTGGTACCTGTTCCCGCAGCGATGCCTCAGCCCGACACACAGAGCAGCCAGGCGGCAGCAGCAATAGGGCGAGGAGGAGAAGAGAAGCAGGAGACACACAGGGAAGAGGAGGAGTGAGGGGAAGAGGAAGCCGCCCACTGCCTCTCACACTGACACTCACTGACCCCGCCTAACACTCGCTGAGCACCTTGTGCTGGGGCTGCAGCTTCTGAGGAATCAGTGATACTGATGTGTGACCTTTACCAACGCCATTGTCGCACATACTCATACCCAGGCCCAGCTTGTTGTATTCATTCCCAGCTTGTATTCATTCCACTGTAGGGTGACACTGGCGCACAGAGCCCTCAGGGGTACATTGAGGCATATTTCCATACAATGGATCATAGAGCCAGTGTTGGACTGGGACACCAGGGCCCACCCTAAAACCATAGACCAGGAGCAGCCCCGGACTGGCAATCTGTGGGTTCTGGCAAATGCCATAGGGGCTGCTGTATATAGTGGGCTGTTTGGGCCTCTGTGTGAGTCTGTGTAGCTGAAATACCAGGGCATATTTTGATTCTCAGTCCGGACCTGACCGGGTGTATTATAGTAATAATACTATTATTCTTGCTCTCCTCACTCAACCTCTTCTCCTAGTCTCTATTCTTTACATACTATAATCTATTATTCCATATATTTAACCTCTTTGTTCTCAAAAAAATAGTAAATAACCATGAAATAGGCCACATTTTTAGCAGCTCAAGGGCCCCCTGACACCTGGGCCCACCGGGAGTTTTCCTGGTATCCCAGTGGGCCAGTCCGACACTGACTGCATAAAGCTGCATTTTCCCTTCCCTGCTTACTGCAATATGTTCCAGAGGGACTGACCGGCTATAGTCAACCTTCTCCTAACCACAATCTATTGCACTACAACTGGCAGCATCCAACTGGCAGCTAAAGGCTCATATAGGCTGCCGTGTTTAGCTGTGCTGCACGGTGTTGCTGGAGTCCCATGATCAGAAGACTAGTGTAGATATCCATAATAAGCACAGTTACTGGCCTATTTGTCTCTCCCCAGTGAGCTGCTTTGGCAAATACATATCTTATTACAGGTGCCAGTTGGACAGCCAGGCACAGAGACAATGGCAGTTTAGGCAAGGATTAATCTAAATGCTCAGCCAGTAACAGCAATACAAATGCCGGGCGTATTTATATGTTATTTACAAGGTCGGTTTGAGTCAGCTGTAGGGAAAACCCATCAACATTCCCTATTTACACTTCAAGTGTTGGACTAGTGCTGTGAGCTCACTATGCCGTGTGCTTGTGCGTGAGACAGATTTGGAGGCCAGCGCATACAACAAATTGTGGTGCCCACTAAGAATTTTGAGTGAAACCTCAGAACTTTGCATCTATTCTGACCTGCACACAGAAGTTTAAAATGTGCACACAAAACACCTTTTTTACTCACATAGCCGAGAAGGAATTAGAGGGAACATTGTCCCCGCCCCATTTGCCAGTTCATCTTTACAACAAGCCCAGCACCAACTCCCCCCACCACACACACCTCCAGGCCCGGATTTGTGGAAAGGCCTCCAAGGCCCTGGCCTAGGGCGGCAGGATTTTAGGGGGCGGCATGCTGCCCAATCACAACCACATTGGTTCAGAAACACTGGGGATACGCAGGAGATAAAATCGTTTTTTAAATTTTAACTTTAACTTTTTTAATTTTTAGCTTTTGAGTCAATGGTCCAATTTTTTTGAGCCCCTGAAATGAAGTGATTGTTTAAAAAAAAAAGGCTTAAGTTCCTCACATTTTTAAGCAAATCTTTTTGTTCAACCCACTGAATTAAAGTTGTTTCATTGAAAATTCATTGTGGTAATGTACAGAACCAAAATTATGACAGGTAACATGTAAAAGGCAACACTAACTCCTTCATGGGACTCCACTATTTGTACCCAGGCAGGAATGTACACACAGAACAGTTAACAGCTAACCAGTAAATATTGTATTCAGTGAGAAATAATACAGAAGAGTGGCCCTATCCACCAAGTTATCTTTTATAGGCATTGGAGTGAAAAACTTAGTCTATTTAATAATTATAGTCCATGCTCCACAAAATTAGTACTCACTAGTTTTTATTGATTCCTATAGGGGCATTCTAGGCTGCCTGCCATATATAAATCATTGTAACAATTAATAGCTATAAATACCACATACTAATATCCCCGTGTGACAGTACAGCATGTTGAATGGCTGGCCCAATCCACACATAGCAGTGATATGGGTTCCACAAAGCTATTGTGTACCTCCTTAGCAAAATAACTGCACCTCTAGTGAACACAGGAACCAATCCCACAACTGGATCTGAGACATTCTTCAAGTGACCACATGAGCTTGGGGAATGAAGAAAACAAAGGTCACAGTATAGTTGTACTTGGATGATAGTGGGGGTCCCAAAGTTAAATCAAATCCTCTTGTAGGATTGTTTATCAATATATTTCTACCACTTGTCACCAGCAGTGACAGGTTATAGCGTAGGGGCCCAGTGTGATCAGGAACGCATCTAGGTTTTTTTAAAATATTTCTTTGTACAGTATTTGTGCTGCTGGATCCCGTCGGGGCACATGCTGGCAAACGTAAGCAGGTAGGCAATAAAGCAGGGTTAAATTCAATCAGTTCCAGTTGATTGTATCATATAAGTGAGACTGTGGTAGGAACATTTCACAGGAGCTACTGCTCCATTTTGCTGTTCAGAGAGTGAAAATGAAGGGAAAGAAGGAAGAAAGGATGGAAGGGATAGGGAGGGAAAAAAGGAAGAAAGGAATATGAATCAAAAGGCAATCTCATGTGGTCAGTAAGTATGTGTACGTTTGTGGCACATGCATGTGTGGGATGCTTTCTGCACTCGCTGGCAGCTGAAATGGAAGCTCAGCCAGTACAAACTGCAATGAGCTGATTCCTTTCCACAGGGAAATTATCTGCAGCTGACATTTTGCTGGGTAAGCCTCCTATTAGATTTTCTGTGGCCTTATTTAATATTAGTCACAGCATATGCGATTGTTTGAGTTGCAGCTGCACACTGCGCAGTAGAGCGAGAAGCCAAACTTTAAAAAAAAAGCCGGCCATTTAATTCTACTGCGCACGCGTCTGCCTCGGGAAATTTGAAAAGTGAAGAAGACGATCGCTCTGTGGTGCTCTCTGGCAGACCCCAGCCCGGGGTGTCAGGTAAGTAAATGAAATCACTTGGCGTGCCTGAGGTTTTCTGTATAAGGGATCTTTTCATAATTTGGATCTTCATACATTAAAGGGGACCTGACACCCAAAAAACTATTCAAAATCCTATTTTACCACATTAGTCAAGCAAAATGAACTTTAATTATACTATATAAATTATTTGAATCTCGTTTCCTTCAGTCTGGGAATTCATAATCATAGCAAGCAGGTAGGAGCCATTTTGTGGACACTGTTATGAAGACAAGCCTTGTATCATCTCAGAATCTTGTTTGTGCACCAGAATGGGGGACCTGATGTCCATCCCCATGTACTGGCAATGCAATTAAATGGCAAAGAGAACTGGGGAATGTGTGGAGAGCAGCGACATCTAGTAACTGCTGAATGGGAAGTGAAAGTAATTGTCTGCGCTGTCTCTATGCCTAAGACATAGAGGAGGGGCAGACAATATCTGATTGACAGCTGAGATTTTTAAATGAGCTTACAACAGCTATGAATGCTTTAATAAAAGATAGAAATTGGATTTCATGTTTAATTTGAAAAGGACTTTTTTATACAGATTTTTGTGTCTGGGTGACAGGTCCACTTTAAGTCTACTAGAAAGTCATGTGAGCCATAAACATAAGCTGCTCTGTCCTGTTTCCTTTTTTACTTAAACGGGTGCTGCTTAAATTACTTATATTTAGTTGCTAATTTATAAGTCTCAAAACACAACACTGCTCACCCTGTAAATACTCTGACCTGGGTGTATAAACCTATGCTTAGGTATGGAACACCTTTGGCTGGAAAAACCTGACTCGTTTCGTATACAAGGATACGTATCCTTGTATACAAAATGCGTCAGGTTTTTGATGGTTTTAATCTGTTGAAATAAAAGTCGTTTTTACCGAAGAGTGGAATCCGGAGTGCTTGCTGTTTCTTCTTTACTAGAAAATCATGTAAACATTAAATATACCCAATAAGCTGGTTTTGCTTCCAATAAGGATAATGAAAATTTGTGCTTGTGCACAAATGAAGGGGAGGGGACAGGGGCGATGAATGGCAGTGGGCCTAGGGGTCGCACACTATATAAATCCGGCCCTGATCATGTCTGTCCTTTCGGTTTATTCGAACAGGGGCTCTTGGCCAATGAGGCGACTTGAGACTACCACTAGGTACCAGGGGCGGCAAAAATGCCGCTCCTGGTACTTTAAGAGCCGGATTTCCGTTTTTTAAACCAAAAATTCGGCTCTTCTAGCGCAGAGAGTGCACTTAGGCTCTCTGTGCTAGTGCACTGGCCCTCTCTGCTGCCCTGGTGGACCCCCTCAAATCCCAGTCCCTGCCATATACCAAAAGACACTTCCCTCCTGTTCAAACCCCCACTTACTGCTAACTTGCTTAACCTTATTCATATACCCACACTCCCCTCTTCCTTAGCTTCTCATCTTCTGCTCATATAGATGAGACCTGCGAACTGCATCTATACCTGCACCCAAAAATCCCATCTGCAACCTACAGGGTACAATCATTTTATGTAGGTAACCCAAGAATACCCAGCTCCCTGCAGGACTCTGGAACTATCCTCCTCTAAACCCCTGTAACGTCTGGCCTTTTTTATTTTTTTCTTCATTCTGTCAACTCCTGATTTTACATCTCCCCATTTTACATTTTTTTGTAATGCTTTTCACCGGGTGCATTTCCTGGATTTCCTGGATTTTAAATAACATTTCCCACATTTTATGCCATAATTTCAATGTTTATTCCCATTAAAACATTTATGGGGGAATGTAATAAAAGTCGATAACGGAAAAAATATTTGCAATGCGAAAAGTTATGCCTCTGTGCGAACAAATTTGCCTTTGTGCGAATTTAATATAGCTTTTGCGAACCCGGAAACTGTTTAGCGACCACTTACGACAGTGGAAGAAGGTTTGCAAATTTTATAGTTAGCGCCACTGCGCAGTAAATATAATAAAACTTCGTACTGAAAAGGTCGTTATCTTGCTCCAAAAGATTATGACACCTTCAAGCACTTCTTAAAAGTGGGCAATGTGCAATTAAAATTCGCAATGCAATAACAGTTTAAGGAAGAGTAGTACATTAGAAAATGAGACTTTTTATTCCTATTTGTGTTAATTGTTTTGCTCTTTGTGACTTTTATTACATTCCCCCCCATTAAAGTTTTCCTGCGTTTTAAGCATTTTTTCAATGTTTACACCAATTATACAGCAAAAACCTAATTTTATTTTTTGGTAAACCAGTTTAAAATGAAGGATTTTCATTCTTGTATACTTTTTTAAGTGGTAACAGTATGTGTATCTTTGTATCTCTATAACAGTGTATATCCCCACAGTGTATAAACGCGGTCATCCTACCTCCAAGCAGCAGATGTGCATCTGCTGCTCTCCCAGCTTTGTTGTCTTTTCACTTGTTGCATTCGTCAAGCGAATGGGTTTCTGGGGTCTTTGTACAGTTAGGGCGTCTTGGGGTACATAATATGCAGTCGGGGGCTCTGATTGCAAAAGCTGAGTTGGCAGCGCGAAAATGCATATGCGCAATTTTTCATTTGGGGTCCGTACATGCCACATACTGTGATAAATCTAAGCATATTGAGCATCAAACTGTTAAGTAGACCTCTGGTGTTCATATTTAGGGTGATTCAAATTATGTTTAGGAAGGTTTTGCAGTTTGGTAGTTTGGTGCAGAAAGGCATCTTTACCCATGTTGGTGTCATCAGAATGTGTAATTTACAAAAATATATGATTTTTTGGGGTCACTATACTTTTTTTTCCAGTTTTACCACACATAAAAGTGGCAACGTGTTTTTGAATTTGTGTAAATGTAAGCATGAAATTAGTATGCACAAAGTAAATTTTGGGGACCTTCAATGCATCATACTTAGGTAACCTATGCACATTGGGCATCAAGCTGTTCAGTGAACCCCTGGTATTCATATTTAGGGTGATTTATCTTGATACCTAATGAAATGTAGGAGATAAGATGCTGCAAAATGGAATCTTTGAGGTGATTTTCTGAAATTTCATCACAATCGACAACTTTAAGAAAACTTAGCAGTTTGGTACTTTTGAGTAACATTTACTTTCCAAAAATATATGACTTTCTGGGGTTGCCACACTTTTTTGCAGCTTTACCCCACATAAAATGCAGTAAATGTGTTACTTCTGCAGTAGCTGGAATGACTGAAGATGATAGATCATATGGGGTGTCTTACTTTTGGGGCCCCTAGAGGCCATATACTTAGGTAAACCTATGCACATTGGGCACCAAGCTGTTCAGCAGACCCCTGGCCTTCATATTTAGGGTAATTTATCTTGGTACCTAATGTTATGTGGGAGATAAGAATGTAAACTGGAAGCTTTGAGGTCATTTTTCCAAAATGTCATAAAAATTGGTAAATTTAGGAAAGCTTGTGCCTGGGTAGTTTGGAATAGAAAGACATATTTACTTATTTTGTATTCGCAAGAATCTATTCTTTCCAAAAATATGTAGTTATTTGGGGTAAACCAACTATTACTGGAGTTTTTGGCCTTCACAAGTATTCAGATTTCCAGAGCAGCACTTTAGAATTGTGGTAGTGTCCTGCTGGGAGTTTTTGAATTTTACAACTCTCCATCAAACTATACATATTTGGTATTGACATGTTCTGGTGACATGGGTCTTTCCCAATCAATTCATGCATAATATAAATAATACTTCTACTATATTTGTTTATATCATGGAAAATATTCATTTTTTTTGACAGATACAAGCGTATAACTTATTACAAAACTGGGATTACATCCAAATTCGTACATATTTTGAAAGTTTAGGTTGTTCTGAAAAAAATTATTATTGTTTTCCTGGGTGTCCTTAAGTCCTCTCAAGGAAAAGTCCCTAAAGTAAAAGAGCACTAAATGTTCTAGAACAATAAAAGTTTGGCATTAAAAGTTTGCAAATGACCAAATTGACCGTCAGTGAAAGGGTTAAATTTGAGTTGTATAAGACCAGATGTGTTTCATTTCTCACATACGAGGAGATGCAGGAAGAGGTGAGAAGGCTCAGCAGGGAATAAACACATTCGGCAGTCTATTTATAAAGCCGTGAACAAGAGACAAGTGTTTTGGACTTGCTTGTCACGTGTGTGTTTATAAATGTTAATGTAATCTCTTCTTTTCACACACAGAAACAGGGAGTTGCACGGCTCCTGTGATATATAGTAAGTGGTTAGTGCCACCAAAACAGTATAAAGTTGAATTAAGTCAAAGGCAACTGGACATTTAGGGGCAGATTTATCAAGGGTCGAATTTCGAAGTTAAAAAATACTTCGAAATTCAACCATCAAATTAAAATACGTTGAATATCAAATTCAAACCCTAATTCTGCGGTCAAAGTAAAATGGAACGACTGAACGATTAAATAGTTCGAATTGAACAATTCAAACTATTTTATCGTACGAACGATTTTATTGTACGATCAAACGATTTTTACTTCGACTTCAAAAACTTAGAAAGGTCCCCATAGGCTAACATAGCACTTCGGCAGGTTTAATTTGGCAAAGTATTGAAGTCAAAGTTTTTTAAAGAGACAGTACTTCGATTATCGAATGGTCGAATATTCGAACGATTTTTACATCGAGTCGAAGTAAATTCGAACTTTTTTACTTCGAAAATTCCCTCAAATTCACTTTGACCCTTGATAAATCTGCCCCTTAGAGTTTTTCTTGAAAACGTTTTTCCGCTCATCTAAGTGGCTTCTTCAGTTCAACTGAAGTGGTAGGAAATTTACTACCCTCAAGGTTTAGTCATCTGACCAATTATTATTTGAAATTGTTTCTGGAAATCATGGTTGCTGCATCCTCCAGGCTTAAAAGGGGAAGGACGATCAGGCTTGTTGAAAAGTCAATATCGGTGGTGGTATGGGGGTGCATTAGTGGACATGGCATGGGTAGTTTGTATATATGAGAAGGCAATAAATACATGTAAACAATAATAATTAAAGCTGAACCATACTGTATATACAGGTTTTGGCTCATCATATGCTGCCATGCTGATTAAGGGCCCTTGTCTCTTTAGTAATTTATGGAGCTTCCGGGCTCATGCGTCAAAATGCTCAGCAGTCCCTTAGTAGAGAAATCCGAAGAAGGCGCCCATGAGCCCACTGTGATATTCTACTTTGACAGGTCAATGTTACTGACCTGCTCCCATGTTTCAGTGCCAAAATTGCCATTAGTGCCTGCACCTGGTCCAATGTAATGGATCCAGTACAGGTCATGAAGGGGCTAATTCTTGCCGCATAACCGGATTTGCGTTAACCTTAATCAGCTGGCTTTTACTAAATTGTTTCAGGAATCAAAATAAGCAGCACAGAAGATATAAAGAGTCAACAGATGCTGCTTGCAATGACAATTACAAATAACTAATTACTCAAAATGTTAAATAATGTATATTGGAAAGTAGGATTTGCACTTTGAGTCATGCAAAAATGTAAAGCTAACTACTGACTGGACGAATCCCAGGCTAACCCCTTTCAACATGGTTCCTCTGTTATATACGAGATAAACACATACACCTTACACACATCAGACATGCAGAAATACTACAGAATATGCAACACTAGAGTTATATTGAATAAAAGCAGCTTGTTGAACAATTGGTGACTGCGTGTAGCGTGTATTCAGAAACGGAGCAGATCTCACAAGCATGCTAAAGTCTGCCTTAATATACAATAAAATATTTTATTGTTAACGTGGAAAATGTTACAATTTCTCCATCACAGATTAAAACTGTTCAGTAATAGCAATGTATTGTCATTTATTTGTAGCTCTTGACATAATTGCAGGTTATTTACAATGTAAACAAATAATAATAATAGTTGTATCTGTATATACAAAACAATAAGCAGCATATATATAAAAAAACTGCGACAAAGATACCTATGGAAAACTTGTATTGTCCCTTTTTCCACGGTTCTTAGAAGAATCAATCCAGCCCTCTTACATGGATTTGGTTTGGTTGGGCACAGTGGTCTTTAATCATCTTATGCCTAATGGTTTCTCTCTGTATTATTATCAGCAGAATCGGCCAGAACTGGCTCTGTGCTTATTCAGCTGCAATTCTCTATGAAGAGACAGGACAGTTAGAACTGCAGAAAATAAATGTTAGAGAAAAAAATACAGACTAAGTTCCAGTGCGGTTTTTCCATCAACCGTATGGCACATACTGGAATAAAAAGCTAAAATATTTACAAACACAAAACTATAACACAGCACAAAGCATGAAATATAAAAGCAGCCCTACAAGGAGAAGCAGTCGGTGTGTCCATCTGGTGGTCGCTCGAGGGAGCTGCAATAGCAGCGAGGAATTCATCCACTTGTTTTAAGGACAAGGGCGCAAATTCACTAAGCGCCGAAGCACCGAACGCTAGCGTCAATTCGCTAGCGTTTGGCATTTTCGGTACTTCGCAAATTCACTAACGAACGCTGGCGTAAATTCACTAGTATTACTTCGCACCCTTACGCCAGGCGAATTTTCGCTAGCGATGTAACTACGCAAATTCACTAACTTGCGCAGTGTACTGAACGCTACCTTTTACGCTAGACTTCCTTCGCCACTTCAGACCTGGCGAAGCGCAATAGAGTAGATAGGGATTGTTTCCAAAAAAGTCAAATTTTTTTCTAAGTCCCAAAAAACGCTGGCGTGTTTTCAACATGATGGGTGATAGGCTGAAAAAGATCCAAAATATTTTTGGGGCTCCCCTCCTTCCCCCCTACATTTTCTGACTCATGGCAACTTACCTAGACAGTGGGCACATGTGTAGGGCAAAATAAAATTTATATTTGCTGATTTGAAGGTTTTCTAGGCATTTGTAGTGCAGATACGTATTCCTCCATTGAAATTTGAATTTTGCGCCGTATGCAAATGAACCATCGCTAGCGAAACTTCGCTTCGCTTGGCGAATTAACGCTACCGCAACTTTGAAAACTTACGCTACCCCTGTGCGCAACTTCGGATTTTAGTGAATTTGCGAATCGCTGGCGAAAATACGCCTGGCGAAGTGTGGTGAAGTGCGGCGAAGTTGCGCAACTTCGCATCTTAGTGAATTTGCCCCAAGGAGTTGTGGAGAGTTTCTAAGGGACATATGGAAGGCACCATGGAGTACAGCTCAAATCCTGAAAAACAGACACCCATATTGCAACTGAATTAGGTATACGAAGAACAATCACAAGGACAACATTTTCATAGCTGATAACAAGATCAGTCATTCTGGCATAATATTAAAATTCTGGAAATGTTAGCCATTTACCTAAGGATAAACCTGCTTACGAGAACACTTTAACTGCACTCAGCAGCAATGTGTGTTTATATTCCCATCTCCAGTGACTAAACACAAGCCCCTTCACCTGCCTGACAAATGCAATGTGGTCGAATGCAAGCAGAAACATTTGTGCATTTCAAATTCAATATAAAGTGACTGACTCTGCATGTTTATCGTGCCTTCAAAAGCGAGGAAAGACCATACTCCTGTTACCATCTTCTTTTTATTTTGTACACTGAGAAAAAACCTATTCTGCATGTTGGAATTTCTGTAGTCTATAGTGGCAGATGCAGCCATACATAGGGCTGCTGATCACATATCTTACTACACATTACTCTGCTTAAAAACAACACAGGCAAGAGGCCATAAAAACTAGATCAGAAGAACTACATCTTAAACTCAGGTTTACTGATGATTGATGAGTACTGATGATTTATCAAGCTAGCTTGGTAAAAGGCCATTTGAGGCCTGAAACGTTGCTGTGATGCCCAGAAGTCTGCAATAAAGGCATTTTTATCTTACAAAGATTGAGTGGTGCTGTTCAATTACAATTTCTCCAAAGATTTAGCTGAATATGAGTCCTAATTTGCGTATGCAAATTAGGGATGGGAAGGAGAAAACATGTTTTACTTCCTTTTTACTTGATTGGGATTCGGCTGAATCCTTCTGCCCGGCCAAACTAAACCCAAATTCTAATTTACATATGCAAAGTGACTTTGAATATGTGAAAAATGTTTTTCCCTTCCAACCCCTCATTTGCATATGCAAATTCGGATTCGGCTGAAGCTTTCCCAAAGGATTCTGGGGTTCGGCTGAATCCAAAATAGTGGATTCGGTTTATCCCTAATAGCAAAGCCTTGCTACTCTAACGTGCTGTGGGAGGATGGAATTCTACTGGATTCCTTACCTCTTAGCAGTGAGACCCAATTGTGACTTCTGGTTTTATACGTCCCAGAATGAGAAGGCTTTCATGTTTCTTTTCTTTCTGAGATGCTGTCTGCAAGGAGACATATCTAAGTGTGACCTGACGTCAGCGCGCCCAGAAACGTAACTAGAGGGGGACGGGCCCTGGCGCAGGACGCACAGCCAGGCACCCGCCCCCCTCCGTACACCCGGAATTGCCCGGCGCAAATCGGCGCGCATACTGCCGGGGGGCCCTGGCCCGCTCGCACCCCCTGCTCCCCTGGTAGTTCCGCCACTGATCGCACGCATGGCTGTGTCTAGTAATGACGTTCTACCCTCAATGCAGGGATTCATTGATGGGAAACAATTCTAGATTTCAGAAATCATTTTCAGATATGTGTTTAGTTGTTGGAAATTCTTTATGGGTCACACACTGCTCAAGCTTATGAACACACAGTGAGCATATGTGTAACCTAGCAGGCAAGGAGCAATGAAAGATTTGCTTCAAGCTGTGGGAAAAATAGACTTACGCTCTCAGATGGCAATAATAATACAGTTACTTCTGTTCAAAGGAAGCCATAAGCGACTGTTGACCAAGAGGGAATTAAAAAGGTATTGAAAAAGCAGAAGGTGGCAAAAAATTGGGAACATCCCCAAAGCAACTGTCACCAACAAATCTGTACATTAGAGATTCAGCTGCTGCAGAAAGTAAAACAACATGGTTTCCAAATCCATGATGTACAATAAGTGAAGAAAAAAAAATGTAGAGAAGTCACATGCATTTTATACATGTTGGAAACTATATTTTTTATATCTTTGAATAAAGCAATATTTCCTCTGTATTTCCTTCCTGTCTGGCAAAAAAAGAAGGCCAATTACATTACAGAGGGGACTTCTGATCTTCCGTAAACCCTTGAGTTTCAAATTTACTGCATAATGCAAATGCATGAAATATTTAAATACGCATGAATTTGCAAAATAGCATCACAGAGAAATAAAGGTGCAAACAATTAAAAGGCCTGTCTTCCTGGGAAGGAAATGTAATAAGGTATCCTCCAAAAGAGACATACTTGACGACATTAAGGGGCCGATTCACTAAATTCGAGTGAAGGATTCGAAGTAGAAAAACTTAGAATTTCGAAGTGTTTTTTGGGCTACTTCGACCATCGAATGGGCTACTTCGACCTTCGACTACGACTATCGAAGGATTCGAACTAAAAATCGTTCGACTATTCGACCATTCGACCATTCGATAGTCGAAGTACTGTCTCTTTAAAAAAAACTTCGACCCCCTAGTTCGGCAGATAAAAGCTACCGAAGTCAATGTTAGCCTATGGGGAAGGTCCCCATAGGCTTGCCTAAGTTTTTTTGATCGAAGGATATTCCTTCGATCGTTGGATTAAAATCCTTCAAATCGTTCGATTCGAAGGATTTAATCGTTCGATCGAATGAATAATCCTTCGATCGTCCGATCGAATTTTCTGCGCTAAATCCTTCGACTTCGATATTCGAAGTCGAAGGATTTCAATTCCTAGTCGAATATCGAGGGTTAATTAACCCTCGATATTCGACCCTTGGTAAATCTGCCCCTAAAAATATGCCCCATTAATTACCCCCCCCCTCTATTTTTATAGTATATACAGTTGTGTTCAGAATAATTGCAGTCCAACATCACTAACCTGATCAATCACTATTTTTGGTAGAAATTATATTTCTTCATGGCAAATAATTTACTAGTAAGTGTAGTAGAGTAGTAGAAAACCAACAGACCCAATAGTTATGATGCTGCTGATTCTGTGTAATTGAAAATGCACATCCGCTTTGGAAAGCACTTTTACAGATGGAATCGTGTGATAATGACTGGTGCAAAGCAAGCATTCGGAATGTAATGGGCACATGGGTTAAAAGCAATCACACGCATGCAAATGTGCCTCCGCATGTTCTCTTGTGACCTATATATTACCATGTATATATTTTAGATGAAAAATAATTTCCCCTGTTCTTACCTATATTCTCCTTAAAGGAAAACTATACCCCCAAAATGAATACTTAAGCAGCAGATTTATATCATATTAAGTGGCATATTAAAGAATCTTACCAGACTGGAATGTATATTTAAGTAAATATTGCCCTTTTACATCTCTTGCCTTGAACCCCCATTTCATGATGGTCTGTGTGCTGCCTCAGAGATCACCTGACCAGAAATACTGCAGCTCTAACTGTAACAGGAAGAAGTGTTGAAGCAAAAGACAGAACTCTGTTAATTGGCTCATGTGACCTAACAAGTATGTCTTCCCTTGGTTTATGTGCACCGTGAATCGTAGAATCCCAGGGGGCGGCCCTTTTTTTAAAATGGAAATTTTCTATTTAGAATTACCCAATGGCACATACTACTATAAACGTATATTATTATGAAAATCGTTTATTTACATGATGCAGGATTTTACATATGAGCTGTTTTATGCAATATGTTTTTATGGAGACCTACACTAGTTTTCCTTTAACGAAATATGATATGTTGTACTTACTTCTAGTAGACATCACTGCTGCTGCTGCTATTTTTAATGCAGGTTTAAATTCCCTGCCAGACAATCCTTCAATCCTATAAACCACATCAATCTATAATCCCAGATATAAACAGAAGGCTGTTCTTGAAACACTGCTGCATAGCACACTGCAACCTCTAATAACTGATTACATGACTAACTGATAATAAAGATTTAATCATTTAGCTTCGATCATTTGCTTGTGAAACATATTTAGTTTAATTTCTTCATGTAGACATTTTTGTATCTCTTATACATCAGATTATACACTAAAGGCAAAGTAAGGCTTAGGTAGTTATTTCATGTCATTATTTCAATAAACAGCTACAGTATCATACTTTAAAGTTCTCAAAACCTTATAACATTGTTGCATCAAATCAGGCATTTGCATAGTACAGGTCATGGGCAAAACCTAGGGAACTGTCACTACAGGTATGGGATCCGTTATCCGAAATGGCTGTCTCCCATAGACTCCATTATAATGAAATAATCCAAATTGTTATAAATGATTTCCTTTTTCTCTGTAATAATAAAACAGTTCCTTGTATTTGATCCAAACTAATATATCATTAATCCTTATTGGAGGCAAAACCAGCCTATTGGGTTTTACATGATACCTAGACAAAGATCCAAACTATGGAAAGATCCATTATCCGGAAAAACCCAGGTCCCCAGCATTCTGGATAACAGGTCCCATACCTGTACTACGAAAGTGCTATTTAGAGACATTATTTGCCCGCAATAAGAAGACACCAATTCATATAGACTGCTAGGTCATGCTTTTGGGTTCTTTCGATGGGATTATAATCAATAGAAAAAGTCCCATGGAAAGAGGTCAGGAACTGCTACAAGGACAACATCAAACAGAGCTATTAATATGTTAACAGAAGCCTAGGGCAATAAAGTAAATGGACAGAAAATATACTTTCTAGGGATGCACTGAATCCAGGATTTGGTTCGGGATTCAGCCGTTTTCAGGAGGATTCGGCCGAATCCTTCTGCCTGGCCGAATCCGAATCCTAATTTGCATATGCAAATTAGGGGTGGGTAGGAAAATCGCGTGAATTTTTGGCACAAAACAAGGAAGTAAAAAATGTTTTCCCCTTCCCACCACTAATTTGCATATGCAAATTAGGATTCGGATTTGTAATCAGCCGAATCTTTTGCAAAGGATTCGGGGGTTCGGCCGAATCCAAAATAGTGGATTCGTTGCATCCCTAATACTTTCAGCTCTTGAAGGGACAACCCTTGTTCAACATAAGCACAATATATAGAACTTGTCTTAGCTTTACAGGCAGAGCTTTCACCTGAGACTTTCCCTGTAGAAACAGCCTTGTCAAAACTGACTATGGATACTGTAAAATCTTTACACAGCATTTTATTTTTAGGATTCTTGTGTTATTTTTAGCATCACAGGCGCAAGGGTGTACCGTATATCAACTGCATTTTTTTATATCTTTATAAATTTTCCCCTAAGACATAGGTACAAATTCACTAAAATGCGAATTTTCCCCAGTGAAGGAACCACATACTTCGCGCCACTTCGTCAGGTGTAAATTAGTTACCACTAGTGATTGCCGAATAACTCCGCCTGCAATGGATTTGTGGCGAATTTTTCTTGTTTTGCCACCCGCAAATAAATTCGCAAAACTGCTGCAAAAATTTGCCACCTGAAAAAAAATTTGACATGCAACAATTTTTATGCACGCGACAAGTTTGACACGCGCATGAAAATTGTCGCAACAAAATTATTTGAACGCCCATTGACTTTGCATTTGAATGCATTTGGACAAAATAGTCACGAGCATAAAAAGTGTTGCTCGCATCAAAATTATTTTGATGCCCATTGACTTTTTCGCTGTTTGTGAATTTGTTGCCGTTTCACAAATTTTCCGGCAAAGCAAAATGGGACAGATTCGCCCCATCACTAGTTACCACTATATAAATTCACTAAAATGCGAAGTTGCGTCTCTATAGCAGCACACAGGCGAAGTTTCGCTACTGTTAATTTGTCAGCGTGAGCATTTCATAGGCAACTTGTGCTAGCGTTCATTTCTGCCTAGCGAAACTTCATTAGTACTCTTACGCTTAGGTCAATTTGAATAGGGCGGGTACATAGAGGTCGTATAGACGGTTTTAATAGAGATGTTGGTGCAAATGCTTGAAGTGGCCACTTTTTGTTACAAATGTCCAAGGAAGCAAAATAAAGACAAATGCCATGACTCTCAAATGGTTTGAAAAAAATGTCAACACAAAAATCTTTAATAGTTAAAACTTTTGAAGACAATCCCGTTCTCACAAAAAATAAAAAAAAAATGTTGGCACCGGTCCCTGGTCCAAAAAAGGTTGGGGACCCCTGTTCTATAACATACTAAAAGTGAATGGTGAGCCACCCCTTTAAATTGCCCTTTTAGACACGCATAGTGGACGGCTAAACTAATGTACTTACATGCTGTGGATCTGTGTTGCATAGGGATGCACCAAATCCAGGATTCGGTCTTTTTCAGCAGGATTCGGACGAATCCTTCTGCCCATCCAAACTGAATCCAAATTCTAATTTGCATATGCAAATTAGGGGCAGGGAGGGGAATCGCGTGACCTTTTTTCACAAAACAAGGAAGTAAAAAATGTTTTCCCCTACCCACCCCTAACTTGCATGTGCAAATTAGGAATCGGTTGGGTATTCGGCCGAATCTCTCGCAAAGGATTCTGGAGTTCAGCCAAATCCAAAATAGTGGATTCTGTGCATCCCTAGTGTTGCACTAATAAGACAGGCACAAGGAATCTGCAATGTAACACTGATACACGCCGCGTGACTTTCTGTATCGTGGGAGACTCAGTGGAACTTGCAGGTGTTACACTATAAACCCCAGCAGAACCCGTGAAGGAATGCTGGGAAATGTAGTTTATAGGAGGCAGTCAGACAACTGTAGTAAGGAGGCGGACATGTGTCAGAGAGCAGTGACACCTCCTACTGGCGGATTTACCTTCTCACCAGCTCCTGCTGGCTTATGGACTAACTGCAATTCATTCACAATAATCCGCCTCCATCGAACTACCGCCCCCAACGCATGAGGAAATAATGGGTGGGAAACGCTGCCGAACAGCTTTTTGCTTTAGTTACAGGTAGTGCTGCTTAACCCGCCCGCTCTAGCATGTCTCACACAGACTTCTTTTGGCCAATCCCACCCTCCGTAGAAGTGAATACTGGCAATTCGCCTTTGTTAAAGATGGAGCCTCGTGTTTGCCTATTAGATCGTGTGGAGACTTTCACTAACAATATATTCAATCTCAAAAAATATAGTTTTAGATAGCAGCCAGGCGATGTCGCCAACTATAAGCTGTGCTAGGGACTGGCACAAACATACAAAAACATAGGATCTTGAAAGAACCAGTAAAAGTAGAATATGATGAATGTCTACTGTGGCGCCAGGATTGGAGTAAGGTGCATGTGTGTGTGTGTGTGGACAGGGCCACCATCAGAAATCACCACCAACAGGCCCCTCCCTAGACACCACACACAATGCCACACCACAGTAAAATCCACACAAACATGGACACTAAAAACCCATTACATACCTCCAGGGCCGCCATTAGAAATCACGGGGCCCCATACAACAAAATTTTCACTTTGCCCAAGCCACACCGCAGATTCCACCCCCTCCACCCAAGCCCCACTCCATCCCGCCTAAAGACCACACAGACATCAGCGCTAAGAAATTAACCCCCCCACACACTCATGGCTTCAGAACTTCAACTTCGCCTCCTTTCATGACTTAGGGTCTTTTCGCCGCTTCGGGAGTTTTTTCACTATTAAATATATATATATATAATTTAAAAATTAGTGGTGAGCACAACTTTCCCTTGTTTGTTATAGTTATACAGGAGCAGTGACCAGCTCCATGTTGTAGCTCCCCACCCTTCCCAGCTATAGTCAGGTGATCCCACTGGTGTCTAATAAAAGGGCAGCCAAGTATGGGGGTTTACTTTGAAAGCAGCAAGTAAGTTGCAGGTAAAACCTAGTCCCTTTGTAAAATGTATAATGAAGCAATTGAATTCTTAATGAATCAGATAAAATTGAGCGTAGGACTGGCCAGATATGGGATGACTTTGACGTAGTTGGCCAGCTTAAATATATTGCAATATATGGACAAACAATCCCTGTTTTGTTTAAAGGGTAAGGCATTTTTCAGTAGCAGTATGCACAAAATGTCTCTGTCTTAAATATATTGATAATGGGTTGAGTGCAGAGGACTCTTGTTTTTGTCTATATGTATATAAAGATAAATATAGGAAGGCCGGTATTTTTTTGGCCGGTAAAAGTGATGGTTGATCCCAATGTTATTGCTAGGTTAAAAAGATTAAAAAAAAAGCTGGCAACCCTACCTACAAGTTAAAAAAATTGGTGGACAGGGGCCCTCTATAAAAGTTAAAGGACCAGGAACATCAAAAATTTTTTTTAGAAAAATCGTTAGTACACATCAAAAAAAAAACCACCACCACAAATTATAATTTAAAATCACAAAGCCTTTATTAAGAAATAACTTACAGAAACTGCACTTCCTGTCCTGTACAGAAATGGCGAAAGGGCGAACCATCGATGCTGCTGGGCTCGATTTCTCCTCCCTGGCTACTCTACTGACAGCTTTTGAAGGAGCAAGATGGATGCCTCATGCCTGTGATGCAGTGACTGCTCGGGCCCCCTCCTCCTCCTGCACTATAGATGAGAAGTAGGGATGGGCGAATTTTTTCGCCTAGTTTCGCCGAAAAAATGACGCCCATAGACTTGTATGGAGTTGTGCGTCAAAATAAAAAGACGCGCGACAAACAAAGTTCGCCGTGCGACGAAATATTTTTGACGCCCATAGACTTTAATGGGCGTCGGCGTCATTTCGCCGGCGGCAAATTTTTGGCGAAACAAATTCGCCCATCCCTAATGAGAAGCGCCCACCTGGACACTGGTGGAGGCGGTGGAGGGAGCTGTAAATCAATGTTGGCAGCGGCAGCCGCTTCTCATCATCAGTCACTGGCCAGGCCCCCTCCTCCTCCACCGCTCCCTGCCCTGGTCGCTCCTGCTCCTTTCCCTGTACATGAGTGATTGTTTCAATAGCGTTTGTATCTGCCTGCATTCCATTTAGCTAACACCTACGTGTGCCTTGTAGCTGGATGCGATACAGCTTTCCTTTTCCCCGCTCCGCTGCACCTCCTCTGCTCCTGCGCCCAGTGCTAATCCAGCGCACAGTACAGCTACAAGGCACACGTAGGTATAAATTTTATAATGTACCCCCTGCTGTAAGTTATAAAGCTATATAATTCACAGAGCAGTTATGTGACAATAACACGAGGCTGCAAAATCTTTTTATGCAATGGGTATATTATTCTTTAAATTCTACAATTAAATGTATATAAGTTAGTTAAGAGATTTCTCTCTTTGTTGCAGAAAAATAGTTGGTATAAATGTGGCCTAGGGTCAGCACTTTTTTAAAATAATAATTACTTATATTACACTTTTACACAAGTGGCAGGCAGTGTGTAAGGTGACAGGTGATCACCATAAGTTATACATGCCATGTTCTGACATAGAAGTGAGCTGTTTATAAGGATCTAATTTAAGTTTGGTCCCATAAGGAAATAACTAAACTATAACAGAACTCCGAGGTTACTTCTAATATTGTCATATTTTCCAACAAGGGGTACGTTTTATTATATATTTTATTATAATACACAAGTTTTTTCAGTCAATGGCCCGTGGCAGCTGGGTACAAACGTCCTTTTATAAATCTTTATTGTTGCATAGCGTCAAAGCGTTTCGATCCTCAGGGTATCGTTGTCAGGATGTGTGTTTATATATCTATATATACACACATACATACACAGTGTCGGACTGGCCCGGAGGGACACCGGGAAAAAACCCGGCGGGCACCGACCCTTAATGGGCCCACGCCGGGCCAGACCTCTCCCTCGATCTCCAAAAAAAAAGTTTTTTTTTAGGCGACGCACAGCGCCATCTGTGCATGCGCTTGGCACCAAACACTCAGAAGGTCGGATCGGCGCCATCACGCAGTTGTGCTGAGCAGTGCCTTCATGCGTGTGCACTCACAGTAGTGGGGCAGGGGTAGCCCTGTACATACATCCTGACGACAGTCCGTAGAGGATCGAAACGCGTCAATGTCCACACACGTATGCACACATAAAGACAAACATTTTGTACCTCTCATAGCTGACTTCCCACCTTCCCATTTACCCAGAATAAACTAATGAATTCATCATGCTTTGTCCATGTTTACGGTGCTAAAGGAGATTTTCATTTGAAAATCATTGGTCCATTGAGCCAGGTTTGCCTATTTTGTGCCATCTTAATAAATTCCCCCCACTCAGAAAGAGAGCCATGGATGAAAGATGGGGCAAAACAAGGTTTACATCCTATAAAATGAGACAGCACATTCAAATTGAATGAATGCGGATGACAAAAACAATACATATTATAAGAACAAGAACATAATAGCCTTCTTTATTATACTCTTGTATCCTCCATAGCAGATACCCTCTAACTTAATTATCAGACTGACTCAGATACTCAGCAGGGGATGAAGACTATGAGGGGCACATTTACTTAGGGTTGAATATCGAGGGTTAATTAACCCTCGATATTGACTGTCGAAGTAAAATCCTTCGACTGAATATCGAAGTATTTATCGCATTTCCTTCGTTCGTACGATCGAAGGAAAAATTGTTCGATCAATCGATTAAATCCTTAGAATCAAAACAAAGGATTTTAATCCATCGATCGAACGATTTTCCTTCGATCAAAAAAAGCTAGGAAAGCCTATGGGGACCTTCCCCATAGGCTAACATTGATGGTTGGTAGGTTTTAGGTGGCAAAGTAGGTGGTCAAGTTTTTTTTAAAGAGACAGTACTTCGACTACCAAATTGTCGAATAGACAAACGATTTTTAGTTTGATTCAAAGTCGTAGTCGAAGTAGCCAATTTGATGGTCGAAGTAGCCAAAAAAATACTTCGAAATTCAAAGTATTTTTTATTCTATTCCTTCACTTGAGCTAAGTAAATGTGCCCCTGAATGATGGCCTGTACTCTAATTTCAGTGCATAATTATATCCTAAACTAACCAATAATCAAAGGAACATGTTAATAATCTATTTAAAGTACCACTAGACACTACATTTTGGTGAAATATGTGTATTGCCATAGATTTACAGTAGGAGGAGCACCTACTCATGAGATGGGGATAAATCAACATCTAAAAAAGTAGGTAGTACAACAAGCGAATCACCACACAAAAAATGGAGTTTATTGTCGACAAAATACCTCCAGCTCAACGATAGTGTGTTGCACCATACCTAGCACTTATACTGCCTATAAGTGAGTACCTTGGTATAGCATGGAAGCTGAGCAGATGTTGTATTATCTACCATAAACTCTAGTGGTATAATACACCTTGTCTGGGGTTTATTTTCTGGAGTTCCTGCTAGTTAGTCTTCTAGGTCAAACATCCTTCTGGAATCTTTAGAACACAATACGAGGGCAATGAATGTTGTGGACGGTCACCCCAAGAGTCATCAAAGCAGTAACAACTTCACAGAAGTAGGGAGAGGAAAGTCAAAATGACAATAAAATATTCTAGATTCAACTCTTACTACTTCCAGCAGACTGTATGAGTGAAAGCTTTTGTGATACGAGTGGAGCTTCTTAAAGTAACTTCAGAACTAGCTTTTGAGAGAGACAGCAGACTGTGTTTTCTAATAATTATATTTCCGATGATCACTGGAAACATGGATGTATAGGACTATATACACATTTAAAAACAAGCTGAGAGTAATGCTCTGCGAACACTTTATTACACAAAGTACATTTCAGTTTCTGAAAATAGTGTTCTAAACCGTGGAACCATCTGAAAAGAAGACACCCCAAGAACACCAAGAACAATGAAAAAAATAGAAAGAAATAAGAAACATTAAATATTTTGTCTTTCTCGTTTCCTTTCTTGAGCGCGACATCGTGTTGTTAATTTAAAAAAATAGAAGAGATTTAGCAGCTTTGCATTTATGTGGCACGTATCGTGGTAATGCGATTCGATTTCATTTAAAGGCTTGAAAATAATTGGCAGTTAAAGTGCTCTTGGTGAAGCAGAGGAAGGCCATCAAACACTGGAAAAGCCAAAGTCATTGACCAAATAGAACTATTTTGAATGTTCATATAAAGGCTACAACAGCACTTCAAATAAAAATAAAAGCTATGACGATTGTACAGTCCACAGACTAGTACAGTAACATTTAAATACACCATTTTAAACGTGCTAATGGAGCAAAAGGTTGTATGGAAGAAGTCAACTGTTTCAGGAGGAAGATACTGGTGGAATAGGCGGGGCAGAATACTCTTCTTCAGAGTCTGAGCCATCATCATCATCATCTTTCTCTTGGTCGCTTCCTTCTGTACTCAGCCTGTCGAAGCCTTTTCTACTATATCCTTTATGCGTTGCAAAGAATGTTCCCAGATTAAGGCCTCCACTGCCCTTCCCTAAAATAAACATACAACATATAACTGTAGTTTGTGGATCAAACTTGAGGTGAAGCAAGGTTAGGCATTTGCTTAGAAATAAGATAGAGGCAGACATATTGAACCTTTGAATTACTTGTAGGAACCCGGGGGAGGTGGGGGACATGATAGTTGAAGACTGTGTAGCCCTATTGAACTCAGAGGAAAGTTGATTAAAATGCGGCAGTGGGCTGCAAGAGCAAGTGTCAGGCAAGAGTCCAGAACAACTCTGGAGAATTATGAGTAGTGATGGGCGAATTTATTCGCCAGGCGTGAATTTGCAGCGAATCAAATAAAAAATTCACCGGCGTCGAAAAAGAGACGCCGGCGCCGTTTCGCGAATTTTCCGCCATTTCTCGAATTTCGCAGCGAAGCAAAACGACGCAAATTCGCCCATCACTAATTATGAGATGAGGAACACTGAAGAATATTAGCATATGCACATTTGGGGGGGTTATTTATTCAAGTCCGAATCCTAAAAAAATTTAAAAATTTTAGTTTTTTTACTATAAATTTGGATTTGGAAAAAAAACCCTCAAATTTTTCAAAATTTATTATACCCCGAGGTTGCTAAAAGTCAGAATTTGAAAATACTCCATCTTCCACCTGCTGAGAAGTCGATGGCAAAGGTCCCATTTGCAATTTGAAGATATTATTGTGCTGGGTTTCAAATAATAATCCAAAGATTTCAGACTTTTCCGACGATTTCACAAAAAAAAGAGTTTTCGGGTGACAATTCCTAAAAATTCTGATTTTTCACGCGACAATCCAAAAAAAGTCGTGCTTTTTGTGCGACAGTCCGAAAAAGTTGTGGTTTTTCCCAATCAGATTTTTTTATTTATTTATTATGATAAATAAGGGCACATTGTGGATTCTAGTTAGGTCAGACTTTTTTTTATTTATTTAAAAAATCAGTACAATTTGGATTTTGATAAATAACCCCCTTAAACAGATACTGACAGTAAAAAAGTTATTTTCAAAATATTTTCAAATCTGTATAGGGCTAATTATTTTCAGATGTATCATTAGAAGTTACCAATTTGCTTGGTTGTAGTAAGTTAACTGAATAACAAAGAAAAAAAAAAGCAAAGTAAAAGTGATACACCAATAACTCAGGAAGGTTCTCTCCTTCATATAAAAGACTTGGCACTAATGTACAAGATGCAAAGGTGTTTTTGTTTTTTATTTATACAAATTTCTTAACTTATCTAGAGAACTTGTAAGCAGTTTAGGGATGCACTGAATCCAGGATTCGGTACGGGATTCGGCCAGGATTTGGCCTTTTTCAGCAGGATTCGGAATATATATTTGCATATGCAAATTTGTGGCGGGGAGAGGAATCACATGACTTTTTGTCACAAAACAAGGAAGCAAAAAATGTTTTCCCCTTCCCATCCCTAATTTGCATATGCAAATTAGGATTCAGATTCGGTTCGGTATTCGGCCGAATATTTCGCAAAGGATTCGGGGGTTCGGCCGAATCCAAAATAGTGGATCCGGTGCATCCCTAAAGCAGGTATCTGCTATTGTTATTTTACCTTTACAGTGTTTGCTATTGTTATAATGCCCCAGGTATAGTGGGCAAAAAAAAGTGCAAAAAAAGGGCGAGATTCGTGACTTCTTTCATTTTCTTTTTATTCAATGGAAATGTTAAAATAAATATTGCAGGAGAATATACCAACCTCGAAGTTTTCCCAAGATGCCCCCTGAACTGGATTCTGATTTGTGGCCAATGTCACCTGCATTTAGTATAAAATAATAATAATCAGTTACTTCTGCATTTTATGTTTGGATACATATTCTTTTTATTGCTACTGATATTTAAACTGAGTCGATAAAAACAACTTGCACAGCTTTCCTAACATTTTATTGGAGCAGGTATGTTAAAGGAACAGTTCAGTGTAAAAAATAAAAACTGGGTAAATAGACAGGCTGTGCAAAATAAAAACTCTTTCCAAAAATTTAATCTATAAAGTGACTGGATGTCTGACATAACAGAACAGAACATTACTTCCTGCTTTTCAGCTCTCTAACTCTGAGTTAGTCAGCAACTCTAAGGGGGGCCACATGGTACATTTCTGTTCAGTGAGTTTGCAATTGATCCTCAGCATTCAGCTCAGATTCAAAAGCAACAGATATGACCCATGTGGTCCCTCCTCAAGTCACTGATTGGTTACTGCCTGGTCAGTGGAAACCAAGAGTGCTGCAAAGCAGGAAGTAATGTTCTGGCTGTTATTTTAAACACCTAGTTAGTCCAGCCTTTATACATTACATGTTTGCCTAACTAACTATATTAGAAATTTTTTTTATTTTGCACAGCCTATCTATTTATACCCAGTTTTTATTTTAAAACTGAACAATTCCTTTAATATGTATATTCATGTAAAAATTATGAGCAGGCTACAAACATAATGGACAAAACATATTTTGCTTAAATTGGCAAGATTTACTCAAATTGGAAAATCATTGTTCTGAGAGTTGACTGCTCATAGGGGACATTTTTCTCCTTATACTGTACATGCTGGTGGGTCTCAAACTCATGGGCCCATTGGCTCTTGGCTTTTTCACTGAAATGGATAAGAGCACATCGCTAGTGTCTGCCTGTCAGGCCTTATGATGGGACAATAGGTACAATTTAACTTCTTTACTACTAAAGTAGAAGTCATTCCCCTAAGCAGTTATGATGTGCTAGAGTTTTGTTGGCTAATAGATGCGATTATTTGTATTTGTTAGATACAAAAGGGTCTGATAACCTGGCTATCTGACTAAAATGCTTCCAATCTGCCCCAACTCACAATGTGTGCTCCAAAGCAATAGCTCTTCAACTACCCTACATTTGTGTAATTTATACTGAGCAGTACCAGCGCTTATATGAAAGGCTTGTACACGGTATGTATGAAAGTAAGCAGGAGGGTTCCTGAGGTCCAGTAGTTAATATACCATACAATTACTATAGATATGTCTTGTTAAAGGAAAACTATACCCCCAAAATGAATATTTAAGCAACAGATAGTTTATATCCTATGAAGTGGCATATTAAAGAATCTGGTATATATATTTAAAGTGATACTGACACTAAAAAATTTCTTCTTAATCTACATTAAGCGGCAGATTTATCAAGGGTCGAAGTGAATTTTCAAATGCAAAAAAATTGAATTTTGAACTATTTTTTGTGTACATCGACTAGGGAATAGTCCAAATTTGAATTGAAAAAAATTTGAATATCGAAATTTATCATTTTACTGTCTCTTAAAAAATTGACTTCGACCATTCGCCATCTAAAACCTGCCGAATTGCTGTTGTAGCCTATGGGGGGCCTCCTAGAACCAACTTGCAGTCAATTGGTGGACTTTGAAAAATCAAAGTTTCTTTGGGAAAAAACTTTGATTCGAATTGCGCTATTACTTAGATTCATACGATTTGAATTTGACCGAATACGGACCTATTAGATCGAAATGGACCTATTTGAAAAAAAACAACTTAGACTTTCGGTTGGTCTGTTTTGAATTTCAAAGTTTTTCAAATTCAATATAAGACCCTTGATAAATATGCCCCTAAAAGTTATATAAATTGCAGAAATCCAGTATACTGCAGCACACTGCAATTTGTATAATATTCAAAAGTGTACTTTATTGGCTCAAATGTGAGCAGACATGTGGCAACGTTTCGGGCCTCGCAGGACCCTTTCTCAAGCTTGCCACATGTCTGCTCACATTTGAGCCAATAAAGTACACTTTTGAATATTATACAAATTGCAGTGTGCTGCAGTATACTGGATTTCTGCAATTTATATAACTTTTAGGGGCATATTTATCAAGGGTCGAATATTGAATTTGAAAAACTTTGAAATTCAAAACAGACCAACCGAAAGTCTAAGTTGTTTTTTTTTCAAATAGGTCCATTTCGATCTAATAGGTCCGTATTCGGTCAAATTCAAATCGTACGAATCTAAGTAATAGCGCATTCAATCGAATTTGAATCAAAGTTTTTTACAAGAAACTTTTGAATATTATACAAATTGCAGTGTGCTGCAGTATACTGGATTTCTGCAATTGATTTTCTGACCCGTGGCAGGTTGGATCAAATACTGCTAGAAGCACCTGATCCGAAAGGATATATCGCATGAGGTAGAGCACTCCATCTTTGTGTAAAACTTATATAAAGTCACATTGATTGTTTTTTTGCAGATAGTTCTACTTTTCTGAGTAATTATTACTTAAAGGAGAAGAAAAGTCTGTTTGCACTTGGGGGTGCCAAATGTTAGGCACACCAAGTGATTGTATTTACTTACCTGAAACCCCCGGGTCGGTGCTCCTATCAGCAGAAAACTGCACCGGCCCAGGGTTATACCAGTGAGCACCACGGAGTGATCTTCTTCCGGCTTCTTCTTTCTTCAAATTTCCCGGGGCAAACGCATGCACAGTTGAAATAAATAGCCAACTTTTTAGTTACAGTTCCGCTTTCTACTGCGCAGCCGCACTAAAAAAGAAGAAGCCAGAAGAGGATCGCTCCGTGGTGCTCATTGGTATAACCTCAAGCCGGTGCAGTTTTCTGCTGATAGTAGCAGCGGCCCAGGTTTCAGGTTTCAGGTAAATAAAAACAATCACTTGGGGGTGCCAAATGTTAGGCACCAAGACTTTCCTTCTCCTTTAAAGTTCATAAACCTGACTGTATTGCCAACCTGACTGTCCCATCTCAGTCTGTCAGTTAAAGAGTTTCTAATGCTAACCGACTACTGCTGCACAAATATGGCAGCCCCCTCATAGAGGAACATGGGGGTAAGGAAGGTAATGTAAAAACATCAGGCAAATACTTTTACAGCAAAATTATAAATAGCATTCAAAGATAATGTTATCATGGATATAAAAAAAAAAAGGTTATTTTCTTGTGTCAGTATCTCTTTAAGTAAATATTGCCCTTTTAAATCTCTTGCCTTAAACCCCCATTTTGTGATGGTCTGTGTGCTGTCTCAGAGATCACCTGACCAGAAATACTGCAGCTCTAACTGTAACAGGAAGAAGTGTGGAAGCAAAAGACAGAACTCTGTCTGTTAATTGGCTCATGTGACCTAACATGTTTGGTTTGTTTGTGTGCACTGTGAATCCTAGGATCCCAGGGGACGGCCTTTATATTTTAAAATGGCAGTTTTCTATTTATTATTACCCAATGGCACATACTACTAAAATAGTATATTAATATGAAAATGGTTTATATAAATGAAGCAAAGTTTTACATATTGCTGTTTTATGCAATATAGAGACCTACATTGTAAGGGGTGGATAGTTTTCCTTAAAGGCCGGCTACATGTGAAAAAAAATGGCCAGCTCTAATTTTGTTTTGTCCTAAACAACCAGACATTATGGGGCAAATTCACTAAGATGCGAAGTTGCGCCAGGCGCAACTTCGCCGCACTTCGCCAGGCATATTTTCGCCAGCGCTCCGCAAATTCACTAAAATCCGAAGTTGCGCACAGGGGTAGCGTAAGTTTGCGAAGTTGCGCTAGCGTTAATTCGCCAAGCGAACCGAAGTTTCGCTAGCAATGGTTCATTTGCATACGGTGCCAAATTCAAATTTCAATGGGGAAATACGTATCTGCACTACAAATGCCTAGAAAACCTTCAAAACATCAAATAAAAATTTTATTTTGCCCTACACATGTGCCCACTGTCTAGGTAAGTTGCCATGAGTCAGGAAATGTAGGGGGGAAGGAGGGGAGCCCCAAAAAAAATTTCGATCTTTTTCAGCCTATCACCCATCATGTAGAAAACACGCCAGCGTTTTTTGGGACTTAGAAAAAAATTTGACTTTTTTTTTAAACAATCCCTATCTACTCTATTGCGCTTTGCCAGGTCTGAGGTGGCGAAGGAAGTCTAGCGTAAAAGGTAGCGTTCAGTACACTGCGCAAGTTAGTGAATTTGCGTAGTTACGTCGCTAGCGAAAATTCGCCTGGCGTAAGGGTGCGAAGTAACACTAGCGAATTTACGCCAGCGTTCGTTATTGAATTTGCGAAGTACCGAAAATGCCAAACGCTAGCGAATTGACGCTAGCGTTCCGCGCTTAGTGAATTTGCGCCTAAGAGAGATCAGATTCAGAGCAGAGATACTGGTACATTTACTGCTATGATCATTAAACAAACAGGCTCCTTTAGATACAGTTGTTCAGACCCACCAAATAGGTGTCTTTATAGCCCAATTTGGTTCCTCTGCATGTGTGGCTACAAACCTGTCTAGCCATTGGATCAAATAGTTGTGTGTGGCCAGTATAATAACATGAATTATTTGTCCCTATTGCCTAGGTGACAGGTTAATGGTTCAACATACCTCCATACATCCTGACTTTCCTCCAACGAATGAAGATTGCAATAGCGATGAGAACCACAACAGGAATGATTAGAAGAGTGATGATGAGAACGAAAGAGACGCCGGCGCTGCTTTCTTGTACAACACTCGGTTTCTCCTGTGTTTGCTGCCCAACAGTTTCATTGGTCTTTGGTCTGCTTCTCATATGGGTCTCGAAGATCTCGGTTTCTGGAAAGAGTATTGAATAAGCATTACCACAATAGGTTATATACAGCAGCCATACAAAATATATTCACTTTTGTTGAAATAAACATATTTTAGTAACTAGGCAATGAGAATGTAAGGGTTAAAGGGTAACTAAACCCTTTAACAAGATGCACAGCCAGTATGTATGATAAAACCTCAGCCAAGGAAGACATATATTATAGGTAGTCTCCTTAAAGGGCATTAAAGGAGAACTAAATCCACCAGTAATTTCTTTAATTTTAGCCCCAGTACAGACTGTATGGTTAAAATCAGACTTAGATAGCAAAGACCCTGATTTCTATGCTTTAAATGAGACAGGGCCTCCCACACTCACACCTGATTATTATCCCATTGCCTGAATCGCTGGGCTCCTTAAAATGAACTGAGGATCCAAGAGGTACACGTCCTTTTGGCACACACCAATATGTACCTTCGGATCATTTTCCTCAATAAATAAATGAATAAGCATTACGTTTTTGACACATTTGTTTAACTGGGGTTTCCTTATCTAGTCTAGAAGTATTAAAAAATGCAAAAAGAGTTCACAATCTTTCAAGCACCAACATGCTACATGACTAAAGACAAGACATAAACCATAAAATGAGACGCAGTGAGCAGGGTTGTGTTGTATTTTATGCAATAGGAATATAACTTAAGTCTGGCACATATGGACAAGCCTAATTATTAGTTTCAATGCTTGCTTCACAGGAATCAGTGCAGTCTGCAGCATGCATGTACCTGTTATTTCTTCTACCTCTATTCCAGCTTTTTTGACAGATCGATGCTCTGCCTCTGGGCAGGAAAGAGAAGATCAATCAGAGATTCAGCCAAGTGCCGTCATGATCTATTTCACACTCAATGTCGGGATGGGATATCAGGAGCCAATCAGAAAACTTTAAACCACAGGCGACTATTCATTATAGAGACGCAAAGTCTCCTCATGTGGACTAACCCTTATAGGCTACACTTGATGGCATTAACAGTCAATTATGAACTGCTCCATGTTAGTTACTGACCCACAACTCAATGGAAGTGAATAGCAAATGTTAATGTAATTAAAGAACAACGGTGCATTTCCTTAAATGACTGGCTTTTACAAAAAATAGAAGTCCATCTTTCTAAAACCATTAAAATATTTGCTGGACAAAGGATTTTAAGATAAAAATGTACACACTTGAAGGGGAGAACTTCCATACTGCGTTGGCATGTGCATCCCCAACATACACCGTTCCATCATCTCCTGCAGCAATATCATGGGGCATTTCAAAATTCTGAAAGAGCAAATCAGAAAGATTAGACATTGTAGAGTTTTGGTTGAATGTAATTTGATGAAACAAAGAACCCTGTTAATTAGCTACATATGGGGGGTTTTGTGGGGGTGAATGGGCAATTGCCAATTAGGCTGCACACAATGGCAACCAGACACGTTATCAATCTGATTGGCGGACAGCTGTCTGCAGACTAAGATGCAAGTATGCTTTCTACTTGTCAATAATAATTATTGGCAAATTGGATTTGCCAACATGTTCTGTGCAGATTTTGATTGGAATTTGGGACAGTTGACCGAGCACATTTGGGAAAGAAGTGAAATGTTTAAACCTTTTTATGTGTCATGCAACATATCTACTGCTCCAGTGTTTTTGTATTTTTTTTATGGTTCTGGGCTCTTATTTGATCTATGGTACAAGTATGGGACCTGTTATCCAGAATGCTTGGGACCTAGGGTTTTCCAGATAATGGATCTTTCCATAATTTAGATACCTTAAAGGGGTGGTTCGCCTTCAGGTTAACTTTTAGTATGTTATAGAATGGCCAATTCTAAGCAAATGTTCAATTGGCCTTCATTATTTATTTTTTATAGTTTATGAATTATTTGCCTTCTTCTCCTAACTCTTTCCTTCTTCGCCTAGCTTTCAAAAGTGAGTCACTGACCCCATCTAAACACAAAGTTACACATTTACTGTTATTGCTACTTTTTATTACTCATCTTTCTATCCGGGAACCTCCCCTATTAATATTCCATATTCTCATTCAAATCAATGCATGGTTTTTCAGGGTAATTTGGAATTTAGTGATAAATAAAGAAAAAGCTAACCCTACAAATTGCACCGCCCCATCATAGGATCCGATGTCTCGAGGAACCAATTAAAACTTAACTCTTAATACAAATTGAATAAAAAATAATGTAGGTCCAAGAAAATGCAATTTTTAGGGTTAGCTTTTTCTTTATTTAATTATCACTTATTTCTATAACCCTGCACACCATCCACTGTTTTTGTCACCTGATGGGCGGTGCTCCCTAATCTGTATCTATTCACATAATTTGGAATTTAGCGACCAGATTGCTGACACTGCAAACTGGAGAGCTGCTGAATAAAAAGCTAAATAACTCAAAAACCTTAAATGATAAAAAATGAAAACCAATTACAAATTGTCACAGAATATCGCTCCCTACATCATACTAAAAGTTAATTTAAAGGTGAACAACCCTTGTAAGTCTACTAGAAAATCATGAAATAGAACAATAAGCTGGTTTTGCTTCCAATAAGGTTTACTTATAACTTAACTATAAAGTTTGGATCAAGTACAAGGTACCGTTTTATAATTAGAGAGATTAAGGAAATCATTTTTAAACAATATTTTTATTTGGATAAAATGGAGTCTTTGGGAGACGGCCATTCCGTAACTCGGAGCTTTCTGGATAACGGGTTCTCGGATAACGGATCCCATACTTGTACAAAGTACGTTGTCTGCGAAATGGAATGGATAAATCAGAAAGATCTATGTTCGTGTAAAATAGGGATGCAACAAATCCAGGATTCAGTTCGGGATTCGACCTTTTTCAGCAGGATTCGGATTTGGCCGAATCCTTCTACCTGGCTGAACCGAATCCTAATTTGCATATGCAAATTAGGTGTGGAAAAGGAAATTAGGTGACTTTTTTTAAAAAAAAAAAAAACAGGAACTAAAAAATGTTTTCCCCTTCCCACCCCTAATTTGCATATGCAAATTAGGATTCTGTATTCGGACAGATCTTTCACAAAGGATGCGGGGGTTCGGCCAAATCCAAAATAGCGGATTCAGTGCATCCCTAGTGTAAAATGCTTTTAAGTGTTTGACTTTTGTATTGTACTATTTATCCTGAGTATGGGATCAAACCGACAGATGCAAAAGAAGTTTAATGTTTCAATCCTTTGCCGTTTGTCAGCAAACAAGGCAACATCATAGTAAAACTAAGTGGAAAAATATTTGTAAAGCAATTTACCAATCACAACTATATACACAAGTATTTGCTGGACTATGTATACATTTAGCTACAGACTTCCCAAAGAAAACTGGATTCCAGATGAAAGGCAGGCGCATCTATACTGAAGTGCAAGAAGCGCATTCTGCAGAAAAGTACCAACTAAGTGCAGACGAACTCCACTTGTAAACCAGCCTTCATGTTTTTCACATGCTTTCATAATGGAATATCAAATATATTTCTTGGATCTCTCATAAACAAAATTGAAATCAATGACATTCTGGGGCACATTTACTTAGCTCGAGTGAAGGAATAGAATAAAAAATACTTAGAATTTCGAAGTATTTTTTTGGCTACTTTGACCGACTACGACTTCGAATTGAACTAAAAATTGTTTGATTATTCGACCATTCGATAGTCGAAGTACTGTCTCTTTGAAAAAAACTTCGACCCCCTACTTCGCCACCTAAAACCTACCAAGCATCAATGTTAGCCTATGGGGAAGGTCCCCATAGGCTTACCTAGGTTTTTTTGATCGAAGGAAAATCGTTTGATCGATGGATTAAAATCCTTTGAATTGTTCGAATTGAACGACTTTTCCTTTGATCGTACGAATGAAGGAAATGCGGTAAATCCTCCGACTTCGATATTCGAAGGATTTAACTTAGACGGCGAATATCGAGGGTTAATTAACCCTCGATATTCGACCCTAAGTAAATGTGCCCCTCTGTGTTGCTTTAGCCACTTAATAACAAGTAGAAGCAGAATGTTACCTTTCTAGCAGGAATGAATGTATCTAGAATATCCCCACTGGAGAAATTCAGCATAAAGCCTTGTACAGGGGTGGAATCTCCATAGTACGGCTTTCCATTAACAGCGTACAACACTCCACCTGAAATAATAGTGGACAAATGTTTAAATGGATAGATTTGTAGGTAAATTAGAAAACAAAAAAACAGCATGTCTTTTAAAAAAGTCTAGCCCAAAACGTTTGTGAAAAGGAAAAAAGAAAGGCATGTTTTAATGGAAAGGGAACAGTCAACAAGCAGTTAAAAAAAATCAGGCACCACTAAAATACAATAATCTCCTAACTTTTTCTCCGTGAAATCGAATGAACACTATGGGCCTGATTCAATTACGTGAAAACTCTGTTGAAGTCTATCGGAAAAACTGGAACTGAATTCGTTTTTTCTCCTCGAATTGAATAATGTTCATGAGTTTTCACATGATAAACCACGAGATAACTTTTTTTTGACTGAATTGAATATGTCCCTGGGTTTGCTCAGCAAATACAGAGTGAACATAGTGGATCTATGTGTAAAACTTGAGTGACAAGACCGTTTCCTCATTTGCAGTCGTAGCAGAAGGAATCCTGGGAAGGGACTTTAGGTTTTAAATTGCATGGAATACCCATAGGTGTGTGGGCTTCAGCTCAATGTGT
Source organism: Xenopus petersii (assembly GCA_038501925.1). Classification (NCBI taxonomy): domain Eukaryota; kingdom Metazoa; phylum Chordata; class Amphibia; order Anura; family Pipidae; genus Xenopus; species Xenopus petersii. Next base: position 168,847,384 of record CM076673.1, read on the forward strand.
ATAGACCGTCTGATTCTTCAGATAATATTTAGGGCAGGAGACACACAAGCCCTTTTGACCAGTACTGCGAGTATTAAATGCAGCGGATCACTGCAAAGAATTTCCTTTTAGTTCCCCTGTAAACCATATGACAAATGGCTTCTTTGTGGCCCCGCACAGTATCAGCAGAAGTTGGTCTGCAACTGTCAGCAATTTGACCTCAATAATTGTATTGCTCAGAACATTAATATGCATTGCACAAAAAAACTCTAAAGACTAACAGGGGAATGTAATAAAAGTTGGTAACGGAAAAACTATTCGCAATGAGAAAAGTTATGCCTTTGCGCAAACAAATGTAGCTTTGAGCAAATTTAATATAGCTTTTGCGAACCCGGAAACTGTTTAGCGACCACTTCCGACAGTGGAAGACCGTTTGCAAATTTTTTTTTTATAGTTTTTGAATTATTTGCCTTTTTCTTCTGAATTCTTTCCAGCTTTCAAATGGGGGTCACGGACCCCAGCTAAAAAAACAAATGCTCCGTAAGGCTACAAGTGTGTCATTATTGTTACTTTTTATGACTCATCTTTCTATTCAGGCCTCTCCTATTCATATTCCAGTCTCTTATTCAAATCAATGCATGGTTGCTAGCAATGCTTTCGATCCTAGCAACCAGATTGTGGAAATTGCAAAATGGCAGAGCTGCTGAATAAAAAGCTAAGTAACTCAAAAAACACAAATAATAAAAAATGAAGACCAATTGCAAATTGTCTCAAAATATCACTCTCTACATCATACTAAAAGTTAATTCAAAGGCGAACAACCCCTTTAATAATTGCCATATGCAACAAACCAACTGAGACATTTACTGGTGAATTTTACCTGGTGCATATGAGACAGCAAACACCTCTCTTCCAAATTCCTGATGTTTGATTTGCTTTACAAAGTCCCCCGTTTTAGCATGGAAGCACTGAATCCGGCCATTCTCTCTGTCGGCCACACACAGCTGTCCTTGGTCAGATATCATGGTCAGACTGTGTGGAATGCGGAACTGACCAGGTTGGGGGAGGTTTGAGGATGTTTCTGCAAGATAAAACAAAGATTTAATGAAATGAAATGCTTGCATTATATTATATGCGAAGGCATATTATAGGTTTAAAAAACATATAATGCAAATCCCAGAGCCTCTAGGCACTGACTCTACAATACACTATATACATTCTACTGTTTTATTTAATGTGGTATCATCTCAACATTACTATCAATGGGCCAACTGGTTACTTGAGCCCCAAGATGTTGAGGTCCTCATAAATCAGGGCACATCAGCCCTTTCTGTGGCTTTCCTTATTGAGCACAGAGATTAAGAGGTGGAGTCTGTCATTCCTTTAGTTTGCTTTAGGTATTCTCTATTGCACATTCTTACCTAAACACTGTAGAGGGGTATAGGGCCACAAGCAAACTGCCTCCAGTGACTAGGAATTCCTTGGGATAGTCATTCTATAATTAAAACCTTCCTCGTGAATTATATGTTTGCATCATTTCTGGTTGTAATCTCACAGCAGAAAATATTTACTTTCCTTGTTTCCCCCCCGCCCCCCCCCCCCCCGTGGGGCTCAAGACTTAAACAAATAATCTTTTGGGATAAAGAGACCCCGGAGACCAGAGGAAAGTCATTAATCACATTGGAAACCATTTGAAGAAGTCAAAACTGATGCAATCTTTGTTTTTGCATGAAGGTTTTCCTTGGAAGCAGTTTTATGGGAAGGCAATGCTTAAACACTGCTCTTCACAAGGGTGAAGTAGACTTCTGTTATCAAGGTTATTAAGTAGTTCTCACACACAACATGAGGATTTTAATAAAAATAACAGAAGATCTCTTTTCATTGGAATGCTGTTAGGCTTACCAAGAATATTTGCTTTGAAAGCTCGAAGATTTTAGGTTATAGATCCTTTAGCTAATCCCACAGGTAGCACAGTGTCTAGCATTCTCACTAGTACTGTGTTACAACCAATAAGCATGCTTTATATGTAGTGTATATGGACAAGCTTGAGCCACTAAGCTAAGAATATGTGCTGTCCATGTTTGAGTTGTGAAGGTCACTAATAAACACTTCAATCCACTTGTTACTGTTTGGTCCCGGTCTTCATTTTCCAATATAACAGGCACTGGTATAAGTAGTTGAAAAGGAAAATTCAAAAGGATTCCGGAAGTTCGATCCTGTAGCCGCCTTCTTTTCCGTTCTCCAAGCGGTATAAATCAGTGCTTCTCAAGGAAGCTCAGGAGAAGACCGCAAGAAAAATGAGAAAAATGTTCCAAAATATAGTATAGTATGTTTTTATGTATTCACCACCTCTCTGTGTGAACACTCTATAACAGGGGTCCCCAACCTTTTGTACCTGTGAGCCACATTCAAATCTAAAAAGTATTGGGGAGCAACACAAGCATGAAAGAAGTTCCTGGGGTGCCAAATAAGGGCTTTGATTGGTTACCTGGTAGCAGTGTGAGCTGGAACATTACAGGAGGCTCTGTTTGGCAGTACACTTGGTTTTAATGCAACCAAACATGTTTTCAAGTCTGTAATTCAAAAATAAGCACCTGCTTTGAGGCCACTGGGAGCAACATCCAAGGGGTTGGGGAGCAACATGTTAATCACAAGCCACTGGTTGGAGATCACTGCTCTATAATATTCAATCTCACGTGAAACCCACTCCTTCATTCAGCAGACCAAGGTTACACTTTTTCTTAACTTCTAGTGATCCAACACCAAGGTAAGATGGGTAATTACAGACATTTTAAATGATTATGTGCCTGTCAGATAATTCACTCAATGCTTGTGTTCAGATTTGCTCCAGATTTACTAGGAAAAATGTGCTTCATATAGTGTAAAAAAAAAGTGTTTAGTAACATTTTTTACACTAAATGAAGCTCATTTTTCTAGTAAATCCGAAGCGGAATCTGGACACAAGCTTTGAGTGAATTATCTGAAAGGCGCATAAAACATTTGTAAGTCCCCATCTTCCTTTGGTGTTGGATCACTAAAAGCTAACAAAAAGTGAAACCTTGGTCCGCTGAATGAAGGCGTGGGTTTCACGTGAAATTGAATGTTATAGAGTGTTCACACAGAGAGGTGGTGAATAGATAAAAACATACTATACTATATTTTGGAACATTTTTTTCATTTTTCTTGCTGTCTTCTCCTGAGCTTCATTGAAGAGCGCTGATTTATACCGTTTGGAGAACGGAAAAGAAGGCGGCTACAGGATCGAACTTCCGGAGTCCTTTTGAATTTTCCTTTTCAACTACTTATACCAGTGTCGGTTATACTGGAAAGTGAAGACCGGGACTAAACAGTAACAAGTGGATTGAAGTGTTTATTAGTGACCTTCACAACTCAAACATGGACAGCACATATTCTTAGCTTAGTGGCTCAAGCTTTTCCATATACACTCCATATAAAGCATGGTTATTGGCTGAGAAGTGCTGTTTCGCAGTGTTTGGATTTATAAGTCTGGTAATAGTAGTGACCAGTGAGAACTAACACCTAGAATTAACTGGTTCCTGTCCCCCAAGTGTAACTTGTATACAAATCCATTCCTTGTGCGAGGCCTACCTTCTCCCCACTGCATGATGAACATTCCATTAGGTGAGAATTGCATGATGCGACTGTTGCAGTAGCCATCCGCCACAAAGAAGTTGCCGGTAATGGGATCGACTGCAACATCAGTTGGCTGACAGAAATGCTTTCGATCGCTCCCAGGCTGAAATGCCCTCCCTAATACAAGCAGCGGCGTTTCTTTTTCAGCTCCCACTTTGAAAACCTAAATGGAATTATAGAAATAATACAAATGATTGTTTAATAAAATTAATGAATGACGGAACCAAAATCATGTGAGTGTGAGCAACTTGAGACTGCAACGGAGCCCAGTTTTGACATACTGTATAATACTTGTAGGCCTTAGCCTTTTTTTTTTTAATGTGATTTCATTACAAATAGCACTGTTTTGAACACACACACCTTTTTCATTTCATTTTAAAAGAATTACCTGATGAAGGGCTACATCTGTGACCCAGTAATTCCCATCTCTGTCTATAGTCAGGCCATGGGGCAGAAAAAACCTGAAAAAAAATAACAGCACAAGTTGGAAAAGTTGCTATTTACCAGGTTTTTATTTTTACACTGAACAATTACTTTTAAAGAACAAGGATCACAAGCAATTTATTAGTCACTGCCCACATATTATAACCCGCTAACCTCAGACCCTGGGCCAGGGCTACTGTTTGCTGAAAAGCATGCCAGCGTTTCAATTGACTGGTATTAGTGAGCCCACCTTCATGAGGCACCTTGCATATATATTTCCCTATTTCTTACTGCTCTTAACTCAGGGCTATGCTACATATAGTACTATTCGTTCCTACTGTAAAATACTGTATATACTGTAATAAATTGGCCCTGGAAAAGCTACGCACGGTGTGATATGGTACATGATAGAGGAGGGCAATACATATATTTCTACACACACACACATCATTCTTAAACAAATGATTAGCAGCTCCTTTCTAATATGTTCCGATTGACCCCTGTAAGAAAAAGATCACACACTGAGCTTACAAACTTTAAACTCGATTACCTTCTCGATTATCACATCAGCAGGAGTGGCTGCAAGCTCATTATGAATAACCAGCAAAATATCACATAGGATTTAAACAGAGCAGATATTATATGTATAAGTAATTCTTCCCACACACTTGTGCAATGAAAACCAAAGCGCTTTCAAAAAATATGAAACTGGTGAAATTGTACAGACAGGTCATAGCAATAGGACAAACTGCCCTGGTAGCTGTGTATAAGCGGCGTCATAATGAACGTTAGGTATCATCATCATCATCATCATCATGCCGATGCAATGGTTTCTCTTGTTCCACAACCTTTGCTGTGTCTCTTGTTTCCTGGCAACCTGTGGGATGTTTTTAATCAAAGATCCATGGTGCAGAAACGGTTAAACAAATAGTATTTGCTCTACCAGCCCATCATTACAAACATATTAAAGACAGAGCAGAAACCTCAGAGCACTATTTTGAAAGTATTGCTTTTAGAATTTCAGTATTAAGTGTTATGTGCTTTTATGCGCCACAATCAGCGCTAATTCATTGTCGTATGTATGTGTGTCAAAGAGAGCATGAAGCCTTAAAGGGCATGTAAAGACAAAAATATAAAATTACTTTCTTTAATGAAAAAGAAACCTATCTCCTATATACTTTAATTAAAAAAATGTGCACTGTTTTTATAAGAAACCTGACTGTATGCAGTGAAATTCTCCCTTCATTTACTGCTGTGGATAGGAATTGTTAGACGGTCCCTAAATGCTCTGCAGGGAAACAATCATACTTATGAACAGCAGGGGGAGCCCCAGCCTTGCTTCCCAGTCATGCAGAACTCAAGCAGCTTTGTTTGTTTCCCTGTAGAGCAGTCGGCGACTGTGTCGAGATTTGTATTGGATTTTATTTTTGCCTTTACATCCCCTTTACTATTTCTTACTCCAGTTGCAGGGACAAAGATCATGGAGCCAGATTTAAACAGATAAACTGGGATTCTATTTGGAGGATTATTTTGCTGAAGCCACTGGTTCTGCAGTGTTGGAGCAAGTTTGTATTAAACAATACAAAAACTATAAAATCCACATTAGATTACATGACAACACAGGACCCAGTGCAGTCTGCATATTCTGATTATTAATCGGTCTTGCTGTATCGGCTGCTGGCAGATATTATTTAACTTGTGCTGTTGTGAAGATCCCTAAGCAGCCCAGACCACACTGAGCATGTTGCACAGTCTTGGTCTTGCAAAGATGTTTAACAAAGTTACAAGATGGTGACCCCCTGTGGCCAACTTTGAAAGTATAAATCATTTGTTTGATTAGGCTTGTGGTACAGTGAAGTGAAGTTTATGTTTAATATACAAATTACAGCATTTCTAGCCTTATTCTATTTTAGACTTTAGTTGCCCTTTAATAGTCCACCCCTGCCATGTCAAATACAAAAAAAAAAAAACTAGGGATGCACCGAATCCAGGATTCAGATTGGGATTCGGCCTTTTTCAGCAGGATTCGGATTCGGCCGAATCCTTCTACCCGGCCGAACCAAATCCGAATCCTAATTTGCATATGCAAATTTGCGGTGGAAAGGGAAATTTCGTGACTTTTTTAAAAAAAAAAAACAGGAACTTAAAAACGTTTTCCCTTTCCCACCCATAATTTGCATATGCATATGAAAATTAGGATTCGGTTTGGTATTCGGCTGAATCTTTCACAAAGGGTTCGGGGGTTCAGCCGAATCCAAAATAGTGGATTCAGTACATCCCTAAAAAAACTGGCTACCACGGCTAATTCTTATGTGCTTGCACTTAGAAGAAAAATGTGAGCTCCCATTAATAAATAAACCGTGTTCTAATCTACATGTATTTGTTGGTTAGCACTTCTATACCATAACAAACAATCAAATGATCCAGTAAGGAGAAATACTTACAAATTCTGCCCTGTTGACTTGAGGACTTTAGAAGTGTTTGGATCAACAACGAGGATGGTGCTTTCCTGGATTGGTCCAATTCCTCTTTGTTGATAAACAAAATTCCTATCAAATGAGCTGTGAACAGAAAAAAAACACAGTTACCATGTATACTACAAGGGAACGCAATAATGAATGTACACCTGGGGGCCAATTCACCAAGTTCAAGTGAAGGATTCGAAGTAAAAAAAAGTGTTTTTTGGGCTACTTCGACCATCGAATGGGCTACTTCGACCTTCGACTACGAATCGAAGGATTCGAACTAAAAATCGTTCGACTATTCGACCATTCCATAGTCGAAGTACTGTCTCTTTAAGAAAAAACTGCAACCCCCTAGTTCGCCACCTAAAAGCTACCAAACCCAATGTTAGCCTATAGGGAAGGTCCCCATAGGCTTGGCTAAGTTTTTTTGGTCGAAGGATATTCCTTCAATCGTTGGATTAAAATCCTTCGAATCGTTCGAGACCCACCAGATAAGGAGAAAATTATCCCCTATGAGCAGTCAACTCTCATTTTCCAATTTGAGTAAATTTTGCCAATTTAAGCAAAACAATTTTTGGCCATTATGCTTGTAGCCTGCTCATAATTTTTACATAAATATACATATTAAAGGAATTTTTCAGTTTTAAAATAAAAACTGTGTAAATAGATAGACTGTGGAAAATAAAAAATGTTTCTGATATAGTTAGTTAGCCAAAAATGTAATGTATAAAGGCTGGACTGACGAAGGGGCCCATTTACTTAGTTCGAGTGAAGGAATAGAATAAAAAATACTTTGAATTTCAAATTTTTTTTGGCTACTTCAAACATCGAATGGGCCACTTCGACCTTTGACTTCGATTGTAACGATTCGAACTAAAAATCGTTTGACTATTCGACCATTCGATAGTCGAAGTACTGTCTCTTTAAAAAAAAACTTTGACCCCCTACTTCGCCACCTAAAACATACCGAAGTCAATGTTAGCCTATGTGGAAGGTCCCCATAGGCTTTGCTATCTTTTTTAGGTCGAAGAAAAATCGTTTGATCGATGGATTAAAATCCTTCGAATCGAACGATTCAAAGGATTTAATCGTTCGATCGAACGATTTTTCGTTCGATCAAACTTTTTGCGCAAAATCCTTCGACTTCGATATTCGAAGTCGAAGGATTTTCATTCCCCAGTCGAATATCGAGGGTTAATTAACCCTCGATATTCGACCCTTGATGCATCGGCCCCCTAGTCTTGACTACCTGCTGATGAACAGGTTCTCTGAGATGTGTCCTAGCAAGGCCGAGGGTAGCAATGCATGGGTTTCTACAATCAGCCCTTACAGTGTAACCTTGAGTCAGTTTTAAGGCTGGGCACCTTGACCACATCAAAGGGCAATGTTAGCCTTAAAGTTGGTAAAAATACATGATCCCGAATTTTTGAACTGCAAATCTGAAAGCTGATGGGATGCTGTAGAAGGGGGCATATGCAACACTGTGAAGTCATTTTAAAGGGGAACTATCGTGAAAATGAAAATTTCATATAAGCTTCTATTGTTTTTCTAAATACAATCAATTAAAAAATTCTGCATCGTTTCTGAAATAATCAAGTTTATGTTCACTATCCCTCTCTCAGCATCTGTTTTTCTTCATTCCGTCTTCATGCAGCAGTTGGGTGTCAGATATTCATTGACAGTTAGATCCAATATATCTTATAGCTGATAACTGATTCCAGTACAAACAAAATCTAACAAAATATCTGCCTTTTGCACAAATCCTGCATGTAGAAAGACACGATGTCTAGTGATTTTAATATCAGTGAGTGAGTTCTAATACATCTTCGAGGCAAAATGACCCTCCCATATAAGATATATTGGATCTAACTGTAAATGAATATCTGACACCCAACTCCTACATGAAGACAGAATGAAGAGAAACAGATGCTGAGAGAGGGATAGTGAAGATAAACTTGATTTCAGAAACAATACAGACGTTTTTAATTGGTTGTATTTAGAAAGTTTCAGTATGCTGAAGCTTATGTTACATTTTCATTTGTGATAGTTCCCCTTTAAGATGTAGCCTACAAAATGTGCCCCTGGATATTATTTTCAAATTTTTGAAACTATCACAGATGAGGTCAATAGAAAAGATAAGATTAGAGATGGAAGGTTGCAGAATAAGAGCCCCACACTGTTTAATGTGTAGTTATTTTAAACACATTTACTGTAGCTCCCAACATGAAGATACACTACTGCAGCTCTATTGTCTGAACACAAGGGGGAGCTGAAGGATTGGATCTAACAATATGATCATTACCTATCAAACCTAAACAAAATCATAGAAATAAACTGACCTTAATCACATTAAAATGTATTTAATTGCACTAGAATCAATTACTAAGGACCTCTGACATACAGATGACATCAAATATTTCCTACAGAACAAATCATACTTAATACACAATTGAACATATTGCTCAGGTTCGCTTAGTCCACAGATCCAATAATATTAATAAGCCGCCTGTCCCTGTTAGAGGAAATAATGACATTGGAAACGTATACTTGCACCACTCAATAATGGGGTTATTTAATATTCAATTCTGATCAACGACTCCTTACAATACTGCAAACATGGGACATGGTAGCTGCCAGCTGCTGCAGAACTTCCAGCACCTCTTTTGGTTTCTGATCTACAACAGCTCAAGTACAGCAGGTCAATCATTCCTGCATATATGCATTTCAGATGACGTGCATTGTATATGACGTGCATTGTGCATTAACAAGGATTAAGCTTTGCAGTGTTAATGTTACACTATGGGGGGCATGTGCAAGACTCTCTGTCAGTCACATACACAACCTAAGGGTAAGGGCACACCTAACGATTCGGGGAGATTTAGTTGCCTGCGGCATGGAACACGCTGCGATTCGTATTCCGAAGTCGCACAAAGTTTCCTCATGAGGCGACTTCGGAAAATGAAGCGCCGCGTGTGCCATGCCGCAGGCGATTTTTCATTATAGCCGGAGGAAGACAGGGGGAAGCCTTTCGGGGAGATTAGTCGTCCCAAAGAAGAGGCGATTAGTCGTCGAAGAGGCGACTAAATCTCCCCGAATCGCCAGGTGTGCCCTTACCCTAAAGCAAGTGATTGGAGCAGGACTGTATAAGGGGCAGACTAATTGGGAGTGACCATGTACAGGCAGAGCCATGGCAAAATATACATGTGGTTAGTATTTTAAACTTTATTTCACAAATAATAACATTCATAGAGGAAAAAAAAAAGCAGTTTTTGGGAACATCAGAACAAAATTTAGATGTAAAATCCGGAAAAAAAATCAGGGAAATGCACCCACTGAAATGTATTATAAATTGTTGGGACCAGAAATAAAAAACGTAAAATGGGGGGAAACTTATAATCGAGTTTTCACTGTATTTCATTTGCACAATTTGGACCCCTGTCTTGGATTCTTAAAGCATTAGGGTGAGGGAGGCTGCACAAGCTGTTGGTATGCAATATCTAGTACATCGCTGCAACCCATCCACAGGGTCAAAAACCTTTGCTTAAAGAGGGAGGAATAGTGATGAAATATATACAGTACTTACTTTTCATCCCAGACATGATCCCCCCTGTGAAAAATAACCAAATTATTCTTGGGATCCAGCGCTAAACCAGACACTTGTCCCACTTTGAGGTTCACTCCCGGCCAGTCTGTATCTTCTTCTAGATGGACATCTGTACACAGGAGAGAAATGTGACCATTGATTACAATGAAGCTCCCCAATAGAAATGGTGGGAGTGGGAGCAAATAATCAAGAATTGTCACTGCTCCTCCTCAGTGTGTGAAAATTACAATTTATGTTAATGTCAGTTTCTTTATTGCTCAGCCATGTGTTATGCCGGATGTTAGGCATTCACCTAAATATTTCAAGAAAGAGGACATTATTGTAGATAGCTGCTTGTCTGCGCATGCAATTCAATGTTCTTTCTTGCAAGGCATCACAACTGAGAATAAATGCATCCTCCCCATGGCAACTCACAATGCTAACACATTGCATCCATCCATCCATCTTTTAAATGCTTTATCTTCACAAATTGAACAAAAAGGTTGCAATGATGGGATGCAGCTAAATGGACTTGCCAAAATGATTTTGTGGTATGATCAATACACTGCACCATTCAGGATCAGTTATGATTACCAGTACCCGCTGCACACACACATATATATTCAGGCTTTACTCAGAACTTTGTATAACAGATGACGCATTTATAGGGAGATGTAGACTTATCCCTTAAAGGAGAAGTAAACCCTAAAAATGAATATGGCTAAAACTGCCATGTTTTATATCCTGAACTTATTGCACCAGCCTAAAGTTCCAGCTTCTCAATAGTAGCAATGATCCAGGACTTCAAACTTGTCACAGGGGGTCACCATCTTGGAAAGTGTCTGTGACACTCACATGCTCAGTGGGCAGCTGTTGAGAAGCTAAGCTTAGGGGTCGTTGCAAATTACTGTATATTGTGAGTGGGTCCGTAAGCTCAGTAAGTGACAGCAGCACAGAGCACCAGTGAATCAGCAGAAAAGAAGACGGGGAGCTACTGGGGCATCTTTGGAGACACAGATCTTCCCTGCTAAAGGGCTGTAGTTGCATTGGGCTGGTACAGAAGCCCAAAACATAATGTACAACATTTCTAGCCTACTTCTTTAGCTTAACTTTCCTTGTCCTTTAACACAAACCACACTTACTTATTTAGATACTTGCCCTGCTTATCTATAGCTTTAGCAACACATGTATGGTTTTACTACAGCATGAGAAATGGGCCACTGAAGTACTGTTTTGTTCTAAAGCAGCAATAGCAATCATGCGAGGAGGGAGAATAATCTCACAATCCATATATTTAGCATTTTATATTTTGCACAGCCTCAATTTTATATTAACATAAAAAAGAAAAGACTTAGAATAAACAAAAAGCCTGCAGCTGTATATTACACTGGATTTCATAATAATACTACAGGTATGGGACCTGTTATTCAGAATGCTCGGGACCTGAAGCTTTACAGATAACGGATATTTCTGTAATTTGAATCTGCATACTATAAGTCTACTAGAAAATCATGTAGATATTACATAAACCCAATTGGCTGGTTCTACTTCCAATAAGGATCATTTATATCTTAGATTGGATCAAGTAGGAGGTACTTTATTACAGAAAAAAAATTAAATAATTTTTTGAAAATTTGGATAAAATGGAAGCTATGGGAGACAGCCTTTACCGTAATCTGGCACATTCGGGATAACGGGTCTCCGGATAACGGATCCAATGCCTGTATAATATTACTGTGCTCTACCGCTTTTCCTAAGCATTCCTTTGCATTTGTTAACAGAAGAATGTATAATTATTGTCTATATGCATTGTTTGCTTTCATGTTTACTTGTGTTATTTGCAATGTGAGCATTTTCTGTCTTGTATGAGAATCCATTGTTCTACACCAACCAGTGGCTCCTGGCCAACATGTTGCTCACCAATCCCTTAAATGTGGCTCCCAGTGGCCTCAAAGCAAAGGCTTATTTTTAAATTCTTGGCTTGGAAGCAAGTTTTTGTTGCATAAATTCCCGTAGGCTGCCAGTCCATACAGGGGACAACAAATGTCAAGTCAAAGCACATAGTTTGCACCAACATGAACATTTTTTATGCTTGTGTTGCTCCCCAACTGTTTTTACATCTGAATGTTGCTCACAGGTAAAAAAAAGACGATCCCCATTCTACACCATCTTCTCTATACCTTGTTTCTTTTCAAAGACCACGTGAAGGAAATCATACTTTTAAAGATACGTGTGGCTGGTTTTTATCCCCCTTTACTATGCAGAATCCAAAAGGATTAGTTTTGCATTGAAGTTATGGCCCCTTTTTGAAATGAGCAAATGTGTCCCTTGCTGAATTTGGAAAGAAGCCTAGTGATAAGAGTCCTTATTCTTGCACTGTATGGATCATTATTTAATTAATTAAATAACCATGCCATGAACTCATGCCATAAAGCAAAATGTACATTTACGTATTTTATTTTGTGTGATTATACAGTATGTACTATATGTTTATCCTGGGTGATTTAAAAAAAACAAGCTATACTATTTGTGAATTAGGCCCTAATGGCTATAAATCTGCCCTACAGTTGTGGTGCCATGGCAAAGCTTTCCTATTGGTCTTACTGGGAGCCAACCAACAGCCCTTGCTAGCAACGAAGCAACGACTCCCTTGTACTCCTTGCTGAATGTTCTCCTGCATGTTGCATTTTTTGTTCAGTACAGTTTTGTATTTTCCATTACAGGCATCATCCTTCTATTGTGTTGAGCTACAAGCATTGTCTGTTGTCAGGTATGATAACAGGAGTCAATGAGGATGCTTGGGGGTAGGAGCAGATATTGAAGCTTGTGGGAGAAACCCATTATTATCATGTCACTTTAACAAGTGGTGTGACATGATATGTGTGTTTTTGTGTGGGTGGGTGTGTGTGTAAAGATGCATATCTACCTTAAAAAATACAAATTGTCTGGTGTTAGTAAAGACTATTTACCTTTCAGTAAGTATAAATGATATAGTGACAAAACCATGAATTATATCTTACTGTTATGACAGGGAGAACCATCATTTCTAAATATAATATTATAGTCATGCTAAGCTGGAGACACTGTAATATTAAATATATGGTTAAACTAACGTGTCTAGGCTTTATATTACAACTACTTTAAGCTCCAAGCAACTCAAATCTCCTATCTTAGAGATGTACACCTCAGTGTCACAGCACTGGTTGTTGGCTGATTACTAGGCTACAAAAGGGAAAGATCACATGCCATAAAAGTTAGGAGATCTCTATCTAAGATGTAATGTTACATTCCTTCAATAGATATAAAACTGGGAAAAATGTGGAGATGGCAAGAATTACATTGTAGTTTTGGGAAGAAGTCTGTGCTAAAGTCTCATCATAATAATTGGGGAAGATTACTTGTGTCCCTTGGGAACACCCAAAATGAATTTGCAAGAAAAGCAGCAATCATGTTTTTGTTTTGCATCAATGTCAGGCAGGACCATTTTCTGTTCATGGTTAAAGCTAGGGGAAAGACACACAGAGCAACTAGTAGCAGCTATTTGTCACTTCTACACAATAGACATTAGTGATAATTTGCTTTGCTAAACCACAACGTGTGTTTTAGCAGAGGGAATTGTCATTATTGTCTATAGCAGGGCATTTTTCTGGCATTTTGTTGCTGCTACTAGTAGCTCTGTGTGTCCTGAAATATCCTTTGCCAGGAGCACCATTGTCCCACCCCTGATCTTGCACGCCCCTCCCCAAGCATCTTTACTAGCAAGATAAATGTATTATAAGAGATAATATAAGTCTTACTGTTAAATAGAGCAGAATTTTGATTTTACACTTCTCAGGAGGCCAAAGTCAATGTGATATAAATTGCAGGAAAGTGTAAATTCAGAGGGAAGATACATGAGTTTTGTGCTCTTGAGACTATAAATAAAAGATGTAAAAGCAAGAAAATGTGTAAAATGGAGGTCTGGCTGTACGTGGATATAGGAAGTCACCTTGGAGTTACATATATGTATGTAAGGTCAGAGTATTCGTTCAAATTTTTATATTCAACAATATATGCCCTACATTCAATGAACACAAATTCAGCACTGCAATACAGTCTAGTGCAAATGTAGTACTTTCATATAATGGGGGGGGGTGTTACATATTTCGCACAATCGATCCAGGGACTAGTCCAATTGCCATTTTGGAGCCAGGAAGGATTTTTCCCCCTCTGAGGCAATTGGAGAGGCTTCAAATGGGGTTATGGGGTTTTGCCTTCCTCTGGATAAACTAGCAGTTAGGCGGGTTAAAACAGGTTGAACTAGTTAAAAGTTTGAACTTGATGGACGTGTGTCTTTTTTCAACTTAACTTACTGTGCTACTATGTTATAGGATAGAAGCAGAATTAGGAACAATAAACAGTAGCCTTGCATTCATTCAGAACAGTTAGACATGATAGCATGTATTCTGTTAAGGCACACAACGTTGCTCCGATATTTATTAACAGCTCTGATGTGCGGCACAACCCTTTACAACAGGTCTGAATAGAAAAAGAAGAGCACTGTGAAAAGGCAAGATGTATTTGGAAACATTAAGCTGTCAGGCGACAATGTAAAGAGAGTGCGGAGAGCAGCCCACGCACAGATGTCTGCCATGCATGCGGATTGCTGAATACTCAGATGGAATCTTCACATGCTGTATCATTATCTAGCGTTCCACATTTGTGTGAAATACTGAACACAATCAATATCACAAAGACCACAACACAATAGAAAAGGGAGCGATGTCATCATGGTTTGCTGCCATAGCAACCTGAAGGGAATGAATGCGGGCCTTCCCTACCCAGAATGCAGGATTAAAAATAAAGCCCTGTTTCACCCCTACTGATTTCTGCTCCACGTTTCTGGCCAGTGGTGTAACTAGATATTACTGGGCTCCACAGCAGATTATTTTTAAGGCCCCCAGGTTGACCAGTTTTAGCAATATTTATTTAAATTGTATATGAATTAGGACCTCCTGGGGCCCCCTGTAGCCGCAGGGTCTGCTTCCTCTATAGTTACGCCCCTGTTTCTGGCTCTACCCAGTCAGATGGGTGCAGCAGAAATATATGAGCACTGTGTGTACCCTTAAAGGAGAATTCAACCCTTAACTAATATAATCCCTACCCCCCTACACAACATAGACCCCCCTCCCTCCTCCCCCCCAGCCTAGATGCTACCCTGGGAAATGCCCCTAACTTTTTACTTAACCCTTGGTGCAGATTCAGGGATCGCAGTTCACGGCAGCCATCTTCCGTGTCTTCGGTAATATGAGACTGAGAACGGCGAATCGGCGCATGGGCAGTTTCCCGGTTCGCGACAACTGCACATGTGCCGAAATAGTCGGAAATTGCTGAAGCGCCGGGAGAAGACGTGAAGACACGGAAGATGGCTGCCGCAAACTGCGATCCCTGAATCTGCACCGAGGGGTTATTAAAACGTTAGGGGCATTTCCCCGGGGTAGCAGTTAGGCTGGGGGCAGGAGGTAGGGGGGTCTACATAGGGTAAAGTGGGGTAGGGTTTTTTTAGTTAAGGGTTGAATACTCCTTTAAACGGCAGGGGGATAGTATATACAGTAGGTGATTTGCAAGCAGTGACATGTTGAGTTGGAACAAGACAACATAAGGGTAAATATAATGAAGCTACAACTGCAAGTTGCATAAAATCTGTATACAACTGTAACCGTATAGAAGAACAGAGAAAACAGTATATATAATAGTATTACTGTATAATTTAAATTACTTGATTTCCCTTCAGGTGTTGCTAAGATGACTGTAGCAATGAGCATGGTTTAGAACGTTCCCAACCAACCTCCTAGATGCTGCTTCACCCTGGTGTCGGCTCCAGCAGGTCTAGCTTGCTGCACCTGGGGGAGCGTATTCCATGGTGGTCTCATGGTGGATTCTAATTTATGGAATTTATGAATTCGGTCTCTGACCAAAACCGTGTTAGGCTGCTTGTCGTGCCCCAGGATTTGCCTGGTGTAATACCACCCAGGGTCTTTCTTTTGCACGACATTAGTGATCTCAGCTACAAGGTCAGAATCTAACATATCTGTGGGGTTGTATTTATGGACATGTACAACATCTTCCCTCTCGCCTAGCAGTTTGGAAACAAGGGAATAGAAATCACCTGCATAGAAAAGAGATAAGATAAAGAAGTAAAATATTAACACAAACTTCAACACAATGGTGGCAATCATGCAACGGATACCGAAGTGTCTAAGTAAAAATAATAACACCGTCGTTTTGTTGGATGAGTGCATTCACTTCTTGCCTTTCTGTTCATTTACATCATTGGCAGCACAAAAAGTAATACATTTAAACTCTTTTTATTACTTTTTATTGGCTTTCCACCAATTTCAGCTGATCCGGGTCAAGTAAAGAATAATCCTGATTGCAATCAGCACTAGAGCCCTTAAAAGGGTGGTTCACCATTAAGGTAACTTTTAGTATGTTATAGAAGGACGCATTCTAAAAAAAACGTTTCAATTGGTTTTCATTATTTATTTTTTGTAGTTTTATGGTTATTTGCCTTTTTCTTTGCAGCTTTCAAATGTACCCTAGCTACCAGATTGCTTAAAACGCAAATTGAAGAGCTGCTGAATAAAAAGCTAAATAACTCAAACACCTTCAATAATAAAAAAAGAAAACCAATAGCAAATTGTCTCAGAATATCACTCACTCATAATAAAAGTTAATTCAAAGGTGAACAACCCCTTTAAAGAATTAAAGGGACCCTGTCATCGAAAAACATGTTTTTTTCAAAACACATCAGTTAATAGTGCTACCCCAGCAGAATTCTGCACTGAAATCCATTTTTCAAAAGAGCAAACAGATTTTTTTTATATTAAATTTTGAAATCTGACATGGGGCTAGACATTTTGTCAATTTCCCAGCTGCCCCCAGTCATGTGACTTGTGCCTGCACTTTAGGAGAGAAATGCTTTCTGGCAGGCTGCTGTTTTTCCTTCTCAATGTAACTGAATGTGTCTCAGTGTGACATGGGTTTTTACTATTGAGTGTTGTTCTTAGATCTACCAGGCAGCTGTTATCTTGTGTTAGGGAGCTGCTCTCTGGTTACCTTCCCATTGTTCTTTTGTTTGGCTGCTGGGGGGAAAAAGGGAGGGGGTGATATCACTCCAACTTGCAGTACAGCAGTAAAGAGTGATTGAAGTTTATCAGAGCACAAGTCACATGACTGGGGCAGCTGGGAAATTGACAATATGTCTAGCCCCATGTCAGATTTCAAAATTGAATATAAAAAAATCTGTTTGCTCTTTTGAGAAATGGATTTCAGTGCAGAATTCTGCTGCAGCAGCACTATTAACTGATTCATTTTGGAAAAAAATTTTTTTCCCATGACAGTATCCCTTTAAATTTTAAATGGCAACCAACAAAATATACAGATAACGGTTTGTGTACATAAATCCAAAAAACTCAACAGCAGAACCATTTAGGAAACGGGGCAGAACATTTCTTAAAAATCCAGTTTGACATCCAGTTTGACTTTGCTCTGATTTTCTGTCCAACAATTAGGCCTAGTGTATAATTCATAAATATTGTTCAGCTCAGCAGTGCAGTAAGGCTAATGGAACATGGGTCGTTTTGTCCTCCATTGACATTCAGCACAAAACAGCCTGACCCTAATAAAGGAGCCATACACAAATGATTGTAGGGAACAATCTTATCTAAGGGGGCAGATTTATTAAGGGTCAAAGTGAAAATTCTAATTTGAATTTTTTTTTTTTTTGTCAAAACTCTCAAATTTGAATTGTGAATTATCCAAACTCAATTTGAGTTTTAAATCAGATTGGAATTTTGAGATTTATCATACTCTGGCCCTTTAAGAACTCGAATTCGACTATTCGCCACCTTAAACCTGCCAATTGCTGTATAATGGGAGAGGTCCAGGTATCAATTTGGTGAGGTTTGCAGCATTCCTGACATTCAAGAAAAAAACTTGCAGTGTGGTTTTTTAATTGAATTCAATTTGAGTTTAATCCGAGCTGAGAAAATTTGATTTTATTAATAAATTTTACGAATTTAGAGTTTATGGGAGTTTTAAAATGCCACCCAGACCATGTCTCATGACTGCAGTGCTGAAAAGTGTTGAAGATCAACAGTGTTGCATTTGTGGTGCACTATTCTGAAATGCAAGACCTGCACCCAAGGGATAGGGTGCAAAGTACAGATAATAGAATACTTTGCACCCCCATTTTACACTTTGTACATTGCATCTAGCCTGCCATTAGTGAGTGAGCCCTCATGTGCTTCATTTAAGGAGTTTGCCATTATATGACATTAAGAGCCCCATTTGTCAAAGATCGAATTTATCTCATTATTTTCTAAAAACTACTCCAACCAAATCCACACTGGTTTTTTCCCTGTGCAGGAAAAAAACCCCAAAATAACATCGTAGAAATTATTTGGATTTTCCACCCAAAAACCACAAAATCTTATTGCACAAGGCTCAGCACAGATCAAGATATCTTCGGGACTTCTTCCATTGACTTATATGCAACCTCAGCAGTTTTGAGATGCCGGATTTTCAGATTCTGCCATTTTCCATCCTCAGGGTATAATAAATCCAGAAATAAATGTGTTTTTTTCCCACTAAAAATCTGGATTTTATAGTTAAAAAACATGAATTTTTTGGGTTTTTGACATTCTGGGTTTAATAAATAACCCCCTAAAAGAGATGACAGGTGGACAGGGCCATTTCATCTACTGTTGTTCTCAAATAGAGGACAGTGATAGTCAAAACGCCAGTGTGCCATTCTAACTTATTTCTCATACTGTCAATTTGCTGGTAGTCTAACAAGCGGACAGCAAATTGCTAATTAGTTGTTTTGGTTACAAAATTGCACGTATGTGAATTTCCACTCTATAGGAACCAAAATGACGAACTGGAAACACTTTGTTCACATTAGACAAAGTAAGGTGAGCAGTATTGTAGTGTTAGCAAAGCAAAGGTATCATATTGAGATACTTCCGGTATGTGCTATTTACTCTAGTGTAATGTAACACTCTCTTTGCGTCATACAAAGCAAAGGTTTGTTTGCTCTGCCAAGAATTCAAAATGGTATAATTTACATTTGGCAAGTGTAATTAAACACAGGTTTAAGCTTTGATTACATTCTATAAATAGGAACCAACCTTAAGTTCTGAAAACAACAGCAAGAGAAAGTAGTGAAACAAAGCCCTTTTTAGAAAATATATTTGCAAACTACAGTTCATGTTTTTTAATTAATGTTTTATTTTTTTAATTGATTGTCCCTTCCCTTACATACTGGTATTATGGATCAGGTCATATAGATACAAGTATTTCAGATACGATTACACCCACTGAACAGGATACGTAGTGTGACGGAACAAGATGCAATCATTGAGATTTGAGGTTCAATTGTTCCAGCTTTCCTCAATGTTAGCCTCAGAGAAACGTTCCATGTGTCCTGAATTTAGTTAATGGAGAGACGTTTAAGTCCCTAAAAAGGTACAGAAACTCACAAATTCTTGATTCAGGGATGCTAACCAATATGGTCGAGTCTTGTATGGTTTTTATGCCTTGCCAAGTCTGACCTGTATTGTGTTCAGACTGCAGAGGACCTCTTGTATTTGTCTATTTGAATTTGGTGGTTACAACCTCATTGCATCCCTGCTTAATGTTTTTAAAAACACACACACACAACCTTCCGTTATTTGTGTTCCTGCCTAGTCCAGTTCCTGTGTATTTGTTCAATGCCTGACACATCTTGATCCTTCCTAGTCCTACTTTTCATGATCTCAGTCATGTTCATGTCTGTTCCAGTTTATACTACAGTTGTTTTCTTCTACCTCCTGTTCCAATCTCTCTCTTCAGATCTATTCCCATTCCATATTGTTTCTACATGTTCTGTTCTTAATCCATCCTTGTTCTAATCTGTCTCCTAGTCCCATTCTTGCCTGAAGAACTCATCACCTACATTAAAGCTGGCCATACACTGAAAGCATCATTTGTTTGGCCAATGTGAGTGCCCCATACCTGGGCTGTTAACCTGCTGACTTGGTCCATCTGCTGATTGTATTGTGTATGGCAACCTTAACTCTAGTTTCAATCATTTTCTCTGCAGTATCTGCCATATCCCTTGATAGATCATTGACACCAAAACAGATTTGGCTTAAAATGGAGAAGGGGCTTTTAAACTCTGCAATTATGCATTCATCAATACGTCTTCCCTTTGAACAAAGGAGTAAAGATGGCCACACATGTCTAGATTTTGTTTGGCAGTTTGGCCAATTTCTACCGTATGGACTGTACAGTATATCTAAGCATGTATATATAATCTTATGGAGCTGTTGAATTACATATAGTCTGTCCAATCTGAATATTTAAAGGAACTCTGCACAAGATTTTTGAAAAGTAAACATAATTTAAAGCAATTTTACAATATACATCAGTTAAAAAATATGCAGACTTTTCATGATTTTTAATGGTTTGGAACAGTTTACTAAGCCTAGTCCCCTGCTCTCCTGCTGAACTGTCTGACTACTTTGCTGAGCTGGCTGACTACTGTTACTTTGTATCAACAGCCATCTGTCCTCAGCCTGCATCCTCCAAACCCCACAATTCCCTGCATATGTGATTTCAATAAGAAACAAAACATCACAGTGCAATGCATTGTGGGTTACGTAGTTCCTGCATGCTGTCAGTAATATCAGTGTTTAGTCCCTCCTTCCCTGCCAGGATTTCAAATGATGCAGAAAGAGAAAAACTGCTAACGAGCTGGATTGCACCATAGAAAATTGCATTTATTCATACTTTTTGAAGAAACAGGTAACTGTGATGGGTATATTAGGGGTTTCTTTTGTTATGTGGGCCTCTTTATCTAATTTTGGTTTGGAAGCTGGAGTTCCCCTTTAATCTCCTGATACACATTGTCAGTGGGTACATGGGGCACCAACAAATGGATACAATACACAATTCCTCCTCACACCACTTACTTGATTTTCAAGGGTGCATACACTTCCTGGCTGCTTCCAGGCCAATTAGTATTCAGCACCTTCATAAGGATGGAGCACACCTGCTGGCCAATGCCTTTCAATCTATTTAAAAATACAGTACAAGCTTTCGGAGAATACCGTTTCTCTGGGGGATACCCTTGCACATGAGGAAGGGCATACCCCCGAGGAAGGGTATCCCCCGAAAGCTTGTACTGTATTTTCTGCTGTAATAAATAGATTGAAAGGCATTGGCACCAACACATGGGACACTGGGAGGCCCTGCAGCTTCCCTCACAGCCCAAACAATAGTACTTGGGATTGGGAACAGCCTTCTTTAGACACACTGTACAATATCTGACTGATCGGTCCATTATAGTCAACTTTTCAATGCACATCATTTATGGAAAAACTGGGAAAAAAATACAGTGCTCTTACAGCTCATGCTTTGCTAGAGGTCAGATGTTCAAGGATACTAACCGACAGCTTTCAGCTCCACACAGAACATTTGGAATTATAGTTCAATGTGCCAGACATGTTATGAGCTCATTTAGAAGATAATCTGTGTGTAGATATCAGTGTTACAGATGTAGGAAACACAGATAGCTACACACTGATCACCTACTTATTGGAATAAATTCACATGCAATCAACCTAACCCCTACCAATACACACACCCCCCAAAATAAGAACAAACACAGCTTCTTCACTTATTGGAAATATATTATGTTTGATTGTTGCCCTACAAATGCTTTTTTTCATGCACCTGTGGATGAACCTACTTACAGGATCACCGCCAACTAACCAAATGACCTTAATAGACTGTGTCATGTTTGCAAACAATCTTTTACTTCCCAAAGATTTCAACCAGCCTTCTGAATGCACAAACCTAGGAGACAAGTCCCTCAGCTCAGGAAACAATTACTACCGTTGTTAAGCCACTTTCATAAGTAAATTATAATTCAGAAAAATGCTCACGTCTCCATCTGCATTGCTTCAAGAAACCACAGAGGCAACATGTTCTACTCTGTCACCAGAGTAAAAATACAGTAAATACTACAAAGAGTCCACCGATAAAAAATAAAATAAACAGCATACACACTGTAATAGAATACGCAATTGAATATTTAACAAAATACATGAGGCACCAAGACAAAATGATTTTCCTCATGTAATAGGCCAGCAGTCATGTGAGATTCCAATTTGAACATTGATGCTACTCTAGATTACTAAGCAATAAACAGACTTGGCATAATAGAAGTGAAACATTCCATATACAGGTATGGGACCTGTTATCCAGAATGCTCGGGACATAGTGTAATCTGTAATTTGGATCTTCATACTTTAAGACTACTAGAAAATCATGTAAACATTAAATAAACCCAAATAGGCTGGGTTTGCTTCCAATAATTAATTATATCTTAGTTTGGATCAAGTACAAGGTACGGTTTTGTTATTACAGAGGAAAAAGGAAATCATTTTTTAAAATTTGGATTATTTGATTATAATGGAGTCTATAGGAGACAGCCTTTCCGCAATTAAAAACTTTCTGGATAACGGGTTTTCCGAATAACGGATCCCATACCTGTACTAGGAAACAAACACAACAACCCCAACAGACTCAGTATTATAGCAATAAACACAATATGGACAGTTTAGTAGCCATAAAGAAGCACACACAGATTTCCAATTACTTGAACCAAAATATTGAGGGTTTACAGTGTCAGATTCCAACTGGAACTCGGCGGCCAGTACATTTTTCTGGAACGAACAGAGAACTGAAGCCTGATTAGCTGCCAGCTGATTTTTCAGAATTGTGCCAACAGTGCAGACCATAAATCAAATACAGATGCTAAAAATACTTTTATAAATGCTATTAGTTGCAGTAATATTACAGAGATTATCACTGAATTCTGTTTGGAAATGTAAAATCTCTAAGGGTCTGGCCACACAGGGAGATTAATCGTCAGACAACAAATCTCCTCTTCTTCATGGCGACTAATCTCCCTGATCTGGCTTCCACTGCGTTCCGCCGACTAAAATGAAAATTGCATGGGGGCAGGCACTTGGAGCGATTTGTTTTCCGAAGTCGCCCGTAATTGCCTCACAAGGAAACTTCAGACGACTTTGGAAAACGAAGCTCTTCGAGTGCCTGCCCCCAGGCAATTTTCATTTTAGCTGGCGGAAGGCAGGGGAAAGCAGATTGGTGAGATTAGTTGCCGCAAAGAAGAGGAGATTTGTCACCTGGCGACTAGTCTCCCCGAATCAGCCCTTGTGGCCAGACCCTAAAACAGGTGGCAGTGTGTCTTATGGGGCAATTTTATTCATTTTCCACTTTTGCCGTGATTCAAATAAATAGTGGAAAAACATTGCTATTATCAAAAAATAAACATTTTTTGCCATCTGAATCTTGCTGAAATGTTTGTTCTTGAAAAAAAAAAAAAAATGATTGTGGCCAGAAAAAAAAGGCTTATGGGTTCACTATAGGGATCTCCAGCTTACTATATAAACTCCCTGGATTTGCCACCCAACTGTACATGGGCACAAGGCAGACATGAGGCATGATACACTGTTGGCTAGGCACAACACATATATGAAAATATATATGAATAAATAGTTGTTTAAATAATCCGTTTTGTTTGTTCTAAGACATTGGTGAAAGGCCAAGTATATGAAACAGAATCTGTTGTGTAACTTTAATCAGCAGAACGTTATGGGCACTGATAAATTAGCTCTGCTTCCTTAGGAATTTGGCTTCCATGTTTCCAACTTCAGGCAGACAATTACTCTGTCCTGTAAATAGACCGACTCCCCTCTGCCAACTTGCAAGTGCCAATTTCTAATGGGTTACTGCAAAAGCCACCTGCTGAGCGCTGTATTGTAAAGCAACTTATTTCTTGTACAGGTAAGGGAGCTATTAATTATCTCAAAGCCCATTTTTCAAAAAGCTCTGAAATATAGGAAGGTCATTTCCCATAGGATCCATTTGATTTAAAAAAGTAGTTATGATTTCTTTTTTCACTGTAATATTAAAAAAAGTGATGTGCATTGGATGGTAATTAACTTGGTATATATCCATAGTGTGTGCAATAATATTAATAAATTCGGATTTTATAGTTACAAAAACTATTAATAAATAAACTTTAATAAATAAACCCCTACATTTTTGTTACAAGTGTTGTAAGAATGGTGATCCTAATTATGGAAAGACCCCTTGATAGAAATGATACAAAATACATAACTCTTTCAGAACATTAAATGGGGATGAGTAATTGGGAATGAGTAATTATGTAACATAATGGAAACCCATGAACTGTAGCAGAGAAAATGTATATATATTATTTAGTTTTACATTTTTTGATTCATTTTTATGGAAATAGCGTATGGTTTCGATGGACAGCGAAGTAGGAATCAGCAGGTGGTACAATTTATTACTTTTTATGTTAAAGAGTAAAGATCTAAACTCTACATGATGTGTGACAAGTAAACAGTGGCCACATTAAGCAGGCCACTATATAATTTTAACTTTTATTGAGAGGCAAAGACTCTGGGAAAATTTCAGTGCTCAAGACAAATGATAGGGATCTGGATCGAGTTCAAGGAGGTGCTTTTTAAAGTTGTACATTTGTCTATTATTAAGATTAATATAATATTATGATGTTTGAGTTTATCTTTTAACACAATAAACTTTACATGCATATAAAACATAAGGAAGCTCAGAAATGACATCATTCGCTGCAAGTTTTTCAAACAATCATGGTACAAAGTAAAAATTAACTCATTAACATTGTAAGAATAGAAGACCCACCATGTCATATTTGTCCCCGAACAATGATTATTTCTTTATAATTACAATCACAGAGAAATGTATACCCTTTACCCCATAATCAATTTTCCCCACCACATAACAATTCAACATTAGAATCAACATAATCAATTCAAAATTACTGTTAATCATTTCATTTTTAATATAATGTAAATATATTATTATTCCTTAATGAGCCCTCCTTTAGTTTTAGTGTCTGTAATGTGTATATCCACAAATTCTTCTTAAGAATAGTTACTTCATTCCACTACATATAATAGGTGTCACTGACTCAACGACCAAAAGTTAACAACAGTTGAGACTTGTTTGTCAGCTTCTTTTAAAAAGTGACTTTTGGGCCAAATTCAGTTTAATTAGCAAAGTTGATCTCTTAATTCAATTCCATAATTTCCAGTAGAACCAGATGCAATTCAATGAGAACAACTGGACCTGAATTAGAAAAGTTTTGTCTCCTCAAATTAAATCTCAACTGTAAGTTTTCACATGATAAACCATAAAATTAATATTTCTCACGGAATTGAATCTGGGCCCGTGTCAAATTGTGATGTATGTACACAACTTATACAATACATGGATTTGTGTCTCCTGGATGTGGCCTCTTGTGTTTATATCAACTCATCCAATTCCCTTTGCAGCTATATGGAAGGATTCTTTAAAGGAGAACTAAAGCTTAACTAAATAAGTAGGCTAAAAATGTTGTACATTATGTTTTGGATTCTGTACCAGCCACAGCATCCACAGCCCTTTAGCAGTAAAGATCTGCCCCAGTAGCTCCCCATCTTTTTTTCTGCTGATTCACTGCACATGCTCTGTGCTGCTGTCACTTACTGAGCTTAGGGACCCACTCGCAATATACAGTACATATAGAATAGAAATGTCACAATACATAAGGCTGATTAATAATTAATACAGATAATTACTACATGGCAGCACAGATACCAGTGCAACTAGCATCAGAATACAATAATCAGCCTTGTAGCATCAACTTACATTACAGACCAACCTCATTTTCTGCTTGATAATTGGAGACAACCCCTACTTAGCTTCTCAACAGCTGCTCAGAGCCCACTGAGCATGTGAGTGTCACAGACACTTTCCAAGATGGTGACCCCCTGTGACAAGTTTAAAGTCCTGGATCATTGCTGCTATTGACAAGCTGAAACTTTAGGCTGGTGCAATAAGTTAATTGTATAAAATACTGTACGGCATTTTTAGCCATGATCTATTTTAGGGTTTAGTTCTCATTTAAATGATTGGGTCATCCTCTTCAACGGTATCCTCCATCACACTGCTCTATCCCCTAAGGTATTGAGACCAAGAGAGATTGCATATTATGATGATATCTTAGTAACCCATTATGACCAGCAAGTATGGTAATCAAGTCTATTTTGCAGTTTAAATCTAGTTCATACTATGTACATCTTCAACCACAAAAATAATTGGAAGATAATGGCAATGTCAAAATAGGTCTTTAAAGCAATGCAGGCATCTAAATTCACCCCCTATACACTTGAGAAAGGGCATGAAAGGCCCGAAACATGTCGTGTGAAAAGTAGTCTGCAAATAAAAGAAATTAAATCACAGCAGTATTGATTGGAAGTGCTCCCTGGATGAGGATTAAGTCAAAGGCAGAGCATAAGAACATTCTCTAAAAAGGTTCAACCCCTATACAAATGTTTGAGCATCACCAATGTTTAGGAAAACAGCTGGGACAACGTTTTTGCATATTCAGTTGTATTTAAAGAAAAAAAATAGATCCAATGGGGTACCACTAGATCCCATCATTGCCACAGCTGTAGATAGTGTAGAATATATGAAATAAAGACCACATTCCCAAGGCCACTAACTGTTTGCAATGAGTAATAACTTTCCAATTCTTTCCAAGTTAGTTGTATCCAACTGATGTTTTACCTCATTAATATACAGTAATCCTGCTTAGCACCAGGTTCATAGACATCTTCATTATTCTGTGTAAGACCATTAACCAATCATTTCTGGAGTGAATGAACCTCGGGTTGGGGGGGAAGTATGCAATGCTCAGACATTGCACTGGAGATGATGAAGCTACAATTTGGAGGCAAGCTTCATTAACATATTAGAACTACTGACAATTATCTCCACCACAGCTGCTTCTTACAAGAATTTTAAATTAATTCAGATAACATAGCATAATAAAAATGTCAGCAAAATCATCCAATCAACAAACAGAGAGAATAACCAAAGAAATCAACCTACAATGGAGGTTTATAAGCCTGACTAAAGGAATAGCCTATCCCTAAGAAAAATTTGAATCAAAAGAACAATTAGATACAAAGATGCAAATCAGAATTCTTTTTTAATCCCTTCAGGCTTAATGTGAACATTAACATTCTGCTACCAACGCTTTCACAAAAAGAGAAAATTCCCATTCCAGCAAGCTAATAGTAAGAGTTTTCTGATGCAGGCAACCACAGACAAGATAGACAAAAATAGTAAACGCAAGAATAAGGAGAGGGCTGTCGGCAGTAAGGACATGAAGAATGGCTAAAGAGGTTATGAGTTTTGCCTTCTGTATCAAAAAAGCTGTAAGTAGCCTGTATTAGAATGTCAAAAAAATTCTGCATTTTCAATATGCCAATAACCAATCGTAAGTGAGGACATTTCTGGTATAAGCCCAATAAACACATACCCTGATTTAATACTTCTTCCTCCTCCCGTTTAGGCTGCTGAAGTGCTGTATTCGTCTCAGCCTCAGCTTCTTAAAAATAAAGTAGAATGCAATCATCAAAAGATATCGATCTATCTACACACAGTTTGCAAGTAGGTAAGTCACAGTATTTATGGGTTACATTTTGCTTAAAGGGGTTGTTCACCTTCCAACACTTCAGTTGGTTTCAGAGAGTTCACCAGAAGTATCAACTTTTTCCAATTACTTTATATTCTCTTCAGGTTTCCCAGGAGCAGCTCAGCAAGTTTGGTCACAGACTCGCACAACTTTTACAATTTGACAACCCTAAATGCCATAATTTGACCTAAGCATTACACATTCTGTTCCAGGTCAACTGTTTAGGCTTGATATATTAGTTGTTGAAACAGAGCATGCTCAGTAGGAACTGAAACTGTTGAGAAATGTATCAACAGTGATCCCCAACCAGTAGCCCGTGAGCAACATATTGCTCACCAACCCCCTGGATGTTGCCCCCAGCAACCTCAAAGCAGGTGCTTATTTTTGAATTCCTGGCTTGGAGGCAATTTTGGTTACATTAAAAAAACAGGTGTACTCCCAAAAAGAGCCTCCCATAGGCTGCAAGTCCACATAGGGGCTACCAAATAGCCAATCACAGCCCTTATTTGGCACCCCAGAGACTTTTTCGTGCTTGTGTTGCACCTCAGCTCTTTTTAAATCTGAATGTAAAAAAGGTTAGGGATCCCTGAACTAAAATATGTAACCATATCAGTTTAGAGAGTCCACTGGTTGGCTTACTGAGCAACCTCTGGGAACCATTGAGAATGGTAAAAAATGAAAACAGAAGGGATGTTAAACAAGTCATTAATTGTAACGTAGACTTTGAAAGCAACTGGTTTTGTCAAATTACCCTTTTAATTGCAAGGAATAAACATAATACAGATAACTAAAACATTAAGGGGCAGATTTATCAAGGGTCGAAGTGAATTCGAGGGAATTTTTGAAGTAAAAAAAATTCGAAATTCAAATATTTTTTTGTATACTTCGACCATCGAATAGGATACTACGACTTCGAATTCGATTGAAAGTAAAATCTTTTGAATATTCAACCATTCGATAATCGAAGTACTGTCTCTTCAAAGAAAATTCCAACTTCAATACTTCGCCAAATTAAACCTGCCAAAGTGCTATGTTAGCCTATGGGGACCTTCTAGAGCATTTCTACATTTTTTGAAGTCGAGGAAAAATCGTTCGATCGATGGATGAAATACTTCTTAACGTTCAATTCGAAGGATGTCATCGTTCGATCGAACGATTTTACTTCGACCGCAAATGGCCAAATGCGATGTAAAAAAACTTCGACTTCGACTAACTGTATTTTTTTTTTTCAAATTTAGAAATCAGAGACCAATTGAAACCGTCCAGCATACTACTATCTACATCATGCTAACAGTAACTGTTAAGGCAAACCTTATTTTTTTTTAAATAAAAAAACAAAATAATTAATCAAGTTTACCTGTATGGTGGTGACCATGTCCCATCATCATCATCATCATGTCAGGGCTTACAGGAATCGGAACATTTGCAATCTCAGGAATGTTTTCAAATAGCTTTGGGTTGCCTGTCTGTACACACGTCATGTATGAAGTAGCATGGGCAGCATCCATGTAATACATGATGTATAAATTACACATTTCATCTTTAGCTGTGCCCCTAAATAAAGAATATAGGAAATTAAATTCAGCATTTGTTTTCTATACAACAAGAACAATTTAGTCTTTTCCTCTCTATTATTAAATAATTAAATCACATAATTTTTTAATTTGTCCAAGAATATATCAGGCAGACAAGCCCTAAACAATGACCATGGTCCATAGAATGCAGTTGGAATATTAGAAGACTAACTGGTTGCTATTGAATACATCATACTGCATTGATTAAGGCTCCATTAAAACAAATAGCTGATGATCTGCAATTCTTTAATTTGTCAAAAAGCAAATTGTCACAAATTACCACTGAAAAACTTGAACAGAATGCTGGTTTTGGGTAGCACAGTCCAAATTTTTCATGTAGTGGGTCAGTTACGTAGGATACTACAATACATTATTAAAATGATTATAAGTTGACAGTGCTGCTGCAGCAGAATTCTGCACTGAAATCCAGATTTTTTAATATTTAATTTTGAAATCTTACATGGGCCTAGACATATTGTCAGTTTCCCAGGTGCCCCACAGTCATGTGACTTGAACTCTGATAAACTTCAGTCACTCTTTACTGCTGCACTGCTAGTTGGAGTGATATGACCCTCCCTTTTCCCACAGCAGCCCAATAGCAGCCTATTTA
The DNA here is from genome assembly GCA_038501925.1 of Xenopus petersii. NCBI lineage: Eukaryota > Metazoa > Chordata > Amphibia > Anura > Pipidae > Xenopus > Xenopus petersii. Next base: position 168,877,316 of record CM076673.1, read on the forward strand.
AAGAACAATGGGAAGGCAACCAAATAACAGCTCCCTGACACCAGATACCAAATCCTTGGTACATATGAGAATAGCACTCAATAATAAAAATCCAAGTCCCACTGCTACTCCTTCAGTAACATTGAATTGGAGAAACAAAAGCTTCTCTGAAAGATTCATCATGGAGTGCTGGCTCTTTCTGAAAGCATAGGATCAGGAAAAATGACCTGAGATGGCTGCATACACACCAATATTACAACTAAAAAAATACACTTGATGGTTCAGGAATAACATTTTATATGGTAGAATGAATATTTATAAACAATGTAATAAAATATAATAAAATAAAAACTACAACATAAACATTATGACAGAATCTCTTTAAGTATTCACCAAATGGACTCTCATTCACACATAGGGTTGCGACCTTTCAGAAAAGTAGTAGACAAGACAGGGGTGAGTCAGTGGGGACGCAGTTCCATTTCATAAGGGCTATAATAATGATGTAAATGGGGTGGAGCCATGATATCATCAGCCTAATCGGAAGGGAAATTTGTGAGTTGAGCGTCTAGAGGGGGAGATCAGAGAGGGTATTTGGGTGTCCTGGGAGTGGATTGGAGCATCGCCTGTGGAAGAGGACTAAAAATGACAAACCCTAATCACAGTGGTAAATTTTCTGAAAGTGTCTTAATAAAATCAACCTATGGATTGTTATAACATATTATGGTGGGGGGTTATTTAACTTGGCTTTATTACCTGCATTAACGTTCACAGAGCTAAATTCATCTAAACCTCCCCTTGTTCAGGTGTCTTAAGGTGTCTTAAGCCATGTGATTGTTATTGGCGCTCTCAGTTTCATATTTATGCTGCAGTTCGGAGGCAGATAACGTATATAGACCAGGAGAACACAATATGCTATAAACCATCAGCACAAACTTTATCCTGATATAGTGATACTGACCAACTTTCATTGGACATCAAGTTTATCTGCTTTTTGCTTTTCCAACATTTTGAGTTTTATTCTAAATACAGTACCAAAAGGGGTTCTAAGTTTGGTTCTGACAGTCCAACCTGGGGTAGTCTTGCCTTAGGATCTGCATTCTGTTCTTCTTGAGATTTTTTATTTACTAAAGTGCTCTGCCATACAATTCATAGGTTTAGGAATCTGTTACATGGACACATGGTGATCGGGTGGGTGCAGCACACCATAATAATGCCTGGCTATGGCTTTCAATTAAATAAAAACAATAATATGTGCTGCATTGCTATGGAAGCTGAGAAGAGAAAAAAAGTTGTGTTGCACTGAAATAAACAACATCCAGTTCTGAAGAAGTGCCAAAAATGGAGTCCTCTGTGGACAATGTTGGTCATACTGTCAACTAGTCACCAGGTTTAGACCACCATCTTTTGGGTCTTCTAAGTAAAAAGAAATAACCATACCTGCTGGCCATGCAACAGTAGCATTAAAGCGTTTTTTCATTTTTCCTATTAGTTCTTTCTGAATCCTTTTCAGTGTTGTTCTAATTACAAGGCACGCAAAAACAATATGAACTAAATCTCTAGTGACTGCGTTTTCCACTACAGTGCCCACTTTTGCATGAGCAGTTGCAATTAAGCACTTCGAGGCTACAAAAATAATTGGCACATAATATTCATATTACAATTTTCCTATTGCTAATAAACATTTCAAGGCACTTTTACAAGGTGCAATAATAACTTAAAATGAAATTGAATAATTCTGTTTTGCTTTTTCGTAATGGTACACTGAAAATTTACCATTGGGAAAAACATAAAAGAAAATCACGTGAGAGAGCAATTTTTGCTTTAGAAAAAAAAATGCCAGTGCCATCTTTGCTGGTGATGTCTTGCTGGATTCACTTATTTACCATGGCAACAGTAATAGCACAAGGGGGGGGGAGGACTGCTCCAAAAAGGGATTGCTTTATCCATGAATTCAAACAAGAGATCCCCCAAGAGACTACACAAGTATGTCATCAACCGATGAGCCCCCCACTGCTGCTGTGAAAATCGCTCTGCTCCGTACTGTGTGTATCAAATGCCTGTCAGTATAATTGCTTTCTCTGCGCACATACAGTTAGTCAGAATCTCTGCCATATTCATGGGAGGCTCACTTCTAGCTTCCAGCTCTGAAACTCCTCGTTTAATGCCATTGATTTCCTGCCACTTGCAAGAGGAAAACATAATGTTTAAGCACGAAATGGACTTAAAGAGGGAAGAAACAGAACTGAAAAATAATTTTTTTGTACCATTGATTTTGTGCGTAGTCAATAAAAACAAATGCCCGATACAAGTGAGAATGAAATGCTATGTGGCATTAACCCGGTGCCAAGGAGATTTTGCAATTCAAAAGGGGAATGAAGATTTTCTTTCTATAATAGGAAGTGAAAAACACCAGAGGAAATTTTGCAGACATATAATTGCTGGGTGTGCTGAGAAACACACCCAGCAAATAAAAAGCACACTTGTTATAAGAACTGAAGCTTTACAAAGTAGGTTAGAAATGCTGGAAGAAGATGCCTGTAAAAATGCCCACAGTAGCTCCCTATCTTCTTCTCTGCTGATGCTCTATGTTGCTGTCAGTTACCCGAGTATAAGGACCGACAATATATTGTATGTATAGAAAGTCACTACACAGGCATTACATGGCAGCTCCAAACAGTGCAATTAACATTGGAATTTAATAATCAGCCATGTAGAATGAGCTTAAATGACAGGCTCATTTTCTGCTTGATGATTTGCACTGACCTCTAAGCTTAGCTTCCCAACAGCTTCCCAGAGCACACTGAGCATGTGCAGTGTCACAGACACTCCTAACAAATTTGATAAGCTCTTGTGAAAAATGTAAACACCTGGATTATTACCCTCATAGAGATATTGAAGGTTTAGGATGGTGTAGCAAGTTTAGTATATAAAATATTGCATTCTAGTGTGCAAGTAGAGGACCCCTGATCCGTAAACAAGATATCCGGAAAGCTCCAAATTACAATTTCCCATGGAGCCCATTATCAGCAAATAATTTACCTTGCACTTGAAGGTAACTAGACTGCATGAACCCACTCAATTGTGTGAATTATTAGGCTGTAAATAAAACGTACACGGGGCTAACATGAGAACAACTATAAGGCAATAGGGCTCTTCATTTTTAGGACATTAATGCAAGCATTATTTCTTCATACCCAATATATGTCGCCGACGTCCTTCCTTTACCAGTGAACAGACACCTGGTTGCTATAATATCTCCAGGGCTAATCTCTAATGGATGCTCTACAGGGTAAAATGCCTGAAAAAGAAAACATCAAGATGCATTAGAGCAAATCCTTTTTTTTTTTTTTTAATCATAAGCAACTTTCAAATTTTATTTTATAGTTTTAAAGGGGCAGTATATCCTCTTGTTCAAGTTAAAACAAAACAATGATCTGTTAGAGCTTTATAATAGAAAGGTAATAAGGTTTTTTTTAATTCAAATTTTAATCAAATTCAAATTATAGACAAAATACATTTAGAGTGCAAGTCATCCTTATTATACTCATGTAATCCAGCCTTCATTTCTAATGATATGCATTCATTTTGTCTTGTTACTTTATTTCCATCAATATTTAAGAGCCACATTAATTAATATCTCAGAGAGACTTTTTCATAATGTAATGTGAGACTATAGAACAAATCAAATCATCAGCACAAAGCCTTATTACTGGCTTAGCCATTTTGAAGCAATACTGACAAACCTACCTAGATAAAGGTAAAAAAGTTAATAAACAGTTAAAGCGGTTGGTCCCCTTCCAGACATTTTAATCAGTTCAGTTATTTTCAGATTGAAGACTTTTTTCAATTGATTTCCATTTTTATCCTTTTTTTTTCTCAGAAAATTAGGTTCAAAATGAATTGTTCTGGCAGTTCAGCAATCCAGGTACAGATTCTGAACTCTTACAGTTTGTAACATTAGTTGACACATTTCTCAGCAGCATCTGTGGAGCCTTAGCAACTATTGTATCAATTCTCAACAGCTCAGGGATCAGGAATTCTGCTCTGCAGGGCCAAATATAAGAAATGTATCAATTTAGAACAGTTGGCGACCCCTCCAGCTGATTTAGAAAGAGACAACAAGGTAAAAAATATAACTTTAAGCTTAAAATATTTAAAGTGGACCTTTCATCCAGACATAAAAGTCCTTTTCAAATTAAACATGAAATCCAATTTCTATTTTTTATTAAAGCATTCATAGCTGTTGTAAGCTCATTTAAAAATCTCAGCTGTCAATCAAATATTGTCTGCCACTCCTCTATGCCAGTGTCATAGAGGCGGGGCAGACAATTATTTTCACTTTCCATTGAGCACTTCCTAGATGTCACTGCTCTCCTCACATTCCCCCATTCTCTTTACCATTTAATTGTGTAGCCAGTACATGGAGATGGACATCAGGTCCCCCATTCTGGTGCACAAACAAGATTCTGAGATGATACAAGGCTTGTCTTAATAACAGTGCCCACAAAATGACTGCTGCCTGCTTGCTATAATTTTGAAATCCGAGACTGAAGGAAACAAGATTCAGTTAAATTCAATTAAAGTTAATTTTGCTTGACCAATGTGATAAAATAGGATTTTGAATAATTTTTTTGGTTGACGGGTCCCCTTTAATACCAATATTAAAATTTAATATTAGAAAAAACGGTCACAAATAGAAATCAGAAAGTAATTGAAAAAGTCTTTATTTCTGTGGATTGGTCTCTAAACAACTGAACTGAAAAAAGTGTTGGAAGGTGAACAACCCCTTTAAGCACTTTGCCGCATATGTAATAAATGGCACAAGGTTTACCCAAGTGCAGGAACTCATAGCAACAATTAAAAGTGTGCTTGAAAACAGGCGAACATTAAATAATCCCTGTGCATTAGTTGCTATTTTATTGCATAGCCACATTAATATGAGCCTTTAAAAAACAAGATTTGTGTACTCACCGATAAATCTGTTTCATTAAGTCCCGAACAGGCAGCACAGGTACCAAAGGGTTAATGTCTTCTTCCCTCTAGGAGGCAGGATGACCGGAAAAAAACTGCAGGGCTGCTCCTCCTCTCCCCGACATTAGCCCATCCCACTTTAGTTATTGTTATCAAGCATAAATAAGAAGGAATTAATACAGCAAAGGGTGGGAACATCCTGTGCTGCCTGTTCGGGACTTAGAGAAACAGATTTATCGGTGAGTACACAAATCTTGTTTTCTCAAACGTCCCTTGGCAGCACAGGTACCAAAGGGTTATGTCCCAAAGCAGAAGGGTGGGCAGTGAAAAGAAGAAAAGACTGTAGAAAAGAGAAGCAACTGATTAATTTGAAAAACAAAAAACAGAATATAAAGCCTTCCATTATAGTAGGGGAAGACTCTTACAACACTGCCGCTTGTAGAACTTTGTGGCCAAAACTCGCCTGTGATGAGGCATAAACATTGAACTTATAGAATTTTGTAAATGTGTGTACGGAGGACCATGTGGCCGCCCGACAAATCTGATCTGCGGATGCCTGATTTGCTTGAGCCCAGGATGTACTCAGTGCTCTTGTAGAGTGTGCAGTCACTCTGAAAGGAGCTGGTTTTCCTTTTGCTACGTAAGCCAATAGGATTGTCTCTTGAATCCATCTGCTGAGAGAAGCGGAACTGGCTTGGTTACCTTGCTGAGGCGCTCCAAAGAGAACAAAAAGAGTCTCGGATTTTCTGAAATCCTGAGTTCTATGTAGATAGTACTTGATTGCCCTTACAACATCTAATGTGTGGAGTGCCTTCTCTTTAGAATTTTTGGGCTTCGGACACAACGACGGCAAGACAATGTCCTGATTTATGTGGTAGTCAGATACTACCTTCGGTATGAAATCTGGTTGAGTGCGAAGTACAACTTTATCCTCATGTATCACACATAAGGGCAGTCGACAAGACAGCGCTGCCAGTTCTGAGACTCGCCTTGCGGATGCTATGGCTACTAGGAATACCACTTTTAGCGACAACATTTTTATACTGATGGAATGCATGGGTTCAAATGGAGGTTTTTGAAGAGCGTTTAGGACCAGAGTGAGGTCCCATGGAGGTGTAGGTGCACGCCAACGGGGACGTATATGTTGTGCGGCCTGTAGAAAAGTCTTCACGTATTTTTGTTCAGCTAAAGGTTGTTGAAGCAAAATTGAGAGAGCCGATACTTGGACCTTGAGAGAACTTGTGGCCAGACCCTTGTCCAGGCCCTGTTGTAGAAAATCTAATAAATCCGGGATAGGTAGAGATGTATGATTTAACTGATTTCGGTTGCACCACTCTAGGAATATTTTCCATATCCTGTGATATGACCGCTTGGTGGATTTCTTCCTGGCTTGTAGTAGAGTCTGCACTACTGATTGAGAGAAACCTCTTTGCGCCCATATTGCGGTTTCAATAGCCAAGCCGTCAGGGCAAGCATGCCGAGATTGTGATGTCGGTACGGACCCTGGGTCAACAGGTCCGGCCGCAGTGGTAGTCTCCAGGGGTCGGCTATGGACATGTTCTTCAAATCCGAAAACCATGCCCTCCTGGGCCAATATGGTGCTATTACAATGGCTGTGGCATGGTGTAATTTCAGTTTTCGTAGAACCTTGTGAATCATTGGTAGTGGCGGGAACACATAAACCAGATCGAAGTTCCAGTTGATAGTCAGTGCATCTATTGCTGTGGCTCTGCAATCTCGGTACCGTGTGCAGTACATCGGTAGCTGGTGATTGAAAGTCGATGCCATGAGGTCGATTTGAGGCCAGCCCCATTTGTTGGCAATTTGCACGAATATCTGACGGTTGAGCTTCCATTCCCCTGGGTCTAGAGTCTGCCGACTGAGAAAGTCCGCTTCCCAGTTTTCCTGGCCTGGAATGTAGATGGCAGAAAGTTGAGGGACTGTTTATTCTGCCCAGGTAAGTATCTTGGCTGCCTCTTTCCAGGCTGCCTGACTGTGTGTGCCGCCTTGATGATTTAGATAGGCTACAGCGGTAGCATTGTCTGTTTGTATCTTTACTGGGAAACCGTGGAGAACCGAGGTCCAGTGTACTAGAGCGTGTCGGATAGCTCGAAGTTCGAGGACGTTGATCGGTAGCTGAGCCTCTGTTGGCGACCATTTTCCTTGTACCGTCTTGTCCTGGAAAACTCCTCCCCAACCCACTAGACTCGCATCTGTGGTAACCAGGAGAGAGTTTGTTACTGAACATGCACGTCCCACTGCCAGATTTTGTTTCCGTGTCCACCAAATCAAGGACTGTTTGGTGTTTCGGGACAGACAAATTTTGACGTCGAGTGTTGTTGGTGATCTGTTCCATTTCCGCAGCAGTTCCAGTTGAAGCAGTCTCATGTGGAATTGTGCGTAAGGTACCAGATCTATTGATGCCGTCATCAATCCCAAGAGATGCATTCCACTTCTTATGGAAATATCTGACTTGTGAATGGCCGACAAAGTCGCCTTGATCAGCTTTTGAATTTTTTCTTGAGCGAGGAACACCCTGTGTCTTTGAGAATCGAAGAGTGCTCCCAAAAAAACTATGGACTGGGCTGGAGACAGAGAGCTCTTTGCTGGGTGAATTATCCACCCATGTTGCTGTAGTATGAATTGGCAAGTGTCTGTGTGTTGTCGTGCCATCTCTTTGGATGGAGCCCGGAGAAGGAGATCGTCCAGATATGGAATAACGATTAGATGCTGTTCCCTCATGTAGGCCACTAGACTGGCCATGACCTTGGTGAAAATTCTCGGTGCCGTTGCTAGACCCGAAAGGAAGAGCTTGAAACTGAAAATGTTCGTTGGGTAGTGCAAATCGCAGAAATCTTTGATAGTTTGAATGGATGGGGATGTGTAGATCGGCATCCTTTAAATCTATCGAGGTGAAATAATCGCTTTGTTCTACATTGGCGATGACTGCTCTCAAAGATTCCATCTTGAAAGTGGGGACCTGAAGAAAGCGATTCAGTTTCTTTAGATCTAAGACTTGTCTCAGAGAACCGTCTTTTTTGGGGACCATGAAAAGGTTTGCATAAAACCCTTGATTGCGTTGGGATGTAGGTACTGGAACGATGACCTCCTTTTTTCGCATCTCCTGGATGGCCCGAAAGAAATCGGCCTTTTTGTCCGGGTTGGTTGGTATTCTGGATCTTAAAAATCTGGTTGGTGGAGGTTGCTGGAAAAAAGGTTCGTAACCGTATGTAATTACTTTGTGAACCCATGCCACGCCTCTTTGAAAAAACGGAGTCGTCCCCCTACCGTCTCCTGAGGAATAGAGGCGGCTAAAGCATCAGGAATCCTGTTTATCCGTGGTTGTCTTGGTTTGACGACGTTGTGGGTTCCATGTTGACTTGCCAGAACCCCGGAAACCCTTAGAATTGGCCCCGGTATTAGATCTCGAATTCCTCGAAAAATTCTGTTGAAACCGCTTGTTGTAGGAATATCGAAACGAGCGTTGTGAATTCTGCGGAGGCCTGGATCTCTTGTCCTGGGGTAAGAAATTGCTCTTACCCCCTGAAATCTTCGAAATTATCGCATCCAGCTCACTGCCGAAGAGCGTGGTTCCTGTAAATGGAAGCGACACAAGATTCTTTTTGGAGGCCGGATCTGCACTCCATGGCTTGAGCCACAACGCCCGTCTAGCAGCGATTGCTAGTGCTGATGATTTAGCGAGTAGATGAAGCGAATCCATTGACGCATCACATAAGTAATGAATAGCGTTCAGCATCTTAGAAAGGTGGGATGACATGTCGAATTCCTCCTCAGAAGCTTCCTGTATGGCTTCTTGGGCCCAGAGTGTAAGCATCCATGCAACACAAGCCATGGCTATGGTAGGTTTGAAGGCTGACGTGGTGGAAGTAAAAATATTCTTTAACAGACTTTCGGTCTTTCGATCCATAGGGTCTTTGAAAGACGTGCCATCTTCCAGTGGAATAGTTGTTCGTTTCGCGAGTCGCGCCACCGGAGCATCTACCTTGGGAACTTGATCCCGTTTGTCTTTATACTGTTGTTGAAAAGGATATAAATTATCCAACCGTTTATCTCTGGATAATTTTCGATCAGGAAATTTCCATTCTTTCTTTATCACTTCCTCCACTGTTTTGTGGACTGGAAAATGTCTCTGTGGCTTAGAAACTGAGCCAAAAAGTTTGTCCAGGGTTTTAATCTCCTTTGTTTCTTCTTGTAAGTCTAAGGTGATAAACATATCAGCCAACAGTGCGTCTACCGCCTCAGTTTGCGACCTTTTTGACGGTTGTGAGGCTGTGTCTAATTGGTCCGAATCAGAGTCATTAGGATCTAAGGATGGGTCCTCTTCCGAAGACTCAGGGCATGTTTCTGAAGTGCTCGGATGAACAGTATGTAAAGCAGTATTAGTAGGTTTCTGCTTTTGCATGGCAGCTGTCGCCAGCTTTTCAATGGATGACGTCATCCCCAAAAAAGATTTTTGAAAATCTTTAAGCCAGTCTGGCATTTCTGGTGGTGGTGGACTACTTTCTGGAGGAGAGGCATCTATTCTGGGTCTTTTTGTAGAGCCACTGGCGAAGGACTTAGTCCGCTTACTGGAGGGCTTTTTGGAAGGTTGAATTGGTTCCCCCATTTGGCTGGCCCCCAGTGAAGAAGTAGTCTCCCCTTCCATAATGGTAAGGCACTATTTTAGTAAAGGCACCAGGTAAGAAGTATACCCAAAAGCCCCAGAGGGAAAGCGAAAGGTTACCTTGTTAGTGAGGAGGGTCAGGGTAATGTCGCAGAGAGTAGAGCTGCAAGGAAGCCCTCTTTGCCTGATGCGCAGTAATGCGCTATGCAACAAACAGAACGGCGCGAAACCGCTTGTCGCGTCAATGACGTCATCACGCAATGCGTGCGCACGTCCCCCTGATCTTCCCATGTCACCGCCGGTCTCCCAATGCGGCCGTTTACTTGACTGTGGCAGCGCAATAGCATGCCTTTACTGTCTGTGCCTATAACAGCGCGAAAGCATGTCTTCCCATGATTTTTACATCTAGCAGCGCAGAAGCATGCCGTTGTCAAGAGGACCGAGTCACTCTATAGGGAATATGGTAGCGCCCCCGCATACCTTGCCCTGATGTGTGCCTATGATAGCGCTCGCCTCTCTCCTGAGCTTAGTGAGGCCTGACACACAAGTGAACCGCAGCGTAAAAGCCTGCTGCACTCGCTCACAAACACAAACGTGTAGCAATAATGAGGGCAGCGCAAAAGCATACCCCTTACAAGTGATATCTCTGGAAAAATAAAGGGAGAAAAATATATTACCTACCTCCTTGGGAGCAGGATGACAAAAAACTAAAGTGGGATGGGCTAATGTCGGGGAGAGGAGGAGCAGCCCTGCAGTTTTTTTCCGGTCATCCTGCCTCCTAGAGGGAAGAAGACATTAACCCTTTGGTACCTGTGCTGCCAAGGGACGTTTGAGAAAACTTAATGTAGTGTAGCCCTTGCCAAAGAAGCAAATTCAATGCATCTTTATGGTACGAAGTGAAATCGGATTAATTGAGGGAGCCTACCTTATGGGCAAACCTGTGTCCTTTAATTCTGGAAAAAAAGTGTTGGCTACTTTTCTACTGCATATTTCCATGCCCTCATGTTCTTATCTACTTTCTCTCACCTATGCGATTCTAGTTTAATGCAACCATACACAGGATAACCAATAAGCCCCATCCCCAGGCCAAACAGACAAATACTGTATTAGGGGGCCATAGTTGTGCTTGTTCTGTTTGTTTGGGCAGTCAGTCAGAATGATCGGAACAGCAGAAAGTGCAGATTAACTACGGCTCTTCTTCACTGCCTTTATGGTGACCAGTGGAGATTTAGCAACACAAAATGGGGAGAGGGAAATAAAATAAGTACCCAAATCTTTTGAAATAAATAGTTTTTTTTTTGCAAATACTGGATCACTAGACTAGACAGAATTCTAGTTGTGTGTGCAATTAAATATGATGAACTTAGACAAGTAAATGGCTGCATACAATGATAGAATCCCTTTACTTATCTTACCTCCCCACCTTGAAGGGTTTTAAATCAATAATTATAATCATACCTATTTTCCTGCTATGCACAGCTAGAATATCCAATGATTTAAAAATTGCATATTGCATTTTCCTCATACGTTAATGGCTGCATCATTTTAAGGAAGAACAATATAAATCATTGTATCATTTAATTAACTAAATACTAAACATTGTTTTGAAGTATTAAAGTCTTTATTTTGACAAAAGTGTCCCTTTAACATAAAGAGATATATTTTCTACAAATCACCCTTCTAGCAAATGGCATGATATGAAATATAACCCCCAGTGTGCAGTATATAATACATTATTCTAAGTGTCAAAGGCACAACATTAAAGAGCCTACAAATGATTAAGTCAAATATGGTGAACCATAACTAATTGCATCATTCATTTACCCTCCGCATTATTCTGAGCAAATAAATCCCACTTAAAGAGACACTTGTATAGAAATAGATACAACATTCTACATCTCCAAACTGTACAATATGTACCCCAGGGATGAAACAAATTGTTTATTTAGCTGGTTTATTTGTTTAAACAAATTGTTTATTTAGCTTGCTAATAGTTTTTTTTAACACTTGTCATTATGTTTTGAAATAGACACAACATTACAACTAATTTCATGTTTCATAAAAGGAAGAGGCTTGCAGCCCTGGTACATATGTATTAGATAAGCAAACAGACAGACGATGGGTGTATAAATGTTAAGATAAGAAAATTCTGATGATCATCATATGAAATTTAAATTTGTCCCTATGATGCCCCTATGTTTACTCTAAGGGGGTTATTTATCAAAGTCCGAATTTATCTCAAAATGTTCTGCTACAAACTCCGCACAGGTTTTTTTACATTTTCCCAAAAATTTGCTTTGCGGGTAAAAAAAACAAAACAGCTTTTCACAATCTTTTCAGATTTTTCATCCGATTTTCACGATTATTTGGATTTTTCACCCGAAAACACAGATTTTTGCCCGAAAACTTCGGGGTATTGCACAAAACTCAGCACACATCAAAAAATCATTGGGACTTCTCCCATTGACTTATATGCAACCTCGACAAGTCTGAGATGCTGGATTTTCTGATTCAGACTTTTCCATCCTCTGGGTTTAATACAGTCCAATTATATAAAAAAAAAAATCACAAATCTTTTGTGAATTTTGCTTTAGGAGTTTAGTAAATAACCCCCTAAATCTTATATAGATATGGAACAAAACGTTTCCACTGAACTCCATTTCTACAAACTCTACAATATGTACCCCAGGGATGAAATAAATTGTTTACTTTGGTGCAGCACATTCCTGCCAAAGGATTGAGAGGCAAATAGTTTATGAAACACTCAGGCCTGTGGCACTCAAAGTGGTGTTTGGGCATTTTGCCATCTGCATTTATAATACAGGCAGCATTGAAAAATGTTCAACCACACCTTAATCTGCCACATGTACCAGTACAGGTATGGGACCTGTTATCCAGAATGCTCGGAACCTGGGGGTTCTGTGTAACGTATCTTTCCATAATATGGATCTTGATACCTTAAGTCTACTAGAAAACCATGAAAACATTAAATAAACCCAATAGGCTGGGTTTGCTTCCAATAAGGATTAATTATATCGTAGTTGGGATCAAGAACAAGCTACTGTTTTATTATTACAGAGAAAAAAGAAATCATTTTTTGAAAATTTTGATTATATGGATGAAATGGAGTCTATGGGAGACAGCCTTTCTGTAATTCAAAGCTTTCTGGATAATGGGTTTCCTGGATAAAGGATCCCATACCTGTAGTCTGAAACATGCAACACATTAACATAAATATATCTAAGTCACTATGGAGAAAATGACTAATTTACTAAGCACACCTACCTGTGGCAGCTGTGGGCTTTGTCTGCCAATTAAAGTCCATTTGCCATGTCTGACTCTAAAGCCGCTCACCACCTGCCCTGAAAAATAGAAGTAGCAGGACAGGGAACTGTATTAGCAATACATTACCGTATACAGTATATTCTCCAATGTTTAATGATCTTACAGATCAAAATACTAAAGGTTTAACTTGAATATAAAAATAAATAGAACTATTAAGTTAATAAAGCTGAATGAGCTACTTGGTAAAACTGAGGTATTTTATCCAATATTTCATCAAGGCAACCCCGCATGAGTTATCTCCCATTTTTGTGAAATATCAGAAAATGGAAATATAGAATTGAATGATTTATAAAAGAATGTCCAACAGAAGGAGCATGGGAAAGATGCTATTCACCAAGGGATGAAGCAAATATAGGTAAATAGCTTCAAATAAATTTGCTGTATTTTTCACATTTTAGTTAAAATAATAAATGAAGCACCTTTGCTAATTGAGACTGCTGTATTAAAACTACGTATACTTATTTGGCATGATACAGCAAACATTCTTACCTAACTGATGAGTATGGACTCTGTAGGCAAATGGGTGTATCGTTGGTCTGTTGTAGAGGCAGGCAATATCAGAATTAACTGCTGTTAAACAGAAACAGATTTTTTAAACATTAGAGATAAAAAAAGAAATACACATATATAAAAAAATCTTCCTCCCATAAGCACGAAATTCCATTTAAAGTGCTGCCTTTGCTAAATATCTCCCTAAAAATTGCATTGAAGTGAATACAAGTTTTATATTCACACTTTTTTTTTTTTTTTTTACAATATCTCATACAGTACAACTGAATCCAAATTTAACAGCAGCATACATTAAATATCTATAAAATCCTTACCCTCTTGCCCAGGTGGAACAACAGTGTTGAGAGACATTGAAAGATAAATGCCTGCAATTAATGGTTGTCTGCAAATATAAAAACAGCATTATTACTGAAGTGAAACTGAGAACACACACACATATAATGTATAATTAGGTAGCTGGAAATAAAGTGTCATAGTACAGAGAAGATGATATTAGGGATGCACCGAATCCACTTTTTTGGATTCGGCCGAACCCCCGAATCCTTGGTGAAAGATTCGGCCGAATACCGAACCGAATCCGAACCCTAATTTGCATATGCAAATTAGGGGTGGGAAGCGGAAAACATTTTTTACTTCCTTGTTTTCTGACAAAAAGTCACGCAATTTCCCTCCCCGCCCCTAATTTGCATATGCAAATTAGGATTCGGATTCGGTTCGGCCGGGCAGAAGGATTCGGCCGAATCCGAATCCTGCAGAAAAAGGCCGAATCCTGGCCGAATCCCGAACCGAATCCTGGATTCGGTGCATCCCTAGATGATATACGTCATTTATTTGCAGCCCTGTTTTTATAGGAATGCACTGAATCCACTATTTGGGATTCGGTGGAATCCCTGAATCCTTCATAAAAGATTTGGTTGAATACCAAAATGAATCCTAATTTGCATATGCAAATTAGGGAAAGGAAAAAGTGGCAAAAAAGATTTTACTTCCTTGTTTTGTGACGAAAAGTCACGTTATTTCCCTTCCTGCCCTTAATTTGCATATGCAAATTAGGATTTGGTTCGGCCAGGCACAAGGATTTGGCCAAATCCGAATCCTGTTGGAAAAGGCCGAATCCAGAACCGAATCCTGGATTCGGTGAATCCATACTTTTTTTAATCTCCTTGGAATTGCTCCAGATATTCACAACTGTACATAAAAGCACGCCTGGTCCTTCTTTTACTTAGTAAGCAACTTTTAACTTTTAAAATGATGCTTATTTGGCTTGTCACCAAGACCGCCATCAGAAATCGCAGGGCCCCATACGACAAAATTTCCTGTGCCCCCGGTGAGCTTCACCCACCGGAAGCCCAACGTGCAGGTTTGCACTCCCCAACCCACAGGTCTGCCCCCACCACACAGTAAAAAAACAAAAAAAATATTGGTGGCCAGGGCCCCTTAAACGTCCATGCCTTCCCGAAGTCAGCAGCTCTCACAAAGCAGGGGGGGCCCCCTCTCCCCCCTGATGGCTGCCCTGCTTGTCACCTACACACTTTCACTTGCTTTAGACCAAATCTAGTGATATATCAGTCAAACAGAAAAGTCTAACTAGAAATTGTTGACAGCAATGTTGGTGAAAGCCTGATCTTTTGTCATTACTAGGAAATAAATAGTCAATTTACATTGCAATGGTTGCCTCCATTTTCTGTGGAATATCTTGATGGCTGCTAGCCAGCTTGGTCATAAATAAAAGAAAAAACATAGAGAAAAGTGGTGCAGTAAATAAGTAGATCCTTAATTACAAGAAAAGCCTGATTCACTTAAATCAAGTGTGAAAATTGTTGCTCGCCAACCCCATGGATTTTGTTCTCAGTGGCCTCAAAGAAGGTGCTTGTTTTTGAATTCCAAGCTTGGAGGCAACTTTTAGTTTCATAAAAATCAGGTGTACTACCAAACAGAGCCTACCTTGGGCAGTCCTCATAGGAGCTAATAAATATCCCATTACAACACTTATTCAGCAAACCCTCACATTTTTTTTTGTGTTGCTCCCTATTCTATTTGTACATGTATGTACAGCAGAGTAATAAACAAAAATTGTTCTTTACCACACATACATGAACCTAAGTCTGCCGAAGGGTGCCTGGAAAAGGTTAAAAACCTGGCAAAGTGCTTTGTGTGAAAAAAAAAAACACCAAAAAATTAACTCACAACCACAAAAACAGGGAATTCTAGAGTAGACTGAAACAGGAACAGTACTCACTTTTCATGTGTTATCCGTACAGTCACCCCTGTGCAATCTTTATGTTTATCTAAGAATACAAAATACAAAATACAAATGTATTTCAAAATTTTGTTTTTCTTTCACAATTAGAATTAAATTAACTGTATCAGGAATAACTGGTTGTGATAATATAATGGCATAAAGACTACAGGCCTGTAACACAAGGAAATTCAATTGGCCTAAGAACATGATACGGTGTATTTGAATTTGAAAACACCTGTTATTTTACATGTAATTTTTCTGGCAGGGAAATTCATGAATATGTATCTAATGTTCCAATTATATAGAAGGGGTTGGGGGCAGCTAACAGCATAATCAATGTTGAATGAAAGAGAGCAGCACAACACCAATATATTGCAGGTGGGGAGCATCCCCATTTTGTTGTGCTGCTCTCTTTCATTCAACATTGATTATTATGATTGACGTGTGCCGACCGTCTAGAGAGATTTTGCACCATCTAGCAGGATTTGCCATAGGAAAGGCGAGGGAGGTGCGGATTTCTATACATTTGGGCAGCTAACAGCAAACACAATGCAATTAAAAAAAATAACTTCTTTAAAAAAACAAGTACATTTGCACATGGGCAAGACACAATAGATACTATACAAGGGATACTAATAGTATTGGTGAAATTTGTCTTGGAATTACTGTCCCTTCAACTAGAGGTATTTTAATCCCTGCCGCATGCTTGTGCAAGATACAAGTATTTCACATAAAATCTTGTTCTCTAAGGAGCTTACATCACCTTTAATTAATAAAAAAATAAAAGGGCGAGACAGATGTTTCTGTTTATAATCTAATAATGTATTCACAAGCTTTCATTAAACAAATAGTTTTTTACTATTTGAAATCAATACATTTTTAAACACAAAACTATATACTGAAGCATTTATAGCATGAAGGCATAATAGAACTGCGTTTAATTGTGGGTTTTGACCTTCTTCGCGTTAACTTCAATTAGATTATAAGCTCTTTTGGACAGGTACCTCCTACCACCATAAGCCAAAAGACCTACTTTGCCTTCATGCTAAGAACAATATTTTGCCAGTTTCTTGGAACTGTCAGTTGAAGATCTTTGTTTCCAGGCTAATATACACACCACATTATTATTTCATTAGGAAACATTATTATTGTCTAATCCTGTGTTCAGCAATTTGCTGACATTTATAGGTTTAATATGATATTATGGGACCATAGAATATAAGGAAAAGCAAGTCTTTTTGCTAATGGGCAGCTTTAAATTAACTTCTCACTTATTGATCTCCATTCCATTCTGCAAGCAACAGAAATCGTTAAGGCACTGCCAATTACAGAGTTCAATCAAGTGGCCATTGACTTGCCTTAATAAAATGCAAATCGTTTCAGCCATCCATGTCATAGAGCCATATAAAACCATATTAAAACTGCAGGGCTTCCTCTTTGGCCTATTTATATCATCATTTTGGAAACAATAACTGATTGCTAACACAGAGCAGCGGTTTAATCGGACTTGAAAAAAAGGTTTACAATTCCATTGATGCTCTCCCCACAAATATGCAAATATTCCTATTTCTAGGTATTATTTGATGCCCTTTGACTTGGGCTTGTGTTAGCACAGCGATAGCTACAGAGTTGTGAAGTCATGTTTTGGGCAGGTTCTGGGGAAAAAGAGAAGTTATATATTTTGGGGCATATTTACTAAAGGTTGAATTGTTTACCCTACTATTGGAGTTTTTCAGGTAGGGAATACAGGGAGAGCTTCTCATATACTCTTCTTTTATTAATGAAATGTATGTTGGGGATAGGGGTTTAGTACAAAACTGAAATGCCACAGATTGAGAGATTATTTAACTATTTAGTTACCATGTTCTCTAAAGGGGCTCTAAACTGAGAAAATACCATTCAGCCTAATTCAATTTATTTCTAAGCAATTAAATAATTAACATTTTTTAGTGGTTTTCAAGATAGTTATAAATATAATTGCAAGTGTAAGCGTTAGGTTTCTGTCCCTTCCTACACTGCTGACTATGTTCCTTGAAACAATGGAGGTGAAGTCAGGTTTGGATGCTTCTTCCCAGGTCTCTTATGAGCTGGCTTCTTTTATGTTGATTCAAAAAGTCAGAATCGCCAATACAGGGAACAGAAAGGGACAAACTGATGCTACATTCGGAAGCAGTTATATTTATAAATAACTTTGTAATTGATGCATATTGGAAAGCTGCTTGGAATGTTATATTTGGGTTTACACACTGCTGCATAAAGAGTGCTAATATATCTTTTCCATATATTTTCATATATATTCTCCATTCATTAATCCCCCTCCAAAAAAAAAACCAAAAAAAAAAACAAGAAGCCTGATATATTGCCAGATGTCAGTCTCTTTATGTAAATAAAACATTTACCCACTGAATTTCTGTAAAAACATGTAATTTTACTCATAGGCTTTATGTACTTCACAGATTTAATTTTATCACTAGTATTGCTTTTCCACTTACCCTGGAATGCTTTCACATCACCATAGTGAACTTGAAGCACAAAATATCTACTGCCCGATTTCCCTCCAACTTGAAATCCAACTCCTGTGAGTAATCAAAGTAGATAAACAAGTAAAAAGTACAATAAAAATTTTGATATCTGCACACCCCTGTATATATAGAGAGCTCATCAGGGGCATAACTATAGAGGAAGCAGACCCTGCGGCTGCAGGGGGGCCCAGGAGGTATAGGGGCCCCATGATGCCCTAATTCATATACAATTTCAATAAATATTGGAGAAACAAGTCAACCTCTAAACATTTTGGGGGCCTGAAAAATAATTTGCTGTGGGGCCCAGTAATATCTAGTTACGCCACTGGAGCTCATGGATCAGATTATATTTGAAATAAAAGTAGCCAGCATGGGAAGATATATATACATATTCATATATATATATATACAAATATATATATATTTTTTTATAGATAGATAGATAGATAGATAGATAGATAGATAGATAGATAGATAGATAGATAGATAGATAGATAGATAGATCTAAGTAAGCTTTTGTTTAACAAAAATACATCATCAATAGCAACCTATAAATAGTAAGATTCTACAGGTATCCGGAAACCTGTTATCCAGAAAGCTCCAAATTGCAGAAAGGCTGTCTCCTATAGACTTTTTTAGCCAAATAATCCTAAATTTTTCACTGCAATAATAAAACAGTACCTTGTACTTGATCCAAACTGACAGATAATGAATCCTTATTGGAAGCAAAACCAGCCTATTGTGTTTATTTAAATTTGACATTTTAGATTTTCTAGTAGACTTAAGGTCAATGAAGATCCAAAGTACAGAAAGATCTGTTATCTGGAAAATCCCAAGTATTCTGGATAACAGGTCCCATAATTGTACTATAATTAAACATCCATGATGCAGCATTGGGTGAGCATTTTTGTTTTTGTGCATAACCAACATGACCAACATAAAGTATAAAGACACAGAACAAGAAAAGCCACAAATTACATTTTGGAATACAGTGCATTTTACACATAGGGCTTTGAGCCTACATACTGTATGGTACTGTGAGTTATTGCTATAATTATGTGTAAATTCCATTTACAACCAGATGTATTTCTATACTTATTGTTTCTCTTTGATCACCAAAAGCAATGGATGATATAGTGGTCAAATAACAGACACTGAAAATTTTTTAATAAAAGAAATTCCTTATATCTTGAGATATAATATATTTTTATATATCTTGAATACACTTAGTCTAAGCCATACAGTTAAAAGGTGTGGTGCATATTAATAGGGGTTTACTTTCTTAAAGGGGACCCATCACCCAAAAAAAATATTCAAAATCCTATTTTATCACATTAGTCAAGCAAAATGAACTTTAATTACACTGTATTAAATTATTTGAATCTGGTTTCCTTCAGTCTGGGAATTCATAATTGTAACAAGCAGGCAAGAGTCATTTTGTGGACACTGTTATTGAGGCAAACCTTGTATCATCTCAGAATCTTGTTTGTGCACCAGAATGGGGGACCCAATGTCCATCCCCATGCACTGGCTACACAATTAAATGTTGAAGAGAACAGGGGAATGTGGGGAGAGCAGTTACATCTAGGAAGTGCTGAATGGAAAGTGAAAGTAATTGTCTGCCTACGGCATAGAGGAGGGGCAGACAATATTTGATTGACAGCTGAGGTTTTTAAATAAGCTTACAACAGCTATGAATGCTTTAATAAAAAAATTGAAATTGGAATTCATGTTTAATTTGAAAAGGACTTTTATTATACAGCTTTTTATTTCTGGGTGACAGGTCTACTTTAATATAATACTGCACAGACCACTGCACAATAAAAAAATATCAGCACTGTCTGCACCTTGTATCATGTGACGCAACCGCAAACTATATTCGTCTCTATCTGCTTTAACCACTGCCCAAACATGCACCTTTTTATAAATATTACAGTGTTTTATCGAGAGAAGGAACAGATTCAGAAATATTGTATATCATCAACCTGCAATGTACCTTCTGGTAGTTTGGTGGGGGGTGCATTCTTTGCCCAGGCATACATTATACTAGATTTGTCATTACAAGTTCCCGCACTGCAGTCCCTGTAAAAGAAACAATGTTAGAATTAACTGAAAGATAAAACCAATAATAATTACATAGCTCAGCTACTAAATAAATCCATGAGAGTGACTCAAACATACCCTGAACAGATACGATTTATATACAATAGAAAATACCAATAAAATCGCTCTAAGACCAATTGCACAAGGTGAAGTTTAGACATTCTCAGTCATTTGGCAGTTGCCCTGGGTACTATGGGCATAAAAAAAAAAGTTTTGATTTGCCAAATTCACATATGCCAAGTACAGTGAGCTTTCAACATGAAAGTAATCATGTAGGAAGCCTAATTCTGCAGAAAATGAAAGTCTAATGCCAAGCACAGTTTGAAATTCCAATTTATTAAACTTATTGCTCCTGCCTGGATCCTCGTCGAATATTAATCAGAGATAGGGTTAAATCAGATGAAAGAAATTACTATCTGCTTGGCATTGGTCTCTAGTTTCTTTTAAGGAGCAAGTTTGACCTACTTGCTTGTGTTGAAGGATAACTCATAAGAGAAACTTTTCATCTGAAAAATAAGTAATTTTTGAGGCGTAAGATCTATACAATGCAGGAGGCAGAGGCATTGGGGTAGAACAAGTTGAGCTGAGAGTGAAACAAAGGGGCTGTGCATGGAGTGAGGTAGAATGGAAGCAGGGCTATGGCGATTCCACAGGTATGATTAGGAATAGTCTGGATAAAGAGAATAATAATTAAAGTACAGGTATGGGATCCGTTATCTGGAGATCTATTATCCGTTTTCAGGAAAACCCCAGGTCCCAAGCATTCTGGATAACAGGTCCCATACCTGTATTAACTTATTTTCTTCTTCTGATCACGCATTATAACATACTACAATACTGCAAGTACTATACATTTTTTGGGGGATCAGGGGGGTCACACACATTCACAGCACCCCCACACACTTGCACACAACATGCAATTGGTCAGTTGTACACACACATACACACTTACACTATGTTGTGTCTTTGTTTTTTTGTTTTTATCGCATTGTCTATTTTTTTTGCCTGAAAAAACTGTTTTATTGCCATTGCAAATAGCGTATTCGCTAATTGCACTGCACCATACCTTTTGTATGTTATTTTGGTGATTACACTGCAATTTTGTTGATTTTTGTGCATTTTTAGCCATTTTATTGCATGTTTAGCCATTTTATTACATTTTCAGATTTGCGATGGTGTTGTTCCCCTATTTCTGTCTGTAAAACCTATTTGGCCATGCTAAAATATTCAACCATTGATTCTGACTGCTGATTACAGTAGGCGAAAAAAAAAGCATTGATTTTTGCGGTTTTGTTGGATTTTAGTGATTTTATACCATTTCGCTTTGTTCTTTGTTACTTCATTTTGACCATGAAAATTGTGTCTGCTATATAACCATTTGGAGGTCTCTGTGTGCAAAATAGTTTGGTAAATCTTTTCATATCAGGCATCAAACTGTTCAGTACACCCCTGGCGTTCATATTTATGATGACTTTTGCTGGTACGTTACAAAATGTGGGGTATATAATGGGGTAAAATGCTTGCTTTGTGACTATTTTCAGAAATTCCATAAAAACTGTTATGTTTAGCATTGCTTTGCGGTTTGGTAGTTTGCAGTAGAAAGATGCAATTACCTGCTTTAGATTCTTCTGAATGTGTACTTTCGGAAAATATATGGTTTTCTAGGGTCTCCATACTGTTAGGGGGTCTTATGGTGCATAATGCACATACCAGGTGCTTGTATTGTAGCAGTCAGAGTGTCATATGTGAAAATTCATTTGTACTATTTTCATTTGGGTGTCTCTGTATGCCACCTAGTTTGGTAAATCTTTTCATATCAGGCATCAAACTGTTCAGTACAGCCCTCGCGTTCATATTTAGGATGACTTTTGTTGGTACGTTACAAAATGTGGGGTATATAATGGGGTAAAATGCTTGCTTTGTGACTATTTTCAGGAATTTCATAAAAAGCGTTATGTTTAGCATTGCTTTGCGGTTTGGTAGTTTGAAGTAGAAAGATGTAATTACTTGCTTTAGATCCCTTCTGAATGTGTACTTTCGAAAAATATATGATTTTCTAGGGTCTTCATACTGTTACCAGGTGCTTGTATTGTAGCAGTCAGAGTGTCATATGTGAAAATTCATATGTACCATTTTCATTTGGGCATCTCTGTATGCCACCTAATTTGGTAAATCTTTTCATATCAGGCATCAAACTGTTCAGTACAGCCCTCGCGTTCATATTTAGGATGAATTTTGTTGGTACGTTACAAAATGTGGGGTATATAATGGGGTAAAATGCAAGCTTTGCGACTATTTTCAGAAAGTTAAAAAAAAAAAGCCTTATGTTTAGCATAGCTTTGCGGTTTGGTAGTTTGCAGTAGAAAGATGTAATTACCTGCTTTAGATTCGCCTGAATGTGTACTTTCAGAAACTATATAGTTTTCTAGGGTCTCCATACTGTTAGGGGGTCTTATGGTGCATAATGCACATACCAGGTGCTTGTATGTATGTGTCATATGTGAAAATTCATTTGTACTATTTTCATTTGGGTGTCTCTATATGCCACCTAGTTTGGTAAATCTTTTCATATCAGGCATCAAACTGTTCAGTACAGCCCTTGCGTTCATATTTACGATGACTTTTGCTGGTACATTACAAAATGTGGGGTATATAATGGGGTAAAATGCTTGCTTTGTGACTATTTTCAGAAATTTCATAAAAAGCGTTATGTTTAGCATTGCTTTGCGGTTTGGTAGTTTGCAGTAGAAAGATGTCATTACATGCTTTAGATTTGTCAGACTGTGTACTTTCGGAAAATATATGGTTTTCTATGGTCTCCATATTGTTAGGGGCTCTCATTGGGTGCTTTTGTTGTAGTAGCCAGAGTGTCATACGTGAAAATTTATATCCCCTATGTCGATTTGGGGGTCTCTGTATGCCACATAGTTTGGTAAATCTATGTTTATATGGTATCAAACTGTTTAGTAGACCCCCGGCATTCATATTTAGGATACTTTATGCTGGTAATGATACATGGACGATACAATGCTGGAAAGTTTAAACTTTGAGGCAATTTTCAGGTATTTCACCAAAACTGCCATTTTTGGGAAAGCCTTGCGACTCAGTAGTTTGGAGCAGAAAGGCATGGGTACCTATTTTAGATTTGGTAGAATGTGAAATTTCCAAAAATATATGGTTTTGGGGGGTAAACGTATATTTCTGTGTTTTTACCCCACAAAAAATGCAGTAAATGTGTTGATTTTTCATTATCTGAAGTTACCCACAGGACTTTTTGTATGTGCTAACTTCATTTTGGGGCCTCTAAATGCCAGATACTTTGGTAAACCTATGAACAATGGGCACCAAACTGTTTGGAGGAACCCTGGCAATCATATTTAGGGGGCTTTTTCTTGGCATCTAATGATACATGGGTGATATGGTGCTGGGAAGTTGAAGCTTTGAGGCAATTTTCAGATAATTCACCAAAACAGACAATTTTGGGAAAGCCTTGCGACTCAGTAATATGGAGCAGAAAGGCATGGGTACCCATTTTAGATTCGGTAGAATGTGTCCTTTCCAAAAATATATGGTTTTGAGGGGTAAACCTATATTTCTGTGTTTTTACCCCACAAAAAATGCAGTCAATGTGTTAATTTTTCAGTAGCTGAAGTAAAGTCCTGGACAATTTGGATGTGCTAACTTCATATTGGGGTCTCTAAATGGCAGGTACTTTGGTAAACCTATGCACAATGGGGATCAAACTGTTCAGTGGACCCCTGGCAATCATATTCAGGGTGCTTTTTCTTGGTATCTAATATAGTGTGTGATATGCGGAGCAGCAAAATAAAACCTTTGAAGTGATTTTTCAAAATTTTGATACATTTTATAAAAACCGCTACGTTCAGACAAGCTTTGATGTTTGGTAGTTAGGAGTAGAGAGACAGTTACCTATTTTGGAATACACAGTATGTGTACTTTCTAAAAATATATGGTTTTCTTGGGTAAACCTACAGTTTCAGGATTTTGTGGCCTTGGAATCTAAAGTATGCCGTTTTCTGCCTTCTGCTTTCAAAATTTGGTAATATACTGCCGGGAGTTTTTGCTGTACAGATGTCCTAAATCTGGCTAAAACTATACATATCTGGTATTGGCACGTTTGCGAAACATGAGGCTTTCCAAATCAGTTGGATTTTCATGCGTAAAATTAAATATTTTTCTGGTATAAATGCATATATTGTGAAAAATAGGATTTTTTCATTTTTTTTTTGTATTTAGCACTATAAATCTTTTTGCAGAGGTGGAAATACATGACAACTCAGGCAGATTTAGAAAGCTCAGTTTCTCCCGAAAAAAACAATGTATAGTTTTCCTAGGTAAACTATAGGTTTCCCCTCAGAAAATGCCACTAAAGTGAGAGAGCACAAATGTTTCAAAAACGGCTGGCATTTTCGCGTAACCAAAATGTGAAATTCTGCTGGCACTTAAAGGGTTAATGGGTGTAGTCATTCATATTTTATGTGTTTTTTCATGTTTTATGGTTTATAACGGACAGTGATTTTTTTTGTTGTTTTCTCCTTTTCACTTGCATCCTTGCCCTCTTTCTGCCATCTCCATTTCATGCCCAATCGTTGTTTGCTCAGCCTTCCAGATGACATTTTCCCATATTCTCTGCCTTTATGCCAGATAATCTTCAAGAAGATACATTTTTCCCCGACAAAACAGGTAATGTTTTTACATGTCGGACTACAATGAGATTTGATTTGGCAAGACTTACGTGGGTGTGTGATTGATTTTAATGCCTCTGTGGAGGGCGAGGATTAATCCCCTATATCTATGAAATTGAAAGTCAGGCAAAACACACACCGAGAACCTGTGTCATCAATCTGATTTGAAATCAATCATCAATCATCAATCAGTCTGAAAACGCCATTGGGTGCTGTAAACCGATTGTAAGCCAACGCAACCTCCTGTGAAATCCCCAAATGCATGTTACAGTATGGTGTTTAGCATATTCCAGATCTGTCTGATACTAAAAGCGACAGATCTAAGCATGATAGGGAGTGCGGCTTCTGTCACTGTGCTGTCACTACAAGAAATCCTATTCTGTATTGATGAGCTCTAATAAGATTTAATCCCCTTTGGACTGAGAGTGGCTTATAGGGGTTTATGAAAATAGATTTCTTTAGAAGCAATATTTGCAGTTTTTCAAGATACAATTCAGCTCGGAAGCAGGGACACACAAAATCTATGCACTGACGTAATGGAACACTGGAATTATCAGCCAGAATCAACAGTGACAACTCATTTGCGTCAGGTAAATCAGACACTTATGCCATTATTATTTTTTTTGCAGAAGTGATACCACTGAAACATAAATGCAGGGGAAAAAATACACACGGGAACTTGTGGTGGAATCTTGGGGAAAATAATGCACTGTAGGTAAAAAAATGCATCCATAAAGTTCACATTGCACTTTGTTTGTAAATGAACCTTTACAAATGTAAAAATGCCTGTAAAGTTAAAGGCCTATAATTCATTCAGCAAAGGTAAAGCTACATTTTTCATATACATCATTGGCCTACGTATGTATCAAAATGGCGCTCCAACATATTGAAATAGGCAACTCTATTTATGACCTTACTCCTCCTAAATGAGTTTTTATTTTATGATTATGAATTATCAATTGAAGCATAATGAGTTTTTATTTTATGATTATGAATTATCAATTGAAGCATTATAGCTTTAAATGAACTTTGACTTATTACTGCTACACATGTACTTTAATACATAATGTTATTGATTCTTTCACTATTAATGCTGATTATAGGTATTTGAGGATGAGTTTCCCCTTTTATATTTATATGTTTACATATATATATATATATATATATATATATATATATATATATATATATATATATATATACCACCTGGTTTCTTCTCCTTTTGTTTTATGTTACTTATTTTGCATTGGGATACTGCCCCATATGTTGGTGTACCCCCTAAATGTTGGGCTCACTTCCAATACATTATAATGGGCCATGTGATAACAGAGGTATCACAGCAAATGCCTAACCAAATAATGTGGTATCTCTTATGACACAGGAAAAGATTAATTGGTTGCACCTACCAGTAATCATCAGTGGAAGAAGGCACATTGCATCCAAATAGGAGCATGTGATGTGCAGTATCCATATTGGCATGTGGTCTGTAGTCAACTGCAAAACAGAAAGGAATGGCATCATAAATTACAAACACAATCTCACTTTATGCACTTGGATTAAAGATATCGATTTGCAATATGGAATTCCATATACACATTTTGTGCAGCATTAAAAGGAAAGGTTAAAACTAAGTAACTTCAAATAGATCTATATAAATTCACCAGTAAACCCCCAAAATAATGCAACTCTGAGTCCTCTGTCAAAAGAAACACAACATTTCTTTCCTTCTATTGTGTACACATGGGCTTCTGTGTCAGACTTCCTTCCTTCCTTCTCAGCTCAATCTAGTCAGTGGCTAACTCAGGATATGATTCAAAAAGCTTTAGTAAATATTTAAGTGAAAAAGGTACCAGGGCCAGATGGCATACACCTCCTGGGTTCTAGGGATGCACCGAATCCAGGATTCGGTTCGGGATTCGGCCAGGATTCGGCCTTTTTCAGCAGGATTCGGATTCGGCCGAATCCTTCTACCCGGCTGAACCGAATCCGAATCCTAATTTGCATATGCAAATTAGGAGCGGGGAGGGAAATTGCGTGACTTTTTGTCAGAGAACAAGGAAGTAAAAAATGTTTTCCCCTTCCCGCATATGCAAATTAGGGTTCGGATTCGGTTCGGTATTCGGCCGAATCTTTCACGAAGGATTCGGGGGTTCGGCCGAATCCAAAAAAGTGGATTCGGTGCATCCCTACTGGGTTCTAACAGAACTTAGTTCAGTTTTAGACCAGCCTCTATTTCTGATGTTGCCAGATTCGCTTTCATCTGGTATGGTACCTATGGACTGGAGAAAAGATGATGTAATTCCAATATTTAAAAAGGGATTACGCTCTCAGTCTGGCATTATAGGCCAGTAAATTTGACATCTGTGTTGGGCAAATTATTTGAAGGCTTGTTAAGGAATCACATTTAAAATGTTGTCCTAGTGAATGGCATTATGAGCAGCAATAAACATGGCTTTATGAAGGATAGGTCATGTCAGACAAATTTGATTGCTTTTTATGATGAGGTAAGTAAGATCCTGGACAGTGGGGGGGCAGTAGATGTGATCTATTTGGATTTTGCCAAAGCGTTTGATACCGTGGGCCAGTGTTGGACTGTTCCACAAAGTGTGACCTCCTAGCCCTCCACTCCTGACCTCCACCTCTTTCCCCGCTTGATCTGCCTCTTGCCCTGCCCACTCTGCCCACTTGCCCCGCCCACAAACGAGCGTGAAGTAGGTATGCACCGTGTGGGGGCGGGAGAGGGCAGAGAGGGGTTTGCTGGGGAGGGGGGCCTGCAACTGGGGAAGGGTGCCATTGGGGGTTTGTGGGTGCCCTGATGTGGCAGCCCCAGTGGGCCCTGCCCTGGCCCTGACCCCCCCCCAGTCCGACCATACCATGCCCCAGAAACGACTTCTTTCTAAACTAAGGTCTGTTGGGCTTAATGAAGTAATTTGCATGTGGATAGGAAACTGGCTACAGAATCTGTACAGAGGGTGGTTGTTAATGGTACATTCTTTACATTGAGTAAGGTTCTTAGTGGGGTCCCTCAGGGCAATCCCAACCTCTGTCTATATGTCTCTTGCTCTACATGGAATGATGTATGTAAATATGACCCTTTTAGCTGCTACTCTTCAAACAGACAAGACATAGGTATAAGGATGAAGTCATAACTTTTAATTTCATGAGTAATGACCTACACTGAATGGATATGCCTCATAGTGTGACAAATGAGGCACCTACAATGCTATCCAGCTAAAGTCTTGAGACTTTAAAGGAGTTGTTCACTATCAAACACTTTTTTTCAGTTCAGTTGGTTTCAGATTGTTCACCAGAAATATACACCTTTTACAATTTCTTTCTATTTTCTATTTGTGATAATGTTTCTAATACTGAAGTGTAGAGTTTTTTTTAATCTTCTAAAAAAAGCTTGGAGTGGGGTGGGGGTTGCCAACTCTGTTCTAAATTGATAAATTTAATTGATACATCTTTGTCCCTGCTGAGCACAATCCCTGAGTTTCATTACAGGCAGCTGTTAGAATTGAAACAATAGTTGCTAATATTCCACAGATACTGCTGATCAATGTTTCAACTAAATGTAGCAAATTGGAACAGTTCAGATGCTCCTGGGTGAGCTGCCAGACATGAATATTACATTTTAAACTTACATTTTGGGGAAACGATAAAAATTGGGGAACAATCTGAAAACAACTGAACTGAAAAAAGTGTTTGAAGGTGAACAACTCCTTTAAAGTCTAAGCCTAATTTGTCACACTATGAGTCATATCCATTCAGTGTAGGTCATTACTCATGAAATTAAAAGTTATGATGTCATCCTTATGCCTATGTCTTGTTTGAACAATCTGAAAACAAAGTGAAACAAGGTTAAGGTGAACAACCCCTTTAACCCATCAGTGATATTTCTGGCCCATACATATACAATGAACTCTGTGTGTGTAATTTATAATGTAAAATGATGAGAATAAAATTGTCTGGTCCACAAATAAGTTAGGGAACAATCAGCCCACTAGCTGGAAAAGGCTGGGAACCTTTATGACTATGAAGATTTTCATTCATCCAGGTCATGGTATATCTAGTATAGGTAAATCTAAAAACAACTGGACTTGCTGAGTAATCAATGAAGACGTTTCACTACTCATCCGAGCAGTTTCTTCAGTTCAACTGACTGGTGTGGGAAATTCTCGGCATATAAACTCTTCCACTAATCCAATCACAATGGCACATTGTAACTCTTCAAAGAGGTGACATTTGAACTGGGAACCTTTGTATAAAATGGATTTAATTAAAACACATTTAAATTTTTCCATATGTCCAAACGCTTCTCTGCAATTACATGCAAGGTAATATATAAAACGTTCCACACTACCACATTGCTGTACCCCTTAAGCCATGAAGAGAAGAGGAATGTGTTCATCTGTAAGGCACAGCTGGCCAGTCCCCAGAGAGCCACAAGTACTATAATTGTAATAACAATGCTTCATTTCCTAGCTGATATTGTTTGCAGGAATTAAATGCTCTGCACAAGGTCACATGGATGCAATATTAGATTCCACTATACCCATCGCCATAAAAACAACAAAATCCCTTCCTGTGAGGAAATCAGTGAAGTCCATTAGCAACACATATGGCGGGCAACACCATGTACAACTAAAGATGGCAATAGATTCAAAGATACCAGCGTAGGATTTCTGGAGCAATCAGACATTTTTTGAACCATGGCAATTGGTCATTCAGTTTATCGGACAGTTTAAAAGATTTATATTGGCTACTTATAATATCTCTGCATGTACAGATAATGATTTCAGTAGGAGATTATCACTGCTATTTGTCCAACATAACTTTCGTACGATTGCTGTCGTTCAATTAATGGACCGAGGATCATGCGATTTATTCCCTTTACTACTTTATATCGATCTGAATAGTTAGTTGCAGGTCAGAAGATTGGCTTGGATGATCGTTCGTCCGACATAGGCTATAATTTGCACATCTATGCCATCTTAAAGGGGAAGGAAACCTAGTCGGCGCAAACCCCCAAATCCCCCCTCCCGTTTGTTGCCCACCCTCCCTCCTCCCCCCTGGCCTACCCGTCCCGCTGGGCAAATGCCCCTAACTTGTTACTTACCCTTCTGTCCAGGGAGTTCACAGGCGACATCTTCTTCCACGCGATCTTCCTGCTTTGAACGGCGCATGCGCAGTAGGATCATTTCGCCGGTACGATCTACTGCGCATGCGCAGTAGATCCGTACCGGCGAAATGATCCTACTGCGCATGCGCCAAAACGCCGTTCACAGCAGGAATAAGATCGCGTGGAAGAAGATGTCGTCGGTGAACTCCCTGGACTGGACCTGCGCAGAAGGGTAAGTAACAAGTTAGGGGCATTTGCCCAGCGGGACGGGTAGGCCAGGGGGGAGAAGGGAGGGTGGGCAACAAACGGGAGGGGGGGTGGGGGGTTTGCGCTGACTAGGTTTCCTTCCCCTTTAAAGGAGAACAAATGTTGTACATTATGTTTTGTGCTTCTGTACCAGCCCAAGGCAACCACAACCCTTTAGCAGTAAAGATCTGTGTTTCCAAAGATGCCCCAATAGCTCCCCATATTCTTTTCTGCTGATTCACTGCACATGCTCTGTGCTGCTGTCATTTACTGAGATTAGGGACCCACTCAATATAATATACAGTACACATAGAATAGAAATGTCACAATATAAGGCAGATTAGTAATTAATACAGATAAATACTATAAGGCAGCACAGAAACCAGTGCAACTAGCATCAGAATTGAATAATCAGCCCTGTAGCATCAGTTTACATTACAGGCCAACCTCATTTTCTGCTTTATAATGTGCAATGACCCCTAAGCTTAGCAACAGCTGCTCAGAGCCCACTGAGCATGTGAGTGTCACAGACACTTTCCAAGATGGTGACCCCCCTGTGACAAGTTTGAAGTCCTGGATCATTGCTGCTATTGACAAGCTGAAACTTTAGGCTGGTGGAATAAGGTCATTATATAAAATATTGCATTTTTAGCCATATTCATTTTTAGGGGTTAGTTCTCCTTTAAAGCATGAAGAGAAGCAGTAACATTGTATGTTTAAGCTACAGTACATGCATGCATATAGGCTCATTTTCTGCACAGACAAAGGCTGTGAAACATATAACACTTTAGGATCGTACCAGGCAGTGAACCCATTTATGTTGGTTGATCGATAAAATACTATTTTTTTAATCGGTCTACTGCTGCAGAAATTGTTTAAAGGACCAGTAACACCAAAAGATGAAAGTAAATACAAGTATTGGATCTGTTATCCAGAATACTTGGGATCTGGGGGTTTTCTGGATAATGTCTATTAAAAAATTATTTAAACTTTAATTAACCCAATAGGATAGTTTTGCCTCTAATAGAGATTAATCAGATCTTAGTTGGGATCAAGTACAAGGTAATGTTTTATTATTGAAGGGAAAAAGGAAATCATTTTTTAAAATTTGAATTATATGATTATAATGGAGTCTATGGGATATATCCTTGCTGTAATTTGGAGCTTACTGGATAAGTGGTTTCCGGATGAGGGATCCCATACCTGTATTTAGCCCATGGCATTTTGAGTGCCTCTGCTCTCCAGTGGTGAACTGAAACAACCTTTTGCTTTTCTGGGTTATTCCTAGCACGGGCTGCATTTGCCAATGGTACATGGGAGATTTTAGGAAAGTAACATGACTTGGGGCAGCTGGGAAATTGACAATATGTCTATAGCTCCATGTCAGATTTCAAAATTGAATATAAAAAAATCTGTTTGCTCTTTTGAGAAATGGATTTCGTGCAGAATTCTGCTGGAGCAGCACTATTAACTGATTCATTTTGAAAAAAAAAATTTTCCCATGACAGTATCCCTTTAAATATACTGGATTGGAACTTAAATAGTATCATGGGCAAAATCTGTCCCAGTTGTTTTACAAACCATAATGACCATCTGTTCTCATCAAAACATCTAACCTACTTTGCCCATAGTTTTTGCTGAGGTTTGGCCCTGGCAATTGTAAGCAATTACTGCATAAACTCATGTTGCAGCATCTGTAAAAAAAAAGAAGCTATTTTTTCCCCATGTTTACTTCTATTACATACAAATTTGGTCAGAACAAAAAGTGCATGGGTAAGTGCACTGCTTGGAACCCCAAATAATGGCTGGATAACAATCTGACGAATCTGCTGCTGTACTGGGCCTCATTTTTTGTCTTTACTTTAAAGCAATCCTTTGGGCTGTTATTAGCAACAAAAATGATTGAAATGCTTAGCAATGCTTCCAGAGCACTACACTGTACTGCAATTATAGATCTCATCTGTTTCCAACATCCATTGATGAAGTGTTTGAAAACTCTATTAGTGTTTATTTATTATAAAACAAAAGTTCCCAGGCACTTACAGTGGATGCCAGACAGACCTCACAAGCAAAGTTTGGCATGTGCTTAATTCTTGTACTACTGTATACTGCTACACAGTGAAATCATAGAGACAATATAAAGGGGTTCAAATCATTAGCTAAACCTGCGAACATGAAAAATATATATTCTTATAATACACAAAAGCCATGAATTTCCTTTAAATTATATACTTAAAATACACAAAAGCCATGAATATATTGTAAATTATATCCTTATAAATGGTAAGTTCTGATGTCATCACTTATAAACGGTGAGTTCTGTTACATAACTCACTGAAACGTGAGTATTATAATAAATAAAGTACCCCCAGTTGGAAAATATGAGGATATTAGAAGTTACCTCGGAGTTCCATGACCGTGCCTTTGGCCACGTGTTTTTATATGGTCATGAAACTCCTTGGTGACTTATAATATCCTTATTATTCACTACAACAGCTCTTAGTGATGTCATCAGTTATAAACGGAGCTTAGTGATGTCATTTTTGCCATATGACTCACTAAAACTTGTGTATTATAATAAATAAAGTACCCCTTGTTGGAAAATTTGAGGATGTAAGAAGAAACCTTAGAGTTCCATGACCTGTATAAGTACTCAGCCTATGGCCTCATGCTTTTATATGGTCATGGAACTCCTCTGGGACTTTTAATATATAATATCCTTATATTTTACAATAGGGGGTACTTTATTCACTATAGAATCTGTTATTTAGTCAGGACAATAAAACATGGCAACATTTGTATCTACTTGCCCTCAACTACTATACTCATACAACCAAGCCTTTGAACCAGTATAAGTGTCAATTAGAGTAACATCCCGGTATTACTAGGAAGAACTATGACCATCTTTGGCAACTGCAGATCATTTAAGAGAACTGCAAAACTGAATGGTTGGCATCAAATGCTGAGATTCGTGTTATATCCAGAATCTCTATGTGAAGCCCATTATAGAAGCACATGAAAGACTCCACAGTTTCCCATCACGTTGTAGTAACACAGTTCATATGAGCCTTGTAATTGACAGAAGAGTCAGTGTTTAATATTTTTAGGGATTTATACTGTACAAGATTTCAAGACTTGTGATGAACTACAAAACACATTACAATAACATTCACTGCAGATGTATGTTAAAAGATTTCTAACAGAGATCTTTGAGAGCCAAGGCAGAAATCTTTCCATGATCCACACACTGCATTGTCACCTTCCAAGTCAATGAGTAATTAAATTTACACTCAGCCACGCACAGCTGCTTTACATCAATCATCATCTACGGGGAACAGGAATTGTTGTAATTTAAGTGGTGGCTACAAAGCAAATACAATAACTGACACAATCTTGATTAGCCAAATGATGATCCCTAATTATAGGAGCATGCATGAACTGGATATACCATATTCATCACATACAGGGAATCATGCTTGGAAAAAGAGCCTTCTGCATATTGTTGTTCGTGGGGCAGAAAATTAGGTTTCATGAACAACACAGATAAATGGTCCATAGGTAACTTTTTACTATCTGATAATAGCAGGTAGAGAGGTGTGGGTGAAAAGAACAGCAATAACCAGCTGGTATTAAGCAGTTAAACAATCAGCACTATTATATATTTATGTGTGTAAATAAATATATATATTCATACATACATATATAAATTTGGCCATGGGCGTCTTTTTCACAGTGAAATTTCGCTCATCGCTAATTTTCAGTGATGATAAATTGCTTCACCTGACCAATAATATTGACCAATAATATGCCAAACTAAAAGAACGGTGTTTTGCAGGATGACTCATATTTGCCAAAACAGCTAACATTTTACAAATGCTGCCAGGCATATGGCATGGTAGGCATGTGCCTACTAGGGCGCAAAGCTTGGGGGGCGCCAGGCACGCGCCTTCTCTGCTTCTTCTACCCCCTAGTCCGGTCCCTGCTCGCAGATGTACCGGCGTGTGTGTGCGCGCTGTTCCTTTGCATCTTTTCTGCTCATGCGCACTTTCTTCTTTTGCACGCATGCAAGCATTTGGTTGTTTCGCACATGCGCACATTAAGTATTTCGCGCATGCGCCCATTTTATTTTTTTCACGCAAGCGCGCCTCTGGGTGTTATGCTCGGCCAGGCTCCCTGGGTTGGCCCAGCACTGGCATACTTTAAGGGCACTCAAACACTGAGCAACTTCCTTTCATCTGTACTAAAACTACAACACCAAAAATTGCCTGACAGGAGCCTGTACTGTTACACCTCATAAGGTAGATGGCAATTTCAAGCATTTTTCACTATGCATGCTATGCTTTAGTTAAAGGGGTTGTTCATCTCTGAATTAACGTTTATTATGATGATGAGAGCGATATTCTAAGACAAATTGTCATTGGTCTTTATTTCTTCTTATTATTTGTGGTTGAGTTATATTGTTTTTTATTCAGCAATGTCCAAATTATCATAGCAACCATGCATTGATTTGAATGAGAGACTGGAATATGAATAAGGGAGGGTCTGAATATAAAAGAGGAGAAATAAAAAGTAGCAGTAACTATTAGGGGTGAAACTATAGACGAAGCAGACACTGCGTCTGCAGGGGGGTCTAGGAGGTATAGGGGCCCCATGAGGCCCCAATTAATGTGCTATTTCAACATATTTTGGTAAAAAATTATTAACTCTGGGGGCCCTAAAATTAATTTGCTGTGGGACCCAGTAACATCTAGCTATGCAACTGTTAACTATACATGTGTAGCATTGTTTTTTTAGATGGGGTCAGTTTGAAAGCTGGAAAGGGTCAAGAGAATTAGGCAAATAATTCAAAAACAATTTAACAAAATGAAGACCAATGGAAAAGTTGCTTAGAATTGGCTATTCTATAACATACTAAAAGTTAACTTAAGGGTGAACCACTTTAATAAAAAAAAATTGTAGCAATAATAAAGTTAGCTGCGGAAATAAAGAATACCTCTTATTTTAAAATTCTCAAACCCACAGCATCCTGTAGGCAAAATAAAAAAAACTCAATGGAGAACAAGAAGCTGAATAAAGCTGGCAAAACTTAAATCTTACTTTTGGTCCAAAAGTGGTCCTATTTGCCTTTTAGCCAAAACCATAAACCAAAGCCCCCTGTTTGTAGCACATTATAAAATTAGCATTATGTTGTAACAGGCAGTTAAATGACAGTAATTATCCTTAAATATTATACAATATTATAATATGTTACAATGCAGCATAAAAAGATGAATGAGAGTCATACAATGGAAAGTATTGGCCATTAAATCATAGAGGGATGACACAAAGCCAGACTGCTTCAGTAGCTGAACATCTACAAGATAAACGATCCATTAATGTGTTTTCTTACTTCACAAACATTGTTATATTTCTGCTCCAACTGTGAGTAAGCACAGCATCCTAGAATATATGGAAATATCACTATATTAATAAACATAGCATAGCATCTGGCTTGTGACTAGCACTCACTTCAGTGTTGATTTTCTATATTGTAAGTCTCATCATATTCCTGAGGTCTATGTTGACTTATCTAATTTACGAAGTGGAATCCATTTACATTGGGAGTAGATTCAGTGCCAGCATAAGGATCCTTTACATATTCATATGTAAAAGCATAGAATTAACCTGATTTACAGAGTTATATAATTATATACATGAGGATATATACTGTAGAGAGAACAAGCCTAATTGTTAGTCTGTATTTATATTTTGTATTTGTATAGTGCTACTTATGCAAGCGGTGCTGTACAGCAGAATAATAATAATAAAAAGGTTGTGGGTTACTAACCCTGCTTAAAATTTGCCTCTTTTTATTATATTAGCCCATTTTCTCTTTACATAATGGATTGTAAAAAAACAAATGTTTTGTTTCATACACAGAGCATATGATAGATAGATGTGGGCCATGTGATACCACACTAGCTGCCATCATGTCAGAGTAAGCTTTCCACCTGGCCGCTTTTGACAGCCGGTTATTTGAAGGGCTGTCCGGGTCAAAACTTCCTTCCCGGTTTTCCAAATTAGGAAAACCGGGCAGGATTCCCCATGATTGACACGGCGACATAGTGGTCCGCCCCCCGCTGTGTCACGACCCTGCCCGGTCTCCACCATCAAGAAAGGTGGCAATCCTATGTCAGAGGCCTGAAATTAAAACAACAGCTACCATTATATTAAAGCTAGTACAGGTATGGGGTTCGTTATTTGGAAACGTGTTATCCAGAAAGCTCAAAATTATGGAAAGGCAGTGTCACATTTTATCCAAATTTTTAAAAATGAAAGCTTTTTCCTTTGTAACAATAAAACAGTACCTTGTACTTCATCCCAAACAAAAGATATTATTAATCCTTACTAAATGAAGATATCCAGTGATCCAATTTTGGCTGACAAAATGGCTTAGGCTGGCTCCAAAACGTGTTCCTGTCGTCCCACACAAATCTTGTAGTGAATAACCAAACAAGGTGAAAGAAGCCTCAAAAGCAGAGCTTTGCTGCAATTAAATTTATTGGTTTTTGTGCCACTACATGTTTCGGGCCACAAGCCCTTTATCAAGTCACTTGATAAAGGGACTTGAGCCCAAAACATGTAGTGGCACAAAAACCAATAAATTTAATTGCAACAAAGCTCTGCTTTTGAGGCTTCTTTCACCTTTTTTTGGTTATTCACTATAAGATATAATTAATCCTTATTGGAAGCACAACCAGCCTATTCAGTTTATTTAATATTTACATAATTTTCTATGGTATGGTATGAAGATCCAAATTAATTGAAAGCTATAGTTCAAAAAAGGCGAATGCTATGAAACTATATATAAACACTGGAAAACATTCCAAGTAAAATAAAATCTACCAAAGCCAGCAGAACAAGATACTTAAAAAATGTCACATTTGTTTTATCCAGTGTGTTTGCGCCAATGCTGCCATAACTGCCAACACAATTCATTTCAATTTTTCATTGTAAGAGCGTAATAGGCTTTGGTGAAGGCCATCTCCCGCTAGCAACATGACTACTGAACAGCTTTATCAGCTTTGTTGTTCCCTGTGCAGTCTGCAGAGCATCACGTTGTAGATTCAAGCTGTCACCATGACAATTGGAAGGAATGTGTTTACTGGTCAGTCATGTAAGTGCAAGTGAGCGTATGAAGATGACAGGCACATTTCTTGGCCAAGTGGCTTGCTGTCAGACTCGATCTTTCCCACAGTGCCTCTACAATATCCTTCAATCAAAACAGGCTCTTTGCAATAAATTACACCGATTTATAAAAATTTAGTTTTTTGAGTGCATAATTAGGAAGTATTCTTGCCATTTTTATTTTCATCTAAGGACTAGTGATGAGTGACTTGTTTCGCCAGGCATGGATTCCCAGTGAAATTCCACACTTCACCATCTACAACATTTTTTTGCGAAACTGCGCCAAAAATCCACCATGAAAAATT
The DNA here is from genome assembly GCA_038501925.1 of Xenopus petersii. Lineage (NCBI taxonomy): Eukaryota > Metazoa > Chordata > Amphibia > Anura > Pipidae > Xenopus > Xenopus petersii. Next base: position 168,915,161 of record CM076673.1, read on the forward strand.
TCACCCGACAAAAAAAGAAATAACACTCATTGACTTTAATGCTCTTGGAGTGAGAAAAAATGATTGCGTACTTAAAAAAAATTTACACCTATTGACAATGCAAATTTGTCGGCAAAGTGAAATGGGACAGATACGCGCATCACTACCAAGGACAACTAATCATTCACAGGCATACAAACCACTACTGAAAGAATAACAAATAGGGCCATTTAAGAAAAAAATTAAAGGGGCTGTCCCATATTTTCACAGGAGTCTGTTTTACTTTGAGATACAATATGTACTGTGTTAATAACAAGGGTTAAGCAGTGTTAATGTTACACTATGGGGGGTATGTGCAAGACTCTCTGTCAGTCACATACACAACCTAAAGTGATTGGTGCAGGACTGTATAAGGGGCAGACTAATTGGAATTGACCATTTACAGGCAGAACCATGGCAAAATATAAATCTGGTTAATATTTTAAACCTCTTTATTTCAGAAATAATAACATTCATAGAGGGAAAAAAGCCGTTTCTGGGTACATCAGGACAATTTTTTTCATGTAAAATCCAGGAAAACATTACTTAAAGGGAATCTGTCATTTTAAACTTTTATTTATTTTTTTTTGCATTTTTATAAAAAACACACATCCATAAACAGTCTGGCAAATAAAATGTTAATCCACAAATCCATGCATAAGTTATTTTAGTTTGTATTTTGTCATGGGGGCTTCCATTTCTGCTCATTACACATTCATCCTGTGCTGCTCTAACAGCAGGCACAGCATTACCTGTGTGCTTGGAGGCAGCCACTCTGTAATGAAAAGCCAGGTCGCACTACGACATGAGAATCTAGCTGTACACTCCCCCTCCCCTCTCTGCCCATGCGTGTGATGTTTGGAGGAGAGCGGTCACATGGTTTGCAGGGAAGCAATTACTTTCACTTTCCTACGTCCTGCTCTACAGCTGCACTAGCAGCCCCTCCTCCCACAGACACTATCAAAGCTCCAGCCGTTTCTGTAAGTTTGTTCTTTGCTTTCCTTTGGAGGGGGGAGCTTTCTCTCCTTGCTGCCTTCCTAGTTTTTTTACATCGCCAAACGAGCGGATCTTTCCCCGATATGCCACTAACGGCATGGCTATATCGGGGGTAATTCAAACGTTCGGCCAAGGGGCTCCGACGGGTCGGTTGGTTAAAAATCCAACCTTCCCGATCGATATCGTGGCCAGATATCGATTGGAAAGACCCGTCGGAAGCCCCCATACACGGGCAGATAAGCTGTCAGATCGGTCCAAACGACCGATATCAGCAGCATTATCTGCCCGTGTATGGCCACCTTTACTGCCTCCTTTCTCATGAGCTATTTTAACCCTTCCTAGACTTCCTCTTAAGTTTTCCTGGTTTTCAAGTATGTCCTTATTTTCTCGTTTTTTCTATTCCCTGTCATCAGTCCTGGGAGTGTACTCCTGTGTTTCTGCCATTCATTTTTGTGTAAACAAATATAAATAAACTATCTATATAAAATATTTTTTCCAGTGCCCAAAATGAATTGTGTGTGTATTTATATTTATTTATTTTTGAAACGTAAGTGGGGGCAGTGATCACAGGACTATATTATTATTTATATGTTTGTATGCAGGATTTCAGTCCTTCTGAAGTGGTGTCAGTGAGAGCTTATCTTGATTCCTGCCTATTGTTCAATTGACAGGCTCAGCAGACAAGGCTCTATTTACATTACAGCAGCTTGTAGGAGGGAGGGGTAATGACATCACTTCAACTTGCAGTGCAGCAGTAAAGTGTGACTGAAGTTTATCAGAGCACAAGTCACATGACCTGAGGGCAGCTGGGAAATGTCAAAATGTCTGGCCCCATAGCAAATTTTAAAATTAGATATAAAAAAATCCATTTCTTGTTTTGAAAAACGGATTTCAATGCAGGATTCTGCTATAGTAGCACTATTAACTGATACATTTTGTAAAACACATGTTTTTCCACGACAGTATCCCTTTAAAGGGGTTGTTCACCTTCGAAACACTTTTTTCAATCCAGTTGATTTTAGAATTTTCCACAGAAATAAAGACTTATTTCAATTACTTTCTATTATTTCTTTTTTTTACTGTTTTTCCAAAATCTAAGTTTAAAGCTGAATGTTTGTATCTCTGGTGTTTGAGTCTGGCAGCTCAGTAATTCAGGTGCAGACTCTAGACTGTTACAATTTTGCAACAATTAGTTGATACATTTCTCAGCAGCATCTCTGGAATATTAGCAACTATTGTATCAATTCTAACAGCCGCCTGTAATGAAACCCAGAGATTCTGCTCAGCAGGGACAAAGATAAGAAATGTATTAACTAAATGTATCCATTTAGAACAGTTTACAGGGTCGGTGACCCCCCCCCCCTTCCCAGAGCTGCTTCAGAAGGGGAAAAATTACACTTTATACTTCAAAATTAGAAAAACAGTCTCACACAGTAAATAGAAAGTCATTTGAAAAAGTATGAAAACAACTAGTTGTTCGAAGATGAACCACCTCTTTAAAATCAGGGAAATGCACCCATTGAAATGCATTATAAATTGGTGGGACCACAAATAAAAAATGCGGGAAAACTTAAAATCAGGGTACTTAAAATCAAGGTTTCACTGTATTTCAGTAAGATTTAGGTACTTTAGGAAAGGAATGTTCTAAACAGCAGACATAAGGAAATGGCACATTTCTGTGACTCCAGTATCGCCCTATTAAGACTCCAGTGACATTATCACTGTACTGTGATGATTTCCTGTGCTCACTTCCTTGTAGCATTCACAATTATAGTATATAATTAGGTTCTTCTAGTTGAATGTCTCTGTTCAATAAATGCGGATTTGCTGGAGTGTATAATTAGAAACCCCAATGTGAGCTTGTTTTAAAAAAATTATACTCTCTACATTTGCTGCATGAGACAATGAAAATTGCTTTTAAAAATGCATGTGATATACATACTGTGCCCCTCTATATATGGTGAGTAACTGGTAATAATTATGCATTCTCTATACTTAAATGTCTTTAGCACTTGCCTTATTCAAACCTAATCTACCTTGGTAAATACAAGTCCGTTTCCCCCCTGTAATTTGCCTTTGAAAGCTTTCCATTACCAAAATCCAGAAGGGGGATTACTATTGCTGAAAAGTAAGCCAAACTGCAACTGCTGCTCCCATTAGGCCTATGATCAATTACGTATGGCAAGGATATGCCAATAGACTTAAAAGGGAAATGATACAATTATATTCCACTCACACCCAAAAGCAAAGGCTTGCGCCTAAAAAGCATACTTTCCAACTGTCCCGTTTTTAGAGGGACAGTCCCTCTTTTGACAGCTCAACGCACAGTTCCTCTTTTGTACTGGAAAGTCCTGTTTTTCTCTGCACTGTAAAGCCAGAAAACTGTAATAACTGAAAAACGCCACAGAAATATGTTCAAACTTTCATCACCTGCCTAATTTTGCATGGTAATTAGGGGGTGTGGTCGTGTCCAAAATGTTGGGAGGTATGCTAAAAAGGGGTTATTCTTATCATAGACAAAATGACAGGTTCACAGTAAATGAAGTCATGAACAGCGGCAGTGGTGTAACTATAGAGGAAGCAGACCCTGCTGTTACTGGGGGTCCGGCCTGCGGTGTCAGCTTCCTCAATAGCTTTCAAATTTCCCTCCCCGTCACTCTTCTTCTTTGCGCCTGTGTGAGCATGCAGCGTAAGGTTTCCATCCCCTGGGCAGGGGATGGTTGTGATGCTCTGGGACCATGACACGCGGGGGCGGGCAGTGACGTCAGGGGTGTTGTGGCCAGTCACCATGTCAATCATAGGAAATCCTGCCTTATACCCTCTGGTACTTATAATAGGCACTTTTGAATGAAAGTAGCTTTTTATGCAATATAAGTTATGGGATAATTTTTTGATTTTTTTTCTTTTATCATGTGCCCTTAGAACTGAGGGCTGTATGCCAGTAAATGTGACCCTTGTTTTTGTTTGGCCATTTCTATACTGTAAATGTAAGTTTTCTAGCAATCTTATGTAGCCTAAGCTAAAGCTACCAAATCACCATACTGGTTCACTGTATTATGGTACATCCCCTCTGCTGTACATCTGGAGGAGAATATGTGCACAGAGATACCTTGGGGTGAATGTGCTGATGGTAATCTGTGTATACCCATCCTTTTGCTGGGTGGGGGAGGAGCTTCAGAAAGTTTGCTTTGCCTTGAAACTGGACATTTTAAAATACTCTGTTCCTCAGTATTAATATATTGTAATCTAAATCATTCAAAGATGTACAGTAGCATCCTGATTTTACATCCAGGTTTCCTGGAATAGACACTGTTTTCTCAGGGGAAAAGTAAAATCAGGGATCTACTGTAAATTGATTTATTTAGTGTAAAATAGATGTGCAAGGTGTCATAGACAACCTGTGCAGTATATACTAAGGATACACTGAATCTTCAGGATTCTGCCTTTTTCAGCAGGATTCCATTCGGCCAAATCCTTCTACCTGACCGAACCAAATCCGAATCCTAATTTGTATATGCAAATTAGGGGTGGAGGGGGAAATCACATGACTTTTTGTCTCACAACAGGGAAGTAGAAAATGTTTTCCCCTTCCCACCCCTCATTTGCATATGCAAATTAGGATTTGGTTCCGTATTTGGCCGAATCTTTCACGAAGGATTCGGGGGTTCAGCCGAATTTAAAATAGTGGATTCGGTGCTTCCCTAGTATATATCCAGTAAATATAATTTACCGTACCTTTATCTCAGAAATATTATTACACAACAGCCTCCATACTGGATTTTTTTTTTTTTTAAATACCGATTACTACGGCAACCTCTGACTGTGTCTGCCTCTCGAGACATGTCCTTGAGACATGTCCTTTGTAAATACTTTAGTTAGTGCTACTGCCACAATAGAAGTGTCTATTGTTCCACCTCACAAGAATGCAAAAAAAATATATATAATAAAGAAAATAATAAATAAGAAAACACTCACAGTTCACCTCAGTCCCAAGGTGCATAAACCAAGAACATTGAATCCAAGAATGTGAGGGTTTCCAAAAATAAAGAAACGAGTAAGTGCCCCTATAGGCACGAAACGCGTTAGGCCTTCATGTCCTAATACATGTCCTTTGTAGCTTACTAGATATTGGATGTATGAACTGTTCACACAAAGACAAATATCAGGCAGAAGCCAACATCTAGCACGTGAAAGAAAATGGGTTAATACCAATATCATGCTTTACAAGTTAAGCCAAAGTTTAAATTATTTTAGCCTCCACCGTTTCATCTGGGTAATTTTATTTCACCTATTTCATTTTCGGATGTCTGTCTGTGCTATTTAACCGATTCTACCAACACGTCGATTGATGAAAAAGTCAGTAAACCTTATCTACAGTATATGGAAAGCCTCTCCTGTCTGTTTAGCTGATGCACAAAGGAGGTCACTGCTTTTCATTAGTTCAAAATATTACTTTTGCATATTTGTAATTATCCAGTCCTTGCTGCCATATTGTCTACTCATACATCATGTTCTTCCTGCCTTCTGTTTTAAAAGGATAGCTCATGTCAAAACGATTTTAATTAAGATGTGCACATTGATGGCCTGACATGTTCTTTCAGTTTGTTCTTCATCTATGAAACTGGACATGTATTATTGTTATCTGGGCTGTGCAATACCAGTCAAAGCAAAAAAGGAAAACCAGATTTATATTAAGGATATATTTTATTGTTAATATTTTTTAGACTATGTTCTATTTCCCTTCCTGTCTGTTATTCTTGCCCCTAACTATATTTATTGCCTTCTCTTCAACATACTAAAACATAGCCTTTATCTTAAAAAATAATTTAAAATTTCTTCCTCTCCATTCTTATATGGTTGCTAAATGATTGTGTTATCATATCTCTACTCTTCTCGCAATATGGGGCTCTAAAATTTACCAGTGCAACCGCCCACAGTAACCAATCAAATATTTGCTTTGCTTTTCTTATTGTAGTAGTGATGTCATGGCCCTCGCTTGACCCAAAGGCTGGTATTGGGAAATAAAGAAGGATGCCGCAATATTCATTAGTGACAAACACAGGCATGGTTCGGCTTTAAAGAAGACTTCTACACTTTGGGACAGTTACTGCCCGTGAGCAATACACAGACTGCCTAGTTTAGACCAGTGGGTAGGGGCAGTCTAAAGGTCAGTTAGGGTAGAATTTGGGGTGAACACTCCTTTACTGCCATACATATTCTTGAAAATAAAGCTGAACAGTATTTTCATATATCAGTACCCATGTTATGAAAGTTGGAACGCAAAAGAGGCTGTTGTTTTTTCCCTATTGAGACTGTCACTGACGGGTTGTATAACTCAGAAAGGAAGAAAAAGCAGCCAGAAATGAAGTCAGACCATGTACAGAGCAAAGCCAACAGGTGATGGTAAAGCACCAACAAAGCAAGCAGATGAAGAAGGAATAACTATGGGGAACAGATGGAAGCAGCAGTTCCTCCAACAGTAAATAAAGCTGGCAGCATTACAATCATTACAGGGACAGCAGGTGGAACAAGAAGAAAGAAGTTTGCAGGGACTGTTGTTTTTAGGCTTTTCTTTTGGTGAAAACAAACCAGAAACTCTTGAATGCAGAGTCGGAATGGCCCACCGGGATACCAGGAAAACTCCCGGTGGGCCCAGGTTTCAGTGGGCCTCTTGCTTCTAACCATTTGGCCTATTTCATGGTCATTACATATTTCTTTATGGGAACAAAGAGGCTTAATAAAGGAGGAACAGAGTATAATAAGTAGAGAAAAGAGACTATGAGCATAAAGAGGTTGAGTGAGGAGAGGAGGTATAAAAGTTTGGAAAGTGGACCCTCAGCCTAAGGTTTTCTGGTGGGCCCCTGGTATCCCAGTCCGACACTGCTTGAATGCATATTCTATACCATTACTGCCATGTTAGTTGCCTATTGCCTAACCCATAGAGCAGAGTTGAAGCTAACTATTCTTCTCATCTCAGAATGCCCTTCTGTTCATGTCCACTAGGGTAAACTGAAGAGCTTGTTCAAAACTGTATTTGTATTGTACATGTTTTAAATATACTGTACATCTTACATTTACTGGCAATTTTATCAAAAGTGTGATTTTAGAACTCACCACAGAAAAACTCACTCACTTCCTATTGTATTTTTAAGAGCAGTTTTATCGTATGGTGAACTCCATTGATAAATGTGATTCCAAAAATCCCAAAGGAATGAATAGAAAGTGAGGGAGTTTTTCGTGGTGAGTTCTAAATTCATACTTTGATAAATCTGTCCCTTAAAGAGGTGGTTCACCTTTAAGTTGACTTTTAGTATTTTATAAAATGGCTAATTCTAAGTAACTTTTCAATTGGTCTTCATTATTTATTTTTCATATTTCTTTATTATTAATTAGGCTTTTTCTTCTGACTCTTTCCAGTTTTCAAATGAGGGTCTATTCCAGTCTCTTTCTAAAATCAATGCACAGTTGCTAGGGGTAATTTGGATCCTGGCACTCTAATTGCTGGAATTGCAAACTGGAGAGTGAATAAAAAGCTAAATAACTCTAAAACCACAAATAATAAAAAATTAAAACCAATAGAAAATTGTCTTAGAATATCACACTCTCTATACCTCTCTAACTCAAAGGTGAACAGCCCCTTTAATGCATCTTCAAATGTACAAAAAGATCTCCCTTCTTACGGACACCTATCAGGCATATTATGATTACTCATAGTAAAATGCTCTTCTCTTCATTTGTTTGCTTATCAGGCATAAAACATTTAAATATAAACCAACAGGTTAAATAAAAAACCTGTTCAATGAAGATGAATTAAGTAGCTAGTAACTGACAGAAAGCCAATATCTTAAAGACTGCTGGGTAATACTTTACATGAGAATCTATATGCATTTCTCTTACCACCATGACTCATAAACCCCCAAGAAACACTTTGTTATCTAGAATCCAAGTTCCTTTCTTTCGATTGTTTTTGCATTCGAAAGATGAAATGCCCTGTAGGAACTAGTTGACATCAGCTAAAAACCTACCACTGGAACAGAAAACCTTTGAATAATGCTAAAGAAAATTGCAACAATTTATCATTCTTACCTACATAGGCTTCATCATCCACTGGCAGCCGGTAAGACTTGCAAAGATACGTGTCCGACTGCAAAATAAATGAACAGTTCTTAGTAGAAAATAAGCATCCGTCTTCTTTCTTCTCATTGTTAAACATGGATCATTACAAAAAAGGCACAAAGTGTTTAAGCAAACAGCCAGACTTATGTACTTTGTCTCAAAGAAAACAATCATAGGAAAAGAAAATATATTGTGTGTTAATAAGTCTTCTTGAAAAGGCATCTACTAGTACCAGCTTCATATCGAAAAGGAGAGAGGAGTTGGGATGCAAATAAGGTGACCTTGGTATAAATACTATTACACAACATAAAATGCAATTTGCAGCATTACCAAGGCAATATCTGCTCTGAGCTAAATAAAAAACATGCAAGGATAAAATACCTGTGTCATTTGCTAGAATCTGATGTATCAATTAATTTGTAATTTCAACTGGAGCCAGTGGCGTAACTAGATGTTGCTGGGCCCCACAGCAAATTAATTTTAGGGCCCCCAACATATCCAGTGTTTGTCCTGTTTTACCAATATATGTTCAAATTGCTCATCAATGAGAGCCTCATGGGGCCCCCTGTACCTCCTGGGCCCCCCTGCAGCTGCAGGGTCTGCTTCCTTTGTAGTTACGCCCCTGACTGGAGCTGTAACCCTGTGCTCTTGCCCACAGGCTTGCTCCAGTCTTCACCTCAATACTTGTGCATATTTCATGCTTATGGGCAGATTCTCTGAGATGCAAATATAGAGAATAACTTTCCAGGCTGAAATCTTCATTGTGATATAAGGATGCTGGGTTTTCATTTGGATGGGTTGAACTTGATGGACTTTGTCTTTTTTCAACCTTGCATAATGCAGCATGATTCCAGGCAGTTCCACCTGATATATACTATAGATCTGGGCACAACTGAAACAACATTTGTTTTTGGTCCGACTCAAAAAGGTTCAGAGTCACAATTTGCAGTCTATGATAATCAAGTTGACTAGCTGAACGAATCTAAGAGCAATGTGAAAAGTAGCCAATCCAAAGCAGACTGGTTATAAATGCAAGACAACCTAAACATTAATTAGAATAAAAAAAGAGGTAGATAAAAGTAAAGCTACTTCTGTCTACTCTATGTTTATATTGCTTACCAATAAAGTCAATGACGGGCACAAGCAGGACAAGCAAAAGATATAGAACAATGTGCTTTGAATGATATCTCTCTGGTATTCAGACAAATGTGGACACGTCTAGCACATGCCTGGAAATGAGTAGTTATTGCTTCTAAGATTGACAGAGTAGCACTTTCACATGACAAATTCAAAGAACCGGCTTGCTTTATCCATCCATGGCCTTTAAAATCCCAGTCATTAATCATACACAATAGACAGGACCAGCAGGAAATCAATGGAGAAGTTGAACACACAGCGGTGCAACATTAAATGATGTGGTCGGGGCAGCTCTCTCATCAAAGGCAGCAAACATATTATTACCTTTCTAGAAGCCTCAGGTGTTTTTACCAATAGTGTTCCATTACTAATGTGGTATTGTAAAACAAGTTAATACACATGAAAAAGATAATGAAAAATGGAAAAATATGTAATTTTAAGCAGCTTTCCAATATGCAATGGCTACGGAACGCAGTCTCTCTCTATATTTTATATTCACTGCGAGTTGGGTTCTGACTCTTCGGGGTAGATTTATTAAGGTTCAAATTTTTTTTTTGGTCAAAACTCACAAATTTGAATTTTAAACCACCAACTCGAATTTGAATACATATGCGAGATTTAGCACACCTTCACCCTGGAAATAGTTCTAGTTCGAATATTCGCCGCCTAAAATATGTCGAGTTCATTTACAAGTCAATGGCAGAGGTACGTTGAACCATTTGAAGATGTTAATAGCGTTCCTGAAATTCAAGTTTTTTGTTCAGAGGAAAACTCAGATCAGAATTCGATTTGAATTTTCGGGTTGTTCGTATTCGACCAAATATTAGATGTTCGAGTTTTTTCATAAATAACCTCCCATTCGAGTTGTGAGTACATTTGAATTTATTAAAGTTCACATAACTTCGAAATCCGACCTTTGATAAATCTGCCCCTTAATCAACTGGATAGATAAGATAGTGCCAACCTAAATATTGAGTATTTTACATATAACAGTATAATATCCATTATCCAGAAACCCTTTATCCAGAAAGCTCTGAATTACGGGAAGGCCCTCTCCCATCGCAACACTTCGCCAGGTGTAGATTCGACAGAACAACGCTAATTCACTAAAATCCAAAGTTGCGTCCAGGGCACCGAACGATGGCACCATCGTTATTGCGGCAAACAAAAGCGAAGTCGCTCTAGCATTGCCTAATTTGCATACGCAGGAAGTTAAAGTTAAATGGACGTATATGTTGCAGCCAATACATTACACTAAACAAGCCTGGGAAACCCTAATAAAAAAATAGAGTTGTTATATTGCCCTACACATGAGCCCAGTGTATAGTTTATGTGCCATATGTTAGGAAATGTAGGGGGGAAGCTGGGTACCCCAGAAAAATTTACGCTCTTTTGCAGGATATCACCCTGAAAAATGTACAGTCACCAGTGGTTTTTTGGGAATCTTCAACTATTTTTTGAGGAAGTCCTATCTACTCTATTGCACTTCACCTGGTCTGAGGTGCCGAAGTCTGGCACAAGAGGTAACGTTCAGTAAAATCCGCATCTTAGTTAATTTGCGTAGTTATGTCCCTTCGCCAGAGCGCAACTTCGGCAGGCGCAAGGGAGCGAATTACCGCTAGATTCTATCTTCTTCACTAGAGAAGTTACGCCTGTGCCCGTTACTAAATCGGCGAAGTAACGAAATGACGTCACACTGGCGAATTTTGCTAACATTAATCACTTCGCCCTTTAGTAAATCTGCCCCACAGACTCCATTTGAATCCCGTAATATAAATTTGTTACAATAATTCCATTATCTCTGTAATATAAAATAATTCTTTGTACCTAACTATGATAGAATTAATCCTTATTGGAAAATAAATAATCCTATTGGGCTTATTTAATGTTTAAATGACTATTTAGTAATAGTCATTACTAAATGACTGTCATGATAAAACAGTACCTTGAACTTGATCCTGAACTGAGATATTATGAATCCTTATTGAAGACAAAACAACCGAATTTGGTTTATTTAATGTTACCATATTTTAGCAGACTTAAGGTATGGATATCCAAATTAAAGAAGGACCCCTTATCCAGAAACCCCCAGGTTCCGTGCATTCTATAATTAATCCAAACTAAGATATTATGCAATCTTATAAGAGGCAAAACAATCCAATTGGATTCATTAAGGGGCAGATTAATCAAGGGTCGAATTTCGAAGTAGAAAAAAACGTTGAAATTCGACCATCGAATAGAATCCTCCGACATTCGAATTTGAGGATTTTATACATCGTACGATCGTACTCCGATCATACTTTGAATCGAACAATTCGAACGATTTTATCAAAAAATTCTTCGACTTAAAAAAACTTTGCAAAACACACAGGAGGTCCCCCATAGGCTAAACAGCAATTCGGCAGGTTTAAGTTGGCGAAGTATTGAAGTTGAAGTTTTTTTAAAGAGACTTTGATTATCGAATGGTCGAATAGTGGAATGATTTTACTTAGAATCGAAGGTCGAAGTCGTAGTAGCCTATTCGATGGTCGAAGTATCCAAAAATTACTTCGATTTCACTTCGACCCTTGATAAATCTGCCCCTTAATGTTTAAATGACTTTCTGGTAGACTGAAAGAAAGTGTAAAAATAAAAACTTGTCAAATAGATAGGCTGTGCAAAATAAAAAATATTTCTAATATAGTTAGTCAAAAATGAAATGTATAAAGGCTGGAGTGAACAGATGTCTAACATAATAGCCAGAATCCAACTTTCTGCTTTTCAGCTCTATAACTCGGAGTTAGACTTGAAGGGGGGCCACATGGGACATAACAGTGAGTTTCCAATTGATCCTCAGCATTCAGCTCAGATTCAAAAGCAAACAGTTAAGGCCCTTACTGCCTGGTAACCAATCAGTGGAAACCAAGAGAGCTGCAAAGCAGGAAATAGTGTTCTGGCTCTTATGTTAACCATCCAGTCACTCCATCCTTTATACATTACATTTTTGGCTAACTAATTATATTATAAACATGTTTTATTTTGCACAGCCTGTTTACCCAGTTTTTATTTTTACTGAACAATTTATTTTAGGTATGGTGATCCAAATTATGGAAAGACTCCTTATGCAGAAAATCCTGGGTCCCAAGCAATCTGGATAACAGGTTCTATACCTACTGTAGATCGAAATTATGACTAAATAAAATAAATAAATCCACAGAAGTCGACGGCTGTGTTTCTTTCTCTCTCTCTGTTAACATTCCCATTATTCTTGGAAGTGCCAGTGTAGAGTTGACTGGAAGCTGATAAATATTTCATGTGCAGTCTGTATTGTTTAGCATTAATGTGAAAGAAAAAGCCAGCGTGGCCAAAATCTCTTCAAATGGACAGATAATATATTGTTTCTTTTTTCTAAATAAAGTATATTTTAATAAATAAAATAAAATAGAGCTGGTACCCAAGATAATTTAAGGCTATGCTTAAAGGAGTATAAATTCTAATTCCACAAAACAGAAATAATGCTGTGTCAAAATTTGGACCAGGGAAGGTGTAGATAAAGATAAGAGCAAATGAAAGAGAACAGGTTACATACTAGAGATAATATACTTCTGACAGGTATACAAAGTTTCACTCAAGAATAAAAGACATGAAATCAAAATATAAAAGTAACAGCATATGAGGAATCAATTGGATACCCATGTTAGCATGCATAATATGCTCTATTATACAACAATAACTAGATAAATGTATGAGGTATTATATAGGTGTTCGCATATATTATTATTATTCGATACATGGCTTAAGCATCTATTATATGTAGAACCCTAATTAATTTTTGCTCTCATAGTTCCTAGAAGGCTTATTATATATGGTAATTTATACAGTTATAGGATCTCTCATACAGACACCCAATATCCAAAAAGTTCAGAGTAAGAGGAAGGCCATTTCACATAAGAGTCCATTATAAGAAAAAAAATATAAAACAATAATGTTTTTTTTGTATTTGATGGCAGGGTCGGACTGGATGGCTTGGGGCCCACCGGGGCTACTGCCCCAGGGCCCCCCTCCGGCCTCCGCTGCCGCTCTAGTGCACCGCGTCGTGTCTGGCCTGGCGGGGCCCACCGGGTTTTTTCCCAGTGTCCCGCCGGCCCAGTCTGACACTGTTTGATGGTAACTAAATTGCATGAATCCATATTGATGGCAAAACAATCTGAGTTTATGTAATGCTTAAATGATTTTTTGCAGGTATAGTGATGGAAATTACAGAAATATCCAAGCAGCAATGAACTAGGGCTAAGCAGAAGAGGCATGTGCCTAGGGCACAAAGGTAAAAGTGTGCCAGGCATGTACCTCTTATCCCTGGCTGCCCCTAGTTCCTGCATAGGTTGGACACATGGAATTTCTGCCTCCCTCTCCTGGCCAATTGCCAAAACCAAAAAATTGCTAGTCCGAGCCTTTTAGGATGGCATAGACGGGGTCATGCTAAAATAGTGCCATTTGTCCCAAACATATATATGTCTTTAATGGCACTGCCATTAAATAATTTATTTATTTTACACACTTTATTAAACACCCACTGACACACTGGATGCCTCATCGTCCACCTCTCCTTTCCCCTGGGTAATGAAGTGCCTGATAATACCTGTCCCTTCATATTACTTTTAAACGGGGGGGGGGGGGAATAACTCAAAAGGATCAATAATATCTGTTTATACAAAATATTCATGTGTAAAGCTGCTGCTATTAGCCTCTACCAGATTTGGCACACATTCATTCCAGTCTCACCAGTTCGAACAGATGCCCATATTTGTCCTTTCTTGCTGAAAGCCAATATGATAAGACGTGTTACTGAATCCTACTTGTCTGCTTATGAAATCCCTTCCCAAGAATAGTAATAGTAAAACAATGATATGCCATGAGTGAAGAGAAAAAGTCATGCCATAGAATCGTCACCCCTGATACAGAACTGATGTACTATTCTCCTTTATATGCCTTGTACTGTTTTTAATTTGTTGATATTGAGGAACTGGTGGTATACAGTACATTGGAGTTTAAACATGACAGAGTCACCAAAAGTGGAAAGGCAACCTTCCAATTAATCCAACATTCCAATTTTCTATATGAAGTTGGGATTAACTGACATTCTCTGACCATCCCTTGTGTCCAATGACTCCAGTCCATAATGTTCACTGTTTCTGAGAGCTGAAGCACATGTAAAGAAGAATTTCATTCTCCCTCTGACTCTCTCTCTCTATCTCTCTTGCAGTCCCTACAAACAAGACCACTTGCAGCTTGTGTTCCTACTCCCATACCCCAGGAGAAACCAATAGTTGAAATCCATCACTTGACAATTTGAGAGCTGTGAAGATGTGGAATTCTCTCCCTGAATCAGTGGTACAGGCTGATACATTAGATAGCTTTAAGAAGGGGTTGGATGGCTTTTTAGCAAGTGAGGGAATACAGGGTTATGGGAAATAGCTCATAGTCCAAGTTGATCCAGGGACTAGTCCGATTGCCATTTTGGAATCAGGAAGGAATTTTTCCCCCTCTGAGGCAAATTGGAGAGGCTTCAGATGGGTTTTTTTTGCCTTCCTCTGGATCAACTAGCAGATAGGTAGTTAAATAAAAATAAAAAAAGTTGAACTCGATGGACATGTGTCTTTTTTCAACCTTACTTACTATGTTACTATGTTACTATATATGTTACAAAGAAAAAAAAAGTAATAACTTACATCCCATCCTCTGGGCTTACTATCCAGTCTTCAACCTTTAGTCCTGTATATATTTTTAAACACCATAGCACCCGATTAAGTGTTAGAGGAGAGAATGAATCCCTGCTTTCTGGCTGCTCCTAGAAGCTCTTGGTTTGTCTTCAACATGAGAATACCTATTTCGTATGCTGCAACATCACATATCTTTGTTCAGTGTCAGTGTACTGAAAGTACTGATTACATTGGTGTGCTGAACACTGGCTACATAGCACACTGATATGACTACTATATGAATTTAAACTACAGATAATATGTCCAGAATTTTTGCTGACAATATGCTGTGTGGCATATTGTTCTTAAAGGACAAGAAAAGGCTAAAATTAATTAAGCTTTATCAGAAAGGTCTATATAAATACACCAGTAAACCCTCAAAGTAATGCTGCTCTGAGT
This sequence comes from Xenopus petersii, assembly GCA_038501925.1. Lineage (NCBI taxonomy): Eukaryota > Metazoa > Chordata > Amphibia > Anura > Pipidae > Xenopus > Xenopus petersii. The sequence goes on from CM076673.1 coordinate 168,930,565, forward strand.
CCTCTGTCAAAAGAAACACCACATTTCTTTCCTTCTATAATGTACACATGGGCTTCTGTATCAGACTTCCTTCTTTCAGCTTAAACTTCCAGGGCTAGGGCTTGAGCATGCTCAGTTTGCTCTTCTCCCCCTCCTTCCTCCGCTCCCTGCTGTAATCTGAGCTCAGAGCTATAAGTTAGCAGGGAGAGACTCAGGCAGGAAGTGATGTCAAGCCAAGCTAATATGGCAGCTGCTATCCTAAACAAACAGAGAGAGCTTATAGAGCTGTTTACTCAGGTCTGGTAAAGCATTCTATAGAATAAATATAGTGTTATAGCTTGCACTATTATGACTAATCAATTGGCAATAAATTGCTTCGGTAGCTTTCCTTCTCCTTTAAGAACTTTTATTTGCAGCTTAAATGGATAATAATCAGTTCTGGACCTTATAGTATATGTGCATATACTTACTGACCTTAATTTAAAGTAGGGATGCACCGAATGCACTATTTTGGATTCGGCCAAACCCCCGAATCCTTCGCGAAAGATTTTGCTGAATACCCAACCAAATTTGCATATGCAAATTAGGGGTGGGAAGGGGAAAACATTTTTAACTTCCTTGTTAAGTCATGTGATTTCCCTCCCCACCCCTAATTTGCATATGCAAATTAGGATTCGGTTCTGCCGGGGTGGGAAGAATTTGGGAAAATTCGAATCCTGCTGAAAAAGACCAAATCCCGAACCAAATCCCTATGCCATAATTTAAAGGCATAGTCTCTGAAACACAGTATCATACACAGATCCACAACAGCAGGCCTGAACTCCTCTTTATCTCTAATTGCACCTTGCTTGATGTTGCCTATGAAGGATATGTAGGACCTGTCACCTCATTTCACTATGTATTACTGAGTACTGGTTTCTTTTGCACAGATAAAGATTTAACAAGTGTATTGTATTTAAGTTATAGCTGTAGGCTGTTACTCCAAGCCGTGGATCAATGTGATCTAACATATGACTGTGTGTACCCTGGCCCTAGGTTATTTATCTGCTGAGCTAGAAATGTCAGATAAAGAATTACTGAACAGTCAAAGAAACCTTTTAATCATGGCGGAGTATGTTTAGAAAACCAATGTTTGACTAGTTTTGTTATTGTTTCCAAAGCTATAGGCTTCAGGCACACAGAGTTTCTGGCCCAAAAACGCAAATTTGAGTGGTTTAAGGGACGAATAGATCCTAATAAATGATGGCAGGTGGCACAAGAGTATTGGCTGTAATCCTGCCAATGGAAATGAACATGAGCTTAAAGGAATAGTTCAGTGTGAAAATAAAAACTGGATAAATAGATAGGCTGTGCAAAATAAAAAATGTTTCTAATATAGTTAGTTAGCCAAAAATGTAATGTATAAAGACTGGAGTGAACAGATGTCTAATAAAACAGCCAGAATACAACTTCCTGCTTTTCAGCTCTATAACTCTGAGTTAGTCAGCGACTTGAAGGGGGGCCACATGGTACATTTCTGTTCAGTGAGTTTGTAATTGATCCTCAGCATTCAGCTCAGATTCAAGAGCAACAGATATGACCCATGTGGCCCCCCTTCAAGTCTCTGGTTGGTTACTGCCTTGTAGCCAGGGTAACCAGTCAGTGTAAACCAAGAGAGCTGAAAAGCAGGAAGTAGTGTCCTGACTGACTTGTTATACATCAAATCACTTCAGCCTTTATACATTACATTTTTGGCTAACTAACTATATTAGAAACATTTTTTATTTTGCACAGCCTATCTATTTACCCAGTTTTTATTTTTACACTGAACAATTCCTTTAACACTACTTAAAACGTTAGCCAATGGAGCAACCCAGTAGAAAGAAATAGGTAGGGATGCACTGAATCCACTATTTCGGATTCGGCCGAACCCTCGAATCCTTCGTGAAAGATTCAGCCGAATACCGAACCGAATCCGAACCCCTAATTTGCATATGCTAATTAGGGGTGGGAATGGGAAAACATTTTTTACTTCCTTGTTTTGTGACAAAAAGTCCCTCCCTGTCCTTAATTAGGATTCGGCTCAGCAGAAGGATTCGGCCGAATCCGAATCCAGAATCCGGTGCATCCCTAGAAAGGGCAAAATCCAGCATCAGCAGTTGGTCTGGGCTTCCTATGGCTCAGCAGAAAACCTTACATTGAGGGCACACTCTCACCATAATTAGATGCAGATCATGCTAATTGGAATAGGTGTTAGGGCTCTTACTGACGAGCGGTTGTAGCTGTGCTCCCCTGCATCCTTTTTTCTGCGTTCAGCCGCAGGGGAGCGCAGGAATAGACGCATTACATTTTTTCCAATAGGGCTGTACTCACACAGGCGCATGTAGGCGCCGAACGCAGGAAAAATGCAGCATGTTGCGTCTCAACCTGCGTTCGGCGCCTACACGCACCTGTGTGAGTACAGCCCCATTGGAAAAAATGTACTGCGTCTATTCCTTCGCTCCCTTGCGGCTGAACGCAGAAAAACGGAAGCAGGGGAGCGCAGCTACAACCGCTCGTCAGTAAGAGCCCTTATACAGACCACTAAATTGGGAACTCACACTGCGTCTATCGGGAAATTGATTAAAGTTGTATTTGGAGACCAAATTACTCTGAAAATATACAAATTTTATTTCAGTTTAACAATTTTCCATTTAAAATCAGGATCTGGTGAGATCAGTCTATTATTGGGGGGCACGGGTAGCTGGAAAGAGAGGGGCGTGGGGGACGCCCCATTTAACCCCTTTTGTAAACTTCTCTACATATATCTCCACATAATAAGCCTGGCAACCCTTTTGGGAAAATTACCTCACACTACATTACTCCCAAATTGGAGAACTATAACTCACACCAATTTTGCTCTACATAATTGTAAGACTGCAAGACTTGGGGGAATCACTCAATACAACCTAGAAGACTTTGGAAAATTCCTATTACTGTGATTTTAAGTGACCACCTACCCAAGTCATTTTTGAAAAATCTTTTTATGTATTTATATTGTTATATGTTGGGTTCCTGGCCGGCCAGGTTTTCAATGGAAAATTGTTTAAAGTAAAATAAAATTTGTATACTTTAGTATTTTGGTCTCCAAATACACCTTTAATCATTTTCTTACTGTTTGCTATGCTCAAAAGGACCTTGGGGATTTAAGGTGTGTTTCAGACCAATTAAAGCGCTTTCTCCTTAATGCCACATTACCTCAATTCATGCTTGTCTATCAAGAAATCCTCTGCTACTCCAGTCTGGCCTCTGTGCCACTTTTCTCATTAGTCTTATAAATGATCTTTGTATAAGGGCCAGTGGTTAGCTCATCTGAGCTGGATAGTGCTGGGCCACACGTTCCTTTCTCAACAAATCATATGGCACTAAATGAGATAATGGCACATTCCTTTCTGCACATTCCTGGAAATGTAATTTTAATGAACATCTCGTTCAGACATTTACATTCATTCACTTAATTCAGCTAAGCAGTGCAGCCATTGATTCAATAAGGATCATATTTAAGAAGCTCACTTGGTTTTAGTATATTAGAGTATGCAGGCAGCCTTCATATCATCATATACTCAGTTTTTAAATGAAATTAAGTTACGTTAAATGAAGTTTAAATGTAAATATTACATGCAATTACCCTACAAACCAGAAGAAAAGCTGATTTTGATAGATTTTTTTTTTCTTTAATTATTAGGGATGCGCCAAATCCAGGATTCAGCCTTTTTCAGTAGGATTCAGATTCGGCTGAATCCTTCTGCCCGGCCGAACCGAATCCTAATTTGCATATGCAAATTAGGGGCGGAGGGAAATCACGTGACTTTTTTTCACAAAAAAGTAAGTAAAAAAATGTTTTCCCCTTCCCATCCCCAATTTACATATGCAAATTATAATTTGGATTCAGTTCAGTATTCAGCCGAATCTTTGCAAAGGATTCGGTCAAATCCAAAATAGTGGATTCGGTGCATCCCTAGTAATTATAATGTTATAACCTATAAGAGCAGCATTATACAATGCACCATTTCATAAAAGATATCCTTATAAATGATACATTCTGTTGTCAGAACAGATGATTTATAATAAGTGACGGCACAATGACAGCATGATACCAGGCAGCACCCACAGAATCATATATGTGGGAATAACATCTGTCAGTGCTGTTATAGAAAAAAAAAACATATACAAGCACCCATAGCCCCAACTGTCAGCAGTGCTAAAGACACCCAAGCTGAATTCTGAGGAGTAGTGTAACAAGTGCTGCACTGGGAGTAATCTCAATATCTGAGCTGTCTGGCTGGTGGGACCTTGTTTCTGCTGCTGGTGGGTTTGGCCCATGTACTGTGCTCTCTCCAGACTCTTTTATGTGAAAGGGTTCACAGTTCATCCCAGCTTGTAAAATATAAAACATAATGTTACCCCCTACTATTATTTATAAGCCTTCAATAGCCAAAAAATGACAGTAAGGGTTAGATTATCCTCTTTTTTATGACCCTTTTAGGTACATCTCATAGTCATTCTCCAGTCTATCATACAAATAACTGCTTGGCTGCGGCAACCAGTGGCAGCTGTAGATAGGAGCACTACTATGCAATGCCCCGGTGATAACACTAAGGCACACAATGAGTGGGTTATATAAAATCCGAAAATATCTCATTCATTTCTGAAATCTACTCCAACCAAATCTGCACAGGTTATTTCCCCGTATTTATCAATACATTTTCCAGAAAAACTCCAGTGCGGGAAAAAACTCGAAAACCACAAAATCTTTGGATTATGGCACAAATCCCATTGCAGATCAGGATATCTGCGTGACTTCTCCCATTGACTTAAATACAACCTCTGCAAGTCTGAGATGCTGGATTTTCAGATTCTGACTTTTTCCATCTTCGGGGTATAATAAATCCCGAAAAAGAGTATTGGCATTTGGAGTTCACACGAAGCATTTGTGAGGACTTTTTTTTACACATGAAGGAAAAGTTTGTTAGAGCTGCAGCCCAGTTCAGATCTGGAGACCTTTAGGGTCTGGCCACATGAGCAGATTCAGGGAGATTAGTCGCCACAGCGACAAATCTCCTCTTCAGCAACTTCGGGCGACTTCGGAAAACGAAGTGCAGCATCTGCATTCCCCCAGGCGATCTTCATTTAAGCCGGCAGAGGGCAGTTTGGGGAGATCGTTGCCCCGAAGAGGAGATTTGTCGCTGTAGCTACTAATCTCCCGAATCTGCTTGTGTGGCCAGACCCTTATGGTTGTATTTCTACCCATCGTCCAGCTAAAAGAACATTGTAACGTTCATGTTATCAGGAACCTTGCACTGTGATGGGTACACTCAAATGCACAGGGAATCCCAGTGGATTCCGGTGTTCACCGACGCCGTTTTGGGGCCCGGGCTTTCTGCTGCAGAAACCAACAAGGGAAAATGCGTAACTAGAGAAGTCCATAAACGAGGAACGGGCAAGGATTTAGAGAAAACGTGGTCGGGATTCAGGTAATAGGTTCAAGGCAGGCGGCAGGAATCTTAGTCAAAAAGTCAGGCAGGAGTCAAAAACCAGGAATTCAAAAGGTACAATAAACGCTTTGGCAGGATCAGTAAACTGAAACCAGATTGGGCACTCTCAAAATAGAGGACTGGGCTTTTAAAGGTGTTTTGGTGCCAAGAATTTGAATTCGGCACCTTTTCGTGATATCATATCGATTGGCGGCAAGCGCCAGAGTCACTTTGGCCCTGAACCCGGAAGTGCGCACCTGCGCCTAAACTTACTGCTTGTGATTAACATTACATTTCGGAAGGCAAATGGTATTCTGTCTGCCTGAGAAGCCTTCCCCTGTCACATTCATGTGCAAAGCACAAATGCCTTGCGCTTGAGCTATTGAGCACTGTCTGAACTTCTGCTGAGAAAGGAATAGGCTTTCAGTTTTCCCTCTTCCCCCATTAATGTCATCTCTTATTTTCTCAACAGAAAAAAAGTCCATCTGCAACAATGAGTCATAATCTGCTGCAGCACGACAACAACAGACTCCTTCCGTCTAGGCTTCCGCAGAATTTAGCAGAGAAGGGAAAGAATAAATTCAGTTGATCTACTCAAAACTTGATGGACTTTTAGCTGTTGCCAAAAACAATCTGGCTCTGGAGTTTGGTTAATAAGATGGAAATCAGTGTGTGATGTGGCAGTCATACACACAGATACTTCACTTGTAGTAACAAGTAACAAGCATGTTGCAACTTTAGTGGGAAGAGTTCTTCGAAAGCTACGTTTTACAGTCTGCTTTCATTGTAATCATATTAAGTCTGATCAGCCACTCTCCTGGTGCCTAGGAACAAATGCTAAACTCTCTATAGTATTTCTCAATTTAAAGGAACAGTATCACCAAAAAATGAATGTTTTAAAGTAATGAAAATATAATGTGCTGTTGTGCTGCACTGGTAAAATTGGTGTGTTTGCTTTAGAAAGACTACTATAGTTAACATAGACAAGCTGCTGTGTAGCCATGGAGGCAGCCATTCAAAGCTGAAAAAGGAGAAAAGGCACTGGATGCACAACAGATAACAGATAAGCTCTTTAGTATACAATGGGATTCTTCAGAACTTATCTGTTATCTACTGTGTGTCCTGTGCTTGAATGGTTACCCCCATGCAAACACATCAGTTTTACCAGTGGTGGGCAACAGTACATTATATTGGCATTCCTTTAAAACACTTTTATTTTTTGGTGTTACTGTTTCTTTAAGAGGATATTGTGTAGTTAAGTTTCTATTGTGACTGTACCCCAAAAGCTACAAAGATGTTAGTATTCTGCCTTGCACAAGACCTCTATTTTACTCTACTTTCATTTTTATTTATTTATCCAAAATATCAGTTACACTAGTGGCCCTCTTCAGGGACTACAATATATGCGGGGCCCGACCTGCACCCACCCGAAGCCCGACCGCACCTGCTTACCGGCTACCTTTTATAGACCCACACCAACTCGCCCTGCCAATGAAGTCACAAAAGGGGTGAGCAGGCACAGCATCTATAAAAGAAGAACCCGGAAGTTGGAAGCTGTCACTGCAATGTGGTGGGCAGGGAGAGCAGGAGAAGAGCTCAACCCGCACGCCACTCGTGAAGAGGAGTGCGAGGTTGGCCCAAACCTGCCCGACCCCCTGGTCCCGTGGGTATCAGCCGGCCCGCACATCTATATATATATTTTTATATATATATATATATATATATATATATATATATATATATATATATATATATATATATATATATATATATATATATATATATATATATATATATATATATATATATATATATATATAGATAGATAGATATAGGGTCCCTTGCACCCATAGGTTCAGTACATGAAACAGACTGGCAAGACACATTGGCACTTTGCGCTACCCATACATCCAGTGCTGATATGTTACTCAATACTTAGAGAAATTATTCATAACTAGGGATGCACCGAATCCAGGATTCGGTTCAGGATTCTGGTAAGATTCGGCCGAATCCTTCTGCCCGGATGAAACTAATCCAAATTTGCATATGCAAATTAGCGGTGGGAAGGGAAATCGCATTACTTTTTGTCACAAAACAGGGCAGTAAGAAATGTTTCCCCTTCCCATCCCTAATTTGCATATGCAAATTACAATTCGGATGCGGTATTCGGCCAAATCTTTCGTGAAGTATTTGGGGGTTCAGCCAAACCCAAAATAGTGGATTTGGTGCATCCAGTGCTGGGTCACGCTGGGCAGGCGCCATAGGCAGGGCTGGCAGTCGCGGCGCGAATTTGCGCCCACTCTCTGAAAAAATGCAGAGAGTGGGCAGAGAAGGGAACCGGACTTGGGGTAGGTGACAGAGGAGGTATGTGCCTGGCGCCCTCCCAGCTTTGTGCCCTAGGCACGTGCCTACTCTGCCTACCCCTAGTTCCCGCCCTGGGTGCATCCCTATTCATAACTTCGACTTTCTGCCCCAGTGGAAGTGTGGGCTCAGCCACTGTGCTGGACGAGTATACAGTAAAAGAGATGACCACGCAAAAACAACATAATGAAAGAAAACATCATTCAAAGTAACTTTCCAATATGCAATAACTAAAAAAAATCTGTACAGGTTTTAGAACTATTTGCAAATATAACAGCAACTGAAAGCAGGATTCATTTTTTTATTCTGTTGTTCTGACTGAAACAAACAAATATCAAAAATGTCTGTCCTCCTCCAGGTCTGTTAATTAGCTGGCTTTTGCCACATTGTTTCAAGAGTCATAAACAGCATTGCAGAGAATAACAAAAAACAGAAACATCACTTTATCTTATGCAGTTACATGTAATAATAATTTTCACACCATTTGTAGTTAATGTATATTGGGGAAGTTGGTTAGAATTACTTTCTTTTCCTTTATTAGGTTTTTGGGTGGGGATGCTGATAAGGCAGATTTTATATTTAACACCAGGCTTCTGATACCACACATACAGTGCTGAATCTAATATGCATGAACACACCTAATCAGTGGGGGAGAACTAATACATGCAATTTATTTTGCTTTTTTTCTTCAGTCAATAGACAAATAAACTTCAGACAACATCTTTAACTTGCATTCATTTCTCTCCCTGATCAATCATTTATGATTAGCTTTCTTAAATTAATGGCTAACAGGTTTTGCAGTCACACAGACCTCCACTATCCCGTTTCCCCTGACCTCTTCCCAGCTGGCCCATTAGCTTAGCAACTGGATCAGTGTAATTTGGCCATCCAAGTGTGCAATTAAATCACACACCATCCCAAGCTGTCAGCCTGCCGTGTGCTTGGATAAATGATGAGAGCCATGATTACAAAGTAATTGGCTGAAATACCATTTACATTTTAAAATAAAGAATGCTGAAAAAACATTGACTTTCTTCTATGTATATTAAAAACAAACAAGAGAAGAGCACAGAGAAAAATATAAGGGCATACAATGCAGTTATTTCTATTTGAATAGTCAACTATACCCATACATTTATATTGCCTTATAGGAGATAGAGATTTTACTGACTGCACTGAACATTTAGTCCAAAATGGGAAATGATACAAACCTCAAGGTAAACAAGATCACTCAACAGGATTACTTCAGCGCACTGCCCAGTTTTTTTATGCAATGGTGCTTCTTTCCTCAGCATACATATACAGTGGTGTGCAAAACTATTTGCCCCCTTCCTGATTTCTTATTCTTTTGCATGTTTGTCACACTTAGATGTTTCTGCTCATCAAAAACCGTTAACTATTAGTCAAAGATAACATAATTGAACACAAAATGCAGTTTTTAAATGAAGGTTTACGTTATTAAGGGAGAAAATAAACTCCAAATCTACATGGGCCTGTGTGAAAAAGTGATTGCCCCCCTTGTTAAAAAATAACTTAACTGTGGTTTATCACACCTGAGTTCAATTTCAAAGGTTATAAAGCCATTTCTAAAGCTTTGGGACTCCAGCCAACCACAGTGAGAGCCATTATCCACAAATAGCAAAAACATGGAACAGTGGTGAACCTTCCCAGGAGTGGCCGGCCGACCAAAATTACCCCAAGAGCGCAGAGACAACTCATCCGAGAGGCCACAAAAGACCCCAGGACAACATCTAAAGAACTGCAGGCCTCACTTGCCTCAATTAAGGTCAGTGTTCACGACTCCACCATAAGAAAGAGACTGGGCAAAAACGGCCTGCATGGCAGATTTCCAAGGCGCAAACCACTTTTAAGCAAAAAGAACATTAAGGCTCGTCTCAATTTTGCTAAAAAAACATCTCAATGATTGCCAAGACTTTTGGGAAAATACCTTGTGGACCGACGAGACAAAACTTTTTGGAAGGTGCGCGTCCCGTTACATCTGGCGTAAAAGTAACACAGCATTTCAGAAAAAGAACATCATACCAACAGTAAAATATGGTGGTGGTAGTGTGATGGTCTGGGGTTGTTTTGCTGCTTCAGGACCTGGAAGACTTGCTGTGATAGATGGAACCATGAATTCTACTGTCTACCAAAAATCCTGAAGGAGAATGTCCGGCCATCTGTTCGTCAACTCAAGCTGAAGCGATCTTGGGTGCTGCAGCAGGACAATGACCCAAAACACACCAGCAAATCCACCTCTGAATCTCAGTCAAATACAATCATGAAATATATACATAGTTCCCAACTTCCCAAAATATCCAAATATCCACCCCAAATCCTACAACCCCCATCAATGTTCAGTAAAGTAGGAGAACCCTACCTAAACAGGACACTTGGAATGTGCCACCAATCCCTAATCAGAACACAGAGGAAGAATATGAAGCTCAGACAGAGGATATAAGAGCTGTATCATTTTCTGGTTCAACCACAAACAAACTGCATGAAGTACAGTCAATGAGAGTTGCAAAATAACACTTACATACATGTTTTATGGTCCAATGTGTCTCCTAAAAGGAGAACTAACCCCTAAAAATGAATATGGCTACAAATGCAATATTTTATATACTGAATTTATTGTGCCAGCCTAAAGTTTCGTCTTCTCAATAGCAGCAATGATCCAAGACTTCAAACTTGTCACAGGGGGGTCACCATCTTGGAAAGTGTCTGCGACACATGCTCAGTGCGCTCTGAGCAGCTGTTGAGAAGCTAAGCTTAGGGGTTGTTGCAAATTTTCAAGCAAAAATTAGGTTGTAATATAAACTGATGCTATAGGGCTGCTTATTAAATTCTGATGCTAGTTGCACTGGTTTCTGTGCTACCATGTAGTAATTATCTATATAAAATAATAATCAGCCTTATATTGTGACATTTATATTCTGTGTGTACTGTAAATTTTAAGTCAGTGTCTAAGCTCAGCAGTGAATCAGCAGAAAAGAAGATGGGGAGCTACTGGGGCATCTTCACAGATCTTCCCTGCTAAAAGACTGTGGTTGCATTGGGCTGGTACAGAAGCACAAAGCATAATGTACAACATTTATAGCTACTTCTTTACTTAAGCTTTAGTTCTCCTTTAACTATAAAGCAATTCTGTCAAAAATGATAGCTCACCTCTGTCGGAGTTACTCCTGGCATTCGGATATCTAAAGTATAATCTGATGAGCCTGGAGACATAACGGGCCGTGTGGTTCCCAAGCAGTCATTGGAAAGTGATCTGGTTGATTCCTCATACCTTTATCAAGAAAAGCAAGTTAAATATATAGATTTTCTTTCAATCCAAGGATAAGCTAAATTACATCTAATGCCCACAAACATACTTTCTCCGAAATGCATTAACCTGCAGAAATGTGGTTTTCCAGAGGACCAGTGACAAAGCTGATGTTAGAAGTGGTACATTACACCCAGCCAACATGATGCCACTTCTTCTTGGGCCCCATTTCTGCAAAATGATTTAGAAGCACTTCAACTGCTAAATTCTGACAAATGTGAATCATGTACAAATGTGCATCAAGCAGTATGTACTGATTCATCTGTATTTATCATAAACGTGTTTTCCAAAGTTGCCTTGTGAGAAAACTTTGGGCAACAGGCTGGGCCAAGTCACTTGCGAGCCCAATGCACAGCACTCTCATCCAATATGTTTACAGGTTTTAGGCAGGAGTTCTTTGAGGCCGAGCTCTTTGGGAGCTAAGAACTAGGGGTATCCAGGGAGAAGATGTATGTGCTTGGCGCCCCTTTAAAGAAGAAGGAAACCCTGTAGTAAAAAACCCCATACCCCCACCCCACGTAGACCCCTCTCCCTCCTCCTCCCAGGCTAACTGCCACCCCCGGGGAAATGCCCCATACTTTATACTTACTTACTTTATACTTCTGGCAGCGGTCTTCACGGCATCCATCTTCTGGGTCCTCGGTAAGCTGACTGAGAGATCTGCAATCTCCGTCAATTTCGTCGCATGCGCAGTTGTCGAAAACTGCGCATGCGCCGACATACCGATCTTCCAATCAGCTTACCGAGGACCTGGAAGATGGATGCCTTGTAGACTGCTGCCAGAAGTATAAAGTAAGTAAGTATAAAGAATGGGGCATTTCCCGGGGAGGGGGGGCAGTTAGCCTGGGGGGAGGAGGGAGGGGGGTCTACGTGAGGTGGGGGGTACGGGGTTTTTTTCTACAGGGTTTCCTTCTCCTTTAACTTTGTGCCCTAGGCAGGTGTTTCTTCTGCCTACACCTTGTTCTGGAATATAAATGTATGGTGGGTTTTTCCCAAAAATTCCAAAAAACAAAAGTATGTTAAAAGTATAAAGTCATTTATTAGGACAAAAAGTGGCTTACCATACCCACCATACATTTGTATTCTGTAACGTGATTTACACCCTTGGACTGGGGTGGATTGTGGAATTCCCTTGGACTATTACTTTAAACACAGATTGCCTAATATACAAGATGTGGTGCCCCACCTTGATTTAAACTTTACTGTGGGCTAAATATGCGCCACTCATCGGTTTTTATCTGTTATGTACACCTTGTTCTGGCAAACTTCAGGAAAACGAAGTGCTGCCTATGGGTTTCCACCGGTGATTTACATTATTGGCAGTGGGAAAGAATTCAAACTTGGAATGTAACTATCTTTTCTATTTAGCTTTTATTGTATTATTGTATTGGCCTCTATTAATGTATTGTTATACTGTACATGCACAAGTAGAGCATCATAAACAAAAATATGCATACATGTCTTCTAGCTTAAGTTTACATTTGTGGATGACAAATCCTGCCAGAACACAGTACAGAATGCTACTACAGGTATAGGACCTGTTATCCAGAATGCTGGGGACATTCCGGATAACGGATCTTTCTGTAATTTGGATCATCATACCTAAAGACTACTTGAAAATCATGTAAAGCTTAAGTTAACCCAATAGGCTGGTTCTGCTTCTGAAAAGGATTAATTATATCTTAGTTTGGATCATGTGTAAGGTTCTGTTTTATTATCACAGAGATAAGGGAAATCGTTTATAAAAATTTGGATTATTTGATTGTAATATTGTCTATGGGAGACAGTCTTTCTGTTCGGAGCTTTCTGGATAACAGGTTTCTGGGTAACACATTCCATACTTGTATTTTATACAAAGAAACTTATTGCAAGGATATCCTTAGATAATCAAACACTGCCTCTTATTTAACTTACCTTAAAGGAGGCATTTTGTGTTAAAAAAAAAAAAGAATGTACCAGTGCATTATACTCATTTAGATATAGAAGAATTGTGCCTAAAAAAAGTAGTGTTTCAGGCTGATTTATTGAATATTTCTGCAAAACCCCAAATAATCCCTCCCTTCCACTTCCTGCTCCCTGAATTCCCAGGCTGTGCAGGAAAGCTCAGCATACTGCACTGTAGAATAGGAACCAATCAGCAGCTAGCAGGACCTGATAGGGATCTGAAGCCTGTCTGTGCTTGTTTGACTGCAGGGCTGTGATTGGCTGTCCCCCTCCTACTGTGCTTTTGGTAGGGACCGTTAGGACACGTCCACCTCTCATTTGAAACACAGTCAGGGACCAGAGAACATCTATAGGGAGCTCCAATAAAGGGGATATTTTTAAAGATAACATTAATTTTTAGCACTATGTTTCCTTTAATCGGTAGGGGGACCTAAACATTCCTTCAGTCTGTAGAGTATATGGTGGGAGGCTGGTTGAGGGAACATGGTAACTGTAAGCCAATAACCTAATAACTTAGACCCAAGTCTCAATATGACTCCGGTATCAGTAATCTTATCTTCAGTGTAAATGAAACTATGCAATATTTTTATGTGAAGCTAAAGAATATTGAAGACATATATACTAGCTTGTGACCCTTGTACCAACATCTGATATGCTATAGGATTTACCCTTCCCTGTCTTATGTGTTTTGGTTTTCCTCGTCTTGTTATACAATGATAATACAATAAAAAAAGTACCTATTAAAAATATACATACATAATCACTCATGTGAACCAAACAGTGCAGCAATTCCCAGTGGCAACAATAAGAAGCAATTAGCAGCAGTTTTCCCTGTTTGACTCAATACGCTTTACCTTAGAGAAATAATGTCGTGGTTCAACCAAGTGTGAATAAATGTGACCGTATGAAACAGTAACAGAAATTGTGCTGAAGAAGGTAGATCATATTCTAAGAGCACATGTGATACAATGGATATGAGATAACTACACCTGGGTTCTACCAGCTACACCTGCAGGTACAGATATGGGATCCCTTATCCAGAAACCTGTTATCGGAAAAGCTGCAAATTATGGAAATGCAATGCTTTAAATACTCTATTTTAATTATTTACATTTTTAAAAATGGTTTCCTTTTTCTCAGTAATAAGGAAACTAAGCTGCATGAATTCATATTGGTGTTTTTTTTTTGTTTAAATAGGCTGACTTAAGGTATGGTGATTCAAATTATAGAAAGACCCTTTAACCAGAAAACCCCACGTTCCAAGAATTCCAAATATCAGATCCCATTCCTGCATTGAATGTTTCATTAAGCTGTTAAACAGCCAGAAACCTGTAATCACATTCGTTTTCTTAGTTTTCACAGACGGGACCTTATCATCTGCCCCAGCCCACATTCACCTGCTGCTGTCATTAATTGTGATTTTAACAATATTTTAACTATAAAACGATCTGTGCTCTATTATTATAGTCATCAAAAAGCAGGAATAACAAAAAAGGTTAACGGATTAACACTTTAAGTACAGGTGATAATATGGCCTGTTCCGTCTATTCTATACATTTATACTGTTAATGAAGTGAACTGACTGAGACACTGATACTAATGAGCGCTTTCTAATAACAGATAACCGCGTATCGCTGGAGTGCACCTTTTGCAGACATCCCTACAGGGAGAATGGTGAATCAATAGGGGGATGAGTCCTTTTGGCAGATATACTAAATCAATCGGAATAATAATCTTAAACGCAGTCCGACTGTCATTAGCAAGGCTAGAACAAAATTAGAAATACCCGAGCCCTCGGTGCCCATGTAACGGATAGCTCTCACTAATGGGCAATCTACATGAGTGGCAATGACAACGTTATCTTTATATCAATATTAATAGGAGGAAACGGGATTCGGGAGTAAATAGTGCATACTCTTATGTGTGACTGATCATAAATAGTGATGGGTGAATTCATTTGCCAGCCATGGATTCTCAGCAAAATTCAGGATTTTGCTTTTTTTCAAGAAAAATTTAAAAATGTAATGCATTTGGACGAAAAAGTCACCATAAGAAAAATCGCCCTTTTGACTAGAATGCATGATGACAAAAGTCTGCCATAAGAAAAAATGACCATTGACTTTAATGCATTAGGACAAAAAGTCACCATAAGAAAAAACATTTGGAGCGAGAAAAATTGTCACTCATGTAAAAATGGCCATTACATCACTAATCATCAAAACAAGCAAGACTAAAGGCCCCCATACACCGATAAAAAGCTGCCGGCAGCTTATTGGCCCGTGTGTTGGGCCATCCAACGGGCTTCCCGATCGATATCTGGCCGAAAGTTGGCCAGATCTCGATCGGGCAGGTTAAAAAATCCCGTCAGATTGCAGCTGCATCTGTGCGTCTATGCGGTCCCGTGATCTGACCGCCCGTATTGGACCCATTATCATCCTATAGTTGGGCCCTAGGGCCCACAATCGGATCAGCCTGATATCACCAACTTCAATGTGGGCATATCGGGGAGAGAACCACTCGTTTGACGACATGGTCAAATAAGCGGATCTCTGCGTCTATAACCACCTTAAATGCAATCTCTGTCATGTTGATTTGAACACTACATTGGCAACTCTGTGCTAATCTGATTTCACTGTCTCCTTCCCATGTGATTATATTGTAACAGTCAAGACAATCTTCAGACCAGCAGAAGTTGTTGTAATGCAAAAGTCAGCCTTTGGCTGTCAGAGGAATACTGGGAGCTTCAAATACTATTTTGATTCCTGTTTTTTGATTGAAACTGCTAGGTAATAAGGAAAGCCACGGCACTGCTTTGGAGAGAATACCCCAAAACAAAGTGTGTGGATCATTGGCTTTTCCAAATAAAACGAATCCTTGGCAGGCAAACAGCCTTAACATGTACACTATTTCTCCCACATTAAAAATGTGCCTTTGTACAAATATGCTAGGAATCTATTTTTTCCTGTCCCCTCGGGCGTGTGATGTTACTAAATTACTTGCATGGAAACCCATAAATAGTTCTCAGATGGAATACAATCACGGTACTCAAACACAAAGAATCTGATCATCTGGGAAAGTTCCTTGCATGAAGAGGTGTAAACATGTGCCCACCCCAGCTGGTAGGGGAAACTGATTGTGGAGTTTTAGTACAGAAAAAACTGCAGGGCCGCAGGCTGGACATCCCTAAGGGTGAAGACACACAGACCTTCTAGTAGCAGATACTGGTCACGGCTACAAAAATAGACAATAGTGATAATTGGCTTTGCTATGGCACTACATGTGTTTTAGCTGAGGCAATTCTCGATATTGTCTATGGCAGGGTATTTTTTTTTTAGAATTTTGTTGCCACCACAACAAGTAGATGCTACTAGCAGCTCTGTGTGCCTTCACCTAAAGAGTAGTAAATTCACGGATCCGCCCACACACATGATTATCTGCAGTCAGGGACGTGGCCCCTTTTTTATTATTATTCCACCAACAGAATCCTGATGAAGGGAGGTTATACCCCCCCGAAACGTTGATCTTGCTGGTGGTATAATAATAAAAACAGAGGCCATGTCCCCAACTGCAGATAATAGATTGTGTGCGGATCCGTGAATTTACAACTGTTGCTAAGGGACCTTGCGAGGTCGTCGGAGGACCAGCACTACCATTGCAGTAAAAGGAGTTGCATGACAGCGGTAGATTTAACACATTACTTTCACCCTAAAGAGGCCCAAATGATTGGGAACTACTACCTTATTGGTTTGTGAAGATTCTCATTCATCCAGGTCATGGTATATCTGTAGAAATAAGTCAAATCAACTGGACTTGCTGTGTCTTTTTAAAAAAAAGACGTTTCGCCAGTCATCCAACTGGCTTTCTCAATTCTGAATAACTTGTTATTCTGAAGTTATTCTGAAATCTGAATTGAGAAAGCCAGTTGGATGGGGAAACAGCAGATGAGATTTTCCACAATGTCCATGTGACAAACCAACTGATATCCTTGGCCTGAGTCAGGATCATCCCCCCCTAACATACAAGCCAAAAATCATCTAAAACGATTGTAATGGTACTTGTATGTCCATTTTAATTATAGTGCTGTAAAATAAATCGACAGGTCTGCCCGGCCAAAAATATCAAAGCACTAAAGGATGCCAGCATATGTAAAGTGCCCGTGCGCAATATTTATATATTAGGTAGCAATATTTATTTCCATAGATAATGAATTCTGACATATATAGGGCACATTTATAAAGCAATGGAATGCCTAATTAAAGGGATTGTTCACCTTTCAAACACTTTTTTTCAATTGATTTTCATGTTTTTTTTTCAGGTGCAGATTCTGAACTGTTACAATTTGCTATATTGGGTTATACATTTCTCAGCTGCATCTGTGGAATATTAGCAACTACTGTATCAATACAGCTGTCTTTAAAGGGGGGGTTCACCTTCAAACAATTAGTTGTTTTCACCAGAAATAATGACTTTTTCCAAAGACTTTCTATTTTCCATGTGTTGACAGTTTTTCTAATATTGAAATGTCAAGTGTCTTTTTTCACCTTCTGAAGCAGCTCTGGGAGGGGGGGGGGTCTCCGACCCTGTAAACTGTTCTAAATGTATACATTTAGTTGATACATTTCTTATATTTGTCCCTGCTGAGCAGAATGTTTCATTACAGCTGTTACAATTGATACAATAGTTGCTAATAGTACAGGGATGCAGCTGACAAATGTATCAACTAAATGTTGCAAAATTTTAACAGTTTAGAGTCTGCGTTTGAATTACTGAGCTGAAAGATTGAAACACCAGAAACAGGAACACTCAACTTTAAACTTAGACTTTGGGGAAAAAATAAATAATGGAAAGTAATTGAAAAAAATCTTAATTTCTGGGGAACAATCTAAAAACAACTGAACTGAAAAAAGTGTTTGGAAGGTGAACAAACCCTTTAAACTCGGGGATTCTGCTCAACTGGAAAAAGTCGTTATTTCTGGTGAACAACTGAACTGAAAAGTGTTGGAGCCCTTTAGCAAAGTAAAAAGTGGTGTAAAATAAAGAGTGCACTTATAATGCCATCTGAACCACCAGGTTCAGCTGGTAAGGCAGTTTGGCAGGTTTCAACTCCCTGACAGTTGAGAGGGGTGATCTTGGTGAACTGACCTTGACAGAAAATTGCCATTGGTTGGCCAAAAGGAAGTGAAGCTTTGCTCCTCCTCTTCCTGCTCTTCTGATCACTTGGCGATCAGCCTGGTCGAACAGCACAATACAAAACTGGCCATATTAAATTATATTTTCTTCAGTGCCAGTCTAGTGTTAAAAATGAAGCTATTATATTACATGTATGGGACCTGTTATTCAGAATGCTCGGGACCTGGGGTTTTCCGGATAACGGCTCTTTCTACTCTGTCTACTAGAAAATCATGTAAACATTAAATAAACCCAATAGGCTTTTTTTGCCTCCACTAAAGATTAATAATTTCATTAGTTTGGATCAAGGACAAGGTACTGTTTTATTATTACAGAGAAAAAGGAAATCATTTTTAAAATCATTTTTAAAAAACTGGATTATTGATATAAAATAAAGTCTATGGGAGACGTCCTTTCCGTAATTCGGAGCTTTCTGGATAATGGGTTCCATGCCTGTATACCACCTCAGTTTAATCCATTGAAAGGCCTAAGTTCGGGCTGATATAAAGTCGATGAAAACTGATATAAACTCTGTGTAAAAGGCAGCGGTATGCAATGACAAGTTTAGAATCACTTTTTCAAACAAAATTTTACATGCATAAACCATTACACATCTATACAGATATGTGGGATTTTATGTGGTGTGCCATGGCATTTTTGTGGCAGTTTGTTGTATTTCAAAGCTGCCTATTTTTTTTGTTTTTTTTTTTTTTTGTTTACACAGCTTAAAGGACCGGTAACATAAAAAAATTCTTAAAAAATTAGTTTCTACATAATGAAAAAAAACCATCAAGACACATTTAAGTTTAAATTCGCAATTCGCGTCTTTATTAAGAAATGACTTACCGATACTCCTCTTGCACTCCTCTTCAGAAAGGCGACGATCCATAGTTGCGCCATTCAATTTCTCCTCCTTGCCTTGTATAGGAGATAGCCAAGGAGGAGAAATCGAGCGCAGCACTATGGATCATCGCCCTGTCGCCATTTCTGAAGAGGAGCACAAGCGTTGTATCGGTAAGTTATTTATTAATAAAGACTTTGCGAATTTAAAGTTAAATGTGTCTTGGTGTTTTTTTTTCATTATGTAGAAACAAATTGTTTTTTTAAAAAAAATGTATGTTACTGGTCCTTTAATAAAGGCACTCAGAGTTTTATTACTGAGCACAGACCAGCCAGTTTTCGCTCTATGCATATGTCTTCATTCTGAGGCACAGCTGTGGCCGATAATAATTAGCCTATACAAAGCTGGTTTAAAGCAGGACTTTCTAATGGACCATGAATAAATCATTAAAGAAATACAGTTCTATAACTGTATTTGTACATATGGTGTTTGGAGAGAATTCCTCTCTCGCATATGTTCAGTGTGTAGACTAACACACCAACTCATGTTAGCACAAATAATTCATCAGCTGTTGCCGGTAAGCATTTAGCACAGAAACAGTTAATTCCAAAATATGTAACGGGTCTCCATTACCCCTAGAAGAATACTCACGTACATGGTTTGGCACAGATGAACATCACAATGATATTACACCACATATATCTCACCTCTTAAAGACAGAGAGGGGACTCCTGAAACAGTAACAGCTGTTCTGAAATATGAGAAAGAGCACAAGCAAGCTGCTAATGAGGCTGGCCATATCCATCCTATGGTCTGTGCCTTACTTCAGGAGAAATTAAAGGCAGGGTTGTAATCCTGGTAATAGGAAGCTGGATCAATCCCCCTACTCCATTAGTGCTTGCCCCACAGGTAGCCAGAAATACACATCCTTGTTGGGATACGATCTTCTTGAGGGAAGAAGTGCACTTGTGTCTAGTATAAGGTGCCTGATCTGGGTACAAGTTCCACTGCTTTGGTTCCTTTAGATGCTGGCACACTGCTGATCACCCACAACTGAACGGTCCTTTGAGTGACATCACGCAAACGCCAGCATCCGTCTTCATTGAGAGCCTACGGAGAAAAGGGTAGATAATGGATGACTAATATATTCCAACACTAGTCCCCAGCAAATCCGCGCTGATGATTCTCAGTTTATTTGTTCCTTGATCTTCCCAAACCCAGGCCCCCCCTTAACAAACTCTGTGCTGCTCTCTCCTGATGCAAATCGTTCTTCTTAAAAAAGCTGAATAAAGTTCAGTCCCCTGTGCCGCAGAACAGGTCACAGACACACTGATCCTTGCGGTTAATCTCCTGGCTGTGAGTACTGGCTTGCATAAAGCATTAACATTAAATCATCTCAATTTAACTTAGTATTTCCGTTTCAGCAGGACCATCTGACCATCTGACCATCTGAAACATCCCCAGCTGAATGGCCACAAACAACCCAGCTCTGAGACAACTAGATGTAAAATAGGCTGATTCTATTCTGATTCTATTCCAGTCGCAATAACTGGTTGTAAAATCCTGAAAGCTTCCATACCACAGACAAGGCACTTATCCTTCATCTCATCCTCTCCTTAAACGTCCACTACATTTGGGAAGGGGTGGGTCTGAAGCAAAGCAGGCTACTCCTACCATTTTTTGGGGGGGAGGACCAAAGTGTTTACGTCTGGTCGACTTTATGACATGCCCAAGCTGAATAGGAAATGAGAACCATCACAGAAAAATGAAAACAGATCTGTCAGCAAGAGGAAGAGCCACTATACTAACAATGCTCTGAATATACAGCTGTGTATTGGGTTACAGGGCTGTACTAAATAAGACAATTATATTCATCTTACAATCTCCGCTTTGCTAGGCAACAACCTATAGCATAAAGTGCCACATGGGGGCTGCATCATTCTGCAGCCTATGAGTAAGTGTCCATTTGGCACGAAACGCATTAGGCTGTACATGTCCTAATAAAGATTTTTTTTTTACTTTTGTAACTATTTTTGCTACTTTACTGTTATTGGCTCCCCTCTCATCTATATTGTAATTTCTGAATCATACTTTAACTATAATGCCTTACTGAGCCCCTTCTCTGCTCTTAGAGGCAGCTCCATCCCATGTCACTTTCCTCCCTTCTGTACACATAGGGGGTTATTCACAAAAGTGGAGAGAGACCATTTTTGGAGTAAAAGTGGTGGTAAACTGGTGTAAAATACTTTCTCCATATTCACAAACAGAAATCTGCCTAAATTCCGACTCAACTGCTACTTTTCATTGTTTAGTGAAAGAAAGACCATTTACAGGCACTTTTATGAATGAATGCTTCTGAGGAAGTGGTGAGTTGCCACGAAATGCGTCAAGCATTGGGGGTAATGCTATACCCATACTACATGTTTTGATTTTAATGGATTTTCAATAAACCTTTCAAGTTTTAATTAGTCCGGCCACTGTGTGCTCCGTACCAATATTGTACAATTGCATGAAGCCTGTCTGGAGCTGGGGACGTTATATACGTTGATGCACCGGGGTTTGCTGGACCCACGGGTCAGGAGCGGGTGAGTGCCGGCGCTTTCATGTCTGTACTTTTATGAATTTGTCTTTCAAACTACATAGAAATGGCACAAAAACTAAATTTTCTCGCAACATTTTAAAAATGGAGTAACGCTCAGTGTAACTATTTCCCATGTGGCAAATCAATTCTAAGATAACTTGCTCTGCTTTGGTTCACCCAATTTTCCTTTCACACCTCTTGTAGGTGCCCTATTGGGGAATTATTATCATATTAATTGGGATTAGCATTTTATAGTCAGGGCACAAGTTTGTATCTAACCCTATAGGTGTAAAAGTCTCATTAACTAAACAAAAAAAAAAAGTGTATTTTATATATATAATTTTACATGTAAAAAGTGAACTCACACCTGCGTTATTTTACTAGTTTTAGCTTAATGAATGAGGCAATATTAGCAAATTGAGTGAATATGTTATCTAAGGGTAACGGGCATATATTTTTAGTTTTAGACACTTGACCTAAGATAATAAAACATATTTCTGATACAAATCCCTATGTTATGCAACATTTCTTGTATTTAGACACTTATATCTTGTTACAGAATTAGAATGACACAAACATTTGGGCAGATTTAGAAAGCCCAGGTTATCCTGAAAAAAAAATTATGTATTTTCCTAGGTACAATAAACCTCCTCCCCCAAAAAAATCGAATTTGATGGCTGACTGACAGGTGTAGTAAGAACTAAGGGGAAATTCAGAAAAAAAAATGTCTTTAAAATGTCGTGCAAAAGACACCATCTGAAAACTGTCTGTTTAAAAGACAAATTCACAAAAGTGGTGATAGAGGTTTGTAAATATGGTGGAAAATCCGACACTTTTATCTCCACTTTTATTTAGTCTTTCGTGAATTCCCCCCCACAGAGAATCTGCTTCTGCCATCAATCCTTGGCACTTTCCTGTTGGGTCTCATTTCCAGTAATCATCAGTGGAAAGCCAGTAGCAAGTTAAATATATGAGCCTCTTTTCTGCTAAAAGGGGAAGCTAAATGTTATGAAAGAAAGAAAGACAGGGGTGAGAGCCATCACTCAAGCACCACACAGGCAGAACAGGCATTGGTGTCAGTACCCAAAACTTAGGGCCAAAAATGATTAAAAAATGTAAAGATATCACACACTCATTCCCCCAGTGCTACTGGAAGGAGCTTGAAGTAATGTGAAGAGCAGCCAAGCAATGTCCTGACTATATGAGAAGAAGGGGGTCAGCGCTGGGAGTCAGTGAGCAGCAGTCACACTTAACCCTGGAACTTTTTCACACCCAAAACATCCCACTGTAATAAGGACGACAGTCACATTCCAGGGCTGGAACCCTTACCTCCCACACCCTGGCGTTGTCTCCTGCCGCCCTGCCACGGGATCCCCCCCTATCCAAAGCCCCAGTCGCACTTACTATGGAAAGCACCAAACCGGCCACTCCGCGCTCGGCACCTGATATTCTGCCAGCTGCCAGTCTACGTGCAGCAATACAAGGAAGAAATGTAATATATGAAAACTACAACCCCCACAATCCCTTGCAAAAAAAAAAAAGCGAACGTTCAAAAGATTTCAACTTTATTAGTATGCAGCGCACGTCTTGAATACACGAAGGAGCGCCGGAAGAATTCGGGCTGTCAGTGGTTGGAGTGTGTCTGGGGGGGACATAGGAAGCTCCTATTGGCTGCAGTGCTTAGATCCCACGCGCTAATGACACGGATCATTCACATTCTCACAAGTGTTAAGGGAAGATTTTGTGCCAAAGGGGTTGTTCACTTTTACATTAACTTTTAGTATGAAGTAGAGAGTGATATTCTGAGTCAATTTGCAATTGGTTTTCATTTTGGATTATTTAAGGTTTTTGAGTTTTTTAGCTTTTCATTCAGCAGCTCTTCAATTTGCACATACCTCCCAACATTTTGGAAGTAAAAAGAGGGACAAATTTTTTTTTTCGCACATAGCGCAGTGAATTTCTTGACCACGCCCTTTCTCTGGCCACACCCCCTAATTACCATGTTAATTATACAAAATTTGGCAAGCTATGAAAGTTTGAAAATATCTCTCCTTATCTAAACTGTTTTTTTCTGTCTCAAAATTATTACAAAGTATCTTATTTGCACTTGTTAGCTGTTCTATGCTCTCTGCTAAAAGCCAATTAAGTTAGAAACTTTGTTTCTTTTTCTTGCTGTTCAGTGCAGAGAAAATAGGGACTTTCCAGTACAAATGAGGGACTGCGGGTTGAGCTGTCAAAAGAGGGACTGTCCCTCCGAAAAAGGGACAGTTGGGAGGTATGTTTGCGTTTTAAGCAATCTGGTAACTAGGGCACAAATTCCCCTAGCAACCGTGCATTGATTTGAATAAGAGACTGGAATATGAATAGGAGTGGCCTTAGGGGAAAGCCCACCAAGGCTATTATCTTTCCGGAACAACCTGCCCCAACCTGCCCCTACTATAAGCAATAAAGTAGGATGGAGCACTCCGAACGCAGGCTCTGCTGCAACAAACTTTTAGTCTATCAAGGAAACATGTTGTGATAGAATTAAAGTTTGTGGCAGCAGAGCCTGCGTTTGGAGTGCTCCATCCTGCTTTATTGCTTATGGATTGAATCTGGTCTGCTGGTGTGACCAATTTGGAAAGAGAGAACATTAACAGGAGTAAATACTACTAATATATACTAAAATTAAATTTAATTTAAAGGTAAACAACCCCTTTAAGTAAGTTGAGTCGATTTTGCACAAGTTAGAAAGGTTAGGTGTGGGTTAGGGCTATGGGATACCACAAATGGTTTGAAATTGAGTGTTGTATCAAGACAAATGTGGCCCTGGGCAACATACTGAGATAAATCAGAGCAATTGCTCTCTCTGCACTAGAGGAGAGGAATTTCTGCTTTAATGACTGGAAATTCTGCTCTTAAAGTTGCTAGGAGTGGCTTTTATCTGGCCCAGATAACTCGGGGGGCTACTGCTGAGTTTCTCAACTTGCCTCATGGCAGCAACTCCCCTGTTGGTAAACATGGTGTATTGCTAAGAGCACTGATGTGACATCAGCCATTCAGGTGGAAGCCTGGGCTGGAAATAATGTTCAGTATATTATATTTACACCAGGGCTACCCACTCTGAGAGTCTACCCCAGGCATAGACAACACTACCCCTCTTGATACTAAGAAACTCCACTCTGAGGCTGTCAGAGGGTCTGGGAGTTGAAGTATAATGGCATCCACAGTATTGCAGGTTGACCATCTCTGTAGCCATTTTTAAACTCTAGAATTCCTGCAATCTCTGGCATTTTATGTCTACAATGTCTTAGCTTTCTGGCTATATGACCTCTTTTCACTCCAACAGTGATAACTAGTGGTCATTTATTTAATTGTTTATGTTTCTTTTGCTCTCAAGACCTGTTGTAACTGCTGCCAACTGATCACAAGGTTAGACATCTAGATTGCAGCCTGTGATGAACAAGGTTCATGAACAACATGATTTGTTCTGTGCTGTCTGAAGGAAGTAGTATCTGATAAGATATAAGCAATAATTCAGTACAAGCACACAGTTGCAGCTTCAGTATATATATTACTGGGTCTTCATTTCCCATATAATGTGTTACTGTAACTGAAGTAATTCCTTGTTACCCTTTTCTATAGAACATTTCTATAGAATGTAGAATTTTCATTTGGTTATCCAGTTTCCTCAGCTGAAACACCAGACCAGTCAGTCTTGTTTCTTCTCAATGTATGTATGTATGTATATTTTTATTTGTAAAGCGCTCCTTGAGGGCAAAGCACTGTACAACAAAACAATAAATTAGTAGTAACAAACAAGGGGTCATTGGAATAAAAAGTAACAATAAGTGCATTATTAGAATACAATTCACATAAATATAAAATATAATTACAATGCAGATTAAGTGCTCAGTGTCAAGGAAACAAAAGGCTAGAGGACCCTACCCCGCAGGGCTTACAGTCTAAATGGGAGTGTAACATACAGACACAATTCAGAGGAGTATTAAGGTGCTGTGGGTTACAGTTTGTTACACTGTTATATAAGTGCCAGTTCAGGTGTTATCCAGGTGCTCCCAGAGGTAGTCTTTGAGTTTTGTTTTAAAAACATTGAAGGAGGATTCTCTCCTGAGAGATTCAGGAATGGCATTCCAAATATAAGGAGTCGCAAGAGAGAAGGATTTGATACGTGAAACAGCAGTAGTAGTGGGGGGTACAACCAAGCGGTTGCTCTGAGAGGAGCGGAGGTTTTGGCCAGGAACATATAGAGAGACAAGAGATGAGATGTAGTTTGGTGCAGAGGAATGAAGGGCTTTGAAGGTTATGAGGAGGAGTTTATAAGTTATTCTTTGTTTTATAGGAAGCCATGATAAGGACTTCAGCAGCGGAGGGGCCTGTACCCTTTTGGATGAGAGGAGGATAATTCTGGCAGCAGTGTTTAATACAGACTGTAGAGGGGAGAGATGGGAGTTAGGGAAGCCAGTTAGTAGAAGGTTACAGTAATCTAGTCTGGATAGGATGAGAGAATGCATGAGCATCTTGGATGTATCAGGTGAAAGGAAGGGACAGATTTTGGCAATATTGCGTAACAAAAAGTGACAGGTTTTGACAGTGGTAATATGATCAGAGAAGGAGAGAGAGGAGTCAAAGATTACCCCCAGACAGTGAGCTGAGTTGACAGGATTAATGAGCATGCCATCAATAGAGATAGTAAATAGGGGAGTAGGACCAGGCTAAGGTGGAAAGATGATAAGTTCAGTTTTTGTTAAGTTGAGTTTGAGGTGGCGCTGGTTCATCCAATTTGAGATAGCCAGGAGGCAGTTACAGATCTATGCCTCTGTTTTAGCTGTTAAGGGGTGGATAAATATATTTGGGTATCATCAGCATACAGATGATAATTAAAGCCAAATGAATGGATGAGATCTCCCAAAGACAGAGGGGCCGATTCATTAACTTCGAGTGAAGGATTCGAAGGTAAAAAACTTTGAATTTCGAAGTTTTTTTTGGGCTACTTCGACCTTCGACTACGAATTCGATTTGAAGGATTCGAAGTAAAAATTGTTCGATTATTCGACCATTCGATCAAGGTACTGTCTCTTTAAAAAAAACTTCAACCCCCCTAGTTCGCCATCTAAAAGCTACCAAAGTCAATGTTAGCCTATGGGGAAGGTCCCCATAGGCTTGGCTAACTTTTTTTGATTGAAGGATATTCCTTCAATCGTTGGATTAAAATCCTTCAAATTCTAAGGATTTTATTGTTCGATCAAAGGAATTATCCTTCGATCGTTCAATCAAACTATCTGCGCTAAACCCATCAACTTCGATATTTGAAGTCGAAGGATTTTAATTCCTAGTCGAATATCGAGGGTTAATTAACCCTCGATATTCGACCCTTAGTTAATCGGCCCCAGAGTGTACAGGGAGAACAACAGCGGACCAAGTACAGAGCCTTGCGGCACCCCCACATTAAGTGGAACTGGAGAAAGGAGACAGTGAATGATCGGTTAGAAAGGTAAGGTGAGAGCCAAGATGCAGCCTGGTTACGGATGCCAAGCGAATAGAGAATCTGCATCAGGAGAGAGTGATCAACTGTATCAAATGCAGATGATAGGTCAAGGAGGAGAAGGATGGAGAAGTGACATTTGGCTTTGGCAACCTGAAGATCATTTGTAACTCTGCACAAAGCAGTCTCAGTAGAGTGACCAGGCCGGAAACCAGATTGCAGAGGGTCCAACAAATCATGGGTGTGTAGAAAGTTAGTAATACGGGAGAACACAATACCCTCTAGGAGTTTAGAGGCAAGTGGTAAAAGGGAGACAGGACGGTAATTTGATAGACAGGCTGGGTCAAGCGTGGCCTTTTTAAGAATAGGCTTTACACAGGCCTGTTTGAAAGGAGAAGGGTAGGTTCCAGAAGCTAGAGAAGAATTGAAGATGTGAGTAAGAAGGGGGGTAAGCTCTGTAACACAGTGTTTGAGCAGAGAAGAAGGCATAGGGTCAAGGGGACGAGTTGTGAGTGGGGAAGACAAAAGAAGCTTGGAGACTTCAGACATTGTTACCGGAGGGAAGGAATGAAGACATGCAGAAGGGGGCTTAGGAAGAAAGTTAATGTACAGAAATAATTATAAACAAGGATGTTTAGAGCTGCAGACCTTATTTATTCCTTCTTTTTGTTCTCTTCCAATCAGTAAAGGTAAACTCAACATGGTGGTCCTAACTTTTTACCTATGGTAATACAGTATTTTCCATAGGCTGGCACCTCCCTGAGTGGTTGCAGTTCTAGGGAAAGTGCCTCTTGATCTGGGCATTGGTCTCAGATGTGATCCTCAACCCCCATTAGCTTTTATAGGAGAGAGATTTCCCCAACCAAAACATTGGTCCAATAGGCTTTTAATCCTCCCCCACTTGTGGCTTTTATTGGAGAGAGAGTTCCCAGATCAACTCCTATTTTTTATAGGCATAAGGCCACGATTAAATGGACAGATGTGGGGATTCTGCAACCACATGGACGTTTGGCTATCCTTCCTGTAGAATACCTCTGCCCACGTACAGAAATGCATAAAAAAGGAGGCTTCAAGGCTAAGTAAAATAAAAGTACAATGGAAGTGCATCTGATCTGGCCAGATTAGCTACAACATATAAAATATGGGATATGAAGACAGAAACAAAAAAATCTGTACAAATGCAGTTTCAGCAGATATTACTGGGCCATTTATTTCCCACTGAAGTTGTCACACCCTTCTATAGAATGTTGGCATTTCCATGTGGTTCTCTGGTTTCCTCAGCTGAAACACCAAACCAGTTAATCTTGTTCTTCTCATTTCTAGCTGGGAAACAAGACTTGAACCTTTATCTAGTGTGCAATGGCTCATAAATGTCTCAGTTTATTGAGCCGCATTTTAGACTTTGCCATATATTTATAGTATGAGGTGTGTGTCCTCAGTACTC
Organism: Xenopus petersii; assembly: GCA_038501925.1. Taxonomy (NCBI): domain Eukaryota; kingdom Metazoa; phylum Chordata; class Amphibia; order Anura; family Pipidae; genus Xenopus; species Xenopus petersii. The sequence goes on from CM076673.1 coordinate 168,959,183, forward strand.
CAGCACTGGTGCTGGGAAAGAAGCCCTTTTTTTCACTGATTTACAAAGTTCTCCGACTTAGTTTGTTAACTATCCTCTAGACCAGGAGTCCCCAACCTTTTTTACCTATGAGCCACACAAGCATGAAAAGAGTCCTTGGGGTGCCAAATAAGGGCTGTGTTTTGCTGTTTGGTAGTCCATTCTGGACTTGAAGTCTAAAGGAGGCTCTGTTTGGCAGTACACCTGGTTTTTATTCAACCAAACTTGCCTCCAAGCCAGGAATTCAAAAATAAGCACCTGCTTTGACGCCACAGGGAGCAACAGGGTTGGTGAGCAACATGTTGCTTGTGAGTCACTGGTTGGGGACCATTGTTCTAGACAAAACAGGTTATTTAACTCATGATAGTATGGAGGATAATATGGAAGTGAATATTAGCTTTAAGGTTTTTTTAGAATAAGTATGTACCAGCTTTTAGCCTATTCTTTCAGACATATTTTCTCTAGGCAGTTAAAGGGGTTGTTCTCCTTTAAATTAACTTTTAGTATGATGAGAGTGACATACTGAGTCAATTTGCAATTAGTTTCAGATTTTTCCGTTATTTAGCTTTTCATTCAGCAGCTTTTCAGTTTGCAGTTTTAGCAATCTGTTTGCTAGGGTCCGAATTCCCCTAGCAACCATGCATTGATTTGAATAAGAGACTAGAATATGAATAGGAGAGGGCCTTAATAGAAAGAGGAGTAATACGACACAGTAACTATAAATTTGTAGCCTTACAGAACATTTATTTTTAGATGGGGTCAGTGACCCCCATTTGAAAGCTGGAAAGAGAAGAAAAGGGCAAATTAAAAAAAAAATCTATAAAATGAGTGAAGACCAATTAAAAAGTTGATTAGGACTGGCCATTCTATAACATACCAAAAGTTAATTTAAAGGTGAACAACCCCTTTAAGGTTCACAAATGACTCCAATGCACTTGGCAATATTTTGTTAAATCTCTTTTTATTAAGTTTTCAATATCAAAAAAAAAGTATCAGAGGTACAGAAGATATAGAAGGGGGGGGGGGGTTACAAAGAAAAAGACAAAAAAAAAGAAAGAAAAAGTTTTCCACACCTACAAGGAATGTGTATTTTCCTAAGAAAATGTTTTTCAAAAATATTTAACAGGATATTACATAAACTGTTGTGTTACATGACAGATATGTAAATTGTAAGTTACTTATATAGTTGCACAAGATGTTTTTAATATTATCCAAGAAATAAATAACAATATTGATATACATTCATTTATTTCTTTCCATATAAGTATTCCAGGGGTTCCAATTTTTCAGGTGTTTGTGCAAAACATAATTTTTATATGCTATAGCCTCTTCAGCATGTCTTATCTCCTCAATTAGTTTTACCCACTCTGTTAAGAGGGGAGGCTCTTTAGATTTCCATTTACGGGGAATCAATGACATAGCAGAAACTAGAATATATTTGATAGTTGGTATGTTGATAATCTTTTTAATATTATTATCATATAAAAGTAAAACTGCGGAAGTTTGTAACCTTAAATGATTAGGATAATATTTGTCAATAATAGATTGTATAGCCTCCCAATAAGGGTTTAAAATTTTGCATCCACACCAAATATGTTCATATTTTTCATGACGATTTGCATTTTTCTATGGTTGATCAAATATTTTTACTGAAACTCATTGCTAGTTTTCAGTAGAGGTGCTTAAGTCTGACATATACATACTAGAGATGGCGCGAACTGTTCGCCGGCGAACTTGTTCGGGCGAACATCGGGTGTTCGCGCTCGCCGGAAGTTCGCGAACGTCGCGCGACGTTCGCCATTTTGGGTTCGCCATTGTTGGCGCTTTTTTTTGCCCTCTCACCCCAGACCAGCAGGTACATGGCAGCCAATCAGGAAGCTCTCCCCTGGACCACTCCCCTTCCCTATAAAAACCGAAGCCCTGCAGCGTTTTTTTCACTCTGCCTGTGTGTGCTGAAGAGATAGTGTAGGGAGAGAGCTGCTGCCTGTTAGTGATTTCAGGGACAGTTGAAAGTTTCCTGGCTAGTAATCGTTTTGATACTGCTCTGTTATTGGAGGGACAGAAGTCTGCAGGGGTTTGAGGGACATTTAAGCTTAGGTAGCTTTGCTGGCTAGTAATCTACCTTCTACTGCAGTGCTCTGTATGTAGCTGCAGTGGGCAGCTGTCCTGCTTCTGATCTCATCTGCTGACTGCTGCAATAACAGTAGTCCTTGTAAGGACTGCTTTTATTTATTTTTTTGTTGTTTTACTACTACTACTACTACTACTACTACTACTACTATAAGAGCCCAGTGCTATTAGTCTAGCAGTGTTGGGGAGTGGGACTGGTGTGCTAATCTGCTGCTCCTAGTAGTTCAGCAGCACCAACTGTAATTTTTTTTTTTTTAATATTCATTTTTTTTTTATTTTACTTTTTTTTATTTTACTACCGCTGTAGTAGTGTATAAGTTGACCTTTTAGGCATTATTTGCCCTGTAGGCATTTTTTGCCCAGTGTGTTATTCAACCAACAGCCATCTAGCTGTGTGACCTTGTTCACATTCTGTCTAAATATCCATAATATTACCGTCTCCAGAAAAAACACCGGAGTGACTTTTTTCAAGCAGCCATAATAAATTTTACGTAATCCGTATCCATCGCTGTAGTAGTGTATAAGTTGACCTTTTAGGCATTATTTGCCCTGTAGGCATTTCTTGCCCAGTGTGTTATTCAACCAACAGCCATCTAGCTGTGTGACCTTGTTCACATTCTGTCTAAATATCCATAATATTACCGTCTCCAGAAAAAACACCGGAGTGACTTTTTTCAAGCAGCCATAATAAATTTTACGTAATCCGTATCCATCGCTGTAGTAGTGTATAAGTTGACCTTTTAGGCATTATTTTCCCTGTAGGCATTTTTTGCCCAGTGTGTTATTCAACCAACAGCCATCTAGCTGTGTGACCTTGTTCACATTCTGTCTAAATATCCATAATATTACCGTCTCCAGAAAAAACACCGGAGTGACTTTTTTCAAGCAGCCATAATAAATTTTACGTAATCCGTATCCATCGCTGTAGTAGTGTATAAGTTGACCTTTTAGGCATTATTTGCCCTGTAGGCATTTTTTGCCCAGTGTGTTATTCAACCAACAGCCATCTAGCTGTGTGACCTTGTTCACATTCTGTCTAAATATCAATAATATTACCGTCTCCAGAAAAAACACCGGAGTGACTTTTTTCAAGCAGCCATAATATATTTTACGTAATCCGTATCCACCGCTGTAGTAGTGTATACGTTGATCTTGTGGGCATTATTTGCACAGTGTTTTCTTCAAACCGCCACAGTGTGAGCTTGTTCACATTTTGTCTAAATATTGATAATATTATCGTCTCTAGAAAAACCACTTGAGTTACTTTTTTTCAAGCAGCATTCTTATATTTTACGTAATCCGTATCCACCGCTGTGTATACGTTGACCTTGTAGGCATTATTTGCACAGTGTTTTCTTCAAACCGCCATCTAGCTGTGTGAGCTTGTTCACATTTTGTCTAAATATTGATAATATTATCGTCTCTAGAAAAACCACTTGAGTTACTTTTTTTCAAGCAGCATTCTTATATTTTACGTAATCCGTATCCACCGCTGTGTATACGTTGACCTTGTAGGCATTATTTGCACAGTGTTTTCTTCAAACCGCCATCTAGCTGTGTGAGCTTGTTCACATTTTGTCTAAATATTGATAATATTATCGTCTCTAGAAAAACCACTTGAGTTACTTTTTTTCAAGCAGCATTCTTATATTTTACGTAATCCGTATCCACCGCTGTGTATACGTTGACCTTGTAGGCATTATTTGCACAGTGTTTTCTTCAAACCGCCATCTAGCTGTGTGAGCTTGTTCACATTTTGTCTAAATATTGATAATATTATCGTCTCTAGAAAAACCACTTGAGTTACTTTTTTTCAAGCAGCATTCTTATATTTTACGTAATCCGTATCCACCGCTGTGTATACGTTGACCTTGTAGGCATTATTTGCACAGTGTTTTCTTCAAACCGCCATCTAGCTGTGTGAGCTTGTTCACATTTTGTCTAAATATTGATAATATTATCGTCTCTAGAAAAACCACTTGAGTTACTTTTTTTCAAGCAGCATTCTTATATTTTACGTAATCCGTATCCACCGCTGTGTATACGTTGACCTTGTAGGCATTATTTGCACAGTGTTTTCTTCAAACCGCCATCTAGCTGTGTGTATTATCGTTTCCAGAAAAACCAACTGAGTTTTTGTTGTTGTTGTTTTTTTAAAAATAATGCCAGGCAAAGGCAGGCCGCCACGCAGAGGCCGTGCTAGGGGCCGTGCTGCTATGCAATCCTGTGGCCCTAGCAAATTGCCCAGTTTTAAAAAGCCAATGACCCTGAACTCCCAAAATGCTGAAGAGGTAGTTGACTGGCTTACACAGCACACCCCATCCTCTACCGTTTCTAACTTTACCACAACATCCTCCTCATCCTCCACTGCTATGGCCACCCCACGTAACACTTCCTCCACCACCGGTGCCCCTTCTTCACTGGAGTTAGAGGAGTTATTTTCCCATGAGTTTCTTGAACTGAGTAATGCGCAACCATTATTGGCAGAAGAAGATGAAGGAGATGAGGACGTTACACCAGATTTAATTCTCGCAGAGAACACGACAGAGATGGACATAATGATGAGTGATGAGGAGGAGGTCCCCGCTGCTGCTTCCTTCTGTGATGTGTCAGAAGAAATTGATGCATCTGAGGAGAATGATGATGAGGAGATTGATGTTTTGTGGGTGCCTAGTAGAAGAGAGCAAGAGGAGGGTAGTTCAGATGGAGAGACGGAGAGTCAGAGAGGCAGTAGGAGAATAAGACTTAGAAGAAGCAGGGAGGACAGCCCGCAGGGATCAGTAGGGCAACAACATGTATCGGCACCTGTGTTCAGCCAGCCAACGCACCCGCCATTGCCGCCAATGCCGCCAACTTCTACTGTTACCGCCAGATCGCACACTTCCAAAAAGTCAGCAGTGTGGGATTTTTTTAATGTGTGTGCCTCTGACAAAAGCATTGTAATTTGCAATGAGTGCAGTCAGAAACTGAGCCTTGGTAAGCCCAACAGCCACATAGGTACAACTTCTATGCGAAGGCACATGAGCGGCAAGCACAAAGCACTTTGGGAGCAACACCTCAAAGGCAACAGGCAAACTAAAAGCCACACTCCTTCTGGTCCAGCATCTTACTGCTCTACCTCTGCTCTCCTTGACCCATCTGAACCACCCTCCACTCCGCCTTCCACCTTGACCACCTGTTCCCATTCCCAGTCATCTGCCACCAGCCAAGTTTCTGTGAAGGCCATGTTTGAGCGTAAGAAGCCAATGTCTGACTGTCACCCCCTTGCCCGGCGTCTGACAGCTGGCTTGTCTGCACTCTTAGCCCGCCAGCTTTTACCATACCAGCTGGTGGACTCTGAGGCCTTCCGCAAATTTGTAGCAATTGGGACACCGCAGTGGAAGGTACCCAGCCGCAATTTTTTTTCTAAAAAGGGAATACCACACCTGTACCAACATGTGCAGAGCCAAGTTACCGCATCTCTGTCACTTAGTGTTGGGCCAAAGGTCCATATGACTACTGACGCATGGTCCTCCAAGCATGGTCAGGGCAGGTATGTCACCTACACTGCCCACTGGGTGAACTTGGTAATGGCTGGGAATGGGAAGCAGGGAATGGGTAGCTCAACAACAACAACAACACTGGAGTTGGTGTCACCGCCACGGATTGCACGCGGTTCTGCCACCACCTCTACTCCTCCATCGCTCTCTACCTCGTCTTCTTCCTCTTCTTCTTCTTACTCTGCTGCTGGGTCCTCCTTCTCCTCCTCCACACCTGTGCACCCCCAGCTCCCCCTAGGCTATTCGACGTGCCAGGTACGCCGTTGTCACGCTGTCTTGGGGATGACGTGCCTGGAAAGCAAAAACCATACCGGATCTGTACTCCTGTCATCTCTGCAGTCACAGGCCGATCGGTGGCTGACCCCACACCAACTGCAGATCGGAAAAGTGGTGTGTGACAATGGAAGCAATCTGTTGGCAGCGTTGAGACTGGGAAATTTAACACATGTGCCCTGCATGGCACATGTGTTAAATTTAATAGTCCAACGTTTTGTCTCCAAGTACCCAGGATTCCAGGACGTTCTCACCCAGTCCAGAAAGGTGTCGGCCCATTTCAGACGTTCCTACACAGCCATGGCACGCCTTGCTGACATTCAGCAGCGCTACAACATGCCAGTCAGGCGTTTGATTTCTGACAGCCAGACTCGCTGGAATTCAACGCTCCTTATGTTGGAACGTCTGCTGCAACAACAAAGGGCCGTCAACGAGTACCTTTTTGAACTGTGTGGTAGGACTGGATCTGCAGAGCTGGGGATTTTTTTCCCCCGTTACTGGGTGCTTATGCGCGATGCCTGCAGGCTCATGCGACCTTTTGAAGAGGTGACAAATATGGTCAGTCGCACCGAAGGCACCATCAGCGACCTAATACCCTTCGCTTTCTTCCTGGAGCGTGCCGTGCGACGAGTGACAGATGAGGCTGTAGACCAGCGTGACGAGGAGCTGGAAGCGCACGATTTATGGTCGGAATCACCAGAACGAACCCAGGCACCTGCTGCAACGCAGGGAGAGGTGCCAGAAGTGGAGTCAGAGGAGGAAGGTGGCTTTGTGGAGGAGGAGGAGGAGGACCAACAGGAGCAGGCTTCCCAGGGGGCTAGTGGTGACCTTTTGGGGACCCCTGGTCTTGTACGTGGCTGGGGGGAGGAGACCGTGGATGATGCAGTCCTTGATAATGAGGAAGCGGAGATGGATAGCTCTGCATCCAACCTTGTGAGAATGGGGTCTTTCATGCTGTCATGCCTGTTGAAGGACCCCCGTATCAAGAGGCTTAAGGAGAAGGACCTGTACTGGGTCGCAACGCTACTAGACCCTCGGTACAAGCATAAAGTGGCAGAAATGTTACCAACATACCACAAGTCCGAAAAGATGCGGCATTTACAAACCAGCCTGCAAAACATGTTGTACAATGCTTTTAAGGGTGATGTCACTTCAGGAACTCATCAACATTCCAGGGGCAGAGGTGCCAGTAATCCTGCCACGAGCACACCTGCAAGGACAAAGCCCTTTGGCCGGTCTGTAACATCAGACATGCAAATGTTTTTCTGTCCAAGGCAGCGCCACAACCCTTCTGGATCCACCCTCAAAGAACGCCTCGACCGGCAGGTAGCGGACTACCTGGCATTAACTGCAGATATCGACACTCTGAGGAGCGATGAACCCCTGGACTACTGGGTGCGCAGGCTTGATCTGTGGCCAGAGCTGTCACAATTTGCCATGAACCTCTTGTCTTGCCCAGCCTCAAGTGTGCTCTCAGAAAGGACCTTCAGTGCAGCAGGAGGGATTGTAACTGAGAAGAGAACTCGCCTAGTTCACAAAAGTGTCGATTACCTGACCTTTATTAAAATGAATGAGGGGTGGATCTCGGAGGGTTACTGCACGCCGGAAGACTTGTTCTGACTTCTATGCAGCTGTCCTTCTCTTCAAGCCTCATGACTCCACACACAGCTGTCCTTTAGCGTCCTCCTCCCTCCGCCACCGTTACAAACTAGGGTGCAAACCCTACTGGTTTAATTTTTTCTGGCCTCAGTGGCTGCAACCAAAAAAACTGGGCAAACAATGTCTACAAGGTCAACGTATGGCGAAAAATGACTATTTTCAGCATTTATATGGCATATTTTTTCTGGCAACTGTGCTTCAGTGGCTGCGTCCAAAAAAACGCATATTTTCTGCATTTATATGGCATAATTTTTCTGGCCTCTGTGCTTCAGTGGCTGCAACCAAAAAAATGCATATTTTCTGCATTTATATGGCATAATTTTTCTGGCCTCTGTGCTTCAGTGGCTGCAACCAAAAAAATGCATATTTTGTCCATTTATATGGCATAATTTTTCTAGCCTCTGTGCTTCAGTGGCTGCAACCAAAAAAATGCATATTTTCTCCATTTATATGGCATAATTTTTCTGGCCTCTGTGCTTCAGTGGCTGCAACCAAAAAAAATTATATTTTCAGCATTTATATGGCATAATTTTTCTGTCAACTGTGCTTCAGTGGCTGCGACCAAAAAAATGCATATTTTCTGCATTTATATGGCATAATTTTTCTGGCCTCTGTGCTTCAGTGGCTGCAACCAAAAAAATTTATATTTTCAGCATTTATATGGCATAATTTTTCTGGCAACTGTGCTTCAGTGGCTGCGACCAAAAAAATGACTATTTTCAGCATTTATATGGCATATTTTTTCTGGCCTCTGTGCTTCAGTGGCTGCGGCCAAAAAAACTGGGCAAACAATGCCTACAAGGTCAACGACGTTGACCTTGTAGGCATTGTTTGCCCAGTTTTTTTGGCCGCAGCCAATGAAGCACAGAGGCCAGAAAAAATATGCCACATAAATGCTGAAAATAGTCATTTTTTGCCATACGTTGACTCAACGTATATGGCAAAAAATGACTATTTTCAGCATTTATATGGCATATTTTTTCTGGCAACTGTGCTTCAGTGGCTGCAACCAAAAAAACTGGGCAAACAATGTCTACAAGGTCAATGTATGGCGAAAAATGACTATTTTCAGCATTTATATGGCATATTTTTTCTGGCAACTGTGCTTCAGTGGCTGCGTCCAAAAAAACTGGGCAAACAATGTCTACAAGGTCAACGTATGGCGAAAAATGACTATTTTCAGCATTTATATGGCATATTTTTTCTGGCAACTGTGCTTCAGTGGCTGCGTCCAAAAAAACTGGGCAAACAATGCCTACAAGGTCAATGTATGGCAGTTGTTTAAAGAGAACAGTAGATTACTAGCCAGCAAAGCTACCTAAGCTAAAATGTCCCTCAAATCCCTGCAGACTTCTGTCCCTCCAATACAGAGCAGTATCAAGCAGATTACTAGCCAGCAAACTTACTATCATCTGTCCCTGAAATCACTAACAGCTCTCCCCCTACACTATCTCTTCCAAGCACACACAGGCAGATTTTTCAGATAAATTTTTGCCCTTGATCCCCCTCTGGCATGCCACTGTCCAGGTCGTTGCACCCTTTAAACAACTTTAAAATCATTTTTCTGGCCAGAAATGTCTTTTTTAGATGTTAAAGTTCGCCTTCCCATTGAAGTCTATGGGGTTCGCGAACCGTTCGCGAACCGCTCGCATTTTTGCGCAAGTTCGCGAATATGTTCGCGAACTTTTTTTCCGACGTTCGCTACATCCCTAATACATACAATAAATATATACATAAAGTGCACAGGCTTTGAACAGTCTTATGAACAGTTTTATGGTTTGACTACATCTCAGCCAAATCCTTAGCAATTAGTGGCCCCAAATCAAAATACTGGTATGATGTCATTAGCCAGTCCAAAAGTAATCCATGCATAACAAAATGACGTTCATACGTTAAGGAAAGGTAGCCCCCAGCCACCTTGAATAAAAATGTGCCAAAAGATGATGCCTATGAGCAAAATAAACATACCCTGAAAACCAGCTAGAGTTGCCACCTGTCTGGATTTCACCGAGACAGCCCGGTTTTTGGAAGAACTGTTCGGTTTAAAACTGCCTGTCCGAATATCCAGATTAGGAAATCCGGTCAGGACATTGAAGTTAATGACAGGGTGATCAGCCAATTGCTGAATGCCACATCATCAGTCCTGCTCATTATGTCACCAGCCCCTCCCACCATCCGCCATAACCCCTGCCCGATTTCCTAGAACTTAAAAGGTGGCAACCTTTAAACCATCAAATGTGCATTTTTGATACAGAAACTACTTGTATTCAGTGAAAAGCAGTTTACATTCATCTAAAACACAGATGACAGAGAAATTTATCTGAAAATTCTCTGGCCAACTAAGAAATATTACGGGGGTGATTTACTGCACTGTAGCGAATAAAGTGCAATTTCTGATGCAATCACCGTGTATTTACACAGTTAAAATACATACAAAATACATAGGGTTTTTTTCTGTAATTCCAGTATCACAGGGATTGCTGGGAAGTTGCCTCTAATGCAGTTGTGGCCAATGTGCCAAAATGTGATGTAGTTTTGCTGAACATTTATAAGCCTGGTTGGCACCAAAGAGCATTGTCTGCAGGTGTATGTTTTTCATTTTTCTTAGGGAAAATCCATGATGACCATAATATACTGTGTCCTGTGTTGCTCCTCTTTTTGTATCTGTAGGGTAAAAGAATTTAATACATGCCAGAAAAAGAGTCTGTATCTTATCTGCTGATTAACAGAAAGCTTCAGAGGAAAGAGCCACTACTATTTAAAGCAGCTGCTATTTTGAGCCTTTAAGTGCTAGCAAGCATTTTTGATGAGTGAAGTGTTTATTGCAAAAGAAAATTAGGGTCAGGAACTGGATACCAATATGTATACCAATATACCAAAAACCTTGTGTTTTTTCTATTCGTAAACTGATATAAATATTACTAATTTCTTTTGCCATTACTAATTTATTTTTCTTTAATAAATATGTTTATAAAATATAGGCAAAACAGCACAGGCAGGTCATAGCAATTAACCTATTATTGCTAATCAGTTAAGAAACATCTTTATGCCATTTACCCATGGGGTCTAACAAAAGTTTTTAATGTCCATAAAAAACCATAATTCTACATGTGTTCTGCAACTCTATATATCCCAATAAGAACCTCACTATATATCATTCTTACAACATTACCACATGCATAGTATTTTTTTCACAATTCTGGATTTTTAATTATCATTCAGTTTATGTACAAGTCCCCCTGAAATACTTGGGTAACATGCATTTCTCCATTGCTGTATTTAGTAACTGTATTCTGTGCAAATATGTGTTGTATAATATTATCAAACTGTGGCTTAATCTACAGACAATACATTCAGAGCCTTTATAAATCCACCTTATAAACAGTTTGTAATAAGGGCCCATTTACTAATAATCGAATTGCGATTTTTTTTCCACGAATCTCCAAAAATTAGTGGTTTGCCTATATTTCTTAAAAGCTCTAAAAATTTCTTATTTGCACTTTATACATTCGGATCTTTTAATAAATTCAATGACAATTGTGGTCTTAGAGATTGTATGTTTAGTCGTTGTTTCAAAAACTTGTAAAACCACAAAAATCTGACTGAATATTCAATATACAAAATACAAGAGTTTCTTTATTCCAAACATGCCATAGACCACATTGCTTACAAAAGGCTATTCTCCAGATGATCTGTATAATTCATATATCCTTCCTAAACTCTCCAACCAATATAGGCACCATTGTTGGAGTATTGCAGGTCAGACCGCAAAGGTTCATAGGTACCACTTACTTGCTAGGTTAGTGTGGGACATTTTTTATTGCCATAATATAATATGCTCAGTTACACTTGTTATGACAGCTGTGATTCAGCCTCGGAGGGGCAAAGGTAAAGCTTCATTTTAAATACTGTTTTTTATTACTTTAACCCCCCCCCCCCCCCGTTTCTCACTAGGAAAAGAACAATAACCCTCTCTCTTTGGTTTCCTAATTAGGATGTTACTAGGGAAGCCTGGAGTATAAGATAAGAAAACCTACAGCTTCTCTGTGCTATTGATTTACTGCAGGCATGTCCAAAGTCTGGCCCGGGGTCCAATTGCGACCTGTTTTCAAATTTACACCAGCCCTCAGCCTCTGTCATGAAATTAATAATAATGTGGCCCGCCAGCACAGTGAGATCAGGAATAGCCGTAGCAGTAATATTTGAGCACATTAGTGAAATGATCTGCCACTTGGCCTATACTGCTGCCTGTGTGCTGAAGGTGTTACCAATAGACACGTACTGGAACATAGTGAGGCACCACTCTCGCATACTTCTTTAGGGCTGAAGGTGCAATAGACGTACTGATGTGCCAGTACAGTAAACTAAAGACCTATGCGAGAGTGTTGTGTCACTACGTGCCAGTATCTATTGCTAACACCTTCAGCACACAGGCAGCAGTATAGACGATTATTTCACTAATCATGTGGCCAAATATTACTGCTATGGCTATGCAATTCCTTGTTTAAATGATGCAAGGAGAATTAGTCCTAACAGACTCCACTTCCTTAACGCTGTGTACACGTCCATCTCCAGGAGTGAATGATCCTGATCGCAAGCTAGCTACCTTGGAATGGATGTCAGGTTGAATGGTCGGCCCCCACACATTTTCACCTTACCAAAGCTGGCCTTAGTTGCAAAAAGTTTGGACATATAGACAAATACAAGAGTCCTCAGCACTCAACTCATTATCAATATATTTAAATATTTAAAATGAGTGCTGAGGACTCTTGTATTTGACTATATGTATTTTGTGGTCACAGCCTCATTGCACCCCCGCCTAATGTTTTTAAAAACTAGTGGTGAGCACAACTTTCCCTTGTTTGTTATAGTTATACAGGAGCAGTGACCAGCTCCATGTTGTAGCTCCCACCCTTCCCAGCTATAGTCAGGTGATCCCACTGGTGTCTAATAAAAGGGCAGCAAAGTTTGGGAGTTTTACTTCGAAAGCAGCAAGTAAGTTGCAGGTAAAACTTAGTCCCTTTGTAAAATGTATAATGAAGCAATTGAATTCTTAATGAATCAAATGAAAATTGAGCATAGGACTGGCAAGATATGGGATGACTTTGACATAGTTGGCCAGCTTAAATATATTGCAATATATGGACAAACAATCCCTGTTTTGTTTAAAGGGTAAGGCATTTTTCAGTAGCAGTATGCACAAAATGTCTCTGTCTTAAATATATTGATAATGGGTTGAGTGCTGAGGACTCTTGTTTTTATCTATAATGTTTTTAAAAATTAGTGGTGAGCACAACTTTCCCTTGAAAAAAGTTTGGACAACCCTGATCTACTGGTAAATAAAGCATTCCAGAGATTTTTGTATGATCCCCTTATATATTTATACATAGTTATCATATCACCCCTTAAACGCCTTTTCTCCAGAGTGAACAACCCAAATTTGTCCAGTCTTTCTTCATAGCTAAGATTTCCCATATCTTTTACCAGCTTAGTTGCCCTTCTCTGCACCTTCTCTAATACAATAATGTCCAGTTTGAGTGACAGAGACCAAAACTGTACAGCATATTCTAGATTGGGCCTTACTAGTACTCAACGAGGTGTTTAAACATTGAATTAAAAAAAATCCAAACAGACTGATGAGTCAGAGGGAGTGAAATGAAAATACCCTAATTAATTTGACAGACGAAGGAAACCGCTTCATTATGAACCATATTCAACAAAGAGAGCTTATACTGCTAGAGCAGGTCTCTGGTGGGCAGATATAATTAAAATTCATAACTGTTTGAAATATCTCATATGATCAGCTAGACTGATCCTGGATAACTGGTCCATTTACAACCTATAAGTAATCCCTATTTATCAGTATATTTTTATATCATTTCTAATGGAGGTCTATTATGGTTGAATATATTTTACAACACATAAAGAAGGGTTTGAAGCACAAATAAACAGGTGCAAACCGCCATCTTTCTTGCACTTTACATCCTGCAACATGCTTAGCTCACTCAGTCAGGGGAATCCCAGTGAATACAGTCCTTTCTGCATTCCATAGTGCTGGGAGGGGAGCATGTAGGCATCTCCTAGACCACCTCCTAGCATAATGTCTATGATTAAGTACTGCTATGGTACAACATGTGTCAGATATCCTGTTGGAACAAAAACTTTGTCATCATGATTCCTTGGTCACAGAGTGGCACCAGCCCAACCATTTGTCTCTAACTGACAATCTCTGTTACTGGTTGAATATATGCAATGGCCCTTAAGCTTAGTTTCCCAGCAGCCCAGAGCTCACTGAATATGTGTCACTAAAACTCAAAAGATGACCTACCAAGATCAGAAAATGTAGAGCTGCTGTTTACAGATTTGAAGTCCTTGGTCATTACAGTTATAGGACTACTAAACCTCTGGGCTGGTACTATAAGAATATAAGAGGCAGCATTTTTAATCATATTCCGTGTTTGGTTTTAGTTCTCCTCCTGACAAGGTGGTATCTCCAGGGTTCCCTTTGTAGTAGAGCACTTGCACCTAAAGAATGAGATGCAGACGACAATTAAACTCCAAACACTGGAAATGACAACAGACGGACATCAGCACAATTGAATAGGATTTCTAATTTCTAACAGCAAATCAAAATATTCACAAAACAGCAATTACCAGATGCATTGAAGTCTATGGGCGACAAATATTTTTTGACGAGCAACAAGTTTTTTCATCCATTGGTGTTTATGGCCATATTTTTCGCATTGAAACCTGGTGAAAAATTTCACTTAAGACTAAAGAATACTCGAAATTTATCTAGCTGTGCATAAGAGTAATAATAAACACTTTGAGTCCTGTTTCAAATACCGTGAATACTATTAACATTTACAAAAACCATAACCATAAAATCCTTAGACAACGTCTCAACTAGAATCTAATTTTTACTACTGTGCTAAAAATACATCCCATTCAGAAGGTAAACACACACGTCTGGATAACATGCCCTGCTATGCGGCAATAATGGAGAGGTATACTAGATGCAATAGAGAAAATAACAATATAAACAACTCAGGTGATATAATTCTAAACTTGGATCATGCCACTAAGAAGGTAATAAGGGACCCTCTCACCTTACACCTCCTACAAACTGCAAAGGTGATAATCCCCAAAAGATGGAAATCAACGGAGCCCCCAACTTTTAGAGAATGGATGGCAAAAACAGAAGAAATAAGACAGTTGGAGGAAATTGCATTTCTACTACATAATCAAAGAAATAAATACTGGGAAATATGGTCCCCTCAGGTGAATTTGATCAGAGCACTAAAACCTTAAGGAAGTTTGGCATTCCAAATGACAAAGAGTAACATCTGATGTTACAGGCCATATGGAAATTAAGTTGAGAAATGAGTTGAGAAATGACTTGTTGTTTACCTTGTGTGATGTTTGGGGGATCACAGCGGGGTTTTTTTCACCAAACATGCAGGCCACTCCACGTTAAGGGAAACATTTACTTTATTTTCTTCAGTTCAAATAAATCTCTCACAGACAAGCCGTGGCATAAAAATCAAAACAGCTTCAGTTCAGCAACAAAATAAGTCCCAACAAAAGAGCCATGTACTTGCCATGAAAACTTGCAGTGTCCAGTCTGCTGGGAGTGAACTCCCAAGTCTTTTAGAAAGGAACTTTCTCCAACTCCACAGTGAGTAGCCACACATGAAAAACCAAACTTTTCAGTTTAACACAGCAGTGAGTTTCCACCCCTGAGCAAAAACTCCCACACCTTTCACCTGCTGCTCACCTCCATTAAACACCCCTTGGATGTCCAGCCCACCTCTGGCTGGTTAACCCCATGGTGTCTTTTAAAGAGGTCATTTTAAAACCTAAAGAATGGGGATATATATCGGTCATCTACAATATATCCCCCCCAGCTTCTACACTTGTTTGATAATGATATTATAACTAATATCTGGATTGCATGCTCAACCCTCGCCCCTTACCCCTTTTGCCTTCTGTACCCCTTTCCCCAAAATTTAACAAAAAATAAAGAATTGTTAAAAAAAAAAAATACATCCCATTCATGTCTTCCCCTCTGGGGCAACTGCCACTTAGAACACTTCACTGAATTACTGAAATATGAACGATGGCCAGACCATGGCATCAAAGTCCTAAAAGACTTGTTGCATGACTGGACCATTAAAAGCTATGACCAAATCAAACTAGCAAAACATGAAAATCCATCAAAATTCTTTGCTTACCTACAACTACGCCATGCATTTCACCAAAAATTTTAGCAATTGCAAACATCCTATGAACCACCTGGGATAAAGGAAATCCTCTGGGCTGAAGACAAGCATAAACTAGTGACTAGACTCTATCAGAGCCTAATAGCAACAAGACCATCCCCCTTCCAAGTAGCAGCACCCAGCTTGAACTCTGAGGCCTGGGACGAAGCCACAACTAAAGCATATAGTTACCATATCTCATTCATAGACATTAATACAGTTCAAAATCCTACACCAACTATACTACTCAATTGAGAGACTAGCCAAATTACAAAAAGGCAACAGAGCAAACTGCCCAAGATGCCAGGAGTCCAGTGTTCCATTTCTCCACATACTATGGTCCTGCCAACACATACAGCACTACTGGGGATAGATAGTGGGCGAATTGCATTCCAACCTAGAGTTCCTTCAAGTCGTCTCATCTGAGGTTTGCCTCATGGGAGTTATTTATGACATTATCCCTGAAAACAATCAAAGAGTTATGTTCAAACCTGTGCCTACACAAGCAGGGAAGTTGCTCCAATTTAGATCTTGACTTGTCTTACAACCTATGTACTTTACTACTTACCAATCTGTAATTTGTAATATGAAATGACATTGCTCAATCCCCTTGACTTGTTTTTGTTAATTTATTTTACTTGTTTAAATAAAGCCTTTAAAAAAGTACATCCCATTAAGCTTAACCAAAATCAATTTGTTCTTATAAAGTAACCTTAAAGTTCAGAAATCCACACATTTGGTATAATGAACGCAGCAGGTGAACTGATGCAAACACACAACATGAGTAATTGAGAAAACCCTTATATAAATAATATTATTCACACCAAGCCCATGTCCCTGTAGTATTACAGTAGACATAAAATGTGCAGGCTTTATTATTTTCCCCTCTAACCTTATAATCATCATCATTTATTTATATAGCGCCGACAAGATATACAGTGCTTTAGCTTAGTTATAACAAACAGGGAATAAATGGTGGATAGCAAAAAAGGGTTACAGAGTACAATAGGATTAGAGGGCCCTACAAATTAGAGTTTACAAATGAAAGGTTAGGGTACAATTGAGACATTGGGATTTTAGAAACAATTTTGTTATTTATGATACAGCAATGATTGATTAATTCAGGTACATTGAATAAGCTTCTTTAAACGGGTGGGTCTTGAAAGTTTGGAAAGAAGGACAGCTCGAGGCAGAGAATTCCAGAGAAAAGCAGAAGCCCGAGAAAAGTCTTGTAGACGAGAATGGGCAGAAGTAATGAGAGGTGAAGCGAGGTGAAGATCAGAAGCAGAGCGAAGGTTTCGTGAAGGAGTGTATTTGGAAATCAAAGATGAAATATAGGGAGGGGCTTCATTATTAAGGGCCTTGAAAGTGAGTGTTAGTAATTTGAATTTGATTCTAGAGGAGATTGGGATTCATAATCAGTTATGCTTAAAGTAGAAGTCATAAGAACATTTCCTGCTGAGTAGAATAAGGTTAGTGCAGGTGCTCAAAATTGGCTTTGATGTAGAGGAAGAGAGAATTTCTTCATTGTTGCACTGTCCCTGTTCTTTGAAGATTCGGACGTTTCCCTCCATGAAGCTCAAAGCTAAAATACAGTATACAGTTAAAAAGTTATATTAAATGTGAATTTTGACTGAATCTCAATAGAAAACAATTGTTTTGCAAAGAGTAATAATACAATATTCTCCAGGATATAATACAGAATATTGTTGAGCCACATTGTATTGTGCCAAGCGTAATATATAACTTCTACATGAAAAATATCCTCTTCTGTTCAAAAACGCTTTTATGTCATTATCACTAGATGGCAAATTGATTTTTTTTAACCAGGCTGTGACATTATTACCTTTTTTTTAAGTGCACTCATTATTTGTCACTTTTTCAAGTGTAATATCAAACATATAAAAGAGTGGAGAAGAAGAGGAAACAATGGATAGTTAAATGTAAAACACAATCTTTGTTTAAGGCATGCATTCCACTGACATCACAAGACTACTTTTCACAAAGTTAGATGTAAATGGTTCTAGATGTTCTGTTAAATTGTTGCAGTGTAGCAATATGGAAGAAATGGGATCTGTCCTTGGCTGTGGCCTGGTAGGATATACTTTAAAACTCTGACATAGCAGTCCGACTCCTCAAAAATGGACCCCAGGAAGTAAGCAATAACCTCAAGACAAGACAAATGCTGATTTTCATGCCGTTTCACAGGTAATAACCAGTCACTGCAAATATGGTCCTAATTGGGTCTTGAAGTTGGGACCAACCTCCAAGGTGAGCCACCCCTGCGTCGGGAAACCTTTTCCTCTAAAGCACCGGTCCCCAACCACTGGGCCACAGACCGATGGTGTTCTGCAGGCTGTGATGAACTGGGCTGCGTCAAACTGGGCTGCCTCTGGTGCCAGCTGCAGTCTATAATAGCTGCATAAACAATAAAAATCACCCTGATGCTCCATTGCCATGACAACAGCTGTGCGAAGCCCAGGAAGGTTTCTACTGATCGCAATAAGGACCACAAAACAGTTTGGACAGTTTTTTTGGTAAGCCTGAAATGCATCCATGCATCTACATCCTCCCCTAAAAATTGTCTTGCTTGAAACTGGTCCGTGGTGCAAAAAAAGTTTGGGGGGTTAGGGGCCGCTGCTCTAGAGCTTACTGGCTTTAGCTACCACATGAGGGGATACTTATAACTATAAATTAGGTCTGCACTGAAGGAAAATCATGTAAGTTGCTGTTTTTACAGAATGCAGTGTACTTTATATATTAGGATCAAATTAGGGATGGACTGAATCCAGGATTCGGTTCAAGATTCAGCCTTTTTCAGCAGGATTCGGCTGAATCCTTCTTCCGGCCAAACCGAATTCTAATTTGCATATACAAATTAGGGAGGGTAAGGGGAAACCTTTTTTGTCACAAAACAAGGATTTGCATATGCAAATTAAGATTTGGATTCTGTCTTCAGCCGAATGTTTTGTGAAGGATTCGGGGGTTCGGACGAATCCAAAATAGTGCATTTGATGCATCCCTAAATCAAATATCTCTAAATATTTATACCACTAAATTGATACATCAGGTAACAAAACATGACAGTCTACACCAGGGGTGCCCAAACTTTTTGCAACTAGGGCCAGATTTGGTGAGGTGAAATGTGTGGGGGCTGACCATTCAGACCAACATTCTTTAATTCACTAACATTAAATTAAAAGAATCGAGTAACCGTAGCAGTAATATTTGGGCACATTAGTGAAATGATTTGCCACATGGTCTATATTGCTGCCTGTGTGCTGAAGGTGTTAGTAATAGACACATACTGGAACGTAGTGACGCCATACTTCTTTAGTTCATTATGCTGGCACATCAGTACGTCTATTGCACCTTCAGCCCTAAAGAAGTATGTGAGAGCGTTGCGTCACTACGTTCCAGTACATGTCTATTGGTAACACCTTCAGCACACAGGCAGCAGTATAGACCAAGTGGCAGATCATTTCACTAATGTGCCCAAATATTACTGCTATGCGATTCCTGATCTCACTGTGCTGGAGGGCTACATTATAATAAATTTCATGATGGAGGCTGAGGGCTAGTGTAAATTTGAAAACGGCCACATTTGGCCCCCGGGCCAGACTTTGGACATGCCTGCAGTAGATCTTTCCAGCTGACATGAGGTCACCCATTCTGATTAGAAGAAAAGAGGTTCCTCCTAAATATTTGGAAGGGATTTTTTTACAGTGAGAGCTGTGATGATATGGAATTCTCTCCCTGAATCAGTTGTACAGGCTGATACATTAGATAGCTTTAAGAAGGTTGTTTAGCAAGTGAGGGAATACAGGGTTATGGGAGATAGCTCATAGTACAAGTTGATCTAGAGACTAGTCTGTTAAGGAACCATCCTAGTGAAAAACATGCTTCCAAATTGGATATTTGTGAAAACAGATATATCATAACAGGTAATAGCAGGTTAGCGGGTTCTAATAAAATTTCCATTTTCATTTTTTTTAATACATTTTTCCCTAGCATTTAAGCTGAGAATTGGGTGTGCTCTAAGTTCATCTGCTGCAGACATATAGTGCACTTATTAATTTTCTCATTTTGTGAATGAAACTGGTTAAAGCAACACCAACAAATAAAAGTGTTTATGAAATATAATGTAGTGTTGCCGTGCACTGGTAAAAACTGGGTGTTTGGGATTATTATATTTATATAAAAATTTTTTTATATAAATAAACTCCCTGTATAGCCACTGAGTCATACATTCAATCTAAAAAAAAAGAAAAGGCACGGGTTACAGAGCAATTAAGCTCTGTAGAATACAATGGGTTTAGCTCTCACACAAGAAAATAAACAGGTCAAATACCAGATTATAGAATGAATACCTCTCTCATATAAAATAAGACATTTGTTGTCAAGGGATGGTTTATCTGCAGGTTCTAGATCAAACAGATACAAACTTTTTTTATGTTGCTGGTCCTTTATTAAAAGTATTAGCATCTAGTGAAACTGACTTGTGACAAGTGTAGCCAAATATATTCTGGTGTTGGAGAGAAAATGCTTTGGACAAAAAAAGCTCTATCTTTGTAGATGGTGGGCAGCGCCGGATTTCAGTGCGCGGCGCCCCTAGGCCGCGCGGTCCGACCAGGCGGCCGCGTGGTCCTAGCGCCCACCTCCCCTCCCCTTCCCAGCGCGCCGGCGTTTTTTCGCCGGCGCAGCTGCTGTAATTGAATGGGGACGCACGCGTCCCCATAGTGCGGCTGGGCGGCATGCCGCCCCTATTTTTTTGCCGCAAATCCGGGCCTGATGGTGGGGCTATAATACAAATAATCATAAAATACAAATAATCATGGGTGTGGTAAAATACAAATAATACTGATAAACTGTATTTTTCTCGGTGAAACAAAAATGAAGCTTTGGACAATGGTCTCAAACACAAG
This sequence comes from Xenopus petersii, assembly GCA_038501925.1. NCBI lineage: Eukaryota > Metazoa > Chordata > Amphibia > Anura > Pipidae > Xenopus > Xenopus petersii. The sequence continues at coordinate 168,979,988 of CM076673.1, forward strand.
CAGGGTCAGCCCAGACCCGCTGCCACTACTGTCTGAGACGGGTGCGTCTGGGGCGGGTGCCTCGTGAGGGGTGCCTGAGGGGGGTGCCAGAGGGGTGGGTGGAGAACCCAGTGGCAGGCCTGGGCTCCCCCAGTCCGATGCTGAACACAAGGCCACTTGAGACACTGAGAGCATCTAAAAGAATAAGTTGAATATGGCATGGTCAAATAACTAAATTTCAGTTCAATTGAGAACCTGTGTCACAACCTGAAAATTTAGTTGCACAAACAATATTGGACTAAGATGGAGCAAATCAAGAACAGAAACTGTTTCAATGCATGTGCACTTGTGTTCAGCGCCATTTCTGCTCTGTTCTTGGTGCATGTATGTGCTCATACAGAGTATTGAGTAGTGATCAGTGTCTTCCAGTGTGACACTAAGCCTTGCTTTCCTGCACTGTTATTGGCCTGACCTGTTTTTTGGATCCTGGTTTGATCATTTGCTTGTTACTGTCCCTGCATCTCAGCTGCCTGCCTCTGACCTCTGCCTGTTTCTGGCTTCAAGTTTGCAAGCCACCACATGTAATTGTGTCGAATAAAGCACTGATTTTGCAGCAACCCACTGCGTTGGACTGAAATTCATCACTTTCTTGTTCTATTTGATATTGGCTTCACTAAGACGGAGGCTTAGTGATTGAACAGTCTGGTCGAATCCACTCTATTCTGTCATGTAATTGTTGTCCTTCTATGTCACTTTTGCAGAGCTGTCAACCCCCCTCCCTTTTTTTTGGGGAGTTACAGGATTTTGGGTTCTGTCTCCACCCCCCCCCAGAACCGTACAGAGCAGCCAATGTTTGAGTGTCTGTGAGATATGAAACGCGCAAGGCTATGTCCTTGTGTACCCAATAAACATCTCCATACCTTGAGTCTGCTAAAAATCATTTAAACATTAACCCCAATAGAATTGTTTTGGATCCAATGTTTTATTATTACAGAGAAAAAGGAAATCATTTTTAAAAATGTGACTTATTTCATTAAAATGGAGTCAATGGGAGATGGCCTTCCCAGAAATTGGAGCTTTCTAGATAACGGTTTACAGATAACAGATCCCATACAGTGTCGGACTGGGACACCAGGGGCCCACCCAAAAGCCTTGGATTAGGGGCCCACTCTCAGTACTATTATTCTTACTCTCCTCACTCAACCTTTATTCTGCTAGTCTCTTTTTTTACATACTCTATCTATTATTCCATCTATTTAGCCTATTTGTTCTCATAGAAATAGGAAATGACCATGAAATAGGCCAAATGTTTAGCAGCCTGAGGACCCACTGACACCTGGGCCCACCGGGAGTTTTCCTGGTATCCCGCTGGGCCAGTCCGACACTGATCCCATACCTGCACATATTGTATATACTGCCATTTTAGATGTATAAGCTTAGAGATCACTTTGTTACTTTGCTGTGATAAAGGCCATTGTGTTAGCCAAAATGCCAGCCTCTAATAAATAAGATTCACACCTTGTTTTACCTGAAAAACAGAAATCGCCAAATATCAAATTTTTCTACATAACTGATAATCTTTTACTTTTAAAGAGAAAGAAAAGTTTTTTTTAAAATGTAGTAAAAACATGTATAATCATTTGTTGGTCTGAATTTTCACCCCATATTTGAATTTGAAGCAGTCAGGATTGGGCTAATAGCAGATTCAGTTTTGTCCTTTGAAGCTTGAAGTAACTGGAAGCATTCATGCAGTATTATTAACAAGCATTTTCATCCTGCTGTGATTCACAAAGCTGAACTCTCTGAAGCCAAACACTATAAACATTTCCAATTTAGCGGTGAAAAGTAATTATTTTCATGCGGGATGTTAGCATTTTTGAAATGTGCACAGAATTCCATAGAGACCAATCTACGTAAGCAAACGTTAGGCAGATAGCACTGATAAAGAGTTCAGAGTATGGTTCCCAGTTAATTTGGCAATTAACTGGAATTTGGGACTGAAAAGAGAGCAATGTCTGTTATTTAATACAACAGAACTCCGTTTGCTGCTTATTGTCATAGAGGATTTATGATACAGGGACAGGTTGTAGAGGGTATTAGCCCTGGGCTCCAAGCTATTGCCTCCACTATTGCATATTATTTGAGTAACTTGTTTTTAGATTTTCGTGATTCATGTTGAGAAGAATTGCTGTTTATACAACCTTGGGGCTGGTAAAGATATTCTGAATGTAGATTTGTGTGGGGTACATTGTTTGATTGACTCAATCAATTTCTACTGATTCAGTTGGATTCAATAAATTAAAAAAAATATAATGTTTCAAATAGCAATTTTCTTGTGGGATGTTAGCATAAAGATATTCTCAGGCTTCAATTAAAAATTATATCTAAAAACCAGTGTTCTACTGTATGTACTTGTGAGCAAGTTTACAAGGGGTATTTAGTACAGGTATGGGACCTGTCATCCGGAATGCTCAGGACCTGGGGTTTCCGGATAATGGATCTTTCCATAATTTGGATCTTCATACCTTAAATCTACTAGACAGTCATGTAAATATTAAATAAACCCAATAAGCTCGTTTAGCTTCCAATAAGGATTAATTGTATCTTAGTTGGGATCAAGTACAGGGTACTGTTTTATTATTAAAGAGAAAAAGAAAATTTGGATTATTTGCATAAAATGGAGTCTATGGGAGATGGCCTTTCCTTAATTCGGAGCTTTCTGGATAGCGGGTTTCCGGATAACGGATCCAATACCTGTAAAACATTTCTCATTATTTCTAAAATAAAAATCTGAATAAAAATAGTAAGTGCGGGAAAAGTCTCGACAAAACTGTGCTGATATATTAAAGTGATACTGACACAAAAAATTTTCTTTTCAAAGTATTAATTTACATTAAAAGTTTCCTTTGGGTCATGTTGATCATTTTTCGCTGATCGTTCTGATTTTGTAAGTAATTGCTTCTTGAAGTTCCTAAACCTGACTGTTTTGCCAACCTCTTCTCAGCCGGTCCGTTAGAATTTCTAATGCTAACGGACTATTGCTGCACAAATATGGCAGCCCCCTCATACAGGAACAAGAAAGGTAATGTAAAAGAATCAGGTAAATACTTTTATGGCAACATTATAAATAGCATTCAAAAACAATGTTATGACAAATAAAAAAAAAAGGTTATTTTCTGTGTCAGTATCTCTTTAAGGGACAGATTCACTAAGGTTCTAATAGTATATATATATAGACACCTAAGGGTTCAGCTTCAGTTAGTAAATATGCACCTAAGGGTTCAGCTGCAGTTCTGCTGAACACATAAGAGTCCAAATCTCTCAGAAACTGCTGATTTTTGGCTGATGCCTAAACGAAAAACTTGATTTGAGACTGAGGCTTTTCTGCATGGATCTTTCCGTAATTTGTATCTTCATATCCATTTAAACATTAATTAAATGCAATAGGCTGATTTTGCCTCCAGTAAGGAATGATTCTATCTTAGCTGGGATCAGGTACAAAGTACTGTTTTATTTTTTTACAGGATAAAAGTAAATTATTTTTAAAATTTTGAGTTATTTGATTTAAAATGGGAGATTGTCTTACAGTAGTTTAGAGCTTTCTGGATAACGACTTTCTGGGTAAGGGATCCCATACCTGTGCCTCTTTTTCGATATACTTGTCCCTTATGAAAGGATCAGCACCCCACTTTAAATTTCCAGTGTGATTGATTGTTATAACTGTGCATTCTGTGTGCATAGTGACATGCAATAAATCTCAATGGCAATTTCAATTGAATTGTTGCTCCTTATCTAATGATACATAATTGATCTATAACAGTGCACCCTCTGTGTTACTTACAGTAGTCAGTGTGGATACTTTTTGCAATCTATATATACAGTGTAGATAGAGAGAGATAGAGAGAGATAGAATAGAGAGAGAGAATAGAGAGAGAGAATAGAGAGAGAGAGAGAGAGAGAGAGAGAGAGAGAGAGATAGCTATAGATAGATATAGATAGATATATTATTATTATTATTAACATGTATTTATATAGCGCCAACATATTGCGTAGCATAGTGCCTTTCTGTGGACATGATAGTATGTACATAAGAGTTTCTTCATCTGTTTCCATCTAGCTCTATTTCTCCCCACCCCCATAGACAAACAAGGGAAGAGTGTAGGCGAGAGATGTAGCTTGCATGACGCATGCAGGAGTCTAAAGGTTGAGAGCAGCAAGAGGAATGGTTCATGACAGCACAGCTCAGTAATTAGCCAGTTGAATGGTACTGCAGAATACATTTTTTTTCCATATACTTCTTATTTGCCAGTTAAATATTTGCTTACCAATCAACGTGTAATTAATCTCTCGGTGACCAAATTATATGTGCTGGACAATTTATGCAAATACGTTGATATAATTATATTTGTTTTGTTTATTGAATGAAGCAGAGCTCTTTTAATGATTGATTGTGGTCAGGGAAATGCTTAAAAATAGGCTTAAAAAAGCAGAGAAAAGCCTAAATGAACTATCCACATTTTATTTACAAATAATCAGGCTCCGGCGGCGTAACTACAGAGGAAGCAGACCCTGCGGCTGCAGGGGGGCCCAGGAGGTATAGGGGCCCCATGAGGCCCTAATTCATATACAATTTCAATAATATTGGTCAACCTTTATACCTTTTGGGGGCCTGAAAAACAACTTGCTGTGGGGCCCAGTAATATCTAGTTATGCCAGCTCTGCTTTCTTTTAGATGTACAGACATGAACCTACAATCAATGATAAAGGAATATATTCACATATAGGCAGAATTTCTCTTCTCAGGGTCACTAACGTAAGTAACTGTGCATATGATGTAGAATACTGAGATCTTCACATGAATCATTCAACAGATAGACTTCTCTATTCCCATACAGCCTAAAGGGGTCATGAACTGACAGAGGAGCAGGTTGCAAAGAGTAGCATGACCCTGACTGCAAGTGCTTTCTTGCTTGATCTCTAATGGAAGTGATTTTGCACCCCTTAGTGCTCTATCACTTGTGGCTGGGGTCATAGTGCATGACCTCGTCAATATCTGGCCATGCACTCTGGTTTGAGCTGCCTTTTTAATTAACCACCTGAGATACCTCAGGACAAGTCAAAACACCCGGGCTGGACTAACAGTCCCGGAACCACTCTGTTAGGAACCTGGGGCATAAATAAGCTCCGTCCTGGACTTTCCCAGGTATCCTGGTAGTTACTTCACCACAATATATATATATATATATATATAAATAAATATATATATATATATATATATATTATATATAAATCCCATACAACTGGTGCACTCTAAACTGTCCTCAAATGCCTGGGTGCCGGTCAACACATTAGTATAGCAGAAAACAAACAAACCGCACTCCAAAGACTTTGTGTCTCAAAAGCCAAGTGAAAGTTTATTCTTGCTCAACGTTTCGGCGCTCCAACTGAGGCTGTCGTCCTGAAGAAGTCCTTGGAGTGCAGTTTGTTTGTTTTCTGATTTGAACCAAGGAGTGCGGGTCCTCTTGAACTACACATAAATACTTTGACCCTGCACCCACGCTTATGGAAGACTGGTTCAGAGTGCGAGCGTCTGATTCAGGATATATATATATATATATATATATATATATACTGTGTATATGCGCCTATTATATATAAACTATAAAGGAGAACTAAAGCTTAACAAAGAAGAAGTGTATAAATGCTGCACATTATGTTTTGGGCACTCTGCACTAAGGCAGGGGGGCAAGGACATGGCTTGGCTATACCTACAAAGAAATAAACTTGTATAAATACTTGTGCTGTTTACACTGTCTTATTAACTGCAAGGTTTCCCCAGGACTGTGGCATCCTTACATAAATCCCTCACTCCGACTCCTCAGTTTTTAATAATCTAATCTATTTTCCATGTTGAGTGAAAGAACACACTATACAAGGTATTTTATCATTGCCAAAGCTCAGCTATTTTTAAGGGGTGGTTCACCTTTAAAGTATCTTTTAGTATGTTATAGAACAACCAGTTCTAAGCAACTTTTCATTTGGGCCCTAGTTACCAGATTGGTTAAAATGCAAATTGAAGAGCTGCTGAATAAAAAGCTAAATGACTCAAAAACCTTCAATAATAAAAAATGAAAAGAAATTGCAAATTATCTCAGAATATCCCTCTCTACATCATATTAAAAGTTATCTCAATGGTGAACAACCCCTTTAATGATTTGTTGTAAGCTGAAAGGTTGTCATTGATAAGTCACATAGCTGATTGTATAATTATTACCTAAAGATATTGTCTATTTAATGGTAAATTGGCAGCATTGCATTCTATTTCGGGTGCTTCCGAACAGATCTAGTTATTTAATATTTACTAACTAGACAATAACGTTATCATTTAACATCATCATTTAAAAACATTATACAGTACTGAAAAGTATATTAAATAGCAACAATGATCATATAAGTTTATTGGTCCTAGAGAACGAATAGATAACAGATCTGGAACTTTGTTTGGCAGCCTAGATCATTAAAGGCATACTAAAAGATGTAGTTCTGAAGTGTTTGATGCTTCATAATTGGCTTTTCCCAGGTCTACAGGATCTGCAATAGCAATAGGAATGTAACAGTCTATTTCTATCTATTAATCAACATTCGTTATTGCACAGTAGGAACTGGCGTTTCAGCAGAAGACAAATACCCAATGCAGCCAGCAATGGGAAAGCAGAAAAGTAATTCTGCGCCAAATAAAGATTAATATTTGCTTTCTGGTTCAGTCATTTATATTTGGCCTGAAAGTGTCATATTCTGAAATTATTTTTGCTAGTAATTAATACAAGTACAAAAAAATGCAATTCTATTTACAACGATATCCTGTCATTCTACATAATATGTAATATAAAAATTGCTCCTCATACACAGAAACACATGTTCAATTAGTATAGTCTTTAAATATATAGATCTGTGCAAACTAAATTGTAGAGCCATGTGTCAATGGAGTAGATGTTCTAGCCCCATAGTAACCCCTTGTATTCTAAGACATCACGTGCAACTGCAACACTGTTGCTGCTCATATTTTATCAGTACGTTGCTCCAGGTGGTGGTGCAAGGCAACTCCGCCTAGTGTCAAAAATATATTGGCTGAGAGCAGTGGAGCCCTCATTCTGTGTGCTGACAGCCAAGGCAGAACAAAATCTGCACAAAAAGACTTGCATCAATTCAGGACCAATGGAAAGTAGGTTTGCCATCCTGTAAAATAACTGCCAAGGCCGGGAGCAGTATTAAAAATTTACCAGCAATGTAGTAGCCGTTAAATTTGTGATGTAGTAAAGTTTAACCCGTGGACCGCCCCTTGAGCCTGCATTATTTACTAGAATCCTTTCCCTCTTCCCCGATCCTCCTTGAGCTGGCCTGATCCCATAGCGCTACCCCATTTCATCAGAACCCCACCCATGTGACATCAAAGGCCAACCCTCATTGTCACTGTCCCCCTGCTGGCCAGTATATTATTTATAAAAAGATGGCAACCCTAATAGAAGGCAGTGTGCAAAGTACAAAAAAAAAAATTACAGATTGCACATTTTATTTTGCATTTTACACACTTAACTAAATGATTCATTAAAAACTGCAACTGTCAGCAGCAGGTGCGACTCATTGGGGTGGCAGGCAGGCGCATTGTGGTCAAAAAGGTTATTTGCAGCCACAAGTTAAGTAACGCTATATTGGATGCAAATGTTGCAAGTATTTATGCCATTCCATGGTGGTAAGTCCAGGATTCCCAAAGATAGTTGTGTAAATAGCCACAGCAGACTTGCACCAAAAGAATCAGACCCTAAAAAGTGGATCCCATAAAGTGGATCACCGTACCAGAGGCCACCCCTTTAGACTAGAAGAAAAGAACTTTCATTTGAAGCAACGTAGAGGGTTCTTCACAGTCAGGACAGTGAGGTTGTGGAATGCACTGCCGGGTGATGTTGTGATGGCTGATTCAGTTAATGCCTTTAAGAATGGCTTGGATGATTTTTTGGACTGACATAATATCAAAGGCTATTGTGATACTAAACTCTATAGTTAGTATAGGTATGGGTATAAAGAATTTTAATTAAAAGTAGGGAGGGATGTGTGTATGGATGATGGGTTTTCATTTGGAGGGGTTGAACTTGATGGACTTTGTCTTTTTTCAACCCAATTCAACTATGTAACTATGTAACTAATGCTGTTCTAATGCTGTGCTCCCAATGCCAGTGATAAGTCACCCAGTAACATAGTGCAGCAATGAACCATCTCCTGGCATTATATATATATATATATATATATATATATATATATATATATATATATATATATATAGTCTCCTTGATCAAGTCTAAACTCACTGAAGAGTACAGGAAGATGTAATGAGAGGATACTGTAAGTGGAAGTACAACAAGATCCAGCTCACAGTTCCTGTTTTATCCTCTGGTGCATTACTTGCCTAGATGCTTCACTAGTAGCGAGGAAGGAGCTGCATGCATGACAGATGTGTTATAGGTGTTTAGCTCATTTATTTCAGCCACAGATTGTAGCACAAAACACTGTACACTTTGGGGGACAAGCCACCCTTCGCAGAGCTGTCAAATTCTGAAATGACGGCTCCACTGTCTGGAGCCAGGGTACAGAGTGGAAAATCTAGTCTCTGCCGATAAAATTGGGGGGTGACAGCTCTGCCTTCATCAGAAACATTTATGGGGAAATATAATATGTTATGTTAGTGCAAGAAACATTTGCAAAGACCACTGTGAATGTTACCAACCATGTTTTTGTCCTTTTTGACTGATTACAGACCTCAACGACTTCCTTGCAAAGTTTGCAACCAAATGGCTTTTGCGAATATTCGCAGTGTATGTAATAAAAATGTTTTAAGCATATTTTGCGACTAAATATTTAACAAAACTCCAGAGCAGGCGTTAACGCTAACCTTTGCTTAGCGATGTAATAATTGCCAGAGAATAATTTCACATTACGATTTGTACCTCCAAATATGTCCGTGTAGCTCCCCATTTTCTCTTCTTCTGATGCACTGCACATGCTGTGTGTGCTTAGGGACAGATGCACAAGATATATATTATATACTGTACATATAATACACAAAAGCCATGAATATCTTGTAAATTATATCCTTATAAACGGTGACTAGTGATTTCATCAGTTATGAAGTAACCGTGTTGGAAAATATGAGGATATTAGAAGTAACCTTGGAGTTCCATGACCTGTATGTAAGCACTCGGCTTTCGGCCTTGTGCTTTTATATGGTCATGGAACTCCTCGGTGACTTATAATATCCTTATATTTTACAATAGGACTACTTTATTCACCATATAATATATACTGTAAATGTCACAATATAAGTCTGAGACTGATAAGTGAATAATTAACATGATCATTTAATAATCAGCCCTGTAGCATCAGCTTATATGACAGACAAACCTCAATTTCTGCTTGATGATTTGTGATGACCCCTAAGCTTAGCTTCTCAAAAGCTACTTAAAGTACACTGAGCATGTGCGTGTTGCAGACACTCCTAACTAATCCAAGATGGAGAACTCCTGTGAATCGTTACTACTATAACTCTGACCTTTGCTGAACCTTTAAGCTTGTGCAATAAGATCAATATATACATTATGGTATTTCTACCATATTCATTTTTATGGGAAATAGTGTTCAGGCAAGACTATGGGGATTGGATCATAAATGAGCTGGGTGCTAACCCAAGCACCCATCTGATGTTGCAGATGACCACAGACAGACAGAAAAAGTGATAGGCATGTGCCAGAAAGATGACCACAGTGGCTTGTGAACCTAGATGTTTATTGGCAAACATCAGAGTAAATGCAAACCTCTCCAGTCTTTCCTAATAAGTAGATGGCACATCTCTGTATCTATTGGGAAACACAAATGGAGAAATGAATGCAGTTTTAATCAAGCCATTAATATAGAAACACCGCCATGGTCTTCAGCTGAAGCAAATAAAACAGGCAGTTTGTTTACTAGAAGTGGAAAAGCAATGATCTATAAACATGCATAAAATTGTATATTTTCCCAGCACTGCATATTTATAAGGTAGATCAATCCAATCAGGCAACCTATTGAGCATATCACAGATTATGCATTTCTCTACTCTAATGTAAGCAAAACCCTATGATTATTAAATATTAAGCTATGTTTGACCTTTGTTCCTGCTGACAAGAAGCTTATTTGTAATATTACTGTGCATTCATTTGAGAAATGTTATAAATAATCTGTAGATACACTGTATTTAACAGAAATATATATGTACGGATACCACCCATATTATAAATCCTGCTCCCTTTTTCCATTTGTCTTTCACCTCCATGAATACCTTTTCTTTAGCTTCCATAATTTTTTTCTTCCTTGCCTTCTACAAGTATTTCCCCTCCCTGACATTTTAAAATAACATTTAATTAAGTCACAGTATAGTCACAATGCACAACATGATTATTTTTAAGATGCCGGAGAGATACAGCATCAAAAATGTAAGTCAATATACTGGGCTGAAGATACTGATTTAACACCTAAATGTTCCCCCATTCTCTTCACCATTTAATTGTGTAGCCAGGGCATGGGAATGGACATCGGGTCCCCCATTCTGGTGCACAAACATGATTCTGAGATGATACAAGGCTTTCCTTAAAAACAGCGTCCACAAAATGGCTGCTGCCTGCTTGCTATCATTTTGAATTCCCAGACTGAAGGAAACTAGATTCAAAAAATGTATACAGTGTAATTAAAGTTCATTTTGCTTGAGTAATGTGATAAAATAGGATTTTGAATAATTGTTTTGGGTGACGGGTCCCCTTTATCAGCCCTTATACACGGGCTGATAAAAGCTGCCGACAGATTAATGGTCGGCAGCTTATTGGCCCGTGTGTGGGTCCATCCGACGGGCGTCCCTGATCGATATCTGTCCGAAAGTCGGGCAGATGCCGATCGGGCAGGGTAAAAAATCCCGTCAGATCGCTCGCTGCCGCATCTGTTTGTTAATGCAGTCCCACAATCTGACCACCCGTATTGCCTCCATTACCTCAATGTGGGCATATCAGGAAGAGATCCGCTGATCTGGCGACATCGGCAAACGTGCAGATCTCCCTGTGTATGGCTCAAACTGCAGAAAAACCTGTAACAGACAGGAAAAACATTTCCGGTCAAGTCGATCCAAATACCTCAAAGGTAGCAATGGATAATGGGTGATTTCTCCCACCGTTAATCCTGTGTGGGTTCTTCATACAGAGTAGAGGCACCAGCAGACTTTCCAAAGTTATTGCTGATTGGTCACAAATTCCTGTTGTTGCTGTTGAGGAAATACCAGTTTATCTGCAGGTCATGGTAAAATGGGGGTTTAGTTCCTCATTGATTAAAAAGGATTAGAAAAGAAGCCTCTACTAGAAAAGAAAGATTTCAGTTCTCTTTAACTTTCAATAGGAAACAGCAATCATAGTCACATTAGAGAAGACATTATTTTTTAGTATTATCGGTATTATTTCATATATATAATATAGTTAACAGATTTTCAGGTTATATTAAATAAAGATTTAAGTCCCTTGGACATACTGTAATGGGTGGGGCAATAGGATCACTAAGATAAAGTCACAATAAAGAAATGGATCAGCGCCTACGGCTATGGAGAAATCAGAAAACGTATATAGTGCAATAAGCTCCAATTTGGTTTAAATAGCACCCTGTGTTTATACACAACTCTATAATGCGTGTTCACTTAGAAGGGTTCCTCTCCCATGGGCAGTGCACCACTGGTTAATTCTAGCAGCCTTCACCAATCTGGCTGAAGTGCCTACTTACAGGACCCTGGATGGGCATGTTGCATGTAATGTTTCACAGTTGAGGGTTCTCCTCACAGTGTACATTAAGACTCCGCTAAGGGAAAACAGATATCCTATAGCATGATACAGTTTATTAAAAAATGTATCTTAAAAAAAGTTTTACACCTACATTTAGTTTTAAGAAGCCAGTCACATATAAAAATAAGTCTTTCACAGGTTCCTAATAGTGTCATAGGAGGGATATTTGCCGGCACATTGTTTTTTCCTGCTCCTCGTGGTGTTCCCCGCAGATGACCGTGACATCATAGGATCCCTAAGATGTTTGTAAGATATTTCCCACACATTAAGTATAACATTCGTTTAAACGGTTTAACATAAAGATGGCTTTTTTTGCAGCAAACTCGTATTGGGTATTCCATCTCCTTTAAAACAGTACCTTGTATTTGATCCAAACTAAGAAATAATTAACCCCTATTGGAAGCAAAACCAGCTTATTCTGTTTATTTTTAGGGGCCCATTTACTTAGCTCGAGTGAAGGAATAGAAGAAAAAATACTTAGAATTTTGAATGGTCGAATATGGCTACTTCGACCATCGAATAGGCTACTTTGACCTTCGAGTACGACTTTGAATCGAACGATTTGAACTAAAAATCGTTCGACTCTTTGACCATTCGCTAGTCGAAGTACTGTCTCTTTAAAAAATATTTTGACCCCCTAGTTCGCCACCTAAAACCTACCGAGGCCAATGTTAGCCTATGGGGAAGGACCCATAGGCTTCCTAACAATTTTCTGATCGAAGGAAAATCCTTCTATCGATGGATTAAAATCCTTCGAATCGTTCAATTCGAAGGATTTAATCGAACGATTATTCCTTCGATCGGTCGATCGTAGGAATAGCACTAAATCCTTCGATATTCGAAGTCGAAGGATTTACATTCGGCAGTCGAATATCGAGGGTTAATTAACCCTCGATATTCCACCCTATGTAAATATGCCCCTTAATGTTTACATTATTTTTTAGTAGACTTAAGGTATGAAGATCCAAATTACGGAAAGATCCCTTATCCGAAAAACCTCTGGTCCCGAGCATTCTGTATAACAAGCCCCATACCTGCATAATTCATTTTAGAGCCCCGTTGATAGAGTTACTACTTTTGTCTTCTTGGTTTTGAGAGAAAACTGAAAACTTTATTCATGTCCCATGTCTCCGTTGTTTATTTTCCCTGTCTGCTGTATCCTAGTACATGTAAATTTTGATGGACCTATTATAGAGTTAAGTACAGTAAAATATTACTGAGCTTCTCCTATACATATTACCTAAGATCCTTTGAGGGATTCAGTTTTCTTTGCTTAACACAGGATACAACTTATGAAATCTAGCACTTGACAATATTTTGCAAAGTTTTTTATTCTGAGAAAATAATCTATTGCATATACAGTTATAATAAAACCACAAAAATCCGACCTTTAATAAATACGCCTCCATGTGTCAATTTGATGTGCAGTGCACTGTGTCTAGTGATGGGAAAATCTCAAGTTTGCTGAAAACTTCCTAAAAACTGCAAATATTCACGAGACATATTGAAGTCAACTGGGGAAATGTAATAACATTTGCATAGAGTAAAGTTTTGTAAATTAAAATTCTCCTGCCGCAATGTACTATTCTCTGTTAGGCTTTTATTGCATTGCTAATCTTAATTGCGCATGAAGAACCTCTAAAACCTGCTCTGCAGTTTCGTTAAATATTTTGTTTCAAAAAATGATTTGCGATTACGAAATGTAATTACATTCACTACGAACGTTCGCAAAAATAATTTGGTCGCAAACTTTACAAGGAAGTCGTTGAGGTTTTTAATCAGTCAAAAATTTAGCAAACATGGTCGCTAATGTCCGCAAGTGTCTTGCAAATGTTTTTTTTTTGCACTAGGGAAACATATTACATTCCCCCTAATATGCGTTATTCCCAGTGACTCCAATCCCCGCAATTTATTATTTTTTTTCATAGCATTTTTTCCAGTACACAAAACAGTGGAGTCTATGGGCAATTTGTTGCAGGAGAAAACGGGCAAAACATTTAGTTTTAAATTTACATCACTAAGGGGCACATTTATTTCGCTCGAGTGAAGGATTAGAATAAAAAATACTTTGAATTTAGAAGTTTTTTTTTTGGCTACTTCGACCATCGAATTGGCTGCTTCGACGACGACTTTGTATCGAATGATTCGAACTAAAAATCGTTCGACTATTCGACCATTCGATAGTCGAAGTACTGTCTCTTTAAATATAAACTTCGACCACCTACTTCGCCAACTAAAACCTACCGAGCACCAATGTTAGCCTATGGGAAAGGTCTCCATAGGTTTTCTAACCAATTTCTGATCAAAGGAAAATCGTTTGATCGATGGAATAAAATCCTTCGAAGGATTTAATCGTGCGATCGAATGATTATTCCTTCGATTGTTCGATCAAAGGAATTGCGCTAAATCCTTCGACTTCGATATTCGAAGTCGAAAGATTTAACTTCGAGGGTTAATTAACCCTCGGTATTCGACCAATAGTAAATGTGCCCCTTAGGGTCATATTTATCAAGGTTCGATTTTTCAAATTGAAAAAACTTCAAATTCAAAAAGACCAACTGAAATGAAGTTTAAGTTTTTTTTGGTCACACAGGTCCATTTTCGATCGAATAGGTCCGTATTCGGCCGAATTAGAATTGTACGAATCGAAGTAATAGCGCATTTTATCGAATTGGATTCAAAGTTTTTCCCCAAAAACTTTGATTTTTCAAAGTCCACCAATTGACTCCAAATAGTTTCTATGAGGTCCCCCATATGCTAAAACAGCAATTCGCCAGGTTTTAGATGGCGAATGGTCGAAGTTGATAAATTAAAAATTTTTTTCCAAATTAGAATCGAATTTGGACTATTCCCTAGTCGAAGTACACAAAAAATAGCTTGAAATTTGAAAATTCACCTCGACCTTTGATAACTCTGCACCTAATTGTATCTATTGACATAGGCAGCTATGAGGGTCATGGAGCTCCAGTGAAGTGGTAGCTTCAGAGTTCCCCAGCGTCAATGGTGGTCAATGGCACGTTGGGATTTAAGAACAAAATACACAAGTAGGAGCAGCTGTAGACACAATTAAATTTAATGCACGTTCTGATTTGCATAACAACTTTGATCTTTGTTGTGCTTCGATAATAAGCCTTACTGCGCCTTAAAGGAAGTTCTGTGTCAAACTAAAAACTGAGTAAATAGATAGACTGTGCAAAATAAAAAATGTTTCCAATATAGTCAGCCAAAAATGTAATCTATAAAGTCTGGAGTGAGCGAATATCTAACATAAGAAAACACAGCTTCCTGCTTTTCAGCTCTCTAACTCTGAGTTAGTCAGCGACTTGAAGGGGGGCCACATTGGACATAACTGTTCAGTGAGTTTGCAATTGATCCTCAGCATTCAGCTCAGATTCAAAAGCAACAGTTATGACCCATGTGCCCCCCCCCTCAAGTTACTGATTGGTTACTGCTTGGTAACCAATCAGTGGAAACCAAGAGAGCTGCAAAGCAGGAAGTAGTGTTCTGGCTATTATGTTACACATCCAGTCACTCCAGTCTTTATAATATTACATTTTTGGCTAACTAACTATATTAGAAACATTTTTATTTTGCACAGCCTATTTACCCAGTTTTTTTATACTGAACAATTCCTTTAAAAAATACTTTACTTTTCATCTAAATACCTCTTTATGTTTCCAAGCAACTCTCCTATTTGAAATGACGACAAGTTGTGACTGTCTGTATCATAATCTGATCCGAAAATTAATCCTGCATTTATTCATTGTGTAACGCGGTTTGGCAATATTAAGCATTTATAGCATAAGGGCCAGCTTTACATAGTGGGCGCCCCTAGGCCCACTGCTATTCGTCACCCCTGTCACCTCCCCTTTATTCATGCAAATTTTCATCATCTGGACTGGAGCAATGGGGATTGGCACACGGGAAATGTAAAAACAATTGTATCTCCAGCGCATCCCCAGTGTTTTTGAACCAATGTGGGTGTGGTTGGGCAGCATGAAGCCTTGGTGGCCTCACCACAAATCCGAGCCTACATAAGAGATCAAACAAGAAATAGTTCCCCTCAAGCACTTTAATTTTCTCTTGTGAAAAATGGAATTACATCTTACTATTATTTCTACAGAAACTGCAAGAATTTCACTTCATGCATTGCATTGAATAAGATTTTCTTTTAAATTTAGAAACCTCTTGCAATATTATGCTACTTAGAGTAATTCATGCTGAACTCAGTAGGGCATCGAAGTCAAGTCCAGTTGCCATGGGAACTGACACTGAAAACGTAAGCTTCTACCCTCACAGCTAAATTTGTTTATAGCAGAACGACTGGCTATTACATTTAGAAACACTGATGCTCTTATATTTTCATAGTGTAAGCAGATGTTCAGCTGGGTTTTACCTGGGTGAAAACATAAAAAATCTACAGTTTGATGGCACCTAAAATTTAACTTGCTCATTAAATTTGCCAATTTGCCCCATTTTTGGAAAAGCTCAGCTGAAACATAAAACCTTATTTAATGCATATTAGGGCTGTGTGTCTAGCATAATACAACAGAGAAGGGGTTTTCATGGAGTGGAGTATTTACTCACCACATATAGGAAGTGGCCCAGGTGCACCGCCCTGAGCCCTCAGCTTGGGGAGCAGACAACCGTAAATAAATCTATGGCAGGCACTCAAATAAAGGCAATCTTCCAACAAGTTGTAGAAATCAAGTAGAAAAGATTTACTGTGTCCTCCGCCTTATGCATTTCGTATTACAAACACTTAATCATAGGCTGAGTAAGTGAAGCTCAAACATAAATATTTAAACAAAAGTGCACCAATCACAACACTCCATCAATAAAAGCATTATCCAATCCCTGAGTGTCCCACATCAGACCAACCCCTGTGTTCAATTATCTCAGGTGCTCAATTCCCATGCGTTCCCTTAGGCATGGGAATTGACAAACAAATTGCTACCAAATTCTAGGCAATGACATTTCAAATCCTGAAGTTCAGGTTTTAAACAAGTGCTAGAGAGTAGGTGATACCTTTTATTGGCTACATTAGTATATTATAAAATGTAAGCTTTTGGGACTACTTAGGACCCTGCTTCAGACATGGTAATGGCAGATATCAAAAATCCCATTAAGCGAAAAGCATTGGAGCAGTAAGGTAACTATCCTTGACCAGGTAGGTTGCAAACACCTCCAGAGAGGCATTTTTTTATTGGACACACAAGTGCACACTTAAATAACCTGCAGCTCGGTCAGGGTCAGGACACCTGCCTTCATGGGTCCCAACGGCCCAGACCCATTGCCTGCATGTAATCCTGCCACTACTTATGAGCTCCCTAACTGGGCCTAGGGTTGCCACCCTGCCAGTATTTTACTGACCTAGCTGGTAAAACACCTGCCAAGGCCAGCAAATTTGTAATACCCCTAACAAAAGCCCTTGGCCCGCCCCCGATCCACTCAAAACTGACCTTTTGTCTGCCCTCTGGCATTGCGTGATGTGACTCCACCCCCTTTTATGGCATAGCCTGCCCCCATTTACATCACAGCCCGCCCCTTTTTTCCTGCCCCCACCACCGGGCGGTGGAAATTTTATGAAAAGGTGGCAACTGTAACTGGCCCCCGTAGCTGCCACAAGAAGAAACAGGTAGGCGCAGGGGGCCGGAGGGGGTATCGGTTCGGCAAGGGTGCCGGAGGGGGCCTTTTTGGCTTCCATTGGGGGGTGCTGGGGACCCTAAGTTAGCAGCCCCAGTGGGACCCGGGAGCCCCAGTCCAACGTCAAGCTTTGTGGCTCTGGAAGTCACGAAGGGGTTTAGGCACAGGTGTATGCACCCCCTTCTCTCCCAGTAGTTATGTTACTGCACTGGTGCTTTGATGTGGTCCTCACACTAATAGCCTCTGTAAACAGTCTTCACCCATTGGCTCTCTGTAAATTCATATTCCATCACTGGCCCCCATAAAAATGATGATTGGATCAGCACAATTCAGCCCAGAGAAATGGGGGAAAGATCTTTGAGAATGTCTTACACTATTGCATAGTACATGGGAGTCATTTTTGACCCCCCATCCGATGTGACCTTTTCTTGTATGTGTATTCATGGCACTATAATGACGTTACACCAGGGACATAAGTTGCTTTGGAGATTTGTACTTAAAGGGGTTGTTCAACCTTTAAGTGCATGTTGCTTTTGGTTTAAATTTGTTATGAGTTATTTAGCTCTTTATTCTATCTGAAATTTCGGCAATCTAGCAACCATGAATTGATTTGAATAAGAGACTGGAATATGAATAGGAGAGGGCCTGAATAGAAAGATGAGTAGTAAAAAGTAGCCTTTTTCTGTAGCCTTACAGAGCCTTTGTTTTTAGATGGGGTCAGTAACCCCTATTTGAAGACTGGAAAGAGTCAGAATAAATGTATCACCTAAATAAAAAAACAATATTATATCTTACACATAAAATATCATTTATATAATTGTATTATAATATTATTATATTATTAGTTATCGTTTATTATTAGTGTAAAATCATATATAGGTTGTTTTAAAAAAAGATCTGTATTTTGGTAATTGTGTGATGCCAATAAAAGACATACAGATCACAAACAAAATACAAAAGAAATTCTTCAATTAAGAGCTTTCAAATCCTTAAATCAAAACCTTAAAGCAGTGATCTCCACGCGAGCAACATGTTGCTCACCAACTGCTTGGATGTTGCTCCCAATGGCCTCAAAGCAGGGGCTTAATTTTGAATTCCAGGCTTTAAAGCAAGTTTTGTTGCTTAAAATTCAAGTGTACTGCCAAGGAGAGCTTCCTGTAGCCTGTCAATTCACATAGCCAACCACAGCACTTATTTGGTACCCACAGGAACTTTTTGCCTTCTTATGTTGCTCCCCAAATTATTTTATGTTGAAATGTGGCTCATGGGTAAAAAAGGTTGGGGACCTCTGCCTTAAAGCATACGTTTAGGACACTTTGTTTGACATTCAAAAAAATCTAAAATTGTGACCGCTGGAGTTTTTATTTCAATATTGTGCCTATTATGGAAATTCCTTTTAGTGAAAAATATGTAATAAATCTACCATCTTTACATATTCTCCTTAAAGTTGAAAAGGGCTTAGTATTGTCACAACTATTGGCAATAAATGTATGCTTGTCTTTGCAAAATGAAAATGAAGATTTAGGGAAACATAGGGATATCTTGAATTGTATTGTATTGAATTTTGTATTCATTTTTCCACCAGAATATAACATTGTGGGGTTATAGTCTCTAATTCAATGTTTCACTTAGTTTTTAAAAAATGATCTAGATGGCTATTGTCTATACAATGACTAGGATGCACACTGTTTGAACATAATTTAGATTGCAGTGCAAAAAAAATGTTGAATAATTAATTCCTGCTTTAATTTGCACCAGGGAATTAAAATGATGATGGGTGTTAGTACTTAGCTGTTCTGAACCCCAATGTCTCCCCATTGTTTTGGGAATTGCACAACCGTTTGCTCTAAAGTTAGCCAAACAAGAGGTTACCAAACAAGCAAATTTTGATCAATTTGGCCAGATCAGACTGATCCAATCATCTGACCAATGACCAGTTTGCAATAAGGGCCTGCATAGAACTGTCAGAACTAGCAAATATGTCAGTGTTCATTTGATATCATGCACCCTATCTCCCTCATTTCTTTAATGGCAGCTGATAGCATTTCCACAGCACCTTGTTGAATAAATATCTCCTTGTGCTGTGTATCTCGATTTCCACAGACTCCCACCATTTAATGGTTAAAAAAAGAGGAAATCTTTATCTTTTTGAACCACTATCCCTATTTCCCAGTAGTCTAAACCAATAACAAATACTGTATAATTTCGACTTGTTATGTAACCCTGACCAAAAACAAAGCATTAATTCAAAAGTATTAATGTTAGCTATTATAATTCATGGCACATTTTATGGCTTTAATTGCTGAATTAAAAGACTTTTAATTCAAAAATGCTTTATCTGGCTGCCCTCTGTGTCTAAACAAGAGTTCAATGACACTTCGGGAAATAGAAAAATATGAGACCAGAATCAAATCACGGCATAAAGAAAGATTTATGAATTTATGGTTCAGTTGTTATGGGTGGCTTTGTGCTAAACACAGTCCTGCAGTTTCTTTAAAAAATGTTTTGCTGGTAGCACAGCTCTATTGTATGTGACACCATTGTCTTGCTATAAATAAACAGTTGATTTCACAAAAAACTGTGTTGCTGATATATAGGTTGTTTTAAAAAAAGATCTGTATTTTGGTAATTGTGTGCTGCCAATAAAATCGGTGTCACCATTCCCAGTCTGTGTTTTATGTGGCTTAAATGGATTATAAATGGCATAGCCTAGAGTACCGTATTTATTTATGTATTTATTTGTTTTAAACCAGTGATCATGTAGTTTATATAAACAGCAGTATATGTTTATTTGCAGGATATTAAATTCCAGGCAAAATGCTGGTTGGCTTCAAGCTGATCTGGAGAATCTGGGCAGCTAAATGATAGCTATAATGAAGAGATATGGCAAGTTATGTGTTTTGGGAAATGCAAAATAAACACGTACATTTATTAAATGGAAATGTTTTATGACAAACCATTGGGGAGGATGTGATATTCCTAACTATGAAATGGCATGGGTCATTATAGACCTTAACGCACAGGAGTGTTTTTGCAATTTGTTTCTTTATGTAACCTCAGCTAGGTCTTATCTTGAAAATGTAGTCCAGTTATGAGCAGCATTAAGTAAAGCTTAAAAATGTGCATTAAAGGGCAGTAATGTTAATGGAGTGGTGTGGAAACATATAGGCATGCCAGCAAATGCCCGTAATATCACCATAATGTTAAAATGATTTATTTACATTTGAAGGTTATCTCTTAGAATTGCTAGAGACAGTGTTAGTTGCTAAAATGGCAAAATTCTCCCCATAGAAATATGTTTTATAACAGTGCCTTTGTATCAGCTTTCATCCATTTATATGAGTACCATGCTCTACTCTACAGGATTTTGCCTTCTTTGGGGAATAAGAAGCAGATCACCATACAATGGCACAATTTAGCCCTTGCCTAATACCAGGCAATAAGTACAGTGCTCCCTTTGAATTTTGTTACTACATAAGTTTGCTGCTATGTCAGTTGGATTCTACACAGTGAAATGGACACCCATGTGCCACCCTTTACTTTGCAGGTGCAGCCAGTGCCCATCTGTAGGAAATTTACTAACCAGTCCATCATTTCACACTTACAGTAACTACGGAAAATGTTTGCATCTGATTATGATGGGCACAGCCATTCTGCAACTCTAGAAAGGAATTGTTGGCAAAACTATGTGTTGAATAACTACAAAACTGTTTGCAGTTTGCACTCCTTTAGTAAGCAAGTGCTCATTAAGGAAGCACTTCTTCCCTTCCCTCTGCACCTCATGCTGGATAAAAAATCCCATGTCAGGTACAGAAAGCAGCATCAGGATAAAGGGCCAACCCTGTCCTTACCACCTACCATCGAGCAGGCAGTAAAGTAGGGCTCTGTTACAGCCTGTGCCCTCTGCCACTCCCTAACTTGTGTATCTGAATGATGCACAATTAGGGTATAGGTAGGGGGAAAGAGGGGATACACCCATATGTCTCCCCCCACCCCCCTCATGAATACAGTGCTGCCACAGGAAGGAACACAGGAAGAGTTGTATTCATAAGGTGCATCTGCAGGTCTCTGTGTTTTGAAATAAAATTATACAGACTTGTAACAACTCTTTATACAAGGAAGGCAGTGTGCAAAGTGCAAAGAAAGGGTGCATTGCAGGGCTGGAACTAGTGGTAGGCCAGTGCCTAGGGTACAACTTGGAGGGGATGCTATTTGGGTGGGAAATATGCCAAAGTTCAAACAAATACGACAAAGCCCTCTCCGCACAAAGCATTTGGAATGGGGGGGGGAATGATGGGAGCTGTGGCTGCTGCAAACAGTGGGCATGGGGGAGTAGGATTGGCTCTAGCATGGGGTGATGGGGGATGAGGTCTAGCATGTGGTTGCAAGGGAAAAGGGGGATGGGGTCTAATGGCTGGTTGTGGGGGGGGGTGAAAGGGAATTGGGTCTGGCAGCTGGTAGCGATTGGAAAGGGGGTTTGGTAGCAGGTGACTTTGAACAGGTAGGTGGGTGCTAGCTGAGGGCTGGAGCTGGCGTTGGACACCGGTATCTGACAGCCCGGCTCTAGTGCATAGCACCAGTTTTTATGAACTTTGTAAACTCCCTTTCTAATAGTAAATTACCCCTAACGTTTTTCCAAATGAAAGATAATGTAATTGTTTCATGAAAGTTAATTAAAGTTGCTTCATTTTGATATGTTTGTTGTTTTTCATTTGTCCGATAATAAGAACAAGTTTAATTTCACCAACGATATAAAGCCATATACGTATATATCAAGGTTTCTTAATTCTGATGCTTAAGTGTGGAGAGATGCACTGTGCTAGTCTTTGTTGGTGAAGTGTCTGTGATATCTTTATTGGCTACACTGGATAATAGTACAAGCTAACTTCTGGTTTCTGTACCTCATATCTTGCCATTTAGAATCTGCCGCTGAATTGGTGTACCCTCCATCCATTGTTAATAGCACAAGCTTCCCAGAGGTAACTAGGTCAACAATTATTATAATACGAATGAGGAATAGACCTTTTGCCCTGAAATCTTGCAGAATTATCCTTCACAATAAGCAGGTGATGTAGCCAAGGTATAAAGCTGAGGTACATTCTCCCTGTCAGTATTTTGGTGTTTTTTTTTTTTTTTGCTTCATACAAGAGCTCCATACAATTTGTCCAGCCAAGGACCACACACAATACAAAGGCTGATGTGCCTCATGGTTGACCTGATTTTTCTTGAATCGATATTATTTAATAAACTAAAATTATTAAAAATTAGGCTGGCAGTGATTATCTGATTATGTTAGGAGTTTTTAGGGTTTTTAAAGATGTTGTCTTCATCATGTGTCTTCGTCCTCTCACTGTGATACACCAGGTATTATCCATTACCTAGACAAATATTGCAGAGGAGCAGCAGGTTGATGAAACCAAAGAACTTTGCTTGCTGGCCAAATAATCTGCACTATTTATGATTGTGGAAGACTGGTTATAAAAGAAAGGCAGGATGCTTTCTCTGGGGAATTGGTTGTAGGGTGTCCAAATGGCAGTATATCTTAGAACAAATGCATCACTTGTAGAAATTACCATTACATGTATTTACTAAGAATCTATTAAATTAGATGAGGTTTGAAAAAGGCTTTAATTAGACATTTTTGCAGTGTAAAATCATTTGTGCACCTGATTTTGGGCACAAATACAAAGAGGATTTTTTTCTGGGGAAAAAAAAAGAATTTTTTGACATTTATTAAACCCAGAGGCTGCTAAAAGTCTGAATAACAAAACACTCCATCTAAAACCTGCCGTGGTCATGTAGAAATCAATGACAGATGTCCTTTTTTCAATCGGTAGATATCATGATCTGTGTGGGTTTCATACAATAAACTGAAGAATTTGTGATTTTCAGACGATAATCCGATAATCTTAAAAAATCATATTAGATTTTATGCACAATATTATCAAGAGTTTTTGCTCGCACCAAATGTTTCGAATTATTTTATTGATAAGGTAAAATTGTGGATGGGAGTTTGGTTGCAGTTGTTTTACTAAAATAATGAGAAATTTTCAGATTTTAGTAAATAACCCCAATAGTAGGGGTAGAAGTAATTCTTATGGATCACTTTACCTTGCACAAAGATATTTATGTCTGATAAATAATGCATGTACAGCCAACAGTGCACACCATCAAAGGCTGACCACTCATTCCCCTGCTCTGCAACTGGTTAATCAAGTATTAGACACAGACATGGTACTTGATAAAATGTAATTGCACAAATGGCTGGCGCCACTGCTTCTCTGACATGTTGCTCAGCTACTGTATATGTATGAGATTGAGACAAAATAAATATATTGAGTGAGAAGCTTATTTTCTGTGTTCTGGATTGCTTTAGTGTTTTTATCTAGTCATAATTCCAAATGATGCATTATGCAAGTTGTGCTACATATTATAGTTCCATAGCAGTAGCAATTCACATAATGGAATGTGCAGACGTCTGCAATCAGTTGCTATTATGTGTATAACTCGCACTATAGTATCTGTATAATTCATGCTATAGTGTGGTATAGCGTTGTCGCAGTATACATGAAATGGGGTACAGCAGGAATTTGACAATACAGGTATGGGATCTGTTATCAGGAAACCCATTATCCAGAAAGGTCAGAATTAGAGGAAGCCCATCTCGCACAGACACCATTTTAATCAAATAATCATTTTTTTAAAAATATTATTATATGCTTGGTAACCAGGGTAACCAGTCAGTGTAAACCAAGAGAGCTGAAAAGCAGGAAGTAGTGTTCTGGCTATAATGTTACACATCCAGTCACTCCAGCCTTTATACATTACATTTTTTCAAAATGGTGACTATTCATCTCTAAAGATTCATCTCTAAAGATCTCTGCTTGGATATTTTATCTTCACATCGATCCTCCAACGATCCTCCAACAAGCCTATATGATATGCTCCATATAGTATTAGGGCCCTGTCTTCTGGGCTACTGGGCACATGCCTTGGTAATTCTGGAGGCATTAACCCTGGGTTAAAGCTGTCCATAGAAGTGCAGATTTTACCCTTTTATTCAATGAAAATCTGATGTCCCAATCTTCCGACCTGCCACTTACCAAAGTAATAAAAGAACAAATCAGACAAAGTTCTGCCCGTGACTGCAAAAATACAAAAATGATGTCCTAGTGACATATTGACAGTCACCTATTGATATTGTCCACTAAATGATAATTGCCATGGTACAAATGTTGGGGCGATTCACACATGGTCTGAAAAGTGAACAAAACTTTGATTCGTACAACCAGCTTTAGATATAAGGTGCAAGCCTAGGGTCCCGGTTCTCCATGTCTGCCACTGAGACGCTCTCCCATTAAACACAATTATTGTAACTGATATGTAAACTTATTGTTGCTGCTGTTCTGGTTACTATATTAATATATAAATAGAGCTATCTATGTATGCCATGTATGGAAAAAAATGTGATGTGTTTTCATGTTTGTGCAAAATGTCAAACCAATATTGTGGGACCCCACAAAGAGGGAGAAGTCAGTGCTTCTGGGACTGTGGTCTCAAAATTGTAATCTTTCCTAGCTATTGTAGAGAGCTAACTTTCTAAAAAAACACAAACCCCAGAGCACTTATAGTGAAAACCGATTGTAAGGTTAAGAATGTAGATCTCCTTAGTCAGAGCTAAGAGGGACCAGTAATAATGTTATCCAGCAAAAGTCCTTAAAGGCAAAAGAACCCCCCTCAAAATTACGCTGAGACCACAGTCCCAGAAGCACTGATTTCCAGTGCCAGGCCGCGCTGGTCAGTCGCCCTACGTTAGTGTGCGCATGCGCTAATGGCCGCTCGCGTGCACATGCGTGAATTACCGCTCTCTCGTGCGCATGCGTGAATTGCCGCTCGCGTGCGCATGCGCTGATTAGAGTTCTTGCGCATGCGCACAAGCGCAAAAATGCTAAAATACCACAGATAGTCAGGCAGAGAAGGGAACCGGACTAGGGTTAGGTGACAGAGGCGGTACGTGCCTGGCGCCCCCCCCAGCTTTGCGCCCTAGACACGTGCCTACTCTGCCTATCCCTAGTTCCGGCCCTGCTGACTTCTCCCTCTTTGTGGGGTCCCGCAGGCAGCCAAATGATCAGATAGATTATACGGGACTTCTCCATCTACCTTTTATTTCCTTTTTTCACAGAATCAGAGGAACCAAAACATTTTCTCAAACCAATTGATGAATTTGAAACTCTATTAACTTGTTTAGCACTGTAGCACTTTTTAATTGAAATACAAGGTTATTAAATTAACCCTTTTGGGTAAAAAGGTTAAAAAGGTTAAAGTACTGGGAATGAATTAGTAGCTAATCTATATATATACGAATTTATTAATCAATTTTATTTATTCACCAATTAAATCAGCACGGAAACACTTTACAAATTTAATTAGAAGCCTCATCAAAGGGTATTTAATCAATTTATTTATTGCACTGGCACTTTGTAGAAGTGATTTTTCTGGTGAGAATAAGGAATAAAGAAGCACTTTATTGCTGAGGATTGGTTCTCAGTATTCCTTTTTTTGCTAGAGGGGGATATAGCTTTTTTCTCTCTTTCTCTTTCCAAAAAATCCTACGATACTGACATACGTCAGATCACCCCTTTTTTTTAACAAATTAAAAACATTTAGGGGCCGATTGACTAACTTCGAGTGAAGGATTCGAAGTAAAAAAACGTCGAATTTCGAAGTGTTTTTTGGGCTACTTAGACCATCGAATGGGCTACTACGACCTTCGACTACGACTTCGAAACGAACGTTTCAAACTAAAAATCGTTTGACCATTCAATAGTCGAAGTACTGTCTCTTTAAGAAAAAACTTCGACCCCCTAGTTCGCCATCTAAAAGCTACCGAACTCAATGTTAGCCTATGGGGAAGGTCCCCATAGGCTTGGCTAACTTTTTTTGATCGAAGGATATTCCTTCGATCGTTGGATTAAATTCCTTCAAATCGTTCGATTTGAAGGATTTATCGTTAGATCGAAGGAAAAATCCTTTGATCGTTCGATCGCACTATTTGTGCTAAAATCCTTCGACTTCGATATTCGAAATCGAAGGATTTTAATTCCTAGTCGAATATCGAGGGTTAATTAACCCTTGATATTCGACCCTTTGTGAATCGGCCCCGTAATCTCAAAATGCACTTCATTACTTGAGCTGTGATTAATTCTACTTAGTTAAATTGCACTTGCTCTGAAAGCTAAAACATCAGGTGGCCATCAATTAAGCACATATAAAAAATAAACATTTGGCATACAACGGTTTGATTTGGCACCACTATATGTAGACTGCTGGCATTTTATTATTGCATTCAAATATTACGGACGACTATCCTTAAATGATGTCTTTAATTAAGCCTAGCACAGGGGCTAATAATTATGCTTCCTCTGTACATGCTTTAGGGGGAGATGGCTGTGTCTAGCTGTCTCTTATTCCTTTTATATTGTGTCCAATATAAATAAATATATTGTGGGACCAAATCAATGGCCTTCCTGATTGATATAGCACAAACCATGGAACTGACCTCCCCTGGGGAAGCCAGATTGAAGGCCATTTAATGATACGTTTTATACTTATTTGCTGTCTTGGATATTTCTGGGACATTAAAATTGAATTTTATGACCTAAATGGAAATAAAGTTCAGTGGGAGTGAGGTTCATGCAGTAGCTGTAAATATAACACATGGTCAGTAGTTCAGATTTAATGGTATTGACGGTTCTTGTGTGGTATGACAATTAGAAAAGGAAGTCTATATTTGAGGTAATGCACAAGTGATGCCAAGAAGATCACTGCAAAATTGTTCACTTGCAAATGTCTCTGCTAAAGCTTCATTGTTTGCCTTTCTACCATGCATGGCTATCTAGTACTTTATGCAAAATGTATACATTTAAATGTATATATTAGTGTATGGGATCTCTTATTCGGAACCTCACAATCCAGAAAGCTCTGAATTACAGGAAGGCCTTTTTGCCAAAGAGTCCCATAGAGCACATTTTAAGCAAATAATTCTTGTGTTTTTCTCTGTAATAATAAAACATTAACTAAGCTGCATGAACCATATTGGTTGAAAATCAGTCCTATTGAGTTTACCCAATGCTTATATATTTTTAGTAGCCTTACAGTATACTTATCCAAATGATGGAAAGCCCCCTTATTCAGAAAACCTCAGGTCTGGATAACAGATCTTATATGTGTACAAAAAAATATCATAAACTGGCTATGCAATGTCTTGTGTACATAGATTTGTAGCTAATACAATAAATGTTTCTGTTGAAGGTTTCACAGATTGTGTAAATGGTAAAACATTTTTTCCTCTGGCAAACTGGAACATGGGTTGCCATAGTTACTGTCATTCTGAAATACGTGTATATTTTTTTCCCTGTTCCCCAGTTGTCTCCAAGTTCATTACCTAAGCTACATCTTCACCTTAAACCTTTGGAGCTACATGAGAAGATTTGCATTTAAAATCCCATTAACAGTTGGATGAAAATGTCAGCCCTATGAATTTGCTTCCCAGTGGCCTCAGTCTGTTCAGGGAAGGCAAACAAATATACTAGGATTTATACTAGCAGTCCTGTTTATTGAATAATGATTGGCTTCCCCTTTGGGTTAAAAGTGATATATATATATATATATATATATATATATATATATATATATATATATATATATATATATAACTGTGGGAGTTTGTAAAATATTAAAATTAAAGTTTATGTGTGACAGGATAAGTGTAAATCGACAATGTGTGTATGTGGCTTGGGGGAGAGTAGGCTGTTCTGCCTGTGTCTGGCTGATTGAGTGAAAGAGATGCTACTATTTTTCCATACCTCCCTACTGTCCTGTTTTTTGCGGGAAAGTCCTGCTCAGTCCGCAGTCCCGGAATTTCTTACTGAAATGTCCCGAATTTCTCTTTGATCTCCTGCACTGACTCGAAAAAAAGATAAAAAGTTTCTGAAACTTAATTAAAATAAGAGGCTTTTTGATGGAGCCCACAACAGCCAGCAGCTGCACTTAGATACTTTTGTAACAATTTAAGATAAGCAAAGAAACAATTGTAACTCTTTAAGAAAAGCAAGTCTCTTGGTACAACTGAGCAAGAGCAAAGCTGTTATAACAAATAAAACATTGCACTAAAACTCCCAGAAATGTGTTCAAACTTTCATAACCTACCAAATTTTGTATAATAGACATAGTAATTAGGGGGTGTGGTCATAAAATGGGCATGGATAAAAATGGCAAAAGTATTTGTCCCTCTTTTTGTTTTTCAAATGTTGGGAGATATGTTTTTCTTACCAGCTACATTAGTTTGATACCCACTCAGTTCCTCAGTACATAAGGCAGAAGTCTCCTACTTATATACTTAAGTATATACTTAAAATAGAGCCAAGTGCTCATGTTGTATATTGTGGATTAGGTTCATTAAGAAAAAGAAGGAGGACATGCTTTGTAGTATATGAGCCAGTTAATTCAAGGTTGTTTCTATTTAATCCTTAAATGCTTTCATGTTGACTTGCATGGTAATAACAAAGGATAGGCTGCATATGGTTGTGTCACTGGGAAGCCAAATACTCTTCCCTTTTCATTTCCATACTGGGACCTGTGGCCAGAATTGCACTATTGGGAAATACTACGGAATGGAAAACAGCAAGAAGTGAGCAATAGGCAATTAACGTGGAAAATTGTTCTCTAATGAAGGGGGGAATCAAGCCGTATCCAATCCAGCATTGAAGCAAGTCATTACAAATTCATAAAGGTATTAAGGGTAAACTGCTTCACAGCCTCTGAAAAGCAGGATTCCATTAGAGAGCATCCCTTAAGGAATACCCCACATCAATGACAAAGAAAAACCTGACAGTTCTGGTTTGTTTACCATCCATTTAACTTACGTGTATGTTGGCCAGATTTATTTACCAATGAACATACAGTAAAACTATGGCACCCTAAGGGGTGTTACATGTTTATGGCTTTCTAAGCCTGAAGCATTCATCATCATCATCATCATCATCATATTTAAATATGCACAACACTGACTCTCCCTCCATGATGCCTTATGGGAGAATTAAATCTTTCATTTTTGGTATTAAGGCAGTGCTATGTGTATGGCATGAGGCAAGTAAATACCTTTTGTTTTCAGAAGGCTTTATGTTGCATGTCTTGCAAGTGAAGGGATAGTTGGCTCCTTTTAACCCATCTCACCCTAAACAGGCTAGGTTTTCTACTCCGCAAGTCCTACCCACTCATAAGCCATGTTCCAATATCTTGCACTGATGAGATCTAACAAGATAGAAACAGGCTGTCGGCAAGTTTGGATGTAAGTATCTGAACCATTAAGCTGTATCTGTGCTATAAACCAGCGGTTCTGGATGCATAGGACATAAAGGAGTGATTTGCATGTCTCCGCCCCCGAGACACCTAATGGGAGAATTAAGACTCTCATTTTTGGTATTTAGGCAGTGCTATGTGTATGGCATGAGGCAAGTAAATACCTTCGGATAGACTCCTGCACGGAACCAATTTCTAAGACCCGGACCAGACCCGAACTCGCATATTTACCCTCTTTGATCCGCTACCCGACCCGGACCTGCAACTGTCTTATCCGCAACTGGACTCGCAACCCGCCAACCACCATCAAACCGGAAGTGAGGTTGCGGCAAAGGAAGTGACATCATCAAAAGTGGGCAGGGACAGAAACAAGTTTTGTAAAACTTTAAAAGGAGTAAAATATAGACAATATTACATAAGATAAGAAATTTAGATGAGACCCGCATCTATACCCGCACCTGAAAATCATCCCCTCATTCCGCAGGGTGCCTGCTTATTTTTCAGGTAACCGCATTCTGGAAGCCTTATTTATGAATGCAATGCAATGTGCAATACCAGACTCAAATTGTTGTGTTATTTTATATTTTTATTTTTCCAAGAATTCCTACTCAAATACATTCTCAATTGGACATTTTTTGGGCAAAAAGAATGTAATTTAGCTGGAAGTGTTGGGAAAATACTGCACCGTGGATATAAAATTGTTTGTATATACTTCACCATTGCTGTGATACTGTCAGGGTGGTTAAAAGGACTTAGAAGGAAGCAGGCACAGTTGAACAGGCAGAACAGGGAAGGCTGGTACTGTCAGTAAGTAAAATAAGCACAGTAAAATACTAGCCAAAAAGCAAAGCAGGCAAGCCACACAGTAGCACATGTTGGTGGTGAAAGTACAGATGATGCATTTGCCTCAGTGGAAGTCTTAAACATTGATGTTATATTTGCTTTCCTTTTTCAACTTGTACTGGTAGCTATGGCAATTGCTTGTGCAGCATAGCATGCATTGGGCATAATAGAAAAAAAGGGGACAGGAGAGCCTTTCAATGTACTCTGAATCTTTTTATTGAAGCACTACATGTTTCGGACCACACGGGTCCTTCCTCAGGTGCAAATGCATTCTCTCCGGTCCCCTTTTTCGTTTATGATACTAAGTGGAGGTGACTTCTCCAGCAACTGTTGATGAGCCTTGAAAATTCAAAGAATTGATTAACGAGTGGAACAAAAAGGAATTTAATTTGCATTGCATTGGGGATAATGTAATGCATGCATCTAGTAATCAATAGCAACCAATCATATATTTGACAGGTGTAAATAGTTTAGTAAAATTTCTTGGAATGCTATGGATTTTTTATCGCATACTGATGCGCATAGCAGAGAGTCTATAATAGGCAGAATCTGATGAATAGTATATTATTACTCCTTCTAAAGAAATTTGAATGCAGCTGTGTATTTGCAGTATAAAGAACAAAAACAAAAAGATGTCCGTAGCTGTTGAATGTAAAAGTGGGGTGTTCCCAGTAACATGCATGCAGTTCAAATGCCTGAAATATTTCAGCCACATGTGAATGTTTCTGCACCTTGAATAAATACTGGGATCACCCCAGTTTCAACAAGTACAGACACATTTTTGTTCATGTACTGGTGAAAGTAAAGTCACGGAGGGTACATAGAAATCCAACTTTTTAGTATATAGAACATATTTTTAAAGCAGCAACTTGTTTCACAGTGCTATACAATATATGGGTATATACATTGAACATGGTATATGATACAATGCAGGGGATTTCTCTATCTGAATTGCTCCTGTGTGCCAATTATTTGTGTTTATTGCATTTAATCGTTGAGGGGTGCCCCCTGACTGCACTGGGCTAATAATGATTGAGGACAGGGTGTGTGAACACAATACGTACTCTGTATACATCAACCATTCAAAAATTCAATTGCTAACCAATACAAGAGATAAAGAGGGTCCTGCTCAATAGAGCTTACAATGTAGTGCCCATTCAAGTGATTAAAGATGCCAATAAAGTCATGGTTACAAGGCTATAGAGCGTGGCTGCTAAATTGGTTGTATATACTTCATCATTGCTGCGATATTGTCAGGGTGGTTAAAAGGACTGAGAAGGAAGCAGGCACAGGAGATGCATTTGTCTCAGTGGAAGTCTTAAAGGACACGTAAAACCTATATTTACCTACCATCTATATTTGCTGGGCACCCTGTGGGTCATTTGTCTTGGACAAATAAACTGTTACTCTTTTGTTTTCACTGCAAGAACCTCCTGGCGTCCATTCTTTCTATTTCTATTGCACAGTAGTAGGGATGCACCGAATCCAGGATTCAGCCTTTTTCAGCAGGATTCGGATTCAGCCGAATCCTTCTGCCCGGCCAAACTGAATCTGAATACTAATTTGCATATGCAAATTAGGGTCGGGAGGGAAATTGTGTGTTTTTTTGTCACAATACAAGGAAGTGAAAAATGTTTTTCCCTTCCCACCCCTAATTTGCATATGCAAAACTCAGTAGCCTTTTAGAGTTGTAGTTACACTACACCACAACCTTGTTCTTCCACTTAGCGAAGGCCCTGCCTGAAGTGTTAGAATCAAGTTTAAGCCTTGCTTTATTTACTAACTGAACATTAAGCCCGTTTGGTCTGCCTAGCCCCATCTGAAGATCACATATGTACTGTAGGGTCCATGCAATCAAGAATGCAGGCTTACATAGGCAGAACTTTGATGGATAATTCTGCTTGGAATGAGCCCTGCTATGGTTAAGCTGAGCTCAAGAGAGGAGGTAAGGAGAAAAAATAGGATCAGGCAGCCAGAGCAGAGTTTCTATGGGAACAAGCAATGCCAACTCTTCATTGGCTGCTAGACTGGAGGGTGTGTTTAGTGATATAAGCTGAGAAGAACTGAGCATGCTCAGTAGCCAACAGCCAAAGCAAATTCCTGAGGGAGGATGTTGAGTGGGTTAGAGAAAGGTAAGGAATCCTAAGTGATGAAGTGGATGCTGCAGCCTAACTTACTTTATAAGCTTTTTTTCTGCCAGCTGCAAGGAAAACAATGAAAGTAAACATCTGATTGGCTGTCATAGCCAGACAGAAACATCTGATGAAACTGTCATGGCAGTTACGCCAAAGTTGCAAATTTGCTTCCATCACTTTGTCATTTTTAGTAGATATTAACGTCCTTTCCTCAGATCCATGACAGTTTCATCAGATATGATCTGGTTACAGTTGAGCTCTTTGGCACATTTGTATTTTTTTGCTGATGTATTGCTGTACAGTTTCTGTCTGGCTATGACACAATGTGGTCATTTATAAACACTGGGAAAATTTGCACTGGGGCAGTAATCCATGGCAACCAATCAGACGATTGTTTTCAGTGCTCAACATGCAGCTGGCTGAAAAAAGCTAATCACTGATTGGTTGCTATTGGGTAACTGTCCAGGTGTAAATGTGCCCAGTGTCTCAAGTGCCATTCATTCTCACTTTTAAGCAACAGCAATGTATCATTTAGCAAAATATGGCGTCTACTCTAGGTGCGTCATAAACACCATATCTACCTATAGATCTTCTTTCACCTATGTATTGTCTAACAAATTAATATTCTAAATGTTATAATGTATCACATCTAATAAGAGTTCCTGTCTTAAAAGGTTTATTCAAATGATGCATAATTTGAAATTCATTTGTAAGGAAAGCGCACGTGCAATAGGCTATTTTTGTACTCTCTGCCATCTGTCATTTTCCAGACAAGACATTACGAAGTCTACTGTAAGACCAATTGCGTCTGAGAGACTGGGTATGTTTACTAATGATCTACCACAGATGGATATGTATGTAAGTAAGGAGCGCTTCCACAAGTGCAACAGCAGAAGCACCAATAACAAAACTATACAGTAAATATAAACAAGGCAAAAGAAAGCAGTTTGTAAAGTAATAGACGGCACAAGTTTTGTTCTGCTAATATATGGCAATTATTATTACTGTGTATGAAAGCAGCGCAGCACCTATTGCAAATGTAACTTGGTTTTACTACTTTTTGACTGTTTGAATTATTTACAGATTTCCTTTTCCAAGCAGGCTGAACATTTCTATCAATAACAGGAGTTTCGATGTAATGCAATGACATTAGAGAGGCTTCGATGTATAGATCCAGGAGAACCAGATTGCTCATTCATGGTTTGGGACCAGGGTAGGCAGAAGGGGTATTTGCCTAGGGCACATTGAGGAGGGCACTAGGCAGGTCCCTCTTAAATTGCCTTCTGCCTACCTCTATTTCTGTTTTAGAAGCCCTCTTTGGTTTTCCTCTTGTCCCCTACCCTCTACTGCTGTCCCACCTCCCCTCCGTCGCTCTCCCGTCTCTGTCGCCTCCCCTCGGTCCCCTGTCCTGCTTCTGTCCACAATTTGGCCCACAAAGTCACGTGTGTATGTTTGCACACACATGCACGGGAGGTGGGAGCTGGGTATCTGGCCGGCCGGATGCCCTGAGTAACCCGTCCCAGCTCTGGCCGGGACAGCCTTAGCCTAGGGCCACGTGGGGGGCAAATTCAGCTAGCTGAAATCTGCTGGCTGATTTCAGCCCTAACGTAGGCTCAGGCTCCAGGTAGATAATTTCAGCCCCTATGTGGCACTAACCTTATTCTCAATAGGATGGAAAACTCATTACCTTTGTACCCCAAAGCTAAGGCCACACTGTGGCCAAAATCAGGTAGATGAAATCCGCTGGCTGATTTCAGCTCCACCACGGGCAGTCTTTTCTCTTTTCCACACTGAATTTGCTCAGTGCAAAGAGACTTAGCAGGTATCAGTGAAGATGAACAACGAGTCTTTGCATTTTGAGCTAAAATCGCCAAAGTCTGTTGTTGACAAGCAGATTCAAAAGTGAAGAGGCTACTGCACGCGGTAGGACTGAAATGAGCCAACGGATTTCTGCTAGCTGATTTTGGTCCCCGTGTGGCCCTAGCCTTTTCTGTTCCAGGATTGTGCCATTCTGAGCCCAATGGAACTAGTGATTCCACTGACCCTGAGACTATGCAGTATGCGCATGTTATAGGGTTCACACCCAAGGTGCAGTGGAAGGATGTTTAGATGGATATTTCAAAAAGATATCATCTTTTAAAAGAGAGCATAATTACAGGGACATACATGGATATAATGTAAATTTTGTCACTAACTAGAGTAAGTAAAGAAATAACTATAATAATACTATAATAATGAGATGCCACCAAACTGAAGGGGTCATTTACAAAACCGAAGCAAGAGCATACCTCTTAGTGCTCATTTACACAGCATTTGCATCCCTGGGGTTGATTCTCTTTGCATGGTGTATCAGATCATATCCATCACTCTGTGCAAAGAGCAGCACAAGGGTGTGATGCTCAGACCTGTCCTGCTTTTGGGAAGGCAGTAAAAAAGAGGGCTCCTTTGCAGGCTGTGTCCTGCCACTCCTACTTTGCACCTCAGACTGACAGACAAGGTAGGGGTAGAATACCTCCGTGCCCCCCCCAGACCTGTCCCTTACAAATCTACAAAAAAATGTAGCTTTGAGGGCTATGTAAAATATAAATGTAGTTTTTTGGCTGTTAGGGTCAGTGACCATTTGAAAGCTGGAAAGGAGCAGAAGAGGGAGGCATGTAAGGAAGATCAGGACATTCTATAATATCCTTAAGGTGAACTACTGTTTATGGGAGTAATTAAACCAGTGATCATACAATAAGTAGCTTTACTAAGAGTATGTTTTTCAATTATAAAACAGATATACTAAAAATTGCAGAGGTGTGAAATACCTTATCTAGAAAACTGTTATCCAACTCTAAATTACATAAAGTAATATTCCATAGACTCAATTTAAAACAAATGATTATTTATATATATATATATATATATATATATATATATATATATATATATATATATATATATATATTTTTTTTTTTTTTTTTCTTTAATTATTTCTTTTTTCTCTGTAATAATAAAACAGTACCTTGTACTTGATGGCAACTAAGCTGCATAAATCCATGTTGGCGGCAAAACAATCCGACTGGGTTTAATGTTTAAATGTTTTTAGCAGATGTAAGGTATGGTGATCCAAATAACAGACATATCCTTTATCCGGAAATCCACAGGTCCCAAGTACTCTGGATAATAGATCCAATGCATATCCCCACTATAAGTATTGAGACCTTATGTCGTTAAAATTATAAGAGCAAACATCTGAGGGTTCATTTATTACTGTGTACAGTGCAAAAACTGGCACAAAGGGCACCTATTTATGCGGCACTAAGTTTGCCCAGTAACTCATAGCAATCAATAAGATGTTTTCTTTTAAACAAGTGACCAATACATTCTACTAGCTCATGGGTTACTGTGGGTTACTGCTCCTGGGCATATTTTGTAAATTTTATTAGATCAACCTGTAACGCTTTCTTGGCCTATCCCGCCAATTAGGGGTTAAGGGTGTCCAGCTAGTGTATGAGCATGGGTTACACTGTGAAACTACACTCAGGGCGGAGCCTTCGCTAAATGGAAGCTTCCCCTTTAAGATGGTGTAAAACTACAACCCACAGGCATATAAGTGTAAAAGATAGAATAATGGACACCAGGAGGTTCTTTAAAAAGTGAAAACAAGTGAGATGGTTTATTAGCACAATTATATGGCAAAGCAATTGACCACAGGTTTACTCACGCAGGAGCTGTAGTAGGAGTTAGCATATCACAGAGGAGACAGGATAGCATTGATGATGATGCAGCATGTACAGATGTCACTCCTCAAGTCAAACAATAGGAAGAATATCTCACTCCCAAAGACCAGCGACCAAAGTGAAACAGGATCGATCAAGTAGGGGTCAGGCAGTGCTCTGCGAACTGAGTTCCCTATCACTGAGTTCCTTACACTAAAGGCACCTTAAAAGCCTTTGGGAGGCTACTCCCTGCTATTCTCCTTGTTGGAGCACAGAACTGCTCATACTACCTAAATCTGGCTATCTCTCTCTCCTAGAGAGACTATAACAGGATCTGCCCTAATGATAGCTAATCCTCGTTCACGGGATTGCCTGGTTCCCGACTTAAGCACCAAAGGTACAGGTCCCTTTGGGGTAAATGGCTTACTGGGGCCTTGGTGATCCCAGGCTCAATGGGAAACACCTAGCAGCACAGACACCAGGAGCCAAAGAGGAAGAGGCCACTCCCTACACAACACTATATAGCAGTGTGGCAGGGGAGTGTCATTACACTCTTTGTCCAATAGGTGTAGATGTTACACTTTACCAGTTAGAAGGGCTGGGCCCAATAACAAGGGAAAAGAGAACTTAAGCAAAGGTAGGGGATTAACTCTATAGGAGCCTAATAGATCCTATAGGTCCCTACAAACCCATTAGTGCTCTTGCACTTGTGTCAAAGGCAATAGTAAATAAACCCTCTGGACTATGAGTGACTGGATAGTTGCTAATTAACTAAACAATTATTGTATACTACAGGTATGGGACCTGTTATCCAGAATGATCTGGACCTTGGGTTTCCCAGATAATTTAGATCTTGATAACTTAAATCTACTAGAAACTTATTTAAACATTAAATAAACCCAATAGGTTGGGTTTGCTACCGATAAGGATTAATACATTTCAGTTGGATAATGTACAAGGAACAGGTATGGGATCCATTAAATGAAATGCCATAGACTCTATTATAATCAAATAAACCAGATAAAACAGTACCTTGTACTTGATCCAAACTATAATATAATTAATCCTTATGGAAGCAAAACTAGTTTATTGGGTTTATTTAATGTGTACATGATTCTTTAGCAGACTTCACATATGAGGATCCAAATTATGGAAAGATCCAGTATTCTGGATTGAGGTCTCATACCTGTACTGTTTCATTATTAAAGAGAAAAAGGAAAACAGGCGAGATTGTTACCTTAATGTTGCAATAAACCTCCTCAAATTCATCTGGAGTGCCGACTATTGCTTATTTAAACATTTTTTAAAATGTGGATTATTTTGTTAACATGGAGTATATTGGAGGTGGCCTTTAAGTAATTCTGATTTTCCCATACCTGTAAACCCCCTTTGTCTTCTTTATTACTGTTGTCCATCCCTTACTTTGCTCACTTGGGATCAAATCATATTTCTATGTTTTCATAGACGACAAAGTGTATGAATTTTAATAGATCCATTTTCTACACCACAATTGGTGGATTCATTATACACTACTGACTCTGAATAACTTTTACATTGAAAACTCAATAAAATAATAAAGCATTTCCAAGAATATAGTAAAGCCCAGTTATTAAGGAGGTACTTACAGACAGATCTTTTCTAACTTCCTGGAAATGGTATAGATCAGATTTTCCAACATAATCAGTCGTTTAAGTTTTTACAGCTGTCTGAGGTTTTTCTTGTTTGCATTTCCAAAACTCAAAAATTGGAGATTTATTTAAAAAATGAAAAAAAATTAGAACTCGAAAATAAAAATTTACCATCTAAAAGCTGGTTCATGTAGAAGTCAATGGGGATACTTAGTAAAATTCAACCCAATTTTCAATGTTTTTATTGAGAAATTCATTTTTTGAAATACAGGTATGGGACGTTTTTATCCAGAATTGTCAGAAACTGGGCCTTTCCGGATAATGGATCTTTCAATAATTGGGATCTTTAAACCTTAAGTCTACTAGAAAATAATTTAAATATTAAATAAACACCACAGGGTAGTTTTTCCTCCAATAAAGATTAATTATATCTCAGTTTGGATCAAGTACAAGGTACTGTTTCATTATTACAGAGAAAAAGGAAATAATTTTTAAAATTTGGATTATTTGGATAAAATGGAGTTGATGGGAGATGGTCTTTCTGTAATTTGGAGCTTGCTGGATAACGGGTTTCCGGGAAACTAAACCTGTATAAGCTTTTTCATCAACAATTAAGCACACATTCAAAATTTTCAAGTGTTTTCCAGAGATGTTTCAAATCAGAAAAAAGTAGAAAAAAAGATTTCTGATTAATCTTAATCGTTGCATTTTTAAGCAGCCAAAACAGTGCTAATGCACATGAAACAGCCCCACACACACTAACACTGAAACTCCTGCTCCAGTGTTTGTCAGCAATTGCCTGAATGGTTTCTATATACCTTTTTA
This sequence comes from Xenopus petersii, assembly GCA_038501925.1. Classification (NCBI taxonomy): domain Eukaryota; kingdom Metazoa; phylum Chordata; class Amphibia; order Anura; family Pipidae; genus Xenopus; species Xenopus petersii. The sequence goes on from CM076673.1 coordinate 169,019,005, forward strand.
TACCTATATACCTTTTCAATGGCATGTGCACTTGTCAATCAATTTTCAGACCTTGGGGTCTGCTGCTCATAAATTTCCCCTCCGTAGCCACTTCTGAATCTTAAAATGTGTGCACTCGCATGCTGCAGAGCACCCATAGTGAGCAGGGGTTTTGGGGGGGCGGGGGTCACAGGTTTGCTTTGCACGGCAGGCCCCTCCGAACCTAGTTGCTAGTAATGCCATTAACAGATTTTTTGCAGATATTGTTAAATACATTTTTCTTTGCCTCTAAATATTTTAACATAATTAGACCAATTGAAATGCAATATCATACATTTTAAATGCAAAAAAAAACCCATCCACAAAGCACAGCCTAACTTTTTAGATTATCCAAAAGGAAGCCTTAAAAAGAAAAACTTCTGAAGCAGGTCCTAAATGCCTCCCAAGAGGTAGCGTTTCATCTTGTTTCCAAAAGGACAAACCCTATTTGCCCTTAGGGTCTGGCCACACGGGTAGATTTGGGAAAATTAGTCACCAGGCGACAAATCTCCACTTCTTCGTGGCGACTACTTTCCCTGATCTGCCTTCCCCTGGCTAAAATTTAAATCGTCTGGGGGGCAGGCAAACGGGCCCCTACATTTTCCGAATTCGCCCGAAGTTTCCTCGTGAGCCTATGTGCCTGCCCGCAGGCGATTTACATTTTAGCTGGAGGAAGGCAGATTGGGGAGAGTAGTCACCGTGAAGAAGAGGAGATTTGTAGCCTGGCGACTAATCTCCCCCAATCTGCCTGTGTGTCCAGACCCTTAAACTAAGCCCAGAGGTTAACAATCCCTGCAGTAATGTATCCGAATGTGAAGAAGAACCTATTCTAATGCTTTTGCAGCAAAAGATTTAGAACATCATCATAAAAATGATAAAGCTGAACATTCCTCCCTAATGCTAATAATAAACTTGCAAAGATGAGGTTAAAACCATACACTTTCAATTAAAAGACTCTATACTGCTACCTCTCATTTAATTATAAAATATGATTTGATATATTTTACAGGAATAATTATTTATCTCTTGCTTGATTTAAAAAGAGGAATTGGCATCTTATCATTTCTCTGCAGCTACATATTTTTTATTGTAATGTATAATATAATGCCACATATCAAAGAAAAAAACTCAAAATGAAATGAAACATGTTGGCAAATGAAAGTTGCAGAGTTCCTAGAGAAGTCATAATTTTTTTTTGATTTTATTAAAACAATCAATATTTTACAGCCTCATTAAAAATGATTGGAACAATGCAAATCAAATGTTTGCTTTCAAACAGGTGCCCAACAAATGATTATTTTTGATATAGATCTACTGTATCTAGTCCAAACTTTACAGCTTTTAGTACATGCACGTCTAGTGCTAGCCTCCTGGACCCCCTGCCGATGTTGTGGATCCCCCCCCCTCGACCTCATCCAGCACATAGGAGGGGGGTGGCAGCAGCAGCAAGCTGCCTCAGGGGGCAGAGGGTCCAAGATCAGTCCTGCTAATAAGGTTTGCAGTTACCATGGCTACATTTTGGTACACTGATAGTGAATAGCGGTACTTCATTATGGTACTGTAGGACACTCTTGGGTGGGCCTGAGATGTGTGGAAATGATGTGACTTGCTGCCAGTGTATCCCGGGCACCCTGAGGCTATAGACAACTCCCTGTAACTCCCAGCAGTGTGTAGTGGCCCCTTTAAGCACCTTATTCACAGGTGGATCCTGTGTGTCTCCTGGTCTGAAAGTAACAGCAGTCCAGGGATTGCTTCAAACTTCTTTATTGATCAGGCAGGCAGTGGGATTGTTCACAGCAATCAGGGAATATAGATCTTCCAGTACATTCACAGCAATCAGTGGAAGATATTGCAAGTAGATCTCTCACAGGGGTAGTGCAGTCTGTCTTGGTGATTTCCCCAGCACTAGGGATCCTACATGGTATCCTGTTCCTTGGCACTTTCCCTGATCCTGAGCTCACCCACTCGTGTCCCTGTCTGGTGGCTTGATCACCGCAAGGGTGCTAACCCCAAATAATCTTCTTGTTGGAGCCAGAAAGTGTCTCACTAAATACCTGCTCTTTTGCTCATAGAGCAACTATAACATAAACTCCTACTACTAAATAAACTTTCCCTAACTTGGGGCCTGATACTGTACAGACATGATACTGTACCCACTTCCCCGAAGGGTGGGATCCAGGAAGACAGCCCTGAGCACCTGTGTGTTCTCCCTTTTAAACTTTTAAACACTGCAGACTACTGGGCAGCTATCTGGGTGAATCAAAGGGCCACTTAGGTGCCCAAATACAGGGTAAACTGCCTGAGTAAAACTATCACCCAACACATGTTTCCAGAATTATGCTGTACATTTTTGAATGGAGTTTAGGAAACCATCTTATATGTTACATGTACCTTCTTTTGGCTTAAAAATTCTCATTTATAGCCAACATTTATGACATATACGAAGACTATAATGGTATCAAAAGCTTATAGTGGTTTTTCAATTGTGGCAGCAAGTGACAGGTGCAGCAATAAATGCTGGGCAGGATGTTGGTGGAGAATCCACTGAGGTCTCAGGGCATAAATATTAGCAGAGCTGGACATGGACATACAGTTACCCTGCATGCCCTTCAGCTGCACATGATTTAACTAATGCTGAGTGCCTTTAGGCGCAACAGACAAAGGGAAACCTGTTATTACCACATTGTATTTCATGAACCAAAGTTTTACGTCCAACAAATTGGCCTACCATTCTAGTGTAGATGAGCACAAATAGGCACAGGTTCATTGTTTGTGACTGTTTCAGTTCTACAACAATAGTTTCACCTATTACTGCACCTTAGCCATCTTAAATTAACCTTAGAATCCTCAATAGAAAAAGGGTGGTGTGGGAAGGTCATAGTTGCTTTATATGACCCATGTGTGTATTAATATTACTTCAAATGTTATACACAATAAGATGGGTTGGTTTCTGGCAGGGTGTACTGAATTGGTTCTTATTAGTAACAGTTGTAAATATCTGTGGTTTTTATGTAGAGTCTGTACCCTTATGGCAGTGTTTACCAAGGTGTGGAACTAGGATTATAGCAAGTTAGAGTTGGCAATTGCTTTTTGCTTTCCTAGAAGCTTCTGGAAATATAGCTTTAGGTTAATTATGGTAAGATTTAGGATGAACACTTGTTTTCTGCCCTATATATTCTTGGAACTATGCCTCAATGGCTGATGATCCAAGTAGGGCACCAGCAAAATGTTTAACCTTCAAGTTGAGGAACTTGGCCCAAAAAAGTCCTAGGGATTGTGACTATAAGTAAAGGTTCCATATAGTAGGTCATTCTTGCTGAGGAAGGCGGGGACGGGCTGTGAAGTGCATTATGAGCTCTCCATCTATTACAATCAAATCTTAACAGATTTTCTAAGTAAGATCTGGGGGTCACATATGCAGGTATGGCACAAATAATGTATGTCACGTCCAAGGAAGCGGAAAGCTTGGAGCTGCCAAATGGGAGCAGCAGCTGAAGCCACCGAATGGGAGCTGAATATGTAGAAAAGAGCCGAAGAGGTAGCCGCAAAGGAGGAAGAAGACTGCCTTTCTCATTTTAAAGCTAAGTTTCCACTGAACATCAATGGTCTTTTTTTTTTTATCCTTGGCCACCAATGTCTTTTTAACTTTTATGGGGGTAGAGTCCTGACCACCAATGTTTTTTTACTTTTATGGGGGGGGGGGCTGGCCATCAATTTGTTTTTAAGCTTTATGGGGATGGCCTGGCCACCAATTTTTCTTTTTACTTTTATGGGATCTTGGCTACTAATGTTTTTTTTAAACTTTGTGGGGACCTGGTCACCAATGTTTTTTTTTATTGAGGGGCCTGACCACCAGTGTTTTTTTCTAAATTGTGGGGGAGCTGGACCTAATTTTTTTTGCCAGGGCTGCATTTTGCTCCCAGTCCAGCCCTGGTCACGTCTACCTTTTTAAACGACTTCCTCTTTAACAACACAAGCACAAATTTAATGTTAAAGCCATGTTTTTTTTTTAAAAATGAAATTAGCTTTGTGCATATTTCTCTCAAAAAGTGATGAAAATATAATGACATTTGACACATAAGTTTGCTTTTAATACCCAGATTATCAATTTCAGCCAAGATCTGCCAAAAGCCTAAAAAGAAATTTTCTCCTTATTGGAGAAACAGCTACATATTATTGACAAAAAAGGATGAATGGTGACAGCTATTTTAGTGAGAACCTATACAATAGTATGCATTTTGTCCCAATGCCACCATGGCAATGGCACCCAGTGTCCCTTCTTAGCATGTCGCTGTCCCCCACCACTTCCCTGTGACTAAAATTGCTGGCTGCAGTAGACACTTGGTAGGTGTGTATCCCTTAGGCCAGCAGAGGTTAGTAGACATGGAAAACTGTATAAGCAAGTTACTCAAATGGAGTAAATAAAGACTGGAACAAAGAGTTTTATTATGTGTTAAAAACAAAAGAACAATCTCCCTAGGGCAAGGTATAAAAGCATAATCATTTTTTTCTTGAAGCTTTGGATCACCATGTAGCCCGGAGTATCATTAAATATTCATTTCTTAGTATTCCACTTACACAAATACAAAGGCACAATTAAAAAAAGGAGCCAGCATGACTTCAGGTGACCATAGAAGTGCAGATTTATCCATTTGTTTAACGTATGATCATTCGTTGCAATCTTCTGACCTACCACTAACCATTCACATTAAATAACAAGTAGTAAAAACAACAAATTAGACAATGTTCTTGCCATAAATTGACAGCAGTCGCAGTGTCAGACTGGCCCACTGGGATACCAGGAAAACTCCCGGTGGGCCCAGGTGCCAGTGGGCACTCGATTTAAACCAATTGGTCTATTTCATGGTCATTCTCTATTTCTTTAAGAGGCTTAATAATGGAAGAATAGAGTATAGTATGTAGAGATAAAAGAGTAGGTGTCAGGACTTACCCTGGTGCTCTAGTGGGCAGCGGGGTCCACCGCCGCTTCATCGCGTGGATGCCCGCTGCGCAGCTCCCTCTTCCTCCTATGTCGGTTCCTCTAGGGCGCGCGTGCCACGTGCGTACATTATTTAAAGGCGCAGTTGCGCTGGCGTGATGACGTCAGCGCACAATTGGCGCGAATTTCAAATGTATAAAAGGGGAATTTGGCTTTCAGGTAATTGCCCGTTGTTAGGTTCAATTTGCCTTGTTCCTGAGTGTTGTATTCTACTTCTTCTGACTGATCTATTTTGTTTTGACCCTTGCCTGCCTGAATTACTACTCTGAACTCTCCAATCCTGATCCTGCCTGTCTGTGACTGTTCTGACCTCTCCAACCTGACCTTTGCCTAGCCATTGACTATTCTTCGCTCTCAATCCTGATTCTGACCTGTTTGACTATTCTACTGCTTGAGCTGGCCCGGCCTGCCTGTTCCTGTGGCTTCCTATCTTCCAGCATCCTTGTAAAACAGTCGTGCCCCATTGCCTGCCAGAACTTATGCCTTGCACCTCTCGTTAAGTCCAGGTGGCATCTGAGTACGCCGAGGGCTCCTCCCAAGGCCAAAGGTGGTCACTTAACTGGTGAAGTCGAGCCGAGACCAGGGTGCTTGGCATCTGTTCTGGTGTAGGGTGCCGACCGTGACAGTAGGAGAATAAAGAGGTTGAGTGAAAAGAGGAGGGGAAAATAGTTTGGAAAGTGGCCCATGCTCTAAGGTTTTCTGGTGGGCCCCTGGCATCCCAGTCTGAGACTGATCAGTCGTACGAAGATTTTGTACAACAAATAGTAGTGACAGTCGCCCACTGATATCGTCAGATTGGCAATACATGCAGAGATACGTATTATCATTATCAGGCAGAAACTTTCTAACCTGTCTTATCGACTCAATGGCCAACCGATGTGGCACGAAAAATGCCGTGACGATCCACACATGGTCTGAATATTGTACGAAAAGGTCATTATGAAGGCTAGTTACAGTACAATGGCATTACCTGGAATAAGATCTAAAGCTATGTTGTGTTTCTTATCCAGCTGCTCAATGAACTAATGATAGGTAAAGTGAATGTTTCTGATTTTATCCATGTCATTTGCATATTGATTTGTAGCAGATGATATGGCAGTCTCTCTCTCCTCCCTTAGGCGCATTGTGTATATAAACTGTCAGTGAAAATCAAATCATACTGGTAAGGGCCACCATCGGGGGGAAAGGGGTTACTGTTGTCCCGGGCCTGGAACATTTGGGGAGTTGAGGGGGGCACTGCACTTACTTGCAGAGCCGGACCCTGCCATCAGTGAGCTGAAGATTTCGGAAAAGAGGGCAGGCTGGAGCTCAGATGACTGCATCTTGCTTCCTGTGCTCTGATTCACCATAAAGTGTAAGTCCAGGTAAAGCCACATGAGGATTGGATGGGTGAGTTTGAATTCCCCCTCTGCTTTATCCAATCACCATGCAGCTTTACCGGGACGTACATTTCATTAGCGAATCAGGAAACTAGAGATACTGGCACCTGAGCTCCCTGGCTAAGGTAAGTGCAGTTTTATTTTTTAACTTGTAGGGGCCCTGCCCTAGACAATTTATTTTCTTAATAACTTGTAGGGGCCCTGCCCTGGCCAAATATATTTTTTTAATAACTTGTATGGGCCTGCTCTGGTCAAATATATTTTTTTTAATAACTTGTAGGGGCCCTGTCCAAATATTTTTTTTTTTATAATTGTGTGGACCCTGCCCTGGCCAAATGTTTTTTTTAAATTGCTTGTAGGGGCCCTGCCCTGACCAAATGTTTTTTTTAATTACTTGTAGGGGCCCTGGCCACTAATGCTTTTTTTATAACTTGTAGGGGCCCTGTCCTGGCCAAATTACTTGTAAGGGCCCTGCCCTGGACAAATGTGTTTTTTTTTAATAACTTGTAGGGGCCCTGGACAAATGTGTTTTAACGTGTAGGGGCCCTGGACAAATGTGTTTTTTAATAACTTGTAGGGGCCCTGGACAAATGTGTTTTTTAATAACTTGTAGGGGCCCTAGACAAATGTGTTTTTTTAATAACTTGTAGGGGCCCTGGACAAATGTGTTTTTTAATAACGTGTAGGGCCCTGGATAAATGTGTTTTTTTTAATAACTTGTAGGAGCCCTGGACAAATGTGTTTTTTAATAACTTGTAGGGGCCCTGGACAAATGTGTTTTTTAATAACTTGTAGGGGCCCTAGACAAATGTGTTTTTTTAATAACTTGTAGGGGCCATGGACAAATGTGTTTTTTAATAACGTGTAGGGGCCCTGGATAAATGTGTTTTTTTTAATAACTTGTAGGAGCCCTGGACAAATGTGTTTTTTTAATAACGTGTATAACGTGTAGGGGCCCTGGCCACCAATGTTTTTTCTTAAACATGTAGGGGGTCATTGCCCATCAATTTTTTTTCTTTAATTTGTAGGAGGCTCCTGGTCAAAACTTGTAGGGGGGCCTTGGGCAACAAAGTTCTTTTTTTAAACTTGTAGGGGGGCACTTAATGTTTTAACGCTTGTGTGGCCTTTATACTGATGGGGAGGGGTGGTGAGGGGGCCTCAGAAAATGTTGCTGTGCGGGGCCCTGTCATTTCTGATGGCAGTCCTGATACAGGTCTGTCAAAGGAGAAGAGGTGCTTTTAAATCTTACAGATAACTGTAAATGTGTAAAATTAACAGAGTTTTAATGAAGCAGAATTATGAAATGTATTATTCATTGTGGCAATACAGGTGACATCATTTGATGGTAAACAATTGTCATGAATATTGTATCCATTTGTAATTTGTGACCATTACTCCATTGCAGTTCATGATTACAGGCTGCTGACACTGTAGTTCTTTTAAACCTTGGAATGATATTAGAAATGTGGGTAATAGTGTGACTCCAATGCAATGTGACTGTAGTTGGTAGTGTCTCAGTTGTAATGTAAATGTAGTATATATTGTGGATCATTTGCAATGTGATTTTATTTGGTAGAGTGGCTTCATTACATTGTGATTGTAATTGATAATGTTGCTCCATTGGAGTTTTTGTTTGTGTATCACTTGCGGTAGTGTTAATTAGTGTGATGGTAGTTGGAGCTCCATTGCAGTGCAAGTGTAGTCGATATTGTGGCTCCATTGCAACGATATTGTGTCTCCATTGCAATGTAAGTGTAGTGGATATTGTGGCTCCTTTGTATTGTGATTGTAATTGGCAAAATGGCTCCATTGCAATGTGATTGTAGTCGATAATGTGGCTCCATTGAAGTTTGTGGATCACTAGTGGTAGTGTTAATTAGTGTAATGGTAGTTGGTAGTGTGGCTCCATTGCAATGTGAGTGTAGTGTATATTGTGTCTCCTTTACAATGTGATTGTAATTGGTAGAGGGGCTCCATCGCAATGGGAGTATAGTGAATCGTGTGGCTCCATTTCAATGTGATGATTGTAATTGGTAGAATGGATTCATTGCAATATGATTGTAGTTGGCAGTGTGGCTCCATTGGAGTTTGTGTTTGTGAATTACTTGTATTAGTAATAATACAATGATACAATTAATAAATGGAAGCCAGTACCTATATAATATTCAAGCTGCGAAAATGGTAAAAATTACAAGCTGCACATTAAAAATAATTATAAGGGCAAAGAAAATCTTCCACATTGCTCTTGAGTAGTGATGGGCGAATTTATTCGCCAGGCGCGAATTCGCGGCGAATTTGCGCGTTTCGCCGCCAGCGAATAAATTCGCGAAACTCCCGCGAAAATTCGCGTCAAAAATTCGCCGGCGTCAAAAAATTTTTTTTCGAAAAAATGGACGCCAGCGTCAAAAACGGGCGCCGGCGTCAAAAACGGGCGCCGGCGTCAGAAACGGGCGCCGGCGTCGAAAACGAGAGTTTGTTTTAATATGACTTACATTTTCACAAGAGTGATAAGTAATATCCCTGCAGTGACCATCAAGCATTTGTTTTTTTTTGGTGCGTTACCACCATTAATGTGGACATGATCTTAAAAGATCTTATGATAACCCGGGGTGGTTTAAAGTGGGTGTGGTTTAAAAACAGTAAATGGTTAACACTGGCTTCCATTATCAGCCCTCCACCCACTCCACATTGGTCAGAAAAATTCTGGCCTCGGTACCACAGAAGTTGGACAGCACTGCTGAAGGGCAGAGACACACGTGGAGATTCAGGGAGATTAGTCGCATGGTGACAAATCACCTCTTCGGGCGTCTAATCTCCCCGAACTGCCTTCCCGTCGGCTATAATCTAAATGGCCAGCGGGATGGCACTCGGATCGCTTCATTTTCCTTGTGAGGCAACTTCGGGTGACTTCGGCGAAGGCAGTTCGGGGTGAAGGCAGTTCGGGGAGAATAGTCGCCCAAAGAAGAGGCAATTTGTTGCCGGGCGACTAATCTCCCTGAATCTCCACGTGTGTCTCTGCCCTTAGAGGCGGTGGACAGGCTGGCTCATTTATACATATTTGGTGTCAGTAATCAGAGGTGATCAGTGTCGGACTGGCCCGGCGGGATACCGGGAATATACCCGGTGGGCCCCGACCCTAGTGGGCCCCCGCCGGGCCAGTCCCCCTCTCCTAAACAGTTTTTAAAAAAATAATCAAAAAAATTTCGGCGCATCGCAGCGCCGTTTGCGCATGCGAGCCGTTTGCGCATGCGAGCCGAGCACCGTTTAAATTTGTGCATGCGCGTCGAGCGCCGTTTCCGTTTGCGCATGCGCGATGCGCCGCCTGGGCGCCGAGCAGCGAGTCGATCAAGTAGGTAGCGGGGGCCAGAGGGGGGCCCTGGACACCAGTCCCGGTGGGCCCTGGGCCCCCCAGTCCGACCCTGGAGGTGATTATCTCTTTGTCCAGGATTACATCATGATTGATAAAACCAGTGCCAGCAGAGGCTTTATTACACAAGAGTACTGATGGGGGAATAAATATTTGCACTCTCTTATCAAACACATTTTTGGCGAAACGAAACAGGTCAAATTCACCCATCACTATGATATTTTCAGTGGCAACACAGACCATTGCAAAGGCATTTTCTAAAAATTCAACTTATTAAAGCCCAGCTGAGCAGTTATCTAGTAATGAAGCAACTCACTGGCCTAACCATGGACAGGTTAGATATTTTCAGAAAAGTATGGGTCCCCGGTATCTAATAAATTCTTACTTTATAATGACTTCACATATTTAACTGTGGGCTTTCCTTTCTATGTATTTAAGCCTACTTATACACTATGGGGCAGAAAACAAATATAACTGTGCTCTGTTATGTTAATCTTTTACATACATTGAGCACATGCTGCCACCTTGAGGCATTATAATTCAACTGCACTACCAGTGTAAACTGAATTGTATTGTACAGGAATGGGATCTGTTATCTAGAAAAACCATTATCCAGAAAGCTCTAAACAATGGAATGGACATCTCCCATAGACTCCATTTTAATCAAATTATTAAAATTTTTAGAAATGATTTCCTTTTTCTCTGTAATAATAAAACAGTACCTTGTTCTTTATCCCAACTAAGGTTGATTAATCCTTATTAATGGCAGATGACTATTGGGTTTAATTGACTTTTAAATGTTTTGTTTAAGAAGACTAAGGGGTACATTCACTAAGCTCCGGTGAATGAATAGAGGGAAAAAAACTCGAAATCCGAGTTTTCTAATGAGTTTTTTGTGCTCCTCGAATATCGAATTGGTGAGTAGAATGATTTGAAAAGATCGAGCGAAAAAATGATGCGACTATTCGCCCATTCGATAGTCGAAGTACTGTCTCTTTTAAAAATCATTCGACTGCCTACTTCGCCAGATTAAACCTACTGAATTGCTTTAAAAGCCTATGGGAATGTCCCATAGGCTTTTTTTCTAAGTTTTTGATCAAATAAAAAGGCATTCGATCGAATGAAAATCCTTCGATCGAATATTCGATCGCTCGACTAATCGCCAGGGGAATATTCACCCATTTGACTATTCGCCAGCGCGTAAATTTGCCCGAATTCCCTATTCGATTCTATTCCCCAGTTGAATTTCGAGGGATTTAACCCCTTTGAAATCCGACCCTTGATACATCGGCCCCTAAATCTGCTATATCTTTATAATCCAGCATCACAGTACCTCTAGCAGCTTCCACTGCAAATTCATGGTATCATCAGCATGGACAATTTTTCCTGTAAACAATAATGAGGTCAATTTAATAGTAAAAAGCACTGTTTTGTTTTTTATACTTGCATAGATACTAGGCACTAATGAAACAGGGGTCCATGGAATATGTATTGATTAACCACCTTTCTTTTTTTCTACGTTTATTTACCACAATACCAATATAATGAAGTCTTATTCAATAAAACAAGACTTTTGCATAGAGTGAATTATAAATAAAGCCCAATTATAACAAACCAATGCGTTTTTTTATTTATTATGTCTTGCGCCTGGCATCTGATGCTTATTCTCAGAGCTCCCATTTAACAGTACCTGTGTTATTGTGACTTCCTGCAAAAGAAAGGTGAAGACTTTAGGAATAATTTACAAATGAAACTGTGTGCAAAGTACATTTTTGGACGCATACCATGTTTTTAATCAAGATGACCAATGCTTTGGTATTGGCAGGCTCTCTCACTATAAAATCTAATGGTGGGGGGAGGATCAACTGGAGGCCTGCAGTGGGAACGCTGGAGGTAGGGTTTTCCTGCACCAATAGATGCACTTACATGCAATTCATCTGAATAAACTAGTAGGGAGCAATGCATACAACTGCGGGGAGTCAATATGCTCAATAACTGCTTAAATATTTGGAAGGCTCCTGTTTCTGCCCTGGCATTCATATTTTCTCCACTGCTTCCCTTCAGTTAAAGGCAACTTTTAAAATGGTAATTTTTTCCACTGCTTCCATTTAACAAAGTCAACATTAACTTTGGGGTTCTGAAAGCATGTGGAATATGTATTGTGGATGCATTAAAGAGATACTGGCTCCAGAAATTAAACCTTTTTTTTTTACATCTACCATAAAATTGACTTTGCATGCCACTTAGAATTTTGCCATAAAGTATTTGCCCAATGCTTTTTCATTACCTGTCTGACTCCCTGTGTTCGTCTATGAGGGGGCTGCCATTTTTGTGCAGCAGGAGTCCGTTATCATTAGAAACTGTAACTGACAGACTGAGATGGGACAGTCAGGTTGGCAAAACAGTCAGGGTTAGGAACTTCAACTAACAATTATTTACAAAAACAAAGCTCTCAGCATAACCTATAGGTAACTTAAATATACATTCATTTTTTAAAAAGTAGTTAAGTGGCAGTATCACTTTAAATCACCAAGTATTCACGCATCACAGTTATTTTAATAGATCTACAGTATATCGCCCAGAATAACATAACTAAAGCCATCACAATATCATCAGTTTGCAGTATTATTTTATAATATTATGAAATCAGGCAGGTATAGATTTAGGAAATATATGATTTCACCTTTGGCAGTTTGTTGTTTGCCATTGTTATTTTTTGAAAATTAAAATGTATTTTTATTGTAGATAAGCAGGTATCCACATTTCCTTTTCATCTTTTGCCAGGGTTTAAACAGAATTTTTGTAACTTTGCGACTTGTCCAATTATCACTGTTATAATCCATATCACTTATTAAACTGTTTTTTATCTTTAATAATGACATTTATTAGGCCCTAAGGGCAATGTGTGCCTGATAAAACTAAAGTTTGCTGAGCTACACCTCCTTTGGCATTCTCTTTAGGCATAATGACCAACACATGCCAGTAAGATCCCTGCACAAAATTGATTCAGACTACTACATTGACCCAATAATTCTATGTAAATTCATTGCAGAAAATAGATTCAGATTATTTCATCAACCCACAACTTTCCAGTAAGATCACTGCAGAAAATGTATAATTATTAGTTAACTCCAAACTTGCACAAAGAACCACAAACATGTATTCTCTTCCAAACTTGCCAAGGTGCTTAATCTTTCTCCCTCCGATCATTGAAGCCTCCAGAAAAGAAGTAAAAATGTAGCTTCTATGCCAGTAAAACATATATTCTAAGATCCCTACCAGCACATACACCCACAAAAACTACTGTAGGATGTAATATGCTTTAGAAAAGGAATTGTGATGCTGTCCTATTAATGTAATTATTGTATCATAGTCAGGGATGTGCGAATTTTTTCCGCCTCGTTTCGCCGCGGAAATGACGCCCATAGACTTACATGGCATTGTGCGACAAAAAAAAGAGGCGTGTCAAAAAATGTCTACCTGCGACAAAAACATGTTGACGCCCATAGACTTTAATGGGCGTCTGCGACATTTCGCCGGTGCCTAATTTTTGGCGAAGAGAAACAGGTCAAATTCGCCCATCCATAATCATAGTTATAAATAACATTGGAATTTATGATTAATATAGGACTGTGGTGGCTGTCTCCACCCTCCTCCCAAACTCACCAGGCCCAAAAGAAGAAAGAGAAGTGTGAGTGTGGTAAATATATCCACAATATGCATAAACAAATTATAACAACCGTAATACTTATTTTATACCCAAATTCTGGCCACTGCAATGGGCATGCAATGTAATAACACCCCAAAACTACATGGGAACAAAGCACATTACAGCAATAAAGCACAATTTGCAAAAACAACATCATATTTTCAAGAATAATGTTATTTTCTAATGTATTTTTGGTATTAATTTCTAAACATTTGCACTGGGGTGGCTGGAGGATTACGCTCTCTTGTTAGACACCAAGAGGAAAGGGGTGGAAACATGAGGTTCCTTTAAAGCAGGGCTGTCCAACTGGCGGCCCCCCCTTCTTTGGCCCCCCAGATGCTGTGTCTGTTTACCATATGTAAGCTTTAAAGGGTATCACTGTAGAGATAAACTGCATAACCCTGCATTGTTTAAACATCAAATTCAGACTCTAATGCCCTGTATTGTTCACACCTATGATCCCCCTGCATTGTTCACACTTGTGACACCTCTATTGTTCACATCCTAAAGCCTGTACTGTTCTACCTGAGACCCAGACTGAAACTGCCCACATTATTCACCTGTTCACACTTTATTCAAAATGCTAATGGGGCACCAGCACTGTGTCACTGTATGTAGTACATATTAGACTGAGAGCTTTACTTGTCTCCTGCTCTGTTCTGCCTTCCCTCCCTGCAGGGCTGGAACTAGGGGCAGGCAGAGCAGGCACCCACCTAGGGCGCAATCATGGGCGGGCACACTTTTAAGGGGAATTTCCTTTCTATCTTTTTTAAACCCTGATGTATTCTTTTGGTTGCCGCTGGCATAGATACAGATTGGGGGTAAAAATATGATGGATGTTTTGGCTTATGCTGGCACAGGCATAGATACAAATGGAGGCAATATGATAGGTGCTGGCACAGGTACAGGGGGCTATATGACTGGTAAGGTGGGAAATGGTAATGCAGGACTGGGTGGGGGGGGGGCACTGATTGAAGCATTTGCCTAGGGTGCAAAAATATCTTTTTTTTGCACTCCCTCTGTGTGCCATTCTCTGCTTGCCCAGTGCTGCTTGTCTGTGCCATTCTCAGTTTGCCCTATGCTACCTGTGGAATGTAAGCCTGTTAGGGGTTTGTTAGCATTTGGAAATTGTTGTTAAGGGCCCCTACAGTGTTTAATCATGTGTTGGGGGGTTGTTGTATTATCCACAGGGGAGAATGAGGCATATGGATTTAAGGGTATGCTATAACATGATTTCAATTTTTCACATATGAGTGATGAGGAATTTCCCTGCAGTGAGTACCAACCAGTTGGTTTTTTTGTGTGCTACCACCGTTAATGTGGATATGATCTTAAAAGTTCTTGTGGTAATAAGGGTGTGGTTTACAGTGGGTGTGGTTTAAAAGGAGAGTGGCCAACACTGACTTCCATTATCGGGTACATTATGGAAAAGTGTAAGTAGAATTACTTGCTCCACAGTCCCTTTGTATTTTCATTATGCATTTCAGCACACTCCAAGATTAACACCTACACCTTCTGTTCCTTGTGTAGCGCTATAGTAAACTGACACTACTGTGGTCAATTTTAGCTGCTTTCCATGTGGTGTGGAACCACAAATGAGACCCTCTTTACTCAGGGGTAAACCCTCACAGCGAGGCAGGGTGTAGTGTAACAGTAACCGTGTGCCAATGCACAAGAATTGGGCGCCAGAGGTTCTTTTATGCTTAACCAAGAATAGTATTTATTTATAGTAGCACAGATCCACAATGGAGCATAAGCATAAAGGTAGCATATACTCACAGTACCAGTATAGGCTGAATCACTGCAGGCCAGGGACATATCAGCAGAGGGTTATGCAGCTTGTGAGAGGTATTGCCCAGTTTTCAAGATCTCTTTAAGTGGCATCTAAGGGAATTCCTATCATCCCTAGTCTCAACACTTTGTCCCTACTCTGGGTCAGTAATACCCTGGGATCTTAATCCCTCTAATATCCTCGTCGGAGCCTTGAGCTGCTCGACTTTATAATCTCTATCACTCCTAGAGTGATCTATAAACGAGTATGCTATCACTTTACTAGGGCCACTGCTTCTAGTATTCACTGCCCATTCCCTTCCAGTCTGCTTGGTTGGCTAAAGTAATGAACCCAGATCGCATGGTTCCTAAGACCTTTATACTCTGACACAGTGCCATCTAGTGTACACTGTGAGAACTACAGGGGTTACATAAGCACAAGGTCCCCATTTGGACTCATTTAGGAGTCCATATTACTAGGGATGTGCCTGTCAATAATATGTGAGGGTGTCTAAATTTTCACATCCCTACACTTGTATCTCTTGTACAGTATATGTATTATTACTATGAATATACAACAGCCAGCTGTTCAATTGTGCAGTTATGTCTGGGCAATGTCATGTATATAATTTTGCTTATCATATGTCACAAGTTCAAGTTCTTCAATGTTCCTGTCAAATGTCTAGCTGTGCTCAACAAATAAATAATATCCTATTTAAAAATTGGATCTTTTCATTTGAAGAAATTGTGCAATAAATTAACTATGGAAGGATCTTGGAGTTTTTGTAGATAACAAGTTGTCTAATTCTGGGCAGTGTCATTCTGTGGCCACTAAAGCAAATAAAGTTCTGTCTTGCATAAAAAAGGGCATTAACGCAAGGGATGAAAACATAATTATGTCTCTTTATAGGTCTGGAGTATGCAGTGCAGTTTTGGACTCCAGTCCTTAAGAGGGATATAAATGAGCTGGAGAGAGTGCAGAGACTAAGTGCAACTAAACTGGTTAGAGGGATGGAGGACTTAAATTATGAGGGTAGACTGTCAAGGAGGCACTTGCCAGGGGACATGATTACACTTTACAAGTACATTAGAGGACATTATAGACAAATAGCAGGGGACCTTTTTACCCATAAAGTGGATCACTGTACCAGAGGCCACCCCTTTAGACTAGAAGAAAAGAACTTTCATTTGAAGCAACGTAGGGGATTCTTCACAGTCAGGACAGAGAGGTTGTGGTACCGGGTGATGTTGTGATGGCTGATTTAGTTAATGATTATAAGAATGGCTTGGATGATTTCTTGGACAGACATAATATCAAAGGCTATTCTGATACTAAACTCTATAGTTAGTATAGGTATGGGTATATAGAATTTATGTGAAGGTATGGCGGGGTATGTGTATGGATGCTGGGTTTTCATTTGGAGGGGTTGCACTTGATGGACGCTGTCTTTTCAACCTGATTTAACCATGTAACTATGTAACTACAAGGGGAGCCATGAGCTATGTGCTACAGACTTTGACCATACGCTGTCAATCTATGAAAGCGGGTATATATCTGTATTAATTATAATACAGCATGGACAAGATCTTTTTATTAATCATGTGTGCTTTATAACCTGCAACTGTAATACAGAGCTTCTTATACAGATTTATTATTCACATGAAAATTGTTCCACAAAGTTCACAGGACTAAACATAAGACTCTTATTCACAGGAAAGCTGAACCCTTGCCAACCATCAGATTAGTACACAACACAAGCCCAATTTATTCTGTCTCTCTCTCGGTTTACTAAATATCACTTTCTTTGTATGGCCTCCTGGTTTTCTAGGCTAGGGCCAGCTGGAGCTATCCTGTGTCATTCGAAACCAAAATGCTACATCATGGAGATTGGTCACTGCCATTGCCTTGCTGATTAAACACATGACAGGCATAATAAAGATTTCTTACCCACCTACTTGGAGATTACACAATGGCTTTCCACAGAAACAAGGAAGTATTAATTCCCTGTATTATTACATTTGTGCACAAACTGGCACTAATGGGTCACGGATAAAGAATTATAATACCAGATGTCCAACAGCGTTTAAATCTTACACAAATGGCATGGGGAAAACTGAGCTGGGTGAATAAGCTTTGAAACTCAAGGCAAATATTGCAATATATATATATATATACAAGGCCCACACAACACAGAAAGGAAGAGAAGACACTATTATTATTTAAATATTGACATTAAGAATGTTATACACCACAATAAACATCATCTGCATTTGTGCCCCCTGTTTTACCAAAATGGTTGCAATCCAGGCAGCTGCCTCCCCCTAGTTTTGGTTCAGGGGGAAAAAAACCTAATTACATGTCTCTATGTCAGAGGCTTTAGTGTATTAAAGAGATACTGACACCAGAAATTAAACTTTTTTTACATAAATAAAAGGTTTTACTACCATAAAATTGACTTTGCATGCTACTTATAATGCTTGATAAAGGGGGTAACCCCGAAACGTCGCACGTCTGCACAAGAAATAAAAGCAAGGGGGAACCCTGCATTTCACTTGCCTCGAGTGCCAGAGTTTCTTTCGTTTACGTATAATTTTGTCATAAAGTATTTGCCTAATACTTTTTCATTACCTGTCTGACTCCCTGTTTTCGTCTATGAGGGGGCTGCCATTTTTGTGCAGCAGGAGTCCGTTAGCATTAGAAACTTTGACAGACTGAGATGGGACAGTCAGGTTGGCAAAACAGTCAGGTTTAGGAACTTCAACTAGCAATTATTTACAAAAACAAAAAACAAACAGCATGACCTATAGGTAACTTTAAGGGGCTGATTCACTAACTTCGAGTGAAGGATTCGAAGTAAAAAAAATTTCGAAGTGTTTTTTGGGCTACTTCGACCATCGAATGGGCTACTACGACCTTCGACTACGACTACGAATCGAACTATTCTAACTAAAAATTGTTCGACTATTCGGCCATTCGATAGTCAAAGTACTGTCTCTTTAAGAAAAAACTTCGACCCCCTAGTTGGCCATCTAAAAGCTGCCGAACTCAATGTTAGCCTATGGGGAAGGTCCCCATAGGCTTTCCTAAGTTTTTTTGAACAAAGGATTTTCCTTCGATCGTTGGATTAAAATCCTTCGAATCGTTCGATTTGAAGGATTTTATCGTTCGATCGAATGAATAATCCTTAAATCACCAAGTATTCATGCATCACAGTTATTTTAATAGATCTTTTTTACATCTATCATAATATTGCCTTTAAAAGCTACTTATAACTTTGTCATAAAGTAGTTGCACAATGGTTTTACATTACCTGCCTGATGCCCCATGTTCTATATGAGGGGGCTGCCATATTTGTGCAGCAGGAGTCCGTTAGCATTAGAAACTTTAACTGACAGGCTGAGATGGGACATTCCGGTTGGCAAACAGTCAGGTTTAGAAACTTCAACTAACAATTACTTACAAATATAAACCTCTCGGCAAAAAACGATCAACATGACCTATAGGTGACTTTTAATGTACACTCATATTTTAAAAGTATCATTTTTAAAGTATCACTTTAAGTAATGTGATGCAGCATCAAAAATGAATGCTACTTCGGAGATACTTGTATAATCATTTTCTAGAATTAAGGGGCAGAATTGAAAGTTTATGATCAAAACTGTTGAATTCGACTAGGGAGTTATTGAAATTCGATTTGAGTTTTTTAAAAAATGTTAATTTGATTTTCGAGATTTGTCATAGTCTGGCCCTTTAAGAACTCCAATTCGACGATTCGCCACCTAAAACCTGCCGTATTGCTGTTTAAGTCAATGAGAAAGGTCCGGGGATCAATTTTGAGTTGTTTTCAGCCTTCCTGAGTTTTTAAAATTTGAATCAAATTCAATTTCAGTTTTCGGGTCGATTCCATTCATCTGAGTTTAAAGAATTTGATTTTTTTTAATAAATTTCTATTGGGAGTTTAGGGGAGTTTTTAAAAACTCATATGAATTTGAAATTTGACCTTTGATAATAATAAAAATATAATAAATAATAATAAAAAATTAAAACCAATTGCCAATCAAACTATGTTTTAAGACCCTTTGCAGATTTTGATGTGACTAATCTCTTCAGTGAAAAGTATTTAAAAAATGCTCAACAACTGACTTCCTCTTATATTTGGTTTAACTATAGCTCATGTTAACGGAACAAAATGACTTTGATGTACTGTATGATATAATGAGGATATGAGGCAAGAATTCAAGCCACAACTCTTGTGAGATTCTTTAGCTCTGTCATGTGATAGCAAAAAGAAATTCTGCAGAATATTGCAAAATAGTTTAGGATATATTTAGACAGAGCCAGGGGTAGAAAGACTATTATATCCATTACTGAGCATTCCAATAGGAGATAGCTGAGAGAAAAGCCATAGGACACTCATTTACTAACACAACTATACTACAATATTGCAGTGACCCGTAGCAACTAATCCACAATTGATCTGTCTACTACCAGTTAGAAAATATAAAATAAATAAATATAAAAATAAAAGCAAAGATAACTGCACTGGTACAATTTAGCACCCATGTTAATAAACTATCCCCCATATATATTATCACTGCTAAATGTCATATAAGACAATCCAAAATATCACATGAGTAACTGGATTCTGTATTATACATGTTCCTTTGCCTATAACAGCCACCTCTTGCTTGGGAATAGGGTTGCCACCATCTGCTTTTCACCTCGGTAGCCCGGTTTTCAGAAGGGTCAAGACAGTCTGCATTTTTCAAGGAAAACCAGGCAGAATACCCCTCAATTGACATGGCGATACACAAATGACTTGTACTCATATTTTGGTTTCCACACAGGGGCGGAGCTTAATCTGGACTGCTGCTTCGTAATGGTAATTTTACAACAGATTTTCCATACCTTTTACCGGCTTAGTTGCCCATCTCTGTACCCTCTGTTATACAATAATGTCCTGTTTGAGTGATGGAGACCAAAACTGTATGGCATATTCTAGATAGACCCTTACAAGTGCTCTATACAGTGGAAGAATGACCCCCTCCTCCCTTGACTCTATGCCCCTTTTAATACAGCTCAAGACCTTATTTGCCCTTGATGCTGCTGACTGGCATTGCTTGCTACAGCCAAGTTTATCATCTACAAGGACTCCAAGGTCCTTTTCCATAATGGATTTGTCTAGTGCAGTCCCATTAAGGGTATAAGTGGCTTGGATATTTTTACATCCCAGGTGCATGACTTTACATTTATCAACATTGAATTTCATTTGCCACTTAGCTGCCCAGATTGCCAGTTTGTCAAGATCATGTTACAAGGATGCCACATCCTGGATGGAATTAATTGGGCTGCATAGTTTTGTCTCATCTGTAAACACTGATACATTACTTACAATACCCTCCCCTAAGTCATTAATGAACAAGTTAAATAAAAGTGGACCCAATACCAAGCCCTGAGGAACCCCACTAAGAACCTTACTCCAAGTAGAGAATGTACCATTAACAACCACCCTCTGTACCCGATCCTGTAGCCAGTTTCCTATCAATGTGCAAATGACTTCATTAAGCCCTACAGACCTTAGTTTAGAAAGCAGTCATTTGTGGGGCACGGGGTATAAAAAATAAAATCCAAATAGATCACATCTATTGCCCCCCCCCCACTGTCCAGCATCTTACTTACCTCATCATAAAAAAAGCAATTGTAGCATCAGCATATACAGTATTACAGGTCAACCTCATTTTCTGCTTGATAATTTGTGAAGACCCCTAAGCTTAGCTTCTCAACAGCTGCTCAGAGACCACTGAGCATGTGAGTGTCACAGACACTTTCCAAGATGGTGACCCCCTGTGAAGTCCTGGATCATCGCTGCTATTGAGAAGCTTAAACTTTAGGCTGGTGCAATAAGTTCAGGATGTAAAACATGGAATTTTTAGCCATATTCAGTTTTAGGGTTTAGTTCTCTTTTAAACCTGCTCTCCCCTGCATTCCATTATAAAGCACTCAACATGGTGAGTTCCACAGCGCTTACATGTGCCTGTGTCAGTATGTGTCCCTTTAAAATAATACCCTACATTCCTTCCTGTGCTCCCCTGCGGCTGAACACTTTAAAACAGAATGCAGGGGAGCACCCATTTGCCCCTTCGCGTGAGCGTATGCATGCGTCAGAGCACTGGGGATGATGTGTACAGGAGTATGCGTCCCCAGTTCTCATTGGATTGTGTCATCCCTAAAATTGTGCCAAACTAGGCCTGGGCCTTCGTGGCCTCGCCACAAATCCAGGCCTGCTCGTTTTGGACAAGTTCTTACTCATACAGAGCAGAGGTATTGTAAACTGCAGGTATTGCTTCAAATATAGGCAAAATATTACTCTAAGAATGTGTAATTTAGAGAGTAATTTTCATTAATGTAACATGCAAACCTCTGCACCTTTTTTTTGACCCATGTGACAGGGGTCCATGAATGTAATTCATGCTCTGTTTAAAATTTACCATGAGTAAGACTCCCTTAAACACTACCGGGGGAATGTAATAAAAGTCGGTAACAGAAAAACTATTCGCAATGCGAAAAGTTATGCCTTTGCGCGAACAAATTTTGCTTTGCGCAAATTTAATATAGCTTTTGCAAACACGGAAACTCTTTAGCGACCACTTTCGAAAGTGGAAGACCGTTTGCGAATTTTATAGTTTGCTCCAGTGCGCAGTAAATGTAATAAAACTTCTTACTAAAAAAGTTGTTATTTTTGCTCCAAAAGATTATGACACTTTCAAGCACTTCTTAAGTGTGCGCAATTAAAATTCGCAATGTGCAATTAAAATTCGCAATGCACAAACAGTTTAAGGAACAATATTACATTGCGAGATGTGGATTTTTATTCTTATCGGTGCGAATTGTTTTTCTCTTTGCGACTTTAATTATATTCCCCCCGTAAATAGTTTCACTTTTTAATTATTTAATTATTTACTCTCTATGATACCTGCTGATGTGTTTATTTAGAGTGTCACTTCCTCTGTGTATATACAGTAGTAGCTATGCCACAGGAGTGATGGACGTGAGTTCTTTTTAGCCAAAACAGCTACACAGGTGAAAAGGTGGATAATAATCCTGGAGGAATGAGGTTTCACAATCAGCATAGTTGGCAGCAACTGGTCATGATGTACTTGGTCCAATAATCTCTCTGTCTTTAGTCATGGCAGCGAAGTGACTTGTGGTTCTAGTTTAAGGACTTAATTTTGATTACTGTTTCATGTAACATGCTCCAAGTCCAAAATAAATAACACTAGAACAGCATGTATTCTAACTACTCACAATTTCAGCTAAAGAATATCAAATGGAGCTGCACTAAGGAGAACACACACAGGGGGTGAGTTTGGAGCGGCCCAATCCTTTCTGTCATTAATTGGCAATGAGAGAACAATTGGTCAAAGAATTGCTAGAAAAGTTATTAAACTAAAGTAAGTTCTTGATTTATTCTTTGGGGACCTCATAAAACAGTTGTATTAGTGGTTTTGCAGCCGGGTGTTTTGCTTGCTTTGTTTGGATCATTGGGCTGAAATTTTTTTTCATCCTTACGACATAACTATGTTTTTGCATTAACATTGCCCAATCCTGTAGAAATAATAGGTAACGTAAAAGTGGACATTTAGAAATTCACATAACTCACACCATGACCTAGGGAACATATTATGCAATTGAGAATGGTGAATAGTGAAGCATCATTTCTGCACAAACTTCAGCAAAAAAGGGCAAAGAATACTAGTAAGATTTTGAGTACTGACCCTCTGACTCCTGCTCTTATGAAACTTTGAATTACGAATGACGCGCCCTAGAAACCAACATGGCGCCGGCTCTAAGGACTATGTGGCAGGCGACCCCACCACACAGGTATTCCTCTTACATTACCCTCCTCTCCAGGGGGGGCACTAGACCCCCAGGCATACCAGGAAATTTTAGATGGAACTTTTTCCTGAGTTTGTCAGCCTTGATGTCCTCTACTGAGACCCAAGAGTTCTCCTCAGGGCCATAGCCCTTCCACTTAATAAGATATTGTAGCTTACCTCGTACGAGGTGGGAATCAAGTAACTCTTGGACCTCAAACTCAGGCTGACCTTCAACCAACACTGGGGGAGGAACAGACAAAGAACGAATATCAGAGGCAGGTTTCAGGAGGGATACATGAAATGAATTGGAAATCTTAAAATTAACAGGTAATTGAAGGCGAACTGAAGATGGGTTAATGATTTCAGAAATGGGATATGGACCAATTAACCTGGGTCCTAGTTTGAGAGAGGGCCCCTTTAACTTGATATTTTTGGTAGACAACCAGACCTGATCCCCAACCTTATACTGGGGTGCCTCTCTACATGATCTGTCAGCAGCTTTTTTTTGAGCAGAAGTAGCTGCTGACAGAGATTCATACACTTGAGACCAAACCTTAGAGAATTGTTCAACAGAAGAATTGGCAGAAGGTACAGGGGAACCAGACTCAGAAAAAAAAAGCTTTGGGATGCAACCCATTTACAATAAAGAAAGGGGACTCCCCAGAGGAAGAATGGATAGTATTATTGTATGCAAATTCTGCCCAGGGTAACAGTTCCGCCCACGTGGACTGGTTTTCAGACACATAACACATGAGGTACTGTTCCAGGAACTGTTTCACCCTCTCAGTTTGACCGTTGGTTTGGGGGTGATAAGCAGAGGAAAGAACAGAAGGCACGCCAAAACTTAGAAACAAATTGAACCCCCTTTCAGAAACAATATTTTCAGGAAACCATGAAACTTAAAAATGTGGGTAACAAATAGGTCAGCCAAAGTCTTAGCAGAAGGTAGGTGTGAAAGGGGAACAAAATGGCTCATCTTGCTAAACCTATCCATCACCACCCAGATCACCGTTTTCCCCTGAGAAGGGGGTAAATCAACAATGAAGTCCATTGACAGATGGGACCAAGATTTTTCTGGAATGGGTAAGAGGATTAACAGACCCTGGGAAGAATTTCGAGAAGACTTTGATCTTTGGCAGACTGGACAGTAATTAACAAATGCTTTAGCATCCTGTTTGAATGATGGCCACCAAACATGACAGGATAACAGGGACACCGTCTTAGAAATGCCAGGATACCCTGCCATTTTAGAATCATGAACCTCCCTCAATACTTGCTCCCTTAACTCCTGTGGTACAAACCATCTCCCCGAAGGGGTATCCGTAGGAGCAGATGTTTGAAAGGGAAGCAAAAGAGAAAAGTCAGATTCAAAGGTTGCTATGATCATTTCTCTGGGAATAATGGGAGTACACTCACTAGAGTCAGAAGAAATGGATTCGAAACTCCCAGAGAGTGCATCCGCCTTGGTGTTTTTATTCCCAGGCCTGAAAGTCAGAGAAAAATTAAATCTTGTGAAAAATAGAGCCCACCTAGCCTGCCTCAGATTAAGGCGTTTAGCAGACTCTATATATAGTAGATTTTTGTGGTCAGTATAGACCATCACCAGATGTTTTGCACCCTCCAGGAGATGCCGCCATTCCTCAAAGGCCCATTTGACTGCCAACAATCCCCTTAGCTATATCATAATTCACCTCTGCGGGTGAAAACTTCCTGGAGAAGAAAGCACAGGGGTGTAACTTGTTGGTCGTCGGCTGCCTTTGAGAAAGGACCGCTCCCACCTCAGAGGCGTCACCCTCCACAATAAAAGGAAGTGCAGTGTCGGGGTGACGAAGGATTGGGGCAGAACTGGACACCTTTTTGAGGAATTCAAATGCTTGAACAGCCTCAGGAGACCACATGCTGGGGTCAGCGCCCTTCTTATTTAAATTAGTGATGGGAGCCACAATGAGGGAAAAATTCTTAATAAACTGACGATAATAATTAGCGAACCTGAGGAACCTTTGGGTTGCACGTAATGAAAGGGTTTGGGTCCACTCCAGGACTGCTCTCACCTTGCCTGGACCATTTCTAAACCCTTGCTGGAAATGTTAAATCCCAAAAACTGAACAGAAGAAACCCCAAAAGTACATTTCTCCAGTTTCGCATAAAGATTGTTCTCCCTCAGTCTCTGTAAGACCACACAAACATGTTTTTGATGTTCCTTTGTGTTGGAAGAAAAAATCAGGATATCGTCAAGATAGACCACTACGAATATCCCCAACAGGTCCTGGAAGATGTCGTTGACAAACTCCTGAAACACACCGGGAGCATTACAGAGACCGAATGGCATTACAAGATATTCGTAGTGGCCATACCTGGTGTTAAATGCAGTCTTCCACTCATCACCCTCCCTGATATGTATCAGGTTATAAGCCCCCCTCAGATCAAGTTTGGTAAAGACCTTAGCATCTTTAACCTGATGAAAAAGTTCAGAAATCAAAGGGAGGGGATAGCGTTTTTTTATGGTGATCTTATTGAGCCCCCTATAATCAATACAGGGGCGAAGACCACCATCTTTTTTCCCAACAAAAAAGAAGCCCGCACCCGCAGGGGAACTAGAAGGTCTGATGAAACCCCTTTCTAAATTTTCTTTAATATACTCTTTCATTGCCTGGGCTTCGGGGAATGAAAGAGGGTGTCACAGCCGGCACCCGATACCAGAACAAATGCCCTTGCAGGCATTGTTTGCCCAGTCTTTAACCAAGTGCCACCTAGCTGTGTGAGCTTTTTCACATTCCGTGTCCAGAAACATCACCTGACTGTGACGTAGTGTGATTTCTGCCCTTTACAGCACAAAACGCAGCGCTGTGTCAACAATGTATTTTTCAGATACATTTTTGCCCTTGATCCCCCTCTGGCATGCCACTGTCCAGGTCGTTGCACCCTTTAAACAACTTTAAAATAATTTTTCTGGCCAGAAATGTCTTTTCTAGCTTTTAAAATTCGCCTTCCCATTGAAGTCTATGGGGTTTGCGACGTTCGCGAACCGTTCGCATTTTTAGACGCAAGTTCGCGAATATGTTCGCGAACATTTTTTCCGACGTTCGCTACATCCCTACTGCCGTCCCCCCACTACACCACCAGGGTAAGATTCCCTTACAGAGGGTAGGATCTACCACGAGGAGGAGTTGACCCCGGGACAAGATCTATTGGGCAGTCATACTGCCGGTGTGGGGGTAAGGTTTCTGCTGCCTTTTTAGAGAAGACGTCAGCAAATTCTGCGTATGCAGCAGGTAACCCCTCAAGAGATGTAGTTGCTACTACAGAGGGAAAGCATACCCCACCACACATAGTACCCCATTGAACCACCTCCCTTGAGACCAAATCAATCAGAGGGTTATGCCTCTGGAGCCATGGTAACCCCAAAATAAGAGGAGAGGAAGCACCCTCAATAAGGTAAAAAGCTATCTCCTCATAATGCAAATTATTAATACACGAGAGTTACAGTCTCCTTATAAATTACACAAAACCCTAAGGGTCTTTTGTCTACTGCCATTATCCTCATGGGGGCACTTAGAGGAACTAAAGGGATACAGAATTTAGCTGCAAAGGCAGAATCTAAAAAATTACCCTCCGCCCCTGAGTCCACAAATGCGGACACCTTGACAGAGCCCATAGGCCAGGTTAGTTTAACTGGTAACAAAACCTTAGAGGCAGATTGGGGAGAGGAAACTCCTGCATCCAAATGGAGCTCCCCTTCTCCATTTAGGCTTCGGAGTTTCCCGGCCTCTTAGAACATTGGTTCGGAAAATGTCCCTTTTCACCACAGTACATGTAAAGACCCAGGGAACGCCTGCATGCCTTTTCCTCAGGAGTTAGATGGGATATGCCTAATTGCATAGGCTCCTCCTGAGGTAGAGGCACAAAGGGGTTAGGAGATTTTACATTTGTCACCATATTAGATCTTATATTAGTAACCCCAGAGAAGCTTGTACTCCTCTCACCCCTTCTCTCCCTTTGTCTTCTATCTACCTGGATGGCGAGGGACATGAGACCATCCAGGTTAGAAGGTAGGGGGCAATTAACCAGACTATCTTTTACTGAATCAGATAACCCCAAACGGAATTGACTCCGTAGAGCTAAATCGTTCCACCCAGTTTCCACTGCCCACTGGCGGAATTCGGTGCAGTACACCTCCGCATCCCTTTTCCCTTGGCGCAGCTTACGAATTGCGGTATCGGCAGAAGATGCACTATCCAGGTCATCGTAAAGAATTGCCATGCTGTTAAAGAAAGTGTCAAGGGAATAACGAGCAGGGTCAGAGGAAGGCAGCCTTAGGGCCCAAATTTGAGGGTCACCCAAAAGCAGGGTCATTACGAACCTTACTTTCTCCTCACCAGATTGGAATGAGTGAGGGAAAAAACTAAGGAACAACTTACAGTACATGCCTCCTTAAAGACGAAAAATTTAGTGCGATCCCCACTGAATTTCTTGGGGAACACAATTTTTAGATGAGTTACCCCAATTGGCAGAAGAACCGCAGGAGGTGCAGATTGTGGAACCCTTGAAGCAGGTACTGGTTTGCTCTTGCTCTTCCATACGTTGCAGCAAAGTAGAGAGTAACATCTCAGTGGAAGTTTGAGGAGATGGTGTAGCAGAGGTAGCAGCAGCTTTGTGACCGTCGTCCTCCATGGCCCGTGATAATGTCACGACCGGCACCCAATACCAGAACAAGTGCCAAGCACCCTGGTCTCGGCTCGGCTTCACCAGTAGTGTGACCACCGTTGGGCTTTGGGAGGAGCCCTCAGCTTACTTGGGTGCCACCTGGACTTAACAAGGGGTACAAGGCGAAATGTTCTGGCTGGCAAAGGGGCACGGCTGGAAGCAGAGTCTTTTAGGCTGAAGGTCACAGTACAAGAGGATTAGGCAAGCGAATGGTCAGACAGGCTGGGTCGAGGCAGGCGGATATCAGAATCGTCTGGCAGTCACTCAAGGGGTTAAGCAGGAGAGTTGACGTAGACAAGCAAGGGTCTCCTGACTACAAGGAGAGTAGTCAGGAACAGGCAGGGTCAAACACGGATAATCAGATCAGAATTTTCAAGACAGACGCACAAGGCTCAGGAAAACCACTAGAACAAGTTCTATCACGGGCAAAGGGCTGTACACAGAATGGCCCTTAAATAGTTTTCAAAATTCGCGCCAAACGTGCACCAAAACGTGCTGGCGCAAACACGCCAGCGTGCCTGCGCCTTTAAGAGGCGCGCAGGCATGCCACGTGCGCCCTAGAAACCAACATGTCGCCAAATCTAAGGACCATGCTGCGGGCGACCCCGCCGCACAGGTATTTCTCTTACACAGGGAAACCTATCAGGACCACTCTGAGTTGTACTACATACAGTGACACAGTGCTGGTGCCCCATTAGCATTTTGAATAAAGTGTGAACAGGCGAAAAGTGTGGGCAGTTTCAGTCTGGGTCTCAGGTGTGAACAGTACAGGGCTTTAGGCGTGTGAACAATAGAGGTGTCACAAGTGTGAACAATGCAGGGGGATTACATGTCTGAATTTGAGGTTTAAACAATGCAGGGGCCAGTTAATCTCTTTAGTGACACAGCAGGCAGACTTTCATGTGGGGGGGGCACACAAGTGGGGGGGGTGGTTGTGGGCCACCAGTTGGACAAACCTGCTATAGGAGATGGTCTTTCCGTAATTCCAAACTTTATGGATAACGGATCTCATACCTGTAGTGCATTCCATTTTATTCATGACACCCACCATTCTCTAACAGAATTATTATCAGGCCAAATACTGGTTTTAGTGCAATGACATTGCACAAAGGGTTTCCACTGAGTTCAACTTGGGTAAAGGGGAAGTAGCACTTTCCAAGCAGCCTCTTTTATTTTGCTGATACAATCCCGGCAGTGTTGCCCCATGAATAATGCGGATCAAGTGACAAATATGGATCCCGCTGTAAGTACACTGGGCATAGCAAGATCCATTTCAAGGGGTGGTTTACCTTTAAGTTAACTCTTAGTTAAATTAGTTAACTCTTAGCAACTTTAAAATGACCTTAATTTTTTATAGTTTTCTAAAATAATTTACTGTCTTCTAACTCTTTCCATATTTCAAATGGGGGTCACTGACCCCCATCTAAAATCAAATGTTCTGTAAGGATATACATTAAAATTTTTAAAATTTGAAAATGTTTCTGTTCGAGTTTTTAAGGGGAAAAATCTGAATTTTTAGAGAAAAAAAAACTTGAATTTTCTGAGATTTATTATGCTCCAAAGATGCTAAAAACCCAAATTGGAAGATGTTTTTTTGCCTTCATGATTTTCTAGAGTTTCGGGTGTTTGAAAAACTTAAAAATAAAGGTTTTCAGCCAACAATTCGAAAAAGCCCTGCGATTCGAATTGTCGCACATTTTTTTGACTTTTACAATCTTTCTACATGCACAATTTTCGTTGGAATTAAGCCAAAATGTGGTTGGGCATTTGGTCGAATTTTCATTTTTAAAATAATGAGAAAAATGTAAGTTTTAATAAATACCGCCCTTATTGTTAGTGCTACTTTTTTTTACTCATCTTTCTGTTGAGGCCTCTCCCATTCATATTCCAGTCTCTTATTGAAATCAATGCATTGTTGCTATGTTAATTGGGACCCTAGCAACGAGACTGCTGATACTGCAAAGTGGAGAGCTGCTAAATTAAAAGCTAAATAACTCAAAATCCACACATAATAAAAAAGTAATTGCAAATTGTCTCAGAATATTCCTCTCAACATCATACTAAAAGTTAATTTAAGAGTGGTGGTATACGTTACGATTCGGGGGGAGATAGATTTGTGAGGCAACTTCGGGCATTTCGGAAAACGAAGTGCTACATATGCCACCCTGCCGGCAATCTGAATTCTTTCTGGCGGGAAGGAGTTTGGGGAGATTAGTCGCCCAAAGTAGAGGAGATTTGTAGCTAGGCGACCAATCTCCCCCGAATCGTAACGTGTGCCACCAGCCTAAAAGTGAACAACCCCTCTATGGTAAGGAGGGCACTGGACACACACAAATGTCAGTAGAAGAACAGTGCTGTAGATAATGGCTACCTAAACACATAAGTAAATAATCTCATTATCAGATTTCATGTACCAGCACAAACCATGTTTAATCCATAAAACATAACTCTGTCAAAAGCTCTAAGAATGCTGAAAGTTTCACAAGAGAGAACTAGGGTGGCTTGTGGTTTTTGTGCCACAGACATTGCTCCACAGAGCAGCAGTCACTTATAGAACTCTGATACAAGGCAGTGTTTTGGATTATGTAAATAATGAGGTGAATCTGCAGAGAGCCATTCGAGGGCAGGAGATCGTTCCTGGGAAGGTGTTGGCACAATATTCGAAACGTGACCAGTCACTGGAGAAAGGGGAGTGTGTCTTGTTTTTGGCAGGTTAAGTTCTGTCGGTGAGGAAAAGGTGCCCCCACCTTCTTGTCTGAGGGAGACCATGCAGTCTTGCTTCACTTGGCAGCCAGCAAGGGAGGAGGCACCCAGGACTGAACATACAATAGACTCGCCCGGGCATCCTGCGCTTATACAGCTGCTCTGGGAATAGGCTCAGGGCTCCCAGCACCAGGCTGAGCTGCGAAGTGTATGTCATGGAGGGAATAGACAACCCAGGTTTTACTTATGCTGGGGAGGTCGGGCTGAAAGACTACGATAGCTCCACAGAGAAGGAGCCGGAATCCTCTCCAACACCCGCCCAAGCTCCAGGGGAAGAGTTTAAGGAAGGACCATGTGGCTGGGGCAGCTTCACCCCGAGCTGTGTGCAGTGTTGCAACAACCCCATGGGCTACTTGGTCATGTACAGTCTCCTGGCCATCATGCAAGGTAAGCACATTCCTCCTCACATAGCTCTGCAGGGCAGGGTTGCCAAGTTTACATTTTAAAAGCAGCCAAATACTTTAAAAAACTAGCCAAAAAGCAGCCAAAGCCATTTTAAAAGTAGCCCAAAAATAGTCCAATTTGTACAGTGAAAAATCTTTATATAAAAAAAAGGGCTGCAGTACTCTTTACTCAACCCATATGCATCCCAAGTAAGATCTTCCCATTTGTCTTGGTGAACCTCTTACTGTGTTGCTGGCAAGAATACAGAGACATGAGTATCTGTTCAAGCACGGCATTTAAACCATCATATTCCTATCACAAGGGAGGGGGCCATTCTATAACATACTAAAAGTTCACTTAAAAGTGATCCACCCATTTAATAAGTACTGCAAGGCTAGGTAACATTAGACATATCAGACAGTAGGTGGGATTACAGACACACGCACGTGTAAGAAAGTTTTAAAGTGGAAAACTATTAACAACAGTGTCCAACTGGATTCTAATGATCTGTGCCATAAGCGCAGTATGTTACAGAATATTGCATCTCTATATGGGAACACTCATGCCAAGTTAACATACAATAGCGGCTCACTTACTACTGTGTGGCATTAGCACTGCAGGTGACAGACAGTAAATGGCAGTATCACTGCAATCTGTACCCCAATCCAACTAAGTACAACACAAGCATGATGGGATCTGGACACTAGCGGACTGGTGCCAGGGAAGTGCCAGATATCACCCTCCTGGTCCTATGACTTCCACCACACTGCAGGGATGGGCACGATGTCTCTACACAGCTGCATGGGCAGACCAGCTTAACATCACTTCAATCTGCATTAAAAGAAATTGTATGGGATTTGAAAGTCAAAACCCGCAGCAACTAGCCCAAATCCATATGTTTGGGGGGTTTGGACTTAGGCTGCGGGAGGAGGGAGGGGGGTCTATGTAGGGTAGGGTAGGGTTTTTTTAAGTTTAGGGTTGAATTCTCCTTTAAAAAGTGCTCCTCGCACTTCCCTATAGTTGTAGTAGCTCGGCACATCTCAGTTCTTCCTGTCTTCTGTTCTGAATCAAGTGCTGCTGCATCTATTGCCACAGGGGACCCCTGGAGCTAATGGCACCTTCGGATCATGCGGTAGCTCTAGGGTTCCTTCACCACCCTGCGAAAGTCGCCACAGTTGTGTTGCACAAAAAGAATAGGGCATACATGTCACTCACACATTGAACACCGGAAATGACATCAGACAAAAAAAACAAAAGACTTCGAGAGTAATTGATGCTGATTTAGAACACTTGTGTCAATTTTTTTGCATTGGGTGCAGTTGCATAAGGCACAGAACAGATGTTATTAGCAGGTGCAATGGCACCAGAATTAAGGTGGGAGAACAATGCATTGTGGGAAACAAGCATGGCAATGAAAATGCACTTTGCGCATTGCAATTGCAGATGTTAAACACCAGTTTAAAAATAAGGGCCAGTCATTGGGATTGTAGGATTCACAGTGCACACAAAGCAACCAAAGCAACCATACATGTTAGGTCACATGAGACAATTAACAGACAGAGTCCTGTCTTTTGCTTCCACACTTCTTCCTGTTACATTTAGAGTTGTAGTATTTCTGGTCAGGTGATCTCTGAGGCAGCACACAGACCATCACAAAATGGTGGTTCAAGGCAAGAGAAAATGGCAATATTTTACTTTAATATATAGACCAGTTTGGCAAGATGCTTTAATATGCCACTTAATATTATATAAACTATTTGTTGCTTAAGTATTCATCTTGGGGGTATAGTTTTCCTTTAATAAGCCATTGGGTCTCTCTTTTGCCAAAGAAATGCTAGTGTTTTAAATTGTTGATGATTTCTTTGGCTTAAGGTTTTACTAGGAGTTTCTGGGCCGTACATCAAAATCATTTAAGGTCTTTAAAAATGAAATTTATCATAAACATATACTGAAAGTGCTTATGATTCAATTCCACATATGTGATAGGTACACTGCACATCCGGAATGTACTCACTCTGCAGTAGTGATGAAGGGAGTTTGTACTCCCCGAAACGTTGATGTTGGTGATATAGATCAATAAAGAAGGGGCATTTTCCCTATGCAGAAATTTGGGTGTGTGCGGATCAGTGAACAAAAAGTTTCAGTTCCATATATGGCCCGTTATACTCCCGGGTCCCCTGGCAGTTGCATGCTCTGATTCTTTTATAGTATAGCGTCTTATATAGATATCCTGATACTTTTGGCCCAATTGTATCATTTATTCCTCCTAAGAAAGAGAACCGCCCATTTATTGGTCATAAAAAACACATGCCTAACACTATTATGGCTAGAAATGCAGTATTTTACACACAATTTACTTTACCATGTTCAGCAGCCCTATAATAGTATGGGATCCATTATCTGGAAACCCGTTATCTAGAGAGCTCTGAATTACAGGAAAGCCATCACCCATAGACTCCATTTTATCCAAATAATCACAATTAATCAAATTTTTATTTAATTTTTCTCTGTTATAAAACAGTACCTTGTACTTGATCTAAATTAGATATTACTAATCCTTATTGGAAGCAAAACCAGCCTATTGTGTTTATTTAATGTTTAAATGATTTTCTAGTAGACTGAAGGTATGAAGATCAAAATTACGGAAAGATCTGTTATCTGGGTCAAGAGAATTCAGGATTACAGGTCCCATACCTGTAATGCATTTAAACCATGCCTCTAAAGTTGTTCACAGGAGCTCACCATCTTATGAGCCTTGCATTTATGTTTAATACAATAATATTGTATGTTGTATTGTATGGATCGGTGTATGTAAACTTTATATTGTATGGAAACAGTGGCTGCTGAGAGCATTTGTAGTGAATAAACAGGAAAACAAGATGATTAGTCACTGGTGGTGACTTCCAAAGAAAAGTTAGTCATTGCTAAATGGCTGTGTTGACCTTTGGATGGCACAGAAGCCCACGTGCAAACATAAGGTATATCATTTCTAGAAATTCACTGAATTTTCGCTTTCATTCTCCTTTGATGGAAACATGTAAAAGGATTGCAAATGAAAAGAAAAGGTAATAAGAATCAATTTAGAGCAGCCTGAATGCTTTACAATACCTATTTTTACCTTAGAATTATAGCTCTTGTTCTTGTTTACAGAAGATTCAATTGCAGTGCAGTCTAATTATTAGCCAGTTACACAATCAGTGGTTTGGCAATAAAAGTTCAGCTATATTTTACTAAGAATTCCTGCTATACTGGTCTAGTAGAAGGTTTTAAGTTTCCCTCCGTGGTAAGCTGTTTATATCCAGGATCTACAGTAGTTGTACAATTATTATTATTAAAATGTATTTATATAGCGATTTGCAGTAACTCTTCCCTCTCCATCTCCCAGCAAACTCTTTCTCTTAATTTTCTCTTCATACTGAAGTTAGGGTCAGATTTTTATTCGCAGTTAGGTCTAATACATCCTTTTCTTTTTAAATATTTTTATTTTGCATAAAACAAACATTGTACAGGAACTGCAAATACTGGGCAAATGCCAGCTTGTAGAAATATCAAGGCACAAAGTGAAACAGACCTGTTGTCCAGAATACTATATATTATATATATAACTCAAACAGCAGTAGTGAATTGCACTATATAATAATAACTTCAGCAATACTCTGATAGGTGAATTAAACTTTTATCCGTGCCACCAGCAAAGCTGTGTTTCAGGCTATTCCAGCACTTTATATACTGTAAATATAAAAAAGATAAGAAAAAATGAGTCCTTTAGATATGTTTACTTCTGACAATCATTTTCAGTCTCTCAGCTGTACATGAAAAAAATCTCACAAGAAAAAAAGCAGATCAGCGCCTATGGCAACAGAGAACAAATGGAAGTATGGTGTAGTACGTTTTTTAGTTTTTTAAATAGCACCATGTGTTGGAAAAAAACTCACCGTGACGTCACCTCCGTCTGACAGGTTTTGCTGAACCAATCAGCTTCTTCAGCGGCATAGAGTATGTTCCCTGTGAGTTCCCTTAAAAAGCCTATCGCGCCTAGTTTGCGTTTTAGCAGAATACTCAGTGGCTTATTACTTCCAGGTTCCTTCATTTGAACGGGTTGCCATAGCATACCTGTAATGCATTTAAACCATGCCTTTAAAGTTTGTCACAGGAGCTCTCCACATCTTATGAGCCTTGTATTGTTTAATACAATAATATTGTATGTTGTATTGTATGGATCGGTGTATGTATACTGTATATTGTATGGAAACAGCGGCAGCTGAGAGCATTTGTAGTGAATAAACAGGAAACAAGATGGTTAGTCACTGGTGGTAACTTCCAAAGAAAAGATAGTCATTCCTGCACTGTTTTTAGATGTTTTTAGATTTACCTATACTAGATATCCTGCACATTATCACTTTCCGTTGCACAAAGTCCTGGGGTACATTTAATTATGTGCATATAAATTCACATTTTTAAGGCTCTATATATCATATATATATATATATATATATATATATATATATATATATATACTGTATATATCCCCATAAGTCATTTCCATATGTATTTTACCAACATTATTCTTTCTTATTATGGGTGTTTCATTACATCAACACTTTGTCAAGTCAAGTCAAGTGTAGTTTAAGGGGCGGGATTACAAAATCACTCCCATCTCCCAATCATGAGACACAATTATTATTATTATTATTATTATTATTATTATATAGTACAAGTCACCTGTGCAGAGAGGATCACAGCTGTGCACCCAAGGATTCAAAAAGCAGATTAGTTATATATAGTGTATATACTGTAGCTTAGCACCGTTATTGACTTGTTGTCCAGAATGCTCGGGACCTAGGGTTTTCCAGATCTTCATACCTTCAGTCTACTAGAAAATCATTTAAACATTAAATAAACCCAATAGGCTGGCTTTGCTTCCAATAAGGATTAATTATATCTTAGTTTGGAGTAAGCATAAGGTACTGTTTTATTACTTCAGAGAAAAAGGAAATCAATTAAAAATATGGATTATTTGATTATAATGAAGTCAATGGGAGATGTTCATTCTGTAATTCTGGATAATGGGTTTCTGGATAACAGTTCCCATACCTGTATCTAGTGTCCTGAACCTGTTAAACAAAATAACAATAAACAAATACAACCAAGCATTATGGGCACTGTCATTTTTATCACCAAATTGTAACAGTATGGGCGAAGTATGATGCCAGAATGGGAAAAGGGGGATTGAGCGAGGTTTCTCCTATACCATTGTCTCACAGATATGTTCCATTTTCTGTATTGGATAGGAATAATGATGGGAAGTTAGTCGTCTGACAGGCTTCTATAGGTCAACCCAGGGAGTCCAAACTTTATGGAAGGTTTTCTGTGAGTCATTTTTCAAGCTGGTCAGCTTCTCTAAAACCAAGACCTTGTCCAACATCGTCTGAACTAAGTGAAAATCTGGGATAGGGGATTTCCAAGCGGTGGCTATAACCTGTTTTGAGGCAGAGAAAATATGTTATCAGTTTCCTAAGATATTTATTGCTTACCGAAATTCTCTCGTGCATTAGTGCTTCTGCAGGGTCTTTCTTTAAGGTTAAACTTTTGTGATTAATGTATAGTCATGAATCCAAATCTGAACAGTTTTGCAGCATTCCCACCAAATGTGCATAAAAGTTTACTGTTGACCGTAATTTCTAAAGATTAAGGGGGAACACGTACCATTTGCCATTTGGGTATTAGGTACTATTGGTGCAACACTTTTTGGGATGTTTTTTGAATAGAAACCTTTCTGCTTTCAAAAAATCTCTGAAAACGCACTTCTTTCAAGAATCCTACCCTCACTCTGCTTAACTACCAAACGCAACACCACATACAATACCACATTTCTCACCCACTTACTTCGATCTTGCCCACTCCTACACCTTGTGTATTACAAACTTCCCTTTAGACTGTATGCCTATGCATAGGGCCTTCCTCACCTTTTTGTACCTGTATTGATTGTGATGTTTGTTACTCCATATATTCTATATATGTAATTCGTGTGATGTAGTTGTATAATCACATTTACTTTACAGTGCTACGCAATATGTTGGCGCTATATAAATACATGTTAATAATAAATAATAGCTACATTAATAGAGCTGTGTGCAGTGTCTCTGATGATTTCAGACCACTGGTCTTCCTCCATGCATTTGTGTAAATCTTTCTCCCAAAGCTGAATAAACCTCAATAGTGATGAATGGAAATTTGACGCCTACAGACCTCAATGCATTATGGCAAATTTTTGCAGTTTCACAAATTTTCGGTGAAGCAAAAAGGTTCAGATTGACCCATCGCTAAATCTCAATTCTTTGAAGGTCTAATACATCTGTCATGGCTCCCTGTGGCTGATCACACTGGGCCCTAAGGCTATAACATAGGAAAGCCTGTACATTAATCTGCCTGTGTGCATCTGTATGGGGGCTCAATGCCAATTACACAAATCATTGTACTAAGATGTACATAAACTTAAAGCATGTTCAACAAAAGTCCATTCCAGCTTTATTATAATATATTCTATATTTATTATATAAATGTAGTTAGTGCTCAAGTGGTATATTCTTCATTAAGTAGTGCATCAAAGTGAAAAATTATAATGTGCATCCATCTGTCTGAAGCATACCTGAGGTATAATATCGCAAATCAGTGGTTCCAAAGTATAAGGCTGGCCCCACCAGAGAAGGTTTTTTATTTTACTCATATTGTTATGAGCTAAAGGGGCCAGGGCACATTTTGGACCACAAAAGGGAGAGGGTAGAATAAATTATTTTGGGAAAATCCTGTTCAGAATTGATCCTTAATACATGCATTATTTATGTCCATCACTGCATACCAGATAAATATTAGAATGTTGCTTTCTATTTAAAGGAGAAATAAAGCTTAACAAAGAAATCGGGTAGAAATTAGGTACCAGTCCAAGGCAAACACAGCCCATTGGCAGGGAAGATCTATGCCTCAAAGGATGTCCCCAGTAGCTCCCCATCTTCTTTTTTGCTGATCCACAGAACAGTAATCTGGGCTTAGGGACCCACTCTACACTGTATATATTGAATATAACTGATTTAAGTCCTGTAGCATCAGCTTCTATGACAGATGAACCTAATTTTCTGCTTGATAATTTGTGATGACTCCTAAACCTCTCAACAGCTGCCCAAAGCACACTGCTAATGTGCTGTTACTGACACTACTAACAAAGATGGGGAGCTCCTGTAACAACTTCATTACTGTAAAATGCTGAACCTTAAGGCTGTTGTAGTGGGCATTTCTGGCCATATTCTTTATAGGGGTTAGTTCTCCTTTCATTTTTGTCATGATGTGTGAATGTAAACCTGGCACTCAATTTCATGTCATGTTTTTCAGGCACTGCAGTAAATGGTTTGGTGAATGTTGTTATTTCCACAATTGAAAAGCGCTTTGACTTAAACAGTTCCCTGACTGGATTAATCGCGGCCAGCTATGACATCGCATTTTGCCTTCTTTCACTTTTTGTGTCTTTTTATGGACAGAGAGGACATAAACCTAGATGGTTAGCATTTTCAGCTGTGATGATTGGACTGGGTTCATTTGTTTTTACTATACCAAACTTTTTTTCTGGTTTATATGAATATGGGAACAAGCTCAGTGGTAAGTTAACCTGTTTATCTACTGCCATGCACAGATGTCAGCAAACTGTAGCAAGAATATGTGCTTAAAATATGGTGGGATATTATAGTTTACGCTGAACATATGTTTACTCACTGTAGCAACTATGCATTTGCCCTAAACTGCGACCCTGTATTATTCCTTCAATTTTGCATCCTAGATTGTGGCAAGGAACTTGCTATTCAGATTCCTGTGAATTTATTAGGGTTTCCAAAAATATAAATGTACTAGATTTAGTAGAACTGATGCACAAATGTGTTTGAGATCTTCAGTCCATGTTGAGGCAGGGATACATTCCCAATCTCTGGTCTACTTTTTGATAAAATAGAGAAAAACAAGGCAGAAAGATACAAAAGAGAAAGAACAAGGAAGGGAATCAAATAAAAAATGGAGGAAAAGATGGAAAAAAAGAAAAAGTAAAAGGAGAGGGAGTATGGATGGTAGGAGAAAAATAAAAATTGAAAGGGTGTTCTTAATAAACTGTGGCTTTGTTTTATAGACTTCTGTGAAGTATCAGGAAACTCCAGCAGTTTACAGAATTGCTCAGAAGGATCTTCCCATTCCTATTTTCTGTATGTGTTTGTTCTGGGAGGACTTCTTATGGGAGTCGGTGGAACTCCGCTATACACGCTCGGAACTGCTTATTTTGATGACAGCCTTCCACCACATAAATCATCCCTTTACATAGGTAAGTAACTCACACTATGAATTATTTCCTAACATTATTAAGGTAAGTGTTTAGTTCCAGGTACACTTCAAATGCATTTCTGATATAAGAAATCAGGCTTGCTTGTGCAGAACTGAACACAGAAAGAAAATGAGCTCACTCTTTTTGTTCTTGCCAGTATTACTGTACAAGCATAATTCTTTTTAATCTAATAGACATATTAACAAACACATGCATTTTTATATTCTTTTTTCAAATTATTCTAGAGCTAAAATTAAATTGTTACCTGCAGATTCTGCATTGCCTTAAACTGGCCATAGATGTAAAGATTTTTAAAAGATCCGATCGTCATCGTGAGACCACGATTATATCGAAATGAATTGTCCATCAACTAAAAAGACAATTTCAGGCGATATTGCCTGGAAAACAAAGGGGAGCTGCCTGCTTGTCCCTGCAGACAAAGATCGATTGCACTGGGACCGATAAAGATTTTTTAACCTGGCCGATAAATTTTCTGACAGATGTCGGCCCAAAAATCGTAAGATGTACGATTGTTTGAATCCCACTAACCACATGATAATTTCAAAAGGATTGGTCGATCTTCGCTAAAATCGGTCGTTTGGCAAGAGAAATCTTTGCGTCTATGGATGAGAAAACAATTACAGTAAATAATATTATGACTAGGGTAGGCAACATCCTGCTGTACATACAATTAGCCAATGACTATTTTGATTTCATGGTACCTTTAACAGTATGTAAGGAGGTAAAATATATTTTATTTGTAATGTAAATAGTTCAGGCAATATTCAATTTAGCCAGTAAGTGGCACAATTTCCCTTCCCTGTAATGAGAATCCACCGGGGTGGCTGTGTAAAAAGTAACCCTCTTTTAATTTGCTATATATCTCCTAATAATTGCTTAAATTATAGTTGAGGATATTCCTATGTTCATTTATCTATGCCAGTAATACTTTTGTTTATTCTAAAAATGTTTTAAAGGAACAGTTCAGTGTAAAAAATAAAAACCAGGTAACTAGATAGGCTGTGCAAAATAGAAAAATGTTTCTAATATAGTTAGTTAACCACAAATGTAATATATAAAGGCTGGAGTGACTGGATGTCTAGCATGACAGAATAGATCACTACTGACTTGAAGGGGGGCCACATGGGACATAACTGTTCAGTGAGTTTGCAGTTGATCCTTAGCATTCAGCTCAGATTCAAAAGCAACAGTAATGAACCTATGTGCCCCCCCCCCCTAAAGTCACTGATTGGTTGCTGTCTGGAAACCAATCAGTGGAAACCAAGAGAGCTGCAAAGCAGGAAGTAGTGTTCTGGCTATAATGTTAGACATCCAGTCACTTCAGCCTTTATATATTATATTTTTGACTAACTAACTATATTGGAAACATTTGTTATTTTGCACAGCCTATCTATTTACCAGTTTTTATTTTTATACTGAACAATTCCTTTAACACTGAAGGATTATTTTTATGGGGAATGAGTTATTTGGAAACATGGAAGGCATGGGGCTAAAACTGTAGATTACAACCTACTAATAGATCTGGAGCTGGTAAGCAGTAGTTAAGGAATCGTCACATTTATCAAACTCAGTAGATATGCAGATTCAGCAGAATATGTTCCACCTGTTTGCAAGCCTGCGTTCTGATCTGGTGCTGCCATAGGCATCAATCTCTTTGCGCCCATCGGCATATACACATGACAGAAATGACGCCTCAACATTCTGTGCATGGGGGTATCTAATACCCCTACCTTCCCACCGCCAGATTTCATGACAATAAGTCCAACGGTAGACAAAGAGGGTTTTTTCTCCGCCCGAAAAATGAATTAACAATGTAGGCTGTCACCCTAGGCTCAGGCTCTTAAGTGCCTATATGATAAACATGGCCCTGCCTGTTTGAGCAGTTGAACATGCATTTTCAATTGGGTGTTATAACTGTAGCACTAACACTTGTCTAAGGGGCAAATTCACTAAGATCCGAAGTTGTGCCAGCGACAGCTTCGCCACAGTCCGCCGCACTTCGCCAGGTGTAGTTTTGCCAGCGCAATGCAAATTCACTAAAATGCAAAATTGCGCTCAGGGAGGGAAACGGTAGCGAAGTTGCGCTAGCCTTAATTCGTCAAGCAAAGCGAAGTTACGCTAGCGATGCCTAATTTGCATACGGCGCCAAGTTAAAGTGGACATGGACAATGGACATATATGTAGCACCAAATAAATTACACTACACAAGCTGGGAAAGCTTCATAAATAAAATCGAGTTGTTATTTTTTACATGTGCCCACTGTATAGTTTAGGTGCCATATGTTAGGAAATGTAGGGGGGAAGGAGGGTACCCCCAAAAAAATGTACGATCTTTTTCAGCCTATCACCCTTAAAAAAGGAAAAGACGACAGCGTTGGGACTTAATTTCAACTTTTTTTGAAGCAAGCCCTATCTACTCTATTGCACTTCGACTGGTCTGAGGTGGAGAAGGCAAGTCTGGCGCAAGAGGTAACGTTCAGTAAAATGCGCAAGTTAGTGAATTAGCGTAGTTACATCCCATTCGCCATAGCGCAACTTCGCCTGGTGTAAGGGTGCGAAGTAGGTTCACTTCGCTAGCGAATTTACGCCAGCGCCCGTTAGTAAATCGGCGAAGTAACGAAATGACGTCACACTGGCGAATTTGCGCTTGGTGACTGTAACTGTCTATGTACGACCTGGATTCAGTCAATCTAAAACACAAAAATCCTCATAGAAACACCCTGAGTAAGTTTGTATAAATTTGTTGCTAATTGGTTGGTATTTTGTTTATTTTACTGCTTAGTAAGTAATATGGAGTAATTATTTATAATCATGTAGTTGATTCTATAGGGCTTTGTTATGT
Organism: Xenopus petersii; assembly: GCA_038501925.1. NCBI lineage: Eukaryota > Metazoa > Chordata > Amphibia > Anura > Pipidae > Xenopus > Xenopus petersii. The sequence goes on from CM076673.1 coordinate 169,061,195, forward strand.
ATTTGCATAAGTTGTGTTTTGTTTTATAAAGTTAACAGCTTTTGAAGGAGGTTAGAATGTTGCAGCCCAGATAAATAGTGGGAGGAGACCGTGTCTCTGGATCTGTCAGAAATATATGTGAACTGTTAACAGTCTGTCTCCATTACTGTGACATAGCCTTAAAGGAACAGTAACATCAAAAAATGAAAGTGTTTTAAAGTAATGAAAATATCATGTAGTGTTGCCCTGCACTGGTAAAACTGATCTGTTTGCTTGAGAAACACTACTATAGTTCATATAAACCAGCTGCTGTGTAGCAATGGCGGAAATTGAAAAACGGCTATATGGCACAGGTTAACTAATGGATAACAGATAACACCATTAGACAGACAGACAGAGCTTATTTGCTATCTGCAGTGTAACCTGAGACTTTTCTCCTTTGAATGGCTGCCCCCATTGCTACACAGCAGCTTATTTAGATAAACAATAGTAGCGTTTCTTAAGCAAACACAGCACTTTTACCAGTGCAGGGCAACACTGCATTATATTTTCATTACTTTAAAACACTGTTATTTTTTGATGTCACTGTTCCTTTAATAATGAAATCCCCACCAATGGGGATCTACTACAGTGAATTAGCAGTTGCTCTGATACCAGCCATTTTGTTTTTTTACACAAAATATTCAGTCTGCTCCTTTAAATTTCCACCATTTGTGGCAAGAAAACTGTAATTGCTGCAAATGCAGAAGGAAAAGAGCAGGGCAAGTTCAAATCTAATAATAATAAATACAGACTACAGATAATTATTCAATGTTTCATAATAATTTAGAATGTGGTATAATTTACAAGCAAACTAGATTTCAGCCTGGTGATAGAACACATAATTGACACAAAATATACTTCCTATTTTAGTAAAGTGTAAGTTTGAAGAGTATTTTGTTACTGTCTACAGAAATTGAACGTGATTTTGTACATTTGGATAAAGATTAGTTGTTATTTTACTGATGTATGTCTCTTCTTAAATTGCTAGTATAAAAATTAAATATTTTCTAAATGGTAAGCAATCTCTAAAAAACACTGTCGAACATGTTGATTATATAAATAAAGGGTAACAACAACATGCTTATTTTTCAGGTATAGCCTATGGCCTGTCTGTAGTAGGCCCTGCTGTTGGATATTTAGTCGGAGGACAGCTCTTAAACATATATATAGATTTTGACAAAGGACAAAGGCAAGTTATTTGACACTTTATTCATATTTTCTTATTATAGGAATGTTACTATCATCATAACAAATAATTTGAATGTATTGCTTAAAACCCGAGGCTGTATTATGGAGGCAGGTTTTAGGTAGTGAGATTTCAATTTTTTGAAAAGAAACAACAATGTGGTATTGTGGCAAAAAAATCATTATCACTTCAGAAAAGATTGGAATTTCAAAATTGAAAATTTATATATTATACCTGCCACCTATGACAATCCATCATAACATATTTCATAATATTGTCTCACTGGCCTCCAAACCAGCTGACCAGAATACAATTGCTTTAGAGCTTATAGGATACGTAGACCTTTAAAATTGTACCGGGTGCTTTTCTAAGAATGTTTACGGTTTCCTTTTTATTTTATTTTTTACTTTATTTAAGTTTTTATTAAATGCCAAAATAATGATATTTGTAATAACAGCACCATCTGCTGGTTAGTTCATGGAACTGTATAGTGAAAACAGTCAAAATTCATTATGTCAGCAGTTAATAAAAAGTTAAATAGCTCTGAAACGGAAAAAAAAGTAATGTTTTCTCCTGCACTGATCTCCCTGGCCACAAACTTTAACAGTGTCCCTTTCATCCATTACTGGAAGATTAGTGCAAGGACTCAATTACTTTTCTGCAAATAACAAGTGTGACTAGGGTAGAGTGTGTCTTTTAAGTCTGTAACAGTGACTGAGGCAGCTGGGAAACTGACAAAATGTCTAGCCCCATGTCAGATTTCAAAATTGAATATAAAAAAATCTGTTTGCTCTTTTGAGAAATGGATTTCAGTGCAGAATTCTGCTGGAGCAGCACTATTAACTGATGTGTTTTGGAAAAAACATGTTTTTCCATGACAGTATCCCTTTAAGAATTTGATGCAAATAAACTTATAATGTTTAAAATTCTTGGAGAAAATATATTTTTCCTTTTCCCAACAGAATGCAAAAATTCAAGCTATATATACATATATGGTACATTTTTAGGGACTGTGCATAAAATGAATATTTATTACTGCATTTAATTTCAAATCCAGATAATAAGGGGTCACTCTTGAAATAAGGGGTTGGAATTTTTTTTTTAATTAATCAAATATGTCAAATGTACTCAATTAAATTTGTTTTATTTTCAGTGTAAATCTTACTCCAACTGACCCACGTTGGCTTGGAGCCTGGTGGATTGGATTTTTAGTTTGTGGCCTAGTGACTTGGATGCTGATTGCACCTTTCTCTTGTTTCCCAAAACATTTGCCTGGTAAGTATTTTATATATTTTTGGACAGTACAATAACGTACTTAAAAATGTTAATAAAACACGACTACCAGTCATATAAGTATATTGTAAATATGTGATTCTGGCAAATATCATTCACTATGGTTTTCCTACAATTCCAGTGTCACTGTTGCTGGCCACCAAATTGCCACAATTGCATAGTATGTTTCAAAACAAATCCTATTGCGTGCGCAGGTCTCCTTGAATACATTTTCAGACACTCCTGCATGTGATATTTTAGAAAGCAGTTTATTTTGCTCAGCTGAAGGGAATTTCATTCATACCGTTGCCCTCAATCTTTTTCTATTAAAGGAGAAGGAAAGGCTTGCAACATTTGGGGGTGCCTAATATTTGGCACAAGCCTTTCCTTCTCCTTTAATTGTATATTATAGTTCTATATAGCAATATCAAATGCCACCATCTATGTATTGGCTTAATTCTACAGCTTTTCTCTTCTTGCCATAAATAGTTTCAGGAAGGACAGTAGTTTCATTGTTGTTAGTATATTGACTGAACTGCTTCAGTCTAGGAAAACGTCTGTGTTTTCCTAACGAAAAAAAAAACAGAGATATAAGATATCATTGTATTCTTTTTAACAAAGTAATCAAATGCCGTTCTGTTTTTGCAAAAAGTCACTTCTAATGTCCCATGCTCATAGACATTTCTGTTCGTTTCTGCAGCGACATCTCTACCTTGCAGATTTTGGGGCATAAAAAGTCTAATGGGGGAATGGAATAAAAGTTGGTAATGAAAAAAACTATTTGCAATGCTAAAATGTATGCCTATATCAAATCTTTGCACGTTTTTAATATAGCTTATGTGAACCCAGAAGCTATTTAGCGACCACTACAGACAATGGAAGAAAGATTGCACATTTTATTGTTTGTGCCAGTGCAGTGTATGTAATAAAACGTCTTACTCAAAAAGTTATTACGTTTGCTCCAAAAGATAGTGACACCTTCAAGCACTTCTTAAAAGTGCGCAATGCACAATTAAAATTTGCAATGTAATAACAGTCTAAGGAAGGTTTTATTCGTTTGTGCAAATTGTTTTTCTCTTTGCTACTTTTAATACATTTTCTAACTTTTGATATTTAATAACTAAACAGTATTTCAGCAGCCTCAGGTCAAATTATTAGTGCTACAGTTATTATTTCTACACTATGTAGGTACAGAAAGAATACAGTCTGAAAGAATTTCCCAAGCTCATAACAATGGAAGTGAAAGCATTGTGGAAAGCAAGAATCTTGGTAAAAGTTATAAAGACTTCCCTTTGGCACTTCTGGTAAGCCTGCAACAAATTGTTTAGTATACAGGTGTGGGATCTGTTATCTGGAAACCTATTATTCAGAAAGATCAGAAGAATCTAATTTATAAGTTTGTAAGGGGGGGTTAAGGGTTAACACCGAATTATGTAAGGGTAGGAAGGGGTTAACACTGTCACCATGGAAACCCAACTTGATCCAAGGATTGAAGTCCACACTCTTGATGATAAAACAAACTTGAACTGTTTATTTGGGTACACTTTCTTTCATCAGATGACACACATCAGGGCATACAGATATACAATCCACGGCAATGATACACTTCTCCTTTGCTGGCTAAGCCGACACTCCAAACAAAACCTTCAGAAGGACATCCCTTTCCAGGGTTACTCACCACCTCCCTGCTTCATCCGGGCTGACACCACGCCAGTGCACAACTGACCTTTCACGCTAGGACTTTCTTGTGACACCTTCTGGTCCTACCAGTCCGGCATACGACCTATGCCCCTCTGGCCTACTCCGGATAGGACTTTTCTTTTCCCCCTCCTTCAGGATGTCCTTTTCCTATAACTTCCACTTGCACCCTCACTGGCTTAGCCTTGGCACATATGCCACTACCTCCTCGTTGGGGTCTGAACTACCCATGCTAAATAGTCCTGACTATCTGAAATACCTAGTATTTCACACTTGTGCCCTCTCTCTATCTTAATCCAAATGCATGTGAACAACCCTTTGGGTGTGTCTCCCCTTTAAATACCTTCTTCAATTAAACACTACCCTAACACTTACTGTTCATGTGCTATTCTCAATACTGTACATGTGCTTTCCCTCTGTTATCCAGCATGGAACCTCTACCATTCATTTACATGACAACACTGCCATCTTGTGGTACATTTTACACATTACAGTCTTCCAACACATTTAACACATATAATCACTTTAACATTACTTTAACATTTTTTTACAGCACTCACATTCACTACATTTTCTCATGCACACAATCCAATCACATATGAATGTACTCACAACGCAAATGGGAGGTTATTTAAAGGAGAACTAAAGCTTAACTAAACAATGTAGACTAGAAATATTGTACATTGTGTTTTGGGCATCTGTACCAGCCCAAGGCAATGCCAGCCCTTTAGCAGGGAAGATCTGTACTTCTGATGTTGCCTCAGTAGCTCCCCGTCTTCTTTTCTGTTGATGCTCTGTGCTGCTGTCACTTACTGAGCTTAGGGACTCACTCACAATATACAGTACACATAGAATAGAAATGTCACAATATAAGACTGATTAGTAATTAAAACAGATAATTACTACATGGCAGCACAGAAACCAGTGCAATTAGAATCAGAATTTAATAATCAGCCTAGTAGCATCAGTTTATATTACAGGCCAACCTCATTTTCTGCTTTATAATGTGCAATGACCCCTAAGCTTAGCTTCTCAACAGCTGCTCAGAGCCCACTGAGCATGTGAGTGTCACAGACACTTTCCAAGATGGTGACCCCCTGTGACAAGTTTGAAGTCCTGGATCATTGCTGCTATTGACAAGCTGAAACTTTACACTGGTGCAATAAGTTCAGTATATAAAGTATGGCATTTTTAGCCATATTAATTTTTAGGGTTTAGTTCTCCTTTAAGAAAAAACTCAAACGTCTAACTTTTGATCAAATGGGAACGACCTGAAAATCCATATCAAATTCGAATTGAGTTTTCCTCCGAAAAAAAAGTCGAATGACAGGAAGGCAATTAACATCTTCAAATGCTTCAACGGGCCTCTGCCATTTACTTCTACTTGTACTCGGCAGGTTTTAGGTGGCAGAGTATCAAATTAGAACTGTTTCCAAAGTGTGATAAATCTCACATTCTAATTCTAATTCGAGTAGGTGGTTTTAAATTCAAAATTGTGAGTTTTGACAAAAATTTTTTATAAATTCGTATTTACCATTTGAACCTTAATAAATCTACCCAATAGTGTATAGCCCTTAAGTTGTTCAGTACCATCCAATACTGCAGTCATCTTTTCCCTGGTGGTGTTGAAGCTTTAGGCATGTGGTGGCTGTGGGTGAGAATGGGGAGTTCACTGATGTTCTGGTAGTCTCTCTATGGTTGGTTAATTGCTCACAAAGAAAAACAATTACAATAATTTGTACATAAGGCATCGTGACTTGTTCATAGACCACAAACCAGGGTCTTACAGTAAAGGCTGGTTGAACTTTGTGTGCTTTTCCTTATATACAGAAGTATGGGCAGATAGCTTTGGTCTGTTCTTTTTGATGATGACAAACATTTCTCAGATGAAACCAGGATAAGCTGTGGCTCCTCTCTCTTTCTCCTTTTGCATATCCATCTACTAATAAGGGGCATGGGAGGATTAAATTTACAGTTTGCACAGAAATACTCACTATACAGGATGTTCTGTTAAATTTGCTTCCTGTAGGTATTATATAGTTCTTTAGTATGGTTGGGATTGGCCAAAGTGCCTCACACAATCTGTAAACTCTACAGGGCAGGTCTTATTGTGTCTGAAAATGCTGTTCTTTATATGCATCTAATTAGTACAATTATATTCAAATAAAGATACTAATTAATACCTTTATCCTTACTAGCTCCTGGTGAAAAATCCTGTTCTTATCACCTTAACATTTGCAAGTTGCTTTGATGCATTTATCACAACCGGCTTTGCAGCATTCCTTCCTAAATTCATTGAAAACCAGTTTTCATTGACTTCTAGTTTTGCAGCTATTTTAGGAGGTAAGTAAAAAAATTGTCTTTAGTTGATACTTTGATGTGTGTATTATTTATATGGAAGACACTTTCTTTAGAAATAAAGAACAGGTATTTATAGAGCCAATCAGGTAGGGTGTTATTGATTGGCTTTCCACATCTGTCTTCAGCTGGATTGCTTTGTAGTTCATCACACACATAAAAGCACTAAACATGATGTTAACGTAAAATAGAAAATATGTAAAACTAGTGTAAGCATTGACTCCAAATTAAATATCTAAAAACAAAGAGACAAAAACTGTCAAATTATCCAAACTCGATTTGAGGTTTTCAAAAAATTCAAATTAGATTTTCGAGATTTAACATACTCTGGCCCTTTAAGAATTCAAATTTGTTTATTCGCCCCCTAAAACCTGCCGAATCGCTGTTTAAGTCAATGGGAGAGGTCCGACTTTTATGAATTTGATTTTTAAAATAAATCTCCGCAAGTCAAATTTGAATTCATTCAAGTTTGTTTAAAAAAACTCCCATGAATTCGAAATTCAACCCTTGATAAATGTGCCGCCCCATGTTAATATTAAGGATGAACCGAATCCACTATTTTGGATTTGGCCGAACCCCTGAATCCTTTGCCAAAGATTCGGCTGAATACTGAACTGAATATGCAAATTAGGAGTGGGAAGGGGAAAATATTTTTGTGACAAAAAGTCGTGCATTTCCCTCCGTCTCTTATTTGCATATGCAAATTAGGATTTGGCCGGGCAGAAGGATTCGGCTGAATCCAAATTCTGCTGAAAAAGGTTGAATCCTTGCTAAATGCTGAACTGAATCCTGCATTCAGTGCATCCCTAGTTGATATGTCATGTTAACATGTTATAAAAATAGTGGTAAAAAGAATTTTCAGAGTTTGATCAAATCAGATTTGTTTCTTTATTTCCAGGTGGTGTCTTAATACCAGGAGCGGCAATTGGACAAATGTTAGGAGGCTTAATTGTCTCCAAATTTAAATTTGAATGCAAAAATATGATTAGGTTCTCAATTATAATATCCTTCATCTCAGTGGCACTGACAACCGTTTTTATTTTTGCAAGATGTAGTAATGATCCATTCGCAGGCGTATCTGTGCAATATAATGGGTAAGAGACTAATACTGCTATACAGGAGTAAACATATGTGGGTGACCACTTCTTTAATGAAAAAATGCATTTATTTTCTGTGCAACCCAGCAAAGTGTCTTGTTATATGGAATGTCTGGTTATGTTAAAGAACCATGTATTAATCTACTACTCAAACCGGGCACTATTAAAATTTAAAAACTGCATCGCTGTTTAGTAATTAGTTTACAGTATATGCCTACAGTATGCTGTATCTGTATATTTTGTATGTGTACAGTTTTCAAACTATGCATACCTCCCGTTTTCTGTGAGACAGCCCCAATTTTGACAGCTCAGCCCACAGTCCCGACTTTTTATTAAAAAGTCCAGAGGGCAATTTCACCTTCATCAGCCAAACTGTTTTAACACATAAAACATAGCCTTGGGAGGTAAGAGTCCATTATCTGACAACCATTTTAATCACACAGACTTTTTATGTTTAAAAAAAATGCAGTCATTTATTAAAAGCAGGTTTATAAGTGACTGTAGCTAAAGGGGTGATTTGTTGAGCTTTCCATGTAGCAATATTTAATAGCTTGCCGGCACTAGTAAATAACGTACAGGTATAGGATCTGTTGTTTGGAAACCGTAATCCAGAAAGTTCCGAATTACAGAAAGGCCGTCTTCCCATAGACTCAGATTTTAATCCAGATTTTTCAAAATTATTTCCTATTTCTCTATAATAATAAAATAGTACCTTGTACTTGATCCAAACTAAGATATAATTAATCCTTATTGGAAGCAGAACCAGCCTATTGGGTTTGTTTAATGTTTACATGATTTTCTAGTAGACCAGGTATGAAGATTGAAATTACGGATATTCGAATATCGCGCCTAGACTACTGTAACTCTCTTTTAATTGGCCTCCCCCTCCAGAGACTGTCACCTCTCCAGTCCATAATGAACACTGCTGCGAGGCTCATACACCTCAGCAACCCCTCCTCCTCTGCCTCGCCATTCTGTCAATCCCTGCACTGGCTTCCGTTACCTTTCAGAATCAAATTCAAATTAATGACATTGACTTTCAAAGCACTTCATAACTCTGCCCCACCCTACATCTCTGAACTCATCTCTATATACTCACCCACTCGCTTACTACGCTCCTCTACTGACCTGCTACTCAACTCTTCTCTCATTAAATCCTCACATGCTCGCATTCAAGACTTTGCAGGGGCTGCACCCCTCCTCTGGAACGCTCTCCCACGGTCTGTCCGACTTTCTCCCAACCTTTCTGCTTTCAAAAAATCTCTGAAAACTCACTTCTTTCGAGAAGCCTACCCTCACTCTACTTAACTACCAAACGCAACACCACATACAGTACCACATTTGTCACCCACTTAATTCGATCTTGCCCACTCCCACACCTTGTGTATTACTCCCTTCCCTTTAGACTGTATGCCTATGCATAGGGCCTTCCTCACCTTTTGTACCTGTATTGATTGTGATGTTTGTTACTCCATATATTCTATATATGTAATTCATGTGATGTAGTTGTATAATGACATTTACTTTACAGTGCTACGCAATATGTTGGCGCTATATAAATACATGTTAATAATAATAAATAATTACGGAAAGTTATTCAGAAAACCTCAGGTATATTGTATGGGGGGGGGAGCAGGGGTGTTAGTATGGGGAGGGTGTAGGGAAAGAAGAAAGAAGGCACCTCGGTTGTAACCTAATGGTACATTTAATGCTGAGTTCACTCACTTCCATTATTTTGTCTTGTGTGGGTATATCGTTTGGATGAGGGCAGTGTTTACCTGCATACTTCTATGGGCACATTTACTAAGGGTCGAAGTGAATTTTCAAATTAAAAACCTTTGAATATCAAAGTATTTTTTGGGTACTTCGATCATCGAATAGGCCAAATTTGACTTCGATTAGAATAGAAAATACTTCGACCATTCGAAAATCGAAGTACTGTCTCTTTAAAAAACTTTGACTTCGACACTTCACCACCTTAAACCTGCCGAATTGCTATGTTAGCCTATGGCTAAGTTTTAAAAAGTCGAAGGATTTTTTTTGAAAATTGTTCGATCGATCGATTAAATTGAATCGTTTTTACTTCGACCAAAAAACGGCCAAAAAAATTCAAAAAGAAAAGTGCAACTATCGAATTTCGCCTATTCGATGGTCGAATTTCAAAGTTTTTTAACTTCGAAATTCGACCCCTGATAAATCTGCCCCCTATATTTGTGCCCATCTCCAGACCTTCCACATACAGTAGTTGTATTTTTTAGTTTTCCCTTTCTTTGTGTGTATTTAATATAGACTATGCAAACCTAAAGCTCCTTGTTTGCTGATGGAGTAACATTTATTTATATTTGGCACCAGGACACACTGGGGCTCATTTATTAACGCAGCGCAGTGCTAAAAAGAGCGCAGTGGCCTGACATTTGCCCAGCGCATGCGAGTATTTAATAATGTAGCGCACGATACCTTAACAGTGCAATTTTGTGCGCTAATGTAGACACAGACAGGTGCGACGTGTGAAACTGCGTATCAGCTGTCGCAGTGCTTATAATAAATTGTGCGCACAGGAAGATACCGCAAAGGTAAGGATTAGTTGTGCTCATGTATGAATGCGCTGCTTTAATTAGTTGCGTCACATATTGCGCATATTGTGTTCACTTAGACGCATCTGCATTTGTTTCTGTGCTAATATTTGTTTGGTTGCAAAGGTGTTTAGCCTACCTGATACCCTTAAAGGAACCTTGGTCAATATAAACATGTTGGGTGGAAGGTGTGGTTAATATGCACTTTACAGGGGTTGTTCATCTTTGAGTAAACTTTGAGTTAACAAACATCCCCACCAACAGCAGCACCATTGTATTTGCCAGAACCCAGTTTAGCAGTGTGGCTCTGCTAGCGCAGCTGGGCAGGAATGCGCATTTTGAAGAGCGTTACTATTACGCCACAAACAGGCAGTCGTAAAAATTGTGGTGCTGTTGACCGGGTGCAGTTTTGCACATATACAGACGCAAATCTGCGACGGCCGCAGTGCAAGCGCATTGTAGCCACGCCCACAGCCACGCCCCTAACAACCACGGCATCGTTTGCGACATAAATGCCCAATCTTTTGCGCAATGCGCATAAACAAAACCATCGCAAAAGCTCTGTGTTATGCGCAATATCACGCAAATATATTAGCGATCACACTCGTGATGTCGCAGACAATCTTTTGCGTCCACTTATGCGCTGCGCTGCGTTAATAAATGAGCCCCACTGTTTTTATTTTTAATTAAAAAGGTTACCTTTAAGAATGTCTAAATACACTAAGTACAATGAAAACTTGCAATACAGGTTTGGTACCTGAATTTCAGCATTAAAGGCCAGCTCCTATTTAAAGAAGAGTCCATTTTAAGCAAATTATTATTTTTTATCATAATAATTATTATTCATTTTTAACAAGTTGCATAAACAGTGCAAATCAAGTTAGAAGAGGACAAGGTGCTCCAGAATAAAATGTAAATGACTCACCGAATAGTGATCCGGGTGCACCAGCCCCCCAGCTTTAGGGAGCGGTACGGCAAAAGATATGTAGAAAAAAACAGGGCCCACCGGCACTCAAATGGATCCACAGGACCAGAATAATTCAGTTAAAAAATAATTTTATTTATACAAAGTTAAAAATGTAAATCTGCATCTCCATCCACCCTACGAGTTTCGCATCCATCCAGGGTACTTAGTCATGAGCCTATACATGTATAAATAAAATTATTTTTTAACTGAATTACTCTGGTCCTGTGGATCGTTTGAGTGCCGGCCGACCCTGTTTTTCTACATATCTAGTGCAAATCAAGTGCCAACTCAAAAAGTCACTGAGTTTACTAAGTAATATAAACATGTCTTTAGAAAATATATGCATATGGTTATATCACAAACAAGTATGTATCAGTTATGAAAGGCTCAGTGTAACATACTGTAGGTTAACCAAATAATTCAGATTTTTTAAAAATGATTTTTCTCTGTAGTAATAAAACAGTACCTAGATCTTGATCCCAGCTAAACTGCATGAATCCATATTGTTGGCAAAATAATCCCACCGGGGGTTATTTAATGTTTAAATGATTTATAGCATACTTAACATGGTGATTCAAATTTCAGAAAGATCCCTTATCTGCGAAATCCAAGGCCTCAAGCATTCAGGATAATAGATTCCATACCTGTATACTAACACGATACCCGCGGAACCGGTTCGGGTCGACCTCGCACTGCTGATGGCTCCTTTAAATGTCGGCTTCCGACTTCCGGGTTCTGGTTTTATAGTCTGCTCGCCCGCCCCTTTTGTGGTGTCATTGTGACGTCATCGGCGGGGCGGGTCGGCCGGGGCTATAAAAGGTCCCCGGAAATGCTTCATTTTCTGTAACAAATAACAATAATTTCATATATTTCTTTTTTTTAGGCCTAAAACTATACCATTTCATAGTTAATTTTTTCTAAGAGCCTTTAGATAACCGGTATATATTCATATTGTTCTCCCTTTTCTGTTGCTTGTAGGACTGGAAAGATTGGTGAATTAAATGCCCCTTGTAACAGCAACTGCAGTTGTGCTCGCTTTTTCTATGACCCAGTTTGTGGATCAGATGGAGTGCAGTATTTCTCTAGCTGCTATGCTGGGTGTATGTCTATGGAATATAATGATACCAGAAAGGTAATATTTAAATACAATAAAAACAAACCTCCTCACCTAAACCTAATAATATAGCCAGGGCCACCACCAGTAATCATGTGCCCCCTACATGTCCAGTGGAACCTTCCAACAAGTATATTCTATAACAATTCTGATACCTGGGGCATTTTTATTCAGGTGGTTAAATATTTTGTATATACAGAGACACAGATTATACAATTTATTTAAAGGGGTGGTTCACTTTTAGGGGCAGATTTATCAAGGGTCGAATTTTGAATTTCAAAAAAGACCAACCAAAATTTATTGAAAAAAATCGAAGCTTTTTTCACAGATGAATAGTCTGTATTTGCTCGAATTCGTCCGAATTCGAATCGTACGAATCGAAGTAATATTGCATTTGCATCGTACGACTCGAAGTTTTTCCAAAAAAAACCTTTGATTTTTCAAAGTCCACCAAGTGACTCTAAATAGGTGGTCCCCCATAGGCTAAAACAGCAATTCGGCAGGTTTTAGATGGTGAATGGTCAAAGTTGATAAAATTCGATATTCAAAGTTTTGTATTCCACATTCGAAGTAAACAAAAATCAGCTCGAAATTCGAATTTTTGTTAGTTCGAATTTTTACTTCGACCTTTGATAAATCTGCCCCTTAGTATGTCAGAGAATTATCAATTCTAAGCAACTTTTCAATTAGTTTCATTTGTTTATTTTATAGTTATTTGTCTTTTTCTTCTGATTCTAAGCAGTTTTCAAATGGGCGTCACAATGTAATGCTACTTTTTATTACTAATTTTTCTATTCAGGCCTCTCCTATTAATATTCCACTCTCTTTAAATTCAAATCAATGCATGGTTGCTATGGTAATATGGACCCTAACAACCAGATTGCTTAAAATGCAAATTGAAGATCTGCTGAATAAAAAGCTAAATAACTCAAAAACCTTAAATTATAAAAAATGAAAACCAATTGCAAATTAGTTCAAAATATCAGTCTCTGCATCATACTAAAAGTTATCTCAAAGGTGAACAACCCTTTTAAACTGTATGTTGGTCGGTCCTATATATGGACGCCTGAGGAAAAAATGATGGATTTAAATTTTTGCATTTGAGAAATGAGAGTTGCAGTTTGTTTTCTACTGAAAGCCTTACTTGAAAGGTAGATCCAACCAGGAGGCAATTCAAGCACAGGAATTATATGTTACATAATATCAGAGGCTCGGGCAGGAGCCACATTTTCCTGTAATCCAGTAAGATATTAGAAATATTTTTCTTTTTTCACAGGTATATAGTAATTGTTCATGCATTGGAAGCCACACAGGAGAATCAGAAATGAATGTTACATCACAAGCGGAACAAGGAAAATGTAAAACAAGTTGTGACAACCTGATACTGTTTATGGGGTTTTTCTTTTTCGTGATTGTCACCACTTTTATTACAGCAACTCCAATAACTATGGCAATTTTAAGGTAGGAAAAACTTTTTTCTTCTTTTTTTTTTTTTTATACTTTTGGATTGTTTGTATTGATTCATGTAATGTATATTGCATACATTATATAAAAATACTATATCGTGATAAACATAATGTAGTAGTATGCGTTATGCATAGTATAGGAAAAATATTATATCATGATAAACATCAAGCAAATACATTTTTTTTCTTGTTTTATTTATAGGTGTGTGCCAGACAAACAAAGATCGTTTGCCCTTGGTGTGCAGTGGTTATTTATTCGACTATTAGGTAACTATTTACTATGCAATAAAACTGTTTACTTCAAAGTTTTAACACAGCATTCTAATGTCCTGTAGAATACAAAAAATGAACTAAGATGGTTCACCATTAAGTTAACTTTTAGTTTGTTAGAGAATGGCTAATTCCAAGCAACTGTAGGGACCCGTAGGTTTAATTCCCCTCTGGTCGGAGCCTCATGGTGCAGAAACCCTGTTTGGGACTAACTACAGGGAATCCTAAGGGGCAGAGCCCTTGTGTTGGTGCAGCATGGCTGATCCCAAAAGGTGTCACTAGGTGTCACTGCTGCACCCTATAAAAAGAGATTGCCATGTGCTCACAGCCATTACTGCTGGAGGATGTCTGCTGATTGTACTTCACTAAGGAGATAGTGATTTCAGCTGCTACTATGTAGAGGCAGGAGGCCTCTGAGGCTGGGGTAGGCGACCCCATGCCTGGGAGCAAGACCAGGAGGGTTGGGAGCTCCGAATTTCCAAACTGAACTGTGTGTGCTTGCGCCATAGGCAGTACTGGGAGCTCTAGTTCACCAATGGATTCATCAAAGCTGCATTTGTTGGATAAAGATTTCTCATTGCTGTGGATGCCTGTTTCCACTCTGTGTGAGCCTGCCAGCTCTGTGTGTGAGCCCTCGGGTGAGTCTGCCTGGGGAGAGTAGAGGAAAGGGAGAGGATCCAGCGGGGGTTCTATGGTGTCACAGGCTCTGTTTGTGCCTGACACGAGGGAGCCAGTACCTAACCTGAGGTAAAGGTATTTTGGGCTGCTAGTGCTGCCTGGGACCAAGTGTGCTCATTTGGGATAAGGGACTGAGACTTTGATCTGCCAATGAGTAGTGCGGGACTTTGCCTGGCACGGAGGGGCAGGATGGGACTGGCACAGGATTCCCAGGGTAGTGGGTCATGCTAGTTAAATGCATATTGTGATGTGATTGTATTTTACTTCCCCTTTAAATCTCTACTTCTCTTGTATAAAGTTATTTGTTACACAGAATAAAGTGTTTGCGTGTTGAATGTTTCCTAATGGGGCCATCTGCAGGTGCATTCCCAGATCCCATTAGGTGGAGGCACTGTTATGAGAGGTCCTAGTACCTTTCACCTTGCAAAGGGAACTCAGGACCTGAATTGATAAGCAGAGTACAACTTTGGCACCAGGGGGTGGCCAAGAGGGTGTTACACAACTTTTCAATTGGTCTTTATTTTTTTCATTTTTTATAGTTTTTAATTACTAGTCTTCTGCTGACTATTCCAGCTTTCAAGTGGGGGTATTATGACCTCATCTAAAAATCAAATGCTCTATAAGGCTACAAATGTATTACTATTGCAATTTTTTTTTATTAATACTTTTGCCTCTTTTCAGACCCTCTCCTATTCATATTCCAGTTTCTTATGCAAATCAATGCACGGTTGCTGGGGTAATTTGGACCTTAACAACCAGATTGTTGAAATCGCAAACTGCTGAAATCTGTTGAATAAAAAGCTAAATAACTCAAAAACCACAAATAATAAATAGAATGAAAACCAATTACAACTCTACATCAAACTGAACAACAACCTTAAATGACAAAATGTTTATTATTGTCAGGAAACAAAGTTACAAATGAAATAATTATAAATATTTGTTATAAAACACTTGAGCGTCAACAATGAGAACGAAAATAATTTTTCACTCTCCCTCTCACGTATGTCAACATTTGTATTTTTTAGGTTCTATTCCTGGGCCAATTTTGTTTGGGGTTGTAATAGACAGTACATGTATATTATGGAATATAAATGAGTGCGGAGCAGAAGGTGCATGCTGGACTTACAATAACTCACAAATGTCATTCAGTTTAATAGCCATCAGTAAGTGAAAACATTTTTACAAATCATTGTTGGGATCTACACTTTGGAGGTGAATATTAATCGTTTTCTCTTCAACCTATTGGTAAAAGTAAGGCCCCTAAATTACAACTCGACTGGAGCAGTTTTATTGGTGCTATGTAACAGTAGAACAAACAGCTGCTTTAGTTTGCCCATATCCTGGATGCAGCTATACCATCAATACTAAATCCAATTTAGCAGGAAATTTACATCCAGTCCATGGCAATCCATGGCAGTCAACAATGCTTTGCACTTTGTGTCCCTGGGTTCGTACCCTGATGAATAGATGAGCTTAGACAAAGTAATGAAATAAAAAGGAACGTTAGACAATTAGACCAATGAGGTAGTAGAATATGAAGACCATGAGACAGTAAGTGCATCCTTTGGCCGAGTTGTCTCATAAGTCATGCTGTAGTAGTAAGTTGGGGAAGAATGGGTATATTGGCCTTCGCGCAGCAAAATTGATTGTGTCCCTTCTCATATTCTAGGTGCAGCTAGCAAAGTGTTGACTATTGCATTTCTTTTTGTGGCATTCTGCATTTACAAACCACCATTAAAGAGTACAGAAACCTTGCAAGACTCCCTTGAGAACCATTGTGAATTTTGAACCTGAAAGCCAGAAAAGTCAAGCAGTTCTGGAAATACCAAGTATAAAAGTAGTTACTAGGACACGCCAGAGTTCTGGGAAAAGAGGAAAGGTCAAGATAAAGGACGAATTACATAATTGTGAATTCTTATAACAGCTAAATATAGCGTTTTACACATTTTATTTTTTAAAGATGATAGGGTTTGTTTCTCTTTTAGTTTTACTCTCAAAACATTCCAGATGTTTTCCTTCAATGCTTTTAGTAATCCTTACATATTCATTTTGCTGACCAGATCCATGAGCTGAAATTGTCCTTATCCAACCAAAGTTTCTACTGAGCCTGATCGATATGTCAATGATCTCTGATCATGTATCAATTGGGGAGATGATCATATATGCTCCATACATATTAAGTTAAAGCTAAACTTTTCACATTCAGGTCAAACTTGAATGATACGGAGGGCCAAATTTCTTGGGTAAATATGGTGACCTGGTTTGACAGTGAGGATAGCAGAAAGAGATAATTTCACAATTGCACAGCTCCTTTTCATATATCTATGACATGTCTGTTAGAATGATCTACTGAGATTGGCATCAGACCCCACCGTATTTCTCACTGGCTTCTTCTATTTGTGTATAGTTTAAAACTTTCTAGTCATCCTTCACAATCATCACCGAGGTGCAGCCCATTCTTGCAAAAGGTCTTTAGCCAACAGAAAAATCAGCTTATTATCTTTTTGGGCAAGGCTGGAAATAGAAAATAGAAAAGCTATTTAGAAATAGAAAAACTATTTACATGCAAAATTGAGCAGGAATGATCGGCCGTAAAAATGTGTATGTGTCATATATGTGTCATTTAAAGATATAGGTAAATGGAGGGCACACCTAATACAAATAATAAAAGGACAAACATTCAATGAGAGGTGCAAGAAAACCTTGAGTCGCCACTACCGAGCGACTAAAAATAGCAAATACAGAAAATTAGGTCTGCACACTCAAGAGGAACTTCCGACTCAGGTGGTAAGATTGAAATATGCTTTACTTAACAAAAAAACAGAAACAATGACATCATCATCACAGCGAACAAAAACATTTTGCATGATCATAATATACATACCACCCTTAAGTACAGAAAAAGGCAGACAAGAAATTACAAGCAGCGGATACACCTGCCAAAATGAGAATAACCCCAACGTTTCGGCAAAATAGCGATTTAGCAGCAAAATAAATAGGGACGGACGCGTAGTTGGAGAGGGTGTTTATTTTGCTGCTAAATCGGTTGCACATCAGAATCCCCTTGACAAAGGCTATTTTGCCGAAACGTTGGGGTTATTCTCATTTTGGCAGGTGTATCCGCTGCTTGTAATTTCTTGTCTGCCTTTTTCTGTACTTAAGGGTGGTATGTATATTATGAGCATGCAAAATGTTTTTTGTTCGCTGTGATGATGATGTCACTGTTTCTGTTTTTTTGTTAAGTAAAGCATATTTCAATCTTACCACCTGAGTCGGAAGTTCCTCTTGAGTGTGCAGACCTACCGTATATACTCGTGTATAAGCCGACCCGTGTATTAGCCGAGGTACCTAATTTTACCTACAAAAACTGGGAAAACTTATTGACTCGCGTATAAGCCTAGACACAACTACAGCCCTGTCTCTCAGCAGCGCACATTCTGCCAAAGCGACCCCCCCAGCGATCAACCGGACTTCTTTGCAAAGCTGATGGTGACAGAGAATTGCCAAACGGATTACTGTGTGCATTGTCCCACTGTCCCACTACCATGTGCAGAGGGTGCTGTTTGATATTGCCATCACTGTTAATCTTTTGTATAACCAACAGATGGCGCTGTGTGATATTGCAGTCACTGTTAATCTTTCATATAACCAACAGAAGGCGCTGTGTGATATTGCAGTCCCGGTTATGCTTTTATACAACCAACAGATGGCACTGTGTGATATTGCAGTCCCTGTTATTCTTTCATACAACCAACAGATGGTGCTGTGTGATATTGCAGTCTCTGTTATTCTTTCATATAACCAACAGATGGCGCTGTGTGATATTGCAGTCACTGTTAATCTTTCATATAACCAACAGAGGGCGCTGTGTGATATTGCAGTCCCGGTTATTCTTTTATACAACCAACAGATGGCACTGTGTGATATTGCAGTCCCTGTTATATTTTCATACAACCAACAGATGGTGCTGTGTGATATTGCAGTCTCTGTTATTCTTTCATACAACCAACTGATGGCGCTGTGTGATATTGCAGTCACTGTTAATCTTTCATATAACCAACAGAGGGCACTGTGTGATATTGCAGTCCCGGTTATTCTTTTATACAACCAACAGATGGCACTGTGTGATATTACAGTCACTGTTATTCTTTCATACAACCAACAGATGGTGCTGTGTGATATTGCAGTCTCTGTTATTCTTTCATACAACCAACAGATGGCACTGTGTGATATTGCAGTCCCTGTTATTCTTTCATACAACCAACAGATGGCGCTGTGTGATATTGCAGTCACTGTTAATCTTTCATATAACCAACAGAGGGCGCACTGTTATTCTTTCATATAACCAACAGAGGGCATTGTGGGATATTGCAGTCTCTCCCCAAGTGAACTGTTGGTATAGGAATGATTAAAAGTGACTGCAATCTCAGCGGGTCGGGTACCACTGACCCGCGTATAAGCCGAGGTAGACTTTTCCAGCACATTTTGGATGCTGAAAAACTCGGCTTATACGCGGGTATATACGGTAATTTTCTATATATGTGTCATTTATCTGTGAGAATTTGGACACCATATTTTAAAGACTTGCAGATCCCATGGAATCTATTGATTAAAGGGATACTGTCGTGGAAAAAATTTTTTTTTACAAAATGTATCAGTTAATAATGCTACTACAGCAGAATCCTGCATTGAAATCTGTTTTCCAAAACAAGAAATGGATTTTTTTATATCTAATTTTAAAATTTGCTATGGGGCCAGACATTTTGACATTTCCCAGCTGCCGTCAGGTCATGTGACTTGTGCTCTGATAAACTTCAGTCACACTTTACTGCTGCACTGCAAGTTGGAGTGATGTCATTACCCCTCCCTCCTACAAGCTGCTGTAATGTAAATAGAGACTTGTCTGCTGAGCCTGTCAATTGAACAATAGGCAGGAATCAAGATAAGCCCTCACTGACACCACTTCAGAAGGACTGAAATAAGATAGTCCTGTGATCACTGCCCCCACTTATGTTTCAAAAATAAATATATATATATATATATATATATATATATATATATATATATATATATATATACACACACACAGAATTCATTTTGGGCACTGGAAAAAATATTTTATATAGATAGTTTTTTTTAATTTGTTTACACAAAAATGAAACACAGGAGAAACACATGAGTACACTCCCAGGACTGATGACAGGGAATAGAAAAAAGGATAAAATAAGGACATACTTGAAAACCAGGAAAACGTAGGGGGAAGTCTAGAAAGGGTTTAAATAGCTCAGGAGAAAGGAGACAGTAAGTAGTTAATGAAAAAAGGAGTATTGCAGGCAGGAAAGGAGCAAGGTCTGTGTGAGGTGGATAGCAGAGGGAACTCACAGCTCCTTTACCACCAGTAAAACAAACTAGGAAGGCAGCAAGGAGAGAAAGTTCCCCCCTCCAAAGGAAAGCAGAGAACAAACTTACAGAACGGCAGGAGCTTTGATAGTGTCTGTGGGAGGAGGGGCTGCTAGTACAGCTGTAGAGCAGGACGTAGGAAAGTGAAAGTAATTGGTTCCCTGCAAACCATGTGACCTCTCTCCTCCAAACATCACACACGGGCAGAGAGGGGAGGGGGAGTGTACAGCTAGATTCTCATGTCGTGCCGACCTGGCTTTTCATTACAGAGTGGCTGCCTCCAAGCACACAGGTAATGCTGTGCCTGCTGTTAGAGCAGCACAAGATGAATGTGTAATGAGCAAAAATGGAAGCCCCCATGACAAAATACAAACTAAAATAACTTATGCATGGATTTGTGGATTAACATTTTATTTGCCAGACAGTGTTTATGGATGTGTGTTTTTTATAAAAATGCAAAAAAAAAAAAAAAAGTTTAAAATGACGACAGATTCCCTTTAAGTAGTTTCTGCTAAAAAAAAAAAAATTGCCGTGCATCAAAAAATTTTAAGACTTAAATGTGCGTCGACGACATTTGGTCAAATTCGTCTATCCAAATAATTTGTAGGCTTTATCTGTTCAGGAAGATGCTGATTTTAAGTAACTGCAACCCATAACAACCAATCAGATATTTATTGTATTTTTGTGACTTACAGTACACTGATCAAAACGAATTGCTGCTGTTCTATATGTGGGGAACGGAAGCCGATCCACAATCTCAAAACTTTATTTTTCTCTTTTATAATTACTGTAAGTATGAAAAGCTTTTGTAAAAAGGCTGACTATTTTTTGAATATGGATATATTTACCATGTCATCCAAAATCAATTCAAAGTTGCCAGTAAAGCAACTGTAAAGCAGAATATTGATGTCAGTGTATAATTGTGTATATTTCTTACAGCATTTTGCAACTTGATTCACAACCCAAATGAATACCCCTAGAGAAAAAAGTAAAGCTGTTGCTAGCGATGTAAATATTGTATATTACGATGTAAAATATTATTTTATAATAAAGTGGTATTTCATTTTGCTTCTTATATGGTTTTATTGTTTTATTAGAGTTCAGTTATTGCTCATACAGATAATATGATACTATGACTATGCTCTATTTTCTTCTGCTTTTCACATCTAATTATTATGATCAGTCTTACTGGCATTAAAATAAAATGAATATCATTTTTGGGATCTCTAATTTGATACAATTCCCAACTATATATATTATTTTATTTGACAATGACTTTTCAGTAGTCACATTTCCTTGCTTGTAAAGACCTAAAAGAATCATAATTTAGATGATACATTTCACTGAAGTAATGGAGGGGCACAAAGCATATTAAAATCGCATCCATTGGTCTTTAAAGGGATACTGTCATGGGATACTGTCAAAATGAATCAGTTAATAGTGCTGCTCCAGCAGAATTCTGCACTGAAACCCATCTCTCAAAAGAGCAAACAGATATTTTATATTCAATTTTGATATCTGACATGGGGCTAGTCATATTGTCAATTTCCCAGCTGCCCCAAGTTATGTGACTTGTGCTCTGATAAACTTCAATCACTCTTTACTGCTGTACTGCAGGTTGGAGTGATATGACCCCCTCCCTTTTTCCCCCCAGCAGCCAAACAAAAGAACAATGGGAAGGTAACCAGATAACAGCTCCCTAACACAAGATAACAGCTGCCTGGTAGATCTAAGAACAACACTCAATAGTAAAAACCCATGTCCCACTGAGACACATTCAGTTACATTGAGAAGGAAAAACAGCAGCCTGCCAGAAAGCATTTCTCTCCTAAAGTGCAGGCACAAGTCACATGACCAGGGGCACCTGGGAAATTGACAAAATGTCTAGCCCCATATCAGATTTCAAAATTGAATATAAAAAAATCTGTTTGCTCTTTTGAGAAATGAATTTCAGTGCAGTGCGCTGGAGTAGCGCTAATAACTGATGCGTTTTCTGATGACAGTATCCCTTTAAATTAATCAAATAAAAAAATAAATACAAACTGAATTTAGACTGCTTGGCCAATACACATAGGAATATTTCTTTATTTAGAAAGAAAACGGAACATGAAAATAACAAATAAAATGACAGATAACTAACAAAACAAAACTAACAGAAAACGAATTATTGAGACGTATCTCCCAGATTCATGAGGTTGTGATGAACCTTCACCAAACTCACCCAAATCCTCCCATCAGTGGAGTGCCATTTCTCAAAGTCCTTTCATCTGTCCTTAAGGGCTTCTAATCCACCCCCTTCCATAGCAGAGTCACTAAGGAGCACTGGGGACTTAGTGAAGCTTATAAAGTGGCACCTTTTATATGCTTCCTCATTGCAACCCTGGCCTTTATCCTTACATTATCTTATGTGAGGATAGACCTCTACAATTATTGGTGGAAATTTCTATGCTTTTTCTATGAATAAGCAATGGTCATTCTAAATATTGTTTTACTAAATACACATTCCCCCTTGCACAAACCAGCGCTTATAATCAGCCTTAAGTATTGCGTGATTATGTTCCACTTAAATTATAATTTAACATCCACAGCAGCCACGAGCCTTTGCAGCGTTCCCTTTAAATACAACCCAGAATAGATCAGTAGAAACAATACAAATGTAACGACGACACTTTAATCAATTAAAGACGTTAATGATTCTTACTCTTATGTTCTTGCTACTCTCTTCCACTAGATGACACTGCTGTCTTGTTTCATGAGCATGCCGGCTGAAAACCAGTCACAGCTTGGGTTCCTTTTGAATTTATTTTAAATCACCATTTATTTATATAAGGTGTTAAACAAGTACCTTTATGTACTTTGAATAGCAGTCGTCATATTTTCACTGACTGCAATTAAGAGGTTACAATGTACAGTATCTGCCAACCCTAATAGCCACTGAAAGTAAAGCAAATAGACCCAATCTACACCCCTTAAATATTTCCTATTAAATACTGTACATTCATTGTTATATATCATCCATCTACTGATCCAACGGAACTTCCCTCTTATCACTGTATTGTTTGTAGGTTAGGCACTCAAAGAGCAATCCTCCAGGCAGTAGAATAAAAGAAGGTTTTATTGAAGCACAAGTGTGGATTACAGCCTTATGCGTTTCGTGTTATCGCAACACTTAGGGGCACATTTACTAAGCTCGTGTGAAGGATTGGAATGAAAAAAACATCAAATTTTGAAGTTTGTTTTTGGGTACTTCAACCATCGAATAGGCTACTTCGCCCTTCGACTACGACTTCAACTTTGATTCGAACGATTCGAACTAAAAATCGTTTGACTATTCAACCATTTGATAGTCGAAGAACTGTCTCTTTTTAAAAAAAAACTTTGACTACCTACTTCGGCACTTTAAACCTACCGAGCTTCAATATTAGCCTATGGGGACCTTCCCCATAAGGTTTTTAAGCTTTTTTTGATCGATGGAAAATCCTTTGTTGAAGTATTTGCGGTAAATCCTTCGGCTTCGATATTCGAAGTATTTTACTTCGAGGGTCGAATATTGAGGGTTAATTAACCCTCGATATTCGACCCTTAGTAAATGTGCCCTCTATGATATGAATCGTAGGCATCAAGATATTATTGGACTGAACGAAAAGTCGCAAGTAAAAACTACACGGTCAGACTGTCGAATGAAGATGCTGCGTTCGGCATTTACATCTGACAGTCATGTCGAGTCGGATGTAATGTCGTTTTTACCTTCAACTTTTCTTCGCTGGGCGTCGATCTGACGAAAAACGCTTGTGGAGTCCAGCCCTTACACACAAGCATTTGTTTCACTGTTTCCCTACTGTTTATCCTTCTTGCATTCCACCACCGGGGACCGCAGCAGCAAACACAGTCTATGCTTTCTGATTGGGCTGTACTCATTGAGGCCACATGTAATGTGAAACACAAGAAGGATTTATCACAGGGGTGCTCTGCTCAGGAACAAACACCTGTGTGTAAGTTCCCTTAGGACTCCTACAGATGAGCGTTTTCCTTACTTTCCCCCGTGGTGGATTTTTCGTGTGTTCCACTGCAGGGGAGTGATTCTCAATGAGTTTGTACTCAGCAGTGGCAGAACTACCGGGGGAGCAGGGGGCCCGCACCCCCTCAGGGCCCCCCGGCACCACTAACAAAAGCGGCCGTAGGGAGGGGGGCGCGTCGCGCACCAGGGCCCACCCCCCTCTAGGATCGCTACTGGTACTCAGGGAAGCCCTGAATGACATTTTCTGTGGCAGATTGAGTACAAACTCATTGAAAAGAAAAAGCTGCAATTCTTCATGCAGTTCTCTGGGTGGAACACAAAAGATCCACCACAAGAAACCATATAAAGAAGTGCTCGTGTGTCTGAGCTTTTGTATTACTTTACTTGCAACAAAGGCAAATAGACTACCATGTACTGTATCTCCAGAGCACATACAGCACTTTATAATCCCACTGGCATCCCTTATATGTGCTGCTGGGCTTCTGCCTCTCCTGCTAGTGTTTCAGTCTGGCAGCTCAGTGATTCAGGATGATTCAGAACTGTTATAATTTGCTACATTTAGGGGCAGATTTATCAAGGGTCGAATTGAAAATTCATATTTTAAATTCAAATTTTGAGTTTATTTTATTGTAATTTCGACAAGGGAATAGTCCAAATTCGATTTGAATTTAAAAAAAATGTAAATTAAAAAAAAGTACTGTCCCTTTAAGCAGGCTTGAACTGGCAATCTGTGGGTTCTGGAAAATGCCAGAGGGGCTGCTATAATGTGCCATAGAAAGTCAGTATTTAGTGGGCTGGTGAGGGCTGATTGGGTCTCTGTGTACCTGAAATGCCAGGGCCTATTTTCATTCTCTGTCCGGACCTGCCTTTAAGAATTAAAATTCGACTATTCGCTATCTAAAACCTGCCGAATTGGTGTTTTAGCCTATGGGGGACCTCCTACAATTAATTTGGAGTCATTTGGAGGACTTTTGAAATAAAAAAAATTTGGGTGAAAAAACTCAAATTCGATTCAAATTTGCAGCTCGATCCTATTCCCCGATTTGTTTTTTTTTTTTTTTTTTAAAAAAAAACGTTTATTTAAAATAAATTTTGATTGGTTGGTTTATTTTGAATTTCTTGTTGATGGGAGTTGATGGAAGTTTTTAGAAATCCCCCTAAACTAGAAATTCGACTCTTGATAAATCTGTCCCTTAGTTGATACATTTCTCAGCAGCATCTGTGGAATATTGGCAACTATTGTATCAGTTCTAACAGCTGCCTTTAATGATACTCAAGGATCCAGGCCAATAGCTTATCAGAGAAGGGAGCTTGATTGATTAGTTGCACCAATAGAATTCATTTGCATTCTACATCACCAGGAGAATTCTGCTGACCATAACATTTACTTATTCGCCACCAAACCTAATTATCATTTTATATTTTTTAAAATTTCAGTGGTTACTTATCATTCTGCATAATAAAGATAGGTATGTTTGCTTGTTATATGCTTACTCATTATATGCTTAAAGGAGATCTAAACCCTAAAAATTAATATGGCTAAAATGCCATATTTTATATACTGAACTTATTGCACCAGCCTAAAGTTCCAGCTTCTCAATAGCAGCAATGATACAGGACTTTAAACTTGTCACATGAGGTCACCATCTTGGAAAGTGTCTGTGACACTCACATGCTCAGTGGGCTCTGAGCAGCTGTTGAGAAGCTAAGCTTAGGGGTCGTTGCTAAATATCCAGCAGAAAATGAGGTTTGTAATATAAGCTGATGCTACAGGGCTGAATATTAAATTCTGATGATAATTGCACTGGTTTCTGTGCTGTCATATAGTAATTATCTGTATTAATTACTATTTAGCCTTATATTGTGACATTTATATTCTATGTATTCTATGGTCCATAAGCTCAGTGACAGTAGCATGTTCAGTGAATCAGCAGAAAAGAACATGGGGAGCTACTAGGTTTGCCAAAATACCTGCCAAGGCCTGGGCTGGTATTATAAATTTACCGGCAACGTAGCTGCCAGTAAAGTGGTAATACCCTTAACAAAAGCCCTTGGCCCTCCGCTTGAAACATACTTTTTTTCCGCCTTCTGGCCATTGCATGATGTGGCTCCACCCCTTTTGCATCATGACCTGCCCCTTTTGTTCCCACCCCCACCACCGGCTGGTAAAACTTTTCTAAAAAGGTGGCAACCCTAGAAGCTACTGGGGCATCTTTAGAAACACAGATCTATATTGTTAAATCACTGTGGTTGCTTTGGGCTGGTACAGAAGCACAAAACATAATATACAACATTTCTAGCCTACTTCTTTAGTTAAATGAACAGTAACACCAAAAAATGTAAGTGTTTTAAAGTAATGAAAATATCATGTATTGTTGCCCTGCTCAAGTAAAACTGACGTGTTTGCTTCAGAAACACTACTATAGTTCATATAAACAAGCTTCTGTGTAGCACTGGCGGAAATTGAAAAAAGACTATATGGCACAGGTTAAACAACAGATGACACCATTATGTTCTACAGAGCTTATCTGTTATCTGCTGTGTAACCTGAACCTTTTCTCCTTTGAATGGCTGCCCCCATTGCTACACAGCAGCTTATTTACTGTATATAAACAATAGTAGTGTTTCTGAAGCAAACACACCAGTTTTACCAGTGCAGAGCAACACTACATTATATTTATATTACTTTAAAACAATTTCATTTTTTGATGTTACTGCTACTTTGGGCTTTAGTTTTCCTTAAATCAGTTCTTAGCATATAACAGATCATTACTGAAGGTTTTAGACTGAACGCTCAAATAAATATATATAATTACTCAAATCCTTTTTCCCAGAATATGATTTTATTGGGGAGCAATGTTTTAGACAGCGCTCAATGCTGCTGATTTCCAAATCCTTCCCTGCCTCCTAATCATCCAATAATGGTGCACATTTCAGACCTTGGAGGATCCTTCTTAATGGACTGGAGTTGTAGCTAGTGATGGGCGAATAAATTCGCCAGGCATGGATTTGCTGTGAATTTCCATATTTGCAAAACTGTGGTGAAAATTTGCCACAACAAAAAAATTTGTTGCGCGTCAGAATTGTCTCGCTCGTAAAATTGTTATGCGTCAAAATTATTCGGACTCCTATTGACTTGAATGAATTTGGACAAAATAGTAGCGCTGTTAAAAATTGAAGCCCATAAAAATTATTTTGATGCCCATTGATTTCAATGTGTTCCGTATTCGCAGTTTCGCAAATTTTTCGGTGAAGCGAAAAGTCACAGATTCGCCCATCACTAGTTGTAGCCAAAATTCTACCTATTTTGCTTAATACAAGAAAATGTATCTCCTCTTCAGTCAAAATTCTCTTTCTCGCAATGTTAATCAACTGGCATTTGCTACAGTTTCAGTAGACAGAACAAACAGTATAGACTGTGGTATGAGACAGATACAGGTATAGGATTGGCTATCTGGAAACCCCTTATCCATACATTTTCAAATTATGGGAAGACCATCTTCCATGAACTCCATTTTAAACAAGTAATTCATATTTGTAAAAATGATTTGCTTTTTCTCTGTAATAATAAAACAGTACATTGTACTTGAGCCCAGCTAAGATATAATTATTTATTATTACATTTTCCCGAAAATTTGCTTTGCAGGAAAAAATCTGATTTTCACATTTTTTTCTGATTTTTCGACCGATGTTCATGATTTTTTTCAGATTTTTCACCCTGATTTTCCCCAAAAATTCGGGGTATTGCACAAAACCCAGCGCACATCAAAAAATCATTGGGACTTCTCCCATTGACTTCTATGCAACCTCGACAGGTCTGAGATGCCGGATTTTCTGATTTGGACTTTTCCATCTTCAGGGTTTAATAAATTCCAAAAAATTTGTGATTAAAAAAAAAAATACATTTGCATGTGGAGTTTAGTAAATACCCCCTTAAAATATGGTGACCCTAATTAAAGAAAGACCCCTTATCCGAAAACTCTGGGTCCCGAGCATTTTGGATAACAGGCCTGTTGTCAAGACCGCCAGGAGCGCGAGGAGTCGCGTCCGCTCCTGTACTATCTGTACAAGTTGGGGCGCTGCATCAAGAAAAACTTTCATTCTTCATCATCCCCTGTCCTTCTACTCCAGTAATATTGGGTCTTCCGTGGTTACGTCTGCATAACCCCACCATAGACTGGTCCACTGGGCAGATCTCTCGTTGGAGTTTATTTTGCCTGCAACATTGCCTTCCGCCAAAACCCCTCGAGAAGGTGAATGTCTCCACTACGGAACTAAAGACTTTGCCCTCCACTTACTTACTTACTTTCCGATGTGTTTTGTAAAAAGTCTGCAGAGTTCCTTCCCCCACATAGCTCCTACGACTGTCCGGTTGAACTCCTGCCAGGAGCCATGCCCCCCAGAGGGCGCACTTACCCTCTCTCTCCTGCAGAGACTACCGCTATGAAGGAGTATATCCAAGAAAATCTCCAGCGGGGGTTTATCCGCCCTTCTACCTCTCCTGCAGGGGCTGGGTTCTTCTTCGTGGAGAAGAAGGACGGGGGCCTTCGGCCTTGTATAGACTATCGGGGCCTGAATAAGATCACCGTGAAAAACAGGTACCCCCTGCCCCTGATTGCCGAGCTCTTCGACCAGCTGAAAGGGGCAAAGATTTTCTCCAAGTTGGATCTTCGGGGGGCCTACAACCTCATTCGCATCCGGGAGGGTGACGAATGGAAGACGGCATTCAACACTCGGGATGGGCACTATGAATATCTTGTTATGCCCTTCGGCCTATGCAATGCCCCTGCCCTCTTCCAGGAGTTTGTTAATGATGTCTTCCGAGATCTCTTAGGAAGGTTCGTAGTCGTATATTTGGACGACATCCTGATCTTCTCCAAGGACCTTGAAAGTCATGGCTCCCAGGTGAAGGAGGTACTCTCTCGTCTGAGGAAGAACTCTCTCTTCGCCAAGTTGGAGAAGTGTGTCTTCGAGGTATCCAAGACACCCCACTGATGGAAAATTGCACCCCTGTGCGTATTTCTCCAAGAAGTTCTCATCCGCAGAGCAGAACTATGATGTCGGAAATCGAGAACTCTTGGCAGTCAAGCTTGCCCTTGAAGAATGGCGTCACCTCCTGGAGGGCTCTAAAATTCCTGTCCAGATTTACACAGATCACAAGAATCTGGAGTTTATACAGTCTCTCAAGAGGCTAAATCCCAGACATGCCAGGTGGGCCCTTTTCTTTTCCCGATTTAACTTTGTTTTGACTTATCGCCCAGGTTCCAAGAATCGGAAGGCCGACGCCTTGTCTCGTAGCTTCACTCCGGTGGACCATGACCCTGAGAGGCAGGAACCAATCATTCCACCAGTCAAGATCATTGCCTCTCTGTATCCCCAATTTGCCGACCAGATCCTGGCTGGGCAGTCCTCGGCTCCTCAAAATACTCCGATTGGCATGACCTTCGTCCCTCCGGAACTTCGCCTGGCCATCCTGCAACAAACCCACTGCTCCAGGCAAGCAGGACATCCTGGTCCAGCCAAGACCCTTGAACTCTTGAGGCGCCTAGTCTGGTGGCCTGATATCCGCAAGGATGTAAAGGACTTTGTGGCGGCTTGTAATGTCTGTGCCACTTCTAAGCCTAGCCATTCCCGCCCCAGCGGGTTGTTACAGCCTTTGCCGGTTCCCTCTCGTCCGTGGACGCACCTCTCTATGGACTTTATTGTCGAACTTCCTCCCTCCGGTGGGAATACTGTGATCTGGGTTGTCATAGACCGCTTCAGCAAAATGGCCCATTTCATCCCTTTGAGAAAGTTACCCTCTGCGGTGGAATTATCCCAACTCTTTATTAAGTACATCTTCCGCCTGCATGGTTTCCCGGTGGAGATCGTCTCCGACAGAGGCACCCAGTTCACCGCCAAGTTCTGGCGTTCCCTATGTAAAGACTTGGGAATAACCCTTCAATTTTCGTCCGCCTACCACCCGCAGACGAATGGGGCAGCTGAACGTGTGAACCAAGCCTTAGAACAGTTCCTGAGGAACCACGTGTCTCTTTGCCAGGACGATTGGTCTGACCTCCTCCCGTGGGCGGAGTTTGCTCATAATAATGCGTCATTCCTCCACAGGAAGGTCTCCATTTATGGCGGTGTATGGACAGCACCCTCAAGCCTTTCCTCAGGACTTCGTGTTGTCAGATGTCCCGGCTGCAGATGATCTGGCAGCCCATATGTCTGCTATTTGTCAAGTCTAACCTGGAGAAGAGTGCTCTAGTCCACAAGACTTTCGCGGATCGCCGTAGAAGGCCCTCTCCTCCCTACAAGGTGGGTGATTGTGTCTGGCTCTCTTCCAGGAATATTCGCTTGAAGGTGCCATCTCCCAAGTTGGGTCCGAAGTTCCTGGGTCCGTTCCCCATCTTGGAGATAATTAACCCTGTAGCCATCAGACTTCAACTCCCACCAGAGATGAGAATCCCCAACGTGTTCCACGTCTCCCTGGTGAAGCCCACCGTCTCCAACCGTTTCTCTGGTGTCCAATCTCCTCCTCCTGCCATCTCTGTGGAGGGTCAACAAGAATTCGAGGTGGAGAGAATCCTTGATTCCAGAATCTCCAGAGGGTCCCTTCAATACCTCATCCATTGGAAGGGCTTTGGCCCCAAAGAATGCTCTTGGGAGGGACACCGTCATGTGCATGCTCCTCGTTTGGTAAGAGACTTCCACTCCAAGTTTCCCCAGAAACCAAGTCCCGGTGGTCCTGAGGCCCCCCGTGAGGGGGGGGGTACTGTCAGGACCGCCGGGAGCGCGAGGAGTCGCGTCCGCTCCCGGCGGCGAAGAATCCAAGATGGCGGCGCCCAGGCAACCCACGTGGGTTCCGACGCCGGCGCAGTGACGCCAGCACCGCGCGCTGGTCGCAGGCGCGCTGACGCTGGCGCAAGGGCGCCAAATTCAAACATAAAAGGACGCCTGAGGCGCCAAGATGGCGCCCGAAAATAGGATTCCGTTTCCTAAAAGTTTCCTGGGTTCCCTTACTGTTTTCCCTGCTTATATCTGCCTGATTCCTTGTTGTGACCCCTTGCCTGGACCTGGACTTCGCTGATACTCTGCCTGCTATAGACCCCTGCCTGAACTTGGACTTTGTTTGTATTCCGCCTGCCTTTTGACCTGTGCCTGGACCTTGTTTATTCTCTGACGTACCCCTGGATACCACGACCCTGATCCCTCCTGAGGGGCTTCCTCCTAGATCCGGACTACTCCCCAGAGGGGGCTCCCGGCTCCCTGACACCTGTACTACTTTCAAAAACAATTCCATTTACAACTTTATAAACATGACAGTTAATAAGGAATGTATATTTCAAAGTTGCTTATAGTTATATTTCTTTCATTAGGCAAATATATAAAAAAAAAATAGCAAAAGTAGCAGAACTCCTTATAAAATGGAATGCTTAGCTTAGCTACTTAAGTTGTGGGAACATATATGAGCATGAGTCTGGGATTTCATATAATCATGCTTGGTGGGAATTTCTGATTTGTGGAAAATTGTATGTCATAAAACTGCCTAAAATAATTCTCAGCAAAGTGATTATATCATCAATAGAAATTCATTGGGTTGATAAATCATCATCTAGGGATGAATGCAGCATAATTCTCCCAGATTTCCCCTCAGTACTGGCAGCAATGTAGCATTTAATTGAAGAGTGGAGACATCATTTACTAGAATATATTGCAATTATTTTAGGGAAACTCTAATATATATCAATAACTTTGTAACAGCTTAGGATATATTTCTCCCTTTTACTATTCCTGACACCAGACATATTTAAATGTAGCAATATATCAGGCCATTGGGCTTGTACTCATTGTTACATATTTGCTTCTTAAGTTGAGTTTGATGTTTCCAGTCAGTGATTTGTAGCAGGTCAATGTGGTGAAAAGGGGTAATAGGAATGTTGGAGCAGTTGCAGTCTAAGGAATAGGTTTCCATTAATCAGTCATTAGATGTGAATAAACTTGCTCAGTTTAGGTACTCAGTGGCTCAGAGACAGCATTTCAGTGAAACCAGTTTTGAGAAAATTGTGTTGCTTAAAGTGCACATTGGCTCTCCCTTAACATTCACATCAATAGTTGTTATGTCTCTTCTTTAGATTTCACCTGCAGAATAGTGGGAATATGCTTGGTGCCTGAATAGCCAACTGATGTGCTGTGAAGTTTTAAAGGAATTGTTCAGTGTAAAAATAAAAACTGGGTAAATAGATAGGCTGTGCAACATAAAAAATGTTTCTAATATAGTTAGTTAGCCAAAAATGTAATGTATTAAGGCTGGAGTGATTTCATGTATAACTTGTCAGTCAGACACTACTTCCTGCTTTTCAGCTCTCTTGGTTTACACTGACTGGTTACCCTGGTTACCAGGCAGTAACCAATCAGAGACTTGAGGGGGTGCCACATGGATCATATCTATTGCTTTTGAATCTGAGCTGAATGCTGAGGATCAATTACAAACTCACTGAACAGAAATGTACCATGTGGCCCCCCTTCAAGTCGCTGACTAACTCAGAGTTATAGAGCTGAAAAGCAGGAAGTTGGATTCTGGCTGTTTTATTAGACATCCAGTCACTCCAGCCTTTATATATTACATTTTTGCCTAACTAACTATATTAGAAACATTTTTTATTTTGCACAGCCTATGTATTTATCCAGTTTTTCTTTTCACACTGAACTATTCCTTTAATCCTTAAACACATTATTAACAGTTTTGTATTTGAGTAGCTAGTAGCATAATATTTGTGTTTGTAAGGAGGTGAAATATATATATATTTTAAAAATTAAAACTATATATATATATATATATATATATACACACATATAGTTTTAATTTTTAAAATGCAAATAGTTGGGCAATATTACAGTTTAGCCAGCAGGTGGATCCAACCCCCTAAGATTGGCCTGTGGGGGAATACCCCTACAAAACCTATTTATGGAAGTGCAGGAGTTACATACTTCCTCTTTGGCCTTGGATCATCAACAGGCATGACAGAAGACCATGTGGCCAGACCAGGTGGAAGACTGCAACCTTCAGGGATAGTAAGTGAATAGTAGTTTGGTGTGAGTTCACTATAGGAGTGAGAGGTAGAGAAGGTAGTCAGCAAAGACAGTCTGTCAACAAGGAGTAAGTATTTTGGGGTAGAGCCC
This sequence comes from Xenopus petersii, assembly GCA_038501925.1. Lineage (NCBI taxonomy): Eukaryota > Metazoa > Chordata > Amphibia > Anura > Pipidae > Xenopus > Xenopus petersii. Next base: position 169,094,481 of record CM076673.1, read on the forward strand.
GGAGCAATTTTGCACCAGTTAGGGAATCTGAGAGTTCAGGTATAGGTTAGTGTGGACTTATGGGAGCTATAATGAGGTAGCCCAATAAAAAGCTTTGGCACTGTATGTTGGATAAACAAGGGGAGACACTTGAGTAGGACAGGAGTCCCATAAACAGCTAATGGCACTCTGCTAGTGCACTTCCACAGGCTTTGTGAGAAGAATGATGTGTGAGAGATGTAGAGAAGCTTTGGAGAAGTGTTCATTGTATAGCTATCTTGCTTGATTCACTGATTGAACACTGATCTGTAACCTGCCCCTATAAGAAGCTGATCCCAATAAAATTTTGTCCTGTTTCATCACATCACTGTGTGCCATGTCTACTCCTTGTAGCAAAAGGGAGTGCTACTGTAATGGGTGTCTACCAACCAGGGGTAGCAACTATGTGTTGGCAAAAGAGAATATCATAACATACTGTAACTCTATTGGGCATATTCATCAAAGAGCTAGGACTTTAAACATGCAAATGCTTTGTTATGCACTTCCCTGAATTGGCTCTTTCATTCATTTCACTGTAAGGAGCATGAATTAAAGGGACTGTTCACCTTCAGGTTAACATTTAGTATATTATAGACTGGCCTATTCTTCGCAAGTTTTTAATTGGTCTTCATCATTTATTTATTTTTATTTTTTTAAAGGAAAACTTATTTGTTATTATTCAAAATTATACAGTGAATCAGAAAGAAAGAAAAAAAAAATCACGAGTTCAGGTGTGCAGCAGATAAAGTGTGTTATATAGTACATACGATTTTGGTCATTGAATTGAGTCTAGAGAGCAAATTGCGAGTCAGGTTTAATTAGGTATGGAGGTCTATTAATTCCAATGTTGGTCTCAAAGGGCAGTGGCAATCCTGACTGAGTGAAGGTTACTGATGCTCACAGTCCAGTTTCCCACCGGGGCTCCAGATTTTATCAATTTTTTTGTAACTACCTCTGGCCTCATAAGTAAGCTTAATGAGGGGGATAGCGGAGTTAACTAGGCTGATCCAGGAGTCTCTGGTAGGTGGTTTAGGGCCCATCCAGTTTAGTATCACACTTTTTTTGATGTAGAATAGTAGCGCTCTGGTCCTCAAGTGGGCCTGGTTGCTGGTGAGACCATCGTCTAGGATTCCTAGTAAACAGAATGAGTGAGACCCACTACGTGGGGTCCCAGCTCTGTGGCCAAAGTTTGGATTATTTGTGTCCAGCAGGAGGCTATGGTCGGGCATTCCCATAGCATGTGGTCGAAATTGGCTTGTTGGGTGTTACATCGAGGGCAATGGTTGTGGGGGTTTCCCCCATGCGCTTAAGCTTAACTGGGGTTACATGTAGTTGATGAAAGCGTTTGTAGTGTATTAGTCTGTCTCGGTAACTGAGTAATTGAGGTAAGAGGTTTATACATATGCCCAGTGGCTTCATCCCAGTCGTCCTGGGATCATCATTTATTTTTTTATTATTTAATTATTTGCCTTCTGACTCTTTTCAGCTTTACTGACCCTAGCAGCCCTCATCTATGTACTGGAACTCATGATAAAACACATGTATAGAAGAGCTCTTGAACTAGACCTGGCAATAGTGCACCACAGCAAAATTTCGCAGCTATATATATACAGTAGAGATATATATATATATAATTAAGCAAAAAGAAGTCCGCACTCATAGGTCTTTAGTGATGAAAGAAAACGTGGGTTTATTCAACGTTTCGGCTCTTAGACTCGAGTCGTCATTCCTGATGACGGCTCGAGTCTAAAAGCCGAAACGTTGAATATGAGTGCTATGAGTGCTGACTTCTTTTTGCTTTAGTGATATTGATGTATGTACCGGCACCTGGGCATTCCCATAGTTCTTTGAGTGCACCTATCCAGTAGTTTTGTTTATATATATATATATATATATATATATATATATATATATATATATATACAAGTCAATATTGGTCCATGAGAAGGTCGAGGCCTGGGTACCAGTTGAGTATAGATAATTCGTATTTCACCAAATAACAGCACTCCAAGGAAGTAGATAACGCCAAAAAGATTAGTAATATGCCAGGTTTATTAGTTCCAACGTTTCGGCTCCATGTTGGAGCCTTCGTCGAGCCTTCCCTGACGAAGGCTCCAACATGGAGCCGAAACGTTGGAACTAATAAACCTGGCATATTACTAATCTTTTTGGCGTTATCTACTTCCTTGGAGTGCTGTTATTTGGTGAAATACGAATTATATATATATATATATATATATATATATATATATATATATATATATATATATAACGAAAAAATACTGCACTCAACAGGCTCAGTTAGAGTAACTGATTTTAATAGAAAAACAAAAGAAAGTCCAACGTTTCGATCACATCATAGTGATCTTCCTCAGGGCTAAAAACTAGTTCTCTGAGTGCACCTATCCAGTAGTTTTGTTTATATATATATATATAATAAAACTATAAATATATATATATTAATAGAAAAAAGAAAGTCCAACGTTTCGATCACATCATAGTGATCTTCCTCAGGGCTAAAAACTAGTTTTTTTCCCTGAGGAAGATCACTATGTTGTGATCGAAATGTTGGACTTTCTTTTGTTTTTCTATTAAAATCAGTTACTCTAACTGAGCCTGTTGAGTGCTGTATTTTTTCACTATTTTGTACACATTTTACCTGCACCCAGGCATGCTGTGTTTTTGTTTGGTGATTGCTCCTCCATGTTCCATATATTTATATATATACTTTGAATACAAATCAAATGAATATGGCACTGTCAAGATTTTTAAAAAAGGAAATTATTTTATTATAGGATCAACGTTTTGGCTACAGCAAGATCTTTATCAAGGTCTTGATAAAGGTTTGGAACCAAATGTTGATCCTAATATAAAGTAAATTATTTTTTGAAAACATTTTCCTCTCAGGTGTAGGCCCCATTATCCCTTCATTGCCAAGGTCACTGTCCATTCTTCACTTGATTTTAGAATTGTGAAATACTCTTCAATATACAGTATATTAATTGAGAGAAAAAAGGAGAGAGAAAAAGGTTCCCTATGTAATGCTAAATTGCCTTGGAACTGCCCCGATGCAGAACCTAAAGAACAGGGAGTGAAGTGTAAATGCAGACAGAGTAAACTAATTCCCTGTTAAGAAGTTGCTGGACAGGAAGGCAAGAAGTCTTTCTTTGTGGGGTTTTAATGGCTAATTCAGTGAATCATTAATAATTCAGTAAAATGTTATCCTTTTTACTTCATATTAATGATAGTAAATAACACCTGTAACTACTAGTAGAATAAAAAAACAAAAAAAGTTCAATGGCAATTAGAATAAAAGTAACTCATTAATTCACAGCCACACAACAATCACCAAAAATATAATCATTTTGGGATTCTAAACTTCCCTCAGTCCGGATAAAGCAAATTTGAACTGTATACCCCTGCCAACACTGTCCAACACTTCTCTGTGAAGAAAGCTAGTGTTTCTTTAATTAAAAAATTTAATTGAATATATTGTGCTCATGATCCCCAAATTTATAAGGGGATCATGAACTTACTGCATTGTGCAAAGTGCCATTTCAGACACGACCACCATGTTTTTGCATGCATCCCCCCCATAATTCCAGCATCCTTGTGGTTCCCAAGGGGAGTTGCACCTGACATAATTGTGGCGGATGCATGAAAATTACCATAGTTACCATAGTTGTATTGACACTTTGAGATGAAATAGAACATCTGGTTGGCAACATTTCTGACATTCACATGAGAGTGATGTGTGCTTCTGATTTTTACCCCAAAATTTAGGTAGTGCCTAAGCCAAAATATTTGTCCCTTTGTTAAATGGCCCAGTGATCTCTTTTTACTTGTTTTACAAACATAAATCATAGACTATATGCACTCCTCCCAGAATATGAATACAATAAAAAGTGACACAACAAACTACAGTTTGTGCCCAAAAATGAGTCACAAACACAATACACCGAGGCATACTTATCAAGAGTCGAATTTCGAATTGAAAAACGTCAAAATTCAAATTCAAAAAGACCAACCGAAATTAAATAGAAGGTTTTTTTGGTCAAATAGGTCTGTTTTCGATTGAATAGGTCCATATTCGGCCGAATTCGAATCATATGAATCGAAGGAATAGCGAATTTGATCCAATTCGATTCAAAGTTTTTTTGGGGAAAAACTTTGAATCGAATTGGATCAAATTCAATGTCCACCAATTGACTTCAAATAGGTTCTAGGAGGTCCCCCATAGGCTAAAACAGCATTTCAGCAGGTTTTAGATGGCGAATGGTTAAAGTTGAATTTCTAATGAGACGGTACATGACAACTTTCAATAATTGAATTTTCTAATTTTTTTTCAAATTCGAATCGAATTTCGACTCTTCCCTAGTCGAAGTACACAAAAATAGCTTGGAATTCGAATTCTTTTCATTCGAAAAAAAAACAACTTTTTAACTAATGGCACCACATTAGGAATTCGCCAGTCTCTTGTGGTATAGTTTTCTCAAAATGTCCTCCTCCTTGTCAATCATTTTGTGATGTTTAAAGTTATTCATTTAGGTCTGTAAAAAGGAAGCCTTGATAAGCTCTTTCCTCAATGATGTGCATGCTCTTCTGCGTCATTATTTTACTATTTACAAATTAAAAAAACCATTTGGGATATTTTCGTTTTCAGCTTTTGTTTGCCTCGTTGCTTTTTTAAATGCTTGATCGGGCTAAGATTTCAGCTGACACAGCTAACTTGAATGCCTTAAATTCACTTTATTTTATCATCTTCACCGCTAACCTTTCTACTACACCGTAAAATTTTACTTTGCTTCATCTTTCAATGTTTTTTATGGAAAAATACAATGTTAAGTCTCATTTTAAATTCTTTCCTTAACCTCCTGTGTTTTATTCCACTGTTCAAGTCTAATGCTACAGTTTGTATGTGTACAATTCAAGGTATTAGTCTCTCCATTTTACTGTGGTCTTTGCACCAAAACTTCAAGGAGACTGTTATAATCACTATTCCCCAAACGTTAACTAAAAAAAGTTCTGGAGATGAAATACAGGAGACAAAAAGGTTGATCTTTTACCACAACTATTTAGCTGTTGCACTGGTTTCTAATAGTTGTTTGTTTTTAAGTAGCCTTTAAGGATTGCACTTAAAGGGGTAGTTCACCCTCAAGTTAACTTTTAGTTTGTTATAAAATGGCCAATTCTAGGCAACTTTTCAAACGGTCTGCATTATTGACTTTTTATAGTTTTTGAATGATTTGCCTTTTTGTCCGGACTCTTTTCAGCTTTCAAAAGGGGGTCACTGACCCCATCTAAAAACAAATGCTCTATAAGGCTACAAATGTATAATTATTAATACTTTTTATTGCTCATCTTTATATTCAGGCCCTCTCCTATTCATATTCCAGTCTCTTATTCAAATCAATGCATGGTTGCCCGGGTAATATGGAGCATAGCAACCAGATGGCTAAAACTGCAAACTGGACTCAAAAACTACAAATAATAAAAAATGAAAACCTATTGCAAATTGTCTCAGAGTGTCACTCTCTACATCATACTATGGCGCAAATTCACTAAGCGCTGAAGCGCCGAACGTTTGGCATTTTCCGTTACTGCGCAAATTCACTAACGAACGCTGGCGTAGTTTCGCTAGTGTTACTTCGCACCCTTACGCCAGGCGTATTTTCGCTAGCGACGTAACTACGCAAATTCACTAACTTGCGCAGTGTACTGAACTCTACCTTTTACGCTAGACTTCCTTCGCCACCTCAGACCTGGCGAAGCGCAATAGAGTAGATTGGGATTGTTTCAAAAAAAGTCACATTTTTTTCTAAGTCCCAAAAAACGCTGGCGTGTTTTCTACATGATGGGTGATAGGCTGAAAAAGATCGAAAATATTTTTGGGGCTCCCCTCCTCCCCCCCTACATTTCCTGACTCATGGCAACTTACCTAGACAGTGGGCACATGTGTAGGGCAAAATAAAATTTTTATTTGCTGATTTGAAGGTTTTCTAGGCATTTGTAGTGCTAATATGTGTTCCTCCATTGAAATTTGAATTTCGCGCCGTATGCAAATTAGCCTTCGCTAGCGTAACTTCGCTTTACATAGCGAATCAACGCTAGCGCAACTTTGCAACCTTACGCTACACCTGTGCGCAACTTCGGATTTTAGTGAATTTGCGGAGCGCTGGCGAAACTACGCCTGGCGAAGTGCGGCGAATTTGCGCCTGGGTAACTTCGCTTCTTAGTGAATTTGCCCCTAAGAGTTCATTTAAAGTTGACCAACCCCATTAAGGCCTTATTAAACAGAACGTATTATAGCACTGACTTCAAACCAAAAATAAAAAAGCATTAACCCTTATTGTTAGGAATATTGTTGGTAATTAAACAGGTAGGAGCCATTGTGCTGTTTAACAACCGTTTTAATAAAGAAAAAACCAGTACACTCAGCAGGCAGAAAACTTGTAAAACAGACAGAAGGTCAAGGGTGGGCAGCAAACAAACTTAACCAGGAACAGGTCGAAGTTTGGGACAAGTAGAGGACTTGTGGGAGACGTAACCAAGGGAATGTGGATTTGGAGGCAGCTGCACAGAAGATAATCTGCAGGCACACTGATTCCGGTGGCTCAAGCAAGAGGAACAATGTCAGGAATACAACAGGTCCCTGGTTTGAAACCAGGGAGGTCCTAGCACTTATTAGGATTTATAGGTGGATAATAATAATAAGTGTCATGACCAGGGAAGACATGACCCATATTAGGATTTTTAGGTGGAGACATGCAAAGTACTCCTTAATATCACTGTGGTCAACTGTGCATCCAGAACCACAGGTTTAAAGGTTGTGTTTAAATACTGTGTATACATGAAAACCTGCCAGTGCATTATGTGCATATAAAAATATGTGTTTGGGGGTGATTCTGGCAGGGACCATTAGGACACGCCCACACCTCATTTGAAATATGAACAGGGATCAATCAACATCTAATAAAGGGGCTATTTTTAAAGAAAATAATAATTTGTAACCCCTAGTAAAAACAGCACTATGTATTATTCATTATTGCCTACAAAATTCGATTTTTTTTTAAAAATTCTACAGTATATGCCTCCTTTAATAGCACTGATACAGGCCTAATTTGGTAATGTTAATGTGACAGTGGGATGTTCATAACGCAAAGGAGTTTGTGCAAAGTATTGTGGTCACAGAAGAGTGTTAAATATGATGAAGCCAGACATACAATACCTCGAATAAGGAGTCACACTAGACAAATGTATTATTGAAATGTTTTAATTTATTCTTCAGTAAAAGGATAATTTAAAAGCTGATGATAACCCACCTTTTCCTACATACAATATAGCTACTCTTATCCTAATCTCGTGTTTAGTGCAAGATGCTGCAGCTAAGGAGACAGCCACAAATTTAGCCTTTGTCAGTTAAATGTAAACTTGCATGCTCCACGGATTACATTGCATTCTGATAATTGGCAAGCCAATGTCCCTTTAAAATGATGAAAATCCTTCCCAGCACTCGTATATCACGAACTCACTTCATTATAATGTGGTTATGTGTGAGAATGTACTTAAACATAGTTAAAAATCACATTAATAATTTATTTATATGTATCTGCAATGTCCATATCACACAAAAACACTGCTCTGTAGTACCGTAAAAGATCTGTGACTTGGCCATCTTAATTCCTTTCAGTATATGGCTATAGGATTTATGGTAGCTGTTCTGCAGCCTGATGTTCCATTTCCCTATTTTAAATTAGGTAGAGACAACTCTTGTTTTAATATGCTCTAGTTTAGAATAGAGTTATGGCATGGAGGTCTTGTACAGCTTTATTCTACTGCATTTACTTTTTATAAGTCCTTACACTCTGGCATATTCTAATGTAACTAATGTAGCCCAGGGCGTGCTGTGCATTTTGCAGTTTAAATAAACTGTTTTGTACATGAAATTAGGATTACATATTTGTCATCCTCTAAAAAATGAGAATATGTTCTTGAATTGTTAAAATGCAAGTGGCACATGATCTTTAAACAGCATTTGATTTGAAGTTGTCCCTTGACACCCCTCAGACAAAAGACATAGATAGGTAAAGAAGAAGAAAGAAGAAGTATGGAAAGTTAATTTCAAATGACCTGAGTACACATTACAATAAGGCCCTCTTCTCTTAATATTCCAGTTCAGACATCTCCATTGTTGCTAGTTGTTAACACCAAACTGAAAAGTTACTGTATAACAATGCAAATTATTAAAAAAAGAAAAAACTCAAAAGTAAACAGTCTTATAATGCCCCTGTCATACTAGCATATAATACAAATTTCACAATTTAGAGCCAACTGGTTATTGAGACACTTGCCTCACATGTATATTCCTACCTGTATAAAATGGAACATATTCAATAAAATCTGCTTAGAACAATCAATGGTCTACATGGTTTAAACACTATGCATGTCAGGGGGCTTGCTGCTCCAAACACGGAGACCAAGGAGGAGTCACTAGGGTTAAATTCAAATTTGCGTTAACAAAAGGGGTCAGGAATAAGCGTAGGAGTGTAGGAGCGATACAGGAGGAGAACCCCTTGATGAGTTGTCTGTAATAGTTAGCAAACCCGAAAAATCTTTGTATGGCCTTGGTACTTGTGGGGAGAGCAAACGAGATGGGGAAAGAAAGCTTGAAACATGTTGTGTGACGGTGAATAAAGGCACCTTGCAGCTATAAGCGCTTTTTGGTATTCTTTCCCCACCTCGTTTGCTTTATTGGATTCAGCTTTGGATGGAAGCAGGGGCTAAAGATACCTTCAAGAAAAAACAACAAGGGTGATTTATACCAGTATATTACTTGATTGACTTGTGGGGAGAAGCCAGTCCTGGATTGCCATAACTTTAGAACTCTTGAGAAATAATGTAACCCAAGAAGGGAATTTTGGACACCTTAAACAGATACTTCTCCAGCTTGGTGAAAAAGGAGTTTTCCCTCAGATGAGAGAGTACTTCTTTCACCCGGGTTCGGTGACTTTCCAAGTCTTTGGAGAAGATTAGATGTTGTCTAAATACACGACCACTGATTGCCCAGAGCGATCTCTGAAGATGTTGTTCACAAATTCTTGAAGATGTCTGGGGCATCTGGTGTTGAATGTTGTCTTCCACTTGTCCCCCTCTCGGATGTGGATTAAATTGTACATTCCACGAGGATCCAACTTAGTGGAGGATATCGGTTCTTAAAGGGATCCTGTCATCGGAAAACATGTTTTTTTCAAAACGCATCAGTTAATAGTGCTACTCCAGCCGAATTCTGCACTGAAATCCATTTCTCAAAAGAGCAAACAGATTTTTTGGGGTAGCTGGGAAATTGACAATATGTCTAGCCCCATGTCAGATTTCAAAATTGAATATAAAAAAATCTGTTTGCTCTTTTGAGAAATGGATTTCAATGCAGAATTCTGCTGGAGTAGCACTATTAACTGATTCATTTTGAAAAAATGTTTTTTTCCCATGACCCTTTAATCGTGATCTTGTTAAGGACCCTGTAATCAATACTGGGACATAACCCGCCATACTTCTTTTCTACGAAGAAGAATCCCGCTCCCGCAGGAGAAGATGAAGGTCAAATGAATCCCCACTCAAATCCTCCCATGTCGCCTGCAGAACATGACATCATTACTGGCTTGAAATTCAAATATTTAAAGGGCACTTTGTGTAGTTGTCCAACGCAATAGGTCTATGGGTGTGTTTTGCTTGGATGCTGTTTTGTACTACTTTCTTGTTGTGTTTTGACCTGGCCTGTGCCCCTAACTACTCTCCCATCTCCTGAATTTGTACTGCTTTGTCTGACTGTTTACAACCTGGCCTGGCTTTGACTAAGTTCCTTGTTAACCATTTTACAACACCATGTTCCTTTGCTTGTCTCATCTTGGTTCTCCCACAATAAGACCTGGTGGCATCTGAGTAGAGGAGCTCCACCCCAAGTCAAAGGTGGCTGCTACAGGCAGAAGAGTGGGCCAAGACCGGAACCTTGGGTTAGTTCTGGGATTGGATACCCTGTGTTACACAAGCGATACGAAAGACTGTCTCAAGGTTGCACAGAAGGTCTAGTGGACTGTAGAAGGAAAATCAGTTTGAATGCCCATATCTACTGAAATACAGATAGTTGTCAATAGAAATTGGGCCGCCAGGGACACATTAACCAAAACAAACAAACATGGTGATACCTGACCAAATACCTCTAGAAATGTCAAACTATTATTGCTTCTTGCTCTGAAAGTCATAAGTCGTGACTGACAATCAATGAGAATACATTTTGTAAAATGCTATGCATTACTGATTAGTTTTCATATGGTTCATGTTATAAAAGAATGAAATGGCAGCTTTAACAGTGCTGAAAAAATCATATTTTCCACCACTGCTGTTCTGCTTTCGACATCAAACAGAATCACATACATATTGCCAGTGGCAATAATGGAACTAATAGTTGGTTAGCATTTCTTTGATTTTTATCTATTTCATTCTGCTATTTCTGTTTTTTTTAGGGTGAGAAAGACCCAGTACTCAGCATGATTGGTCTAGTTCATTTATTATGATGCATACGCCTGCACTTAATTGAAACGAAAATGCAACTTGCTCTTGCAGTGTGCGTTCACCATGTACTGTATATGGAGCCTGTACCAGCTGATGCTCCCTAATTGGCTCCTCTGAATGGTGCAGAAGTTAGTGGAAAGCAGGGGATGATTACATGCCCCTCACACAGCTATACACTGTTGGAGAACATAATGGAAATATGTAGGTCTGTGCTGTAATTCTGCTACTCGCAGGGCTTGGAGCAAAGTACAAAAACATGGTGGATTATGATTGTTTTTTGCACTTTGCTCCAAGCCCTGTGAGTAGCAAAATTACAGCACAGACCTACATTTGTCATATTTGTATCTTGCCTTGCAGGGAATAAACAACCTGTAAAGTCCATAGCTACCAGATTGAACAGCTGCCTGGAGTGAATGATAAGAAGCTCTGTCTTTCAGGGCCATTCTTTGTTTATTGTGCATTTCTATTACTGTTGGTCTATACAAGTTATTTAGTTGCATTGCAGAGATGGACTGAGTAGGTGGCAGGAGATACTATGCACAAAATGAGCTGCAGGCGGAAATTCTGTTGTTCTTGAATAGAATTATAAAATTTACAGTTCACTCCACAAGCCTTTACAGCCCTCATTACTCTTTTTTATTTTCAGTCACTCCCTATATTTCAACCTTAACCCAATTTCTTTACTTAGGGGCCGATATATTAAAAATCGAGTTGGTGTTTTTTTCTCAATTCCAGAAAAAGTATTTTCCGAAACCTTGATTACTTGGAGTTTATTAAAGGAAAAAAATAAAAGATGAAAAGTTGCCAAAAATAACTTGGACAGTACAAGCTAGCAAGTTGTATAGAAGTCAATAGAAATATTCTCTAACAACTTTATATATTTATTTCCCCAGTTTATTTCAACTTTTGAGATTTTCATCCTCATTGAAAATGAATGGGAAAATGAGATTCACGCTGGTATGCGACTTATTTTTCATGAAAAAACACGAGCAGGAATTTTGTAGCTTTTTTTTCTTAAATAAGCAAGCATTCGAAAAAAAAGGTTGCACAAGTTTTGTCTGTGTTTTTTACCCCTTGTCCATGTTTTTTTTCCATGAACTCATGCCAGCTATTAGGCTCCATATTTCTGCCAGCTACAAACTTCCATTCAGTTCAGCCCCTGTTTTTTTTTGGTGCACTTGTGCAACATGGTACAACTAAATCCACTATTGACATGAAAATCCACTATGGACATGAAAGTTCCATCAAGTTTGGCATGCAGATCAGGATTATTATGGTTACAAGTGCAGGGCTGGTAATACTCTGCCTGCCAATATCCATTATGTCCCACAGACTGGAGGGGTTCAATTCTGCTAAGAAAGCCAAAGTAATAATAGGGGCCGCCAAACTCACGATAGCCAATGTGTATGTGCCTAACGCTGCACAGGTAAACTTTTTAAAGAAGTTTTTAAAGAAGGGACAGTAATAATGGGAGGGGACCTTAACCTGGTGTTTAACCCATTAATGGACTCTTCCAATGGGAAAAGCCATATATCCCATAAGGGGATAAAAAGCCTAAAAAAAAAATTTGAAGAGATATGTTTGGTCGATACGTGGAGAGTCCAACACCCTAAAGATAAGGACTATACACACTTTTCAAAAAAGTACAGGGTCTACACGCGGATAGATTATTTATTTGTTTCCCAAAGTGGGCTCCACTGGGTCAAGGAGGCTAAAATCTTAACAAACCTGTTTTCAGACCACTATCCAATTTTGCTAAAGCTGAACATACCTCAAATAACTGACAAAGACTACACATGGAGGTTTAACGATTTATTGTTACACAACAAAGATACAAAGGGTAAAATAAGGATAATGTTGCAACAAATATTAAAAGAAAATTCAGGACCAGAGGTTGGGATGGCGACATTGTGGGAAACCAAAAAATGTGTGCTTAGAGGACAGTTGATAGCTCTTGGTAGCAACCTAAAGAAAGAAAAGGAGAAACACATTAACAACCTACTTAAAGAGATCTCGTATTTGGAGCAGACACATAAGATAAGAATAACAGAAGATATATTAGAGCAACTGGAAAAGAAAAGAATTCAATTGAAAGCAATATTAGATCAGGGCACATATAAAGCATATATGAACAGCAAACAAAAAGGTTATGAATTGGGGGATAAATGTAACAAATACTTCGCTCAAAAGTTAAAAAAAATGAATAGTATAACTCATATCACAGCAATAAAAGGCAAGGACCAAAAGTCTTATTATGACACAAAAAGCATCGTTAAAATATTTCAGCAGTACTATCAAACATTGTATAGACTACAGGGAGGGGTTGATTATAACAACAAATTGAACGAAATAGATAAATTTATAGAGGAAGCGCACTTACCATCTCTCGATGCAAAGGAGAGAAATACACTGGACTTACCTTTCACACCACAAGAAATAAGCGACACCATAGACTCGTTGGCCGTGGAAAAGAGTCCTGGACCAGATGGTTTCAGCGCACTGTATTATAAAACATATAAAATAGAATTAATACCCCTGCTGTGTTCATACTATAATACAATCGATGGAGTTCGTGGGTTTCATAAACAGGCAAAAGAAGCTAACATTACAATTATCCCAAAAGAGGGGAAAGACCCCCAGCTTTGCGAAAGTTACAGACCAATCTCCCTAATAAATATTGATTTAAATATATACGCTAAAATAATAGCAAACCGAATGAAAAAATACTTACCAGACTTAATACACGAGGACCAGGCTGGATTTATACCTAAAAGGGAGGGAAAAGACAATATTTATAAAATTCTATCACTACTGAGAATCGGGCAAAAGAACGGGCACAAAGTAGATACTCCAACTATAATTCTTACAACTGATGCTGAAAAAGCATTCGAGTGGGGTGGCTATATTTGGAAAAAGTATTGAGGGGATTTGGAATAGGGGAGATTACAATAAATCGCATCCTAGCTTTATATAAAGACCCATACGCTAGAGTCAAAGTGAATGGTAAACTATCCGACCCAATACATATCTGTAATGGAACCAGGCAAGGCTGCCCGCTATCTCCTTTGCTATTTGTTCTGGTAAGCGAGACTCTCCTCTCACATATCAGACTGGAAGCAAAGATAGAGGGTATGAGGTATGAAAAGAAAGAATATAAGACAATAGCATTCGCGGATGATATGTTAATCTTTGTCTCAAATCCGATGTCCTCCCTACCTAGCATTTTATCACTTTTAGAACATTTTGGAACCCTATCAAACTTTAAGGTGAACCTCACAAAATCGAATATTTTGAATGTTAATACCCCAGAAAGCACGATGGATAGCTTAATAGAAAACTTTCCTTTTAAAAAAGCAAACGGTAGTATCAAATATTTGGGTGTTAATATAACTACAAATGTGTCTGACTTATACAATAGTAATTTTGCCCCCCTAATGCTATCACTACAGGAAAAGGTTAATAAATGGAATAAAATAAACCTATCATGGATGGGAAGAGTACAAGCTTTGAAAATGTTCTTGATGCCCAAATTGAACTACTACCTACAAGCTCTCACAATTAGTCTACCTGCTGCCTTTTTAAAAAAAAAATCAAATCCATATTTATAAAATTCATTTGGAGGGGCAAATGGGAAAAGGATTTGGGTATTGAGATCCCCTCTGAGATGTGGAAAAAGATTGTGATACAAGCCCATAAATCATCTAAAGCTGTAAGAGTGAGGGAAATGAACTTTAAAATAGTCTCTAGATGTTCCCTGCACAAACAGACCTTTGCTGGAGATGCGGTAAGGAGAAGGGGACACATAAGCATATATGGTGCAAGTGTAACGAACTGCAAGATTATTGGGGTAAAATCCTCAATGTAATAAAAAAAATAACTAACTACGATTTGTCAGTGGATAACGCCCCCTTGATCTTGCTAAGTTTTGATATGGGTAATAAGGGTCTATTAAGGGACCCACTTACCTTGCACCTGCTGGAGGCGGCTAGGTCAATAATCCCAAGACACTGGAAGCAGTGGGGTCCTTTAAGCAGCATGGAATGGCAGCAAGAGGTAGAGCATATTAGAAAAATGGAACAAATAACACACATTATCCACAACAAGAGTAATAGATACTGGGAAGTCTGGGGACCATGGGTTAGGTATCTAAACAAACCGAGTTAAAAGGGATGTTAATTAAAACAGAAAGATAGGGAGATTCCTCAGTAGCAAGGAAAGGAACGCATCGGGGAGGGGGCAAGGGAGGTAACTGAAATAATAAAGGTTATAACCGGTTTAAGTAACCCTAAAAGGTTCGACATATGGCCTGTGGGTGTGACAGCGAAGGCCAGAGGTACCCAGGGGTGAGTTAATTAGGGTCCCATATACCCTTATATACTTTTACTTTACTTTTTTATTTTTCTTTTTTTTCTTTTCTTTCTCTTTTCTTCCTTTTTTTTTATCTGTTTATTTGTTTATGTTTGTGGTATTGTAATGTACTGTAATGTATTTGAAAAAAATTGTTAAAATAAAAATTAAAAAAAAAAAAAGAATGCCAAAGTAAGGTGTAACCAGGTAAAGCAAGGAAGCTATACACTCATCCACGTAGCAGCCAAACTTGATTGAGAAATGAACATTACATAAGAAAATTTCCCCACCTTTCTTTGAGGCAAAATGGCCCCAACTTGAACTTCCTACATTATTAATGTCTGTGTTCCTAAAGATCATCCTACAGAAGCCTACACAAATGCAACCCAGCTACCATGAGATCCTGCCACAACTAAATCCAACTGACAACTAATAACCACAATAATAATAATAATGGCAACATCAATAACAATAAAGGCCACTAAATCATTTTGTTGTATTGTGTTAACATTTTCAAAGCCAATGTTTTAGAAATTAAAAGACCAAAAGGTTATAGGCACATCTTCACATTTTTGACAATTGTATCTTTAATGTTGCCTAAAATAAAGGCCCTAGAGCAATGAATGTCAATAATGATCATAAGCTTTCTTATGTTGTGGATAATAATTTGCCAGAGTAATGCTGAATGAAACATGGATGCGCTGAGTACTTTGTTTTTTAAACCATAAAAAAAATGTAGGAAAACACGAGAGCATAGCACAATAACATTTTAATGCTTAGTACCTTCTTTAAAAATATATGGGCAGAAATGTCAAAGCAACAGTTTGGGAGAGATTTATCAAGGGTAGAAGTGAAATCGAGGGAATTTTCGAAGTTAAAAAATTCGAAATTCAAAGTTATTTTTGGATACTTCGACCATCGAATAGGCTACTACGAATTCGACCTTCGATTCAAAGTAAAATCGTTCGACTATTCGACCATTCGATAATCAAAGTATCTTTAAAGTCTCTTAAAAAAAACTTTGACTTCAATACTTTGCCAACTTAAACCTGCAGAAGTGCTATATTAACCTATGGGGACCTTCCAGCGCATATTTCTAAGTTTTTTGTATTCGAAGGAAAATCATACGATCATACTACGATCCATCGAATAGGCTACTACGAATTCGACCTTCGATTCAAAGTAAAATCGTTCGACTATTCAACCATTCGATAATCAAAGTATCTTTAAAGTCTCTTAAAAAAAACTTTGACTTCAATACTTTGCCAACTTAAACCTGCAGAAGTGCTATATTAACCTATGGGGACCTTCCAGCGCATATTTCTAAGTTTTTTGTATTCGAAGGAAAATCATACGATCATACTACGATCGGAATATGGTTGTGCGATGCAAAAATCCTACCAATTTGACTTAAATTTCATAGTATTCAATTAGATGGTCAAATTTCGAAGTATTTTCTACTTTGAAATTCGACCCTTGATAAATCTGCCCCTTACTGTATCTGTATGATTGATACAGGTGGGAGGTGGGAAACAATAGGGGAACAAGGCTGGAAACAATATTAGCATTTACAGGCACATTTATCAAGATTTGAATTTCAAATTCATGTTTTTTTTTAACTCACATGAATTCGATTTTACTTAAAATTCGAACGGGGAAATTTAAAAAATTTACTAAAAATCTACTAAAATCTACTATTTCAAACTCGGACGAATCCGAAAAAACTGGAATCGAGTTTGGTTGAATTAGAATCTCCGAAAAAAACTTTAATGCCAAGAAGGCTCCAAAAAGGGCCAGAGTATGATAAATCTTGAAAAAAAATCAATTCTAATTTTTTTTAAAAAAAACCTCAAATGAGTTTGGATACTTCCCTAGTCGAATTTGACAGTTTTGACCATAAATAAATAGAAAATTCAAATTTGAATTTTCAATTCGACCCTTAATAAATCTGCCCCTTAAATTCAGTTCTTTAACATGAGAGGGTGAAGGTGATTATTTTTGAGCATAGATGCTAAATTACAGAAGGGTGGCTGCCCATAGAAACGAATGACTTTTTAACTTGCAGTATAATGGACAAAGCAAACTGTGAATTGATTGATATTGAAAAATGCACATTAGAAATGTAACTCCTATATTAGTGATTAAGGCTAGAGCTAGGAGCATTTTCACAGGATAATAGTATCGTAAATTGTACTTTTAATTGTGAATTTTGCACCAGTTTACTGTATCAGTATAGGAGTTGCACCTGTGTGACTGGCTGGGCTGCATAGAGGAGGGGCTGCTCATGGACGACCCTCTTGTAATTATATAATCATATTCTCTGATGGTTACACTCATCCTTTATCTACATTTCCAACATCTGTGGTTCCGAGGGCTGGAATATTTCTGGCCTACATGGTGGAGGGCCGATAATGGAACCAGTGCTGACCACTCACAGCTTTTAAATCAAACCCACCATGTTACTACAAGAACTTTTAAGACCATGTTCACATTAATGTTAGTAAGCAAAAAACCAAACTGTTGGTGCTCACTGCAGAGATATCACTAAAACATAATCTTTAAAAATCTCAAAGCAAAGCTCAATCAACCCGGTTCCCTGCTTCTTGAATAAAAGAGGTACTATTGAGAGCTCAGTGTGTTTCAGCTCATGCAGGGCTCCTCCGGCTGCAATAATATAAAACCAAAAAAAGAAAAAGAGTTTGTAGACACACTCAGGGGAATGTAATAAAAGTCGCAAAGAGCAAAACAATTCGCACCAATAAGACTAAATATCCACATCTCGCAATGTAATATTGTTCCTTAAACTGTTATTGCATTGCGAATTTTAATTGTGCACTCATAAGAAGTGCTTGAAGGTGTCGTAATCTTTTGGAGCAAACATAACGACTTTTTCAGTAAGAAGTTTTATTACATTGACTGCGCATTGGCGCAAACTATAAAATTCGCAAACGGTCCTTCACTGTCGGAAGTGGTCGCTAAACAGTTTCCGGGCTCGCAAAAGCTATATTAAATTCGTACAAAGCAAAATTTGTTCGCGCAAAGGAATAACTTTTCGCATTGCGAATAGTTTTTCCGTTAGCGATTTTTATTACATTCCCCCGACTGTCTCTTAAAGTAAAAAACACTATTTATAATGCTATTAATAAACACAAGTGCCTGCTGTGTGTTGTTCCTGGCGTCTAACACACTGCAGCCACTTGTGTTTTTTAATGGCATAATAATAGTGTTTTTTTTTAACTCTAAGATACAGTAAGGGCTCATTTATAAACACTGGGCAAATTTGCCACAGGGCAGTAACCCATAGCAACAAATCAGTGAGTGGCTTTTTTCAGCTACCTGCAGGTTGAGCAATGAAAGCCAACCTCTGTTGATTGCTATGGGTCACTGCCCAGGTGCAGATTTGCCCAGTGTTTAAAAATGAGCCCCAGCGTGTCTACAAACTCTTTTTCCTTTTTTGGTTTTATATTAAAACATACCCTTAAGTTGTTACAGAGGAAGTGGAGCCACTCCTTGCCGAGTAGATCCTTAAAACAGGGTCCAGAAAATTCACTGATGAAGAAAAGTACTATATGTTACTAAAAGTAATGCTATACACTTGCTTCCCAATGTAAATGTTTACCTATTATCTTTTTACACTGATATTGGCCCATTTTCCCCAGCAGATTTGGGAGCCATCCTCTCTGTAGGCAGAGGCAGCCTAATACTAAGTGGTGGATATAATGACTCAGTGCTGATCTCAAGTGAGGAGCGGCAGAGCATAGTAGTGATCCCTTATGGAATTCTGGCTTTGAATATTGCCTTGGAGTGAGTCTGGCAAGGTCCTATTTATTTGATAAAATGTGAATAAATGCTGTGGCCACTTTAAACCATTTCTGGCTCCTGGTGTTTCATTATGTAACAATGAGGTTCAGTGGGATGGCTGAAATCTAAGGGGCAGATTTACTAAGGTTCGAGTGAATTTTCGAAGTACAAAAAGTTTGAATTTCAAAGTAATATTTTGAATACTTCGACCATCGAATAGCATACTACGACTTCGAATTTACTTTGATTTGAAGTAAAAATCGTTCGACTTTTCAACCATTCGATAATCGAAGTACTGTCTCTTTAAAAAAAACTTCAATACTTCATCAACTTAAACCTGCCTTAAAGTGCTATATTAGCCTATGGGAAGTTGTTGGCATTCGAAGGAAAATCGTACCATAAAATCGTTTGAATCATGCGATTCGAAGTACGATCGTACTACAATCGGAATACGATCGTACGATGCTAGAAATCCTACGAATTCGAATTTCGTAGGATTCAATTAGATGGTCGAATTTCGAAGTATTTTACACTTCGAAATTCGACCCATGATAAACCTGCCCCTAAGCGTCGAATATGGCCTTAGTTGGGCAACACTCCATACTTTCTGTTAAAGTCCTCGCCGTGTGACATTACATGAATCACTATGCTCAAATGTTTAAAAAAAACAATTTCAATACTTGCATTTAATTTAGTAAAGAGTGGAGGTGACTACTGGCAGGCACTCCTTAAGCCCAAGCATGATGGGGTGTCAGTGATTGTCACCTCTCGTTACACTGAATATTCATGATTTACATTTCTCCTTTCTTCTTTCTATGACTTTTATTGCCCTCATTTTTGCCTCCTTTTGTTAATGTTAGGGGAATGGAATCACTGCAGAACTAATATATAACCAGCATGTGTCCATTACAATCGTAAAAGCAGGGTAATATAAATGAAGAGACTATGAAAGTGTTACAAATAATACGTTTTACTGCTTTATTGCCTTGCCTTTAAAACATTAACGCAACTGTTGAATGGGACTGGTGGGTAAAGATTTATATATATATATTTATCTGGATTTCGCAGTATGACGCAGGACTTATTTCTGTTTGCATGGAACTGTCTTTTTCTCATTTCTCACAATTCTCTCTGCCATAAGAATAAGTTTAAAGTTAAAGAAGTAGAATAATTCACCTTAAACTACAGATTCAGTACATTTATACAGTTCATTAAATATTACAGATTTGTTTAGAGAGTGCTTACCACACATAAAGATAAATGGGCTCTAGAGCCTCTGAGAGTTATAAAGTTATTAAAATAAGGTGCACTTATTCTAAACGATGTTGTTATTAGCTGAAGGCTGGGTACACTCTGCAAGCAGAACACTGCTGACAACAATGTTATTTTCAATGCCTAATAAAAGTCAGCTCAATAGGGTATATCAGACACGTGAAGGATATATGAGTTGACGTGTGTCCTTCACAACAACTATCTCATTTAACTTGAAGATGATAGTTGCTGAAAGTTAATTTACATACCTTGAAAATTCATTCATTGAAGGACTGACTTCAGTAACTACAAAAATTGCAGTACTTTTACACTTATGGCAGGCAAAAATTTACAGTATTTTGTTTATCTGGTAAGCAAATAAGAATAGGGGGGAAGATTTATTAAGCTCGAATTAGAAAAAATTCAAATTTCAAAGTATTTTTTTGGGTACTTTGACCATTGAATGGGTCAAATTCGATCGAATTCAATCGAACCGAATGATTCGAACGATTCAAGGTAACAATCGTTTCACTATTCGACCATTCGATAATCTAAGTACTGTCTCTTTAAGAAATACTTCGACTTTATACTACCTACCGAGCTGCAATCTTTTATACCTTTTTTTTAACTAATAAAAATCCTTCGATCGATTGCTTAAAATCGTTCGAATCTTTCGATTCGAAGGATTTTATCGTTTGATCTAAGTATTTGAGCTAAAATCCTTCGAATTCGATATTCAAATTTGAAGGATTTTAATTCGAGGGTCAAATTCGAGGGTTTATTAGCCCTAGATAAATCTGCCCCAATGTCTACCGCAAAGAAACAGGACAGGACTTGTTTCAAAGAGAATAGCAATATCACAATAGGGATGTTCAGCTGATAGAGAAACTTCCAAAACTTGTGGTGTTGGACTGAACAGCAGTTGGACTATAGATTGGATGTATTAGTTCCATTCTCTGCATTTGACATATTAATGGAAACACGGTCTGATAAAATCAAAAGGGAAAAACGTCTTCCCTTAGTAATAAAGTACTGAATATAGCATAACTATTTTTCTCTTCAGTCCATCAAACCTTGATGTAATTTCTGCATATCACACTATGCTTTTTAATTAAGTCAGCCTTTTTTTTTTGGATGGCGATGTTCCTTCAAGATGGCCATTCGTTTGGAAAATATTTAACCATTATATATTAAGATCATGTAATAAATTAACATTGCATTTCGATTTGTTGTTATTTATGACAAGTATTTATCACTCTCAAGCAGAACTTTTTTATCCATCTAGAAAAGTGACTCGGCAATCCTTCTACGCACAGCTGATGAAAGAATAAATCATGATAACGACACCACTAATCTTTGTCCTTAGCATGAGCAATGCATTTTTAAAAAATAGTTTTTCCACTGTAATCTCAAGCAACTGTGAGAAGGCAATGTTTCTGATGGGGGAGCAATATATTTCATAGTATGAAAGGATTTAGTCGGCAAAATCTAAATCAGTTTTACTACAGGAGTATCTTATATAATAATTATAATAAGTATTATTATTATTATTATTATTATTATTATTATTATTATTATTATGTGACAATTCTTATGAGTATGTGTCTGCCTCCAACACAATTAATTATACTGTACAATGCACCTCATTGCACATGATATCTAGATGTATTTACCTACCTATTTTTTATAGTAACAAATGATAAATAGTACATGTGGCATTGGGTTGCTCATAATATTCATAACAGAGAAATTCGGTGCCTTGCTTATTTTGTCATATTTTATATAATTTCATATAATACACAAGAGCCATGAATATACTGTAAATGATATCCTTATAAACTGAGTTCTGATGTCATCAGTTTTAACAGTCAGTTCTGATGTAATTTCTGTCACATGACTCACTGAAACTTGTGTATTATAATAAATAAAGTACCCCATGTTGCAAAATATGAGGATATTAGAAGTAACCTCTGAGTTCCATGACCTGTATAAAAACACTTGGCCTTCGGCCTCATGTTTTTATATGGTCATGAAACTCCTCGGTAACTTATAATATCCTTATATTTTACAAGAAGGGGTACTTTATTCACTATTTATGCCACTGTTCTTTATATATATTATACATCATTAATTTATGTCATAGATGAGGGAAGAAACGGTAGTACCAATAACAAGCTAGTGGAGAGCATACAAAACCCTTGCAGGTAGTGTGGCTGGAATAGAAACTAGGAGCCCAGCACTTTAAAGCAACAATTACAATTGGAGCAGTGGAAGAGGGACCCAGCCTGAAGGACAGCTGGGTTAAGATTTGGGGACAATTACTGTGTGTTTTCCTAGATATGTCTCAATGAACAGATTGAGTATTAGTTGGGGTAAGATTTGGGATGAAAACTAATTTGCTGTTCTAGATATTCTTGGAACTATGGCTTAATGACTAATACACTAATTGTAAGAGTCTTACCGATACGGCGGGGACGCCCGCCGCATGGTCCTCGAGCCGGCACAGGCGCCATCTTGGAATCTAGGGCGCGCGCCTCTTAAAGGCGCAGGCACGCTGGCGCATTTGTGCCAGCACGTTTCTGACGCCCGTTTGGCGCGAAATTTGAACCTATTTAAGGCCCATTCAGTTTGCCAGCCAGTGCCCGTGATAGAACTTGTTTCTTGTGGTTCCTGAGCCTTGTGCGTTTGATCTGTTCTGAATCTAGTCTGTTTGATTTCCCGTGTTTGACCCAGCCTGTTCCTGACTATTCTGCATTCTGTATCCTGACCCTTGCCTGCCTACGACAACTCTTCCTGCTTAACCCCTTGATTGACAACCCGGGTTGACCCGTGCCTGCCTGACGATTCTGATATCCGCCTGCCTCGACTCTGCCTGTCTGACGATTCTCTTGCCTGCTCCTTTTGTACCGTGACCTTCGGCCCAAAAGACTCTGCTAACAGCCGTGCCCCTTCGCCAGCCAGAACATCTTGCCTTGCACCCCTTTGTTAAGTCCAGGTGGCACCCAAGTAAGCTGAGGGCTCCTCCCGAAGCCCAACGGTGGTCACACTACTGGTGAAGCCGAGACCAGGGTGCTTGGCATTTGTTCTGGTATTTGGGTGCCGGTTCTGACATTATCACGGGCCATGGAGGACGAAAGTCACGATGAAGCTGCTGCGGCTGCTGCTCCTCCAACTACCACCGAAGCGCTTCTTACCACTCTATTACAGCGCTTGGAGGATCATGAACAGAAGCAAAACTACCTCCTACAGGGTTTCCACAATCTAACCCGACAGCTGGAGGGTACGCAAGCTTCGCAGCAGCAATCTGTTCCTGTTCCTGCACCTTCTGTGGGTTCCTCTGCAAATTGGGGTAATTCATCTAAACCCCATGAACCAAAAATTGTGTTCCCCGAAAGGTTCAGTGGGGATCGCACTAAATTTTCTGTTTTCAAAGAGGCATGTAAGCTGTACCTTAGTTTATTTCCTCATTCTTTCCAATCTGATGAGGAGAAAGTAAGGTTCATAATGACCCTGCTTTTGGGTGACCCCCAAATTTGGGCATTCAGGCTGCCTTCCTCAGAACCTGCTCGTTATTCCCTAGACACTTTCTTTAACAGCATGGCCATTCTTTATGATGACCCGGATCGTGCATCATCTGCCGATACCGCGATTCGTAAGTTGCGCCAAGGGAAAAGGGATGCGGAGGTGTATTGCACCGAATTCCGCCGTTGGGCAGTGGAAACTGGGTGGAATGATTTGGCTCTTAGGAGTCAATTCCGTTTGGGGTTATCTGATTCTGTAAAAGATAGTTTGGTTAATTATCCCCTACCTTCTAACCTGGATGACCTCATGTCCTTCGCCATCCAGGTAGATAGAAGGCAAAGGGAGAGAAGGGGTGAGAGGAGTACAAGCTTCTCGGGGGTTACTAATTTAAGATCTAATGTGGTAACCAATGTAAAATCTTCTAACCCCTCTGTGCCTCTACCTCAGGAGGAGCCTATGCAATTAGGTGTATCCCACCTGACTCCTGAGGAAAAGGCACGCAGGCGTTCGCTGGGTCTTTGCATATACTGTGGTGAAAAGGGACATTTTCTGAACCAATGTTCTAAGAGGCCGGGAAACTCCGAAGCCTAAATGGAGAAGGGGAGCTCCATTTGGGTGCAGGAGTTTCCTCTCCCCAATCTGCCTCCAAGGTTTTGATTCCGGTTAAACTAACCTGGCCTACAGGCTCTGTCAAGGTGTCCGCATTTGTGGATTCTGGGGCAGAGGGAAACTTTCTAGATGCTGCTTTTGCAGCCAAATACAAAATTCCCTTGGTTTCTCTAACTACCCCCATGAGAATATGGGCAGTGGATAAAAGACCTTTAGGGTCAGGTGTGGTTTCAAAACAAACTGTTTTTCTTTCTATTTGTACTGACAATCTGCATTGTGAGGAGATAGCTTTATACCTCATTGAGGGTGCTTCCTCTCCCCTAATTTTAGGATTACCCTGGCTCCAGAGGCATAACCCTCTAATTGATTGGGAGTTGTTCAATTGGGTCCCAAGTGTGGTGGGGTTTGCTTTCCTTCAGTGGTGGCAACTACTTCTCCTGAAGGGTTACCTGCCACATACGCTGAGTATGCTGATGTTTTTTCAAAAAAAGCTGCTGAAACTCTACCCCCACACCGGCAGTATGACTGCCCAATTGACCTTATTCCTGGTTCCACTCCTCCTCGTGGTACCCTCTTTCTTTGCCCGAAGCCCAGGCAATGAAGGAGTATATAAGGGAAAACCTAGAAAGAGGTTTCATCAGACCTTCCAGTTCCCCTGCGGGGGCGGGCTTCTTTTTCGTTGGGAAAAAAGATGGTGGTCTTCGCCCCTGTATTGATTATAGGGGCCTCAATAAGATTACCGTAAAAAATCGCTATCCTCTCCCTTTAATTTCTGAACTTTTTGATCAGGTTAAAAATGCAAAAGTCTTTTCCAAGCTTGATCTTAGGGGGGCTTATAACTTGATTCGAATCAGGGAGGGTGATGAGTGGAAGACTGCATTTAACACCAGGGATGGCCACTATGAGTATCTTGTTATGCCTTTTGGTCTCTGTAACGCCCCCGCAGTGTTCCAGGAGTTTGTCAATGACATCTTCCTGGACCTGCTGGGGATCTTCGTAGTGGTCTACCTAGACGATATTCTTATTTTTTCCTCCAACATGAAGGAACATCAAAATCATGTTTGTGAAGTCTTACAAAGGCTAAGGGAAAATAATCTTTATGCGAAACTAGAGAAATGTACTTTTGGGGTTTCTTCTGTTCTGTTTTTGGGGTTTAACATTTCCAGCAAGGGTCTAGAAATGGATCCAGGCAAGGTGAGAGCAGTCCTGGATTGGACCCAACCCCTTTCGTTACGTGCAACCCAAAGATTTCTTGGTTTTGCTAATTATTATCGGCAGTTTATCAAAAAATTTTCCCTCATTGTGGTCCCCATCACTAATCTGACTAAAAAGGGCGCTGACCCCAGCATGTGGCCTCCCAAGGCCATTCAAGCGTTTGAGTTCCTTAAGAAAGAATTCAGTTCAGCCCCCATTCTCAGACACCCCGATACTGCACTACCTTTTATTGTGGAGGTTGACGCCTCTGAGGTGGGAGCAGGGGCAGTCCTTTCTCAAAGGCACCCGACTACCAACAAGTTACATCCCTGTGCTTTCATCTCCAGGAAGTTTTCACCCGCAGAGGTGAATTATGATATAGGTAACAGGGAGTTGTTGGCAGTCAAATGGGCCTTTGAGGAATGGCGGCATCTCCTGGAGGGTGCAAAACATCTGGTGACGGTCTATACTGAACACAAAAATCTACTATATATAGAGTCTGCTAAACGCCTTAATCCGAGGCAGGCTAGATGGGCTCTATTTTTCACAAGGTTTAATTTTTCTTTGACTTTCAGACCTGGGACTAAAAACACCAAGGCGGATGCACTCTCTAGGAGCTTTGAATCCATTTCTTCCGACTCTAGTGAGAGTACTCCCATTATTCCCAGAGAAATGATCATAGCAACCCTTGAATCTGACCTTTCCTCTTTATTGCTCCATCTTCAATCTTCTGCTCCTACAGATACCCCTTCGGGGAGATGGTTTGTACCACAGGAGTTAAGGGAGCAAGTATTGAGGGAGGTTCATGATTCTAAAATGGCAGGACATCCAGGTATTGCTAAAACGGTGTCTCTGTTATCCCATCATGTTTGGTGGCCTTCATTCAAACAAGGTACTAAGGCCTTTGTAAATTCTTGTCCAGTCTGCCAAAGGTCTAGATCCTCTCGGAGGTCTTCCCAGGGTTTGCTACTTCCCTTACCAATCCCAGAGAAACCATGGACCCATCTTTCAATGGATTTTATTGTCGAGTTACCTCCTTCACAGGGGAAAACTGTGATCTGGGTGGTGGTGGATAGTCTTAGCAAGATGAGACATTTTGTACCCCTTCCACACCTACCTTCTGCTAAATCCTTGACTGATCTATTTGTCACTCATATTTTTAAGTTACATGGTTTTCCTGAGAACATTGTTTCTGACAGGGGGGTTCAGTTTGTATCTAAGTTTTGGCGTGCTTTCTGTTCTCTGGTTGGGGTTGAATTATCCTTTTTGTCTGCTTATCACCCCCAAACTAATGGTCAAACTGAAAGGGTAAACTAGTCCCTTGAGCAATACCTCAGGTGTTATGTTTCGGATAACCAGTCCACATGGGCAGAACTTTTACCTTGGGCAGAATTTGCGTACAATAATGCGACCCATTCCTCCTCAGGGGAGTCCCCTTTTTTTGTGGTTAATGGGTTGCACCCCAAAGCATTTTCATTTTCTGGGTCTGGTTCCCCTGTTCCCTCTGCTAATTTTTGTATTGACCGTTTTTCTAGGGTTTGGTCGCAGGTTCACGACTCTCTGTCAGCAGCTTCCTCAGCTCAGAAAAAAGCTGCTGACAGAACCCGTAGAGAAGCACCCCAATATAAAGTGGGAGACTCGGTATGGCTCTCTACTAGGAATATTAAACTGAAGGTTCCCTCTCTCAGCACGTTTCTGACTTCCGTTTGGCGCGAAATTTTAACCTATTTAAGGCCCATTCAGTTTCCCAGCCAGTGCCCGTGATAGAACTTGTTTCTTGTGGTTCCTGAGCCTTGTGCGTTTGATCTGTTCTGAATCTAGTCTGTTTGATTACCCGTGTTTGACCCAGCCTGTTCCTGACTATTCTGCATTCTGTATCCTGACCCTTGCCTGCCTACGACAACTCTTCCTGCTTAACCCCTTGATTGACAACCCGGTTTGACCCTTGCCTGCCTGACGATTCTGATATCCGCCTGCCACGACTCTGCCTGTCTGACGATTCTCTTGCCTGCTCCTTTTGTACCGTGACCTTCAGCCCAAAAGACTCTGCTAACAGCCGTGCCCCTTCGCCAGCCAGAACATCTTGCCTTGCACCCCTCGTTAAGTCCAGGTGGCACCCAAGTAAGCTGAGGGATCCTCCCGAAGCCCAACGGTGGTCACACTACTGGTGAAGCCGAGCCGAGACCAGGGTGCTTGGCATTTGTTCTGGTATTCAGGTGCCGGTCGTGACACTAATACTTTCCTAAATCTGGAATCTCGTTTTTAGCAGTGCTGGAATTTGAGATGGATGCGCAAGGGATGCCATCCTTCCACTTCTTTATTTCTGTGAAAAAGTGTCCTCACAACGTTTTAATATTGGAGCTTTCTTTTGCTCCAAATACAAGTTGAAAGAGCATACAGAAGATAAAAGGAGAGAAAATATTGAGGGAGTGAAGTAGAGAAGAGATGGAGAAGTGTTATACAGATGAAGACGGTGGATACATCAGAGAGGGTTATAGACAACTGGAGAGAAGAAGAAAATAAAGGAAAAGAAAAGAGAAAATGAGGGTAGAGGACAGATTGTGGAAATTATGGACAGATTGTGTGAAATAATATGGGGTAATATAGAATATGCTGGGGTTGTGCTGTGTTACGACAGTTTTCAAGAAATCTATGCATACTGGCCATCAAACTGTTCATTGGAAGGAAATGAAAAAGCAAAATGGCTTTGCTTTAAAGTGGATAAACCAGAAAGCTTTGGTGAGTGAGGCTTACTTTAGGGGGCAGATCAAGGGTGGAATTTCGAATTTATGGGAGTTATTTAAAGCTCCCATGAACTCAAAATTTGCCGAATTGCAATTTCTTAAATAAATTTTTGGAACTCGGGTGAATAGGGTCGACCCATAAAGTTTTTTCTCTGAAAAAAACTTGAATATCAACAAGGCTGCAAACAACTCCAAATTGATCCCAGGAGGTCCTCCATAGGCTAAAACAGCAATTGGGCAGGTTTAAGGTGGTGAATAGTCCAATTCCAAGTTCTTAAAGGGCCAGTGTATGATAAATCTCAAAAATGTAATTTTTAAAAAATATTATTGAAAACTCCCATGAACTCGAAATTTGACGAATTGCAATTTATTAAAAAAAATAGACTTTTTGGAACTCGGGCAAATAGGATCAACCCACAAACTCGAATCAAACTTGATTAGAGTTTTTTCTCTGAAAAAAACTTGAACGTCAGCAAGGCTGCAAACAACTCCAAATTGATCCCAGGAGGTCCTCCATAGGCTAAAACAGCAATTGGGCAGGTTTAAGGTGGTGAATAGTCGAATTGAGTTCTTAAAGGGCCAATGTATGATAAATCTCAAAAATCCAATTTAAATTTTTAAAAAAATTAGAATTTAATTTTATCAATCCCCTTGTCGAAATTTGACAGTTTTGGTCATAAAAACTCAAAAATTAGAATTCGAAAATTAGAATTTTCCCTTCGACCCTTGATGAATCTGCCCCTAACAGTGGAAGTGTTTTATGATTGAGGGAGCGGCTTATTTTGGAACACCACACTACCGACAGTGCATATTGCGATGTGACAAAGGTAAGAGCAGTGGAGAGAGTGGGGTTTTTTTTTTTTGGAGCGGCTGCCTCAGGGAGGCATAGGGGTAAGTATTGTCCCTGGTTATGTTGCTCATAGACTCAAAACTTTGTTCTGTTCAACTTTCGGATTGTCTGGCAAGGGTTGGATACCTTCTAGCAACATACAAGTATTAATATTCCTAGAACAACAATGATCCTGAGACTGGTCTACTTGGCAATACAGAGCAAAGACTGATTTTCTTTCCCCTTGAAGAAAAACTTTAGACATATTCAAAAGGCTTTTTTTTTTTTTTTTGCTTTCATATGAATCAACTATATAAACTAGGTAGGATTTATTTAAGCAACCTGATGGGCATTTCTACCCTGAACTTCTATCTTACTATGTAGATATAAAAATAGGGAAAACAGAAGAGCTGACACCTCTACACAAGGAGTAGATCATTCAGCATCAATCTTTACAAATGTAATTATAAATACAATGATCCAGGAGGTTCCTGGTGTAACTGTGTTCTAGTCATTATGTAATGAGTTGAGAAAACCTGATCATTTTGGTTCTTTCAGAGTATTATTATCCTTTATTAATAAAGTGGATACATATTCTGCAGTAAGTGGCTGAGATCATACATCATTCACATCAGTCCCTGCCCATATTAAGATGCTTTCACACAAACATTTCTAGTAAATTCTATCAGAAATAGGAGTTTAGGAGGGTGGGAAGAAACAAAATGAAACCCAGGAAAGCAAGGAGAGAACCAGTGCCGGGCAAGGGAGTTAGTGTGCCCTAGGCAAGATGTCATATATTCCTGCCCTTGCCCGAGTTATAAGCATGGGGTGTTAGAGTGACAAGCAGGATTGGGTAGACAAGAAGCCCAGACCCCTTGCACCTTACTGCTTGGCATTCAATGATCCTCCATGGCTTTGAGGGTCATAAACTAGGGGTAGGCCTAGTTCTGGTCCTAGGGAGAATATATGTCATGTCAAAAAGATGAAAACAAATGCCAACATCAAAGCCATTTCATGTCTGTGAAGATGTTACGGTATCTATTTCAAGGGAGTACATTGCCCAGATAAACAGAACATGCTAAAATAAAGCTTACCAACCATCTAAGAGTCATATCAAGTCTCAGCCTGAGAAATAAACCTGCAGTCAACCAGGAACAATGTTAATGCTTTTGTGTTACAAACATGTAGCCACTCTGTAATATGAAAAGCTTCTCATAAACCATAGAAATAGAGGCATTTGCAAACAACTACAATAGGTTATTTGTGCTTGTGTCTGACAGCTATGAGGAACCAGCAGCTGCTGAACATTTTTTACAGTTGACATAACCTGTTAATGGTAGCCCTTTACTGCTTTGCTTTTGAAATGTCATTCACTGAATAAAACAAGGAGCTACAGACTCCTGGCTGTAACCTACAATCAGTGTTTTAGATGGTGCTTTTATACTGCTGTTGTTTTTAATTTCGTCTTTAGCGTTTGCTTCTGATTGTTGTTATTCCCCCAAAAGGTTAACAGCATCAAAAAACACAGTTCCTCTAAACAAGAAAAAGATGAGACTTGTTTTTCCAGTTTTTGCATATATTTAATAAATACAGGATTTATTTACAGTAAATATAAAACAACAGAAATAAAATATGAAACCGTTTCATCCTAACAAAGGTGCACAAGAACAAAACACATTATCAATACAATATCAAATCACAGCTTGAAACAGTAAAATATATAAGCAGTACCAAAGTCAAGCTCTTCTGGAAGCCTCTCCTTGGTACTACTAGATAACAATGGCGACTGCAGAGAGAAGTAAAGGCTCATAATTGAATGCATATCTATTCTTTTTATCAGGCCAGAAAATAACAGGGGTTGTTGACCTTTAAATTAACTTTTGGTATAATGTAGAGAGTGATATTCTGAGACAATTTGCATTTGGTTTTAATTTTTTTATTATTTGTGATTTTTGAGTTATTTAGCTTTTTATTCAGCTGCTCTCCAGTTTGCAATTTCAGCGTCTGATTGCTAGGGTCCAAATTACCCAAGCAACCATGCACTGATTTGAATAAGACACTGGAATATGAATATGAGAGGCCTGTATAGAAAGATGAGTACTAAAAATCAGCAATAACAATACATTTGTAACCTTACAGTGCATTTTTTTTTATATGGGGTCAGTGACCCTCATTTGAAAGTTGGAAAGAGTTAGAAGAAAAAGGCAAATAATTCAAAAACTACAAAATAGAAAAAATGAAGGCCAGTTAAAAAGTTGCTTTATTTTGTGGAATTAGCCATTCTTTAACATACTAAAAGTTAACTTAAAGTTGAACCACCCCTTTAACAGTTACTTGTAGTTTATTTACAACCATTCATGGGAGCCCATCTAACATCACTATGGCACATTAATTAGGGGCATATTTATCAAGGGTCGAATTTCAAATTTGAAAATCTTTCAAATTTTGAATTCAAAAAAGTGGGGGGGTTTTTGACACTTGCGGCTCGAGTGGGGGGCCCCAGATGGCAGCCCTGGTGGGCCCCCGGGCACCCCAGTCCAATGCTGGAAGGCAGTGAAGGATAATGAGACTAACCTTGTGTAGATCTATATCTGCCAAAATTATGTCCCATTATAGTGATATCCTTCCTAAGATGGTGGTAGTATCTAAGAGAACTTGTGCCAAAACATACCACCCAGACTCTAACCCAGAGCCAGGTATATCAGGATTCTGTGAAAATACTATGGAGACATCTTGGTATTTTCAAGGTTCACCTTTAGGGTTTCCAGCAATAGTGGTCCAGATCCCCTACAGCAGAAATGTTTCAGGGAGTGAATATCACCTGAATCCCAATTCAGTACTGTAGTCCCTTCACTTTAGGCCTGGGAAAGAGTTACTTGCAGTGATCAATTCTTGTTGAAGAACCAGCTGCTCTTCCTAGGTTTTCCTAACTATCTTTGTTATATCACATTCCTAGAATGTGCTACAATATAACAAAAGCGTGTGTTAACTCTCTTTACCTCATTCACAGGGCCCCTATTCCCTGACTTTACTAGCAGGGTAGTCCCTCCCAGGCGTCCCAGACAAATCCAACTGGGACAGAAGAGGAAGGCCAAAGTAGAAGTGACACCCCTTTCCAATCTTTGTTGAAGTGTGGCACAAAATGGTCACTACTACTGTATCTCTAAGAACCAATAACATGGATAGATTAGATTAGAGAAATTAGATGCCTAGTAACTAAGGAAAATAATGTGTAGGGGGTCTGCAGGTTCAGGGATAGTTAACCCTATAAGTTTCTGACATCTGAAAGTATTCTTTTAAAACTAGCATGCATTAGACAATGGTATATTAAACTTAAGAAAAAAAAGCATGCAACATATTATGTATGCAACTATTTTAAAAAAAGCAAATAGAATGAATTCATAATTCAAGTCACTGGCTCAGGCATGTTCTCCCCCTTCCCTCAAAACATATAAAAAAACTAAAAAAAAGTTATGAATTGGTGTAAAACTTATTCAGAATGGTGCACTGAGCACTTGCAATCCACATTCATTTTCAGTTTTACATGGTTTCTGAGACATTGACAGTTTTATACTGC
Source organism: Xenopus petersii (assembly GCA_038501925.1). NCBI lineage: Eukaryota > Metazoa > Chordata > Amphibia > Anura > Pipidae > Xenopus > Xenopus petersii. The sequence goes on from CM076673.1 coordinate 169,126,942, forward strand.
TAGGCAGACTGTCAGTGATTCAGAGGGGAAGACAACCCTGTGGGCCCTGCTGCCCCAGACACACTGCCTGCCCAGGACTGGGGGTGGGGAGCAGTTTTCCGCCCTGCAGTTGGGCCTTTTGGCAGTGTGTGGGGGTATGAAGATAGGAAGGGGGTAGAGGGTTTCCACAACTGGGGTGGTGATGCCTTGAGATAGTGGACGCTAGTATATGTCTCTTTATACATGAAGTGATCAGATTATTGGAACCACCAAATCTGATGGCTAGATAATATTAAAATGACGATTTTATTCAAAGAAGATCCTTATGAGAACCCCATTTGGCTTGCAGGCCAACTAGTTTGACTGAATAGCTGTAAACATATCTAAACTGATGTGTTGTTTTCTGCATACATTGATCTTACCTTTTCATTTATAAAAATGGCACACATATCATCAAAATTTCCTATTTAGTTATTTTATCCCCTGAATAGTTAATTGAGGTAAAATTTTAGTTTTTTTGTGAATTTGAGAATTGACATTTTATTGCCATTCTGTCTGCAGTTGGTAGATCACTGATAAGATTTGACTCTTAGCAAAAGGAGGGAAGGGAGATTTGACACTAACACCGGCAAAGGGATAAATTAGAGATAAAAACTTTTGAAAAAAAAGTTGGCCACAAAATAATAATACATTTGGGGGGTTATTTACTAAACTCTGAACTCTGAATGCAAAAATCACAAACAATTCAGAATTTGTTAAACCCAGAGGACGGAAAAGTCAGAATCAGAAATCCGGCATCGAGGTTGCATATAAGTCAATGGGAGAAGTCCCAATGATTTTTTTTGTGCAATGGGTTTCATGCAATATCCACATGCAGTTTTCAGGGGAAAAATCTGAAAAAAATGGATGAAAAAAATTTCGGGAAAATTTAATAATAAATAAGCACAAAAAACCCAAGCTTATTTGATCAGAGTTTGTAGCATAAAATATTGAGATAAATGTGGCCTTTGATAAATAACCCCCTTCTGTACCGTTCCTTTCCCTCATTGGGAGTTTAAATTAGAGTCAACATTTTGGTAACTCCCTCTATTACATATCTGCACCTGTTTTAGTATTAATGCAGTGAATACAGTAATAATTTAACAATGTGGCCATTCATTGGAGCGGTTTTCAATATTACCTAAAAAAAACTCTAAAAGCCACAAACCCATACACAGGGAAGCACATGTACTCATTTTTGAATTTGCGCCCTTTCTTTAAAAAGAAGGTTTTCAAATTGAACACTGCATCTTAAAAAACAGGACTGTAATCGAAAAACTTGATTTTGTTTATAATAATTCTAGTTTTTTTACTATAAAATCTGAATTTTTAGTGAGAAAAAAACTTTTTTTCGGAATTTATTTAACCCCAAGGGGCAGATTTACTAAAGGGTTAAGTGGGTATCGCTAGCAACTTTTTGACAGCGTTGCCACCCGCAGGGACATCGCCAATTCATTAACAAGGGCAGGCACCAATTTGTTAGCAAACAGGACCATTGCTAGCGTTAATTTGCACTCTATCGCCAGGTGAACGATCATTAATCTGCTAATTCAATAAAGTGCAGATTTTAATTCTTTCGCCAAAGTTGACTTCGCCACCTATGACCAGGCAAAGTGTTAAAAAGAAGCTTCATCTTCCTCAGTCTTCTGTCACTTACATCATATCCTGTGTGCCGAAAATGCATTAAAGTTCAAAAAACACCAAAAAACACTGTCGAGTTTTCCTTTTTTTGAGCAGAATTGGCTGGAAAAGTCCTAACTTACTTTTTTGTTTTTTTTGGTTTTCTCCAGACATTTTCTAACATTTGGGACATTAATTTTACAGTGGCCTCATGTGTAGGGCATTATATTAACTCTCTTGTCTTTATTAAGGTTCCCTGGACATGTGCAAAAAGCATTTGCACCAACATTTATAATAAAGACCTCCATACAACTTTAAATTACCCGCTGTATGCAAATTGACCTCAACGCAAGATCACCAGCGAATTTTCGATGGTTTTTCGGCACAAATGAATGCTAGCGCATCTTCGCTATGAAATGCTCACACTGCTGAAGTAACGCTAGTAAAAAGTCGCCAGCGTTCGTCGCCCATGGCGCAACTTCGCAAATTGTTTCACAGTTTTGAGTTTTTTCCCACACAGGAAATTTTTGGAAAAATGTATTTATAAATAAGGGAAAAAAATCCATAGGAATTTGGTTGGACTATTTTACCGAAAATGATGAGAAAATTAGAAATTCTCGGATTTTTAAAAATAATTCCCCATGTGCTACATTTTTTTTCATCAACTATATAAGACATTCAGCTTTTAAAATAGCCTCATCAGTAACTAGTCTTTGCCAGTTTATAAAGAAATATATGCAAAAATGTACCATGTTTTTAAATCCCTTAGTGAAAAATGTCCTTTTTTGCTCAATGCTGAAACACAAGTAATATAATCATTACACACTGTTTTTCTTGCTATTGTTAATGTCCTCCCTCAGCAAATGAGCGAATAAATCTATCACCTACAACAAGACCCAATTTTGTTTAGCAAATCTAATAACTGTAAATTTAATTTGCTTGTATTTACAAATTATCAGTTAAACAAACAATTTTAATTGCCAAACGAATCAACATTCTAATTCTCCACCAATTCAATTATGGAATCGTGCATCTTACAAATACAATAAGCAGGGAATAATATCACCTCTTGAGTAAAGCAGAAAATCACATTTAATTTTTCATTAAATATTATAGGCCTACCCAAAAACAATCACAGTGACATTTTGTAATTTGGTGAACTGAACTGAGCATGCTAAATTGATATTGCATTATTCTTACTGGAATATCTGTTTTGCAATAAAGATACCTGCTACAAATATATATGACATCATAATCTTTTATTACTTTACAGTTGAAAAATCCATAACCACCTCCATGTTGCCTGCTTGACTTTTTAGACCACAAATGCGCATTTATAAACCAAAAGACAGACTTAACAAACTGTTTAACAAGACACAAAAAATACGTTTATTTCAAGATTATGGATTTTGTTTAATTTCAATTGTCTTTATTGCAGTTTCCATTAACCATGACATATTCCAAATCATCTGTAATCCATAAAATTAATAATTTATAATCAATAGTTGAAAAAATTGCATTGAAATGGTAAATAATAACAAGATAAAATCAAGTACATAGAATTCCTGTTAGATCTTAAAAATGATGATTATTATGTTTTATGGTACATAACAAGTTAAGATATAACTTTATTACTTTATTATGTTAAAACCAAGAGTTCTCTTTAATACAGAATAAAGTAAATGAAAAGGAGAGAGTTTGCACTTTAGCTGAAAATAAAATCTCCAACTTCCCCCAGACTTCTGAAAGATTTGGGTAAAATCACAATTAGTGCTACAAGTTTACCCCCTCGTCATCACATTTCAGACCCAAGAAATTTGTTTTTCGTGACAAACCACAATTGGGTTTTTTCAGTCTTGAGTTCTTTCTCAAATTATGCTAGTTATTGAGAATAAAATAGGGTCATTGGAAAAAACAGTTATGCCATGTTTACAAACACGTTCCCCCCCCAGTTAGTGTAGTGTGATTACAATACAATTACAGCTTCTCACAATCACAAATAGTAATACAAGTATGGTACCTGTTACCCAGAAGGCACTGGACATGGGTTTTTCTTAGGGATGCACCGAATTCAGGATTCGGCCTTTTCAGCAGGATTCGGATTCAGGCGAATCCTTGTGCCTGGCTGAACGGAATTCGGATTCTAATTTGCATAGGTAAATTAAGGGTGGGTAGGGAAATCACTTTTTCCTTTCCTGCCCCTAATTTGCATATGCAAATTAGGATTCAGATTCGGTTCGGTATTTGGCCGAATCTTTCACCATGGATTTGGGGATTTGGCCGAATTTCAAATAGTGAATTTGGTGCATCCCCAGTTCTTCTGGATAACAGATAATATAATTTGGATCTTCATACCTTAATTCTACTAGAAAATCTTGTAAATAAAGCCAATAGGCTGGTTTTGATTCCAAAAAGGATTAATTATATCTTAGTAGAAGGTACTGTTTTATTACTACAGAGAAAAAGAAAATATTTTTTAAAAATATGGATTATTTGATCATAATGGAGTCTTTGGATCATTTGATTATAACATGTTTCCAAATAATAGATCCCATACCTGTAGTCTATGGGCTTCTTGTACTTGTCCAGTACTTGAACAAAAGTTGTATTTTGGACCAGCTTTGGTTTTAACACTCACAGCCCAAATGTGATTAGGGGTTATTTAAACCTGCAGTGTTGTACTTGCAAACCAAACAATGTCATCCATTAAAGGTTCTTGCGCCAGAAGAAGCTTCTTGTACCTCCATATAGTTGTGCTTGACACAGCTGTCATCAGTGGCAGAACTACCGGGGGTGCTGGGTCACACCCAGGCCTACAGTTGGGTTCAAGTTTGGAGGGTGGGGAGGCCAGCTGGGGGTCCAGGTACACATCCTACACCACCAAAATAGTGTTACAAAAGTTTTAAATCTCATCTCAGCTCTATTTTGATAGAGACTCACAAGGAGAATAAATATTTATTTTATAATGATACTGTACTGCAGTCATTCAATGTGAATATTGAAAAACATTCTGAGGTCCAGCAGCACAAAATCAATAGAGAAAATAATTTTTGATCTATTTATAAAGCATCAGAATAGTAAAGTTTATTACTTTGATCGCAAAGCAATGCCTGTTTATTGAGCTTTAAAGCAGTTTCATTTTAAAACTTTATAAATAAGCAATTTAGAAATGGAAATTTAGTTGTAGTTAAAATGTTACTGAGACACGATTTTTCATTATGTCAATACCATTTCAACGACTTCAGCAAAATTATTGATGCGCCGGAAAATATTGATGACTTTTCCGTTCATATTTGCCAAAAAAGAGGTTCTTCTTCCTCCCACAAGAGATAATAGATTTTGTCTGTCCTGGTGAATACATTTTAATTATATTTTGGTCATACATGATTTCAAAGTTTTTTGTAATCAATACAACAAGAGAAAGCAAACCAGACGATGCATGCAATAAGACATATTTTTTTATCAGACTTTTATAAAAAAGGTGGAGGGCTTTATAGATAAAGCATCTGTGTTGCTAACTGTGATGGCTTTAGTTTATAAAATAAATCAATGCAACCATTTCAATGCTATCTTTTTGTCTTTGTCTCTTTGTTCCATGACTTTGTCTTTGTAGTTTGCTATAGGCTTGTACCATTTGCCTTAGGTTTTAATATTGATGCTTCTTAATTTAATAACGAGATGGAATACACACAGTGTATTTCAATCAATGTGATAAAGTCTTGCATTTTATTGAATTGATGCAACATTTCTCAGCCACAAATCGGCAAAAGAGTTTATACTTGACAGTCAAGGGCTTATAATGAGTGGGGCAGGGTAGAAATAGAGGTGCCATAGAGAAGCCACAATGTTTTTCATATTTTGCACCTTGTGCCACTGTGATTGATGAGAATAGAACAAAAGGACATGTGCTTTCCAGATGAATAAAGTGCTGTCTGTGTTGAACAGTGCTTTATTCATAAAGGTTGGGTTGGGGGAGGCATGTAGACCCCCCTCATCCTGCTCCATACCCTTGCCCTTATTTGCACCATTAATGTGCCCAAGTTTGGGAGTCCTATTGGATGCATAAAAAAACCTTTGGCTATGCTATGTACCACACATTGGATTGTTTCAGTAAATGAGCACTAAGGTGCACCCTTCAGTGCTTTTGCACTTGAGTCCAGGGAAATTGTAAATTACGCCTTCTTAAAGTCTTCCTGTATGTTCCTGAAAGTTATTTAACACTGTAAAAAACAAACCAGCAATAGTTTCAGCAAATTTTAATTATCAATACATGTGATTTTATTGTGGTAAGTTAGCTATTTCTTTTACGTATATGGAGAATAAAGTAAATTTCCTGCCAGTCTCCTTGGAAAAATAAATTGTATAGCTAGTCACTTTTCCTATTTTCCTATCCATTGGTTTTTATCTGAATTAACTGCAAATTTGCCATTCAAAAACGTATATTTATCCAGGGGCCACCATACAACATATCTTTATAATGATTTCTATGCATTTATAAAGGCTGCAATATGATTCTGCATTGTAAACATGTGCACAGCAGATATAGAGAAATACTGATTTTTTCAGAATGTAAGTGATAATACACATTGTTCATTATGCATTATTTGAGTGTTTCATTAATGACTATGTAGATAACATTTCTATGTGTACTATATTCTACTATACTTTTTTTTTAACTAGGCTTTGTTTCTAAAGAATGCAACTTTTACATTTCGCAGAAAGAGTTAACCCTGTAGGGAAAAAAAGCCTGAAGCTTTACATAACTTTTATGAAACACAAATTGGATTAGGTTAATTATGTGGGAAGGTCAGAAGCCCTGGCATTATTTTCTGAACATTTACAATAAATTTGCATCGATTTTTCAAATTTGAATGTCCTTGACCGACCACTCATGTGAATGCACTTTAGGACTACTTTTCTTGAGAAGCTTTGGATGTAATTTGAAGGGATGAACTGCGAAAATCTGTAATTTCCCTGCATGTGTTTTTATATAACTAATTATGCGTATGAGTGGGATTATGCATATGAGTGAATGGGATTACATGTACACATGAGTATTTATATGAGTGATCATTATTATGCATGAGTGCGTGGAATTATGCATATGAGTAGATTACATGTAGGAGTGAGTAGGATTACACATACTTGCTAATGAAGTTACATTACCAAAAAAAACTTCTGAGAAAGGTCATCAGGCGTGGCTGGATATGCAAATGATGATGTAGCCAATAGAAAATGGGCGCCTAGTTGCAGCACATTTTGCATTCAGGAAAACACTACAGTGCAGTCTAACGGAGTGAATACAGATACTACCTGACCCAATGCAGAGACAATGATGCATTTTGTGTGGGGAATATGTGCCCAACCTAAAAACATGGTAAGGGTTTATAGGGTTTACATGTCCTTTAATGCAAACTTTCTCCAACTCTGCAGAGCCAGTGGCTGCAGCAAAGTATCCTCCAAATTGAATCCCAGTTTATCTGTTTAAATCTGGCTCCATGATCTTTGTCCCTGCAGCTGGAGTTGGAAACAGTAAAGGGGATGTAAAGGCAAAAATAAAATCCAAAACAAATCTCTACACAGTCTCCGACTGCTCTACAGGGAAACAAACAAAGCTGCTTGAGTTCTGCATGGCTGGGAAGTAGGCGGGGGCTCCCCCTGCTGTTCATAAGTATGATTGTTTCCCCGCCCAGCAGTTAGGGACCATCTGACAATTTCTATCCACAGCAGTAAATGAAGGGGGAATTTCACTGCATACATTCAGGTTTCTGATAAAAACGGTACACATTTTTTAATTAATGTATAGATTTGGAGATTTCTTTTTCATTAAAGAAAGTAAAAATGGGATTTTATTTTTTTGCCTTTGCTTGTCCTTTAAGGGGCCGATTCACTAAGGGTCGAATATTGAGGGATAATTAACCCTTGATATTCGACTAGGAATTAAAATCCTTCGACTTCGAATATCGAAGTCAAAGGATTTAGCGCAGATAGTTCGATCGAACAATCGAAGGATAATTCCTTCGATCAAAAAAAGTTAGCCAAGCCCATGGGGACCTTCCCCATAGGCTAACATTGACTTCGGTAGCTTTTAGATGGCGAACTAGGGGGTCGAAGTTTTTTTTAAAGAGACAGTACTTCGACTATCGAATGGTCGAATGGTCGAATAGTTGAACGATTTTTACTACGAATCCTTCGATTCTAAGTCGTAGTCGTAGTCGAAGGTTGAAGTAGCCCATTCGATGGTCGAAGTAGCCCAAAAAAACTTCGAAATTCGAAGTTTTTTACCTTCAAATCCTTCACTCGAAGTTAGTGAATCGGCCCCTAAGTGTTTTTTAAAAATTAGTGGTGAGCACAACTTTCCCTTACTTGTTATATTTTTTCAATTGATTGTGGCTCATGGGTAAAAGAGATTGGGGTCCCCTGCATTAGACAGTTTCATCATGGGTAAAAACTAATTGCAGGCTAATGCATAAGGACACTACACCTATTTATCCATATTTATATTTTTTCATTTTCCGTTTTTCTTTATTTATGTGAGGGTTTTTATGTGCCCATGGATTTTTGTGCTGGTTAGCACTAGTTGATGGAGCAGTCTTGGTTAATGACTAAAGATTAAAACAGGAAAGAAAGGTACTGTTGCTGAAAGGTACTAGACATACATTTACGTTAATGCTTGTCCTCCCTGTGTGTACCTTTTTGTAAAATTGTACAGCACTACCTATTCCAGCAGCACTTCATAAATAAAGTTACATATACATACAAGTGCAAGATGTTACTAGAGGATGAAATAGTGTGATTCAATAATGATTACAAATATCTGAACGTTTCTTCTTTCTATTCATTTTATGGTAATGGTAGGCGCAGTAAGTTCAAATGCAATAATAAAAAATGGGGACTCTAGATACTGAATAAAAGATATGATGTCAAAATTTAAGAAACCATTACTCAATGCTTCCACAAAAGCCACCTATAGTCATAAAACATCAGCCTTGTGATTTACTCTGTACAGGTAACCACTGGATTGCAACCTTTATGACTTTGGATGAAGTTCAGTAGAAGAACCCAAAGATTCCTAGGGGAATACATATACATGTGAGCTGTGACAATTTCAGTATTTGCCCCCATGTTGTTGGGCTAACGGACAAACCTCCATCTGTCGTATGGATGATTAACATTGCAAGCTAACAAGGACTGCTGAGCAGCAGCAAAGAATCCAAAGCTAGCCAAAAACATGAGACATCAATTTAACGTTGGCATAGTAACCTAGGATGTAAACTCTAACAAGCAGGACCCTGTTTGTCATTTGTGAAACAGTAGTTTGTATCTGTATGCCACTGTTTGTATGACAATTCAGCATTTACTTGGCAGAAAACAAGAATGATTTGGATTTGAAAGCTTGAATGTGGTATATCTTCCCTATTCTGATTACTTCTCTAAATATAACCACGTTCAGTAAATAACAATATTTGTTTCAGGGTCAACCGTATTTCAACCGTTACCTGATAAATAAAGAAAATATTAGGCTGCTGGATCAAAACTGCAATAGTTTTAAAGTAAATAATGCCCTAAGGGAGCTATAAGCTGTTAAAATAGCTGTTAAAATCTATCATTACTCCATCTCTGAACTGAATAAATAAATTCACACATAAACTCCGCATTGTCTTCTGGTTCTAATCTCTTTTCAGAGGGGATGAAATACAATCTGTCATGCAGAATTGCTTTATTTAATCACTTGCAATAGGAGCCCCTGGAGCTTTCCAAACATTTTTAAAGCAGAGTTTAATAGGAGTACTTCCGATGCTTTTGCTAAATGCTTTACATTAAAACAAGAAGGTTTCAGAAAAAATAGTATATTATTAAAAATATTATAATGACTAAGGGGCAGATTTATCAAGGGTTGAATTTGGAATTATAAAAACTTCAAAATACGAATTCAAAAAGACCAACCAAAATTAAATCTAAGGGTTTTTTTGGCCTAATAGGTCAGTTTTCGATCAAAAAGATTTTTCAGAGTCCACCATTTGACTCCAAATAGGTTCTAGAAGGTCCCCCATAGGCTAAAACAGCAATTCTGAAGGTTTTAGATGGTGAATGGTCAAAGTAGAATTTTTAAAGAGACAGTACATGATAAATTTTGAAATTCTAATTTTTCTCAAGTTCGAATCAAATTTGGACTATTCCCTAGTCGAAGTACACAAAAATTAGCTCGAAATTTGATTTTTTTTTTTATTCAGATTTTCTCTTCGACCTTTGATAAATCCGCCCCTTAGTGAGGACTACAACCTAAATCAAATACACAATACAAAATGTTCCTGACAGTCTGGAGAGAGTATAACAGATTGGCACATCTATTAAAGAATTTTTTTGCTTCCTTAGAATGAGTTTGACTGATTTGAGCATGTTGCTGTCACTAAAAGATAAGCTATTTACACTGTATATTCATGTGTGGAAATAAAACTGCTTACTTTAGTTATTTTTTAGGTTCACTGTTAGCTGGTTATAGTGTTATGCAAAGTGTCAATAAAAACACCTTGATGTTGACTATAGGCTTGAATGTATGACAGATTTTGTCTGGGATTATTAGCTATTAATAGTTAATATTAACTATTATTCAGTTTAAAGAAAAGTTTCCATTCCTTAAAACCAGTCATTAAATATTTGATTAAAAAAATCTGGATAAAGCTCCAGTCAAGATTTGGAATAATAATGCCATAAACATGGCAGCATAGTATCATTCTAGTTTAAGGATGGCCAGGTTTAAGAGATTCCATTGCCCAAAGAGCTGATTGTTCACTGAGATGTACAGTATTTATTCTTCTGCCTCAGCCTAGTGCATTTCACTGGTTGCAGCCTCTACTGTCTCTAGAGCTTTGAAAAACTGGGTTACACAGCTGGAGGAGGATATCAACGCTGAAGTCCCATCAGCTCTTGAAATTCATAAAAGTTGTTCAGCTAGCTTTCAAGTTTTTGTGTGACTCTTCTATTGAATCGTTAAAGCTAACAATATAGCCCTTTCTACCACAGCCAGGAGGGCATTGGACCATTCATACCAATCTAAAAATGAACTTTGTAATTTACCCTTTGAGCCTGGTTATCTTTTTGTCATTAGTCACTCGTATGGAGATGATGCCTGGTTAGAAGTGTAACACCCTGTCCCCAGCAAGATAGAAGGATGAGATGTAGAGATTTTTTTTTCACCCGCAAAAGAGGTCTCCATTTAGATCCATTTAGCCTTCTTGATGCTTCTAGAGACCCTCTAATTGGGTCTTTGAGAGCTGCAAGAAGTAGAGGTAAGTTTTTGTCCTCCTTATACCAGCAACCTTTAGTTTGGTGAAAGATTTACTTTTTTTTATAGACCACTAGGTAAATTTGATTTCAGAAAGGTGGCTCATACAGCTTGTAGAAGAGGGTTATATAATCAAATGTTTGTACATATTACTATAATTTATAATTACATAATTCTCCACAAAATAGCTTAAAAAGAGGCTCTTACTTCTGCAAAAAGAAGGTATTGGGGTGGGTTCCTCTTCTACAAAAATGTTGCAACACATATTCCACAATTTTTCTCATTCCGAAACCAGACAGATCTTTTCACACCATATCAGATCTCAGGTTTGTCAGCTGGTCAATTTGGAAGAAACATGCACTTTTTTTTAAATGTAACAGCACACAGCATGCTGGATTTTCTGCAGCTTTTTATCAAGTGAAATACATTAGTCTAACTTGTTTTATTGAAACATTGCAAGGAACAAACCTATTGTTGGGCTGGAGAGTCCAAGTTTAAAACCAGGGAATGAAAAACAACAGATAACCACCCATTACATAATACAGGCATTGCATTTGTCCAGACTTCAAATATTGCTTTCATTCTGTTTGTTTTGCTTTAAAAAAAAACAATTAGAACATGATTAGGAGTATGCTTTGCACACCTGAGGGTTCTAGCTTGGATCCTGTGTATTGCAGCATAGGTGATCATGCATAAGATCTGCAGTCAATATACAGCAGCGCCGTGAGAATGTGCAGCTGATTGTACATTACTTTTTAACTACTACCTGTGCTATACTATACTATACTGTGAACAGTATGAGCGCAGCCAAGTTCTGGCAAGCAATCACAGAGAATTCTTACCAGCATAGCAGGAGACAATATCCAAGTGTTTGAGAAATAAATAATAGTTCTGAGGTGCAAAAGGAAAGAGAACATTCAAATTATGTCAGTGCAGAAGTTAGGATAGTGAGGAGATTGTTATTGCTTTATATGGCAGAAGATTGGCTTCCTTATATAGTCCTATAATATATATATATAATATAGAAATAAATAAATGTAGACTATAGAATATATAAAATACAATTATTCTTGGCGTAACAGGAATGTATATTATTTCTCGTCTTCAAGTTTTATGATGAAATCCTTGTTCATAGAAGCACAGCATTAATAGTTATTTATACTTGTATGAGCTTTATCTCAGATATGTTTAATAGGTTCTTGACAAATGTAGGCCTTGGTCTATATGGGAGGAAATATCAGTTTCCTGCAATGTTCCCCATGATCATGTAGCTGTTTCAAGTTAGTAGCTTGCTACAAGAGCGGACAGCCACCATGCTATAATTGCTGAACTTTGCAGAATGGCAATGTATCATGAAAAAAGCTGCAGGGGGCATTTCCATAATGGCATATGTCATATTCTTCAGAAATGTGGTGTGTGGACATTGTTGGACAAATACCCTACTCAGGGACATCAAAAAACCAACAGTTTCAATACTTGATGATCCTGCGTGTAAATACATTTGATTGCTAGGTTTCAAACTGAAAACATGGTACACCAGTAAGCAGGTGGCAATAAGCATACTTTGCCACGTGCTTTCTGGAGTGCCCAGTCATCAGTTTAATAATCTGAATTATGCAGTGAATAGTTATGGGTGATTCTTTCCTGTTTCACTTTGTTGGCAGATTCAATTCCTGAAACAAACTGTTGGGCAATTGGGCAAATTCACTAAAGGGTGAATTTTCACCTGCGAAGGCTTCGCCACACTTCGCGACACTTTGCCAGCTGTAAATTTGCTACCACTATGCTTATTCACTAAAATGCAAAGTTTTGACTCGGCAGCCGAATGCTGAAAATTTTCACTAACTTTGTTTCTGCCTAGCGAAACTTCATTAGTAAACTTACGCTTAGGTAAATTTGAATAGGGCAAGTACATAAAGGTCATATATATATATATATATATATATATATATATATATATATATATATATATGTCTTTATTAGAGATGTTGGTGAAAATGCTTGAATTTGCCACTTATTATTAAAAATGTCCATGGAAGCAAAATAAAGACAAAATAGATCCTCTAAGGTGCTAAACATGAGCCCATCCTAAAATAAATGTGGCATGCCTCTCAAATGGTTTTGTCTGAGCAAAATGCACCTGGCTAAAGGGCACACAATTTCGCTAGCATGTAATCTTTCGCTAGAGAATTGCCGTCTATGCCTGTTAGTAAATTGGCGATGTCCCTGCGGATGGTATTTCTGGCAAATTTTCACTAGTGGTGGCCACTTTGCCCTTTAGTAAATCTGCCCCAATGTATGTTTTTACAATACATTTGATCCTATTGCCAATTTTTTTGCAGCGATACCTGGTGAAATATTTCACCCATCACTTAATGCAGACCCTGCTGATCACTAGACCAGCCTATTCTCTGTATAAAAGAGAAGAAAAGTTCATCCCTGAAGTAAATAACTGGTTCATATGCTTGTTTGTATTGATTCCACACAGTTTTGACAGCCACACTTCTCAAAATACCCTTTCCTTCCTGGAGGGACTTTGCATTCCTCCACTGGTTTTGATGTTTTCTATACATAATTTATCTCTGCTTAAAGTCCAACCATATTCAAGTTTTATAGACATTCCAATGGGGTAATGTAATATACAGTAGATTGCAAATGGAAAACATTTTTCAATGCTAATAGTCACATTGCGAACAGTTTTTCCTTTAAGAAAATGTAACAAACATTTTGGGAACACTTTGCCCCTCACCTGAAAGTAGGATAGTGATTGAGAATTTTATAGTTTGCGCACAGTGTATGTAATAAAACTTCTTACTGAAAAAGTTATGTTTGCTCCAAATATTTACACCACCTTCAAACACTTCTTAAAAGTGTGCATTCAGTATTTGGAATGCAATCAAAGTATAATGAATAATATTACATTGCAATATGCACTTTTTTTATTCTTATTGGTGCGCATATTCATTCTCTTTGGCAATTTTGTTACATTTCACTCAAACCCTGTTAAACTTCACCAGCCTTAACAAAAAGCAACAAGTCCCTAACGCTACTAAACTAAATAATCACGTATTGAAATTCATAAAAAGAGCTCAAAATGAAGTATAATGCGTGTAAAGCAGTGCAAAGATTTCATAAATTCATAAATTTCACACACTTGTACACCATTCCCTACATGTTTGAGAAGTGTATTTTCTCCATTCCTTTAATTAATACCATTCAGCAGCATTATTCACCCCATTATGAATCCAACTGTGGCTAAAGGTTTCACCATGGTATAATCCTACAAAATAAAGCAACTCCTTCCAAAATTTTAATGTTATACTAAAATAAAAATTGTTCTTTTGAAGAATGAACTCAAAACATTAAATCATGGGTCTGCATACATACAATAAATGTTCATACAAACCTATAAAACATTTGCTGATAGGAAGTACTATAACCTTTTAAAATTTCTTGTTTGCAGATTAACTAGCGACGGTTTTGTCTTTCAGTAATGAATGTTTATTTTCAATAAAAATATTTTTTTAGTAATAATTCATGTTGCTGTCACTAAAAGATAAGCTATTTACACTGTATATTCATGTGTGGAAATAAAACTGCTTACTTTAGTTATTTTTTAGGTTCACTGTTAGCTGGTTATAGTGTTATGCAAAGTGTCAATAAAAACACCTTGATGTTGACTATAGGCTTGAATGTATGACAGATTTTGTCTGGGATTATTAGCTATTAATAGTTAATATTAACTATTATTCAGTTTAAAGAAAAGTTTCCATTCCTTATTCATTGCTGTTCTACAGACTCACCATACAATGGTATTTTATTTCAAAATGTATACTTGCCTTTTTAATTATGTGGGCCAACATTATTTGACACAATGGGTACATCCTTACAGTAGTTGAAAGACACTGATTGTAAGCTCTGTGGGCCAGTGACTTCTTTCCTACTGTGTTTTTTTACCAGGTGACACTTAGGGGCAGATTTATCAAGGGTCAAAGTGAATAAGAGGGAATTTTCGAAGTAAAAAATTCAAAATTCAAAGTAATTGAATAGGATACTACAACTTCGACATCGTTTGAATATTCGACCATTTGATAATCTAAATACTGTCTCTTTAAAAAAACTTTGACTTTAATACTTCGCCAAATTAAACCTGCCAAAGTGTTATGTTAGCCTATGGGGACCTTCTACAGCATTTTTCTAAGTTTAAGTAAAATCATTCGATTGTACGATAAAATTGTTTGAATTGTTAGATTAGATGAATTTAATCGGTCCATCGAACGATTTTACTTCGACCGCAGGATACTCAAATTCAAAGAAAAAAGTTTGAATTCGATATTCAAATTCGAAGTATTTAAATTCGATGGTCAAATTTCGAAGTATTTTTAACTTCGAAATTCGACCATTGATCAATCTGCCCCTTAATCACTATATATTTATACTTATTTGCTTACTATTATTTATTACAATGCTTGTCCTCCCCTCTATTTTGCTGAATTGTTTTTTAATATACCAAATGAGGGTTTGGATTCAATTTTAATATTTAGACAAAACATTTCAAAGGCTTTGGTATTATGCAGAATCTCAGTGTGTTCTCTCGTGGATATTGAAGCATTCGCATGCATAGGCACCCCAACACACAAGTATGCATATTGCTTACATAGATGCTGAGGTCCTCAGTTCATTTAAAATGAGTGGTCTTTGTTGTTTTCACTTTAGGTTTGCCTGACATCTCTTCTGATTACCCTCTGCTTACCTATAATTCTGGTTATTGCCCTCTGCCTGCCTTGGATTCAATTTCACCTCACATCTCTATTGTCTAATCTCTTGTTTATCTCTATGTGCTTTTGAACACCTGACACTCCTTTTACTCCTCCTCATCTCACTTGAAGAAGGGAGTTAACCTAAATATTTGCTGGGGTGTCAAAACGTCAAATTGTTTGCATAATGCTCACGTAGCAGACATGCCAAATTGAGCACCACATACATATGAATTGTAATTTGGCACCGCACATGGATAATGTTTTGTTCTCTATATCTCTCTCTGGTCCCAACTCAGACTCTGGGTTCCAGTGAAAGGCATAGGTGTGGCTATAATTCATCAGACTCATTGGAAAAGACTAAACAGCAGAATTATTTATTTACTAGAATAATAACCTTGGACAAAGGACTGAATACTTTTACAAGACACTTTGCATCTTCCATTTTTTAACAGCTCATTAGATATATCAGACTCAGCACATGGTACACATCATTTTATACCAATGGGTTATTATCTTTGGAAACAAGAGGAGAAAATGTGCCTCATTCTTCCTTTATAGTCCTTATAACTATAACCTGACAACCAACAGAGTTTCCACAATGAGAGGGGCTGAGTGAATCTCTGTCTATTCTTTGACTAAAGCATCCATCATCTATTAGCTGAATACAGATGGCAGCTGAAGACCAGAATTTCCTGTTACTGAATACTGTTACTGAATAAAGGGTCCTGTTCATGGGTACAGATGGAGTAGCAGTTCTACTCTATCATGACATTCTGTGATCTGACCAGCATCACTATACAATTGCTTTAAACAAAGTGCCTAATTTTTTTTTTATAAAACAGTGGTACATATATCTATAAAATAACTTAAAAATAATAATACGCCTGCAAGCATCTGATCTCATATTGTGAAAGTTACTTTCTCTGCTTGGTCAATTGGTCAATTCCTCTGTAAAAAAACAAAAATATTGATTTCCATAATGTTTTATTTTGGGAAAATAAATGTAATTTCAAAATCAAAACATGTTAACTACGTACACAGGAGTTTTCTTTTCTTTCTCTTGAGAAAACTGTACTTACGCATGGCCTCCAGCAATCACTGTGACTAGAAATTCTGATTACAAAATCATTCGAAATAAAAAGAAAAACAACTTCTGGAAAGGTTTTCTTTCTTCAGAGACTGTTCCACTGAAAAATATTCACCATAATCAAGTGATCTGAAATGATTTACTTACGATGTAAGATTAGAATGATGAATTATGACAGTCCATCAAAATTCATGAATCTTGTAATGGAAGGATTAAATAAACATGTATGGGGCATCTCTATGGTATAAATAAAGAAATTGTCATTTAATGTCATAAATCAGTGTTCAGGAACCAACTTAACATAATTCGAAATTCAAAACAACTGCCAACTGCATTTCATGTAGTAATATTTAAATAACGTTTGCAAGAACAATATAGACCTGTCAAAAGAAAATAAATTATGAGAATACAGTGCTTACATGGTTATAAAGTTAATATGGGCTGAAAAAGACACCTGTCCATCAAGTTCTTTTCACTCTATCACTTTAGTATCAGTAACCTACAGTAGAGAACCCCAACTGCAGACTGTTCCATTTTGTATTATCATCTTGGTAAATACTGTGTGTTTGTACACACTTGTACATACAGTATACAGTAAATGCCCTGGATTACAGCTTGAGCCATGGATGGGGGGTTGTGTAGGGACCAGTTAACTAATCAAATTTTCCACTTGAAAAATTGGTGGTTTTCCTACGTTTCTTAAAAGCTCAAAAGATTCAAAATACTTTAAGTGTAAAAACCACTAAAAAATTGAATGCAAACTTCGCCAAGTAAAAGTTGTCAAGGACCCATAGAAGCCGTGCTGATCTTATAGGGCACTTTAAATCAATTTGAACTTTTAGAGGTTTTCAGATTTTTTTTCTCTAGGATATTTCTGAACAATTTGAAGTTTTAGAGGTTATAAAGGTATTTGTATCTTTAGCACATTGTTCAGTGCTTTTGTTTGCACTTTTTATATTTGATCTTTTTATAAATTAAATAACAATCCTGGTTTTAGACTTTAGAGTTTAGTCATTGTTTCAAAAACCTCTAAACCCAATACAATCTGACCTTTAATCAATAAGCATCCACATGAGTTTATTGGCACAGGGCCTTCCAATGGAAACACAAATTGTTGAATTTCAAATAACC
This sequence comes from Xenopus petersii, assembly GCA_038501925.1. Lineage (NCBI taxonomy): Eukaryota > Metazoa > Chordata > Amphibia > Anura > Pipidae > Xenopus > Xenopus petersii. Next base: position 169,144,844 of record CM076673.1, read on the forward strand.
ACAGTTTCTCAAATTATTTTGAAAATCTCAATGATGTCAAGAACCCAAAAGGTTGATCTAAAGCTCTACTACCTTTTGGGTGCCCCTGTTTAAAAACACACCCAAGCCCCTCTTAAAGGGATTCAAAGAATCTATTAGAACAAAAAACACCAGTCATATAATTTACATAGAGGAAAACCATATACTCTGCTTCAGATAAAAAATATTTTACTCCAGTCCAAAAAATGACCTATTGCCGTTTAATTTCATTAAGGAAATTAATCGTGTGATGTTATATTATGTCTTGATGGTCCATACATTACTCTTGAGAAATTTTCACATGCTCAAATGTATCTTTGCACTGGTATGGCTACAAGTCATTGGTGAAAAAATTCAAGAGTAAATGCAGAGGAAGAAATATAAAAGCTATATTATGGAAGGAAGGTGCTTCCATAATTGTGAAAATTAAAATATCATTGTTGATCTAAAGATAAAAGATGTCTGCATTAATGTAGCATAATAGTTTAAGATGAATATAACAGAATATAACTGCTGTATATAAATTGTAATATTGAGGGGTAATCACAGTCAGCACGCAGTATACCGTTTCTTAGAGAAAAGGCAATTTATTTAGAAAACTGAACTAAACAGTAGATTTTCCTCAGCAGAACGTAAATGAAAATATAACACACAGCTTACTTCAGCTTGTGAAAGTCCTTTGGTTTTCGCAGAGTCCAAAGTAGGCCTGGTTAGTGCACTTGAGGCCAAACAACAAAACCACTGTCCAATATCAGCTGACTTTCTTTCATAGTCCTTTTTACACAAGGGTTTGTAGAAAAGACTTTCAGCTCTCCCGCTGCAGGCACCATCATACTCTCCCCTAATTGCACCTGTGCCTCCTCTGTATGTAGAATATCCCTCTGCTGCAGTAAAAGCCAGATGTGTACCTTCCCAGGTACACATCCAGGGCCCTGAAAAACGAAGAAAACACAGCAACTGGTGTTGCTGCCAAATAATCCCCAGACTTCTTCCCTGACACAGACATTGCTTAAAAGGACCACAGCCCAAATAATGGGGAAATATACCTCCTGTCAAGGACCCAGCCCTGGTGTCCTCTACAAAATACATAAGGAATGTATGAGGAATTAATAAATAAATACTGGTACTTTAACATGTATATGTTAAATATCTACTATTTTTGGTAACAAACACTATATGTATTAACTCTACAAATATCGCTTAAATAGGCACTAAAATTCAGTGTACAAATTAGCTATTGCTACTAAGTGCCCTTAACATATACTGGTGGCCATTTGTTTTTTTCGCATATGAACAGCTCGTCCGAAAGTGATGGTGACCCAGGTGCATATACCCCAGGTCCTGCTCTTAAGTTCACAATGCCTTAAACAGTATTAAGGGTAAATAATCAAAGGGAACTCACCAGATCCCACGGGTAGCTCGGATGCATAGCCCCAACCCCGTAGCTTGATCTTGGGTCACAATCAATATTCCAAAATGACTACGTATCTGCTGATATGAAATGCGTGAGGGATTTGATGTTTTTAACAAAGTTGGAATAAAAGTTACCTTTTAACCTACACGGATGGAAACGGAGTGCTCGTTTATTTTTGAATATTGGTACTTTAACATAATGAACATTAAGCTTAATCACCAATATTTAAAAACAAAAAAAAAAGCAAACAAACCTTGTACAGATTGAAAGACTGAATGAAAATACATGGTCACATAGTGGAAGATCTGGACTATTATGTAGCCAAATTACCAAAAGAGTATCCTTGGAATCTAAATATATGAAGAGTTTCATGGTTGTGTGTATGCATGTATGTATGTTTTTATATTGCTACTTGCATGCAGCCCTGTACAGCAAATTAATACATTAAAATAACAAACAGGGGTCAATACCATATTAAATTGCAAAGTACGGTTATATTCAAGTGCTAAGTGTTAATGAAAGAAGTGGTAGGAGGTCCCTAACATGCAGAGATTACAATCAATGTGGGTGGGAAACTTCCAGACACAAACAGAAGGATATTATGGGCTGCAAGTTACAGTGTAACTGCACTATATGTGCCTGAACTAGGTCAGATGTTATGCATTTGCTCCAAGAGCTAGTCTTTGAGTTCATTTTTGAAGAGACTGAGGGAAGATTCTCTCCAGGAGACCAAGTGGAAGAGGAGTCATTCTGGAATGTATGGAGACACAAAAGAAATGTATGAAAGTGCAAATGAATAAAGTGTTTTATAAGGTATGAGAAAAAGTTTATTCTTAGTGGGAAGTCAACAGTTTAGTAGCGGAGCAGCCTGTTTTCTCTTATTCTGGTCATACGTGGGCTGACCATGTAACTAGGGATGCACCGAATCTACTTTTTTGGATTCAGCCGAACCCCCCGAACCCTATTTTAAAGATTTGGTCGAATATGCATATGCAAATGAGGGGTGGGAAGGGGAAAACATGTTTTACTTCCTTGTTTTGTGACAAAAAGTAATGTGATTTCCCTCCCCACCCCTAATTTACATATGCAAATTAGGATTCGGATTCGGTTAGGCCAGGCAGAAGGATTCGGCTGAATCCGAATCCTGCTGAAAAAGGCCGGATCCTGGCCAAATTGCGAAACGAATCCTGGATTTGGTGCATCCCTACATGTAACCTCTGCTCCCAAGGCATTACTGCCTTCCTATTGTTACAATCAATCGTGCAGAGCGATCTGCCAGTATACCATGAACTGACCAGCATGGTGCATTGGCAGGTGAAATTGTCTAGCCTGCCCGAACAGAACCAACCAATATCCTTAGAACATGGGTATTGTTTGATCTCAGCAGCGCACCATACACACATACAGTAAATACTGTAATTATATGAAACATCTTTTATTGGTAAATGTATGGCAATTTTAGATGAGAGGATGTGATTTCTAGCACTAGTATATAAGACAGACTGAGTTGCAGAAGTTAAGGCAGGATAGGATAAGGGCCTGGACAGATCTTGGCAATATTGTATAGCAACAGGTTTCGACCATGGTGTTAATATTACATTTATTTATTTAATATGAGATTTATATTTTTTTAATGGATAGTGGTGATACCAATAAACACACATGTATCTGATTGTTGATGCATTCATTTACAGTGATATATACAACATAATATGCATTCAAGGCCTTCAGCTGTACAAAAACATCTTCTTCATTTAGTCACACATTCCATGTTCTCTTAGCATTGTTCAAACATAACAAAGCAGAATTCAGTCCCACAGGATTCATTTTATATTTTTCCCATTGCGACCATAAAATTGTTCACTAAATGCTTTAATGGGTATAGTTCACCTAAACACCCTTTTTCTGCTCCATTGAAGTAGTAAACAAAAATCGTGACCATTTTCTAGTTGTATACGTTTTTTAAAATGATTGTTTCCAGGGAGGGCATTTTTAAGAGCTTTTTGCAAAAAAAAGGTTTCAATATATTGATAGGGTTAAGTGCAGAGGATCTCTTCTTCTTGCTAACCTTTTACATTTAGCAAAGGAGACACATACTGGACAGTGATGACATTCTTATTAATAATAATAATAATAATAATAATAGTAATAATAATAATTAAAATGGTGCTTGCTGGTAATATCATTAGATGACTGTGAGACTTAGTGATGTGATCTTTTATTTCTCATTTGTACGTTGCCTGACTGCTTACTAATGTTCCTTTTAATAGCGTGTTTCAGCAGGGAAATCTTGGCAGTACACGGAATCGTCATTATCAAAAGACATTTATTTTAGATGATCTCCACTTTTTTTCCCTTTAAATGCAAGCCTACATTGCAGCGTTCATTGGTTTGTACCATAAAATAAATTTACCGTCTGTTCAACATAGTCCTCCATTTTTGTAGGAACTAAGGATTAGCTTTACATGAAATAAAATACAGCTGGATGTTCAAACCTCTGGATGTTGTTTCAGCTTTGAATCATTAAAATATACAGCAAAAGCAAGTACTGGTTCATTTTTGGCAGGCTGAGGTGTAGAAGGGGCTGATGAAAGTAAATGAGTATGTGGGAGAAAATGCAAAGGATCATGGATTGGAGGTAAAACAGTGAAGCTTCTCATTCACTTAGCCTGGTTAAACAAATATCCTCCCCTTCATCTACAATGAAATGGAGCCTGACTCAAGATTTCATACTAGAATGGTCTGACTGCTTGAGTAGTGGTTTTCCAACATAATTTTGGCACCTCAAAAATCATTGCAACATTTTTTTAAGAGGCTCAAATTTGATTCTTCTGAATAAAAATCTCTAAAATCACTAATTTTAATAAATAGACATCAAAGTATTTAATCAAATCAGCTTTTTGGATCACTATTTGTTGCCAAGTCTACTGTGCTTACCATGTTCTGAACCTATGTTTGCTGGAACCCACTTTGTGCAATTCCTCTGTCCCTCGATTCAGTTTGGTTAAGCTTTTAAATGTAGTTATGTTTATTAGTTCTTAAAACCTTAAGAGAACCTTTGTACAGGTATGGGATCCATTATCCAGAAACGTTATCCTGAAATCTCCAAATTTCAGAGGGGCTGTCTGCCAGACATTATTTTATCAAAATTAACCAGATTTTTTATATACTATTTCTTTATTCTCTGTAATAATAAAACAGTACCTTGTACTTGACCCAACATAAGATATAATTACTCCTTACTGGAAGCAAAATCAGACTATTGGGTTTATTTAATGTTTACATGAATTTCTAGTAGACTTAATGTGGACCTACCACCCCAACATAAAAAGCTGCATAATAAAAGTCCTTTTCAAATTAAACATGAAAGACAAATTCTTTTTTTTATTAAAGCATTCATAGCTGTTGTAAATGCATTTAAAATCTCAGTTCAGCTGCCTTAGGCATAGAGGCAGGGCAGGCAAATACTTTCACTTTCCATTGAGCACTTCCTAGATATCACTACTCTCCCCACATTCCCCCCATTCTCTTTACCATTTCATTGTGTAACCAGGGCATGGGGATGGACATCAGGTCCCCCATTCTGGTGCATAAACAAGTTTTGAATTAATAATAGTGTCAACAAAATGGTGCCTGCCTGCTTGCTATAATTATGACTCCAAGAGCAAACAAAACAAGATTCAAAAATTTTTTTATAGCGTAATTAAAGTTTATTGTGTCAAGTGTGCTTGACTAATGTCATAAAATGGTATTTGGAACAATTATTTGGTCCCCTTTAAGGTATGAAGATCCAAATTAGAGGTCCCATTCCATACCTGTGTGCATGCACTTGGTTTTGCTAATACAAAATATGTTAAACATTGAATTTATACTTGTGCTTTAATATGGCAACTCATTAACCTTAAATACTGTATAACATGCTCTAATAATAAATTTTCCCTCTCAATGTGCAGGAAAAGTATAATCTAGAACAGACTACTGTTGCCCTATAGAGATAAAGCAAATTGCATAATTAATTTAATTTACTAACAATTTACATTTCAACGAATTAATCACAATTTATACACAATACATGTAATGAAACATAAACAATCTTGTCTATTAGTTTCCAAGGTTTCTGTCTTTCTAATTCTACAAATGACAATTCTGCAGTCGCAAGGAGGAAATATTGTCTGGCTCCTCACAGATGGCTGATTATTGCATTAAGAGTTTAGCAATTGCAAATAAAAAGATTCCTTTTCCCAACTCCTTTTTTTTTTTTTTTTTTTTTTTTTTTTAACAAATGTTTGCTTCTCTTTTGCCAGACTCAAACAAATGTATTGATGTAACCAGGCAATGAATTGCTTCTCTGAAAGAAAAGTAGATACTAAATAATTATAAGAAATTGGTAGGCTTTCCAGTTCCCATTCTATTTGTCCTGTAGATTTGAACCAAATTAGTTATCATTTTTTGTGATGGTAATGAAGAGAAACTGAAGGTGCCCAACTGACAGATTATGTATTTAGTGTCTGCAATGTTTTTTATTTAGGAAAGCATTATGCTTACTGACATGGACTGACTTTCCCTTGAAACCTAAATATAAAGTCAACTGTATTGCAAGGCATTTTACACTGCAATGTTCACTCAAGAGGGATCTCCCCAATTACACCTCCATTCAACAAGGAAACAGCAGTTTCTCAGCTTGGCTTGTGGGACATCAATAGATACAACTGACCTACCCCAATGTGTCTGCAAGGGCATCAGCAGAATTATATCCAATCTGCCTGCAAGGGCATCACAAATGATATCCCATGTCCTTTGATAATATTCCATCCCTGATGTCCTTAGAGGTCCTTAGTGCCACCAAGCTACTTTTTTTGCTTTTACTGAATGGGCAAGTACTATATGCTTGCTCCTCACTACTAGACTCTGCCTTTAACCAGTGCCAACTCTATGGGCTCCCTCTATGCTTAAGGTGGTTTTAATGAAATGTTTCTTTCACTTTAAAAAGTTTAACCTTGTTTTTTTGAGAAGAAAAAAGGTATGCTTCCCCTTTAAGCAAGGATCAGCAACTGCTGAGTTAATAGATCTATAATGTGCCATAACCAGGGAATATAATGACCAGACATGAGAGCACGACTATGGGGTCTAATGGTCTATTTACTAACATTCTGATTTCCTTTTTTTTTTACGAATCATATTTTTAAATAAAAATTCAAGTTTTTTAAATAAAAATTCTCTAAAACTAAAGATTCAAGTAAAAACCACAAAAAACTGTAATATGAAATGTTTCTATGTAAAAGCAGTCGAGGGCCCATTGGTCTCAAACTTTGCAGGAAACGTTAGCAACTGTGTTTCTGACAGATTACAGACCTGTAATCGTCAGAAACAGAGTCACTAACATTCGTAATGGTCTTTACAAAAAATTTTTGTGCTAACAAAACATATAAAATTCCCCAACATAGTTTAATAGTGGTTTTCAAAAAGCTCTAATATAGCTATGGTAACTGTTATCCAGAATGCTCAGGATCTGGAGCTTTCCTGGATAATGAATTTTTCCGTAATTTGGATCTTCTGGTTTTGCTTCCAATAATGATTAATTATATCTTAATTTGGATCAGGTACAAGGTACTGTTTATTATTACAGAGAAAATTAAAAAAAAATAGCATTATGTGTATAAAATGGAATCTATGGGAGACTGCCTTTCCGTAATTGAGATCTTTCTGGATAGAGGGTTTCCAGATAACAGATCCCGTACCTGTACCACTAACAATTTACCTTTAATGGGCTTCCCTGTATAAACACCAGAACCATGGGCACTCTATGGTAGTGTAAACCAAATGCTACCCGACAAATATAAAGCATCTGCCTTTCCCAGCTTTCTAGTTTCACAATCACAAGGCAAATAGAGATGGATCAAATTTTAATTAGAATTTAGGCACAGACCATCAAGCTCTATTACTGTGAATTCTGTGTAAGGTTTTAGCCAGATGAAGATCAACTGTTCTCCATGTTGTGGAGCTCTTCCAAGTTATTAAATGAGGGAGGGAAATACATTTCTGAACATGCTTTGTTTAATAGTTAAAGTTATTGAAAGAAGGCCTGGGAAACGTTCTCACACAGTGTCAGACTGGGACTCCAGGGGCCCACCCAAAAACCTTAGACCAGGGGCAAACCCAAAAAACCTTAGACCAGGGGCCCACTCAGTACTATTTTCCTTCCTCTCCTCACTCAATCTCTATTCTTCTAGTCTCTATTCTTTTCATACTACCGGTATAAACTATTATTCCATCTATATTTAGCTTCATAGAAATAAGGAATGGCCATGAAATAGGCCAAATGTTTAACAGCGTGAGGGCCCACTGACACCTTGGCCCACCGGGAGTTTTCCTGGTATCCCGGTGGGCCAGTCCAACACTGTTCTCACATGTAGTACTGTGCCTTATCTATTGTGCCATTATGCCTTTTCTTAAACTGCAATATAACAGTACAACCAGCTATAATTTGTGCTGTAAATTAAATCCAGTGTTTGGGAGATGATCTAACTCTTATTTTATCCACATTATCCATTTCCTTGGAATAAAAAGTGTGTGTCCCCTTTAAGATAGAATTAATAGAGTTAATAGATCTATACTGTGCCTGAGATGCAGCTTAAATTACAGAATGCTGCAGTTTCCATTTAAGGCATTTAGAAAATATATCAGTATAACAAGGAAATGGTAAACAGCATATATTACATTAGCCTCTGCAAGTTACTTTAATGTAGAGAGTAAATAACACGTTGCATACCCCATATATTCTAATTAAAGTGGAGGGATGTGAGCCACCAAGAATATATGCCTGCGAATAGATCTGCATTCAGGAATATGTTGAAATTCAGCCCAGTCCTGACCAGTTGTGCAGTACCAGAGTCATTTTAATTTCAAATCTTCTGCTGCACACAATGAATATGTTAACTCTGTGTGTGTGTGTGTATATAAATATATATATTTATTATTCGATGCACCATGCACTAATAAAAACCTTTTGATATATAGCTGAAGGGCTAATGCTGTGAGTACTTTCACTGGACTACTATATATATATATATATATATATATATATATATATATATATATATATATATATATATATTTTTTTTTTTTTTTTTTTTAAATGTTCGATTTTAACAGGATGTTTATAGGTTATTAATATAAATTACTGCACAGTTATACTATCATATGGAGAACTGTAAATTATTGAGAACCATAGCTGTGGCAACAGACCTGCAAACAGGAGTTATATTACTTTTTAGTTATTTTACATATACATAATTTAAAAAATATGCAGACTTTTCATGATTTTTAATGGTTTCTGACAGTTCCCTAAGCCTAGCCCCCTACTCTCCTGCTGATCTGTCTGACTACTTTGCTGAGCTGGCTGACTACTGTTACTTTGTATCAACAGCCATCTGTCCTTAGCCTGCATCCTCCAAACCCCACAATTCCCTGCACACGTGATTTCAATAAGGAAATGAACATCACAGTGCAATGCATTGAGGGTTATGTAGTTGCTGCATGCTTTCTGTATGCAGACAGCATGCAGTGGAGAAGTTGTTACAATTTGCAACATCAGTGTTTAGTCCCTCCTTCCCTGCCAGGATTTTAAATGATGCAGAAAGAGAAGAATTGTTAAACAGTTGGATTTTCATTCATAAAAAATGGCATTTATTCATACTTTTTGAAGAAACAGGTAACTGTGATGGGTATATTAGGGGTTTCTGTGTTATGTGGGCCTCTTTATCACATTTTGGTTTTGGAAGCCGGAGTTCTGCTTTAATTAGTGTAGTACTGCAATATTCCATTACAATTCTGAACGTTGCAGGCAATGCACACATATGTCCAAAACAGCAGATATTTGACCACCTAAGTGGTGGGCCAAATTAATTTGATTTAATTGCAATGATTGCATGATACACTGTTAATGGACCTGTTGTCTTTTTTTTCACTTTTCAGTCATTCAGTATGGAGGCACTTATGCATTAAAATTATCTTTTTAGCCTTTGCCCTTTAACACATTTTGCCTGTTCCTTCTATGATTAATGTGGCTAGGGAAAAAAGTGCAAAAACATGAAAAGAATGATATTATAACTGTTTATCATATACATAAACAACACAACTGTAATTAACACATTAACTAAGGATGGACAGTCATATATCAAGTCACTGCACATTATTATTCCTTCGATCGTTCGATCGAAGTATTTGCGATAAATCCTTTGACTTCGATATTCGAAGTCGAAGGATTTTACTTCAAGGGTCGAATATCGAGACTTAATTAAACCTCGATATTCAACCCTTAGTAAATGTGCCCCTGACTGCTAAACATTATCACACATAAAGCAAAATAATCCTTTTTTCTGAAACTCTCGGTGTGCTTCAGTCACTTTTCGGCGAGAAAAAAAAGTTTGAAAGGATTTTATTAGGGCCTAGATTTCACAATATCTGTCACATATCTCTCTCCTCAATCTGTGGAGGATCTGGCGCTTTGTCATTTTTATGTGAAGCCACAATTGGTAGACATTATAATGCATACACAGAAGTGGATGAGCACTGATAATCAGATTTAATCAAAGTTGAATTTGACCGCAGTGTGTAACAACTTTGTTCCAACGCTACATTTACAATAATGATTTCATGTTCTAGAAATCGATAGAAATTAATATTCACCAGGGAAGATGTTTTTAATACAAAAACATGTTTACAAACTGCCATTAAAGTATTGTATGGATGGCTATGAATATTAATTAAAAGTATAGTGGCATAACATGATAAAAATGGATACTTGATATCCTTACACGATCAGTCCCCATACCAAGGGTTTAGTATAGGTGCTTATCTGATAATAATTATCAGCAGTCAATAAAGCCACGCTAATGAGAAATGGAAATGCACCATTATCTTATACTATGTGGGGCACAATATATGATAGTGGTTGTAGAACATTTGTTAAAACCATCAAAATTAAGACAAAAAGTCTAGGGAAAGGGACATTAAAATGATAAAAAGAAGTTTCCCTTTTTAATGCTGTTGTAATGGAGTCATCATCCATCTATTCACAACAAAACAGTGTCAGAGCTAATTGGCCATTGCATGAGGATAAACCAGCAGTCTATCTTTGTAATATTACAATTCAAAAATTGCTGGAGCATAAGCACTAAACTGAATGTAGGTGGCTCTTAAATTATATTTTAAAGAATATCACCAGTGCCACCAGCTAAAGCAGAAAATAGCACATTAATGAGGGGCTGGTTTCTTATAGAACTGATTTGATTTTATGTTGGATGCAGTCTGGTTAGCAATGCGAGTAAGAGTAAGTCATATAAGGGGAGTTAGGGAGTTTAGTGGAGTTTACGTTATTATTCTTATTGCTCAAGTTGCATGATTCAAACTACAGCCACGTTAATATTGATTGCTATACTTTGCTAACGGAAGAGAATAATAAATAAGAGTAAGTAAAGTGTTTAGAATCTCAGATTCTAACCAATATAATTCAGTATGCAATGGGCAAGTGGTTTTTGCCTAAAATAACCCCATCCATTCAGTATTCAGCTGTCTTTGGGATGCTGGAAATTGTGGAAAGAGGTTTGGGTTCTTTAGGCATTTCCATCCACTTTGCTGTTTCCTTATCTGAGAGTCTCATTTTGAGATAAAATAGAGATTTCAAGGTTTAGAAAAAGACACTAGATACTAAACTTTGGCAGCAAGCAGCTGTCATGCCTGTTGGAATAAAGTAATAAAACATTACACAAATTAAATGCCTATGCATCAAAGCCAATAAAACACAGAGAGAGATTCACTGAGGTCAAATTGTGCATTAAATGAATCTTTTACTATATTAAGGACACTAATTAACTGTTCTCTTTTTTGGCTATGTGCAATTTTGCTCACGTTAATGTGTTTCAAAAACTCCTAGACCAGGCAACCAAAAGAATCTTGATCTATGACCATATTACACTTTCATACTCAAGTGAGCAATAAAGCTGTAAATAACAGTTATCCACTTCCTCATCCCATGCTTGATATTATAAATGCACTGCAGCTTTTTATATTCCAAAGACTGCAAAGTAGATGAATGTGCACTAATCTATTGTTAATGGAACATCCCAGGAGAAACATCTCTTAGTGACATCTTGAATCCTTAGATATATATGTTTCTTGCCTTGGGAACATTTGAATGTGAGTATTAGTGGTGTGCTTTTTTGCAGAGATTACTTGAGATGTTTCTAATTTCTTTCTACTCCCCTTAACATTTCACAAGCGCGGGGGAATAATGAGCAATGGTGTGTTTGATTTACTTCCAGAGGACACTAGGCTAATATTCAGGACAAATGTTTTCTTCAGTACAACAAATACCCTGTTACCCATTTAAAAATACTGTTTCCCATTTAATTAAATGGAAAATGTACCCCAAATATATTATATTCCAATCTTACAGTGCCCATGACTTAGCATACACACACAGGGAATATTGGCTATTTATCTGGCCTTCTCAACCAAACTGTCAGACCAACACACATTGAGATAATTGCAATAAATAAGCTTGTAATCCATAGCAACTAATCATGTTTGTTTTCAAATAGTAAATGCTGCCAGTAAATGCTGCCTACTTGCCTGGGGCTACTAAACAAACAGTGGCCGCTCTAGACTCGCCCTCTGTATGCTCAAGTCAGTATAGCTCAATTACGATGGACCGGGTGCACAGCCACCAGCATTCCCACTGTAATCAATTCCTGGAGGAGTTGCTCCTGAAACACGTCAGGTGATGTTGGTTTGTGACCTGTTGCAATAAACCACCTTCTTCTGTAACGGAGTGCCACCTTTCCATGCTTTTGCACATACTAAACAAACATCACACCTAAAATTATTTAATACACATCCCCCTTACCCTCGTCAGAGCTTGATCCCTTGTCTGTGTGTTACTTGACCTGTGTATTTACCGGCTGAGACACTAGAGATTTTTGTAAGTAGGTGCTGCCAATAGATATAACCAGCTCCTTTGTCTGATTTTCTCAATGTCTAGACCTCCAGTCTCATTAAGGCCAGGTGCCAACAATTCTGTTATTAGGGGCCTGTTTAAGTCAGCCCTCTGCCCCCACTGCTGGATTATTGAGCCACTCTCCGTGTACCCTTGTACCCTTGCTTCTGAGTTCCTTGTAAACATTGTTCCTACTTGACCCTTGTTCCAGAGTTCCTTCTATTTTCCTGTAAATCTTGTTCCAGCGTCCTACTTGACCCCCGTTCCCTCTACCTATCCTTAATATTTTATCTCCTGGTTTTGATCCCTGGCCTGTTTGCACAGGCCTGTATTGCCTGCTGCCTGCCCAGACATTAGCATTGTCTCAATCACAAGCCTTTTGGACTTGTTTCACAGTTTTGCACCTTATGTTGATTCTGCTTTCTCCCTTTTTTATGTAATCAATTATTGTGCACAGCTACATGTTACAAAGCACCTAGGCTTCTACCTGCCAGTCTCATACCTAGAAACCCCATATGTAATAAAAGGTGCAGTTATAAAAGAACCCTAAATCTGATCAGATAAAGACCAAACTAGAGAACAGATGCCATTTGGACAAAAACAATTGTTTTGGGCAGTGGATTGTTCTTTTCTTGACATTGAATCCTAAAAGTTCAAAATAATTGTGCCCAGTCTAAAAAATAAAAAAGTCTACATTTTACTTAAGATGTCTAATCATTGTTAGATATAACAATCTCCTTTAAAGTGCTTTTAGAGCCTTAATTATAAAGCAGAAACATAAGACAGCGAGAAATTCATTTGTATGAAGAACAATGTCTTTTCTCTTTCTTTTTCTACGCTAGTAGAGGTAGTAGAGGGTTACAAAATGGTATTACTGCAATTTACATATGTAAAATGAGGCTTTGTAGCTGATGAAATTTTACAGTATGTACTGTTAAATGTCAAGCTAAATGTCATCTAGTAACATAAATTACTATTATCTTTATAGTAAGAAAGGAAAACAACCATATACATCCAATTATCTTACTTAGCATTAAATACATGGATTTTCCACATTTTCTATTTCTTATTTATATATTGCTTTTTTTGTTATGGAATCTTTCTTCCCAAAACATGCTTCAAGCAATATAACTTTATCTGATATGTAAACATCCAGAATAATATGAATAGTTTCAAAATGAATACAATGTTCTGAAAGAAAGCATTTTTTAGTGCTCAACACTCTTGTACACCAGACATAATTATATTTTGAATTTCAATACATTATAACAGAAGTTACCCCTTTTGCCTATCAACACTATAGGGCAGATTTATCAAGGGTCGAATTTCGAAGTGAAAAAATTAGAAATTTGACCATTGAATAGGTGTAGTACGATAGTCGAAGTTGAAGGTTTTTTCCTTAAAATTAAAATCGTTCGATCGCACAATGAAATCCTTTGAATCAGCCGATTCGTACGGTTCTCAAAACTTAGCCAACTGCACATATAGGTTGTAGGAGGTTCCCCCATAGGCTAAACAGCAATTCGGCAGGTTTAAGGTGTCGAAGTGTCGAAGTCAAACTTTTTTAAAGAGACAGTCCTTCGATTTTCGAATGGTCGAATTTGTGAAGTTTTTTCAATTCGAATCTAATTTTGGCCTATTCGATGGTCGAAATACCCGAAAATTACTTTGAAATTCATAGTTTTTGAATTCGAAAATTCACTTCAACCCTTAATAAATGGGCCCCTATGTTTACAATTGCTAGAAGATAACCCTTTGTGCAGAACACAAAAGGGGCTCTTTCATCAACACTGGGCAAATTTGACCATGGGCAGTTACCTATAGCAACCAATCAGTGATTAGCTTTTGGAATATAGCTGCAAGTAGAACAATAAATGCAGCAATTCCATTGGTTGCCATGGGTTACTGCCCATGGGCAAATTTGCCCAGTGTTGATAAATGACTCCCAGAGTTTCTTGACTATAAGATTTATCAAATGGATGGATATGTATGTTCCTACTATTGCAATGGTATTGTCATAGGTACTATCTTGCGCCCAGTTTTCCTTATAGGCAAATCCAAGAACAGAACATGGCATAAAAAAGTGACCCTTACAGTTAGCTCAGGGCTTTGCCAAGAGCATTTAACACTAAACTCCTTATACACAAATGTATTTTTCTTAAACAGTCAGGTATCTTTAATTTAAAGAAGTAATCAATGACCAATATCAACAAATACTGATACTAATCATTTTTAAAATGCCTTATTCTTAGGGTACCCACAGAACTACAGGGAGTGCATGGGATGCATAGGGTTGGCCTCCCTGATAATGAGCTGGGAGTAGTGCTAATGGGCAATGATGTACGTACATGATGGTGGGACTGGGGCCTGCCCTACAAAAATGAGACGCCGGCATCAAAAATGAGACGCCGCGCTGTCTCGCGAATTTTTCACTGTTTCGCTAATTTCACGGGAAATTCGCACATTTTCCGGCGAAGCAAAATGGCCCAAATTCGCCCATCGCTAGCCGGAAACAAATTCATGCAGGTGATGGGGTCTTAAAATAGTTCCATTCCTGTTTAGACTACTCCAAAGCCACCTGACACTATCTATATTACACCGGCACTCGAACAGGATCTAATATCACAACTCAATATATATTCAGTACATATATACATATATGTGTGCGTGATCAGAGAGGCACATAGAAGAGTTTTATTTTTGTATGCTTAAAGTGGGTGTAAGGATGCTGGATGAATTGTTTAACCTATTGTCACAATTTTACCATATTATGAGATAGTTTGATTTGGTTACAATTGTAATGTTATCGGGCTACTCTATTATACAACATCAGGATACATATAAAAATATATTACAGTCTGAGTTCAAAAGATGATTAGGAACAATAAAGCTGAAAAAAAGGCACACCAACTTTAAAAATGGTATTTGCTTAAAGGAGAACTAAAGCTTAACTACTAAAGAAGTAAGCTAGAAATGTTGTGCATTATGTTTTGGGCTTCTGTACCAGCCCAAGGCAACCACAACCCTTTAGCAGGGAAGATCTGTGCCTCTGAATATGCCCCAGTAGCTCCCCATCTTCTTTTCTGCTGATTCACTGCACATGTTCTGCGCTGCCGTTACTTACTGAGCTTAGGGAATGACGCACAATATACTGAATATATAAATAATATAAATGTCACATTATAAGGCTTATTAGTAAATAATTCAGATTATTGGTACATAGCAGCTCATAAACCAGAACTAATAGCATCAACATATAATAATCATCCCTATAGCATCAGCTTATATGAAAGTCAATCATCATTTTCTACTTTCTCTAATTTGCAACGACCCCTAACTTCTCAAAAGCTGCTCAAAGAACACTGAGCATGTGCAGTGCCACTGACACTCTACTAGCATTATCCAAGATGGGAAACTGTGACAACTTTGAAAACCTGGATCATTAGTACTTTAGATATGCTAAACATTTAGGCTGGTTAAATACGTTCAATATATAAAATATGGTATTTCTAGCCATATTAATTTTTAGGGTTTAGCTCTCCTTTAAGCATATTATATCTGGCATGGGGACATGGCCTTCCCATACTTTGAAGCTTGCTGTCTATCAAACTTGTACTACACAAACCAAAGTCTCTCATCTCATGATTAATCCATTTTTGGTGTTGGAACAGGCAGAATGTTAATATTTAAAGATAGCGGTGGAATTTATTGAGACTCAAAGCTGTTGGTTTAGACAGTCTGCTAAAATATGTCTGTTTACTGATCCAAGGTTTAAGATTGGCGTGAGATACTTTCCTTTAATCACACAGTTAACAAGTATTTTGTCTGCTCTATTAAAATTGTTATTGATTTATTGAGCCAAAAGTCTGCAGCATTTCAAATATACTTCTGAATATTCAGCAAATTTGTGTGATTGATTGCACAGTCTTAAGGTTGAACAGATCTCAACGATGCATCAAAAAGGCTACACATATTTAGGTGAAGCAGAGCAATAAAGCAAATAAATGACCGAGGTAGAATTTCTCACATATATATGTGGCAGGCATAATTTCATTAAAATCCATTTAATCAAGAAATTTCATGTTGCTACAGTTTCATGGCAAGCAAATACTTGCCACCTATCTCAATGTTTTTATTTGAATACTGGCCTTATATGTGTATTATACAAGCCCAGTTTTGTTAGAGCATCTTAATGCTGCTTTAGAGAAGATCATTTTCACTGGAAATCATCAGAGACAAAGAGGCTGATTTATCAAAATTTGAGGCTTGCAGATGGGATTTCTGGTGACGGCCACTTCGCCCTTTAGTAAATCTGCCCCAAAGTGTTTAATAATCAGACATTATAACATGTTTCTTGGTACAGGTATAGGATCCCTTATCCGGAAACCCGATATCCAGAAAGCTCCGAATTACTGAATGGCTCCCATAGACTCCATTTTGTCCAAATAATCCAAATTTTTAAAAAATGATTTCCTTTTTCTCTGTAATAATAAAACAGTAGCTTGTATTTGATTATTATTATTATTATTATTATTAACATGTATTTATATAGCGCCAACATATTGCGTAGCACTGTAAAGTAAATGTGATTATACAACTAAATCACATGAATTACATACATAGAACATATGGAGTAACAAACATCACAATCAATACAGGTACAAAAGGGTGAGGCAGGCCCTATGCATAGGCATACAGTCTAAAGGGAAGGGAGTAATACACAGGGAGTGGGCAAGATCGAATTAAGTGGGTGAGAAATGTGGTACTGTATGTGGTGTTGCGTTTGGTAGTTAAGCAGAGTGAGGGTAGGCGTCTCGAAAGAAATGCGTTTTCAGAGATTTCTTGAAAGCAGAAAGGTTGGGAGAAAGTCGGACAGACCGTGGGAGAGCGTTCCAGAGGAGGGGTGCAGCCCTTGCAAAGTCTTAAATGCGAGCATGTGAGGAGGTAATGAGAGAATAGTTGAGTAGCAGGTCAGTAGAGGAGTGTAGTAAGCAGTTGGGTGAGTATATAGAGATGAGTTCAGAGTTGTAGGGTGGGGCAGAGTTATGAAGTGCTTTAAAACTCAGTGTCATTAATTTGAATTTGATTCTGAAAGGTAACGGAAGCCAGTGCAGGGATTGACAGAATGGCGAGGCAGAGGAGGAGCGGTTGCTGAGGTGTATGAGCCTCGCAGCAGTGTTCATTATGGATTGGGGAGGTGACAGTCTCTGGAGGGGAAGACCAATTAAAAGAGTGTTATAGTAGTCTAGACCCGATATGATGAGAGAGTAAATAAGAATTTTGGCAGCATCTCGGTTGATAAATGATCCCAGCTAAGATATAATTAATCTTTATTGGAAGCAAAACCAGCCTATTTGGTTTATTTAATGTTTAAATGAATTTCTAGTAGACTTAAGGCATGAAGACCCAAATTACAGAAAGATCCGTAATCTTCTGAAAACCTCAGGTTTCAAGCATTCTGAATAATAGGTCCCATACTTATATGAGTCTTCAGTGGGTAAATGTCTTCATTTGTCAAACACTTGCTGATTATTCTTTTTCCTCATTATGTCTAATAAGACTGTCATTTGGAACTGGAAAAAGATATCACCACTTGCAGGTGAATTATGGATTTCATTATAGATTCAAAGATAGGGTTCCCCTTCCCACTTTA
This sequence comes from Xenopus petersii, assembly GCA_038501925.1. Taxonomy (NCBI): domain Eukaryota; kingdom Metazoa; phylum Chordata; class Amphibia; order Anura; family Pipidae; genus Xenopus; species Xenopus petersii. The sequence goes on from CM076673.1 coordinate 169,162,925, forward strand.
AAAAAAGGTAACTGTGTCTACCTTACAGCTTCACCTCAAGATATGTATTTATTGGTCCAACCTGTATAATAACATATGAATGATATGGTTCATATTATATTTTAGTCTGTTGAAATTCAAATGAATATGGTTTGCCAAAAAAAACAAACATTAATTAGATCACAACTTTGCCTGCTCGACTTTAGCTTTATCTATTGCAAGTCTGTTTCATCTTCTCATTCAAAATAAATCATTTTCCAAATATGTCAAAGACAGTACACAAATGGAAATGGATAATACCGAAGGGTGAAATCACCACAAGCTCTAATTTAATTGCTGTGCTTCTAAGAAGAAATGGCTGCTTTGTATGCCTTCTGTATATCACTGGCTCTTACAAAGATTTAAAAGAAAGAAAGAAGTGTATTACTGTATATAAATAAATACTGAAAAAAAAACATTGATTTTTTTAAACTTTGATTTAGACAGAACAATAGAGTATTGGCATGTGTTGGCGTGTTTTTTTTTAGCCTGCATTGTCTTATTCAGTATTGTAGTCAACACTGTTCCATTATTGTTAAATGTAATTACTTCTAAACATCAGTCATTTAGATGATTGCTGTATTTTATTTGACTTGCAGAGTCTAAAACATTTCATAGCAATCTACAGATGTGTGTGTTACAGTGTCAGGCAGCCTGAAGGAACTAACAGTGGGTTCCATGCAGGGTATTTTTACTTGGAGAGTGATTTGAAATACAATTGTGGCTCTGATCATCAAACTGGAAAATGAAATAACACATTTTATATACTAAACTTACAGTATAGTTTACAAGCCCGGCTTTGTTAGGACATCTTTATTTATTTTCGAAATCATCAGAAATCATTAAGACCGCTCATTTAAAGAAAGGCTGAGGCTGATTTTCAATCAATTTGATTTTGTGAAAAACAAGTGAATTTCTATCTTCTACCTGCACCTAAACTGCAGAGCTGGGAAAGGGGGTTGCTGGTCTACAGGTTTGGCAACATGACTTCCATTTCCAGGTTTAGTAGGTGAGTAATGTGTATGTATATATATGTATATATATGTATATATATATATATATATATATATATATATATATATATATATATATATATATATATATATATATATATATATATATTTATATATATATCAGCATGAAGGACATGGAGCACTAATGGGACTTAATTTATGTGCAAAAAATATAACGGTGCAAGTAGACGTTTGGGCCCTTTACAAGTCCCATTAGTGCTCCATGTCCTTCATGCTGATATATATATAAATATATATAAATATATATATATATATATATATATATATATATATATATATATATATATATATATAACAGTTTTGTTGCAGAACCTGGGCTTTTTTTGCCTTTTTATGGGGGTGAGTGTTCTGCCTTCAGGGCCTTTCCATCTCTCTCTCTCTCGAAAACCTGGTCTAAAGATTTGGGCATCTGTCCGACACTAATCTTGCGGATTCCCAGTAAGACCAGTCACCAGTTACAAAAAACCCACAGAGAGACAAATGGGGGAATGTAATAAAAGTGGGTAACGGAAAAAATACTCACAAAGCGAAAAAGTTATGCCTCTACGCAAACAAATTTTTCTTTTGCCCAAATTTAATATAGCTTTGCCAACTTGGAAACCATATAGCGACCACTTCCAACAGTGGAAGAAGGTTTGCGAATTTTTGAGTTTGCGCCAGTGCGCAGTGAATGTAATAAAACTTCTTGATGAAAAAATTGTTATTTTTGCTCCAAAAGATTACGACACCTTCAAGCTCTTCTTAAAAGTGGGCAATGTGCAATTAAAATTCGCAATGCACTAACAATTTAAGGAAGAGTATTACATTGTGAAATGCTAATTTTTTTTCTTATTTGTGCAAACTGTTTTGCTCTTTGCGCTTTGCTCTTTTATTACATTTCCTCTATAGTGTTTCTCTACTAACAACACTACTGGTCTCACCTCAGTAAAAATGCCTGAGAATCCATAGCCCAACGTACATGCCATCAATCACTTTTCCCCCGAAACTGGGGACCTTTTTCTTACCATACCACAATATATTAAAATATATGCTCTGGACAAGATCATGTTTAGGTATATTTTTCTAAAAATATAGATAAATGGAGGGCACACCATACAATCAAGTATTTGGCAAAAATATGCACTGGAGGTGCAAAAAACCAAGGTCACCCCTATACAGAGTGACCATACAATCAATATACCATACAATAGGTTATGCACTCTCACAAGAATTTTTCAAAAATAGACTTAGGTGGTATCAAAGAAATCTTTTACTGTTTTGGCAAAAAAAACAATTTGGCAATATACAATTGTGTAAACAAATTTTCAGTTTATACAGCAATGATATACAAAGTAATAGTATACTGTACATACCACCCAAAGTTTTATACGAAGCAAAAAAAAGAAGCAACAAGGAGCAGATATACTTGCCACAAATGAGAATAACCCAGGTATATTTTTCACCAATGTTAAACCTGGTACACAATCAGCTTAAGGGAAATTGTCTGTGATGCAGTAAATAAGGCTGCATTCTTTTATTGGACAAATGGGTCCCTGGAGTGAATGGAGGAGAGCAGGATGGGCCCTACATTCTGTACTCAATTAAGTGTTTGCAGCTATCCAGCTATATGTAGCTGCCTGATTAGGCTACAGGTGAGCAGCACCTGTATGGGATGTAAGGTTTTCTGGATAAGGTGTTTTTACTTTATTTGGATCACCATACCTTAAGTCTTCTAAAAATACATGAACATGTTTATATATAAATGTGTATAAGTAGACCCTGGTGATCTAGCGGGGTGGTGGGGACACCCGCAGTCCTGAAATCTGGTGTCATGACGTCATTGTGCTTTGGGGCGAAATGTAAAAATTTAAAGGGGCATTTGGCAGTTACTCATTGACCAAAGTAGATCTATTTCTGATAGTTCCTGAGTGCATTTATAGTGTATTTTGGCCCTGCCTGTCCCTGATCCTGCCTTGTCTGCTGTCAGTCCTGACCCTAGCCTATACCTCAACTATTCTCTCAGATCCTGTCTTGAACCCGCTACCTTGGTATTCTGACCCGACCTGTCATCCTGACTACGCTTTATCTCTTGATTTGGTACTGCACCTTCCTGATTCGTATTCTGACCTGGCTTGTGACCCCGACTATGATTTCTCTTTCGATTTGGTATTGCAATTTTCTGATTGGTATCGAACTGGCCTGATTACACTCATACTTTTTATTCCTGTTCGCAAGTACTGTTCCCTTGCCCGCCCAGAACTCTTTCCTTGGTTCTTCTGCATTAAGCGGGGGGGTTGAGAGAGTGGGGGGGTTGAGAGAGTCTGGAGGGGTTTGAGAGAGTCTGCAGGGGGGGTTGAGAGTGTGGGAGGGTTTGAGAGAGTCTGCAGGGGGTTGAGTGAGTGGGGGGGTTGAGAGTCTGCAGAGGGGTGTAGAGAGTGGGGGGGAAAGAATGCAGGGAGGGTTGAGATAGTGTGTGGGCAGGACAAATGACAGCCAATTACATCAGGGGAAAAGGGCGCCAATATAAGTTCATATTGTCCAGGACTAACAGGCTGGATGGATGTCAGACAGTGGTGCTGCTGCTGCAGGTTCCTCCTCTCCACCCACCCCCAACACTATCAGTGGGGAAAGAAAGAAGGCAGGCTGGTAAGAATACAAATCACATTTATTACAATGACTTGTGGTTTTTAACCCTTTCCTTGCTTTCAATAGCAAAAATTGCAGTTGTGCCATCCTATTATGAAAAGTTAGGGTATTTGTACATGGAACTGACAGTGTGCCATCCTTATGTGATTTTTAGGGGTCATGGAATTGCCACTGTATCATCCTACTATGAGTTCTGGGGATATTAAATATGAAATTCTTACTGTGTTCATCCTACTTTTAGTTCTGTGCTATTCCCCTGTACTAAGCACAATGGTCACAGAACCCCTCAGTGACTTCTAATATCCTTATCATTTACAGTAGGGGGTACATTATCCCTTATAATACATGAGTGCTACTCAGAGTTCCCTGTATTTGTCGCGTGGCAATTTTTTTTTGACGCGCATCTTTTTTCTTTTGATGCACACATACATACTTTATATAGCTTGAACCCTCCCAAAATGTTGGAAGAGGACTGAATGTTCTTAACTACAGATATTGCACTAAAAATAGTTTCCCGCTTACAACTGTCCCTCAGCCTTGCAGTATCTGCTGACACTCTAAATTCTGTCAGTAAATTATAATGTGGACTCTCATCACAGGGTGTCATTAATAAGAGAAATAATAAATGGGGAACATTACCCCTCCCTAAACCTTTCCTGCCTTGGGCATGTGGTTATTGCTAAGTCAGAATGATAGGGGCATTTGTTATTAGATTTTATTATTCTTACACTCTAAACATTTGTCCGTCATTGGAATAGGCTGCCCTCATATAAATGTGGTCATATAAAAAATATATTATCAGGCGCCATACAAGTCTATGGGCGTCATTTCAACGGCAAAACAAGCCGAAACAATTTGCTCATCCCTAGTCATTTACAGTAGGGGGTACATTATCCTGTATATCATTATAATACAGTGAAACCTCAATTTACGTGTAACTTTTACATTAACTGTTGTTGCTACTTTGTGTATTCAGACACTCTCCTTTTCATATTCCAGTCTCTTATTCAAATCAGTGCATGGTTGCTAGGGTAATTTGGAACCTAGCAACCAGACTGCTGAAATTGCAAACCAGAGATCTGCTGAATAAAAAGCTAAATAACTCAAAAACCACAAATAAAATAAAATGAAAACCAATTGCAAATAGTCTCAGAATAGCACTCTCTATATCATACTAAAAGTTAACTCCTAGGTGAACAATCCCTTTGGGGGGGCAGTTGTAAATTTCTGTACCGGGCCCTTAGGGGTCTAGTTACGCCACTGTTTGGAACTCCATACCTTAAAAAAAAAGCATGTGTGTGTATTTATTCACAGAAAGTGAAACAGCAAAGCACAAACAGATTTTTCTTTTACCTAATGTGTATCTGTGATACCGGGACACACATTGAAGCATTTAATTTAATGGACAGTTGTCTTTTTTGAGTTTAGAAATAGAGCAATACTGAAATATGTCTATAGCTGCTACACATATTTATGTGTGTAACATATAGTAAATAACAATGGATATATTAAATGCCAAGTAATACTACGACTAACATTTCTCTCTGTCTTTTCACCTTCCTGCATATACTGCTAAGTCTCTGTTTCCCTTTTCCAGTATTCAGTCTTCTGGAACAATTAGTCAGGGGCTGCTTGCCAAAGCTGAACCAACCTTACCAACAAATGTGAAGAACATACTGATGGACATATGTCAGTGAAAACGCTTTAACTGAAGCACAGTTGGATAATGGGGATAGTTAGAAAGGGAGCATTACTCAGACCTGCAAAAGGCCTACACTTACAGTAATTATTAGCACTGTGGTGACAACTGAAAAAGAAAAGCATTAAGAGAAGAAGCAACACTGCCTGAAAGCTAATAAATAATTACAGTGGGATTCAAACCATGACTTAAAAAAACTCACATCTTATTTTCAAATAATGGAGATGAGAAAAATACTGTACAGTGTAAATCTCTTTTGCACAGGCTCAGAATTTAAGGCAACCCAGTTCTTTATCGGAAGACACAATAAGGGTTATGTAAGTTTACCCAGGAGCAGAAACCTATAGTTAGTTAATCAGCAGGTAGAATTTACCAGTCATCTGTTTAAAAGCAAACATTTTATTAGTGCTATGGTCTATGGATGCCTGCTCCTGGGCAAATTTAGTGTATTTTATTACATATGGGTGGATGTTTCAGTATTTGCTGCCATAAATAATCCTTTAATCAGTGACTGGGAGTTGCAGAACTGGATCCAAAAGGGGAAAACCACAGGAGTGTGTTGGTTTTGGTTGATACAGCAATCCCATATATGACCCCAAAAACATAAGATTACTGTGGCTTTTCTAGTCAACTAGATTCTTTACTAGCCCTCATAAGTGTAGTTTTCCCTTGCAGTGTAATTAGAAGGTCCCAGTTTTAAGGTTTTCAGTTATTAATTTTGTTACAATAAAAAGAATAGAAATGTCTGGCTACTATACTCCAGGGGAAAGGCTCACTGAGAAGATAGAATATAAGTGGCCTGACTTCCCCATGTTATTAATACATAATCCTGGAGTTTATTATACAGAGCAGCAACAAATCAACAGAAACAGTTCATACAAAACAAGACTGTTTCCCTTGGGAACATTGTTTCACAGCAGATATTGCTTGGGTCACAAATCCTATTACATAATATTCTTATATACTGGGGATTAGTGATGGGCAAATATATTCGCCAGATGCGAATTCCCGTTTCATTTTTTTTGGACGCCGTCACATTTTCGCTGGTGAATGTGTGACAGGCGTCCAAAAATGGACGCCGGCGTCAAAAATGAGACTGGCGGCGTTTCGCAAATTTTGCTGGAAATTCACTAATTTTTTGATGAAACGGGACAAATTTGCCCATCACTACTGGGGGTCCTTAATCTTTTGCTTTTATGTTTCCCCTAATTTTATAATCGTGCCATACTTCATAGTTTTTACTGGTCCACTGGTTGCAAAACTTAGCGGCCAATAGATTTTGTAAATTCCCTTTATACTGGTAAAAGAAGATGCTGATATCCACGGTGTCATTTTCACTGTAAATGTAAATGAAAAGACCTCTTGTTAACAAAAAGTAAACATATCCTTGCAATAGACATTTGAAATATTGCATGCAAAGGTACATCATCCTTTTTGCACATTTCCCCAATATATTACCCTGTTGTGCTATATGCAATAGCAAAATGGAGAGATAAACCAATGCTCTGAATTAATGAGTTTTCTCTTTGCAAATAAAGATGGCTCTTCTAACATCCACGGAATGCAATTTTTCTCTTATTAATAGGATGAGCTGAATTACAACTGTCATCTAGATAGATCGTTTCTAAAAGAAATGAAGTTGAGCTCTGAGGGTAGTTATGTGTTGAAACATCTTGATAAACATAGATCTTTGTCCCTAGGGACAGTAAGTCCTGTGTTCTTTGACCAAGGCTTTAGCCCCTTACAAGGTAATTGTCTCTGACAATGGCCCAAGAGTTCAAAAGGATCCTTAGTATGGTTGTTAAAAACAAGGCTTAAGGACTGAATAGATTTCTCCTGTTTAATTCTTAGCTACAAACATTATAAGCAAATTATATATATATATATATATATATATATATATATATATATATATATATATATATATATATATATGACACCAGCACATTTAAACAGCAAATCATTCACATCAATCCATGCCCCACTGAAGCTTGCAATCTAAGGACCCATTACATGCACACACACTCTAGCCAATTTTATTATGAACTACTGTAATTAGTCTGCCTGTCTGAATGTGGGAAAATTCAAAAGTACCTAGAGAAAACCTATACAGACGTTGAGAGAACATACAAACCCCATACCGATTGCGTCCATACCAGAATCAAACTCAGGTTCACACCATATCATTAAGTCTTCTCTTGAAACCGGCGAGATACATTTTAAGAAAATAATCTAAGACCCTGAACCAACTGTAAGGATTGGTAAGAGTTGTTATTATTGCAGGTCAGTTTTATAATGTCTAATTATTTCCACTGATTACTTATACAATTTACAATTATAAGAATAACTCTAGCCTACATTACTTATTGTTAGTGCTTTTGTCAATTTCTGTTTTGTTTGCCTTTACTCAGTTACAGACAAAAAGATGTACACATTCCCAACTACACTTATTAAATGTAAAATGACATATGCATAGATATCGCGATCGCCCTGGGTTTCAGGCAATAATCCGAATTATTAGTGGTTATTAGGGGATAATGCTTTTTTTTTCCTGCACCAGATTTTTTTGTAAATGTATTGTTAAATATGGTACAACATTTGCACAGGAGTGGTTTTAAGAGAATAGTGAGACATTTGCAGATTTAAGTAAATAATCTCCTTAATGTCATGGTATGAAAAAGTGCATGGCAAAAAACAGCACAAAACCAAAGCTCCCAATATGAAACATTCGAAACTGAAAAATGTGTGCTGCAGTACAGTAGTATAGCAATTCCTGCAGACGGCTCTGAATGGCAACAGAAATCATTGCGTATCACAGGACAAAGCCTTCTGTACTCTGTGCAGGAAGCACATACGTAATGTTATTCTGCACTGGAAGGATACTCTTATTACAAACTTGCTAAAGAAAAAAGGCTTTCTGCCAAAGCATTTATCGACAGTTACTCTGACTTTGCTGTAACAGAAAACTCCCTGAAGTCCCTCAACTATTGGCACATTTAATGCATTTAAGTCGCTTTCCATAAGACCTTATTGAAAAATCCCCAGTTTCCTAATAAGATTTCCTCCGAAAGGTTTCCTTTTATTCTAACAATGAAAGAGGTATCGTTTCTCGATACTTGACTTTTTTTTTTTAAATTTGGCTGTAGCAGGGGTGCAGTTGAAGAAGTGCGGGTCTGCAGGGGTGCCCTGGGCGCCGAATGCTGGTGACTCTTCGCTAGCATTACTTAGGCAGTGTGAACATTTCATAGCAAAGATGCGCTAGCGCTCATTTGTGCCTAGCGAAAATTCGCTAATGATTTTACGCTTAGGTCAATTTGCATACGGCGGGTAATTTAAAAAATCCGGTGAATTTGCGGAGTAACGATCAATCCCCAGAGCAAAAAGTCGCCTGGCGATAAAGTGCGAATGAAGGCTAGTGACGGTCCCATACGCTATTGGATTGGTGCCTGCGCCTGTCAGTGAATTGGCGATGTCCCTGCAGGTGGCAACGCTAGTAAAAAGTCGCTATCGTGAGCCACTTCACCCTTTAGTGAATCTGCCCCTAGGTCTTGCAACTCAGCATGGCATTACATAAATTACTGTATTATGTCCAACATACAGTACAACAAAGCTATACAGCATATATATCTAAATGTTCTTGTACTGTATATTTCTGCGTGTTTTAGGTTGTGTGGTTTCTTATGTTTCATAAGCATGTAGGGGCTTCATTTTTCCTTTACACCAAGCAGCAGAATCACACTTAAGCGGGAGTATTTAAGAATCAGTTGATAGACATCATTTTCTGTTCTTTATGAACGAGTGGTCCTTTTTGAGTAAATTGTGCCTCACCCTTTTGGGAGACATTTGAAATCTTCCCATGAATACATGCTGTATACCTGTATAAGGATTTCGGCAAGTGTAAATCTTCCAATAGACAGCACTCCGTTGTTCCAAAAAAATACCTTTATTATATCTTATCTCCTGGCAGCAAAAAAGGATTGCAACATTTCGAGTGGCACCCCAACCTTTGTCAAGCAGGAAAAGTTCATGACGTGCACCTGGTCTGAGAATTGAACTGAAGAGTAAGTGCGGTTTCATTTGAATTGTGTTTTTCGACAAACAGTGTATATTGTACACATATACTGTATAAAATAAAATATTTTTGTATTATCACAAGCAACAAAGGCCCTTGAGCCATAAGATTTCAGTCTGCATGTCAACACCCCAGACTGATGTGTATAACCAAGCAAATAAATGTGATTCATCAGAGGGACAGAGACACAGAGTGCTGCAAGGAATTAATTTGGACTTTATTAGATAGGAGTCAAGAGGAAGCAACCAGATATGATAATGCAGGACATTTCAAGCTTATACAGCCTCACCTTCATATAAGCACTTATCTCTGATCTCTCTGCCCCTTATCTGTTCTAAATACAATTCAGCAGCCTGAAATCTATTCCGTCCAGACTGGCTTAATTACAGATGTCAGTAGATGGCAGCCAAGGAAGCCATTTGTATCCTCCCTAATGACTGTGTGAGGTACCCAGAGTCTGACAACTTTCTAATTCTGCTCATAGCGTGGCAGACTGGCTAAATATTGATCCCTGGCAATATTGTCTCTTTAACTACATTCAGGCAGAAATCACATACTGTATTCAGCCAGCAGTTCACTTCGGGGATTACTTTGGATAGAAGTTAAAAGGTTTTGTTCATTTCCCACACTTAAGAAAACACAAGTCACTATCCTGACCCTTTTCTACCTCTCCCCACCAGCTTGCCTCCGTAGCAGCAGCAGATTTTTTCCTATGCAACACTTTGTAATGAAGCAAAGAGCGTTGTTTACTAAGCAAGAAAAGGATATGTTTTCCCCTTTTGATTAAGTGTAGGTGCTGATCCACCTGCATGGATGATCTGATAGGACATTTCAATGGACTGCCTGCATTACACCGAATTGTTCCAATTGCTGATGCCACAGTGACAACATTAGACATTTTTGTTACAAATGGCTGATCCCAAAAAAGCTTTTCAATATGCCCTTTGGACTCACACTCTTTCTCTCTCGTCATAGGGGGACGTATAGGCACAGTTACAGGCACCTGCACGAACAAAACATTTTACAGACTGTTTACTAATACTGGGTAAAGGAATTATGCTCAGTTACAGTATAACAGGTGTAGGCGACATTTGCTGACGAACGGGACCATCACTATTGTTTGTTCGCACTCTATGGCGACTTTTGACTCTGTCGAACGGTCGTTATTCTGCAAATTCAGTAAAGTGCGAATTTTACTGAACGTTACCTCTTTCGGCAAAGTTGACTTCGCCACCTCAGACAAGCCGAACTGCTAAAATAAACTCAACCTTATTTCAGTTACATCATATCCTGTCTGCTGGAAATTCAAGTTGTAAAATGCTGTCCTTTTTCTGAGCAGGATTGGCTGCAAAAGTCCTAACTATTTAACTTTTTTGGGTTAACATTTTTTCCCCAGACATTAGACGGGCATGGGACATTCATTTTAGGGTGGGCTCATGTGTAGTGCATTATAGGATCTATTTTGTCTTTATTCAGGTTCCTTAGACATTTCTAATAAAAGTCGCCACCAACATCTCTAATAATGATGTCCACACGACTTTAATTATTCAAATTGACCTAAGCATAAGAGGACTAGGCAGAAGCGATTGCTAGCATCATTTTGCTAGCAATTTTACCAAAGTGACGTTAGCGAAAAGTCGCCAGCATTCTGCACCCAGGACGCAACTTCTCATTATAGTGAATTAGCGTAGTGGTAATGAATTTTCGCCTGGTGAAGTTGCGCAATGTGTACGAAGCGTTTGCTGACGACAATTTGCCTTTTAGTGAATCTGCTCCATAGTTGGGCGTTTCCCCTTAATACAAGTTGCATTTGTGTCTGCTGCCAGTACAGAGCTGCTGCATTCTGTGGTGTCCTTGTGTGAGTGGCACCATTAATAGCACCTCCAGGGCAACGCATAGAGCACTGCGCACAAAGATACCCAGTACGTAACACCTGCAGTAATGGGTACAGGGAGTCTTATACTCCTGACAGGTAGTCCTTACCTCAATTACATCCCATTCATCTTTGCACCTCTGGAATTGGGTGCAAAGAATCGATCCTGAAAAATTGGGGAGCACGGTGCTTTACAGACCAAAAATAAACTGGGCCAGATTTCCCCTATGTAGCGCCCCTAGGTCGCATGGTCCTAGCACCTGACCACAACCCTACCCCCCGCAAGCTCATGCTCTGAAGCCCTAGGGGGCTGTAGCTCCTCAGTGCTCCTTAGGGATGAGAATGAGTTAAATGCCTCCACTAAAATTTTGCCGTCCTAGGCCTGGGCCGTTGTGCTTTAGCGACAAATTTTGGACTGTCAAAAAATGTGATACTGAATGTTCCTTCTTTGTTCCATTTACACTTTACCTCCCTCTATGTGAATGAGCCCTGCTATCAATATGAACCCTACTATCTATAAACTGAGTATTAACATTATATTCCTTAAAAAAACCATGTCTATGTATCCTAGGAATGGCATCATTTTTTAAAGCATAAGAAAAAAGGCAATGGCACACTGGGCACGATCAAGCAGGGTAAACCCTTGCAGAGATTTATTTGCACACGATGCAACGTTTCGGGGTGGTCCCCTTTGTCAAGCATGTCGAAGTGAGGCAGTGAGCAACAATTTAACACCATACATTCAAAGTGATTGGTCATTTACAAAATTTGCATAATTAATTACACATGTGACATCGCACTTAAAACAAGCAACAAGAAAAAGAGAGGTTAAAAAACCAACAATTTCAGTAATCCTCTTCTAATACAAAATGTGATAAAATTTACTACAAAAATGTTTAAAAGTCATACGAAAAACTTCCCAGCCACTGTATATTACATTGATTAAATAGCATTAACAGTGAATAATAATCTATAAAAATGTATCAAAACAGGTTTGTTTGCTCTAAAACAGCAGATTTTACTTGCTGTGGGAGACAGGTTGTTACAAAAATTAGCAACATAGTATACAATATCTTAACACAAATAACAATGTTGCTTATTTCTCTCTTACCCTACAGGAGGGGATTGCAAAAGGAAAGTCTGACCCTACAGAAGGTCCTGGGTACTGCAAGTCTTGGTTATCTGAAACAATAAAACACATATATAGGATCAAAGGTAACAGGACATACTGAACTCCTCATTTAACCCTTTAGGGTATTTTGTCTGCAGTAGCCATATCCAATAGCATTCGCGTTGTAATAAACATTTTTTCATATCCTGACCTTGCTTGTGTGTTACTTTTTCCAATATCTGCCATCGCACCTGCGAGATCTTATGGCTATGAGCAAAAAAATGTTTGGCTAATAAAGATCCTTTCTTAAATTAATTAAATTAATAAAGGGCTGGGATTCGTTCCAATATACACTGCTGCTCCTTTTGCGTTTACCATTGACTTTTTCAAGTTTGTCAGAACTCTTAAACTTAAAGCATATTTTTTGGATAAACAGGCTATCAGTGCCAAGAACGATCTGACAAGACAACTCAAATATAAATTGGGTACTAAAAGCACATTTGTACCACCGGGCAATTTTTCCTCTATAGAGACATTCGAAACTATGGTGTTATTTGAATTGAATAAAATTTTGTCTAAAGCAGGAGAAAAACACAGAAATTGTGGATCCAACATCTCTCAGGCAGAGAAAAAAGCTCTTACTTCCTTACAAATGAATGATAATGTGGTTATAACTAAGGCGGACAAAGGGGGAGGTGTTGTGGTCCTGAATAAGGTTGATTATGAGACTGAGGCATTTCGTCAGTTAAATAACACCATGTTATATAAAAAATTGCCTATTGATCCAACTGCTAAATTTAAGAACGAATTGAATACCTTTTTGAATGCTTCAGTGATGGAAGGTGTTATAACTGACGAGACCCATCAGCTTCTATTCCAACAATTCCCAAAAACTCCCTATGTGTATTTTCTTCCGAAAATTCACAAAAGCTTAGTGAATCCACCAGGTAGGCCCATAGTTTCCAATGTGGGGTCCTTGTGGCAACCACTTGCGATTTATGTGGATTTGTATCTTCAGGATATTGTGCCGTTACTGAAACCATGTCTTTTGGATACCACAGATTTTCTAAATCGCCTTAAAACTGTCCAATTTCCAACAGGTGAATTTTATTTGTGTTCCTTGGATGTTAAGGACCTGTTCACCTCCATCCCTCATGAAGAGGGTATTGAGTGTATGCGATTGTATCTGAGTACCACCAATTTGCCCACTTATAAGATCAATTTTCTTTGTGACTTACTGGATATGGTCCTCAGTAAAAATTATTTTTCTTTTGATGGTGAATTTTTCCTTCAGCTTCAAGGCTGCGCGATGGGGGCCAACATGGCTCCTGCGTACGCAAACATCTTCATGGACCATTTCGAAAAGAGCCACATCTTTTCCAATACCGCATACTGCTCGCACATACACTCCTACATGAGGTATGTGGACGATACCTTCTTTATTTGGGATGGAGGTGAAGTTGAACTACAGGCCTTTCTCCTTCATTTGAATAGTGCACACCCCACCATTAAATTCACCCTTGATAAAAGTAAGACGGAATTACACTTTCTTGATGTAAATTTGTGTGTGAGTGGGTCTTCTATGGTTACTTCGATATATAATAAGCCAACTGACCGTAATAATTTGCTTTTGGCATCAAGCTTTCACCCACAGGGCTTGTTAAAAGGTTTGCCCAAGAGCCAATTGTTACGTGCCAAGCGGATTGCATCTACTGATGCCATCTATGAGCAAGAAGCCTCTAAGATGGTGAGAAAGTTTGTTGACAAAGGATACAAAGAAAGCGAACTTATTGCTATTAAGGATGAGGTTAAAACCTATCAGAGGGAGGATACCTTGGGGAAAAAACCGAGGAATACAAATAATAGCCAGCGCATTCCTTTTGTATCCTCTTTTGACACTAATAATAAGGTTATTAGGCGCACTATCTTAAAACATTGGGGGATACTACAGTCTGATCCCAAGATCGGGCATTTATTTAAACAAACCCCTGTCTTCTCGTATAGAAAAGGGAAAACTATTCAGGCTTTAATTAAGCCGAAAGTTATTACTACAGGTGTAGGTGCATTGGCTAACCCCAATACAGGGACCTATCCCTGCAGAAACTGTGGCCACTGTAATGGGATAATCCCAGGTTCATCTGTGTTACACCCATTACACGGAACTAAGCACCCTATTAAGGGTACATTTTCATGTAACACAAAGGAAGTCGTGTATTCCATCAAATGCCCGTGTGGGTTGTTACATATTGGCCAAACGAGTAGAGCGGTTAGGGTACGTTTAAATGAACATAAATCTAATATACGGACTTACCAACCCCCGCCTCCTGATGCTCAAATAGATGTGTTATCAAAAAATCGATCAATGGATAAATTTAAGAAAGAATCTTTATTAGCCAAACATTTTTTTGCTCATAGCCATAAGATCTCGCAGGTGCGATGGCAGATATTGGAAAAAGTAACACACAAGCAAGGTCAGGATATGAAAAAATGTTTATTACAACGCGAATGCTATTGGATATGGCTACTGCAGACAAAATACCCTAAAGGGTTAAATGAGGAGTTCAGTATGTCCTGTTACCTTTGATCCTATATATGTGTTTTATTGTTTCAGATAACCAAGACTTGCAGTACCCAGGACCTTCTGTAGGGTCAGACTTTCCTTTTGCAATCCCCTCCTGTAGGGTAAGAGAGAAATAAGCAACATTGTTATTTGTGTTAAGATATTGTATACTATGTTGCTAATTTTTGTAACAACCTGTCTCCCACAGCAAGTAAAATCTGCTGTTTTAGAGCAAACAAACCTGTTTTGATACATTTTTATAGATTACTATTCACTGTTAATGCTATTTAATCAATGTAATATACAGTGGCTGGGAAGTTTTTCGTATGACTTTTAAACATTTTTGTAGTAAATTTTATCACATTTTGTATTAGAAGAGGATTACTGAAATTGTTGGTTTTTTAACCTCTCTTTTTCTTGTTGCTTGTTTTAAGTGCAATGTCACATGTGTAATTAATTATGCAAATTTTGTAAATGACCAATCACTTTGAATGTATGGTGTTAAATTGTTGCTCACTGCCTCACTTCGACATGCTTGACAAAGGGGACCACCCCGAAACGTTGCATCGTGTGCAAATAAATCTCTGCAAGGGTTTACCCTGCTTGATCGTGCCCAGTGTGCCATTGCCTTTTTTCTTATGCCATTGGTTTGGGGGGGTGCCGATCCCTCCTGGTATTTGAGCACCTGGCAGAGTTCCTGAAGGCCAGGGTGTGCGAGGTGAATCCCTCTTGTTTCTGGATCATTTTTTAAAGGACAAGTCAAATCCAAAATAATAAAATAAAACATAATTCAGCACTTAGGGGCACATTTATCAAGGGTCGAGTTTTTAAAACTGTGAATAGGATCAACCCAAAAATCTAATTTGATTCCGATTGCTCGAATCTCCGAAAAAAAGGTCAAATGTCAGGAAGGCTGCAAACAATTCCAAATTGATCCCTGGACGTCTCCCATTGATTTAAACAGTAATTCAGCAGGTTTTAGGTGGCAAATAGTAGAAATCGAGTTCTTAAAGGGCCAGAGTATGATAAATCTCGAAAATCAAATTCAAATTTTTTGAAAAACTCGAATCAAATTTGAATAACTCCCTAGTCAAATCTGACCGTTTTGACCATAAAAAAAACTAGAAAATTCGAATTTTCAGGTCGACCCTTGATAAATCTGCCATTTAAAGTAATTTGTAAAAAATAATTGCTATTGAAAGCAGCATTTAACTCTTTAAAAACCATAGCAAAATGTTAATGTAACAGTTACAATACAGTAACTGTCACTCATGCAAATAGAAAAGATATACACTTTCATAGACTATTCCATACATTACAGATAATTTAAACAGCTTTTTACACCATTTTTTCGGCACGATTTGTTTTACACAGCATAAAAAAATGGCCCCTGTTTGTGTTATGAGAGTTGCAGTTGAGCTGCATCTGACCCTTCCTCTGCATTTGCATGGACTCGGGTTGGGTTATAAATATGACAGTGTTCTGCCATAGAGCGGCTGCTAAAGGCCAATAGAGTTAACAAAGAGTTACTAATAATAGAGTTACTATTGGTACTGGCATTCTTGACTTTGCTTTTGACTTACTCTTCAGAAACTATTATTGTATTGATCTTTATAATTCATTTATTGTTGTACTCATCTTCATTTATAACTAATGTGTGTCTTGGTAGCTACTACATTACCTTTACAGTGTGTACCTTTTAGTGCACTATGAAAAACGTATTATTTAGAACACTCCGGTTTTCCAGGGTACTGAGATATAGCTTAATTCTGCAATGTACATAGATATCATATACAGTAATGGATAATATAATAGATATAATATAATGCAAGCAAACGCCTCTGAAACTGCAATCCATCCCAAATCAATTGCACTTACTGTGTAATTATTATACTTATTTGAGCAAATTGTTTTGTTCTTTTTGACTTTTATTACATTCCTCAATTAGAGGTTTGCTCTGCCCGAGTCCAGCTGGAAGATTACGCATGGTGATGAAGGACGCACTATTTGAGTGGCGCTTTACCAAACTACGCACCGCAAGGAGCGGAGAAGCTGAGCTCCCTTGTTTTAAATTTTTTTTAGAACCTGCTGGGAGCAAGATTTAAACATAGACATAGGTAACATCTTTATCGATAGGGTGGTTCTTTAGTGCTGTATTAAACTGCAATGTAAAGAATTTATAAAAAAAAAGATTTTTGTTCTATGTGCAGGAAATCCACATGTGTGATTGTGCAACTTTTTTTAGTTGCTCCTGATCATTTTAAAAGAAATGCTGTCACATTATCGTAACTGTTCATCTTGTGAATATTTAAATAAACCTGGAAATTGATTTTTATTATAAATGCGTGTTGTTCTGAGATCTAACCTGGTAAATGGCACATTTGTATTTCAGCATTGTAGATAAGGCTGTCTGGTGAAAATGTATTGGGTAGAACAGGATTATGGATAAATCTGGTCAGGGTCGGACTGGGGGGCCCGTGGCCCACTAGGGCTGCTGCTCCAGGCCTCCGGGCCTCATGCTACGCCGGCTTGACGCTGGCATCCGCGTTTGTGCGCATGCATTGGCAAGCCGCGTTTGTGTGCATGCGCCGGTGCATCATGTGTGAGCGAGCATATGATGGTGCAATCGTTCACGAATGCGTACAATGTTTTTGCAGAATTATGTAGCTAATATGGGTGCGGATCTGGGTCAGGGGGGCCCACAAGAGCCGGGGCCCATCGGGTTTTTTCCCTGTGTCCCACCGTCCCAGTCCGACCCTGAACCTGGTCCATGTACTGGGGTGCCTAGCCAATAAAATAATTTTATATTGGCTAGGCACCTCTTCCTTCCTTAGGACCAATGTACCCAGTATGGTCCTATCTTGTGTTGTCCTTGTGAGAGGCAAAGCCACTGTTCTGGTGGGGTCAGTTAAACAGTGCTAATAAGCTGTACTGATATTGAACCCAATAATGTCTTTGTCATTCTATCTGCTTGGCTGACTATACATAAGGGAAGTTTAGCAGTACTTTTTGCTAGAAAAAAAAACCTCAATGCAGCATTTAGTGTTGGTTTTATTTGGCTGACCTGGACCCTTGCATGACCTTGGCCTTACTGGGTGAACTCCATTATTCAAGTCCTTCAATCATAGTAATTTTTTTCTTTATGTTAGAAATGTATACTTTATTGTACTGACACATTCGATGTGCAGTTCATTTCCCTGTATTTTCTTACCCGTCCCGGTATATAACCAGCAAATTCATGAAGGCAGGCCAGGCTCACTTTAATAAATAAAACACATGACGGTAATGCTATTGCAGAGAGGCAGATAAGAGAAGCAGGAGCATGCAGAGAGTGCAAAGAAAAAGTAGATGCATTATTTAACATTTAATAAGTACAGCAACATTTCTTAGATGAGCATTTTTATCGAACGAAAAAAAAAACTTCAGCAATACCAAGCAACATTATATTTGTTTCTGTGTTATCCTGCAGACTCTTTAAAGGCGAGTAAGGATTGTTGGGTGAGTCCCACAGTTGTCTTTAACAAACTGGCAATAAAAACATTTATTTAAAACGTGTACAAAAATTTTATCGGTTTGAAAGTTAAACTGCAATAAAAGGAAGCATTGTTAGATTTTTTTTTAAAAAAAGCACACTTTGATAGGACCTCTCAAAGCCACTTTGAGCCTGTTCTGTGAGCCTCCCAAAACACAGCAACAATTAAATCTGTTTCACTGTTTTGTCTTTTTCACACCTCTAATTTAAAGGAGAAGTAAAGCTTGGTACATGGCAGTTTAGAAACTAGAATTTAATAATTAGCCCTGTAGCATTAACTTATATGACAGGCAAACCTAATTTTCTACTATATTATTTGCAACGACCCCCTAAGCTTAGCTAACAGCTGTTTAAAGAACACTGAGCATGTGCAGTGTAACTAACACTTCTAACAAAATTCAAGATGAGAAACTGTGACAATGTTGAAGGCCTGGATTCCACTGAATGTTGGAGTGCTCTACCCCTGTATTCCTTCTTTCGGGATCAGGTGCTAGACAGCATATTATCCAACCTGCCACAGGGTGGTAAGTCACATACAGTCCAAAAAGCTGCTGCACACTGATAAAGTGAATCAATTGTTTAGTTGTGCAATTTTATTGGCTCATGCAAAGTAGACAAGGCAACATTTTGGACCTCGCAGGGCCCTGCAAGGCTTGAATAAAACGCCTTGTAAAATAAAAGGTGAATTTATCAAGGTGTGTGCAACCGCCAGATTTGACGCCGTTATTTTAAATTACTTCCGACAGAAGTCACATCAAAAACGTGTAAAAATGTTTTGCTGTTTTTTACACGGTAGGCATGGTTATGTGTAGTGTATTCTTCCAACATTTTTTACACAGCATAATAAATATGGCCCTATGTGTTCTCACACAAAATTCTTTGTGCTCACCAGAATTTATTGTGCATGCTGGTCTCAAATTTGTGTGTGCACATACTAGCGCCCAGCTTTGGGGGAACATTGAGAAAGGGGCATTTCCAGTGATCTGCTTGACCAATATCTGGTGTAAGAATAGGAAGATATCTATTAGGCAGGATAGAATCTAGAGGACTGTTTTCACCCAGTTGATGTGGTTCTCTCCTGCCAGATCTGCATTTGGTTTCTGATCATTGATCAACAGACTAGCCCAGCACTCTATAAGCTGTCCATATATAAAAGATCATTCACTCATCTGCTGTAAGTCCAATGATCAAGTTACACACCGTGGGCATGTTCGTTGACACAATGAGGTCCTCACCTTTCCAACCAATATCTGAATGAGCCTCCAGCAGACAAAATGCTAATTCAGCCTGTATGAATCAAGTATGAATCACTTGATGCTCCACTCCACTTCCATACAATGGTTTTCCATTAAACTGTTTCAAAATTAAATATCCCTCCATCCAAGACTGCATCACTTACTTTTTATTAGTCTTGTCATTTTCCTTTCAAAATAAAACTAGCATACATCTCCTTTTTTTCATTACAGCTAGGTAATATAAATGGCTCTTATCTAAGCCCTTTTTTCTTTTTATTTACTTTGTTTAAATATATTCTGTAGGATTTTATTTTGTTTTTTTCTGAATTTTCCTTTTCAAAATTGTATTTCGCTGGTTTTCCAATAATGTACTTTCAACAGTGCATATTTTCTACTGATATAATTACATGATTCATATACTGGTATGGGATCCGTTATCCGGTAACCCATTATCCAGAAAGCTCTGGATTACGGAAAGCCTGTCTCTCCATTATAATCAAATAATCTAAAATTTTCAAAATGATTTCCTTTTTCTCTGTAATAATAAAACAGTACCTTGTACTTGATCCCAACTAAGATAAAATTAATCCTTATTGGAAGTAAAATTAGCCTATTGTGTTTATATAATGTTTACATCATTTTCTAGTAGACTTACGGTATGAAGATCCAAATTACAGAAAGATCTGTTATCTGAAAAAAACCCAGGTCCTGAGCATTCTGGATAACAGGTCCCATACTGTATGTATATATAGATAGATAGATAGATAGATAGATAGATAGATAGATAGATAGATAGATAGATAATAGACAGACAGATAGATAGATAGATAGATAGATAGATAGATAGATAGATAGATGATAGATATATAGAAAAAGGAAAAATAGATGCACTCACTTATTGGAGAAAATGCCTGGGTGCACACCGCAGAAAAGTCATATAGAATATCATGTAAAGCAAGGCACTCACAGGACTTTAAAATATGCTGAAAAGAGATATAGTTTATTTATTATTCCAACGTTTCAGTGTTCCTTGAGACCCAAGGGGAGGGGTATATGGTTTTAAATAATAAATAAACTTTATCGCTTTTGCTTTACATGATTATATATATATATATATATATATATACACTCTCATATTATAATAGACTTATTTATATATTTTTACCTTTGTGTTTCAATCAGATCTGACAGATGATACTATTTCTAAGTTTGAATACATATAGGCGAAGTCATTAGCTAAGTGTGGTGGATCAGCAACAAGAGGGATAACAAATAATCAGCAGAGTGTGTGATCTCTCCATCTGATCTTATAGTGAAACTCTTTAATTCCCCGTAATAGTTAGGACCCAGCATCACTGCCTGCTCGTGCACAGCCCCAATCCCCGCCCATAAGGCAGCTCAGCACAGACTTTATTATCAGGGTAGAAGAAGTGAAGCTGCTGGTGCTGCTGCTGCCTGTAGTGTCTGAGAGGCTGCAGCCTGATACCCTTATGGCACCCTAAACCTGAGGATCTATTACCAAGGAGTTTCTGCACAAAGGAATATATTCTACACACCAACTTATCATCATTTTTGTCTGCTGTTTCTTACGTTTGGTTTTTCCACATATTTTAAGGATTGTTTTCTCCCTCTAAAACAAAGGGGTTTGGTAATAAGACATGCGTTCAGTAAAGAAGAGATGGACTATATGCACCATAAGCATCCTTCTGATCTTTTATAAAACGAAAGAGATTACGAGAACCGAAGAGCATCAGGATTCTCAACTCAACGGGTAATGCAAAGTGCTGAATTTAAAGGGGAAATTGGGTTTTATGCTATTTGCTTACTTGTACTGTCCAGAATAAGGATGACCAACCTGCAGCCTTTCCAAACTGCAGCTCTCATCACCCTCTAATAATCTTGGTGGCTGCTTTGAGATGTAGTTTAACAACAGTTAGTGGGCAATAGACTGGACCCTTTTTGCATGGAAAGGGGTCTCATGTATTGGGCACTGCTGGTGTGTCAGACAGGCTGCATCAATTGATAGGTTTGTGAGTGGCACCAGGATGCCCTTGGGACGTTGCCATGCTTTGCTTATATGTACAGAACACAAAGGATACCCCTGTCACTGATTTCTGAATTTTTGGTTATGATAATTTGCCGGCTCATAGGAACAGAGAAGTTTACAGGCGAGCATTGGTCAAAGAAAAACCTATAAAACCATCACTACTGTCAGGCAGGTCACTCGGTCAGGTCGCTTGTCTGCAAATATTCCTTTTTCATGACTTTCCACAGCCACTCACCTGTCTGTTAACTTTCTTCTGTCTGTTACCTACCTGCTACTGACATATTGGCTCCTGGGGCAACTACAACTCACCGGATCCATTCACTGACTCATTTCATGTAATGGATGTTGGGAGTTCTGCAATAATAACAGTGTTTCTCATAGAGAGGGGGCAATGGCAAATACAGCTGTGATAGATAACAATAACAATAATAATAATAATGCAGTATGCAGAACCAGTCCTGTACTAAAACAAAGCAACTGTCTAGACGTGGGGAACAAAGTCAGAACTACCTGCTCTGGTTTTCCTTACTCACGTTACTCAAGTTTATACTGCGTTCTAGTGCAGCCCAGATGTTGAAGAGTTACAACTCCCTGTAAACCATGAGAAGTAAAAGTTTCCAATCTGTTAAGGGATTGTGGGGACTGTAGTTCAGCAAGAGCTGCTCTTTAGGCACCCTGGCACTGTATTTCATACATGATGTAATGAGAAGGAAGACTTGGGCTCAGCTTTGTGTAAAACACACTTTATTTAATATGTAATTTAGAATCAATTCATTCTGAATTCTGAACATTCTGAGTGAATGTGCATTAATATACACCCACAACCATAGCTACACACTGAAACTAACAGGCTGTTCCAAAGGAAACTGTCTAATCAGCAGTACTAACACCATGGTTTCACTAACACAGCACGTTATCTGGCTCTCATCTCT
Organism: Xenopus petersii; assembly: GCA_038501925.1. NCBI lineage: Eukaryota > Metazoa > Chordata > Amphibia > Anura > Pipidae > Xenopus > Xenopus petersii. The sequence goes on from CM076673.1 coordinate 169,185,663, forward strand.
GTACCAAATGTGAGATGAGAAAATGTTGCCGTAAAAATGATTCTCAACTGCAAGACACATAAGCTACCGGCAACATTCACATGGGTGTAAAAAGGTCACATACATCAAGGGAGCAGTAAGCAAAAAGAAAGGCACCGGCTGAGAGCAAGACAAGAGAAATGGAGAGGCAGAAAGGCACACAGCCCAACATGAAGACAGAGACAAAGAAACACACATAGGGGCTGAGAGAGACAAAGAAGTGTAAAGACAAAGAGAGTCTTGAAGGTGCAGATAAAGAATTGCAGGGAAGTCTCGCAATAAGGGTCCTGGTGACCTATAGGAACACAAAGAGTAGGATACTATATAACCAGAAACAACGGAGGAATGGGAGTCTGACTACACATATATATATATATATATATATATATATATATATATATATATATATATATATATATATATATATATATATATATATATATATATATATAGATAGATAGATAGATAGATAGATAGATAGATAGATAGATAGATATTCAGGGCAGGGTATTGGGAAATAAACTAAACCTGAGGCCCCCAACTGGCTAAAAAATGCATAAACAATGTCAGTCAAACGTGCGCCCCTCCAGCCATTTTGCTGTCATAGATACGTAGTAGCTGAGGGCTACCAAAGACTCACATCCATCAAGTTGAATCTTTTACTCTTAAAATTCCCACCCAACTCCTAACTGATCCACTTGATAGATGTAGCTGTTTCCAAAATAGGAAGGTGAGAAACCATGATGTTGAGAGTCGTGGTTTTTTGTTGGATAAGACAAGTTGTCAATTTACAATGCTAACTTATCTGTGTGTCACAAAGGGTATTTTCTGGGGCCCTATTTGAGGCCCTGTTTAAGGCTAAAATATAAATTACTCTACTCTTACTCTGCGAACAATGTCATGAAAAGTTTTGCCTTCAAAGAAACAGAAATGTTTTGTTCTCATAGAAACAAAACATAATGAATCATTGTGGATTATTTCCTGTTTATTTAACAATGAATGCATGTTTGTGTGTGTTGGTTACAGTAGTTTTAAAGGCCAAGACCAATCTGATTTTGTAGCTCCTACCACCTGGCCCATGCTTTGGCTCCTAGCACCTGGCCCACACGTTGGCTTATAGAACCTGGCCAATACTGTGGCTTCTAGCACTCCGCTCATACTTTTGCTCTTAGCATAATGTGACTCCTAGCACCTTGGCCAATACTGTGGCTCCTAACACCTGGCCCATGTTGTGGCTCCTAGCATGTTATGTTTTGGGTAGCCGAGGATGAGTAGAGTATAACAGTGCTTTATGAGCAGAGTCATGCAGGCATTACACAACAGTAACTTTCACTTTTAAGCTACCAGGAAGTATGCACAGTAACTCATGTAGACAGTGACACCTGCAGGCCATTTGTATAAACACCACATAGCACATGGCCCTTAATGTGGTTCCTAGCACCTGCCATACCTCCCAACTGTTTTTGAGAGACAGTCCTGATTTTGACAGCTCAGTCCGCAGTCCCGGGTTTCTTACTGAAATGTCCAGAGTTTCTCTTTGAGCTCCTTCACTTACACCAGACGAAGTTTCTGAATCTTAATTAAAATAAGCGGCTAATGTTTTTGTCCCTCTTTAAACTTTTCAAATGTTGGGAGGTATGCCTACTGGGACTCCTTGCACCTGGCCCATGCTCTGGCTCTTAGCACCCAGAACATACTGTAGCTCCTTGCACCCGGCCCATACTGTAGCTCCTTGCACCCGGCCCATACTGTAGCTCCTTGCACCCGGCCCATACTGTAGCTCCTTGCACCCGGCCCATACTGTAGCTCCTTGCACCCGGCCCATACTGTAGCTCCTTGCAACCGGCCCATAATGTAGCTCCTTGCAACCGGCGCATACTGCATTTAGTCTGCCTCTCAGTTTTACAAGAAGCGTCATTTCAGCATGCACACAGAATTTAGAGAGAATGTAACATGTAGCTAGTGGTTTACACTTATCTTAAAAAGCTGCAAAGAGTTTGACGAAAAAGGCGATAACTATAAAACTCTAAAAAATAAAAAATGAAAACCAATTGAAAAGTTGCTTAGAATTGTCCATTCTATAACATAATAAAAGTTACATACATTTACATATTATAATGCTAAGCACTGCTTTCAACGTACCGTATATATATATATATATATGTTGAATGCAGTGCTTAGCATTATAATATGTAAATAAACATGATTGTTTGGTCAGGCACGGAGAAATACCAGTTCTAATAATAACAATGATTAAAAATAACAAATAAATAAAAATAACAATAAATAGTGCAGGTGCCCAGTTCCCTTTGTCAGTTTCCTTACAGTCATTTCTGACACCCCCCGCCTTGTGTCCCTTGGGTGTTGCATGCTCACACATCTCTCACCAGTGCGTGCCAATTGCCAGCTTCCTCACACCACAAAGCCTTTGCACCTGCTTGTGGGGACAGAGGGACACATTAAAAAAAGAGACAAAAAAAATGTGGTTTCTGTTACAAGAAACATGGGAGCGTGCACAGTTCAGATAGCAGCGCCCTCCTTTTTAATTAACTTCAGCAATTACAAAGCTGTGGCTTGTGACAGATTGGTTGCATTCCAAGTCTAAAGCCTTCTGTTGTTTCTTTTGTTTAACAATAGTCAAAGCCACAGAACACAAATGCTTTCCCCATGAAAAAAAAAGATAGACTGCCTCCAAGATGCTTTAGTTTATTATGAAGTCTGCCAGTTTGTGAGCACTTCCTATCACTTCAAGAATGTTACTTGGATATCATCCAGCTCCCTTACAACATTATCAAGCTAATCTCATATATCCAGATTGGAAAGATGGTAATTAACTCAACACTTCTGCTACCCACAAAAAAAGTCCTTGGGGTATTTAATGAAACTAAATTGGCTATTTTATTTGCCTGTCAACAAACACAATGCTTATATCCTGAAACAGGAGTGGCCATTTATGGGGTAGCAGAACAATTGGGACACTAAGAGGGCAAAATTGCACTCTTGGAGTCCTTATACTAAGGACTTGTGTCTCACATATACAGTATGTGCATGGCTGCCCTGAGTAGAAATAAAGAACAGAACCCTGGAGTGTCTTTCTGCCCCTGATGCACCTTCTTTGCATCTCCTAAGTAATGTCCAAGGAAGAGGCATACCAAAGGATGCTCCAAGTTCTGCCTCTGCTATATGCAGCATGCATGCGATTCCAGTATTTTGGTTCCCTTTTGGGACTGCAAAGAGTTGCATGTGTGAGCTGCAAGTAAAACCCCCAGTGAGCAGGTGCATCATTCAGTTTCAGGGCTCATTTACTCTGGTACAATAGCATACCTCCCAACTGTCCCATTTTTAGAGTGACAGTCCCTCTTTTGACAGCTCAACCTGCAGTCCCTCATTTGTACTGGGAAGTCCTGTTTTTCTCTGCACTGAACAGTAGAGATGGCGCGAACTGTTCGCCGGCGAACTTGTTCGCGCGAACATCGGGTGTTCGCGCTCGCCGGAAGTTCGCGAACGTCGCGCGACGTTCGCCATTTTGGGTTCGCCATTGTTGGCGCTTTTTTTTGCCCTCTCACCCCAGACCAGCAGGTACATGGCAGCCAATCAGGAAGCTCTCCCCTGGACCACTCCCCTTCCCTATAAAAACCGAAGCCCTGCAGCGTTTTTTCACTCTGCCTGTGTGTGCTGAAGAGATAGTGTAGGGAGAGAGCTGCTGCCTGTTAGTGATTTCAGGGACAGTTGAAAGTTTGCTGGCTAGTAATCGTTTTGATACTGCTCTGTTATTGGAGGGACAGAAGTCTGCAGGGGTTTGAGGGACATTTAAGCTTAGGTAGCTTTGCTGGCTAGTAATCTACCTTCTACTGCAGTGCTCTGTATGTAGCTGCAGTGGGCAGCTGTCCTGCTTCTGATCTCATCTGCTGACTGCTGCAATAACAGTAGTCCTTGTAAGGACTGCTTTTATTTATTTTTTTGTTGTTTTACTACTACTACTACTACTACTATAAGAGCCCAGTGCTATTAGTCTAGCAGTGTTGGGGAGTGGGACTGGTGTGCTAATCTGCTGCTCCTAGTAGTTCAGCAGCACCAACTTTAATTTTTTTTTTTTTAATATTCATTTTTTTTTTATTTTACTTTTTTTTATTTTACTACCGCTGTAGTAGTGTATAAGTTGACCTTTTAGGCATTATTTGCCCTGTAGGCATTTTTTGCCCAGTGTGTTATTCAACCAACTGCCATCTAGCTGTGTGACCTTGTTCACATTCTGTCTAAATATCCATAATATTACCGTCTCCAGAAAAAACACCGGAGTGACTTTTTTCAAGCAGCCATAATATATTTTACGTAATCCGTATCCATCGCTGTAGTAGTGTATAAATTGACCTTTTAGGCATTATTTGCCCTGTAGGCATTTTTTGCCCAGTGTGTTATTCAACCAACTGCCATCTAGCTGTGTGACCTTGTTCACATTCTGTCTAAATATCCATAATATTACCGTCTCCAGAAAAAACACCGGAGTGACTTTTTTCAAGCAGCCATAATATATTTTACGTAATCCGTATCCATCGCTGTAGTAGTGTATAAGTTGACCTTTTAGGCATTATTTGCCCTGTAGGCATTTTTTGCCCAGTGTGTTATTCAACCAACTGCCATCTAGCTGTGTGACCTTGTTCACATTCTGTCTAAATATCCATAATATTACCGTCTCCAGAAAAAACACCGGAGTGACTTTTTTCAAGCAGCCATAATATATTTTACGTAATCCGTATCCATCGCTGTAGTAGTGTATAAGTTGACCTTTTAGGCATTTTTATTATCCAAAAAAACTGGGCAAACAATGCCTACAAGGTCAACGTATGGCAGTTGTTTAAAGAGAACAGTAGATTACTAGCCAGCAAAGCTACCTAAGCTAAAATGTCCCTCAAATCCCTGCAGACTTCTGTCCCTCCAATACAGAGCAGTATCAAGCAGATTACTAGCCAGCAAACTTACTATCATCTGTCCCTGAAATCACTAACAGCTCTCCCCCTACACTATCTCTTCCAAGCACACACAGGCAGATTTTTCAGATACATTTTTGCCCTTGATCCCCCTCTGGCATGCCACTGTCCAGGTCGTTGCACCCTTTAAACAACTTTAAAATCATTTTCCTGGCCAGAAATGTCTTTTTTAGATGTTAAAGTTCGCCTTCCCATTGAAGTCTATGGGGTTCGCGAACCGTTCGCGAACCGCTCGCATTTTTGCGCAAGTTCGCGAATATGTTCGCGAACTTTTTTTCCGACGTTCGCTACATCCCTACTGAACAGCCAGAAATTGGCATTTGGCAGAGACCCAGAACAGCCACAGCAGAAGATAAGAAGATACTTTTGTACAATTTCTAGATAAGCAAATAAGTAATTGTAAAATATAACAGGTCCCTTGGGAAAAGTTAGACTCACAACTTGAAGGGCAATTCACATTCATTAGCAAAACTGTAATAACTGAAAAAACCCACAAAAATATGTTCAAATTTCCATAAATTTGGTAAAATGAACATGGTGATTGGGGGGGTGTGGCCACAAAAATGGGCGTGGTGAAAAAAATTGCCATGCTACGCACACCAACTTTTTTGTCCCTCTTTTTATTTCCAAAATGTTGGGAGGTGTGCAATAGCTGGAATGCTAGAAGGTGACACATTCCACCCCTTAGAGCCCATATACTAAGACCCTGAACTTTTTAACATCAAAGTGCTTGTCCATCATCTCAATAAGGGCAATGTGGACAAAGCACTCATTATAAAATCCATTCCTCTGTATGGCCAATTAAAAGGCATTTGCATATAGTAATAAGTCAAATCAACTGGACTTGCTGTATTTTTGTTTCTCTCCTCTGAAGAGAAAGCCAGTTAGATCACTAGTGAAATGTCTTCAAGAGAAAAAAAATGCAGCAAGTCTAGTTGATTTGACTTATTACTATAGATATACTGTGACCTGGATGAATAAAAACCTTCACAGACATGTTGCAACCTTTGACATAGATAGTGTCATCCTGTTAGCCATTAGGGTGTAACTTATGGAAATACCTCATCTGTTTGTCTTCCAGATATCTCTTTTATGGCACATAAAAAAGTCCACTCTTGAATCTTACATGACTGCTTATGTAATAGACTGTATCAGAAGATTTTTGAAGCATGATTAGATTTTATACAAGTTGGGGGATTCCTGTTAGAATCAACAATTAAATTTTACATTTCCTGTTACTGTGACGTTTCCTTTTTCCTTTCTGGGAAACAGCATAAACCCTATATTGCTTTATTGCAGAGATTCTCAATCAGTATGAAAGCCACTGCTCCTGTTTTTGTATGTGAAAATCTTCAACCAATCTTAAAACATAGGTACAGGTATGGGATCCGTTATCTGGAAAAGAAATCCAAAGGTGCACAGGACTAATTGCAAGCAAGATTGCCTTGCGTGTTTAATGTGGAGTGCAACGTTTTGGGGCCACGCCGATTTAACAAGTATATGCCCCGAAACGTTGCACTCCACATTAAACTCACAAAGCAATCTTGCTTGGTTAGTCCTGTGTGCCTTTGGATTTCTTTTTATGGATCTTATCTATATGTAAGGCGGCCGGACCTCTACCTCAGTGCACCAGGTATCTTTGACTTTCATTCAATTCAGGGTGTGCGAGAGCTGATTTTGTTTCAGATCCGTTATCTGGAAACCTGTTATCCAGAAAACTCAATTGTCTACAAATAATTCACATTTTTAAAAATGATTTTCTTTTTCTCTGTAATCATAAAACAGTACCTTATATTTGTTCCAAACTAAGATATAATTAATCGCTATTGGAAACAAAACCAGCCTGTTGGGTTTATTTAACGTTTATATATGATTTTCTAGTAGACTTAAGGTATGCATATCCAAATTACAGAACGATCCATTATCCGGAAAACCCTAAGCCCCGAGCATTCTGCTGAACAAGTCCCATACCTGTATATGCAGTTGTGCTTGGATTGCATTCTCCATTCTCTTTACACCTATTTTTTTTTTATGTACGTATGCCATTTTAAACATACAGTAAACCCAGTAAACCCAATGCACATATTCTCTTTTACATTTGGATGTGAGGTACTGGAGCATCAGAATGACAAAATAGAAAACTGTCCACTATTTATAATAAACAAGTGAAAGGCTTATGCACACAGCAACTTTGCTGCTCATTTATCTTAAAAAAACAATTACCGTAAACCTGCAGAGAAGAATACAACTAAATGGAATGCCCCATCAAATAAAGTGAGAAAACAGTTCAACCACCCACACAATACACTTACCGTATATTGAAATTAAGATTGTGTGACTATTCAGTGTATTTTAATCTACCAGGACTTTTTGAAACCCTTTACTTGTGATCTGCTACAGTTCGTAATTTTGCCAATATTTTTTATACAGAACCTTTATTTTTTAACAGGAAATATGTGTCTTATACATATGTGTGTATAAAGTATCTAGCAGTCTTTTGCCTAGTAGAGGTTCGTTCCAGGAAATAAAATGGGACCACGGCAGCATCAAAGAACCTCTTGTATCTCTACAACTACATTAGTCTACACAATAAAATTCATTGTTTTCGAACATAAGCAATATTTTATGTTCTGACAATGAAAACTTTCCTTAAGATTGTAAGCTTGAGTGAGAAGGGCCCTCCAATGTTGCTTTAAAACAAAATATTTAATAATGAAGAACTTAACACAGACTTTAGCAGAAATGCGTAAGGGGATAATTGAAAATATAATCCCAGTACAGCCAATTGGTCAGGGAGGGCTGCAATCAAAAACTTTTAAAAACAGGTACAGGTTTAGGATCTGTTTTCCGGAAACCCATTATCCAGAAAGCTCTGAACTACAGAAAGTCTGTCTTGCATTGACTCCATTTGATCATTTTTAAAAAATGATTTCCTTTTTCTCTGTAATAGTAAAACAGTACTTGATCCAAACTAAGATACAATGAATCCTTATTGGAAGCAAAACCAGCCTATTTAATGTTTATATGTTTAAGAAGATAGAAAGGCGGCACTCCGGCTTAAAAGAAACACTTAGGGGCAGATTTACTAAGCTCGAGTGAAGAATTTGAATGGAAAAAAAAATCGAATTTCAAAGTATTTTTTTGGGTACTTTGACCAACGAATTGGTCAAATTTGATCGAATTCGATCGAATAATTCGAACGATTAAAAGTAAAAATCGTTCGACTATTCGACCATTCTATAGTTGAAGTCTCTTTAAAAAATACTTCGACTTCATACTTCGCCACTTTAAACCTACCGAGGTGCAATGTTAGCCTATGGGGACCTTCCCCAGCACTTTTCTAAGCTTTTTTTGATTTAATAAAAATCCTTCGTTCGATCGATTAAAATCGTTCGAATCGTTTGATTCAAACGATTTTATCGTTTGATCGAACGATTTTTACTCGATCTAAGCATTTGCGCTAAAATCCTTTGAATTCGATATTCGAATGTTTTTACTTCGAGGGTTGAATTCGAGGGTTTATTAACCCTCGAAATTCGACCCTTGATAAATCTGCCACTTGATGCAGTTACAGTGACTGCAGTTACACAGATAACTGCGTAACTGGGGGCTTAGTGATTTTAATACACTCATACCCTCAAAAAGAACAGCTTTTATTTTAAACAGAGGTAATGAGCTCTATATAAACAACCCCCTTTTTTCTCTGATCTTAGTCTCAGCCTTACAGGCTTACAATTGCTTCGAAGAATCAAGGAGGTAGGTTCCAGTGTAAGCTGAAAGTAGTTTTCAGAGTCACTGCTCTCATCTGTTTGGTATACCGCAATGAGGAAAACTACGGTATATATTTATTTTAGTACATTCATTAAAACAATAATAGGCATAATGCAACTCCAATACAGTCCCTTTTACATGAGCTCACTTTGAATACAGGTGTATATAAACTGAATAACAAGTGTGTCTGTGTTACTACAATAATAACAGCTGAAGTTGTGCTACTGGTGCAATTACTCTGGAGAAGTTACATTTTTTTTCAGTATGAAGAAGTGTAATGTTAATCTATAGTCATTTTCATTCTTACAAGTTGAAATAATAAGAGGAAGTTAAAACCTTAACAATTTATTGTATAGCCTTTTTTTTTTTTTTTAGATATTTGGTAGCTGGCATAAAAAATGTTGTAACATTTTTGTGGAAGGCACATTTTTAAAGATTATTTTATACAATAACCCGTGTGTGGCCCATATTACCTGACATTTAAAGCAAACAATAATAAACCATGGGATATGCTGAAAGGAGAACTAAACCCCCCAAAAACATGAACCCACATTCACTGACCTCCATCCCCCCTCCCCTCTATTACAAGAAAAATGGTCCCTGTTTGTAAAACTGATCTATAGATGCAGAGAAGTACAGCAGAGGTCAGAAGCACCATCTTCTGTATCTTCGGGTTGTCTTCTGACGCATTCATGGTTGATGATACGGGACACTCGTGTAATATTGCCTTTGTGGGGAGGGAGAAGGGGGCAATGGAAGGCAGTGGATGGGGGCTTTTGGGGGTTTAGTTCTCCTTGAAAGAGGAAAAATTCTTAAACAACTGAAGAGTCTGTCATTCCATTTAAATAACCCCTCTCTTCACTGACTCTCCGCTGATGTTAGCTATAGACATGCACATACTTGACCTTGATATTTTTATACACATTATTCATGATAAATTTCACATGTAAATAATGCAATTAAAAAAGAAAGTGCGAATTGGGGATTTAACTTATCATCAGAAATATGAGTCAGCTCCTCCACTGCTTATAAATCTTGTTTATTTGGGTACAAATAATCAGTGCCTTAACCTTATAAAATGAGTAGATTAAAAAACACACAGCCTCAACTACATTCTGACTTGCTTGTCTTATTCCATTTCAGAGAAGGGGAACTCACTCTGAGTAGACTGATGGTAAATAATTCAGACAAATTCCTTCGAAAGGAAGGATCTGCACTTTTTCACCACTCTGGAGAAGGCTGGAAAATTAATTCTTCCCTGACTTTGGAGATAAGGTAACTTGTCTTGGCTCTTGATGTAAAAAACACAAAGTGGTTCTTTTGTTTTCAATCAACATGTGACTCAAGGTCTGTATTTCATAGCAGACTTCCTTTTCTGAACCTGAGTCTTACATTGCAAATCCCCCTCAGTTCGTCACAGGAAAAGCACCATAATTTGCACTTCCTCTCTCAGTTTGTTCTTTTGCATAACTGACACTTCCTTATCTGTATGCAAGAGATTCACTGATAGAGCTTTGAAATGGTTACTTTATCTTCTGGGGGAAAAGTTTCTCAGTTGTTTTAAGTTAGTACACCAGGACAAATCACTTTCTCAATTGGTCTCTATGTTTACACATGGCAGTTTTTTCTAACATTCATAAAGGAAAACTATACCCCCAAAATGAATACTTGAGCAACAGATCAGTTTATATCAAATTAAGTGGCTTATTAAAGAATCTAGTCATCCCAAAATATATATTTAAGTAAATATTGACCGTTTACATCTCTTGCCTTGAATGACCATTCCGTGACTCTATCTGTGCTGCCTCAGAGATCACCTGACCAGAAATACTACAACTCTAACTGTAACAGGAAGAAGTGTGGAAGCAAAAGACAGAACTCTGTCTGTTAATTGGCTCATGTGACCTAACATGTATAGTTTGTTTGTGCGCACCGTGAATCATACAATCCCAGTTTCAGACCCTGCTGAGTTACAACTGTTACAATTAATACATTAATTGCTACCTTTCCTGTGATGCTGCTGAGAAATACAGTATATCCACCAATATCATCTGCTACTGGGAAACACCAGACACAGAGAATGAAGTTATTTTATTGTAAGAATAGTTTATAAAATAAGAACTTTTTTTAAAGGTATTAAACTGTTTCTGGTATATATATATATATATATATATATATATATATATATATATATATATATATATATATATATATATATATATATCTGAACACAAAATAGTGTTTATAAGAAAAAACACTTGGTATACAGTAATTTACATGACTGTACAATGCAGTGCCAGGCCAAGTTGGCCAGCACCCTAGGTAACCTGGCCAGTCACCTTGCCCCACCCTTCCCCTGCATGCTCTTTTGTTCATGGTGCACAAAGAAAGGAGCACACAAATGAATGAGTGTGCAAAACAGGTGTCTGGCAGTGCTGCTAGAGGAAATGGTGGCAGATGCACTGTAGCTTATCAAAAAAATGATGCGATGTTTCAGCACAGGAAATGTATATGTCTCAGCAATTTGCTCCGTCTGAGGCAATAAAACAAACATCACTGACCTGCTCTCTGATGTCATGAACCTGCCCACAAAATTTTTTCCTGCTCATTTTGTCCAGGATTTATGCCCAAGCAAAAGTGGCAACCCTATGTATGGGGACCATTCCAGGAGACAGTCACACTTTGTCCCCACCCCCCTATCTGAATGCAGCACTGCTGAACACAGGTAGCATTGCATTCAATATGCAACAATTTTTATATGCACAACTATTAAAGCATTAAAGTCAATGGGGCTCATTTATCAACACTGGGCAAATTTGGCCATGGGCTGTTACCTATAGCAACCAATCAGATTGCTGCATTCATTGTTCTTCATTGTTCTTCTTGCAGCTGGCTTTATAAAGCTAATCACAGATTGGTTGCTATAGGTAACAGCCCATGGGCAAATGTGCCCAGTGTTGATAAATGAGCCCCAGTGGGCGTCCGAATAATTTTGACAATTTTTTTAAATACATATATAATTTTGATGTGTGTCAATTTTTTATTGACGCGGCAGGTTTTTCACCGGCAACTTTGTGCTGCAGTTTCGCAAATTAATTTGCTTCGGCGAAACGAGGAAATTTGCTGCAAATTCATGTCTGGTGAATTTATTCACCCATCAATGATAATAATTATTAAAAAAGCACTGTGCTATTTGGAGACAAATGAAAAAACATGCAAGGCATGTGACAAATTCAGATGTTTCCTTTATCTGAATACAATACAGTAACCTTGTTACCAAGAATAGAAGCAATTACAAATAAATGGATTTCTTAAGTGTCAGGGAACATAAAAATAAACATTGACTGTATTGCATAGGTTTGGTAATTTCTTATATTGCCGAATAAAGAGTCTTGCATATTATTTAATGCATTATTTATAGGAAGGGAATGGACAAGTCCGACTGGCATGTGCTTAACATACACGGCATATGACCAGCTTCTGATTTAATGCAAGTGTTAATATCTGACCTTCTAAAAGTGATTATTATTATTATTGAACGCTATTTAATATAGTGCTTTACAGAGATTATAACTGTATTAAACTCTGCTTCTTAATTCAGAAAGGATATCCTCCGGTTCTTGGACGCAGAGAGAGACGTGTCTGTAGTTAAAAGCAGTTTCAAGCCTGGAGATGTAATTCATTATGTCCTGGACAGACGTCGCACTCTAAACATTTCTCAGAACTTACACAGTCTATTGCCTGAAGTATCACCTATGAAAAGCCGTCGCTTTAGGACATGTGCAGTCGTGGGAAATTCTGGAATCCTCCTCAACAGCGGATGTGGCAATGAGATTGACAGCCATGACTTTGTAATAAGGTAAACTGTCATCTGCTATTGGACATTACTACTGCACATGGATCATGGGGGCTTATTAGTCTTACATACTCAAAGCTGATATATCACATTGAAGAACTGAATGGAGAATGTGGAGGATCAGAGAGATGTTTTTGGCAGTATTGATTGCAACAAAGCAGTTGTAAAATCTTTTCTGCCTTTTAAAGGCAGGTTTAGTTGTTTCTTATTGAATTGCTTCAGTGTAGAGATTTAGCATTTGTTGAGATGATTTTAGAAGTTAGTGCTGCTCTTGGGAACTCAGAATAATGATACCAACATCTGATTTTTTAGTGGATTACTAGGATGGGGTATTTGCCTTATTTACTTAAAAGCCCCAAATGTTTTGTGGTTCTTGCATATTGAAAAGATCCACCCCAATATTCAATCAATATATAGCTAATATACTGTATATAAAGGGCTAAAATCAGAACACCATGTCACCACAATCACATAGGCAGGATCTATTAGCCAGTTCAGAGGCAGTACTCATCTTCTACCTTTTTTTATAATATTATTATATTATATTATTATTAACATGTATTTATATAGTGCCAACATATTGCATAGCGCTGTAAAGTAAATGTGATTATACAACTAAATCACATGAAATTATATACATAGAACATATGGAGTTACATACATCACAATCAATACCGGTACAAAAGGAGAGGAAGATGCAGATAGAGCTTATACTCTAAACGGGACAGGAGTAATACACAAGGTGTGGGAGTGGGCAAGATCGAATTAAGTGGGTGAGAAACAGGTCTGGACTGAGAATCAAAATAGGCCCTGGCATTTCAGGTACACAGAGGCCCAAACAGTCCCTCACCAGCGAAATAAATAGTGACTGTCTATGGCAACATACAGCAGCCCATCTGGCATTTGCCAGAACCCACAGATTGCCAGTCCGGGCCTGGTGAGAAATGTGGTACTCTATGTGGTGTTGTGTTTGGTAGTTAAGCAGAGTGAGGGTAGGCTTCTCGAAAGAGAAGAGTATCCTTAGACTGGTGCATGTCAGCATTCATAATCAGCCAGTCCTCTGCTGTGGGTCAGGGTACAATATTTTACTAGCAATCATTGTTTAATATAGGGGTCATTGTAGCATTTAATTCTGGAAGTCATGTTGCCAAGAAATGCTGTGGGTCAATTAGTGTTGGTTATTCAGTGTGCAACTTAATGCTGGGGGTGAGGGTACCATTTAATGTTAGGAATTATTGTACCATTTAATGCTTAGGGACATTGTACCATTTAATGCTGGAAGTCATTTTGCCATGTCATAATTCCATTTAATGCTGTGGGTCACTGGGGCTTATATTGCTGTGACTTACCATACAATTTAATGCTATGGCCACTATGCTTGGTACCTGTGAAATGTAATGCTAGTAGTTGCTGTGCTATTTATCGATCACTGTGTCATTCAATGGGGTTTATGGGATTCAATGGGATTCAATGGGATTAACTGTTGTACTTTGGTGCTATGGGCCATTGTACCATTTTATGCTGGGAATCACAGTGCCATGCTGGGCATAAGGAATGTAATAAAAGTCAGTTACAGAAAAATATTTGCAATGCGAAAATTTATTACACAAATAAAGTTTCCTTTGCATGAATTTAATATAGCTTTTGCTACCCTGGAAACAGTTTAATGACCACTTTAGACAGCGGAAGAAAGATTGTCAATGTTGTAGTTTGCACCAGTGCACCGTGTCTGTAATAAAACTTATTATTGAAAAATGTATGTTTGCTCCAAAAAATTATGCCACCTTCAAGCACATAAAAAGTTCCCAATTCCCAATGCGCAATTAAAATTCACAATGCAATAATGAATAATATCACATTGTGAAATACAAGATTGTTCTTATCTGTGCAAATTGTTTTTATCGTTGCGACGTTTATTACATTATCCCTATAGTCTTTGGCAAAGCTTGACGCAGATGAACAATATCGATAGCAGATGCCATTCTCCCAAAAAAAAGTCTTACAATCAGCTATTGGCTTTTCTCTGTAAACACAGAGAGGATGAGACTTTTTATGGAGAGGGCACAGCCTACCTGTCATCTTTGCACTTTTTTCTCTGGATAACAGGATCTAGAACTTTGTTCTGGAAAAAAAAATTGCAGAAGACTCATGTAGCATTTTGTATATTAGATGTCCACTGTAAAAGTGAGCACTAGTTGCAATTCAATTGCCTGTGTATACACCGCATGCAGACTGAACTGGTGTGTTGTCACTAGGTGCACTTTGCCAGGGGCGTAACTACAGAGGAAGCAGACCCTGCGGCTGCAGGGGGGCCCAGGAGGTATAGGGGCCCCACGAGGCCCTAATTCATATAAAATTTCAATAAATATTGGAGAAACAAATCAACCCCAAAACATTTTGGGGGCCTGAAAAATAATTTGCTGTGGGGCCCAGTAATATCTAGTTACGCCACTGCACTTTGCAAGGACTGCATATAGGTGCATATCACTTTGTGGCTCACATTAAATTGTGATTATTTCTGAGCCGTAAACTCTCTTTCTGGATTGTGCCAGACAGTTTTACCAGCATACAAAATCAATTACTGATATATGTCTATAACTTTCTCAGTTATAGACATTTTTAAAGACACAAAATAAATAAAATGACTTGTACTAAGGTGGCCATAGACGCACAGATAATATCGTATGAAACAAATTTTCGGTGCATGTATGGTGGGAAACACGCCGTCCGTCGAATACACACGTGTACAGCTGAATCGTCAGATATATGGGTAGAAACAATAGAATTCTACCTGTCTCTAACGATTCAGCACTAACAATGGCTGATGATTGGGTGCCTCCAAAGGCACCCAATCAGAATTTTCCGTCCAGCCTGACCGACGAGCCGACTGATATCCAAGTCTTCTGCTAATATCGGTCGGCTCTTTTCCCACCATACACGCATCGAATATCGTACGGAAATTCATGCAATACAGTGCAATAAATAGTACTTATCTTTTACTTATCTGTAATTGCTTTTCAGATTAAACCCAGTGGCATTTGCAAATTGTGTTTTGTAATTTTTGGGGTTTTCATGTTGTTTCTCTCACTGAAATTTATCTAAATTGCTTTACAAATACTGTAAATCTGCCTTTGATTATTGTGAACTTGTTCAGAGAAAAAAAGTGGCAGCATCAGTAAATTCTACAAAGGCCATAGGGTTGCATTCAAAGTTTCCATACAGTACAACTCGATGGCGTAAATTCCAACACAAGCATCTATTGATTCTTGTGTACTGACTTCTGCTTGTTAAACCGTATTGACCCTAGTCTGCCTGGATTGACCCCTTTGCCTGAACTTTGACCATTCTTTTGTTGAACCCTTGTGTACCGTAAACTTTGGTGTTACAAACTGCTTCCTCCTTGGTCCGCACTACTAACTGAGCCTTCGGGCCCTTACAAAACCATGCTTGTTAGGTCACATGAGCCAATTAACAGACAGAGTTCTGTCTTTTGCTTCAATACTTCTTCCTGTTACAGTTAGAGTTGTAAGATTTATGGTCAGGTGATCTTTGAGGCAGAACTCAGACCATCACGAAATGGTGGTTTGGTAAGATTCTTTAATATGCCACTTAGTTTAATATAAACTATGCTTTGCTTAAATATTCATTTTGGGGGTATAGTTTACCTTTAAGCAACAGATATTAAATTAAGGGACATATTAAAGAATCTTACCAAACTGGAATATACATTTAAGTAGGGAATAGTCCAAATTCGATTAGAATTTCAAAATGTATTGTCTCTTTAAAGCTTCGACTTCGACCATTTGCCATCTAAAACCTGCCGAATTGCTGTTTTAGCCTAGGGAGGACCTCCTAGGACCTATTTGGAGTCAATTGGTGGACTTTGATAAATCGAAGGTTTTTTTTTTGGGAAAAACTTTGAATCGTTTGATATTACTTTGATTCGTATGATTCGAATTCTATCAAAAACTGACCTGTTCGGCCAAAAAAAACCTTTGATTTCATTTCAGTTGGTCTTTTTGAATTCGAATTTTGAAGTTTTTCAAATTCAAAATTTGACTGTGGGAGCAAAAGACAGAACTCTGCCTGTGCATTGGCTCATCTGACCAAACATGTATAGTTTGTTCACTTTGTTTGCGTGCAACGTGAATCCCAGGGGGCAGCCCTTATTTTTTACAATGGCAATTTTATATTTAGGATTACCCAATGGCACATATTACATAACAAGTATATGAAAATGGTTTATTTACATGAAGCAGGGTTTTACATATGAGCTGTTTTATTCAATATATTATTATAGAGAACAACATTGTCTGGGGGGGGTATATTTTTCCTTTAAATCTTTGAGCATGCTGTGCAATCCCTTTACTACCAGTGTACTGTATGAAGTATTTTTAAAAGGCAACATGTAATCATATGTAAAAGAGCACAAGGGGCATGCTACCATAATGTAAATTATAATGTAGGTTCTCAGACACTGTGTCGCCACAAAGTTAACACCCTGTCAATCATAGTTCACCATTAGAAATCAACATCAGCCAAGCCGCATGGCCTGAGCCCAAGTCATCTTCATATGACTCACTTCAGATTTCTACAATTTTATTTACCGGAAACAGAATATTCACCAATGCATGGCCACAAAGCAAGTGTTTATTCAGGTATTTGACACACACTCAAACTTTAGATTTTTCAGGCAAATTACTATGTTGTTAGCCTTGTCTACTAACACTACACTTGAGGCCCAGTGAATTGGGATACAAACTTGTGGATTGTCTGGTGTATACAATAATAACCATTGTGTGTAACCAGCTCTGTGCTTTAAAGGAATTGTTCAGTGGAAAAATAAAAACTGGGTAAATAGATAGGCTGCACAAAATAAAACATGTTTCTAATATAGTTAGTTAGCCAAAAATGTAATGTATAAAGGCTGGAGTGATTTGACGTATAAAATGTCAGTCAGACACTACTTCCTGCTTTTCAGCTCTCTTGGGTTACACTGACTGGTTACCCTGGTTACCAGGCAGTAACCAATCAGAGACTTGAGGGGGGGCCACATGGGTCATATCTGTTGCTTTTCAATCTGAGCTGAATGCTGAGGATCAATTACAAACTCACTGAACAGAAATGTACCATGTGGCTCCCCTTCAAGTCACTGACTAACTCAGAGTTATAGACCTGAAAAGCAGGAAGTTGGATTCTGGCTATTTTATTAGACATCTGTTCACTCCAGCCTTTATATATTACATTTTTGGCTAACTAACTATATTAGAAACATTTTTTATTTTGCACAGCCTATCTATTTACACAGTTTTTATTTTCACACTGAACTGTTCCTTTAAAAACACATCTGTCGCTTAAGCAAAAGTACAGGAAAGTTTGTCTTTAATGTTTATGATGCAGGCGGCTCTGGTGCTGGGCGGGGAGTGGGTGAGCATGAGGTAGGGAGTGCGCAGGGCGGTGCAGTGCTATGTCGGCTACGGAACACATTTTAAGACATCATCAGAAGAACACACGATCCAGCATGTGCTCTTGTAAAGAAGAATTATGCAGACTCGTCTCTTATTCTACTCACTTATCCCAAGAAACTGCAGTCACACCTCCGTGCTGCCCACATTTGCTGTTGCAATCTCCCCCCTCGTGGCTCATTCCTCAGCCATCCCCCCTCAGTCCTCACACCTCCCTCCTCCATCCTCAGCTCTCAGCCCTCCTTCCTCAGCCCTCCATCCTTAGCTATCAGCCTGGCTTACGAGCTGAGGTTTGAACACGGATGGCTGAGGAGGGAGGGCTGAGGATGGAGGGCTTTTGTTCTGAGAGCTGAGGAGGGATGGCTGAGGACCGATGAGGGAGGGCTCATCGCAACAGCAAATGTGGGCAGCACAGAGATGTGACTGCAGTTTCTTCAGATAAGTGAGTATAATAAGAGACAGGTCTGCATACTTTACCAGAGCGCATGCAGGAGCGTGTGTTCTCCTGATGTCTTAAATGTGTTCCTTAATGGGTGGGTTGGGAATTACAGTGCGCTGGGCCCTCCAAAGATTTTTATTTTTTGCAGAGGGGCCCTGTGCACTGTAGTTACGCCACTGCTTGGGAGGTACTGTTGTCTCAACCAGATGTGTACTGCCTAAATGGTTAGTTTAAAATGGACCTTCTCCTCCTGAATGTGTCCCCATTGACTTCAATGTATTATGCCAAGTCTAAGGTGTATATAAGAAATAAAATGGCACAATCTTCCTTAGCGAGGAGCTGATGAAGCCTGGTAATCAACTGACAACTTAGAGCAGAGTAGCAAATAAAGTTAAAAGCGGTGTGCTACCATCCCTGGTGGGTCTGGCCTGGTGCCTGAGAGAGAAGATGCACACTTTCATAAATAGTCACAATGCATGGTGTTAATTCATAAGAAAAGAACTAGAATGGAACTTTATAATTATAAGTATGCAGTTTGTGTAGAAAAATGTCTACATTTTGCAAAAGAAGACTGGCACTTTCAAGGGAGGATTAATACACAGGTTATATCTTAGGGGTCCAATGTGATCAGGGGCCCATATAGCTTTTTTCCCCAATGATTTTTTCCATTTTCTTTTAATATTTATTTTTATAAATAATATATTTCATTTTTCTCTGAGAAGAAGCAGGCATGACGTGTATGTGTGTTTGGATGCGTGACCCAGCAGTAGCCTAGAAGGGGGGCCTTTGTGGATGTAGCCTAGGGGCCACACATGTGTGTTAATCTGCCACTGGTTGCATTTGCCACTTCTGTGCCTGTGTTGCACTTTCTACTAATATGGTACTTCACACTTCCATAGTAGAGTTTTGGGGGCATATTTATAAAGCTATTAAAAGCGGTGTAAAATAAACAGCATATTTATAAGGCTCCATTGTTGTCCTTACAGATGAACTAACAGCATGTAAAAGGTTTATTGCCATAATCCGTTATAAAAAGATAATGATGGTGTCTATTTTTTATGCCACACTAATGCCATAAATGACACCATTGATACGCCATTATTACACCACCTCAGACCTGGTGTAACCAATTGAAATCAAACATGATGCAATAAAATTTAGGGATGGTGCAAAAAGCTGAGGGAAATGCTGATAATTACATGAATTTTTCAACCTAACAATTTTTATGTGAGAATTAGTACTTGGCAGTACTTTGCATTAGACAAAATTAGGATTATCAAGTGTATATTAAAGTGCATATGACAGATGCTGGATTTAATATACCCTCAAGTGATCACTTAAGGAAGGATGAATCAAGGAAGTAACAAGGGTACAAAGAGTTTGATAAAGCCCAAGCCTGTGAACCTTTTACTGAAATCCAGAAAACAGGCATTCAATTCAATTCTGATTATGAATATATATGAGATATGCTTTCTTAATGCAGAGTGGTAATTTGTTTTGGCATATTTAGAAATCCTAGAATCAGTTTTATCTTGCTTGCATTTTAATTAGAGTTAAGGATATCCATTTTGTAACACATTGTAAATTATCAATTAACTCCAGCTCATCAGCTGTATGATTCAATTTGTCTTAACTGTGTATTTATACTTCATTAACTTGCCTTATTTTTCATTACTCAATTAAATGGCTTGAGACGTGGTACATATTTTCTGTACCCTGATAACCAAAACAAACTGTTTGTTCCTATTTAACTGCAGTTCAAACTGCATAACAGATACCTGGCATGGTTGCAGCTAGTATAATGTGTACAATTCATGGTATATCCCAAAGCACTTGGAATGCTTGGGATGTCCTGTTAAAGATGTTGGGCTGGGCCCTCACTGTAATGTGCTGTACATACATAGATTTTATATCCACCTGCTGCTCCTGAGCCTTCTATTTCACATGTAGTGTAAACACGCTATTAATTGCTGCACAGAAATATGCCACTGACATCATGCATCCAATTGCTAATTCTACATTGGTTTCCTTACAGTATCCCACAATATTTATTTGCACCCTTGGCACCCTGATGAGACCGTAGAAGGTGAAACATGCATAGGCAAAGTCTAATGGAGCCATAAGGATGATACAATGAATTGCGCTTGTGCTGGTTCTTTTGTCTATATTATAAATGTTGTTTTGCTGATACCAAAGTGGAAAAGGAAAGGTTCTTGATAGTCACAGAGGCTACAATATCAAGGAGTGGTTACGTATGAGGGCAGCTCTGGACATTTTTTGAATGAAAAATGTTTTGTTCATACTTTTATGGAGAACAGTATTATGTGACAGATCCTATATAAATTAATTCACCCCTAAAGGTAATTAGGCAGCTATGTATTTTCCTACAGTTATTCAAGTAACTTGGGTTTTTATATTGAAGGATATAGCTATAGTATTATTATAACTCCAATTATTAAGGCAAGTGCTTACAGGAATAAAAAGTATAGGATCCCTTATCCGGATAACCGATATCCAGAAAGCTCCGAATTACGGAATAGCTGCCTCCCATAGACTCATTTTATCCAAATAATCCAAATTTCTAAAAATGATTTCCTTTTTCTCTGTAATAATAAAACAGTAGCTTTTACTTGATCCCAACTAAGATATAATTAATCCTTGTTGAAGGAAAAACCAGCCTATTGGGGTTATTTAATGTTTAAATGAATTACTAGTGGACTTAAGGCATGAAGACCCAAATTACAGAAAGATCCGTTATCCGGAAAACCCCAGGTCCCGAGCATTCTGGATAACAGGTTCCATACCTGTATATATATATATATATATATATATATATATATATATATATATATATATATAGTGATAGAATGCTGATGCACACCAGGATTTTCTTTTCAAAGTTACTTTATTTAATCGACGTTTCGGTCCACGTCTGGGACCTTTATCAAGACACATTTCAATACAAGTGAACACATTATATAGAGACTCACCCATCTGTGACCCTTCACCAGACCACACCCATTTCCAATTACATGTATTAACCCATGTGTGCACTCGTTATTCAGTTAACATGTTATGTTCCATTTAAGGGCGTGACCTGTGAATCAAACATATATTGCTTCAATTTATAACTTTAAAACCATGTTAAAATTTATACAGTGATACATAATAATCAACCTAATGCCACCCTTGTGGTGTTTAAATATCCAAATATATAAATGTATAAATATGAATACAAACATGAATATAAATATATTATTGTGTAAAAAGTTTAAAACTTAAAAACAATATAAATGTTGATGATTTTTCTGAGAAGCGGCTGTCTCAAATTATATGGTATTAACAAGGAACCTACATAGTTTATGTTTCTAAAAAAGGTACAAAGGAACAATATTCATTCAGACCACGGGGGGCTAAAGTGTCAAGTGTTCTGATCCAAAAAACTTCCTTTTGTAACAATAAACGATCCCAATCCCCTCCTCTATTTGGCTCTGGGACTAAATCTATCCCCATAAACCTTAGGGTTGGGAGTCTATGACCTTCCCTTAGAAAATTGTCAGGGACTAGGTAGGGGGAGCTGTGGAGACTGAAGGGAAAGGGCGAGTCCTTGAGGCAGGAGCTGTATGTGCCTAGGGGAAACTTGAAGGGAAGCAGGAACAGGTTGATGAGGGCGAAGAGTCAGACTGGAACAGGTGCAGAACAGGACGGAGAGGGCGAAGATCAGGACTGGACTGGACAAGACTAGGCAGGAAGAAGAGGGCGACGACTCAACAGGAACAGACTGAACGGGACAGGAGTGGAACAAGAACAGACTGGATGGGACAGGACGGTGCGGGCGTAGAACAGATCAAACTGGGGATAGAGTGCAGAGGGGGACTAGAGCGGATAGCAAGACAGGACTGGAGCGGAAGGAGATTAGAGTAGGATAGCAGGAGGAGACTGGAGCAAGATAGCGAGAGGGGAGACTGGAGCAGGATAGCACGAGAGGAGACTGGAGCCGAGGATATCAAGAGAGGACTGGAGCAAGGTAGCAAGAGAGGACTGGAGCCGAGGATAGCAAGAGAGGACTGGAGCAGAGGATAGCAAGAGAGGACTGGAGCAAGATAGCAAGAGAGGAGTACAAGGTAGGGTTGGATCAAGGTCAAGGCTGGGAAGGTACAAGATAAGGTAAGCAGGACAAGACAAGGCAAGGCAGACAAGGCAAGGCAGAATAATAAGGGAACAGGGGCAAGAGCTAGAACTACCTAGTTAGGGGCGCTGCCGCAGTACTAGGAAAACAATGCAATGCTCTGGCAAGAAGTGGTCTAAGAGCTACCCTTAAATAGGGAATAGTCAGCCCTGATTGGCTGATGAAACTAGGTAGCAGCTGGGTTGGGGCTGTAGATGCCAAACAGGCTGCAGCTGAGCTGGGGCTGGAGAGGCCAATCAGGCGGAAGCTGGGCTGGGACTGCAGAGGCCAGGTTATACATAGCAAGCAACCCTACAGGCTGCTCACCTGGCCAAATGGTTAAGGCATCGAGCCAGAAACCCAATGGTCCCCGGCTCGAATCCCAGCAATACCTGACAGTATCCCCCCCCCTCACAAGGCGACTCCCAGGTGCCACAGAGACCAACATTTTCACGGGCCTGGGGAACTGGCAATGCTAAGGGCAGAACTACCCACATGGGTGCCCAACTAGGAGGTGATGCTATAGTATTAGCCACCCTGGAACTAGGCAGAGCCACCCTGGCGGGTGCCCTGATGCTCGGCAGAGCCACCCTGGCGGGTGCCCTGATGCTCGGCAGAGCCACCCTGGCGGGTGCCCTGATGCTCGGCAGAGCCACCCTGGCGGGTGCCCTGATGCTCGGCAGAGCCACCCTGGCGGGTGCCCTGATGCTCGGCAGAGCCACCCTGGCGGGTGCCCTGATGCTCGGCAGAGCCACCCTGGCGGGTGCCCTGATGCTCGGCAGAGCCACCCTGGCGGGTGCCCTGGGACTTGGCAACTGTATAGGCAACTCCACCCTCGCGGGTGCCCTCCACATGAGTGCCTGGGTTTTGAATGTTATTCTAAGAGTTGGTACAGTCACTGTGTTAAGACACGGCAGAAGCCCCCCTTCACGGGGCACAGGACAAGGCAGAGGCCCCACTTCTGGGAGCACAGGATCAGGCAGAAGCCCCACTTCTGGGAGCACAGGATCAGGCAGAAGCCCCACTTCTGGGAGCACAGGATCAGGCAGAAGCCCCACTTCTGGGAGCACAGGATCAGGCAGAAGCCCCACTTCTGGGAGCACAGGATCAGGCAGAAGCCCCACTTCTGGGAGCACAGGATCAGGCAGAAGCCCCACTTCTGGGGGCACAGGATCAGGCATGGGTACAGGAGGCAGCTGCTGGGGTGCCAACACAAGTGCAGAAGACAGCCAGTGGGGAGCCAGACGCCGGGGAAACCTAGCTGAAGCCATGGGCAGCGGAGGCTGCTGGGGAACTGGCTCTGGAGCTGAAGGCAATGGCGGTTTCAGGGAAGGCCCCACTGGAACTGTAGGCAGCCGATGCTGCTGGGTAGGCCCCTCTGGAGCTGTGGCCAGCCGATGCTGCTGGGTAGGCCCCACTGGAGCTGTGGCCAGCCGATGCTGCTGGGTAGGCCCCACTGGAGCTGTGGCCAGCCGATGCTGCTGGGTAGGCCCCACTGGAGCTGAAGGCAGCCGATGCTGCTGGGTAGGCCCCTCTGGAGCTGAAGGCAGCCGATGCTGCTGGGTAGGCCCCTCTGGAGCTGAAGGCAGCCGATGCTGCTGGGTAGGCCCCTCTGGAGCTGAAGGCAGCCGATGCTGCTGGGTAGGCCCCTCTGGAGCTGAAGGCAGCCGATGCTGCTGGGTAGGCCCCTCTGGAGCTGAAGGCAGCCGATGCTGCTGGGTAGGCCCCTCTGGAGCTGAAGGCAGCCGATGCTGCTGGGTAGGCCCCTCTGGAGCTGAAGGCAGCCGATGCTGCTGGGTAGGCCCCTCTGGAGCTGAAGGCAGCCGATGCTGCTGGGTAGGCCCCTCTGGAGCTGAAGGCAGCCGATGCTGCTGGGTAGGCCCCTCTGGAGCTGAAGGCAGCCGATGCTGCTGGGTAGGCCCCTCTGGAGCTGAAGGCAGCCGATGCTGCTGGGTAGGCCCCTCTGGAGCTGAAGGCAGCCGATGCTGCTGGGTAGGCCCCTCTGGAGCTGAAGGCAGCCGATGCTGCTGGGTAGGCCCCTCTGGAGCTGAAGGCAGCCGATGCTGCTGGGTAGGCCCCTCTGGAGCTGAAGGCAGCCGATGCTGCTGGGTAGGCCCCTCTGGAGCTGTGGCCAGCTGATGCTGCTGGGTAGGCCCCTCTGGAGCTGAAGGCAGCGGATGCTGCCGGGGAAGCCCCTCTGGAACTGTAGGCAGCGGATGCTGCTGGGGAAGCAGTTGCTGAGGGGTAGCAGGCCCGGGAACTGGAGCAGACTGTGGAGGGATAGCCGGCCCTGGAACTGGAGCAGACTGTGGAGGGATAGCCGGCCCTGGAACTGGAGCAGACTGTGGAGGGATAGCCGGCCCTGGAACTGGAGCAGACTGTGGAGGGATAGCCGGCCCTGGAACTGGAGCAGACTGTGGAGGGATAGCCGGCCTGGGAACTGAGGCAAATTTATCTAGGAATGCCAACAGAAACTGAGCAGTATCGTAGATTATAGGGGATTTACTGCACAGTAAGTTCTCGGCCCAGGAACGAGCTTCACCTTCTAGCAGGAAGAAAATGATTTCCGAAACTTGCTCGACTGGAGGAGCACTCAGAAAGTGTTTTTTCTCTGAAAGGAGCAGGACTTCCTCTAGAAAGATAGGAATTTTACTTGGGGAGCCATCACAGTATCTGCGGGTCAGAATAGAATATTCAGTCTTTTTGGGAATCCGGTCAGAAGGCACAGGAACAGCCCTTGCAGACTCTTTTGGCCAGAGCATTCTGTCAGGGACTAGGTAGGGGGAGCTGTGGAGACTGAAGGGAAAGGGCGAGTCCTTGAGGCAGGAGCTGTATGTGCCTAGGGGAAACTTGAAGGGAAGCAGGAACAGGTTGATGAGGGCGAAGAGTCAGACTGGAACAGGTGCAGAACAGGACGGAGAGGGCGAAGATCAGGACTGGACTGGACAAGACTAGGCAGGAAGAAGAGGGCGACGACTCAACAGGAACAGACTGAACGGGACAGGAGTGGAACAAGAACAGACTGTATGGGACAGGACGGTGCGGGCGTAGAACAGATCAAACTGGGGATAGAGTGCAGAGGGGGACTAGAGCGGATAGCAAGACAGGACTGGAGCGGAAGGAGATTAGAGTAGGATAGCAGGAGGAGACTGGAGCAAGATAGCGAGAGGGGAGACTGGAGCAGGATAGCACGAGAGGAGACTGGAGCAGGATAGCACGAGAGGAGATTGGAGCCGAGGATATCAAGAGAGGACTGGAGCAAGGTAGCAAGAGAGGACTGGAGCCGAGGATAGCAAGAGAGGACTGGAGCAGAGGATAGCAAGAGAGGACTGGTGCAAGGTAGCAAGAGAGGACTGGTGCAAGGTAGCAAGAGAGGACTGGAGCCGAGTATAGCAAGAGAGGACTGGAGCCGAGTATAGCAAGAGAGGACTGGAGCAAGATATCAAGAGAGGACTGGAGCAAGATAGCAAGAGAGGACTGGAGCAAGATAGCAAGAGAGGACTGGAGCAAGATAGCAAGAGAGGACTGGAGCAAGATAGCAAGAGAGGACTGGAGCAAGATAGCAAGAGAGGACTGGAGCAAGATAGCAAGAGAGGACTGGAGCAAGGTAGCAAGAGAGGAGTACAAGGTAGGGTTGGATCAAGGTCAAGGCTGGGAAGGTACAAGATAAGGTAAGCAGGACAAGACAAGGCAAGGCAGAATAATAAGGGAACAGGGGCAAGAGCTAGAACTACCTAGTTAGGGGCGCTGCCACAGTACTAGGAAAACAATGCAATGCTCTGGCAAGGAGTGGTCTAAGAGCTACCCTTAAATAGGGAATAGTCAGCCCTGATTGGCTGATGAAACTAGGTAGCAGCTGGGTTGGGGCTGTAGATGCCAAACAGGCTGCAGCTGAGCTGGGGCTGGAGAGGCCAATCAGGCGGAAGCTGGGCTGGGACTGCAGAGGCCAGGTTATACATAGCAAGCAACCCTACAGGCTGCTCACCTGGCCAAATGGTTAAGGCATCGAGCCAGAAACCCAATGGTCCCCGGCTCGAATCCCAGCAATACCTGACAGAAAATGCTGTGGAAGGGGTTGATCTGCTTCTTCTGTTTCAAATGCTGTTTTGATGGATGATCTATGATTTCCCATTCTTATATGAAGTGTATTTTGGGTTTTACCCACGTACATTAACCCTTTCCCTGCCAGCCGTTTTGTACTAGATGCGAACATCTACTGCCAAGCAGTTTTTAGATATTTTGCACTCTTTCACTTTAAGGTGCCTTCCTGGGGCGGTCTTTTAGTTTACCCAGGAAAACAATATATTGTTTTTTTCAGGACAACCTGAACTTTCAAAATATGCAAGAATTTTGGTGTAATTCTACTTCTGTAAAAAAATATAGGCTTCTAAGTGTCCAATAAAATGAAAAAAATCATGTTTCACAAAGAACAATCACATATATCAGAAACATTATTTACTTTATGTATGAGAACACAGCTGATTTGGAAAGGTCTATGTCTCCTGAACGCGGCAATACCAAATATATATAGTTTTATGGAGAGTTCTCACTTGTATAGATCAAAATCTACAAGCAGTACACTAGCAAATGTCCAAAGCACCGCTCCCCAAACGGCATACTTCTGATTTCAAGGCAAAACATTCCACTAACAGTAGGTTTACCCTAGAAAACTACCCATTATTAGAAAGAACAGATTCTGGTGAATCAAAAATGGGTAAACATATCGTTGTACTCCAAACTACCAAGTTGCAATTGTTTCCTAAAGTTATAATGTTTTATAGAAATTGGTGAATTTTTTGAAAAATTACCTCAAAGCTTCCAATCTACATAATCGTATCTCCCACACATCATTAGGTATCAATGTAAAACACCCCAAATATGAAAGCCTGGGGTCCACTGAACAGTTTGATGCCCAATATGTATAGGTGTACACAAGCATGTGACATATAGTGGCCCTAAAATGTAGACACCTCATTTGAGCTATCAGTTCTGTAATTCCAGATACTGCAAAATCAACACATTTGCATCGTTTTGGGGTGGGGTAAAAGTAAAAAAAATAAGTTCACCCCACAAAACCATATATTTTCGGAAAGTACACATTCCCACGAATCTAAATTGGGTATGCATGTCTTTGTACTACAAAGTACCAAGCCGCAAACCATTCCTAAATTTGGTGATTTTGGTGACATTTCCAAAAATCACCTCAAAATTTCTACCCTGCAGCATCGTATTACCCACATACTTTTAGGTATCAAGAAAAATCACCCCAAATATGAAAGCCTAGGGTCCTCTGAACAGTTTGATGCCCAATATGTATAGGTGTACCCAAGCACGTGCCATACAGGGGCCCCAAAAGGAAGACCCCCATATGGTCTGTAATTTCAGGTACTGCAAAATCAACACATTTACATCGTTTGGGGGGGGGGTCAAAAGTAGAAAAAAGTAAGTTCACCCCAGAAAACCATATATTTTCGGGAAGTACACATTCCCACGAATCTAAATTGGGTATGCATGTCTTTGTACTCCAAAGTACCAAGCCGCAAACCATTCCTAAATTTGGTGATTTTGGTGATATTTCCAAAAATCACCTCAAAATTTCTACCCTGCAGCATCGTATTACCCACATACTTTTAGGTATCAAGAGAAATCACCCCAAATATGAAAGCCTAGGGTCCTCTGAACAGTTTGATGCCCAATATGTATAGGTGTACCCAAGCACGTGGCATACAGGGGCCCCAAAAGGAAGACCCCCATATGGTCTGTCATTTCAGGTACAGCAAAATCAACATATTTACATCGTTTTGGGGGGGTCAAAAGTAGAAAAAAGTAAGTTCACCCCAGAAAACCATATATTTTCGGAAAGTACACATTCCCACAAATCTAAATTGGCTATGCATGTCTTTGTACTCCAAAGTACCAAGCCGCAAACCATTCCTAAATTTGGTGATTTTGGTGATATTTCCAAAAATCACCTCAAAATTTCTACCCTGCAGCATCGTATTACCCACATACTTTTAGGTATCAAGAGAAATCACCCCAAATATGAAAGCCTAGGGTCCTCTGAACAGTTTGATGCCCAATATGTATAGGTGTACCCAAGCACGTGGCATACAGGGGCCCCAAAAGGAAAACCCCCATATGGTCTGTCATTTCAGGTACAGCAAAATCAACACATTTACATCGTTTTGGGGGGTCAAAAGTAGAAAAAAGTAAGTTCACCCCAGAAAACCATATATTTTCGGAAAGTACACATTCCCACGAATCTAAATTGGGTATGCATGTCTTTGTACTCCAAAGTACCAAGCCGCAAACCATTCCTAAATCTGGTGATTTTGGTGATATTTCCAAAAATCACCTCAAAATTTCTACCCTGCAGCATTGTATTACCCACATACTTTTAGGTATCAAGAGAAATCACCCCAAATATGAAAGCCTAGGGTCCTCTGAACAGTTTGATGCCCAATATGTATAGGTGTACCCAAGCACGTGGCATACAGGGGCCCCAAAAGGAAGACCCCCATATGGTCTGTCATTTCAGGTACAGCAAAATCAACACATTTACATCGTTTTGGGGGGGTCAAAAGTAGAAAAAAGTAAGTTCACCCAGAAAACCATATATTTTCGGAAAGTACACATTCCCACAAATCTAAATTGGGTATGCATGTCTTTGTACTCCAAAGTACCAAGCCGCAAACCATTCCTAAATTTGGTGATTTTGGTGATATTTCCAAAAATCACCTCAAAATTTCTACCCTGCAGCATCGTATTACCCACATACTTTTAGGTATCAAGACAAATCACCCCAAATATGAAAGCCTAGGGTCCTCTGAACAGTTTGATGCCCAATATGTATAGGTGTACCCAAGCACGTGGCATACAGGGGCCCCAAAAGGAAGACCCCCATATGGTCTGTCATTTCAGGTACAGCAAAATCAACACATTTACATCGTTTTGGGGGGGTCAAAAGTAGAAAAAAGTAAGTTCACCCCAGAAAACCATATATTTTCGGAAAGTACACATTCCCACGAATCTAAATTGGGTATGCATGTCTTTGTACTCCAAAGTACCAAGTCGCAAGCCTTTCCTAAATTTGGCGATAAAAGCAACGGTTTTTACATTTCTGAAAATCGCCTAAAAATATTGCAATTGGCCGCATTTATCTCACCCAACTTCTTACATACAATTGTAAAACACCATAAATACTGATGCCAAGGGTCTACTGAACAGTTTTATGCCCAATATGCATTGATATACCAAGGCAGCTGGCATGTGCGGACCCCAAATGTAAATAGTGAATATGAGTTTTCTCTGCTGCCGATTCGCCTTCTGTAAACATAGACTCTTGACTTCATATTATGTGCCTCAAGACCCTCCTAACAGCAAAGACCCCCCAAAACCATATGTTTTTGGAAAGTACACATTCTGACGAAAACAACCAAGATAAAGACGTCTTTCTACAGCAAAGTACCAAACTTCAAAACTTTTATAAACATAGAGATTTTTACATTTCTGAAAATCGCCTAAAAATGTTGAAGTATGCCACATTTATCTCACACAATGTTTTACGTACAAAGAAAAATCACCCCAAATATGGACATCAGAGGTCTACTGAATAGTTTGATGCCCAATATGCATAGATTTACCAAAGTATATGGTGTGTACGGCCCCAAATGAAACATGTGCATATGAATTTTCACGCTGGCCAACTAAGCTGCTGAAAAGAGAACCCCAACTGTGCGTTATGTGCCGTAAGACCCCCAAACTGTAAAAAGACCCCAGAAAACAGTATATTTTTGGAAAGCATATATTCTGACGGATCAATCTAAGTAAAATAATATACCAAAGCACCAAACAGCAAAACTATACTAAAGATACATAAGGAACAATAATGCAGGGATAAAATTGCAATAAAACCACAAAAATTGTGCAAATCAATGAAATAACAAAATAACTGCACCAACAGCGTAATTAGTGGCCGAAATCGATTATCCAATAGTCACGCTGCTGAAATAAACAGTTTTTATGGGTAAAAAAAAACACAAATTGGTGAAATGAAAAAGTAAAAAAAAAAAAATGTGTATACATGTGTGTACACTTCCAAGAATTGTGTGACAGTGTATAAGTGTGTATAAGTGTGTATATAAGTCCATATAAGTGTATATAAATGCATATAAGTGCATATAAGTGGAAAATGAAAAATTAAAAAAAACATTTTTTTTTTTTTTACTAAAATATGTGTGTATGTGTGTATAATGTAGGTAGGTGTATGTAAGTGTGTAAAATAAAGGCCACTTACCGTTTTTGGCTGAGCTGGAGAAGAGAGAGAAGCAGATCTGCAGATTCACAGCAAGCAGGAAGTGTGTGGGAGTCGCTGGAACACGAGGTGAGCAGGAGGAAGCAGAGCAGCAAGGCAGACACGCGATTTGCTGTGTCTGCCTCTTTTAGGTCGGCCCTGCGACAATCCTGTCGCAGGACCGACATGACAGCCCCCCAGCCTCGTTGCCCAGGGGGCTGTCAATGCTGCTAAACCTCTGCAGAGGCGGCTAAAGCCGCTGATGCAGAGTACAGCATGTAAAACTGCAAGCACGTACAATGTACGTGCTTGGCAGTTAAAGCCCTTGCCTGCCAGAACGTACGGTGTACGTGCTTGGCAGGCAAAGGGTTAATCCGCACGGGCATAATATAATATAAATTACATGGGTGGATGTACAAGTTATCCGATGTCTGATATTAATTGTTCTCCCTGAATGGGGGTGTTTAAATGTATCACCAGGTATCATAGATCTACACGTAATACAACCTGTACATTTATGACATCCTTTTTTGAGTTTACTTAAAATATCTCTTTTTTGTTCATAGCATTTAACTGGGTCAGTCTGCATTAGTAGATCTCTCAGATTTGGCCCCCGTTTGTATCCCCACATGGGCATTTGTGTCAGTGTTTTAGATAACTTTTTATCGCTTTGTAATATTGGCCATTGGCTATTAACAATGTCCTTCACTTTTGGTGATCCTGTGGTATATTGCGATGTTACGATAAAGCGATTTTGTTTAACAACACTGACACAAATGCCCATGTGGGGATACAAACGGGGGCCAAATCTAAGAGATCTACTAATGCAGACTGACCCAGTTAAATGCTATGAACAAAAAAAGAGATATTTTAAGTAAACTCAGAAAAGGATGTCATAAATGTGCAGGTTGTATTACGTGTAGATCTATGATACCTGGTGATACATTTAAACACCCCCATTCAGGGAGAACAATTAATATCAGACATCGGATAACTTTTACATCCACCCATGTAATTTATATTATATTATGCCCGTGCGGATTAATGTACGTAGGTAAAACCCAAAATACACTTCGTATAAGAATGGGAAATCATAGATCATCCATCAAAAAAGCATTTGAAACAGGAGAAGCAGATCAACCCCTTCCACAGCATTTTCTAAGGGAAGGTCATAGACTCCCAACCCTAAGGTTTATGGGGATAGATTTAGTCCCAGAGCCAAATAGAGGAGGGGATTGGGATCGTTTATTGTTACAAAAGGAAGTTTTTTGGATCAGAACACTTGACACTTTAGCCCCCCGTGGTCTGAATGAATATTGTTCCTTTGTACCTTTTTTAGAAACATAAACTATGTAGGTTCCTTGTTAATATCATATAATTTGAGACAGCCGCTTCTCAGAGAAATCATCGACATTTATATTGTTTTTAAGTTTTAAACTTTTTACACAATTATATATTTATATTCATGTTTGTATTCATATTTATACATTTATATATTTGGATATTTAAATACAAGGGTGGCATTAGGTTGATTATTATGTATCACTGTATAAATTTTAACACGGTTTTAAAGTTATAAATTGAAGCAATATATGTTTGATTCACAGGTCACGCCCTTAAATGGAACATAACATGTTAACTGAATAACGAGTGCACACATGGGTTAATACATGTAATTGGAAATGGGTGTGGTCTGGTGAAGGGTCACAGATGGGTGAGTCTCTATATAATGTGTTCACTTGTATTGAAATGTGTCTTGATAAAGGTCCCAGACGTGGACCGAAACATAGATTAAAGGAAAACTATACCCCCAAAATGAATACTTAAGCAACAGATAGTTTATATCAAATTGACTGACATATTAAAGAATCTTACCAAACTGGAATATATATTTACATAAATATTGCCCTTTTACATCTCTTGCCTTGAACCACCATTTTGTGACTCTATCTGTGCTGCCTCAGAGATCACCTGACCAGAAATACTACAACACTAACTGTAACAGGAAGAAGTGAGGAAGCAAAAGGCAGAACTCTGTCTGTTAATTGGCTCATGTGACCTTACTGTGGTTTGTATGTGTGCACAGTGAATCGTACGATCTCAGGGGGCGGCCCTTATTTTTTAAAATGGCAATTTTCTATTTATGATTACCCAATGGCACATACTACTAAAAAAAGTATATTATTATGCTAATGGTTCATTTACATGAAGCAGGGTTTTACACATGAGCGGTTTTACTCAGCATCTTTTAATAGAGACCTACATTGTTTGGGGGTATAGTTTTCCTTTAAATAAAGTAACTTTGAAAAGAAAATCCTGGTGTGCATTAGCATTCTATCACTATATAAGTCATTCTGTTTTGCACCCAGGTGAAGTTTTTTCTAAGTGTGTGCTCAAGCCTTTATATATATATATATATATATATATATATATATATATATATATATATATATATATATATATATATATATATATATCTATATCTATATATTGTAACAGAAATGCTGGAGAATTGGTTGAAGGGGTGTATGTACCATCCAGATTTCTGTCATACTGTTTTTAAGCAACCAAGTAATTGTACATTTTTCACGGTTCTGTGGCTAGCTGTAATAGCCGGAAAAAGGACCCGGTTTACAAGAGTGTTGAGTGTTGGCATGAAGACCCAAATTACAGAAAGATCCGTTATCCGGAAAACCCCAGGTCCCGAGCATCCTGGATAACAGTTTCCATACCTGTATGTGTGTGTGTATATATATATATATATACCAATTTTTCTCAGACCAGCACTCCCTGTTATAAAAATTCAGTTGTTTATCATTACATGGTATCTATGACCGACGTTGAAAAAGGTCGGGCATAGATACCATGTAATAATAAACAACTGAATTTTTATAACAGGGAGTGCTGGTCTGAGAATAATTGGTGTATACAAAATTACAGTGCACCCTTCCCTTTGCTGAAGACATTGGCCTTGGAGTGCGGATACTCATTTGGAAGTAGATATGTATGTGTATATATATATATATATATTTCAATGGGAAGTTTGTTGAGACTCACCATCTGCAGAAGCATCATAATAAATGAAGCATACTATTTCTAAGTACATTAATAAGACTGTTTGGGGGTCATGTAGTGAAAGTTGAAAATTTGTGACTACGGGTATCATCTATAGCAACCAACCAGCAGGGATCATATACTGGTTTTACTGTTTAAAAGTAGACATCGTATTGGTGGCTAAAGATTACTGAATCATGGAAAACTTTGGGGAATGTAATATGTATCGTTAGTGCAAAGACCATTGTGAATGCTAGCGACCATGTTTGCATCCTTTTTGACGGATTACAAGCCTCAACAACATCCTCTAAAAGTTTGCGACCAAATGGCTTTCCAAACATTCGCAGTGTATGTAATAACATTTTCAGAATCACAAATGTGGCCCACGCAAATGAAACTTAATAGGTCCAAGATTTTCAGTCTCTGGTATTTTTCATTTACATTAGAATTTTAACAAGTATTACAAAAAATGTAAAGGAAAGCAAGAATTAAACAAATGATTATGTGACCAGTGGTTTAGGGGATCTCAGCATGTGTCAGATCATTATTTTTTGCAGAGAGGATGCCAGTCAGAAGATACAAGAAAAATGTATAAATAGAAAGGAAATTTGATCTTCGGGAGAAAAGTAGTTTTTGTATCTTAACTTTTAATAAACTTGAAGCTGAGTACAGTTTATAACCCTAACAATGGTTTACCTCATATAAATTTAGATTTTTTTTTTTCCTTCTCAGGTGCAACCTAGCTCCCGTGGTCGAGTTTGCTGCCGATGTTGGAACCAAATCTGACTTTATAACTATGAACCCATCAGTGGTACAGAGGGCATTTGGAGGTTTTCGCAATGAAAGTGACAGAGAGAAATTTGTCCATAGACTTTCCATGCTCAACGACAGCGTCCTATGGATCCCTGCTTTCATGGTCAAAGGTGGAGAGAAGCACGTCGAATGGGTTAATGCATTAATCCTCAAAAATCAGCTGAAAGTCAGAACAGCGTATCCATCACTGAGACTGATTCATGCAGTCAGAGGGTAAGTACCTAAAAATCACATATCTGTCTCCGGGACAACTGATTCCATAAGTAAAAGTTGATCTAATAATAATGATTTGTAGCAGTATGTTTCAGACTGGAGAAGGAATTTAGCCGGCTTCTATACACTGTTTGCTCATTTTATGACCTTAGTTCACATCTACAGTTAATGCGTTTTATATTGATATATATTGAGAAAATGCAGCGGAATTGAAGGTTGATATAATACAGCGCTTTAGTGTTATAACCTTTTATTTTCTACATTTTTTTTTTCCCAAAAAGATGGCACAAAAGGGAAACCTTTACGTTATATTTTAACAAAGGCTGAACATTTACACTTGGTAGTTTGTCTCAGTGGGAGATATTAAAGTGCAGAGAGATAAAACATTATGACAGCTGGAAATAAAATGGAAGCTCTTTGAGAAACCACAATTTTCCTGATCAGAGTGCTCCGTGACACCGTCTGAAGTCTTCATGTACAAAGCATTTCTGTTATTGTGGTCTTTGAAAATATTTCCATGATACTGTATTGACAGTTAATTCAGAACAATTAGCCCTCACCAATGGCATGATAGCAATAAGTTACACAAGATAACAAATGAAGCCTTAATTCTGCACATGCAACCTGAGTGAAATGCATTATTTAATAGCATCAAGGCTAATCTATACAACTATCGCTTTTGGTACTCCTCCTGCTTACAAAATCATCTGTGAATGGCACCACTTCTACTGGTTTGTGACAAAATGATTAAAAGAACAAAGGAAATGGGCTACAAATAAACAGAAACGTTAAATAATAATGAATAGGGTGCT
Source organism: Xenopus petersii (assembly GCA_038501925.1). NCBI lineage: Eukaryota > Metazoa > Chordata > Amphibia > Anura > Pipidae > Xenopus > Xenopus petersii. The sequence continues at coordinate 169,221,553 of CM076673.1, forward strand.
GACAAATTTGCAGAATTTAACTTGGCAATGCAAAAAAGATTGCTATATTGGATACAGAGAACCTGTAGAGACTTGAGGTTGGCCCATTAAATAGAGTGATACCTGGGTTAGGGAGTGATCTATCCAAAGAGGTGGGTGGCCAGAGAAATGAATTGCAGTGACGCCCTTCCTGCCCCTATCTGTCACCTAACTTGAGTGGCATTCAATGAATGCTATCACTCCACTGACAACACTGGTCCAATTAGAAAATGATACATTAACCACCACTCTTTGGGGCAAAAAGGGCGAAGTGTCTAACGCCAGTGAAAATTCGCCAGCGTGACGTTATTTTGCCACTTCGCCGATTTACTAATGGGTGCTGGCGTAAATTAGCTAGCGAAGTAGACAGACTGTAGCATTACTTCGCACCCTAACAGCAGGCGAGGTTGCGCTTTGGTGAAGGGACATAACTACAATCGTCAGACTTTACTTTGCCACCTCAGACCATATAGAGTAGATAGGGATTGGTCCAAAAAAAGTTGAAAAAAAGTCCCCAAAAAAAACGCTGGCATTTTTTACTTTTTATAGGGTGATAGGCTGATTAGGGTACCCTCCTTCCCCCCTACATATGGCACCTAAACTATACTGTGGGCACATGTGTAGGGCATTAGAATACATTTATTAAAGTTCCCTGGCCTTGTCTAGTGTAATGTGTTTTCTGCTGCATATACGGCCATATGCAAATTTGCCATCGCTAGCGTAACTTCGAACCGCTGATCGTAATATTGCTAGCGCAACTTCGCAAATGATCGGGACCTTGTGCGCAACTTCGGATCTTCATGAATTTGCGCAGCCCTGGCGAATCTACGCCTGGCGAAGTGCGGCGAAGCCAACACTGGCGCAACTTCGGAGGTAACTACATTTGCCCTTTTGTATTCTACCCATCAGCCTGTTCTCTATCCAAGTACAAATATTACCTACAGGCCAGTATTGAACAATTTGCATCTCACCTGCTGTTGCATCTCTATTTCTCCACTGTGTTTAATTATTTTCCTGCAAATTAATTGCAAAGGCAATTGCTTACCTACCAATTCACATTGCAAAAACATACAACTTATATGCTTTGTTGTTTACTGTAAAGATAGAGAGAGGCGTCATAGCAACTTGCCTCCCAGTTTATATTGGCACTATACACTTCTTAGTTACAGTTATCTGTCTGTGTGTCTTTGTGTTTTTCTACATTGGCGCTATACACTGTACTTAAAGTTATGTCTTTTGTTAAAGGAGAACTAAACCTGCTCCTTTGGTATGTTCAGACCCTCTTACTCCCTTCTGCTATTTACTGCACATGTAAAGACATGTATAGCAAACAGCTACAACTGCGCATGTGTGAAAACGGCGGCCCTTTATATAGCAAATATATGAAAGATAGTAAAGATGGCGCCTGTGAGCTTCTCTGCATTACTCTGCATGGGGAGGTCTGTGCGACTTTCTGCAACACTTTAGTGGCCTATGCAGGGAGTTGGGAGAATGGGGGTTATTAGATGAAGACTCTCTTTAGGAGGGGGTTTTAGTTTTCCTTTAAGGGCAGAGACAGACGAGAAGATTCGGGGACATTAGTCCCCCAGCGACAAATCGCCTCTTCTTCTGGCAACTAATCTCCCTGCCGGCTAGAATCTAAATCGCCAGCGGGATGAGACTCTGAGCACTTCGTTTTCTGAAGTCGTCCGAAGTTTCCTTGTTAGGCAACTTATCTCCTCGAATCTTCTTGTCTCTCTCTCTCTGCCCTTATACTGTTTCAACCTTGTTTTTTTTTTTTTTTTTTTTAATGATGGGAGATAACGTTTTAACTAGCTAACTTAAATTAAAGCTCAGGTTTCCATGAATTACAGTGTAGAAAAGACATGACCTCCGATATTGTCTATAGGTAAAAAAACTGGATCTTCCCCCTGCTGCTAGTGAATTTATATTAAACAGAACTAGAGTGAGTTGACTTGTGCTAGACTTGCTGATGCCCCATGCCTGCTGTTCATAGATTTGGATCTGGCACATTAGGGGCCACGTCTCTGGAAGGCCTCTAGCAGCAGAGCCAGACAGCTGTTTAATAGTAATTTATTTTAATATTTATGTTGTGCAATGACGAGCCTTGAGTGTAACTGACTGTTTTTCCTTTCCCTTCAAACTAATGCTTTGAAGTGACTGCCTTAATCACAACAATTTATTTTTCTCTTACATATGGTAAAATAATAGAAACCATCAACTGTCTAATTAATCAATAGCTGTAATTCTCCAGCTCATAACTGTAGGAATTGAAGGAAGGATTTCCATGGCCATTTAATGTTTTACTACTTTGCTTCTCTGCAGCAGCAGCATCAGATGGTGATTGCTCCTGACATAGCTTCATATTACATTAGCATGTTAATGTGTATCTCACTGTCACAGGAGAGACGGCACAACTTTATAGGAATACTGACATCAGTAAATGAAAAATCTTTGTTCTTCTTCAGACAGAAGCAGATCAAGGGATTCAGCTGACATTTGTAGCACCTGAATGGCGCTTTACCAAACAACTGCAATCAGAGCTAGATAGTGGCTTCTGTGGCTGTACAACGGATTTCATGCACTTTTTGCATTACGCATGCAGCATCTCTAATAGCAACGAGCCTCACTAAAGGCTCTTCCCTGTGAATTCAGAATATACAGCTGTAGTATCTGGTTGGCATCACTGAATAGTAGAGGATTCATTTGAAGTTATTGAAACCCCACATCTTCTATTATCTTGCAACGCATAAAATAAAGAACATTAAGCATAGGAACTTGACTTAAAACTGGAGGTAAAGTAACTTAACATGCTTTTCCTAACATTTACTATTTTCCAAAAACTTTCCAAATACAAGTACTTTTTCGTCATAGAGTGTCCACCAGCCAAAAGAAGTTTAAAGGATCAGTAAAACCAAATAAGTGAAAGTGTTTTAAAGGAAGGGCAATATGATATACTGTTGCCCTGCACTGGTAAAATCAATGGGGCAGATTTACTAAAGGGCGAAGTGGTTGTCGTTAGCAACAATTCACCAGACATCTCATCCGCAGGGACATTGCCAATTTACTAACAATTGTAGAAAAGAATTCGCTAGCGAAAGAGATCGTCGCTATCACAGTTTCATGTGCAGTGAATTAGCAGAGAAAAATATGGGGAGCTACTGGGGCATCTTTGGAGACATAGATCTTCCTGCTGTTGCCTTGGGCTGGTATAGAATTGCTATTGACGAAACTTAATGAATCTACAATATATCCAGGCTAGAGTTAAATTCCTATATAACTATTAGAAATTCCTAGAGCTTAAATGCTCATTGGCTCTCTGTTCAAACACGCCAGTTCAGTTTAAACATCACAACCTCCAGGCTTTTATTCATTTGGGCGAATGTATAAGTTATTTTTTTGCGCAGGCTTAAAAACGCCAACGCTCATTAAACTAATATAAGCGATTTCGAGCAGGCGCAAAAACGCCCAAGCGCGAGTACTTGCCAATACATGCATCTACTTCCGGAAGTGGTTACATACACTATTGGGCGACAGAAGTGACATTTTTCATGCGCGCCACCACGAGGGACGCCAATGAAAGGCTATTTAATGCCTGAAATAATGCAGCATCACCACTTATGCCCCTGAGGAAGCCATAGTTTTGGCGAAACCTTTCACCTATCTGTCCTGCCTCTTCTACTGAATTAGTGCGCCTATGGATGCACTGGAATCCTGGCGATACCGCCACCCTGAATATGGTACAGGTATGTGATTCGTTATCCGGAAACTCATTATCTTGAAAGCTCTGAATTATAGGAAGGTCATCTCCTATAGACCATTTTAATTACAAATTTTTAAAATTATTTAATTTCTCTCCATAATAACAAAACCATATATTATACTTTTTTTTAATCCCAATTGAAGGCAAAACAATCCTATTGGGTCTATTTAATATTTGAATTATTTTTAGTTTTTTTAATGGAGATCAAAATTATAGAAATATCCCTTATCCAGAAAGCCCAAGGTCCAGAGCATTCAGCATAACAGGTCCCATAACTGTAGTTATTCCAGATTGCCTAGATGCACTGGGATCAATTGTGGCAGGCACAATTCCCCACATGGCTGCAATTATGTTCAGTATGGGGAAAATACACTGCATTATTAGTAAAACAAAAAATGGCAATATTCTTCTAAAATTGCACTTTGCACAATGCACTTGCAGTCTTAAATACGTTTTATACATTTTTCAGAATGGCCAGTTAGGTCCCCAAGGAAACCAGAGTGCTGGTTTCATATTAATTTCATATAATAACTTTCTGTATCTTTATTTTCTCAGTAATTTGTTGAGTTCCCTATTCCCCTAGCAGGGTTACAGTAGCATAATCTACTATAGATTAGTGGGCTCATCATATTTCTTAAATGTGTTGTTTCCATCACAGGCAAGTAGGGCACAGTTCAAGGTTTTAATTACCTTCCATTAAATAAAGTAATTTGCTTTGGATGGTGGAATGCATTTGCAGGCTGGCAGTACATCCGAAAGTGCAATGAATTGGGTCACGGGCATTTTAGCAAAGCCCAGCAGAACAGATTTTCTAATTAACAATCTTATTTAAAGAGGAATGTTGGATTTGGGGGGCTTTTACTGCTGAAAAGTTGCACTGTAACTGAATAAGAGTAGCTTGCTAAAGGGAAGTGGAAACATACTGTATCTATCAAAGTTCGAATTTTGAATTTATGTGAATTTTTTTTTTTTTTTTAAATTCGAATATACTCACAATTCGACTGGGAGGATATTTAAGAAAAAAATTGAATGGCTAATAACTGAATGTTTAAGACACGAAAATTTGAAACATATACAGTATCAAATTTTTTTCCAGAAAAAAAACCTTGAATGTCAGGAAGGCTATTAACATCTCCAAATGGCTCAACGGACCTCTGCAATTTACTTGTAAATGAACCCGGCAGGTTTTAAGTGGCGAATATTTTGAATATTTGAATAGGGGGATTAAAATTCGAATGTATGAATTGTAAAACTTGAAAATTTGAATTTACTGTTTGACCCTTGATAAAACTTCCGCCTAGTGCACTCCATTTGATAACTCAAAAGAGTGTTTGCAGGGCAAAGAGGCCGTGATGCATAAACAAAGCCCATGATATGGGCCATATTCCATTCAGTGAGAAACAGTTATTTCATGGTTTATCACATGAAAAGTCATGGACGAGATTCAATTTGAAGAGAAAAACCTTTTCTCCTAATTCAGTTACAGTTTTTTTTCCCCATAGACTTCAACAGAATTTTCACATGATAAACTGCGAGATCAGTATCTCTGCATTGAAGTGCATCTAAAAATGAGTCTCGTTCATGATTTTTCACGTGATAAACCTTTTTCTTACTGAATTGAATCTGGAGCTATGTGTGTAATACTAGAAAGTAGGACACCATGTGGTGAAGGTGGGTATGCACAAGAGATCAGGAGATCTACTAGCCTATTTCAAGTGGCTTCAAAGTGTTCTGCACAAAGTCTTCTCATGCAACACATCAAAAAAAGTATCATAAAAAAAGGGCCAAGAAACAAAAAGTAGATGTTCTACTCACAAGACAAAAAAATATAAAAGAGCTTATCACAGCAATACATCTATTCAGTCCAGATGTGACATGATTATTGTAGATGCCTGCCTTAACCAACTCGGATGGTAAAGTAAACATATTAAAATGAATTAAAAGATCCAAGCAGCTGTGATATAAATATTTTATCTAATTATCCTATTTTATTTTTTGCACAGGCCTAAATACATATTACATTTCTGTAGTAAAGTTGTTTGGTTTTGCTTGTTTCTATCCAACTAAGGGCAGTGGCGCACTCTGCCTTTTCTTCTAGCAAATCACAAAAGTGTGGAATTTCACATGAAAATTCACTCCATGGGGCAAATTCACTAAAGGGAGAATTTTCACCTGCTACGGCTTCACCACAGTTTGCACCACTTCGTCAGGCGCTAATTCACTACCACTACGCTAATTCACTAAAATGCAAAGTTGTGTCTCGGCACCCGAACACTGGCGTTTCAATAGCGTAAATTCGTAAGCATGAGCATTTCATAGCGATTTTTTTCAGCTTTCATTCATTTCTGCCTAGTGAAACTTCATTAGTACACTTAGTTACATAGGGTTGAAAAAAGACAAAGTCCATCAAGTTCAAGCCCTCCAAATGAAAACCCAGCATCCATACATACACCCATCCCTACTTTTAATTAAATTCTATATACCCATACCTATACTAACTATAGAGCTTAGTATCAGAATAGCCTTTGATATTGTGTCTGTCCAAAAAATCATCCAAGCCATTCTTAAAGACATTAACTGAATCAGCATCACAACATCACCCGGCAGTGCATTCCACAACCTCACTGTCCTCACTGTGAAGAACCCCCTACGTTGCTTCAAATGAAAGTTCTTTTCTTCTAGTCTAAAGGGGTGGCCTCTGGTACGGTGATCCACTTTATGGGTAAAAAGGTCCCCTGCCATTTGTCTATAATGTACTTGTAACATGTAATCATGTCCCCTCGCAAGCGCCTTTTTTCCAGAGAAAACAACCCCAACCTTGACAGTCTACTCTCATAATTTAAGTCTTCCATCCCTCTAACCAATTTAGTCATACGTCTCTGCACTCTCTCCAGCTCATTTATATCCCTCTTAAGGACTGGAGTCCAAAACTGAACTGCATACTCCAGATGAGGCCTTACCAGGGACCTATAAAGAGGCATAATTATGTTTTCATCCCTTGAGTTAATGCCCTTTTTTATGCAAGACAGAACTGTATTTGCTTTAGTGGCCACAGAATGACACTGCCCAGGATTAGACAACGTGTTATCTACAAAGACCCCTAGATCCTTCTCATTTAAGGAAACTCCCAACACACTGCCATTTAGTGTATAACTTGCATTTATATTATTTTTGCCAAAGTGCATAACCTTGCATTTATCAACATTGAACCTCATTTTCCAGTTTGCTGTCCAGTTTTCCAGTTTAGACAAATCACTCTGCAAAGTGGCAGCATCCTGCATGGAACCTATAGTTCTGCACAATTTAGTATCATCTGCAAAAACAGAAACTGTACTTTCAATGCCCACCTCCAGGTCATTAATAAACAAATTGAAAAGCAAGGGACCTAGTACAGAGCCCTGCGGTACTCCACTAACAACACTGGTCCAATTAGAAAATGTTCCATTTACCACCACTCTTTGTAGTCTATCTTTTAGCCAGTTCTCTATCCAGGTACAAATACTATGTTCCAGGCCAACATTCCTTAATTTAACCAGTAACCTTTTGTGTGGCACTGTATCAAATGCTTTAGCAAAGTCTAAGTAAATCACATCCACTGCCATCCCAGAATCGAGGTCTCTACTTACATTCTCATAAAAAGAAATTAAGTTAGTCTGGCAAGATCTATTACGCATAAAACCATGCTGGCACAAACTCATAGTATTATGATTTGCTATGAAGTCTAGTATCTTATCCTTTATTAACCCTTCGAAAAGCTTTCCTACCACTGACGTCAGACTAACTACTTAAGCTTAGGTCAATTTAAATAGGGCGGGTACATATAGGTCATATATATGTCTTTATTAGTGATGTTGGGGAAATAGCTTGAAGTGGCTACTTGTTATTAAAAAATTTACAAATAAAGGCAAAAGAGATCCTCTATTGTCCGACATGAGCCCACCCTAAAACAAATGTTACATGCCCCTCAAATGGTTGAAAAAAATGTTAAAACAAAAATTTTTAACAGTTACAGCTTTTAAATACAATCCCACTTTCGGCATACAGGATATGATGTCACTGATATAAGATTGAGGAGGATGTAGCTTCGTCGTATCAGTTTGCCAGGTCTAACATGGCAAAGGAAACTCTGGCGAAAGAGGTAACGTTATGGAAAACTCGCACTTTAGTCAATTTGTGGAGAAATGATCGTTCGTCTGAGTGAAAATGCGCCTGGTGAAAGGGCATGAAACTTTGTTAGCAATGTACTCTAACACTAGCGAATTGTCCTCTACACCTGTTAGTAAATTGGAGATGTCCCTGCGGATTGGATTTCTGGCCAATTTTCACTAGCGACTGCCACTTCGCCATTTAGTGAATTTGTCTCCATGTGTGCGAATGGGGTGCCTTGGGTCAGAAGACAGCAGATCAGCCTTCTTTGGCCTGCAAATGTAGAGTGAGCACTAGCATAAGATTAGTTTGCTCTTAAGGTTCACTGATTTATGCTCTTTTCAAAGGGTGAGATCCAGCTCAGTAAGAAAAAAAAAAATAACACAGGAAAACTCATGGACAAGATTTAAATTGCGATTCAATTCAGAAATACTTATCTCATGGTTTAGCACATGAAAACTCTATTGAAGTCTATAGGGAATCACCTGGAACTGAATTTGAGTAAAAGTTTTTTCTCCTCAAATTGAATCTCTTCCGTGAGTTTTCACGTGAAACTCTTGAGATAAAATTTTCTCACTGACTTTTTAATCTGGCCCAATGTTGTTTAAACAAGAGAAATGCAGGAGCTGATTTCCAAGGCTCAGACTGGTGAATCAAGATGGATTTTTACCAGTTCGATCTTTTCACATGTATCTTAACTTTTCTCACAAAAGTTTTAATGGATTGTCAAATTAACCAAGTAGTCAAACACATTAATTTCCTAGGGGTATTAGTGCAAAGCATGACACAGGAACACTGGCTTACACTAATACTGTGATGCTTATCACATGGGGGAGAAATGTTAATAATTGTTAATACAGGTATGGGATCTCTTATTGAATAACCTGATATCCAAAAGCTTCAAACTTAGGGAAGACTGTCTCTTGATTCCTCTGTAATATTAATAACCGTAATAATAAAACAGTACCTTGCACTTGATGGTAACTAAGCAGCATGATTACATATTGGTGGCACTAATTCCAAATGATAAAGATATGTTTTACCTGGCACAAACTCTCTAGATAATCATTATTGCCATAAAAATTCTATTGTAAAAAAAATATTTCTATTGTAAAAATAACTGGAATTTGATTTACAAGACTTCATGAGACTTTTCACTCTGGAAAGGGTTATATAGAAAACGTGTAAAGTGCTAATAAAAGAAACCTAATTCGTACACTGTAAAAGGAAGAGAATTACAACAAAACATTAAAAACAGTGACTGTCAAATGCATTAACAGTGAAATGAAGCAGCCAAACAATTGTTTTGTTTTTTTCCTTGTGAAATAAATAGTAAGTGCCTATATATTGTTCTAAATCACTTGCATTGTATATTACAAAACATGCACGTCCTTAGGCAACAATTATATTTCTCTGACTGCACTTTGTATCAAATATACTTTACAGAAATGAGATACAGAAGTTCAATTATTTGATAGCCAAGGTTCATTTATGTGATATACCATGCTGAAAATGACTGTAAAAATAGTCTATAGAACTTACATATTACAGAATCAGCTGTAATATAAAAGTGTACACTGGCAAAATGCTCGAACAATACGATTTTCTTAGTTCCCATTCAAGCAAGTGGCCAAAATATAAATGGTATAGATAGGCCTTATAGTGATTATACAAATATAACATCTAATTCTGCAACTACAATCATATTTTTACTCCCAATAAAATCAATAAACAGGTATGGGATCCCTGGAAAGCCATTATTCAGAAAGCTCTGATGGGAGCACCATCTCCCCCAGAGTCAATTTTAAGCAAATAATTCTAAATTTATTTTAATGTAATTCCTTTTTCTTGTACATGATGGTAAATAATTTGCATATATCCAGATTAGGGGTATTTTCTTCCATTTATATTTATTTGATAATTAGTATACATAAGTATGGTGTCCCAAATTACAGACAATACTCTTATCCGGATTATAGCTATAGTATTAATATACCTAAAATGTATATAAGAACCCAGAGCCCCCATAATTGAAAATTGCAATAAGGGTATGAAGAAAAGGAAGCAGGACCCAAGCACTAACTACGTTAGTGCTTTAATAACAGGTCATGTTTCTGGTTAACAAGAACCGTTATCAAATATGTGTCACACTTTAATATTAAAGCACTAACACGGATATCCCGCTGGGGTCCCACTTTCTTTTTTTAACTATTGGTAAGCTTCAGAATCTGACATGGTAAGGAAGAACTTGGCCAGCCTTGGTGTTGAGTTGTGGAACGGATTGTAATAGTTGGCAAAATGCAACAAGGCATTCTGTTTGTATACTGTAACTAGCTCATAACAAGTTCAAGTATAACAGGTATTACACCTGTGTGCAGTTATTTATTTATTAACCATAACATTTGACATCAGTTAACATGCATAACATTAACAACTTGGAACCAAAACATTTGTATAACAAGCAACAATCCTAACTCACCTCCAATAGCTCTGACCCTGCTCCCAAATGTAACGCTTAGTTACAGCCACTTTCTACGCAGCCCTAAACCAAGGCTGACTACCTTCCCTTCAGCAACCAGCCCTACCAGGCTCATCAGGCAACTTCTTGTTAATACCCTATTTACATCCTCTTGGGGCTCCGAGTAAAGGTACCTTCTGCCAACTGTGACAGCAAACACAACCCATGTTATTGAGGTAGATACTTCCCGCCATCCAGAACAAATGATGAGGTGACATTAAATCCTCTTTTTATAAATATCCCCCTAGACATCACCCGAGCAATTTTTATTTGACCAAACCCTGAAATCCCACTAACAACTGAGGAAGGGGATAGGACAGCCTGCCCTCTGTACCCCATCATGTCCTGCTTCCCTACCCTGTGTTCAGAGTCATTGGGTCCATTAAGGTAATTACAGCATTGTAGCATCCCTGGGAGGAGCATACATCCCAGATATTAATATTAAAAGGCTACATTATCAAAACAAATGCAGTTCAACTTGTATATGTGATTAAAGAGTTATTTTGTAAGTGTAGTGTCTCCAATGTAGTGTTTTAAATCTCAGGCAAAGTCTTTACAAAACAATTAAAAACATGTCATATAGACCACATATGCATTTGACAACTACGCAGTTTCCCCCCTTATTCCTGGTGTTACTGTTGTGTTTTTGTTTTGTTTTTTCATAAAAATGCTGTATTGATGTTATTATTTCTATTTATATTACTATTATTTTCCTTGGCCTGTTTTTGTGAATCATAGCATTAAATTGTGATTGATCGATTCAAATTTGATTCCTGCTTCAGTGCTTGGCTGCTGCTGCTCATGTGTGTCAGTGCCAGCTGTGATGTCTGTAACCTGAACACGGTGCAGTTGTACCAGGGGAATGCTGAGCATTGCTACTCACTCTTAGTACACATTCTTTTTCATCAATAATATACAAGCCTTAGCATCTAGCATGGATTTGTTTTAGACATATAAATGGTGTTTTGTTGCAAGTTTTCATCAGTGCCAGGCCAAGCCGGGCAGGAGCCCTAGGCAACCCGGGTAGTTGGGGGGTCTCTGAGGAAGTACAGTACGTGGTTACGAAATGCGTTAGACCTTAGATGCTGTACTTTTAATCAAATGTAAGAATAAAGATGTTTTAAACTGAAGTTAGACTGAGCAATTTGTGACCTTTTTGGTTAAACTACAAAGCGGGTAAGCCACTTATTTTTTACCAGTAAATATCGGGAAAGCCAGAGGGCGGTTGGACTAATTTTGAAGTTTCAGCACAAGGCCAGGGGGCCGAGAGCACCTGGGCCACGTGAATTAAACGGTGAGATCCAGAGGCATTGTAAGTTTAATTTATTTTGGGAGGAACCCGCAGATCAAGAAAGATAGATACCCGTTAACGGTACTGGGTGTTTATATATGCGCAAATTCTGTGTGTTATAACCTGGGTAGTTACACCCCCCCCCCGACCCGTATGTGCAAGCGTGAGCAAACAGACATTAGCATGCATCAGCGAACGTTACGCACAAAACCATGCATGAACCGCTCACTTGTCTTACCGGTGGGAGAGAGAAAACATTAAGAAGCAAGAGAGCCCAGATTAGGGTAGGCTAAAAATTATTTACGTGTCTGACACCCCCAAACCATTGCACCTTAGGCATGTGCCTCTTCTGTCAACCCCTAGTTCCGACCCTGGTTTTTATAAAAATCTCATAGCACAATGGAAGCGTCATGTATAATCTAGTGAGGGACACGTTGACTTTACACAGTACACTTGTGCTAGTGACCTATGGAGGAAAGGTATTATACTGGTCAAGACTGCACACCTTCAATCCCCAAGGTCCAATTGGGGATAAAAACCAAAATACAAAGAAAAAGTAGAAGGTGGATTGCAAAACCAATATATTTAAAAATACAATTTATTATCTAATCACTAAAACACTGGCTGGCCAGGAAACACAGTGAATAAATTATGAATAAATAGTAGTAAAATCAATAATAAATACAATCCAGGTGGGCAATCACCTTTCCTGTACAATTGTCTGTTCCTTGGTGTTGGTATATGCTTTTAATTTTACAGGACTAGAGAATAGTTGTAGTTCAACAAGGCAAAAAAGTTATTTCCCAGAAATTAGAGCCGGAGTTTTTCCAATATGGTGAAGCAGTATAGTGTGTAGAGTGCTTATCTAGATATATCAAACAGGCAGACCGATGGATGGCTGAATCTAGAGAGCAAATTATCAAAAAGGGTATATTGGGTTGTCCCCCACTCCCTCCTCCTTGCCAGCTGCAAAGGCCCTGCAAAAAGAAGTTGGAATAATCTCACCATATACACAGTTCCAGAATTTCAAAGAGCACAGCCGGATTTGAACTCTCAGCAGCCTCAACCTGTTTTCGCAAATTTTCTGTAGATGTCCTTTTCATGATGATCCAAGATGGCGGACTGTCTCAGTGCGTGCGCTCCACAGCGGAATGCAACCTCCGATCTCCCTCTGCTTCACCAATTTCACAAACTAGTGGATCACGAAGAGCCGGCAACATAACTTTTCACGATTTTTTTTGTAGTTTGGATTAAAAGCATAAAATAATAAAAGTCCACACCAAGGAATGATCCCACCTGGATACTGCAACGCGTTTCACCACACTAGGGCTTTCTCAAGCAGTTAAAGACCTACATTATATAGATGAACCTGATAGCAGTTCTATTCCCTTTAGATGAAACATGTACCAATGTATATTTTATGTGTGATACAGCTCCCTCAATTCATTGTTCAGAGGTGGATCCACTCACTCGCTATGTACCACATTTTGCCCCTACCATCAGAGCTGCCCTATGTCTGCTGACTCCTATCCTACATGTAAAGAAAAGGGAGTCCAGGATTACAAATGGCCTATTAATTAGAATGTTCTTTCCTATGAGCCACTATCTCATAAGATGCTTCTATTAATTCTACTGTGTATATATAGTAACCAGGGCAAGATATGTGTATGTATGCTAACATATAGTGATAAGCAAAATATTTTCGCCACTGCGAAAAAGATGTTTATAGACTCTAATGGGTAAAAAAAATTGGGTTGTCTCAAAAAAAAAAATGATTCACACAGACTTTTTTTTCTGTTTTGTGAATTTTTGGCGAAAAGTGTCAGATTCACCCATCACTGCTGACATGTACATGCTAATTAATACCTCGCAGTGCCAGTACTGTACTTTTCATTCTGTTTCTTTTAAAAACTAAATGTTAAACTCTAATGGACAATGACCTCCCTTATGTTATGTTTTGATTTTTTTCTGTAGTGTTCTGCTATTTTCTCTATTTATGTGCAAACACGTGCAAAGGGACACATTACAGTATATTTGCACATTGTACCTTGTTCCCTGGTAGCTATGCCAGGTGCTGTTTGACACAACTAAAGAATATAGAAGGCAAAGAGGTCAGATCAAGATATAGTACATGGTAGGGGGAGATATTGGTCCAGTGTGGCAAAGTGATTTGATGGAGGGGCATCGTACTGTACATATTGTATATTGGATTTACATCTAATTATTTACACATTGTTACATCATATTCTTTCAATGATCTAAAGAAAATATATACTTAATACAATATAGAATGGCACCCAACTTAGTGCAGACAGGTGTGGAATGATTGGAGTCTGGGGTTTTCCAGATAAGGGACCTTTTTTGTAAAGGCCACTAAAAAATATGTAAAACCAATCGGAATGTTTTGCCATCAACATGGATTTATACAGCTGAGTTACCATTAATTACAGATTGTATTGTTACAAAGAGAATAGAAGACGTTAAAAAGATATGAATTGCTTCCTATACAGTATATGATGGTATAGAAAATGTCTTATTTTGAAGCTTTCTGGATAATAGAACCCTAACCTGTACTTAATTACACCACTTACTTAACAATGTGATTGTTAGAAAATGATATCAGTGTTTATTTATCTCTTATGTACACCTTGGCTAATTCTTTCCTGGAAAATAGGGCATCTTGCAGGGCTTTCCTAATTCTAAGGTTAACCATTTTTGTTTTGAAGCATCAAGTATCTTTATGTCTTCATCCAAATTTCTGCAGAGGTAAATAGTGCTGAGATTATTAAAATCTATTGCGTGAAAAAAGTTAACTATTGGATTATCTGCCACATTGCATTATGATTGCTGCTCTTTTAGCTGTACTTCTGAAGCCTGTTTTCCTTTATCATGCATTACTTTAAATTATGTTTGCTCTGCTTTTCAAGTACATATTGCTGCACTGAGAAAACCACAGATATATTTTATAATCAGCAGCTAACAATATAGGAGCTGGGCTATGGAAGGTACAAACTGCAAACAAGGGTTGTAATTGATTGAAAGGCTTCTCTGCCTTCAGAAGTTGCTGCAAATAAAATAATTACATAGTTCCACCCAGTAAACAAACTATATATTGTTAAATGACCTTGGACTAATGGGGAGTTTTTTAATGACAAAAATCAACAGCTTAAAGACAGTAGAAGTAACTTGTATCACATAGAATGACAATGAATAATAAGGAACAATGTAAAATAATGATAAACAGAAGAAGAAACGTTGGAGCATGTTAAATGTGTCAAGTTGTAGGCATATGAGATCTGTTATCTGGTAACCCATTATTCAGAATGCATAGGGGTAAACTTGCTAACCCACGAAAATTGCCAGTGATGGCTTTGCAACCTTTGCAGCACTTCGCCAGGTGAAAATTCACTCCGACAACGCTAGTTTACTAAAATGAGAAGTTGCGTCCAGGGCGCCGAACTCTGGCGAATTTTCACTAGCGGTACTTTGGTGATGCGAGCAAATCCTTAGTTAGAGCTCTCCGCTCTGGCTAATTTGCATACGACGGGATATGATAACGTTGAATGGACGTATATGTTGCAGGAAATACATTACATTACACAAGGCCAGGGAACCTTAATAAAAAAAAATAGAGTTGTTATAATGCCCTACACATGAGCCCAGTGTATAGTTTATGTTCCATATGTTAGGAAATGTATGGGGAACCCGGTTACCCAAAAAAAAATTAAGGAATTTTGCAGGCTATCACTCTGAAAAAAGGAAAAGACGTCAGCATTTTTGGGACTTTTTCCACTAAAAATTTAGAAAGATCTATGCACTCCAATGCACTTTGCCTGGTCTGAGCTGGCGAAAGAAAGTCTGGCGGAACAGGTAACATTCAGTAAAATCTGCATCTTAGTGAATTTGCGTAGTAATGTTCATTCGCCAGAGCGAAAATCTGCCTGGTGACAGAGTACGAATGAGCGTTAGCATTTGTCTCTTTTGCTAGCGAGCCCATGAGTAAATCGGCAAAGTGCCTGAAATCGGTAATGCTGACGAATCGTCACCAGCATTGGTCACTTTGCCCTTTAGTAAATTTACCCCAAAGACTCAAATTTTAATCATATATAATTCAAATTTTTAATACAGATTTTCTTTTTTTCTGAAATAATAAAACAGTTGACAGGTTAAATAACGGATAACAGATAACACCATTATGTTCTACAGAGCTTATCTGATATCCTCTGTGTATCCGGAGACTTCCCCTTTGAATGGCTGACCCCATTGCTACACATCAGCTTATTTATATATGGTAGCAAACACACCAGTTTTACCAGTGCAGGGCAACATGTTTTGATGATAGTGTTCCTTTAATAAGGGATGATTAGTTTCAGTGTAAGTAATATACCTATCCTATGAAAATATTGAAATAGTGATTTAAAAAAATGTTTAGACTAAGATAAATAGAAGGGAAAAAATAGGTACTATTTTGCTCTATATGTACAATCTATAAACACAAGTTAAGACATTGTCATATACTGTTAATGAAGTATTAGATGTAACCCACATTTAGCTATAATATAAAGGAATATGCTGGTCTTTGCAAGTGGCTATTGGTTGCCATGTTCTGCAGTCAGTACATACATCCCAACTGTCCTGTTTTCTGTGGGACAGTGACTACGGTATATTGACAGCTCTGCCTGCAGTCTAGCATTTTTATTAAAAAGTCCAGAGTTTCTCTTTGATCTCCTGCACAGATGCCAGAAAGTTTCTGAAACTTAATTAAATAAGAGGCTTTTTGGCAGAAAGGCCAGAATACTCAGCACCTGCACTTAGATACAATTATATGGATAAGCAAAGATGCAATTGTAATTATTTAAGATAAATCTCTTGGGGGGGAAATGAGTCTCAGAGCTTTACAGGAACAGTAATATCCAAAAATGAAAGTGTTTTTAAGTAATGAATAAATAATGTAGTGTTGCCCTGCACTGGTAAAACTGATCTCTTTGCTTCAGAAAGACTATTATAGTTATATAAACAAGCTGCTGTGTAGCCATGAGAGCAGCCATTCAAGCACAAGACAAATAGTAGATAACAGATAAGCTGTGTAGAATCTCATTGTATACTACAGAGCTTATCTGTTATCTGCTGTGTAACCTGTGCCTTTTCTCCTATTTCAGATTTGAATGGCTGCCCCCATGGCTACACCGCAGCTTGTTTATATAAACCATTGTAGAGTTGCTGAAGCAAACACACCAGCTTTACCAGTTCAGGCCACCAGTGCATTATATTTTAATTCATGTAATACACTTTCATTTGTTGGTGTTACTGTTCCTTTAAACTAACACACTCACATCAGTGCGTGTGGGGGAGGAGGGTTGCACACAGGAGTGACCTGGAGCAGCTATGTGCACTGTGCCCAGAAATTTTTTCTGGCGAGGGGAGGCAGCACACTCATGTTACGCCCCTGGTTGGAGTTGTTGTTTGGACTTGTACAAAATTAATAAAAGGATTTATCATTGCACAAATTTTAAAAAGTTTTTCTCACATAACTAAACCTTGCCCTATATATTTGAGTTGTGTCTTTTGCTTCCATACTACTTCCTGTTACAGTTAGAGCTGTAGTATTTCTGGTCAGGTGATCTCTGAGGCAGCACAGAGAACCAAAAAATGGTGGTTCAAGGCAAGAGATGTAAAAGGGCAATATTTACTGAAATATATATTCCAGTTTGGTAAGATTCATTTATATGTCATTTAATATGATGTAAACTATCTTTCTTAAATATTCATTTTTGGGGGTAAAGTTTTCCTTTAACTGAACATCAGATGCCGCTCCAAAGTACTGGCAATCACAGCAGTGACATCAACCATCTTCTTGGCATTTTGCAGCTTGGCGGATCCCTATGAGTTGTTTTGGAACTCCAAGGGGCAGATTTATTAAGGGTTGAAGTGAAAATTCAAATTTTAATTTTCTTTATTTTGTCAAAACTCTCAAATTTGAATTGTGAATGATCAAAATTCGATTTGAGTTTTAATTCTAAATCCATTTTCCATATTTATAATACTCTGTCCCTTTAAGAACTCGAATTTGACTATTCACCGCCTAAAACCTGCCGAATTACTGTTTTTAGCCTTCCTGTGGATTCCTACCCTTCGGCAACCGCTCCAGTGATTTAGACTTTCGTTATCATTCTACTAAAATCATAAAATAAAATAAATATTTTTTTATTAATATGAGAGAAAAGCAAAAGCATTTGAGAGATGGCCATCACTTTCTGGTAACTGGGTTTCCAGAAAAGAGATCCCATACCTGTAGTATTAGACATGTTTATAGCGTCATACTTTCAACTCTGCTGCAGACATCCGAGTGTCTTTTATGAATGAACGAGTTAAAGTCAAATATATTTTACTGAGATAGAAATAAAAGGGAAAATACTCAAGAAATATACAGAACTGTTGTCTTTAGACAACCACCAATATGTTTTTTTTGCTCAATGCCTCCAATTAAGCTTCACTAAAAGAAGCCTAAATAATGGTAATGGAACACAAGGTAATTTCAAGCCTTTTGCAGCTTTGTGGGTTGGAGGGGGAAAACAAAGTTCAGTATTGCTCCATTTACTTTGAACTGGAATTGCTTGCAAGGACCCGTACTGTTGGTTGACTGGTACTTATTGTCCAAATGAGGCAGTTATCACTTTCAAGTGATAAATGCATGTGAATTCACCAAATTACCTTTGAGCATATTTGTATATAAAAATAGTAATAAATTCAACATAAAATCTAACCCCACAAACAGAGGGGTATTTGTATCCATTTCTGCCCAAGTCACCCAACCTTTAACTGTTCCCTTTCCAGACAGGTCAGCAGTATATGCCTATGTTTGCCATAAACCCAATTAATATGTAGTGATGGGCAAATTTCTCCCTTTTCGCATTCCAGAAAAATCCGCAAATTTCCAGCAAAATGGCGAAAAATTAGCGTCAATTTTGACACCATCGCTCAAGTTAATGGGTCTGAATAGTGTTGACACACAGTGATTTTGACGCAAGTGACTTTTCAGGCACATTCAAAAATTTTTGAAACGCAGAATTTGATGCGAATTCGCCCATCACTATTAATATGATATTTACTTTTAAGATCCATCCAAAATAATTATATATATATATATATATATATATATATATATATATATATATATATATATATATATATATATATATATATATATATATATATATATATTATATATATTATATTATATTATATAGTATGTATGTATATTTTTTTGCTTGGCATTCAGCTTAAGTTTCATTAGCAGAGCTAGACCTGAATGTACCTCAAAGATATTGTTATACTCAAGATCAATCACAATCCTTGACTTCCTTTTAACTTTACTCATTAAATTATGCAGACTCCAAGACTAAAGCAAGACATGATTAAAGGCTTGAAATAAGGTTGAACTTGTGTCAGGAACACTTGTATTAGGGGAATCAAAAATCCAATAAAGAATGCAAATATTAGAACAGACATATTTGTAGTTCTTCCAGGGGGCACAGCTATCACAACAAACTGTTTTGAAACGCATTATGTTTTCATTGTTAGATTGTTGAGCAAATAGGGAATTAGCTAACTGGACTTTTAAGGTCAGATAAATTTAAAGTGAAATGAAATTAAATAAATACAAGTTGCTCGTATGAAAATGTCAACTCTGTCACATTTACAAAAACTTCAATCCAAAATCTTAGTGGTTAGGTTTCAATTGTGTTTTGCCCCCTCTACTGCTGACCCTGGTGGAGAACAGCTGTAGATAAATTAGAACCCTGACACTGTTGTAGAAAAGAAGGAGAAAGTAGCATTAACAATTCGGAAAGGACCATTGTGACTGGCTGTTGTAAGTAGTATTTTTGGTTAATTAATTTTGGTGCATCTTCCATGAGCCCACTGTCCTCAATAAGTAACAAGTTCTAGCTTCATAAGCCCTAATGTGATATCTTGGAGGACCATATGACACGATACATACTTTAAGGGGCAGATTTATCAAGGGTTGAATTTCGAAGTTAAAAAAACTTTGATTTCAAAAAGACCAATCAAATAGAGGTCGAAGGTTTTTGGGGGTCGAAGTGATACTTATTCGGCCTTCTTCGAATGGTGCGATCGAAGGAATATCGCCTTCGATCTCTCAAACTCCACCAATTGACTCCATATAGGATCTAGGAGGTCCCCCTTAGGCTAAAACAGCACTTCGGCAGCTTTTAGGTGGCGAATGGTCGAAGTTGAAGTTTTAAAGAGACAGAACATGATAAATTTAGATATTCAAATTTCTAAATTTTTCTCAACTTTGAATCGAAGTTGGACTATTCCCTAGTTGAAGTACACAAAAAATAGCTCGAAATATGTAGTTTTTAACTTCGGAAACTCACTTTGACTCTTGATAAATCTGCCCCTAAACGTTAAATAAGAGAAATGTGTTAAAGACACAGAAAGGTGTGGGAGTCTTTTTTTATTTGAAAGAGTGTTACTAGCTAAGTTATATAACATGCTTCAAAGCAGCAAAGTAAAGCTATTTAGGGGGTTATTATACTAAACTCCAACCTTGGTACTGATTCCTATTAAAAAAAAAATTCTCAAAAATTAACAATTAGAGAACCTTGAAGTCCTTTCAAAAAAATTCAAACACTGATTTCAGTGGGAAATATCTCAATGCAATAGATACTTGCATCCAAATAGTGAAAAAGTGTGCTGCACATATTCTAATGGGTGCCCAGGTAGCTCACTCTTAAAAGATCAACCATATTAACAGAAGCTGAAGAAGAAAACAAAAGAATAACTTGTGCCCAGTGAATGACTACTTTACAAACATGGTATAAAGGCAACATCAAGATTTTTATTAGCTTTTGTGTAACCATATTGTCACAGATTGTATACAACCCTATCACCTAAGATGGGTAAATAGGCTGTGAGCAGTCATTTCCTTTTAGAGGAGGACATTTAAAAAGGATATGACTATAGCACAATTTCCTTTTTTCTACAAGTACATAAAGCTTACAGCTGCTGCTTTGATGTTTTAGATTCATATGTTTTTCAAAACGATACCTGTTATTGAAAGAAACAGTAGCAGCTATTGCAAAGGAATTCAGCGGTTAACTATTATGGCCTTTCATAGTAATGGGCCAATGGCACATATGATTGAGTTTATTCAAATGAGTGAATCTAAAAATGATTTTTGAGGTGCCAGGCAAGCCAAAAAGTGTATAGTTTATGGCTCGTTTGATCCAAAATGCCAGGTCTTAAATTACTACAGCTAATAAAGTTTGTCAGAAGGAGACAAAAATATGATTAATTACAGTAAAATAGGTAAAGCTCAGGGGTCTCCTTTTGTCCATTTTCGTTTTAAAGAAACATTTAGGGGGTTATTTACTAAATTCCGAATGCAAAAATCCTGAAAAATTCGTGATTTTTTTTTATTTTTTATATAAAATTGGACAAAAAAAGATCACAAATTTTTCGGAATTTGTTAAGCCATGAGGATGGAAAAGTCCAAATCAGAAAATCCGGCATCTCAGACCTGTTGAGGTTGCATAATTCAGTGGGAGAAATCCCAATGATTTTTTGATGTGCGCTGGGTTTCGTGTGATACCGCAGAGTTTTCGGGCAAAAAGTATACGAAATTTTGAGTTTTCGTATAAAAAAATCAGAAAAAATCATGAAAATGTGTGTTTTTTTTTTTTTTTTTGTTTTTTTTCCTGCAAAGCAAATTTTCGGGAAAATTTAATAAATAAGCGTAAAAAACCAGAGTGGATTTGATTGGAGTTTGCAGCAGAAAATGTTGTGCTAAAATCGGACTTTGATAAATAACCCCCTTATAGTGAAATTTGTGTAGAAAATGCTCTAAAGTATAGTATATAGTTATCATTTCCTCTTGCTCACTGCCTAAATTCCAAAGGAAAATAATCCAGTTTTCCTCATAGTTTAATAGCTCTATTCCTTAAACCAGTTTAGTTGCACGTCAGCACTTACTCAAGTTCATTGTTAAACTTGATATTGACTGACATCCAAAATTGTTCTGCACATTTAGAGGAGGTCGCAGACATCTATAAAGAAGCAAAATTATACTTTCATTATGCATTTTTTCCCTTTTGTCCCTCGAGTCCTAGCCTTTCTTTTATCACTATTAAACCTCAGTTGTCTATTTGCTGCAAAGCGGCAACATTCAGTATGGAAGTTATTGTCTTGCACAATTCCATATCATCAGCTTGCACAGAGACAGGACTTAAAATTCCCATCTCTAGTTTCTTTATGAATAAATTAAAATGCAGTGACCCATTAAGAGGCCCCTAAGGGGCTTCACTAACAACAATGGTCCAACTAGAAAATGTTCAGTTTATCACCATTTTCTATCTGCCTCTCAGTTAGTTCTCTATATAAATACAAACCATGTTTGAGGCCAAATCTTAAGAGACAACATCCACTGCAACCCAAAAGTATAGGTTTCTGCTCACTACCTACTCAGTTTGTCTGGAAATATCTTTAGCACATAAAGCCACAATACAAATACTTAGAGGTTTATTTACTAAAACACAACTTTTTCTCACTATTCAACCAAACTCCCAAACCTGAATAATTTACCAATAAAAGTTCTTGGAAAAATCAGCGCAACAACAAAGTTGCAACAAAATCAAGTGTCAATTTGAATTGTGCAACGTTTTAGAATTGTCACCCTGAAAACTTGACTATATTGAATTGTCACCCTGAAAACTCGAATGTGAACAAAAGCCAGTGCAAGCAGCCCAAAACTATCAAAATCCTGAAGGTAGTTAATATGTACAGTAGATCAGCGCCTATGGCAACAGAGAAAGGAAACAAAAACAGAAAAAATAGTGCTATATGTTTCAATACTACACCAACACCCAGGGGCACATTTACTATGGGTCGAATATCCAGGGTTAATTAACAATCGATATTCGACCATCAAAGTTAAATCCTTTGGCTTCGAATATCAAAGTCGAAGGATTTACCTCAATTAGTTCGTTCGAAGGAAAAATCGTTTTTAATCCATCGATCGAACGATTTTCCTTCGATCAGAAATTTTTGGAATGTCCCCATAGGCTAACATTGGTGCTCGGTAGGTTGTAGATGGTCGAAGTTTTTTTTAAAGAGACCATACTTCGACTATCAAATGGTCGAACGATTTTTAGTTTAAATCGTTTGATTTGAAGTTGAAGTAGCCAAAAAAATACTTCCAAATTTGAAGTATTTTTTATTCCAATCCTTCACTCGAGCTTAGTAAATGAGCCCCCCCAGTGTCCAAGTTATTTTCTTGAGGTGTAGTTCCACTTTAAACTTTCCACTCCTATTGGTGACATGCATAATTTTTCCAATCCTTTACCATCACCGTTTGGCCAATTTGCCTACTTACAAACTGGAGGTGTGATATATTGCACATAGTATTTAGCAGGTCTCTCCCTCCATCCGAAATAGTGTAACGCCATTTATTAAAAAGTATGTATAAAAACAAGTTTGCACTATGATTTGGTTTGAAGTTTGCTCACACATAGATATATGCATTACACAGGTTGTTGCAACTTCTGTATGAGGGCCCTGCACTCATGACTCCCCTCACTGCAGCCGGATAATTACTGCACCGGCGCTAGTCCCAACGAGCTCAGTGCCCCCCCAACAATCACCCAACAATCCCCCAGTGGCAGCAGTTTGACTCATTAATTATATTTGGTGCCACAGTGACATCATCATTGCCACAAAATTCAAATGTTTAAAGGGGCCATGGCCATTTACTCATTGTCCAACATTGATCTATTTCAGATAGTTCCTGGGTGCACTTCTTTCCTGTTTCTCTGTTCCTTGACCCCTGCCTGTTCTTGACTACTCTTGTATTGCTGCCTGAACCGACCTTTGACTGTATCTGACTACTCTTCCGGATCAAGACTTGGTACTGCATTTACCGGTTGGTTTGACCCCGGTCTGTGTCCTTGACTATGATTTTGCCTTTTTCTTACTGCTTCCCTTGCTTGCCCAGAACTCTTGCCCTGGTCTGGTTTTCTCACTTTAAGATCTGGCTGGATCCGAGTAGCGGTGGGCTCCTCACAAATTGAAAGGCAGCTGTTAAAGACGGGAGTATGAGCTGTGACTGGAACATTGGCATCTGTTCTGGCATAGGCATTGGAACTGGGTGGGCCATGGCGACCACAGATTTTCCCCCCTGGTTTTGTAAATGGCGGCAATTGGTGTAAGACTTGCCTCTGCTTTCCATTTCAGTGCTGGAAGCAGAGGCAGGGAACAAGCTCAGGGATTAGGCAGCTAAGGGGGAGTGCAGAAGCAGGTCTTAATTACTCGATCCGAGTTAACTGAGCCCCACCTCCTGGCAAGCTGTAATTTAGGCATGCACGCTGTGAACAGAGAGAGAAGGGCCAGGACACTATATCAACTGCAGAAAAGTTAAGACCTGCGGTGATTGGCTTAGGGATCGGTATTTGAATTTCCCGCCCACACACTGGGTGAGGTGAAGGGACTCTATAGGAGTCTGGCATGGCAACTCTGCATAACCCCCGAACTGTCAATGTAGAGAAAAGGTAAGAAGAAATCTGGAGTTTTTATTACTTATGTGGGGAGGGGGGATATTTTTACATGGAATTGCCACTGTGCTATCCTATGAGGATATCATATTGTCCTAGTTTTACAGAATTTAAGCAAATGCTGTTCCCAGTGCTATGGTTTGGTGTTCCTGAAAAATTCTTAGAAAGCATGTGGTGGAGCTGAAGGAGGTGTGACCAAGAAGTGGGTGTGACCAAAAATTTGCTCACACCGATATTACCTCTACCCCCCCCAGCAAAAACATCTTCTGCTGCCTATCTGTTGGATTTTGGAAACCATACGTGACAGGCCACGAACACCTTTGTCTGCAATTATTTTGTATGCATGCATGGGTATGAAGCATTTTTAAATTTGCATTCCCTAGTCTTCATATGAGCAACTGCAACAGTGAACAAAGGGAAGTATGCATTCAAGAAACAATTGACTTTGTTGTTATTTACTAGTGTCCTAATTGTAATGTTATGGGTTCAGCCTGTATACATAATGGAAAATATATTCTAATTTGCACCTGCCTATTATTATTTTTGTTATAGGTCTGTAAATGCTCTGCATCTTTTCCTTCAGTTTCGATGAGTATAGGATAGTGAACAATCACTAATGAGCTAAACACTGGAAAAATAGCCATGCATTATGTTTTCAACTTGCCAGCTTCCTTTGCAGACAAGAGTCCTCATGGTATCCAGTCTTTATCTCGCTGAACCTCAGCTCACTGGTAATTTTAAACGAGGGTTACCCATAATGCTGTATTTTATTTTTTATTTCAAATACATACCGTTCAGTAACGTTTGATCCTAGACTGGGGACTTTACAGAAATCCTTGCACCCTCTGTCTTCTACAACTACCTATACCCTAACTTGTAGCTGTTAATACTCTTAACATATAGAAAAATCACGCTGAGACAAAACTTCCTTTATGTGGGTGAGGGTCGGCCACAGCTTTTATTTGAACAGATTATTATTCATAACGTAAACAGAAAAAGCTTGCGATTACATTACTAACCATTAATCTCCAGATGCCAGCCACCGCAGCCGGTGGGCATGTAGGTTACACCAACCACATAATGTATAACCAATAGCAAGGTCACTTTTTACCCCGCTGTGACAATGGAAATGGAAAAGTAATTGGAGTTAGATTTTTTTTTTTGTAACCGTTATAAACATACAAAATGACATAACAACCAACAGAAGAAAATGACGGGAGGGTGGGTGGGCAGCTCCACCAGCGCTCCAAGATCCAGGGGGAAGAGGAAGCAGGTAAGTAATTGGAAGTATATATACACACCCTCCCCTTCTACCCCAACCTATCCACTCTAGCTACCTCCCTGGTAACCAATCCCCTGCCCTGCCATCCCTCCTCCCAGTCATTGGCACCCTCGCTACACCCTTTGGTGCCCTCCAGACTGTGAGGAGGCATGTGCTTATTGTGTAGCAACCTAACTTGTAGCTGTTAATACTCTTAACATATAGAAAAATCACGCTGAGACAACTTCCTTTATGTGGGTGAGGGTCGGCCACAGCTTTTATTTGAACAAATTATTATTCATAACGTAAAAGCTTGCCATTACATTACTAACCATTAATCTCCAGATGCCAGCCACCGCAGCCGCGGTGGGCATGTAGGTTACGCCAACCACATAATGTATAACCAATGGCAAGGACACTTTTTACCCCGCCACGGAGGAGTTCATGTAGGCCTACACTGAACTCCGACCCCCACCCAGACGCAAAAGAGCTTCACCTATACCATCCTGTAAACCTGAAAGAAAAATGTCCATGCCAATATCATTTAAATGAACACCATCGCGCAACATGAGACCTTGATCAATTCCTTCCAACTGCCGGTGCCGGACTACAACACCCCCCCTGTCGTGAACAAAACTGGAAATTCTAGTATTAAGAAGTCGCCTGGCTCTCTCGATCGCACCTGGATCTCTAGCGCCCTGCCAGGATAGCCGGGGAACAATTTCGGACCAGACCAGTACCATTTCAGAGAAAAAGGCTTTAAATCTGGCCATATCCAACCGTATCAAAGATAAAAGTTCCGCTACGCGCACTTGTCCAGGGTCATTTCCAACTGCATGAATAACTAGCACAACTGGGGGGGAAGTAACTCTGCTGATTCCCACCACTTCCGGTAAAACCTGTAATCAGCGTAAACCGCCAACTCCGCACCTTTGAAATTGAACCCCTCTAAAACCCAAAGTGTCTCTTCCAGGACGAATGGACGCTCTTTGTTCAGCCCAACAGATATAGGAGTGCCCGACCAGCTGTTGGAGGCCCTGCAAAAAATTAAGACGTCAGTAAATCGGGTCGAACATAAGTAGTAAAACATGCTGATTTCCAGCGACCTATCTTTTTGATATGTTCATCGTTGAGACCGCTCAGACTCGCTTCCGTTGCTGCTCCAATGCGGAACGAGTGAGTTCTGAAATCAACTGGATTGAAACCAAGTTTAGCCAAACAACGCTGAAATATGGTCGCAAACTGAAAGCGGGTCAATGGGGAACCATCAAGATGTGAAAGGAAACAGACACTAGGAGCCCTAATTGCAGAAAAAGTGGAAACTAAAGTGTAAGGACATGCCGGACCAGCTATAGCTGTTAATGGGATCCAACACCCCTGTCCCAGAACATCCATCTTGGACCTCCTAATGCGCAAACGAATGGTGTAGTTATGACTGAGAACGTCACTAGCTAGCAAACCTCCAGGTTTGAACTTACTTGGAGGGACCAGTTCGCCAACCCGCAACGCTGCAAAGAATGCCAGAGCAAAAGCCGTTCGTAAAAGGGAGACCTCATAACTGGACGTACACACTTCAGGCAATACTGCCAACAGCCGGCACAACAGTGCAAAAGATACTGGTCTCCTGGACTCTTTCCGAACATAACTCCTACTCCAACCTTTCATAGCTTGCAGAATGGGAAATCGTTTGGTGACATCTTCCACCCCCATAAGTTTAAACAAAAAGGCTAAGGCCGACAGGCGTTTCCTTGCAACAGCTACTGAGTGGCCTTGACCCCGAAGCTGTAAAATGTACTCCACCGCAACCGTAAAACAGTTGTTGGATGACCAAGTGGTGCCAACTGGAAACAAAGATAACCACTCAGCCCAAGCCTTACCATGCATAACCCAAGCTGCCGGAGCCACCAAAGATCGAACCATGTTCATAAGCTGCGCTCCACTATCTCCCACAAGGAAGTTGGGCATTCCTGACCAATGGAATCGGCCTCCGGGACTAGGTCTCTGAATTTCTGCCACTGTGAACGAGAGAGCATCAGCTGCTGCATTGGCAACCCCTGGCACATGCTTTGCCCGAAACCAAATGTTATGTGTTAAGCAAAGCAGGACCAGCTGTCGTAACAAAGATAAAACAGGTAAAGATGACGATGTTAAGTTGTTAATGGCAAACACAACACTCAGATTATCAGTCCAAAAGCAAACTTTTTTTATGAGACATGACCTCGCCCCAGAGGTCCACAGCCACCACAATGGGGAAATAGGTCCACAGCCGCCACAATGGGGAATAGTTCGCGTAGGGTTAGATTTCGACAAAGGCCAGCCTCGACCCAGTGTTGTGGCCAGGCGCCGAAACACCATTGGTTGCCGAGGATAGCCCCAAAATCTATTGAGCCGGCTGCATCTGTCAACAGTGCTAAGTCACTATTAAGGACTTCATGACTCAACCAGCAAGA
Source organism: Xenopus petersii (assembly GCA_038501925.1). Lineage (NCBI taxonomy): Eukaryota > Metazoa > Chordata > Amphibia > Anura > Pipidae > Xenopus > Xenopus petersii. Next base: position 169,249,569 of record CM076673.1, read on the forward strand.
CCTCCCATTGAAAACCCGTAAAAAAATTTCCAAACTTCTAAATCTTCCTTCAACTGTCTAGTGATCCTGATAAAGTGGTGGGGTGATTTAGCTCCTTTAGTCGCCAGGGACAATCTCCGGGAAAAAACCCTTCCCATGGGCATGATTCTACAAGTAAACACCAGTAAACCCAACAGGGACTGGAGTTGTTTCAAAGTAACTTTGGATGCATCCTGGACCAGTTCGACCAAAGCTAGCAACTTACCCGGTTCTTTTTTGGGAACCATACCCAAAGGTGAAACCCTCAAATTGGGAAATGGTAAAGCATCAAAGGGACCTGCTATCCTGCCGAGCTCTACCTCCTTTTTTAACTTGTCTGCTACCACACCCTGATGTACTTCAGCTGATCTGAGGTTAGTGGCAAAAAGAAAACCACACCTAAGCAGGGCGGCTTCCCGTTTCTTGGGGTACCGATCTAGCCAAGGTGACATTGCTAGCACGTTCACTGGGGTTCTCTGTCCTACCTGGGAGTTGGGGAGCTGGGAGGGGCTTGCCTTTTTTAAAGCACCGAAGGGCTGAGTGGGCTCCCTCACATATGGAGCATTCATGCTTGAATTTGCAGGTGCGAAAAATCTGCAGTGGCCCTCATTAAATAGCCAGCAGACCCTGGGCCATCTGGGGGGGGGGGTCGTTGGGCCATCATGAGTCTGATCCACACATCCGTAGCCTTCATGTCCCAACCCAGGCGTTAGTGAACCATGTCTTTCCCGACTACCGGTGGAGCACAGGCTATGATGCCTGTCGACCCCCCGAGATGTATGGCCTCGCTCAGCCGCATAAGCTCTTCTGTGAGCAGGGTGTGAAACTGGGGATATGTCCTCACTGTCAAGGGAATGGTTAATGGGCTCCCGTGAAAACCCCCCTACTCGCCTGTTCTGAGCTATGATATGACGGTGGGGGGTCGCTATCCCCTTCAGACGATATAGAGGGAGCATTCACAGTGGCTGGGGCTAAAGTAAGAAGTGGCCCCGCGTGCTGAGTCGCACACGCCATTTGATTGGGAGGAAGTGCAGTGGGAGGCTGACTTGTGGTTTGCGCAGTCACAGGGGAAGGTGGAGGATGCGAGCAGCAGGGCGCTTCCCTGCCCGTGCCCTGCGTAATCGTGGTGGCTGTGCAGGAGCCATCACCACAGGAGGGGCTCCTGCTTCCTTGGTAGGTGCCTTGCTGCTCCCTGACACTCTGCGAGCGGTCGCTCGCTTCCTTGCGCCTTGTACCGGACGTGGATGCAGTGGGGACAAGCTCCGCTAGGAGCTCTTCCACCCAACCTGTCCCTTGCTGTAGGACTCTGTGCCTCACCTGCTCGGCTAGAATGTCTGCCATGATGGGGAGCTGGACACGCTTCTGGCAGCAGATCCACCAGCGCTCCAGGGGGAAGAGGAAGCAGGTAAGTAATTGGAAGTATATATACACACCCTCCCCTTCTACCCCAACCTATCTGCTCTAGCTACCTCCCTGGTAACCAATCCCCTGCCCTGCCATCCCTCCTCCCAGTCATTGGCACCCTCGCTACACCCTTTGGTGCTTCCAAATATTACATTATAGTAAAGGACATGTTCTAAAGCTCCCTTGTTTTTATTTAAATCTTTCTGTAATGTTACAGGAATAAAGTTATAAGAAATTATTTGTAGATACATTTCATCCTACACAGGTCCTTTGTTTTTTTTAAACTTTGTGTTTAAAGGAGAACGACAGCTCATGGGCTCCATTTTCTGTATCTCTTGGATCCTCTCCTGTAATTTACAGAGGTTTTCAGCACACGCGCAGTTGCCTCTAATACCAGCTTGTCTCCAAACTGTGCAGGCACCAAAAAACTTTTTCGCGCTTTTAGTATAAAAATCTGAACAATTTTGCCTTTCTTTTTGATAAAGCTGAAAAAATCATAAGATTTGGGTTTTCGCTTGATTTTATGGAGTTTTTCCCCGATCCAATAAAATTAGCCTTTTTTAATAATATATAAGGTCAAATTGTGGATTCTAGTTTGGACTTTGTTAAATTAAATAATCAGTAAATTTGGATTTTGATAAATAACCCCCTGTATTGCATGTGGGGAACTTTTGTGACTACTTGTCTGTTAACTGTTTGGGTGGGGTTAAGGAGTATGAGAATTGTAGATTATGTGCCTACGTATACTGGTGGGACTTTTTTTGTGAAAAAAAATCTAATTTGTAGAGAAAAAACTTAATTTCCAAGATTTATTATGCCCCCAAGCTGCTAAAAGTCTGAATCTGGAAATACTCCATATAAAACCTGTCAAATTCATGTAAAAGTCAATGGCAGCTGTCCCTTTCATCATTTGAAGATGTTTTTAACCTTCACAAATTTTGGGGTGTTTGATGCTGGTTTTTGCTCGAAAACTCAATTTTATTTTCTCTGCAACAAACTCCATAAATTAGAGTGTCTTTACAACAAGCTCTATAAATTTGAGTTTCTTGTGTTGCACAATTGAAATTGTTGCACCATTTTTTTTGTGTTTTTTCCTGAACCAAATTTCTCGACCTTATTATAGGGGTCCAAGGGAATTAAATATGTAGATAGATTCTTATACCCCTTTGCAAAAAGTATTGAATTGAATAAACGGGGAACTACTGTGGGAATAAAAAAAATAATATAAGCTTTATCTCACTGCAATATGTGCATTTTTTTGCCTGAAATCTGCTTTTTATTGCTAGGTGGATTCCACTTATTAAATGACAGGCTGAACCTCTGAGTTCAGATGCCATGGGTCTGCCATACTATATTTAAGATGAGAAAAAATTCACCATAAATGTATGGTGAGTTTTGGATGTGACTATATACTGTACCAATCTTGCCAAACCTAACGCTTCCTACATACAGAGCCAAAGATCCCAAACAGGGTCGTACTGGGAGGGTCAAGGCCCACCAGGGCTGCCACATCAGGGACCCCCCAGCAAACCACCCTCTGCTCTCTCCCGTCCCTCTCGGAGCGTGAGTGGGTAAAGTAGGTGGAGTGGGAGGTGCAAGTTGCTGGAGTGGGCGGGGCAAGATGGCAGAGCGGGCTGGAAGTCAGATGGGGAGGAGGTCTGGGCCAGGGGGAGCCACAAGCGCTGGGACCCGCCGGGTTTTTCCCGGCGTCCTGCATGGGACAGTCCTGATCTTTGGATACAAAAATGGCTGAGGTTTATAGAGGCTTTTATACCTGGCTGCTGCAGCTGGAAGAGATCTGATTAGCTGAACTCATTGAGAGTTATTACTTTACCAGATTAATATTCAAATATGAGATTTCAGCCAAGGTTTTCTTTTGTTTTGATTATTTCATTTTAAACATGTTATTTTGCCACACAAGATTCCTGACTGAAATGCATGCAGCAAAACCAACCCATATAATATTTGTGCAATTGTCATAGCTTAGTGGCATGTAAAGGATGGATGGATGCTAGCCAGGCAACATTTCTACTTGTCTCCAGTTCTCAATCTTTGTAAATGTAATGCTAATTACTTTTTTTCAATTACAACCTAAATACCTGAGCTGCAAATGTTCTCTGTCCATATGAAACAAAGCTGTAAACGTTAAAATTATTGATTTCTTTTACAGGTTACTAAAATTCAGCATTTTCTATAAATGTATTTATTCTACAATGCTGATAAAGCTGAAAGCATATAGAACTACCAAACAACCAAGTATCTTTCTGTGCCACCATATGCCTCATTTACTGGTGGAAATAAACAGATGTTTTAGAAACAAGAGATTATTCTGGTCATATGGTGGTTAAAGAATTTTAAAAAGTCTGAAGATTCTGTTTCACTACCAGGGGGTCTACACATTACAGCTTCAGTTGCCTTTTATTGGATTGTTATTCACCTTCTAAACATTTTTTTTTCAGTTTAGTTGTTTTCAGATTGTTTACCAGAAATAAAGACTTTTTTCAATTGCTTTCCATTTTTTATCGTTTTTTTTTTCCAAAATTGAAGTTTAAAGTTTAATGTTCTTGTCTCTGTTGTCTCAGTTTGGCTGGCAGGAAATAAGTACCTCAAGTGAGAGCCTATGTGCTATGTAACCCAGGTTATGCATGTTTCTAGGTAGAATAGAAGCGGTAGCCATGTGACGTGCCACAAAATTTAAATTTAAGATCCTGATTTAAGATATCTTTAATGTGTATTTTTTTTTATAAAATCAACTTGGAATTTAGAACTTTCAACTAAGGACTTAAGAAGATGTGTGATGTATTTTGTATATTTTTTTTCTATCCTAACAATTTCACTTTATTACTTTTAATTTTGCAGGTACTGGTTAACCAACAAAGTTCAGATCAAGAGACCAAGCACAGGACTTCTCATGTACACATTAGCAACTCGATTCTGTGATGAAATTTATCTGTATGGGTTCTGGCCTTTTACCAAGGATGTATATGGAAATCAAGTGAAATATCATTATTATGATGAACTAAAGTACAAATATTTATCGAATGCAGGCCCTCACAGAATGCCCCTGGAATTCAAGACTTTGAATTTATTACACAACAAAGGAGCACTTAAACTGACAACTGGAAAATGTATACAGCAATAAGCATACAGAAAATACTGATAAGAGTAAGCCATCTCTCAAGAGACAAGGATGGGGAGAGCCTGGAAAGCTGGATAACTGGCAGTTGCAAGGTGCTATAAATTAATGTAAAAACCTAGTTCAAAACCTAGTTCAAAACAAGTGCCACATTTGTTCACTGAAAGTCTGAATGTTTATCTAGTGTTTACAAGATCTACAAATGCAATCACAATTAATGTTAAAAAAGAAAAGTAAACCCAATAAGTGTTGCTGGTGGGGTTGACAAATTGTAATATTGAAAGGTGTTTCTGGAGGGAAGTCATTACCTAGTTTACATTGAAATCTGTTAATCAGTATTAATTGAAGATTCATTTAATGCCAAAAGTTCCATGGGTTTTATTGTGTTGTACACATTGTAGTGGTTTTTATAAGACTTTTTTAGGTTAGATGATGAAAATACAATATCAGAATGGAAAAAGAAACAAAAACAAGATGTGATTGCTACACAAATTCAAAGATGAACTTCTTGTTTTGTGTAAAATGAATTGCTTTCAGTATCATGCTGGAGTATGCTGTTCAAGGTTCGCCCTTTCTTGGTAGTGGAGATATAGACTTTGGTATGACCAAGGTGAAAGAAGGTAAGAGTGAAGCTGGAAGAAGGTAATGAATTTCATATGATTTGGAAAGGTTGTGTTTATAATCAAAGGTGCCCTTACTTTTGGTACCAAAGATTTCAGTGATTTTGTATGCATTTTAGAGTTTTTTTTGTTTTTATTGTTTTTATAAAAAAATTAAACAATTATTGAAATGTGCATTTAGTACTGCAAAGCTATGCTGCTGAGAAATATATTTTGTTATATTGTTTGTTTTTTTACAGAAAAGCCTAATTTATCTGTGTAATGTCTTTTTTTCTTAAGCATCTGTTTACATTTTGAAAATGATTTTAGTTTTTTTATGCATCTTCCAGGAAAAATCCAAATTCAAAATTAAATCTCTTGAATGTTAAACTTTACATTTTATCATTGGCAAAAAATTGAGGAAAATGTTCCCATAAGTGAAAACCTACCTACAGGACCTACAGGAACCTGACAGATTCATGGTCCCAAAGACTTGTATTATCATTAATTTCACATGGTTTTAATACTGCTTAAAGCTGCAGAACACCATCTGGAGAAATAACCAATTGGGAAATTCTTTGATAAATGATTGTTTCCAATACCAGTTAAGAAAGCTTTGGATAGTTTTAGAATGTTGTGAAAATATATTTTTTTTATAATATCAGAAGAAGCTTTTATAAATTTGAAATAAATCTAATCAGCTTGGAAACGCAACCATTTACTTGTAGAAACACTTTGGCGCAGACTTTTCAAGGGTAGACGTGAATTCGAGGGAATCCATAATTCAAAGTAATAAAAAAATTCATAATTCAAAGTAATTTTTTGGATACTTCGACCATTGAATAGGATACTATGAATTCGACTTAGAATTCGTTTAGAAGCAAAATAGTTTGAATATTCGACCATTTGATAATCAAAGTACTGTCTCTTTAAAAAAACTTCGAATGCAATACGTCGCCAAATTAAACCTGCCGAAGTGCTATGTTAGCCTATGGAGACCTTCTAGAGCAGTTTTTTTAAGTCGAAGAAAAATAGTTTGATTGATCGATGAAATCCTTTGAATCATTCGATTTGAAGGATTTAATCGTTCGATCAAACGATTTTACTTAGACCGCAGGATACCCAAATTTGCTGAAAAAACTTTGATATTCAAAGTCGAAGTATTTTAATTCGATGGTGGAATTTTTATCTCCGAAATTCGACCCTTGATAAATCTGCCCCCTAAACGATTAAAAATCTACCCTATAGTCAAAGTTTTTATCCACTTCTTGATAAGATAACTTTCCAGACAGATTAAAACAAGAAATAGCATTTCACATAGTTAGGTAGTGTAAAGCACAATGTTTTAGGTGGACACAACTTCAAAATCTGTTGGACAAATGACATTTTGATTAACATAAGTTTATAATAAGGTCCAGTGGTTGTAGAAGAAAGTTTCTAACGCCGTTTGCAGAATCAGCCTGCAAAATGTTCAGCTATTTTATTATTGTTATAGTAGTGTTTTACCTTATATTTGATTTAAAAGGAGAAAGGCAAGGAAATGGGTTTCTTAGCCACATGTAATGTGATGCTAAAGTAGTACATTTATTAGACATCCAGTCACTCCAGCCTTTATACATTACATTTTTGGCTAACTAACTATATTAGAAACATTTTTTATTTTGCACAGCCTATCTATTTACACAGTTTTTATTTTTACATCGAACAATTCCTTTAAATTCAAGTCATGACAACCTTTCCTTCCAACACTTGTCCTAAACAGTTATTTTTAGTTACATGTTTTGTGCAGCACCATGCTGAGCTCTAGTATCAATCCTTCCAACACTTTCAATACTCTCCCACACAATACATTTTTAGAATACATATAGAAGAATAATTCTTTAAGGCATAATATTAAATGCATGGTCATACTGCTATGGGGCTGATCAACGTTCAAATTTATAAATTATACCACACTTTATTTTTTTTGCTCTAAAACTCACTAAAATTATGATTTTCAGAACTCTGCTAAAACCTTGAATGTAAAACTTTAGCATCTAAAAGCTTGTGAGTTCATGTGGAAGTCAATGAATGTTGTCCTATTATGATTTGTTTTTGCCATACAAACCACTAACTGATCTCTAGGGTCACACATCATAGCATCCTAATAGTAATTTGAGTTACAAACTGAAGGGTTGTGTTAAAAAAAATAAGATTGCCTGAAAATTATAGAAAAGCTGTGATATTTAGTTAATTACCTTATAAAACTTATATTCTACATTCCTCAGATTTTCTTCTATTAGCCAAAATATAATTGTAATAGTTTTTTAAGATTAAGGTACAGTATTTGAAAATGTTAACTTTTTGTTGATTTTTGACCCCAACATTTTCAAAACCCCCATTTGTATTTTTTCTAATAAATCATTATAATGTAATGATTTTGGAACAATATATTTTTAAACATATTCTTTTTTGACAAATGGGTGCATCACACCGCACACATCCATTTACATTTTTTTTTCAATTTGCTTAAAGTGAACCTGTCACCCAGACACAAAATTATTTATAATAAAAGTCATTTTTAAGTTAAACATGAAATTCAATTTCTACTTTTTATTAAAGCATTCATAGCTGTTGTAAGCTCATTTAGAAATCTCAGCTGTCAATCATATATTGTCTGCTCCTCCTCTATGCCTTAGGTATAAAGGCGGGCAGACAATTGCTTTCACTTTCCATTCAGCACTTCTTGGATGTCACTGCTCTCCCCACATTCCCCCGTTCTCTTCGCCATTTAATTGTGTAACCAGTGCATGGGGATGGACATCGGTCCCCAGTTCTGGTGCACAAACAAGATTCTGAGATGATGCAAGGCTTGCCTTAATAACAGTGTCTACAAAATGGCTCCTGTCTGTAATTATGAGTTCCCAGACTAAAATAAACAAGATATAATTTGTACAGTGTAATTAAAGTTCATTTTGCTTGACTAATGTGATAAAATAGGATTTGGAATGATTTTTTTTTGGGTGAAGGGTCCCCTTTAATGATCAAAGCTTTGGTTACTTTACTGAAAACAGGAGCAACCTTAAAAAGTTTTAATTGTTGCATCATAAATCTGATGCTGTTGCCTGCTCTCATTTTGCAAGCAGTTGAGTGTTCCAGTACAAGTTTGGAGCAGGAACCTACGGTAATCTATAAATTTAAATTAAATTGTAGGAAAGCAAATTAATAAATGGATTTACTAGTGCACATAAACTCATAGGGGCAAATTCACTAAAGGACGAAGCACCTAACGCTAGCGTTAATTCGCTAGCGTTAATTCACTAGCGTAGCGCATTATCGTTAATTCGCCGATTCACTAACGGACACTGGCGTAAATTCGCTAGTGTTACTTCGCACTCTTATGCCTGGCGAATTTGTGCAACGGACGTAACTACGCAAATTCACTGACGCGTGCAATTTTCTGAACGCTACCTTTTACGCCAGACTTCCTTCACCACCTCAGACCAGGCGAAGTAGAATAGAGTAGATAGGGATTGCTTCAAAAAAAGTTTAAAAATTTTCCAAAGTCCCAAAAAATGCTGGCGTTTTTTCTTTTTTTATGGGTGATAGGCTGAAAAAGATCGAAATTTTTTTTGGGGCTACCCTCCTTCCCCCCTACATTTTCCTAACCCATGGCACCTTAACTATACAGTGGGCACATGTGTAGAGCAAAATAAAAATTTTATTTGCTGTTTTGAAGGTTTCCCAGGCTTGTGTAGTGATGCTACATATACCTCCATTGTAACTTCAATTTGGCGCCGTATGCAAATTAAGCATCAATAGGGTAACTTCGATTTGCTTGGCGAATTAACGCTAGTGCAACTCCGCAACCTTACGCTTCCCCTGAGCGCAACTTCTGATTTTAGTGAATTTGTGTAGCGCTGGCGAAAATACGTCTGGCGAAGTGCGGCGAAGCGGACGCTGGTGCAACTACGAATCTTAGTGAATTTGCCCCATGGTTTGGTGATACAGAATAACTGTGATGTTGAAAAATTTAAATAGGAAATCATCCAGTGCACGTTACAGAATATAATTGTATAGCTGTACTTCCAAAACAAATTCTGTTATAGAAAATATTGAAACCAAATAAAATGAGTTAATACTTGTTGTCTGTAATTAGTCTCTATACTTAGGCCTATGACACATAAAATGTAGATTTTGGATATCTTGACTGTAATGTAACTAAAAGTTACCTGGCCCAACAGCAATATCATTTTAGCGCCCCCATAAACTTTGGTAGTAAGATACTTTTCATAAACATATGTTGAAATGGCTTATCATTCACTGCTCACTGGGCCCCTATTCCTCTTAGACCCCAGCAGCCACAGAGGATGCTTTCTCTATAGGGCTTTCCCAGACTGTTTTTGCCTCAAGACAAAACACCTGACATATACCACTGCCTCCTTTTAGTTATTCAATTGCCATTGCTTAAAAGTGCCAGCAGTGGTATCTGTCAGTCATTTTCTACCTATAAATGCTTTACAGCTTGTTTTCAGGACCCAGTATGTAGTGGGCAAAATTCCTAAAATACACCACATGTGTCATAGGCCTTAAACTTTAAAGTGTATATTAAGACAAAAGCAGGAATATTGTGTTAAACCAAGATTATCTTTCTCTTCATTTTGTGCCAAATCTTTTTTTTTTTAAACGTTATTGTTCATGTTTGTTTATCATAAGAGTAGCTGTAGCCAAATACATGGAGCCAATGCTGTGACTGTGTTGCAAATGTCAAACAAATAGCCATTTTGGCACCTTTCTTATTTATTTATTTTGTTTTTTATAAATATTTGCAAGTATGGCACTTTTTTCCCACTGAAGGAATTGTTTCCGTAACCTTAAGCACAACTGTTCTTAAAGCAATTGCAGATTCTAAAGAAGTTTGTTGGTCAGTACTACTGAATACAATGAATTGTGTAGAAGCTGAAGTTAAACTATGTATTATGAGGGGTCCTTGTACAATATCTGATCTTGTCTACTGTATAGCTGTTTTTGGGTTTGCTGTTTTTTTAAGATCACGGTACTATTTGTACAATTCTAAAACATAGTAAAACATCTTTTTGTATTGCATCTTTTTGTGTTCATTTTGAGGTAAATGTGTAATTTCCAATGAGAATAAACAATTATTCCCATTAGTCATAGGGGTCAGAAGTGATGAGAAAGGTGAGCTGCAGGTAGGGCAGTGTCTATGCTGGATGTTTCTATTCCACCTGGTTCCACCCCATGACAATCATGATGGAGGCAGCTTCTAATCCTCAGTTAGATGCATGTTAGTCTGCTTGAGGAGCCTAAGGAAATGTTGAATATTCAAGAATGAATAAATGCTAAATGATCAATTGTAACGTACATATAGGGGCCGATTCACCAATGGTCGAATATCGAGGGTTAATTAACCCTCGATATTCGACTCGGAATTGAAATCCTTCAAATTCGAATATCGAATTCGAAGGATTTAGTGCAGGAAATTTGATCGATCAAAGGATTATTCATTCGATCGAACGATTCGCAGGATTTTAATCCAACGATCGAATGAATATCCTTCGATCAAAAAAACTTAGGCAAGCCTATGGGGGCCTTCCCCATAGGCTAACATTGACTTCGGTAGCTTTTATCTGCCGAAATAGGGGGTCGAATTTTTTTTTAAAGAGACAGTACTTCGACTATCGAATGGTCGAATAGTCGAACGATTTTTAGTTCGAATCCTTCGATAGTCGTAGTCGAAGGTCGAAGTAGCCCATTCGATGGTCGAAGTAGCCCAAAAAACACTTCGAAATTCGAAGTTTCTTTAATTCGAATCATTCACTCGAATTTAGTGAATCGGCCCCATAATATCTCTCAGTTGATTGAACCTATTTTTAGGCAAACACTGATGTACTATCCATTAGAGCCAGTTTTGCGGGGAGAAGAAAAGTGCTTTATGAGGCCACATTATATTTGAAGATTTTTCTGGTTCAGTTTGTATTGATCCCCAACCAGTGGCTTGTAAGCAACATGCTGCTTAGCAACCACTTGGATGTTGCTCCCATTGGCCTCAATGCAATTGCTTATTTTTAATTTCCAGGCTTGGAGGCAAGTTTTGGCTGCATAAAAACCAGGTGTATTGCCAAACAGAACCTCCTGTGGGCAGCCAGTACAAATAGGGCTACCAAATGGCCAATCACAGCCCTAATTTGGCACCCCTGTTCTCAAACTCTTTTTATATCTGAAAGTAGCTCACAGGTAAAGGTTGGGGAGTGGGACCCCTGGTCTGAGGTATGAATTTGTTTGAATGTGTATCTAAAGCTCTACTGAAAACAAGGAACCTGATATTGTATGGATGAGTGCTTGCCTATGCAAAAGGTTCATATCTATGCAGATATCAAAATATATGTGCAAACAAACAGCTGTAAAATGATTTCCACTAATATAATAATAAAATGAAATGTATTTGATTGAAATAACCTGGTTATAATACAAGTACCAAGAATTTTAAATCACAGTAGTCTTCTCTGGGAAATGACCACTGTGTCAAACTCCCCTAACTACTGATATACTGCTCCTACTCATTTAAATGCAAAAGACTCTGCTGCTTGAAGAAGATTACTCAGAAACGCAGGTTAAAATCAGTGTTCCCTAGAGATCATTATCTACCAGCAGCATCTGTTATAGAATAAGGGTGGTTCTCAGCATGTATTGGCCTTTTAACCACCACAATTCCTCCTAAAGGCCAATGATGCATGCATACTGTGCTTCTAATAATTTGTCCAGATCAGAACAGTAATATCAATATATATACATTTAAAAATGAAGAAAATGGATTTCAAATATGTTTAAAAAAATCCTAGTTCACAGTAAAGAATCTGTATTTAAAAGTTATGCATGCACATAATCCACTTACAGAAAAATATAATAAACAGGAAATATTATAAAATGGTAAAGAATGTTTAGTTATTATACATGATAATAACAATAATACACAGAATTATTCCTCTGTAATTATCTGATATCTCTGACCAGAAATGTGGAGGATTGTTAGTTTTTAGTGGTTTTAGAGGATTTTCAAACCATGACTAAACTCACAAACTCTAAAACCACTATTGTCATGAAATGTATTTGAATCTAGAGCACAAAAGAAAAAAAGCTCTGAACAATGTACTAAAAAATACGAATATCTCGAAAACCTCTGAAAATTCTAGTTTTTCTGACAATCCCTTGCTAAAAAAAATCTGAAAATCTCAAAGTCCGACTTGATTTAATTGATTTAAAATTAATTGAAAGCAGATACAGTCACTTTAGCTTTTTCAAATTAATAGTTCATATGTGGACATCACGTTTATTGATCTGCTGTGTAGCTACTTTTCTTGGCGTTACTTCAGCCGATGTCTTTATGTTGCAATGCGTTCTGCAGTCTGTACTGTGTTGAAGAAAATCAATAAAAATTTCAAATTTTAAAAAAAAAATTAATTGAAAGCAGTCCAATCAGATCAGCACAGCTTCTATTGACTTGGCAAAGTTTTGCCTTAGAGGTCTTTACACTTAAAGGAGAAAGAAAGCTACCGAAGCAGCTTATTGCCAATAGATTAGCCACAATAGTGCAAGCTATAACCCTATATTTATTCTGCAGAATGCTTTACCATTTCTGAGTAAATAGCTCTAGCGGATCTCTGTTTGTTTAGTATAGCAGCTGCCATATTAGATTGGTGTGACATCACTTCCTGCCTGAGTCTCTCCCTGCTCACTCCTAGTTTTGGGCTCAGATTACTGCAGGTAGGAGGAGAGAGGAGCAAACTGAGCATGCTCAAGCCCATCCCTGGGGGGCTTAAGCTGAAAACAGGAAGTCTGATACAGAAGCCCATGAGTACACAATAGAAGGAAAGAAATGCTGTGTTTCTTTTGACAGAGGACTCAGAGCAGCATTACTTTGAGGGGTTACTGGTGTATTTATATAGACCTTTCTGATAAAGCTTACTTACTTTTAACCTTTCCTACTCCTTTAATAAGTCTCAAGGTGTTCAAGCTTTTTAGAAATATAGGAAAACCACAATTTTTTTGAGATTTGTGGGAAAAAACAATTTGTTAGTAAAGTGTTAATAAATGGGCGCCTTAATTTCATGTGGTTAATGAAACACACACACACACACACACACACACACACACACGTGTCCAACTGTACCTGCACTCTTACGCGATTGTTTTGATGTTGGGTGCTTGGTCAAAGAAGTATAATATATTATGCATATAGAAACCCAAAAATATGACACATTTTCATGAATGATGTTTTCGCTCCTACAAACCCCATGGTGGTCATTTATCAAATATGAAGTTAGTGGGTTTTTTACTTGATTTGAAAAAAAAAAATGCTGCAAAAACTCTGCTACCATATCTATTAGAGGCTGCACTCATTCCTAAAGCCTAGCTGCTTGCAAGGCGAGGAGTGGCTCGGGCAAGTGCTCCAATATTACAACCCTTACGTTTTGGCTGCATAAGTAAGGGTAGGACTACACAGACATCTTCGGAGCAATGCGACAAAACGCCGGCGTCAAATCGCATGCGACGGAAACTAGATAAGAGAGAAATGTCGGATGATTTCCACTGCATCCGATTTGATGGCGACATTTTGTCACAGCGCGTCGTATCGTGCCGAAAATGTCCATGTAGTCCTACCCTTACTGAAAAATTAGGGGTTGTAATTGAAGCAGAAATAATATTGGAGCACTTGCCCAAGCCACTCCTCGCCTTGCAGCGTCTGCATCCGACAGTCGCGTCGCATAAGATCAACGCTGCGACTGCATCCGACAATGCATTCACTTACCTTATTTCCGTCACATGCGATTTGATGCCAGCGTTTTGTCGCAGCGCGTTGGATCACAACTACTGGACCCAATTATTTATTGATATTGGAGAAAAACAACATTAAAATATACATTTTTCATACTTGCATAGAATAGTAATGTAAAGTAAAGTTTCTAGCACCACATTGTTTAATGCAAGACATTTTGCAACATCTGAGCCTGGATTAGCTTGGCTGAGATTTTTTTTTCAGCATTTAATAATGCTGTAGCATTTGTACACAAAAAAGTTTTAGAAAATTGGCTTTATAGAAAGTCTATCTAAAGAATTCTTATCAAAGAAACACATATTTTGAAATGTTTTCTTTTTTATAAGTGACTCTTAAAGCTCCTTTACTGTGTTATCACTGTTGACATTTAATACTGTTTCTGAGCAGCACTTATTGATTCCAAAATACAAGCTTTATTCTCTGATGTTGATCTTGCCAAACTGTTTCTTTTTTTATAACCTAAACTGAAGAAACAAGAGAAGAATATTTCAATAGAACTATTTCTCATTTGTAATAATCTTGCATCTTTAACAAAACCCACAAGGCCAATGTCTGACTTCAGAAACTAATAACTACCCAGGTTAAATCATAGATAAATATATCATTCTCATATAAAACTAAAAGAATATAGATACTGTATTAAATGCATCACAACAAAATACACCCCAACCCATAAAACCATCAAGTCCCAGGAAAGGAGGGACCCTCCACTGACCCAGAGGAGGAGTAAATAGATCAATAAAAAGCAATAAGATCCAATACTACAAGTGAAATTGAGACCTCACTGATATGAGTCACAATGTTATTTGTCTTATACACCAAAATGGAGGTGTTTCAGAAATACAATTATAAGGAGCACAGATTCACAAGTTAATGTATCCATGCAGCTGGAAAATGATAAACATAAAACACACTTCCGATAGTGTGTAAGGTTGGTTGAAAACATTCACCTAATATTCAATGCCCTAAGTGATATTGTTTTCACAAGTTCATATCTTTTACACAATTAAAAAAATAGTATGCATGCAATAGTTGGGAGATTATGTATATAGTGTGCATAGTTTGAAACCATATAATAATTTACAAAATATTGAAATAGCAGGTAGTGATGAAAAACATTGCTGAAAAATTCCACAAACTGAGAAAAAATTCAGGAAATTGGGAAAAATTCACAAAATGCATTTTAGTCAATGGGCATCAAATTTTTTTACGCATTTGACAATTTTTCTCTCACTCCAAATGAATCAATGTTGATGGGCGTTGTATTGTGGTGACTTTTTTGGGCTCAGCGACTTTGTTCTCTTGGCGAGTTATTTGTCTCAGCTAGTTTTTTTTTATCCAAATGCATTAAAGTTGATGGGTGTTTTTCTTATGGTGACTTTTTTGTTTCTGCAACAATTTTGACTTAGTGAAAATTTTGTCTTGACTTTTTTGTTGCGGCAAAAAAAAAATTCTCACTCCAAATGCATTAATCTTGATGGGCGTTTTTTTCTTGTGACTTTTTTGTTTCTGCAACAATTTTGACTTTGTGACAATTTTGTCTAACGACTTTTTTGTTGCGGCAAAAATTTTACAGCGAAATGCACGAATAGTGGTTAAACTGGAGTGCTGAAATGGTAATATCCAACATCCTTGTATTATTTGATCCCCCAGCAACAGTCATAATATTTTTCTCAAGAACCCCCCTCTAATCTATGTACCACAGCACTGTTTTGCTTTATTAAATGTTAAATCTTTGTGCCAAGCAATGTTTTTTTTATATTAGTGTAATAAAGCTGGCCATAGATGTACAGATTTTCAACAGATCCAATCCACATCGTGAGACCAAGATCTTCTGAGAACCATCGTACGAACGTTCGAACTGTCCATCAACTAAAACGACCAATTTACCAGGAAAACAAAGGGGAGCTGCCTGCTTGGCCCTGCAAACATCCATAGATTGTACTGGGACCGACAAAGATTTTTTAACCTGGCCGATCAATTTCCTGGCAGATGTCGGACGAAAAATCGTAAGATGTTCGATCGTTTGAATCCCACTAACCGCACGATAATTTGACGAATCGGTCGGGCTGCGCTGAAATCGGTCGTTTCGCAAAGAAGAATCGTCGCGTCTATGGGGGCCTTAACGCTAAACTGGGCTATCCAGACCACAGGGAGTTGAGTGTCCAGCTAGTGATATGAGCATGGGTTACATTGCGACTCACACATCAGGGTGTAGTGAAACTATATAGAAAAATAGGAATGATTGGAGGCCAGGAGGTTCTTATGGTGAAACAAAAAGGAGGATTTATTCGTCCACGACAATGACCACAGGTTTACACATAGATTTGAGGTATTAGCAGGTGTAAAATCAGGGGGAAGATTTATCAAGGGTCGAATTTCAAATTGAAAAAACTTTGAAATTCGACTATCGAATAGGTGTAGTACTATAGTCAAAGGTTTTTTCCTTTGCATTAAAATTGTTTGATCGCACAATGAAATCCTTATAATCGTTTGATTTGTACGATTTAATCATACAATCATACGATTTAATCGTATGATCGTACGATTTTACAAAAAACCTTCGACTTCTCAAAACGTAGCCAATGGCTCATATGGGTTATAGGAGGTTCCCCATAGGCTAAATAGCAATCAGCAGGTTTAAGGTGGCGGTGTCGAAGTTTTTTGAAGAGACGGTACTTCGATTTTCGAATGGTCGATTTTTGTGAGTTTTTTTCAATTCAAATCGAATTTTGGCCTATTCGATGGTCGAAGTACCCAAAAAATTACTTCGAAATTCAAAGTTTTTGAATTTAGAAAATTCACTTTGACCCTTAGTAAATGGGCCCCCAGATATTGGCAGAACAGGCAGATGACACAGCATAGAGAATGTGACTCCCATAAGGCATTGTAGTCAAAGAGTACATCAATTCCATCAGGCAGATATACCTCAAAGTGGTCTGGATCCCACCTAGTGGAATGGTCAGGGACAAGAAGTCTAAGGCTGATCCCTATCAACTGTGGTCCCTTCACTGAAGGCAATCAAGAAGCCTTTGGGAAGCTACTCCCTGCTACAGATCCTCAAAGGAACACACAACTGCTCTTGCTAGTTGAGCTCTCTATCTTACTCTCCTAGAGAGTCTATAACAGAACTTTCCTGTTCTAGCTAAACCTCGTTCACGGGGTTCCCTGGTCCCAGACTTAAACTCTAAAGGTACAGGTCCCTTTAGGGCGGTGGCTTTACTGGGCCTTGGTGTACCCAGGCTCAATGAGCACAACCAGTTGGTAAGGACACCAGCAGCCAAAGAGGAAGATCCACCCCTTTCCAAACACTATATGGAAGTGTGGCAGGAAGTGGTCATTACACCCTTTGACCAATAACACTGATGTAAATGCTTAAATGGATACATAGGCTTTTGCCTAGTAACTAAGTATAAGGAAAAAGGGTAGGGATTTAAAGCTATAGGAGCATAGTAAAATCCTATAGGCCCCTACATTAGGTATTAAAAGGCTATGCCAAACCGTATTTCATTGAACCCATTTGTTCAACAAACCAATAAAATAATATTGAAATGATGCTACTAAAGCACTATATTCATTGTTCAAGGGTGCTCCTGTCAAATTTGCAGAGGCATGCTCCCAATAGTTGAGCTCCAATATAAAATGTATGTCATCTACAAGGAATCGTTTTTTGTGTATATAAGGATCAGATTGTAAAACCTAATGATTAATATCCCTCACTTGTGGTCTATATTGATATGCAATGACAAGGCATCTTTTGTCATTCAAAATATAAATCTTCACATTTAATAATTTCCGATTCAATCTATAATCCTTAATTAATGAGATTTCTGAAGTCTTTGTAGATGAATATCAATAAAATGTGATTTGACAGATGTAACACCCTAAGATAACAGGTCTACCATGTGGGTTTGTCACTTATTTAGGTAGTCTGTGGAGATGGCAGTTAAAGGATATTTTGATATTTTTGATATTTCTTTTATATTAAAAGGAATATAAAGTTATCCCATTAATGTTAAAGGGCATGTAAAGGCAAAAATATAAAATCCCATTTTTACTTTCTTTAATGAAAAACAAATCTATCTCCAATATACTTTAATTAAAAGATGTCTACAGTTTTTATCATAAACCTGACTGTATGCAGTGCAGTTGATAGGAATTGTCAGATGGTCCCCAACTGCTGTGCAGGTAAACGATCATACTTTCAAATGGCAGGGGGAGCCCCCCACCTTACTTCCCAGAACTCGAGCAGCATTGTTGGATTCCCTGTAGAGATTTGTATCCAGAGACGCAGTGCAGTCTCTATATTATGATTATTAATCAGCCTTGCTGTATTGGCTTCTATGGCAGATATTATTTGACTTGTGCTGTTTTGATAATTTATGACGATAGAAAAATGTGGTGTTGGGGAGCACCAACCATCAGGTACAGTATATGGTGAGCAAAGCCAAATAGTAATAGTATACAAGAAAAGGGAAAAATTGAAAGAGCTGGCTCTCACTGTTGCACCATCCCATATATAACTTCCGAGATAGTTAGAAGTGTGAAAGTTAAAACATAACTTTTAATCTACAATTAAAATCGATGTCCAGACGAAAATATTAAAAGAACAGCTAGAAACAGGACGTTGATTGACTGGTATAGGAGGGTTGTCGCGATTGGGGTTAAGCGACCTTTTAATCCCAGCAGACTAGCTACTGGTAAATATTAGTTCTACCGCCAATTGTAAGTTCAAACTTAGTGCAGAACACTAAGCAACTTATTAACAAGGCACTACTCGAATGTTACTTCACAATGGGAGGTGTGCTATGAGGGTGAAGGGGTTGGAATCTGCTAATTAAACCGCGGGTTTGAACTTACAATTGGCGGTAGAACTTTTCTTGTATAATTTATGACGATCCCTAAGCTTAACCTCCCAACTGAAGCCCAGACCACACTGAGCATGTGCGAGTCTTGATATTGCAGAAATGTCTAACAAAGTTACAAGATGACAGCCCCCTGCGTCAACTTTGAAAGCATAAATCATTTGTCTTATTAGGCTGCTGGTGCAGTAAGTTCATGTTTATATTTAGTATACATAATACAGCATTTCTAACATAATTCTATTTTAGACTTTAGTTGCCCTTTAAGGATTCTGTTTCTTTTTCTCTAAAATTCTAATATACAGTTGAAAAATAAATCAAATATTCTCTTCTATAACTGATATAAATGCATTTGCCAACCTGGTTATTATTTTCTCTTTAAAATAAATTTGCTATATTTGTAATCAATGGCTCATATCATACTTAAGCAAGCCTTCTAATGATTAACCATTACGTTTTACCAGAAATGCAACAAACTAAATGGGGCCCATTTACCAACAATGAAATTTCATTTAATTTTCACGAATTTTGAAAAATTTGTGGTTTTCCTATATTTCTAAAAAGCTCTAAAAATTTTAGGATGCATGTGTAAAAACCATGAAAACCTCTTAAGCAAAACTTTGCCAAGTAAAAATTGTCAATGTCCTATAGAAGTCAATGGGAGCTACGCTGATCTGATTTAAATGTTTGGGTTTTTCTGTCTGTAGGAATTGTCTGAAAACCTCGAATTTTTAGAGGTTTTGAGGTATGAGTCATTTTTAGTGCATCGTTCAGCACTTTTTTCATGAGCACTTTTTATATTCAGATCTTTTAATAAATTCAATGACAATCGTGGTTTTACAGTTTGTGAGTTTAGTTGTGATTTCAAAAACCACTAAAATCTGACCTTTAATCTCAAAGTATGAATGTATATATATTATTGACAACAACATACAACACTTTGGGTGGCTTCCTCGAGATATATTACTAGTTATCCCACCCAATAATACCAAACTACTGATACTGCCCTGTCCTGGTTTAAATTGCTACATTAGTGTATCCATCAGTGGAGTATGATCTCCCTTACCTCCTTCTTTTCTAGACACCTTATTATTTTATTTTCTATGCTCCCTCCTAATTATTTTAATACATTGATATTATTATTATTATTCATACCCTGTCTTGTGTGGCAACATTAAAAAAATATATCTCTCCCCTCTCACCAAGATTTTTTAACTATCTCTTCTCAATAATAGCTAATGACTCCCATATGCCTGGTGACTTTGGGTTATATTTGATACTGCCCTCTCCTTCCTACCTCATACCTGTATCTATTAAATAAGGAATGCATCCCACTTTCACTTGCAGAATATAAAGAAATTCTAATTCATTTTCACATAATAGGGGTCATTCTTGACCCCTGGGGACACATGCAAAAGCACTATAGAGTGCAAGAGAGCTCCGTACAGAGGGCAGTGGCAACACAGCCCTGTCCTTACCGCCTCCCATCTTGACACCTACCCCCCCATATCTTGGGTGTCATTCAGAGGCACAAGCTACAGGGCAGGTAGGGGGTAGGAGAGAGGAAGACTACAAGCCTCCCCCGCCTGTCCCTATTGAATGGAGCACTGTCTAATGCAGAAATGCCTGAAACTGTCACCACTCCTTTAATAATAGATGAGGCTTCTGTACTCATACACTTTACCAACCTCTCTGCATGTTAACCCATAACTCCCTACACTGGCTTTTGCTAGAAATTACTGTCCAGATCAGCTGCAGAAGCATGGATACATTGCTACCTAAGAGGTCACGATGGGCTGTTATTAAAAGAGATACCTTTAAAACTAAACGTGGTAAGCAAAGTGGCTCTCAGGCAACAAACACAACATGAACAGCATAGGGTGGAAAAATACTCCAATCACCCACGAGCCATGTGAAATCAGAGCCTTCATTAAGCAATGGTGTTCCAGTAGCCAAGTCTAAGATTATGTCGTAATTTTTAGTTGTATTACTAATTTGAACTGTATACATTGCAAGCAGTTCATTCTGTCATTAAAAAAAGTTATTCTTGAACCAATAAGTTTTCATCTGTAATACTGGTGTGTAGGCAGCCATCTCAAATCATTGTACTTGGTCACTTGATTTCAGAAAGATCCAGCACTACACAATGTATCTGCTTTCAGATACGCTATTGTTTCTCCTACTCGTGACTAGATGGGGCATGGGAGCATTTTTCACAATGCAGGTATTAGGGAGTTATTTGTTTATTTTCCCATTGTTCTGTTGATGGACTGCTTGGGGGTGATTTCACTACAATTCGCAGTGCAGCAGTAAAGAGTGACTGAAGTTAATCAGAGCATAATTTACATGACTGAGGGCACCAGGGACAGTAACAACATGTCTAGCCCCATGTCAGATTTCACACATTTTGTAAAAACATGTTTTCCCAGACACAATCCCTTTAAAAACTCTGTTTAATATTATTATTATTATTAACATGTATTTATATAGCGCCAACATATTGCGTAGCACTGTAAAGTAAATGTGATTATACAACTACATCACATGAATTACATATATAGAATATATGGAGTAACAAACATCACAATCAATACAGGTACAAAAAGGTGAGGAAGGCCCTATGCATAGGCATACAGTCTAAAGGGAAGGGAGTAATACACAAGGTGTGGGAGTGGGCAAGATCGAATTAAGTGGGTGACAAATGTGGTACTGTATATGGTGTTGTGTTTGGTAGTTAAGCAAGTGAGGATAGGCTTCTCGAAAGAAGTGAGTTTTCAGAGATTTTTTGAAAGTAGAAAGGTTGGGAGAAAGTCGGACAGACCGTGGGAGAGCGTTCCAGAATATGCTCAGAAGTGACATTCAAGCAGATATCAGGCAACTGACAAAGAAACTCTCTATGGATATTAAAGACCTAGGGGCCGCACTGATTGCATAGTACAAGCACACAACATTTTAGCAAATTAACATAACGACCATGAAACTGCACATAAACTATTAGAACATAAAACAGCAGACCTAGAAGACAGCACCAGACAGTGTAAGATACCATATTCAAGTAGGGGACAGCAATACATCAGGGTAACTTCAAGATGGTATTCACGTGTGCTTTATCCACAGCAGGGTTTTCCACAAATCGAGGAAATTAATATTTTGATTTTACACAACATATACAGCAAACAATAAAAAAACTCTGTTAGCAATCTGTTTATAAAGGAAACTTGCTCTTGGCTTGTTCAACATTTAAGGTAAATCAAGTCAGGAAAATCACAGCTATTTAACTCATTCTCATTTTCTCCTCAAGATAGGCATAAGT
Organism: Xenopus petersii; assembly: GCA_038501925.1. Lineage (NCBI taxonomy): Eukaryota > Metazoa > Chordata > Amphibia > Anura > Pipidae > Xenopus > Xenopus petersii. The sequence goes on from CM076673.1 coordinate 169,271,734, forward strand.
GAAGTGAAGTCATTACTCTCTATACTGCTCTATATTACTACATAACAGTAATGCTCTGTATTTCTCTCTAAGGGCAGATTCCCTAAAGGGCGAAGTGACTAATGCTATCGCCAGCGGGACTTCATTTCAGAACTTCGCTGATTCGCTAACAGGCGCAGGCGTCGCTTCGCTAGCACTAGCGTTGCTTGCACTCTAATGCCAGGCAAATTTTCGATCTGGCGAACAGACGTAACTGAAAAAATTCACTAAGATGCGGATTTTACTGAACATTACCTCTTGTGCCAGACTTGCCTTCACCACCTCAGACCAGGAGAAGTGCAATGGAGTGGATAGGACTTCCTCAATTTTTTGTTGAAAAAAAATTCCCAAAAAACGCTGGAGACTATTCTTTTTTTCTGAGTGATAGCCTGCAAAAGACAGTGTCAATTTTTTCGGGGTATCCGGGTTCCCCCCAACATTTCCTAACATATGGCACATAAACTATACACTGGGCTCGTGTGTAGGGCATTATAACAACTCTATTTTCTTTTATTAAAGTTCCCTGGCCTTGTGTAAATTGTATTCAACTTTTACTTCCCATATTAAAATTAGCCAACGCTAGCGAAACTTCAATTTGCTTGCCGAAGTAAAGCTAGTGCAACTTCAGCAGCGTTCGGCAAAGTGGACGTAACTTTGCATTTTAGGGAATTGTCGAATTTACACCTGGTGAAGTATTGCAAAGTGGGCGAAGCGGTCGCTAGCAAATTTGCGCCGCTTAGGGAATTTGCCCCTAAGTGTTATCTTATGAAACATTATGTATAAAAATGAGTGACGACATTCGTCAGACATGAATTTGCTGCAATTTTTTTGTTTTACCGCAAGGGAATTCATTCGTGAAACTGCAGCGACAATTTGCTGGCAAAAAACCAGCTGCGTCAAAATTATTCAGACACCCATTGACTTTAATGCATTTACACCAAATAGTCGCACATATAAAAATATATCAAATCAGTCCAGCTTGCTACCGAATGTAAAGATTACAAGCAGACTTAAGTGGTACTATTGTCCAGTGACCACATACTATACATAATCATAAGTGATCATACCTTAACTAATATCTCAGACCTGACTGATTAATGAAAATTAATTTTGGGGCCAGAATGATAAAGCAAGTTCAGTTGGGAATTATCAAACCAGTCAACAAAATCTTGTACATTTCTCCAGCACAATAGGACTTTTGTCGAGGAGAATACCTATGAGTTGTACAGATCCATACCAAATACTGAAACAGGCCTTCTTCTACCTTTATTATTTCTATTGATGGCATGCTCATTAACCTTGATGATTCAGAATGCTGCCTTGATTTAATCTTTAAATCATTAAATCATTAAATCTTCCTTCTCAAGCCACATCAATACCGCTGTCAAAATCTTAGGCTTCTTCCTCGGCAGTATTGCTAGGATCAATTATTCTTCTGCTCTCGCTTTCCCCCCCCCATTTGTACTATTAATATATCCTAACAAATGTGCAATACACAAGTAGCAGTATATAAAAAAAAAAAATATATATATATATATATATACTGTATATATATGGCAACATCACCAAAGGAGCAGATCTTTCACTGATGTGCCCACCAATGGAAGGGCAATATCAGGCAATATATATATATATGGCAACATCACCAAAGGAGCAGATCTTTCACTGATGTGCCCACCAATGGAAGGGCAATATCAGGGTAATCCGAACATTCGGCCCTAGGGCTGACCGATTGGATTACAACGAGGAGCATTGGGCTCCAACCAGCCGGTTGGTGGAAAAATTAAACCTAATCGATATTGTGGCCTGATATCGATCAGGAAGACCCGTCGGAAGCCACCATACACGGGCAGATAAATTGATGAATTGGTCTAAAGGACCGCTATCGGCAGCTTTATCTGTCTGTGTATGACCACCTTTAGAGAGGAAAATGTATATTGTTCAGCAAAGATATGGACGTATAGTTCAAACTATAAAGGTGGCCATACATGGATAGATCCGCTCGTTTGGAGATGTCGCCAAATGAGCGGATCTCCCTCCGATATGCCCACCTCGAGGTGGGCAATATCGGGCAGATCCAATCTTGGGCCCTAGGGCCCAACACTCGGATCCTAGCATTCACAAACGGGCGGTCGGATCACGGGACCGCATCAACCAACAGATGCGCCCGCGATTCAACGGGATTTTTAATCCCATCCGACTTTCGGCCAGATCTCGATCGGGGAAGACCGTCGGGGGGGCCCCCATACACGGGCCAATAAGCTGCCGACTTGGTCTGTCGGCAGCTTTTATTGGCCCGTGTATGGCCACCTTTAGTCAGACTTAAAATCTCCTTAATTGAAACTCTGAAAAGGTTTCAGCACAATCTTGTTGAAGTTGTGAGGCAAACCATTTTTACAAATGTTATAAGATAGCAAAATTGGATGTAAACAATGGCCAAGGTGACACATTATACGGGAAGATGAAGCTGAAATTGCTATTCTAAAACAGCCCTTGACCCCTTAAAAGCATTCTGAAACACGACCAATACTTCAGAACTACAAAATCACAGCAAAGAGAAATGAATGAACTCCAGCCTTTTATTTTTCTGCTTGCCCAAAATGAATTGTAACATTTTGAGATTACAGAAATATTAAATTATAATTATTTATATTTTTGCAGCACTTCATTGTAGCACCAATATTGTGTATAGGAGTTCAGAGATCACTCAGACCAACAATTTGCAATACATTGATGCATACTGAATCATTATTTGCATATTTATGCTTATATTATTGAATATTTTGTTTTTGCAAAGTATTCTTTGCCTGTCCTAGATAAGCTTTATTTCCACCTGTCAGTATGGCTCTGTTCCACTAAAGATTAACTTTCATCCTAGTAAAGAGGTGTTCAAAACAATAATTTATGCTATTTTATCATTTGTAAATTATTTATTTAATTTTGATTTTTAATTGTACTTTTGTATATCTTGTATTTATCTTATAGTTAGTTACCTACTGTGTTTATGGCCATTGCCCCTAGTTAAAATTGAGATTGTGTTTAAAATAATTTACTATATAATTATCTTAGTTTGTCTATTGACAGGGATCATGCCACAGTAAGTGAAGATAAAATACATTCGCTACTAAGGTTCATAGTGGGGTCCCTCAGGGCTCGGTATTCGTTCCACTTTTATTTTACTTTTTTATTAATGACTTAGGGGAGGGTATTGTAAGTAATGTATCAGTGTTTGCACATTACACAAAATTTTCCAGCCCAATTAATTCCATCCAGGATGTGGCATCCTTGCAACACGATCTTGACAAACTGGCAATCTGGGCAGCTAAGTGGCAAATGAGATTCAATGTTGATAAATGTAAAGTCATGCACCTGGGATGTAAACATATCCAAGCCACTTGTACCTTTAATGGGACTGCACTAGGCAAATCCATTTTGGAAAAGGACCTTGGAGTCCTTGTAGATGATAAACTTGGCTGTAGCAAGCAATGCCAGTCAGTAGCTGTAAGGACAAATAAAGTCTTGAGCTGTATTAAAAGGGGTATAGAGTCACGGGAGGAGGGGGTCATTCTTCCACTCTATAGAGCATCGGTAAGGCCCCATCTAGAATATGCTGTACAGTTTTGGTCTCCATCACTCAAACAGGACATTATTGTATTAGAGAGGGTCCAGAGAAGGGCAACTAAGCTGGTAAAAGGTATTGAAAAACTTAGCTATGAGGAAAGACTGGCCAAATTGGGGATGTTCACACTGGAGAAAAGGCGCTTTAGGGGTGCTATGATAATTATGTATAAATATATAAGGGGATCATATCATAATCTCTCTAATGCTTTATTTACTAGTAGGTTTTTCCAGCTGACACAAGGTCACCCATTCTGATTAGAAGAAAAGAGGTTCCGTCTAAATATTCGGAAGGGTTTTTTTTTTCAGTGAGAGCTGTGAATATGTGGAATTCTCTCCCTGAATCAGTTGTACAGGCTGATACATTAGATAGCTTTAATCCAAGGGTTTGGATGGCTTTTTAGCAAGTGAAGGAATACAGGCTTATGGAAGATAGCTCATAGTACAAGTTAATCCAAGGACTAGTCTGATTTTGGAGTCAGGAAGGAATTCTTTCCCCCTCTGAGGCAAATTGGAAAGGCTTCAGACGGGGTTTTTTTGCCTCCCTCTGAATCAACTGGCAGTTAGGTTAACAAAAAAAAGTTTAAAGGTTAAACTTGATGGACATGTGTCTTTTTTCAACCAAACTTACTATGTTACTAAAAATATGCCTGATAATAGTAGGCAGCAATCCTGTTTAAGTAGTTTAAAGGGTTAAAAACTCAAAGATGTGGCAGAAAAATACAATGAGATTAATCTTCTCTTTAGAAAGCTGTCATTTGGCAGCTTAGAATTTCTGGTTCCAGAGGGTTAACAGCCATCCTTTTCCAATCTGTCACAATTACTGTACCACTGAAAAACATCCTGTCAAATTAGCTATGTTTCCAAGCTAACACTGAGGTGAATAAAATAATAAATTGTGCTTTCCTGTTAACCTCACAGTGCAATGATTGTATTGACGCAGATTCGTTTACTTAAATTGTGGGTCAGCGGCACAATTTTGATCATGCTCCCTTTGACTTCATATCAGGAAAGAAAAGGCTAATTGGATAGCAGAAGTCCTAAAATAGTATTTCTAGTATTACAGTTAATGACTTTCATTCTTGGAAAACCCCAAAACATACCTACCATAATTTATAGGAACAGTTTAGTGTAAAAATGAAAACTGGGTAAATAGATAGTATGTGCAAAATAAAAATGATAATATAGTTATTTAGACAAAAATGTAATCCATAAAGACTGGATGTCTAACATAATAGCCAGAACACTACTTCCTGGTTTTCAGCTCTCTAACTCTGAGTTAATCAGTGACTTGAAGGGGGGCCACATAGGACATAACTGTTCACTGAGTTTGCAATTAATCCTCAACATTCAGCTCAGTTTCAAAAGCAACATTTATGACCCATGTGGCCCCCCTCAAGTCACTGATTATTATGTTAGACATCCAACACTCCTTCCTTTATACATTACATACATTTTTGCCTAACTATATTAGAAACATTTTTTTTTATTTTGCACAGCCTATCTATTTACTCAGTTTTTATTTGTTATACTGAACAATTCCTTTAAAAGATTCCGAAAGAGTCTGAAAGCCAATATTGGAAGCTTGTGATCTTTGGGCCCATAGGTGGCACAGAACTGCAGTGGAAATCAGTGCAAATCCCAAATCTATTTTCTGTGAACACAGTTTGTTGCTGTATCCACAAATGCAAGAAACAGCTCTATTATATAAATCTGATCCAGAAACACTTTCACCTTCCCTGGACCTAAGTTCAATGAATAAATGGAAAACACAGCCTCCTGGCTAAAGCGAAGACGGACCCTCTGGCTTGTTATCAGTGCACAGTTCAAAAGCCAGCGGTATCCGTGATGGTATGGGGCTGCATTAGTGCACATGGCATGGGGAGCTACACATCTAGGAAGGCACCATTGATGCTGATCCAGATATACACGTTAGCTTTTCAGCTCTCTAACTCTGAGTTAGTCAGCGACTTGAAGGGGGACCACATGAGACATAACTGTTCAGTGAGTTTGCAATTGATCCTAAGCATTTAGCTCAGATTTAAAAGCAACCGTTATGTCCCATGCCCCCCCCCTCAAATCACTGATTGTTTACTGCCTGGTAACCAATCAGTGGAGACCAAGAGAGCTGCAAGGTTGGAAGCAAAATACAGAACTTTGGTATGTGATCTAACATGTATGGTTTTTGGTTTGTTTGTATGCACCATGAATTGTAGGATCCCATGGGGCGGCCCTTATTTCTTAAAATGACACTTTTGTATTTAGGATTAACCAATGGCATATACTACTAAAAAAGTATATTATGAAAATGGGTTATTTACATGAAGCAGGGTTTACATACTATAGGAGCTGTTTTATGCAATATGTTTTTGTAGAGACCTACATTGTTTGGGGTATAGTTGTTTTTTAAGACCCAGGCCACTTTGACTTTTCCACAAAACTTGGAACCTAATCTGACACAGGCTTGAAAGTTTAACTTGGTTCTTGCTCCAAAAATAGTGTTACTCCCTCGATTCCATAGGGTTTTTGAGTATTGGGTTATAGCTAATGTATGCTTACAAAGTGCATAGCTCTTTGTATCATCCAGGCATTCTTACTGTGAATATCACTTATATTATATTGTTGATATTAAGGTTTTCTTTAAAGCTATGCAAGTATGGTTAGGTTGAAGGGTGCTTGACTCTGATCATTTCTGCTCTTGTAAATGTAAATCATGGACTGGCTTATCATTTATCAACACTGGGCAAATTTGCCATTCGGCAGTAACCCATAGCAACCAATAAGTGATTGGCTTTTTCCAACCAACTGCAGGTAGAACAATGAATACAATGATTTGACTGGTTGCCATGGATTACAGCCCATAAGCAAATTTGCCCAGAGATGATAAATTACCCCCTATTCCCTTAATATATTCATAATGGGTTGAGTGCAGAGGACCTCTTGTATTTGTCTGTATGAATGTTGTGGTCACACTCATTTTACCCCCACTTAATGGTTTAAAAAATTAGTGGTGAGCACAACTTTCCATTTTTGCTATTTATGCAACAAACAAATTAACAAAAAAAGTATATTTTATTAACTATTGTTTTAAAGTAAAAGACCTATATCTAACTGTTGCAGTTTAATTATTTCAAAGATCTTGCTGTTAAATAACAAATGGTGGTGGAGCTATATGGCTCAAAGCAAGTTTGTCAGAAGCTGTATTACTTTGCAGTTAGATTTCAATTTGAAACAGATGGGGTTTGATTAGTTGCACCTGAACAGGTAGTTTATATAGAACTCCTGGGACCCTGGTAGAGCTTGCTCTTTTGGATAGTATGGAGTTCAAAACACAGGAGTTTGAAACAAAAGGATTTTAAAAACAAGTTTGTTATAAACTATTCCTGCTTCTTTGTAACTATATTCTATAACTGGAAAATGAGTGACACCAAGACTGAAGATTGATGAAACAAGAGTTCCAAAGTTCTTACCTCTATTTTGGATGTGAGCAAATTGCCACTTTAGAGACTAGCGTTAGAACCCCAGAGCAACTTTAATTTCAAGCAATGCCTGGTGATGACAGGCTATTTTGATCTTGAGTTAGTTAGTATAGCTATTGGCTATGTACAGTTAATAGCATAGCTGGTTGTATAGGTCAGTATAAGTATATGTAGATGTGTATATACTGTATGTGCACTGGGTAGGTATGGGCAAATTTTTTCGCCTTGTTTCATCTCAAAAATGATGCCCATAGACTTGTATGGCGTTGTGCGTCAAAAAAAAACAAAAACGTGCATCAAAACAATTTCACCGCGACAACATTTTTTTGACGGCCATAGACTTTAATGGGCGTTGGCGACATTTTGGCGGCGGCAAATTTTTGGTGAAATGGGTCAAATTCGCCCATCCCTAGCACTGGGGTTTACTTGGAAGTTGATGGGCTTTGGACTTTGTTTCAACCCAACTTAACTATGTAACTATGTAATGTATGGCCTTCAGCAGTGATGTGTGGTGCATTTGATCTGTTACTATACACATTGTGCCCCTTAGTACAGCATACTAAGGGGCACAATGTGATTCCCTTATTTCTTCAACACTCACTTATTATCCATAATATATGAATCCTTGTAACTTTTTTAGAACCAATATAGATTCATCTTTATTTGTTAATACAACATACAGTTTTAGGCAGCTTTTCAGCACTATTTCTGACCCCACAATGTCCCTTTCGTACAACATTGCAAAATGATCACAATGGCACTTACTATTCACGGTGAGACCTTAATAGTTCTTTGTAGTCATAACACTAATTTCCTTTTATGATTCACAGCCTTGGATACCTACACGTGGAGAAGCACAAACATTCAGAATACCAGCCTAAATTATTATAACTATTATAATGTGAATTCAGAATCATGTTTTGTATCCCATGTGCCACTTGCCTGAAGCATGGTACTGAATACACAAAAAAAACATTTAAGAAGTGTATCTGCCTGTGTGTACTCCTGCCTCTCTATGTACCTAGATAATGCTACTATCCCTGTGGAAACAGGAGTATTGCAGAACACAGCCTTTTGCCTCATGATTGACTTTATCTTGCTTTTGATCAGTATTATATTGGTTCTAGCTGCTACAGACTCATATCGTTTGCTACAGCTATGTGCCTTATCTACTCATAGATCCTTTTCAAGGGACTCACTATCTTAGCTCGACAGTGAAATTCCGAAGAATCAAAAATAGCTTAGACCACCGAGCATTACTATTTGAAGATGTATTGTCTATTTATGATATTACTACTGGACTAAAACTACATTAGCTCAAGTGATCATTTTAAAGGAATTGTTCAATATAAAAATAAAAACTAGGTAAATAGATAGGCTGTGCAAAATAAAAAAATGTTTCTAGTATAGTTATTTAGCCAAAAATGTAATGTATAAAGGCTTGAGTGTCTAACATGATAGCCAGAACACTACTTCCTGCTTTGCAGCTCTCTTGGTTTCCACTGATTGGTTACCAGGCAGTAACCAATAGAGGCTTTTGAATCTGAGCTGCATGCTGAGGATCAATTGCAAACTCACTGAACAGTTATGTCTCATGTGGCCCACACTTCAAGTCGCTGACTAACTCAGAGTTAGAGAGCTGAAAAATAGGAAGTAGTGTTCTCTTTCGGGGGTTCTCTTTCGGGGGTTCGGCCGAATCCAAAAAAGTGGATTCGGTGCATCCCTACTTTAAAGGTCAATGCAACCAATTATTTTCAAACTCTCTATTGAATCAAATGTGCTTTGCAAACAATCATTATATGGAAATGAATTGATGCAGAGCAGAACTGGCAGATAACGGCACTACGGAATAGCATCTACTGTATAAATGTCAAAAAGTATTTTTTTTTTGTAACCTAAAGTGTAATTTTTGCTTTTTTAAAAATTATTTAACTATTTTATAGTATGTAACATATTATTACCTATCTTTACTGTTAACTTACCTTCTTAAAATACATAATTTTGTGTTTAAGAAATTATAGTCGAAAGATGTAATCATCTCTGTATGATTCTCCTGAAAAAGAAGAAATGTCCTTGTCTACACAATTGGGGCTTTCTGCTATGCCTGTGTTAATGATTCTCTATATCAAAATAAAGCAGGCAAGGAATAATTAAGTATGTAGCACATTAGGCACATATTATAATGCATTTTATAAAGAAAGAAGTACAACTAAAAGACAAACAGAAAAGTAAGGAACATTTCACACAAAAACATTTAGGGGCCCATTTACTAACAATCCAGTTGTGATTTTTCCACAAATTATGAAAAAATGTGTGGTTTTCTGATCTTTCTAAAAAGCTCTAACAATTCGAGATTTATCAAGTGAAAAAAACACGAAAATCATCATTGCCAAAGTAAAAGTTGTCGAGGTGCTGTAGAAGTCAATGAGAGGAGTGTTGATTCTATTGGATTATTTTTAAACCAATCAGATGTTAGAGGTGTTCAGATTATTTTTGCTACAAATTCTGAAATTTTTTAAATGTTTTCGAGGTATTTGTATGTAATACAGATTTTATTTTACAGATTTTATTAAAACACCACTCATGCTAAAATGTCCTTTCCTATAAAAACAAAGCACAGTAATCGGAGGGACCCCTCAGGTTAATACACATATCATATGGTCAGTGCAAAAGGCATGAGAAAATTATCAAATCCTTGTTTAAATAGTTGCAACTGGTATTGTGAATTTATTAGTTGGTATTGGGTTTCAGATTGCTTTTAAGCATAATACACCTTTAAGGAAGAGTTCTCAGGAGTAGTGCCAAAACTGGCATTATAGTTATATGTGTAGCATATGTCATTGACTGTTAGATCCAATATATCTTATAGGGGGTTCCTTTTGCCTAGAATATGTATTAGAGCTCACTCTATTAAAATCACCAAAAAATCCTGTCTCCTTACATGCAGGATTTGTGCAAAAAGCAGTTATTTTGTTTGTACTGGAATCAGATCTTCAGATCATTAAATGAGCTCTAATTAATCTGCTAGGAAAGGAAGCCACCCATGTAAGATATATTGGATCTAATGGTCAATGACTATCTGACACCCAACTGCTGCATGAATACAGAATGAAGAGATATGCTGAAGCTTATATAAAGGTTCATTTTAGCGATCGTTCCCCATTCAGGAGAAGTATCCATCATGGTATATCCATGCAGGGCCGCCATTAGAAATCACGGGGCCTCGTACAACAGAATGTTCAGGGCCCCCTGTATCCCACCCACTCCACACTACAGTTAAAAGACCACATAGACATCAGTGCTAAAAAAGGTAACCCCCCCATACACACAAGTTATAAAAAGTTATTGATGGCCAGGCCCCCTTATAAATTAAAAAAAAGGGTTGCCAGGGCCCCCCCATAAATTTTTTTTTAAAAAAAATGGTGGTCAGGGCCCCCCTACAAGTAAAAAAAAAAATGGTGATCAGGGCCCCCCTACAAGTTAAAAAAAGAATTGGTGATCAGGGCTCCCCTACAAGTTAAAAAAAAGAATTGGTGATCAGGGCCCCTTATAAGTTAAAAAAAATAATTGGTGATCAGGGCCCCCCTATTAGTTATAAAAAAAATTGGCGCCAGGACCTCCCATAAAAGTTTTTAAAAAAAAAAACAAAAAAAAAACATTGGTGATTAGAGGCCCTGCTGCAAGTAAAGAAAAATTGATTGCATGCCCCCCCCCCCCACAAGTTATAAAAAGCCATTGGTAAAAAGGGGCCCCCTGCAAGTAAAAAAAAAATGGCCAGATCCCCCCAAATTTTTAAAAAAATTGCTTGCTAGGAAGCTTTTCTCCTATGAAGATTTTATGTACCCTCGTAGTCCTTTAAGAATAAGTCCAAGTAAAGCTGTACAGGGATCGGATAAGGGGATCCAATACCAATGCAGATTTACTGGGACTTATTCTTAAAGGACCAATGAGGTTACAGTGTCCACTGTGTATGTGTACCCGCTTTTAAAACGAGAAGAGAGGAAGTAGTTGTTGCCATGGATACCCATTTGTTTACAGAATTCCTGTGCTCCACCCGGTGTTCCACATAGCACAATAGCCTTTTCTTAAGGTAGATGTGAAGATTGACAGTAAAGGAGGATTCCTTCAAGATGTATTTCTTGAATATATAATTTAAAATATATGCCTGATCCTTATCCTGAGATATGTGCCAATACAACTGCTCCAGGTAATAATCACATTTATTCAGTGTATTCTGATTTAGATCAAAGCTGCTCATCATTGAGTCAATTGAATGCTACTTTAATTTGTAGGTTTTATTATTATATATATTATTATTATTATATATATATATATATATATATATATATATATATATATATATATATATATATATATATTAATAAAATACAAGTGTAAATTGTATTCAATATTGTTTATTCAGTATCATAAGTCTCCCAGTGTCTCACAAAAAACAAATCATAGTATATTGCACCAACACCAGAGATTTCAAAGAGCCATTCAGGCCAATTATGGACTAATAAACGTGAAAATCATACATACATGGGTTAACCCATATATCCGAAAAACACAAATCACCCCACTGTCCCTTTGTTTTTATCCTTCTGATCCAAGCAGAGGTCTGACTGCAGTCAGTATTCAAAATTTCACAATATCAGGAAGGATAGAAAAGAACCCCCACTTGATCAGTTAGACTAAGCCAGTCACAAAGTAATTTTAACACACTTACAGATGCAGCCACTTTGGTTTGTCTGTTTGACACAGAATAACTAAACACAGATATCCCATTTATCTCATTTAACACAGAAAACTGCGTCACAACATCCCATCTAATTACAGCATTCACCATTGTGAACAATGGAGCTTTGGTATGCTAATGAAAAGGTTAAATGCATTAAATGAGTTAAGATGACTTAAGATAACACAGTTTCTTCAATTACCCCTGAGTCATGACGCATTTAACTCACAAAACCAAGTGGCTTCATCTGTATTAAATGTCAGTTAAGTTATAAGCACTTAGATAAACACCACTAAATTGTGGATAAGGTTGAATATATCACTTAGTAATAAGTTATAAAGTGCTGTGCAATTGCTGATATTGTTAACCCATATATCCATCAATATTTTAAAAACTCCGGAACTGGAATATGTTTTATCTAATATTCATATTCCATTCCTCTTTCAAATCTAATAAAGCCAAAGCAACAAGACAGCTGTGAAACAATGGAATGGTTGAAAAACAAAGAAAAAAACTGAAAAAATATTGTGAAATGTCTTAAACTAGCACATTTAAATTACACTTAGGGGCACATTTACTTTGCTCGAGTGAAGGATTAGAATGAAAAATACTTTGAATTTCGAAGTTTTTTTGGCTACTTCGACCATCGAATTGGCTACTTCGACCTTCAACTACGACTTCCAGTTAAACGATTCGAACTAAAAATCGTTCGACTATTCGACCATTCAATAGTTGAAGTACTGTCTCTTTAAAAAAAACTTTGCCTAGCTACTTCGCAGCTAAAACCTACCGAGCACCAATGTTAGCCTATGGGGACCTTCCCCATAGGCTTTCTAAGTAATTTCTGATCGAAGGAAAATCGTTTTTTGAATCGAAAATCGAATCGTTCGATCAGCTATTTTGATTTTCTTTGGAACCTTGTCTTGATCTTATCCTCAATACAATCCCCCAAAGGAACTATATACGTAGAGGAAGTGAGAAAATGATAGTCTTCCATTGTGTTCCATCAAGCTGGATGGATGCAAACCTTGTTTTCTTAGTATCTCAGTTAATGGTTTAAAATGTTTTCTCCTTTTTAACAAAGTTCTAGAAATATCTACAGCTGGATGTTTTTTCCAAAGTTTGCTCATGGTCCTGACTTTTCTCATGATTTCCTCTTTGAGAGAGAAACTGTGTAAGTAGCATAACATGGCTCCATGAGAATCAACTTTGACTTTTGCACTATTTTGTCTCTTTGTTTAATCTCATGTGCTCCTCTACCCCTAATATTGTTGTAGTTCCTCTACTTGCAATCTCTGGGGTATATTTATCAAAGAGCGAAGTTAAATATCTCAACACTCCACTACAGTGAAATTCCGCTACCCCCCATTCATTTCTACAGGATTTTGAAAGGCATATTTATCAAAGGGTGAACTTTTCACTTTCACCCATTGTAAATGAATGGAGAGCAGCGGAATTTCACTCTAGTGGACTGTGGAGATCTCTAACTTGACTCTTTAATAAATAAACCCCCTCTGAGTTTGTGTAAACTGCCTTTTAGTTTTAATACCTTTGATTTTTTTCTGGGTCATCAGTTCTTGACACAATTGAAAACACATCCTTCTTATATGTCTTGCAGATCATCTTTTCTGGGATCTGTCATCTCGTACATACGTTATGCAGTTTTTAGTGATGTAAATATCTTTGTTTCCTCCTCATCTACACTTTCTCATTATTGCAATCCAGTATCATTGCAATATTAGATCCTTTATGATCAGCTTTTTGGTAGAAATTATCTTTCTATAGGTATAGTAGAGTAATAGAAAACAAACAGACCTAACAGTCATGACATGTATGCTGCTAATTATGTGTATTTGTATTCAAAATAATAGCAATGTGCAGTTCAATTAGTGAAGTCCTTCATTCTGTGAAAAAACACATGTCAATTAAGGCAGCAAATGTTGTGCATACTGGTTATAGTGCATTTCTCTCTAAAATCAGTCGTTCCAGACATTGTACAGAAGAAAAGCGTACTTTGATTAAAAAGTTGATTGGAGAGGGGAAACATATAAATATGTGCAGAAAATGAAAGGCTGTTCAGCTAAAATAATCTCAAATGCTTTAAAATGGCTGCCAAACCTGAAAGATGTGAATGAAACCTACCATTTTATGTGGAAACCTACCATTGGAATGGATAGAGGAATAGCCAAAATGGCAAAAGCCAATAATCCGCTACAGGAAGATAAAAGAAGGTCTAAAGTTACCTGTGATACTGTTACAATTAAAAGATGCCTATGTTAAGCCAAGCTATTGGCAAGCATCATGATATGGGAATGTTTCTCATGCTATGGTGTTGGGCCTATTTATCACATACCAGGGATTATGGATCAATTTCAATATATCAAAATACTTGAAGAGATCATGTTGCTATATGCTGAGGGGAAATTACCTTGAATTGGGTGTTTCAACAAGACAACGACCCCAAACACACCAGTAAACATCTTGGTTCCAGACCAACAATATTGACATTATGAAGTGGCCAGCCCAAACCCCGGACCTTAATCCAATAGAAAACTTGTGGGTGACAAAAAAAAATCTGTTTCTGAGGTAAAAGCAAGAAATGTAGAAGAACTGTGGAATATAAAAGGTGCCAGAAATTGTCGACTCCATGCGACACAAATATGTTGCAGTTCTCAGAAACACTGCTTATAAAACTAAATATCAGTGATTCAGTGAAGAAAAACAAAATCTTGAAACATTTTTTTCAGTTTATACAGTGAATGTTTGAGTTTTTGCAGATATTGCTATTTTAAAAAGCCTAATATTCTCTTTTCCTCACTTTCTGTAAAGGAATAACACCAATTTTCTTCATGTTTTGATTTGGAATAGAATGTGCAGTGTTCCCAGTGCAGGAAATAAATGCTATTATAAGGATTTCGAGCTTTAGTCACTTTTGTAAAAAAATGTTATTATTCTGAACACAACTGTAGCTATCAGGCCTGCAAATAAGCACTAATGACAGCTTTGTTTGTCCACCTTTTTGTAATGTATAGGTTCTTAATTTTGATTGCTATTTTCCATCGCCTATGAACTGTAAATCCTTTGAATATGTTTTTTTGAATATATCAATCTAAACTAAAACCTGTATGTTATTACATCCCTTTATTAGATGACCAGTGCACAGATAATCCACAAAGGGTGGAGTGGAACAGGCAAAAAATATTTTCAGGACAAGCACTGGTTATTTAACTTATGTTGAGCAAGGGGGTATACTGCCCATTTAATAATATGCCAATCAGAATCCAAATCACAAATTCAGAAAGAAATTATTTGGTGAGCCAAATACAAACATGCTTGTCTGAAATTATCCAGCCACACTGTTCTGAACAGGAGAGGAAATACACGCACCTTTTAGTGTAATCATATAGCTGAATCATTTCACACTGAATTACCTTTATGGCTGCCACATTAAGTGGCTTAGTACACACTTCACCTTAAATAAGATGTACAAAACCACCTAATTTTACACATCATAAAATGAAATGAACTGTGAAACATGCATCCCTTTTAGCAGTGTTGCAATAAATGACACAATAAAATACACAATAATAAAGCATTGGTAACACTGTTAAATGAACCATATTTACAGCTCATTTGTAGACAAAATATGCAGAATGATATTGTAAAATTCAAACTATTTGTTTACAAACAGAATTATTATTTTTATTATTATATATATTATTATTATTTTTATCAAACATACAAATTGATACCGGTCCATAAACTATAAAATAAAAATAGCAAAATTAAGACACTACATTTGTGTACAATCTAATCCTATATAAATTGATAGAATTACTTTTTATAATGGATGTCAAACTGACCCACATAATAAGTTAACAATTATACACGATAAACATCATGATACCAAACAGACTGGTATGTTCTAGAAGTCAGGTCAGTGATCTGAATTGATATTGTGTCTGTGAATAAAATTGCAGCCAGTTAACTGGGCTCATATCCATCTGTACAAAATATAGAGGTACAAAATATAAGTGAGTCTGATCCAACAAAAGATATCAGGTGACATGAGTACAGAAAACTGGTGTCACAATAAGGCCACCAAGGAAAGATGGTTATTTAAAGGACCAGTAACATCAAAAAAAAATATTCAAAAATTCGTTAGAGCACAACGAAAAATAAACATCAAGACAAATGAAATTTTTAAATAGCAAAGCTTTTATTAAGAAATAACTTACAGAATGTCCACTTCCTTTCCTTTTCAGAAACGGCGAATAGGCGACCATCCAGTGTGTAGTGATTGATTTCTCCTGCCTGGCTATTCACTGACAGACGTCGGCTTCATCCTCCTATCAACTAACAGCAGCGTGTCCTCTTGCTTCCCTTCCACTGGCCTGACTGTGTAGACTCTGCATTCCAATAGCGCACATATCCTACACATGGAAGACACAGACCGGCTTATGCCGTTTGTGTCTCAATCGCACTCTGTTCAGCAATTTAGTCGGATCAAGTGTTTGTATCCAGATGGTGTGTACTGAGTCAGGCGTCTCTCGTCCAGCCAGCTCGCCTCCCCCAAACCCAGGCATGCACATTGTGCTTTTTGCTTTGCCATTACTTTGCTACAGGCAGAAATACATATGAAATACATTCCCCCTGCACAGTGAAAAGCTGAACAGAGTGCAATTGAGACACAAACAGCATAAGCCGGTCTGTGTCTTCCATGTGTAGGATATGTGCGCTATTGGAATGCAGAGGAATGCCGAGACTGGATTGTGCATGCTGAGAGGGAGGTGAGCGGTGGAGGGAAGCACAGTGAAAAGCTGCGAGGCAGTATAAGGAAGCAAGTGTGCGTCGGGAGACTACACAGTCAGGCCAGTGGAAGGGAAGCAAGAGGACACGCTGCTGTTAGTTGATAGGAGGATGAAGCCGACGTCTGTCAGTGAATAGCCAGGCAGGAGAAATCAATCACTACACACTGGATGGTCGCCTATTCACCGTTTCTGAAAAGGAAAGGAAGTGGACATTCTGTAAGTTATTTCTTAATAAAAGCTTTGCTATTTAAAAATTTCATTTGTCTTGATGTTTATTTTTCGTTGTGCTCTAACGAATTTTTAAATATTTTTTTTTGATGTTACTGGTCCTTTAAGTATCTCCAATAGTTTAGATCTTAAGGTGGCCATAGATGTAACAATTATGATCTTTTCATGGAAAAGATCTTTCCAAGAAAGATTGTTCATTTCAATACATACGTATAGAGCTGAATCGTCAGATATACAGGTAGAAACAATATAATTTTACCTGTATCTGGCAATTTGGCACTAACAATAGAATTGTACACGTATCTGATGATTCGGCACTAATGGCTGATGTTTGGGTGCCTTTAAAGGCACCCGATCAAAATTTTCCGACCAGCCCGTTCAACGAGCCGACCGATACTCAAGTCTTTTGCTGATATTGGTCGGCTCCTTTCCCACCATACATGCACCGAATATCGTACGAAAATTAATTTGTACGATATTATCTGTGCATCTATGGCCACCTTAAGATCTGTAGAACCTAAAGTTAAAGTAATTATTAGGAAAAGTGTGGATAGAATCAGATAAAAATTGTGTTCCACATGAGGGTTTTATGGGCTTGACATATTTTGCTGCATGTCCTCCAGTCACATACTGTATTAAAACTTCCTCCTTACCTTGTCTGTTGCCAGATGTCCATCATCTATTCATTAAAACATCAAAGAAAGTTATAGCTTGCTATATTAAATGTCTACAAATGATCTCCTCGTATTGCCTCCTACCTCCACATCCTTGTCATATAACTCTATCCCTTTCACAACCCTGTAAGACATTACCTTTGCTCAGCTGCAGTAACCTATAGCAAGTAGCATTTACTTGTTGGCTGTTCAAAAGCAAATATCTTATTGGTTGCTATGGATTACTGCACCTGGGCAAACCAAGGTTTTTTTTATAACATATGGGTTCAGACCTTGTTTGGATTTGAAATGCCATGAAATTAATGCTACAGTTCTAAAATCTAAATAAATAAAATCTGATCAAACAAGTCTTTTTGGTCTAGAATAGAATATTTCTTATATTGGAATTATCAATTTATGTTATTTAGGAAATTCACTTTTTAAGCATGAAGTTTAGAAAGGCAAAGATCTTTGAAGCAGAACAGAAAACAACTGTAAAGGATTCAGAATTTCCTATTGAGACAACAAAGGAATTTTAACAAGGCAAAATGATGGTGGATACAGGCATAATAGTTATTCAAGCAGAAACATGCTAGAAACACTGGTGTGAAAAGGTGTAATGTAGAGAGATGGATAGTTTCTATAATATTTCTATTTCTGAAATAGAAGTAGAAAGAGAAATGAAAGAATTTTGAAATGTCCTTTCCCAGCACTTAAAATGCAGTTTTCTGACTCTCATATGGCCAGCTGCTATCTTTGATTATGCACTCATACAATAAAATCAAACTCTAGCAAGATGGCTTTCTTAAATCTACACAATTCTTACCAGTATCAACTTTTCTTAGCATAGTCAATGCAGCACAGGCAAAATGTACCAAAGTTTTAAACACAAGGATACGCTTAACAACTATGTGTTAATACATGTGTCATGGATGCCATATGTTTAATATATTGGTCTCTTTACTAAGGTTCTTAAAAAATTTCCATTATCGCTGAGAATATACATGTGAGAAAATTAAAGCTGCTCGCATGTTTACTAAGTACAATGAGACAAATTTGTCTTGTAATAAGTGGTGTTAATTACACAAGAGTAGCAGTTCGTTCCAGCATTATTTCTGCTGAATTGCAAGTTGTTTGTCGATCATTTAGTTTAATTGCATAATCTGCTTTAAATCTTGCAGACTTTTTTGGCACCACTGCCAATAGCCACACTAATGAATATATATGTGAATGAGTTTATATAAAATAGTATTTATCACCAGTCTATAATGTATTATTAAATATACTCATGGCCATTTAAGTATTATCAGGAATAAATTATTTTTCCATTATATTAATATTTTAATCAGTTTCTTAGTTGCTAATACTTGGTTTATCTTGTTGAGATTACCAAAATATTGATACAATTAGTCTAGCTGCTAGGAGAATTCAACCCTTAACCCCTCCTACCCTACGTAGACCCCCTCCCTCCTCCCTCCAGCCTAGCTGCTACCCGGAGAAATGCCCCTAACTTTTTACTTACCCCTCGGTGAAGATTGAAAGCAGAGCAGCCATCTTCCCGGGTCATTGTGTCTTCTTCTAGCGCTTCAGCAATTTCTGTCTATTTTGGCGCATGCACAGTTGTAGCAAACCGGAAAATTGTTCCAACTGCACATGTGCCACTTTGCGGGTCTCAGATTACCGAAGATCCAGAAGATGGCTGCTGTGTACTGCGATCCCTGAATCTTCAGCGAGGGGTATGTTAAAGGTTAGAGGCATTTTCCTAGGTTAGCAGCTAGGATGGGGTGGAGGAGGGAGGGGGTTTACGTAGGGTAGGGTTTTTTTTTTAGTTAAGGGTCGAATTCTCCTTTAAAGGAAAAAATATAAAACTATTTTAGAGCAGCTAGACAAATTGTATCAACGTTTTGATTGCACTGTTAAGGGTTGAATTCTCCTTTAAGGGATATCCTATTTATCTCAAATTAGCAAAAATCACGTTCCTGATTTGAGAATGGCTAACGGTTTATAAATGTTAAAAACAATGCCCCCTTTATGTGAGCTGCTCTGCTGTGCAAAACCTATACATATCTGCAATTGTCCCCTTCTTTGAAAGAAATAAAGATACATGGCACTGTACTGTTTCAGCAGCATGAGAAAAATAATTTACTTGCAGTTCCTTGCTTCTGCTGTCAGATGTTGTTGCACGGTGTAAATATTTCAGCACATGCTCGAAAATTGTATATTTTTAACAAATATCAAACATATAACTGTATTGTGATTCTGACAGGCAAGGAAATAGGAGCCAGCTTTTCCCTGTGCAGTTCATGGTAAATGAGCTGACATCTACTTTACCATAAAACATTTATTCTAAAACCTACACTACCTTATTTACTGCTGCGAGAATGTCAGGATTGTGAAAACAGATTGTATAATTTGGTCATGCTTTTTTGTTATTATTGTTTAAAATTAAACTAACTGCAAAAAAATGTGGTTCCATTAAAGAAGGGTCACTAATGACCGCAAGTACAAGTGTGATTGCTTTGAAATGACATTGAAACCATTCATTAAGGTACATGCATATAAATACACTCCTTGCACTTCTGCATATTTGGAACTAAGCAAACTATGAATGATTTCCCCAGAGTCACGCTAACACCTTTTAATGCCATGTTTCTGAAATGACATAATAACTATTCCAATAATTTTAGACACAACTTGCACAATTCCATTTTCATCTACTATATTTTGGGTTTGGGTTAGTAGTTAGTGATTGTCAATGTGGATACATAATTATATACAGTAGTTATATACTATAGTTAAGCTGGGTTGAAAAAAGAACCCATGCTACTGGATCTGTTTGAATAAATAAAGAGGTACGTCATTAAAAAGTATCAATATTTCACCTCATTAACCCTTATGATACTCGGGCAAACAGATGGCCATAATTTCTTTAACCATGCTATAAAACAGCAGGATTTAAAAATACCCTAGGACATATATATTGAGGGTGGAAATCAATCTCAAATTTAACCAAATATGATAAATGAGGACATACCCATAGAGATCATGTCGCCTACGTTACTAAGGCAATACAAAGGTGGTATGTGGTAACCAAAGCACATTTTGTATTCAAATGGTAGCCATAATCAAAAATTACCACAGTTCATATGGTGGGTAACCACATGTTAAAACAACAAATAAGCATAGCAATATGGCCGATATATGATTGGAGTCATTAAATATATCCTGACCAATATAATATCGGTTCTAATTATTACACCTAAGGCTACTAAATAAACACATTCATTGTGATGCTCTCATTGAGGCCATTAGGACTGCATACATCAAGAATATATACAGTATATAGATAGAAGAGCTGTTTCTAGATCTCCCCCTCTTATACCGAGGGACACTTTAAAGAGACCCATTGCTTTTAAGCCGAAACTTGAGTGGTTGTGGACTTCAAAAAAGTGTTGACTGACTGGTGGTAATTTCTTATGGGCTTTCAGTAAGTCCAACGCATTGTCGATACTGTGGATATGCTCCATCAGTCTCTTTATAAAGGCTTGATTAGTTTTACCGATATATATTTTGTTACAAGGACAGGTCAGCATATAAATAATATTATTGGTATTGCATGTGAAGTTATGTATGATCCTATGCCTTCTGCCGAATCTATCAACCACATAATTCTGATTGTACATGTATCTGCAAACTTTGCATTTGCCACATGCTGAAGTCCCATTTACAGTTATCTGTGGTTGTTTAGCAAAATGACTCTTGACCAAACGGTCCCTAAGATTCGGTGCCCGTCTGCAACAGGTCAAGGGTCATGGTCCCACCCTTGTGGAATGGACCGGATCCGTATGTAGAATATGCCAATGTTTTTTCAAGACTGAATCAATAATTGGCAATTGTTTGCAATAGGTACCTATAAATCTAATAGGCTGTCCAATGTTCTGTGGGTTACACTTGCGTGACTCCAATAATGAGTTCCTAGTCGTCTTGACTGCTCTAGCGTAAGCTTTATGAATCACATTCTGTGAATATCCCCTGTGTGTTAAACGTTCAGTAAGTTCACTTGCCCTCTTTCGGAAGAGTCTTAAATTTGAGCAATTGCAACGTAGCCTTAGGAATTCTCCAACAGGGATTCCTCTTTTGGTTGCCATTGGGCGATGGCTTTGGAAATGAAGTATAGAATTAGTCGCAGTGACTTTACAATACAGATCAGTGCTAATAGTACCATCCTCCCTGATGGTGATAGTAATGTCAAGGAAGTCAATGCTTTCATTGCTAATAGTATGTGTAAGTTTGATGTTAAGGTAATTGGTGTTTAAGCATTGCAGGAATTCACTTAAACCATCCCTGGTACCAGTCCAAAAAAAATCAAATCGTCAATATAGTGTAACTAAACCAGTAAGATATGTATTGGGTTTATTGCGCCATCTGATCTCAAAAAACACAATTAGCCTCCCACCATCCCATAAACAAATTGGCATATGTGGGGACGAAGGCTGCACCTATAGCGACGCCCCTTATTTGCAAATAGAATTTTTCATTAAACACAAAAAAATTGTAGTTAAGGCAGAAGTCCGTAAGGTCTGCCATAAAATCTATGAATTGGCCATCCCAATCAAATTCCGTCTCCATTAAGTGTTTCGCTTGCAAACCCTGTTTGAGAGATGTTAATGTTAATGATGTTAATGTTAGTGTTCCTTTAAATGTCTTTCCAAGTAATATTATATACATTTTACTTTCAGTGTTTTTATCTTTACATTAAAGGGATACTGTCTGCGCTGAAATCCATTTTCTCAAATGAGCAACAGATTTTTTTATATTCAATTTTGAATTCTGACATGGGGCTAGACATATTGTCAATTTCCCAGCTGCCCCAAGTCATGTGACTTGTGCTGTGATAAACTTCAATCACTCTTTACTGCTGTACTGCAAGTTGGAGTGATATCACCCCCTCCCCCCCCCCCCAGCAGCCAAACAAAAGCACTATGGGAAGGTAACCAGATAACAGCTCCCTATCACAAGATAACAGCTGCCTGGTAGATCTAAGAACAGCACTCAATAGTAAAAACCCATGTCCCACGGAGACACATTCAGTTACATTGAGAAGGAAAAACAGCAGCCTGCCAGAAAGCATTTCTCTCCTAAAGTGCAGGCACAAGTCACATGACCAGGGGCAGCTGGGAAATTGACAAAATGTCTAGTCCCATGTCAGATTTCAAAATTGAATATAAAAAAATCTGTTTGCTCTTTTGAGAAATAGATTTTAGTGCAGAATTCTGCTGGGGTAGCACTATTAACTGATGTGTTTTGGGAAAAAAACATGTTTTCCGATGACAGGATCCCTTTAAAGGAACAGTTTAATGTGAAAATAAAAACTGGGTAAATAGATAGGCTGTGCAAAATAAAAAATACTTCTAATATAGTTAGCCAAAAATGTAATATATAAAGGCTGGAGTGAACAGATGTCTAATAAAACAGCCAGAATCCAACTTCCTGCTTTTCAGCTCTCTAACTCTGAGTTAGCGACACACTTTCTGTTCAGTGAGTTTGTAATTGATCCTCAGCATTCAGCTCAGATTCAAAAGCAACAGATATGACCCATGTGGCCCCCCCTCAAGTCTCTGATTGGTTACTGCCTGGTAGCCAGGGTAACCAGTCAATGTAAACCAAGAGAGCTGAAAAGCAGGAAGTAGTGTTCAGACTGACATGTTATACATCAAATCACTCCAGCCTTTATACATTACATTTTTGGCTAACTATATTAGAAACATTTTTTATTTTGCACAGCCTATCTATTTACCCAGTTTTTTATTTTTACACTGAACAATTCCTTTAAAATCTGCAGTAAATGTGAATGCTGCTCCAGATCATGCTGCATTACCTTCCTCTTTTACATCTACTATCATTTTTCTTTAACTTTATTTAAAATGATAACCCTACAGAACAAAATATATAACGAAATAATTTTACATTATGTTCTGTAGGGTTCATATTTTATATAAAGTTTTTGGATTTTAAAAATTATTATATACAGTATTTCTGCAAAGATTCACTGCAATGTATATTATTTGATTTTCTGCAAGCTGAGAGATCAGTTAGAGGCAATGGAGAAATGTAATTTGCATACCCAAGACATATTGTATATCTGTAATATATGCAAATGTCCTTGTACTGCTGCTGCAAATATTGTTAGTTACGTGATTCCATAAAATATGGTCTTGCTGAGTGGATTGGGCCACAAGAGCTTTGAAAAATGGCTTGAGACCAGGGCAAGAAAACATGCAAAACGTTCCAGCAGCATATGGCTAAACAGTAATGGGGTTATATAAACAGGAGTATTTAGCCAAGAGATCAGTTACATGAAAAATGCTTCTGTGCATTAGTCAGGGGAACGCAGCACGCATGGTAGGTCCAGAAACTGTAATTATCTTAACCCCTCTTTTTTTATACATCATAAATATTACATTCCTGTTTATGTTTTTTGTCCATTTGTATCACTATCATTTTGCATAAGTTTATTCTGCATTGCAATTCAAGCTTTTAGCAAATTACACCTCTGTAAAAGACTAGTCTTGTATGCATATTAGGAATACATGCGGCATACTCCAACTGGACTTAATCGAGGCAACAAATCCTAGTGCTATTCTGGCTGCAATGTTAATATAATATAAAGGCAATTATAATGAAACATAAAAGCTAAAATCAACCTTATTCATTGGCCGCAGTACAATAAAAAGGATTTGCTGGTGATCTAAACTACTATTTCTTAAGTTAATTTAAATCAGCTAGTGTGGCAGATTACAAATTATTTTCTTCCATGGTATCCTGACTAAACTGAAAGTGACATATTACTGTACATAGTTGCACAGTAATGTATTTTATGAATTTTTATTATTCCATCAATTTCTGTCCTCCTCTGGGAATGGGGTTCCTATAGAAAAGTACCCATCCTCACAATTGTTGCATCTGCACATTTATTGTCATATGGTGATTCCACTGTTTCTCATAAAGGCTTGTAAAACTGGAAAAATCTCTATCAATCAACAAACTGCTCTGTCTTAAATAATTTTTTTCAAACCTGAAATTCCTGCTTATTTATGTAATTGCTTTGAAAGTGTTAGGTGAATTGGCCAGCAAAAAAAACATTAATAAGGATCCATATCGGTACTGCTGCAATACTGGATAACCATTTTTTTTTTCTTGTTTTTTTATTTTTTTACTATATAAACCAATTTCTTACATCAAGAACACTGCAAATTCCAAAAGCAATTTATATTACAAACTGCTATTAACATTGCACATTTACTGTTTCAGCAATATCTTTATTGTAATTTGATTCCCCAAACATTATGGTATGAACTTATCACAGTTTTATAAAGTGGCAATATTATAACAGATAAAATAGTTTTGAAAAATAATTAGATGCCTTTTAGCAAGTGAGAAAATACAGAATAACTGGTTTTAAAATATACCTTGCAATGTTGATCATTGGTGAGCTTGCTAATTCAGAGCAAGAAACTATTTTGTACCCTCTCTAACAGCAGACACTGTAGGTAATAAAGGGTTGATCAATTAATGGATGTGAATACAAAGCATGTACTTTATTACAGATCACAAGGCAAATCATAAGTACTGAATTTTATGCAAGTGTAAGCCAAATTAAAAACCCTTGGGTGGTTGGAAGGATGACACAGCTGAAGGTTAAGGAACCAAGGTTGTAGACAACCAGCCAAGTGTCAGGGCAGGCAGTAGATTTCAAAGTCCATATTCAAGAAAAATACTGGCACTTTTCTAATACAGCCAAAGAGTTAAGGCAGTTAGCAACTGTCAGTATCTGTATTCAGACAAAGGATCAAAAGAAGAAAGCAAAGAGTGGTGAGTTATATGGCTTATAAGGTTCTACAGAACACCAGAGAGGCTCTGTGATGTGCAAGGAACCATGGGTGCCCCTATGCTTTTAAGTCATTTCAGTTATCCGGGACAGCTGAAATGTTTTAGTTTCAAGAAGGCCAATAAATCATACAAAAAAGATAAAATTGATATGGAAAAGGGTATTACGATGAGTAGTAAAACTTATACAAAATTATTTTTAAAATATTTAAATAGTAAAACAATTCAGAAGGAAGGGGTGGGACACTTTATATCAGAGACGGGTCAGTTGGTCAACACAACTGAGAAACCAACTAATGAAGATTTTCTTCTTAATACTCCCAATTATAATAATACAACTACTGATCCACGGATCAAGCAAGAGGAAATTCAAAAGAGTCTAGAATATAAATATAAACAAAGTTTGGATGGTATTTTACTAAATGGGTTTAGCTCTCTGATTGCCAAACCTCTTTACTTAATTTATCAAGATTCACTGAGGTCTGGCATGGTGCAAAGAAACTGGTGAATTGCTAATTTGGTGCCACTATTCCAAAAGGGATCCCATTACCAGCCTCAAAATTATAAAATAGTTAATTTGACATCAGGGGTAGGAAAGCTTTTTAAGTAGGGTTAAGGGATAATATACTTGACTCCATTGCAAATCATAATACTGTGAGTTTGTGCCAGCATGGCACACACAGATCTTGTCACGCTAATTCAATTGCCATTTATGATGTGAGCAGGAACCTCAACTTTGGGATGGTAGTGGATATAATCTACTTGGATTTTGCTATAGCTTTTGATACAGTACCACATAGAAGGTTAATGGTTAAATTACGAAATATTGCCCTGGAACATAGTATTTGTACTTGGATAGCGAACTGGCTGAAGGATAGATTACAAAGAGTGGTGGTAATAAACATGTTTTAATTGCACCAGTGTTGTTAGTGGAGTACCGCAGGGCTCTGTCCTTGGTCCTTTGCGTTTTAACTTGTTTATTAATGACATGGAGGTGGACATTGAAAGTATAATTTCTATTTTAGCTGATGATACTAAATTGTGCAGAACTATAAGTTACATACAGGATGTTGCCACTTTGCAGAGTGATTAGACTAAATTGGAAAACTGGACTGTGAACTGGAAAGGTCCATTGTTGATAAATGCAAGGTTATACACTTTGACAGAAATAATTTAAATGCAAGTTATACACTAAGGGGCCCATTCATTAAGTTCAAGTGAACGAATAGAAGAAAAAATGCTTCGAATTTCGAAGTGTCTTTTTGGCTACTTCGACCATCGAATGAGCTACTTAGACCTTCGACTTGAACGATTCAAACTAAAAATCGTTCGACTTTGAGACCATTCGATAGTCGAAGTACTGTCTCTTTAAGAAAAAACTTCGACCCCCTAGTTCGCCACCTAAAAGCTACCGAACTAAATGTTAGCCTATGGGGAAGGTCCCCATAGGCTTGGCTAATTTTTTTTGGTCGAAGGATAATCCTTCGATCCTTGGATTAAAATCCTTTGAATCGTTAAATTCTAAGGATTTAATCGTTTGATCAAACGATTATTCCTTCGATCATTCGATCAAAGTATTTGCGCAAAATACTTTGACTTCGATGTCGAAGGATTTTCATTCCCCAGTCGAATATCGAGGGTTAATTAACCCTTGATATTCGACCCTTGAAGAATTCGCCCCCAAATATCAGTGTGGTGGGAGTTTCCTTAATTGATAAGGATAGCAAGTTGTCTAATTCCATGAACTGTCATTCTTGGCTACTAAAGTGAATAAAGTACTGTCTTGCATAAAAAGGGCATTCACCTTGTGCAGTCTTGAGCTCCAGTCTTTAAGAAGGATAATAACTAGCTGGAGAGAGCGCAGAGATGTGCAACTAAACTGGTTAAAAGGATAGAAGACTTAAATTATAAAGGGTTGACTGCCATGATTGGGGCTCTTCTCTGGAAAAAATGACACTTGCAAAGGGACATAATTACTCTTTATAAGTACATTAGAGGGCATTATCGCCAGCAACTACATTAGAAGGCATTATAGCCAGCAAGAGATCTTTTTTTCCATAAAATGGATAACCACACCAGAGGCCACCCCTTCAGACCAGAAGAAAAGAACTTTCATTTAAAGCAGAGTAGGTGGTTCTTCACAGTGAGGACAGTGAGGTTGTGGAATGCACTGCCAGATGATGTTGTGATGCTGATTCTGTTAATGAGTGGCTTGGATGATTTCTTGGACAGATATAATATGCAATATAGATACTGGTAGATATAATTTATGTGAGTGAATTGAGAGGTCAGTGTGAGTGTGTATATATATGTGATGGGTTTTATTTGAAGGGGTTGAACTTGATGGACTTTAGTCCTTTTTCAACCCAACTTAACTATATAACTATGTATGGCATTTTATGAATATGTAATATCGACTGCAATGGTGGATGATCCTTAGATTATAAACTCTTTTGGTAGGGATCTCATTGATACTGTGTATTTTGTGTTTATCAGAAAGAATCCCAAGGCACACAGGGTCAGTGCAAGCAAGCTGCCTTGCGTGTTTATTGCGAAATGCAACGTTTCGGGGTCACACCCCTTTCTTTCTGGTGCTTGAGAAAGGGGCGTGACCCCAAAAGTTGCATTTCGCAATAAACACGCAAGGCAGCTTGCTTGCACTGACCCTGTGTGCCTTGGGATTCTATCTGCTAGACTGTTTGTGAGGAGGCCGATCATCTACCTTTGTGCACCAGGTATTGTTTTGATAATTATCGGAGGGTGTGTGGGAGCCAAAGTTGAACTACTATTTTGTGTATATGCCATGAGATTAAAGCACTAGGTAATACAACATTGGACCTTTTATAGTTGGTGGTTTATAAAATACTTTAAATTCAAGTATGTGCCTAATACTTAAAGGGGTCCTGCCACCTAAACATAAAAGGCTGTATATTGAAAGCTCTTTGCAAATTAAACAAGAAAGCCAAATTATTTTTCTTTTATTAAAACATCCATACCTGTTATTAACTCATTTAAAAATCGTATCTGTTCATCATATATTGCTTGCATGGGTAGCCAGTGGCCAGTTTCTCCATAGCACCACAAATTGGTTAAGCTTTGCCCTGTACTTGTAAACTCCATGTGACGTTAGGTATCCCAAACCCAGAACAAACCCCAAGGTCCTAGTCACGGCTCAATGTTCTGCCTATAACAACTGCCTTTTGCTTTGGGAGGAGCCCTCCGCTACTCAGATGCTGTTGTCTTAATGTGAGAGGACCAAGGAGACAGTTTTGGGCAAGCAAGGGAACTGTACGTGGAGAATAGGAGCGTGGCTGAAGGACTGGCCGAACAATACCAAGCAGGCAGCACAGTACAATATTAGGAGACGGGAGCGTAGTCGGGCTCACAAGCCGAGTCAAACACCAAAAAGGCAGTGTAGTACAATATCAGCAGACGGGAGCGTATTTAGGGGTCACAGGCCGGGTCAGTATACCAATATCACAGTGTCAAGACAGGATCTGAGAGAATGGTCAAAGCACAGGCAGAGGTCAGGACAGACAGCAAACAAAACTTAGTCAGGATCAGGCAGGGTCAAGAACAGATCAGAAACACTATGAATGCACCCAGGAACTATTGGAATAGACCTAAGTTGGGCAATGAGTTACCAGTAGACCCTTTAAATTTTCAAATTTTGCACCAAACGTGATGATGTCAGACGTATCGCTTGCGCCGAACCTGGAAGTGTCACCAGCACATGTCATTCTCGAACCGGCGCGACCCCCCGCTAGACCACCAGGTACTCTCACACTCCCCTTGTGGATTATCAGGTGAAGTAAAGGGCTCATCTAATAAATATAATTTACATACTGTATCTGTGCCAAAGTGAATACTTTTAGAAATATGATATCCTCATAACCCATGATTCCCTTGAAATTACTCAAACTTTATGTACAAAACATGACCATGAAATAAAGCACTGCAATGAGGAAATGATTTGTTCTTCTTTTCATAATAGGAAATGTAAAACAGAGCTGCTTATCTGATAAACCATCAGTTATTTAGTAGGAACTGACATTTTAAAAAATAGTCTCAAATAGTTTGTGCCTCCCAAATGTGTTCAACAGCCTCTGTACAGCTATGAAAATAAAATAAAAATTACTATATATATATAAATATTTAAGTTGCGATCATGTCATGTTTATATCAGTTATACTGCAAACTACTAGGAACAGATGTCAAGAAAATAGATCTATAATCTAAGGGAACATGTCAGTTTTACAGCTTCTGCTGGTGACCTGTAAAATTGGATTCTTAAATTGATGTTTTAGTAGCAGATATATGGGATTTATGTAAGTTTTATTTCATCTGGCTATGTCAGCAGGTAATTTCTATCATGAATCACACTAACCAAACATTCTCATGCTGGCCAATTTATTTTAACATATTTTTCTCATTTGCTGAGCAGCTTTCAAGGCACATGAAAACAAAAAAAAAACAAAAAAAAAAAAATTATATATATATATATATATATATATATATATATATATATATATACCTTACCCTTTAAACAATACAGGGATTGTTTGTCCATATATTGCAATATATTTAAGCTGGATAGATAGATATATATATATATATATATATATATATATATATATATATATATATATATATATATATATATATATATATATATATATATATATATACATACACACACACACATTCTAAAAAATGACTTAAATTGATGTTTTAGTAGCAGATATATGGGATTTATGTAAGTTTTATTTCATCTGGCTATGTCAGCAGGTAATTTCTATCATGAATCACACTAACCAAACATTCTCATGCTGGCCAATTTATTTTAACATATTTTTCTCATTTGCTGAGCAGCTTTCAAGGCACATGAAAACAAAAAAAAAACAAAAAAAAAAAAAATTATATATATATATATATATATATATATACCTTACCCTTTAAACAATACAGGGATTGTTTGTCCATATATTGCAATATATTTAAGCTGGATAGATAGATATATATATATATATATATATATATATATATATATATATATATATATATACATACACACACACACATTCTAAAAAATGACTTACCCTTTAAACAAAACAGGGGTTGTTTGTCCATATATTGCAATATATTAAATTCATCCCATATCTGGCCAGTCCTACACTAAAATTGCATCTGATTTATTAAGAATTCTATGGCTTCATTATACATTTTACATTTTTACAGCTTACTTGCTGCTTTCAAGGTTAAAACTCCCAAACATGGTTGCCCTTTTATTGCCCTAGTGGGATCACCTGACTATAGCTGGGAAAGGTAGGAGCTACAACAAAATACATATAGACAAATACAAGATGTCCTCTGCACTCAACCCATTATCAATATATTTGAGACATTTTGTGCATACTGCTACTAAAAAATGTCTTATGGCATGACTTTGACGTACAGTAGTTGGCCAGCTTAAATATATTGCAATATATGGACAAACAATCCCTGTTTTGTTTAAAGGGTAAGGCATTTTTCAGTAGCAGTATGCACAAAATGTCTCTGTCTTAAATATATTGATAATGGGTTGAGTGCAGAGGACTCTTGTATTTGACTATATGTATTTTGTGGTCACACCCTCATTGCACCCCCGCCTAATGGTTTTAAAAAATAGTGGTGAGCACAACTTTCCCTTGTTTGTTATAGTTATACAGGAGCAGTGACCAGCTCCATGTTGTAGCTCCCACCCTTCCCAGCTATAGTCGGGTGATCCCACTGGTGTCTAATAAAAGGGCAGCCAAGTATGGGGGTTTACTTTGAAAGCAGCAAGTAAGTTGCAGGTAAAACTTAGTCCCTTTGTAAAATGTATAATGAAGCAATAGAATTCTTAATGAATCAGATAAAATTGAGCATAGGACTGGCCAGATATGGGATGACTTTGACGTAGTTGGCCAGCTTAAATATATTGCAATATATGGACAAACAATCCCTGTTTTGTTTAAAGGGTAAGGCATTTTTCAGTAGCAGTATGCACAAAATGTCTCTGTCTTAAATATATTGATAATGGGTTGAGTGCAGAGGACTCTTGTATTTGACTATATATATATATATATATATATATATATATATATATATATATATATATATATATATATATATATATATATATATATATATATATATATATATATATATATATATATATATATATATATATATATATATATATATATATAGTTAAAATACATAATTTAATTATGCAGGTAAATATATCTGTATTCCTTTGCAACCCATTAAATGCAGACCATTTCAATTACTGGAACAGTTCCATGAATATTGTTCACAGTAGATTTATACATTTACAAATTTCCTAGGTAATTTCTATTTATTTAATACATTCTTTAAAAATGTGTATAATTAAAAGTGTTATCCATTCATTACATTGCATTGCCGTGGCTACAAGAACGTTTAGACTGAGCAAAAAGAAAAGAGCATAAAAAAGCAACGTGATTCGGACATTTTTATGTTACTGCATTTTTGTGTTTGATCATGCTAAACTTATTATAAAATGTTATTACATACACTGCGCATGTTCACAAAAGCCATTTGTTTGCAAATTTTGCTTGCAAACTTTGCGAGGACTTTGCGAGAACTCAAACATGTTGTTAACATTTGCAATGGTTTTTGTGAACTTTTTTTGCAATATCCATTTGCGGGATGGCAATGGAGCGCCTATACTCTTTCCTCTCTTGAAGGCAAAACTCGGCTGTAAGGGCAACAGGGGTTTCAAAAGATTCCAATACCTTTAAACCAGGAGTGCCCATACTTTATTAATGCGAGGTCTACTTTTAGTGATGTTGTCCCATTATTATTCATACATCCATAAAAGCATTGTTAGCATTCTGTTGCATGAAAAATATTACTTAAATATTATAATGATTTTTGAGAGCCTTTGTATTGCTATATTTGACAAACAACTGTTTTTTATGTAACGTTAACAGAATAAATATCTGAATGAAAATAATGATACAGAAGGGTAATTTAGTAATTTATTACAGTCTTGAGATCTACTGATCACCAGCTAAAGGTCTACTGGTAGATCCCAATCTACCTTTTGGACACCCCTGCTTTAAACTATCCTACATACATGTGGACTATACTTTGAAAAAGTGGTAATGACACCGGGGAACCTTTATTAAAATCTTGCCTGAATCGTCTATCCTTAACGTACATGATCCGTCATGTAAAAAGCTCCAAAATACAACACTGCCATCTCTCACATCAGCTCATGTGTTGGGCTGGCAGTAATTCCAGTGTTCCCAGGCATTCTGGGTCCATTCCCCCATTCTGGTGCATAAACAAGATTTTGAGTTAAACAATCTTTGTCTTAATAATAGTGTCCACAAAATGGCTGCTGCCTGCTTGCTGTGGTGGTGAATTCCAAGGCTGACTGCAATCAATATTTAAATAATTTAAGTAGTGTAAGTATTATTAAATTATTATTATTATTTTGCTTAACAAACACAATAGATCAATAGATTTGGAATTTGGTATTATTTCTTAGGGTGACAGGTATCCTTTAAAATCATGTGACAAGGAAAATCTGTAAAATGTTTTGCAAGCTACATACAGGGTTTTTTTTTAACCCTTCCTTTCCTTATGCAGGTTAGGGTTCATATTTTGTTCAGGATTTGGCTGAATCATTCAAGATATGGGATCTTTACAAACGCCAAATAGTGGATTTTGTGCATCCATAGTTAAGAGACATGGTGCTAACTTTGTGATTACATTTCCTCAAAAGAATAATAAAAAACACATGTCACTGGATAAGTGGTTTGTGTGTCTGTACCAGTCTTTATAATATTTTTTATTAAATAATTCATGTAGAGAAAAGTAATGTGTTAAAATAATAAAATCATATATGTGCAAGTTATATAAAAAATGCTCCTGACTGTAATACAGTCGTGCAGAACTATTTTTGCCCAGCATCACTTAAAAAACGAAACTGGCAAAATGCAGTGGAAAAAAAACTTATACAAGAGCAGTGAGTTTATCGGCAAGGCATATTGCCAAAAATAAAGCACAAAAACTATCTGTGAAACATTTACTATTTGTAAGCAATGACAGAAAAAAAGTAAAAGAAACCAACTTCTGGAAAATGCTGGGTCAAATTTACCCTACTAGGGCTTCATATTAGTAAAGTATCATGATGATGCATCAAAAAGCTTTGGTAATATGTGCTTAATTCGTATTATTATAGCCAATATTGTGGTCAGATCATGGAGTACAACATACAATGGCAACTATCAATAATCCTGACAAATATATCTACCGGTACTTTTCTATTAAAATTGTGTAGCAAGATGAATGTTGAAATCAGCAACTTAAAGATGCAACCATGGCATCAATGTTTGACTACACTCTCCCCCTTGCATTATTTATCACAATCATTAGTTATTTTATAATAGCCTATTAAATGTCATTAGCTCAAGGCAGGCAATATGCACTTTTAATAGAGCAGTAATATGTATGATACTTAAGGCCGTCTTTATAAAAACAGACAGATAATTGAGCTACATTTCAGTTACACATGGCACATTACAAACCGCTGTTTTTTGGTCTCATCTATTTGCTTTGTGTGTCTTCAATATAAAATGCACCAGCATTATATGAGAGTTTAAAAATGAATGCATATGTCTTATTACACAGACTAAATTGATGGTGACAGGCTCCTAAATTATAAATCCCTGCTCAGTGTCTTCATTCAGTACAGATAGAAAAGAAACATCAATAACAGGATTTCACTACTGTTTCCAAGTGTAAAAGAACTTGAGAGACTGTTAACAGCTTAATAATTAAATATTTTAATATATCTCCTTAAAGATCCCTTTAAAAAGGACAGCCAGAAAACATGTAAGATCCCTACGTTTATAAAGATGCCTATCACACTGTCCCAAATGGTTTGTTATTACCTAAACAATTTTACTTAATATAAAATCGTTATTGATTGTGACCTTACATGTTTTAAAACATGTAAATTATAAATTAAAGGCCTATCAAAGATGCCTTTTCTGAATTCACTCCCTGCCCACACTATCTCTAGTATAGGTCATTACCCGAGCAGCTTCTTAAGTTCAGCTGGACTAAATGTGCACTAAATTACCAGCTGCATGATTTTATGTATGGATACATATTTGTATTCATATATAAATAACTAGTGAACATTTTTTTACAGAGAAAAGGGGAAACAGTAGGAGTAAATGTATAATAAATAAATTAATATAAGAGAGAGAGAGAGAAAGCTACATGTTTTTTTGAAGGTTATACTAAATCAAAATCTTTGCATATGCATAAGGAATAGCATAAAGATTTTGTGAACATTCTTCCATTTGCTTATGGATGATTAATGCATTACAACCACCGCCCATGGGACAATCCTATTCTGTAGCACAAAAAAGCAACATGGCCAAAAATAACATATCTTCTAAAACTTTAACAATGGATGCTGTTTCAAGCAGAAAAAAGAAATGCCAATTGCCCATCATCCTGAAAATTTAAAAGAGGATCATGTTATCATACACCAACCATCTTTTCCTAGCTGGCCAACAACACAGCCATATTGTGTTTCTGGTGCAACAATACCCAACATATATGCTGATAATAACCCAACAACAACACCACCACTTTATGATATTGTAACAGCTAGACATTGTGATCCTATTTTACATAGTTACCAACCACATCCTTATTCCAAATTGTCTGCCAAATAGGCCTTTGTGTAGGCTACATATAATGAATGTCCTCTTCAACTATTACCAATACTAATAAATCAGGGCTGTCCAACTGGTGGGCCATGGGCCGCATTGTTTACATCTCAAATTTAGACATTGTTCACACCTGTAATCCCCCCTGCATTGTTTACACCAGTAACACCTCCATTGTTCACACCCCTACAGCCCTGTACTGTTCACACCTCAGACCCAGACTGAAAGTGCCCACATTGTTCACACCTCACTGTATGTAGCAAAGTAGGAACTGTCCACTTTAGATACATTTTCCTGTCTCCTGCTCTATTATAGAGAAGAAATTAACCTTGCACACCCTGGCCTTCCTAATCTGTATGTGTTCCAGGTGCTCAATGAAGGAGGCGTTGGCAACCTCAAATTCAGCGTGAAGAGGAGAAAAATCTGCAATAAATGAGCAAGGGTTCTCCCTGCTAGAAACAACCCATGCTGTGCCAGTGATTTTTCTCATCTTCCTGCTCTATTATGCCTGCCCTTTGCTCCCTGTGTGTGCCATACTCTGCCTGTCCTATGCTCCCTGTGTGTGGCATACTCTGTCTGCCCTATGCTCTCTGTGTGCCATACTCTGCCTGCCCTATGCTCTTTCTGTGCCATACTCCGCCTGCCCTATGCTTCCTGTGTGTGTGCCATATTCTGTGTGCTCTATGCTCCCTGTGAGAGCCATACTCTGCCTGCCCTGTGCTCCCAGTGTGTGCCATACTCTGCCTGCCCTATGCTCCCTGTGTGTGCGCCATACACTGCCTGCCCTATGATCCCTGTGTGTGCCATACTCTGCTTGCCCTATGCTCTCTGTGTGCCATACTCTGCCTTCCCTATGCTCCCTGTGTGTGCCATACTCTGCCTGTCCTATGCTCCCTGTGTGTGCCATACTCTGCCTGCCATATGCTCTTTCTGTGCCATACTCAGCCTGCCCTATGCTTCCTGTGTGTGTGCCATATTCTGTGTGCTCTATGCTCCCTGTGAGAGCCATACTCTGCCTGCCCTGTGCTCCCAGTGTGTGCCATACTCTGCCTGCCCTATGCTCCCTGTGTGTGCGCCATACACTGCCTGCCCTATGATCCCTGTGTGTGCCATAATCTGCCTGCCCTATGCTCTCTGTGTGCCATACTCTGCCTTCCCTATGCTCCCAGTGTGCCATACTCTGCTTGTCCTGTGCTCCAAGAGCTTTATTGAGTGTTTCAACAAGCCCAAATAAAGACGTTCTGTCGTGAAAAAATGTAGACAATACAAGTTATCCTGTAAGTAAAGTAGAATATAACGAAGAAGTTAAATCTCATGATGTATTTTCAGAGGAGAATTAGGAACTATCAGAGGATGACCATTCTGAAGGTGTGCTGGACCCATTCCATGGGGTATATTTATCAAAAAGTGAAGTTAGAGATTGCCACAGTCCTCTAGAGTGAAATTCCGACACTTTCCGTTCATTTCTATGGGATTTTTAAAAGAGTATTTATCAATGTGTGAAAGTGAAAGTTACACCTTTCAAAATCCCATAGAGAGTGGCCGAATTTCACTCTAGCATACCCCCATGTGTCGGGGTAGGCATTACAATAATTTTTAGATTATGTTTACAGAATAGAAAATCAGAATTATGATTTGACTGCAACACTAAAAAGAATGGAAAACAATCAAACTGAACTCCTCCACAAAACTTTTTTTTAAAATCCTTTGTTCATTGAAAGATATGCCTTCTTGTAAGCTTGTAGAAAACACTCAAAAAAGCTCTGAAATAACTCTATCTAGTGTTGACAACACACCAACCACTTCTGTATCAACAAGCAACTGGTTGAGCATGTCCCACTTCACATTTTCACAAAAAAAGCGTAAGAAATAATTGTCAAACCCACAGTATAAAACCATTATTATTGTTTGTAAGAATTTATTATTGTCATGATATGTCTAATTTGTTATGTAGATACTGTATTTTGGTTGTTACATTTGCAGCAAAGTGACTTTTTTATTTTACACCAAAGGTCAGGTGTTTGGAAGTGGAAAGAATTTTATAGATTTCCTGTTGAGGAATTATATTTATTTTAGTAATAAAAATGATGGCAAAGATTTATTTTTCTTGCTTTTATTGATCAATTAAGGGACACAATGTATTAGCCTACACTTTAACAAATACAGAATGGCAAAGGGTACAGTCTCACTCATGTACACCAAACCTAGCTTAAGGGGCAGATTTATAAGGTCGAAGTAGAAATTCGAATTTAAAAAATTAGAATTTTGAGCTAATTTTTGTGGACTTCAACTAGGGAATAGTCCAAATTCGATTTGAATTTGAAAAAAAGAACGAAAATTTAAATTTCAAAATTTATCATGTACGGTCACTTTAAAAATTCGACTTTGACCATTCACCATCTAAAACCTGCCGATTTGGCCTATGGGGGACCTCCTAGAACCTATTTGGAGTCAACTGTTTTGTGTGGTAAGGACACTAAAAAAAATGTTACATAAAAGTAACATAAAAGAAGGGGCGCGCTCCCATTGTGTAAAATTATAACAGCACTTTATTAAAATAAAGATATATTTCACTTACAATTTAGCACAGAAAAAGCCTAAAAAAAAGCCTATTAAATCTGTTCACAGCACGTTTCGTTGCTTCCCAACTTTCTCAAGGGTGATGGAGAGCTGAGCATTCCCCTTCTTTTATGTTTATTTGTAGACTTTGCCTGCTTGGGACCAGCACATTAAGGAGGCAGCACCCCATGTGGATCATTTGATGGATTTGTCTGATATTTTGCATTTAACACTTGGGGGCAGATTTACTAAGCTTGAGTGAAGGATTCAAATGAAAAATAATAAATTTTTTTGGGTACCAATGAATGGGTCAAAATCGTTCGACCATTCGATAGTCGAAGTACTGTCTCTTTAAAAAATACTTCAACTACATACTTCGCCACTTTAAACCTACCGAGGTTCAATCTTAGCCTATGGGGACCTCCACCAGCACTTTTCTAACATTTTTTTGATTGAATAAAAATCCTTCGATTGATCTCTTAAAATCGTTCGAATCGAAGGATTTTATCGCACGATCGAACGATTTTTACTTCGATCGTTCGATCAAAGCATTTGCGCTAGATCCTTCGAATTCGATATTCCAAAGATTTAACTTCAACCCTTGATAAATGTGCCCCCTAGAGTATTAAACATTTGTATTTGACCTTCTGAGTATTTGGACTTTTTTTTACACTCACCCCAGGACTTTGTTATTCGTGTGCATTATTCATTTTTTACACATTACTGCCTTAAACCAGTTAGTGCCCCCTTTCCTATTGTATACAACATTTGCAAGCTAAACAGCTAAGCAGAATCTCATGTGTGAGAGCACTTGAAATGAACTTACAAATAAGTGTCCACAAATGATTTGCTGCCGGAACTGATTTCCACATTGGCCTACATCTGAGGGATGATCAGGAGGATCTTCAGCTTGCTCATCACTTTCAATAACTTCAGGTAATTGTAGATCCCCCAATAGGTGATTCTCCACTGCAATATTAGGTAAAATGCTGGGGAGCTACAGGGGCATCTTCAGTGGCACAGAGCTTCCCTACGGGCTGTGGTTGCTGCTATAGAAGCCTAAAACATAATGTACAACATTTCTAACCTACTTCTTTAGTCAGGCTTTCGTTCTCCTTCAAGTCAATATCGATCAATGACCAGAAAACCCTAAGCTAGCCAGCAAGACCCTGGCTCTATATAACCTTGGGGGAAGTTAAGGGACGACAGGCGAAGGTGCTGCAGAAACTACTAGTGGATCCTCTGCTGAGCAGTGTGATGCAGCAGGGGAAGCAACAGTCCTTCTAACCTGAAGGCAGATTTACTAAAGGCAAAGTGGTCAAAACTGCAATTTACAGGGATATCGCCAATTTACTAACAGATGTAGAGGTCAATTCTCTAGCAAAAGAGTACATCACTAACAACATTTTGCACATATTTGCCAGGCAAATTTTCACTCAGGTGAACAATAGCACTCCGTAAATTCATCAAAATGCAAACTTTCCAGTACATTACCATTTTTACCAGAGTCTGCTTTGCCAGGTTATACATGGCGAATTGATAAAACAAAGCTACATCCTCAGCAATCTTATGTCAGTACCGTCATATCCTGTATGCTGAAAAATCATAAAAACAGGCAAAACGATGGAGTTTTTTCATATTATAATGTGGGCTGCTCTCCTGCCCCGGATCATCAGCTCTCCTTCCCCCCTGGCCCAACCAGATCAGGGTAAGAGTTGTGTCTTACATCTAGCGCTTCCGGTTACACCCCCCGATTTAGTATTTTGGGTGACAACAATTAATACATAGCTGAGAAAGGGTAAAAAAAAGCCCAGATACCTTTTAACAAATGTTAAGTGATGGGCTAATCTGACATGTTTCACTTCAACGAAAATTAGCTAAATGGAGAACATTTGACAAAGTGCACTGGTCTATGGACGATCAAAAATTTTTTCCACACATTGAAGTCTATCAGCATTATTTTTTGCAAAAATTCCCCACAATGTCGCCAATTTGCTAAAAGGAGAGTATGCTAAATGTTTGAAAAATTTAAAATTTTAAGATTTGTGAAGATTCACATGAAAGTTCTCCAGTGAATATTTACCAAGATACAAGAATCAATGTTCACTAAGAAACAATTCTCTATATGAATATATAAAGATGGAGCAGCCATTTTTTGCATCTCATTATCTGTCAGCTACTTCATTCTTATTTCCCACATATGTAATTTCTTCATGGTGTAAATTCTCTATACATATTTCAAATACTTGAATTTCCACAGAAAGTTTATACAAAGCGGAAAATCTCACAACAGCATTCTTATGATTTTCTGCAAATCTGAGTTGTGTTGCAAAATGAGGGGAACCTTTGAAATATGCAATAAAAAGAAAATAAAGACTGGTAAATATGCAACTATATGTAGAAAAGAAGTTGGGGAGCACTTCCCATCTAATGAGAAAAACAGAAGATGGTGTGCAGGGTCCAGTGGTTATTCAAAATAGAACAAGAAAGAGAAAGAACTGACCCATGTTTTTGCACCCTCCCATCAAAGCATGTCCACAAGCTCATATTTATTCACAATTAAAACGTAACTTTTATTACTGATCGATAAGATAAAAAAAGTCCAGTGATAATTAAAACATGGTTAGGACTGGGGAGATGGATTAACTTGGGGTAGTGGGCTAGTGGTACAAATAAGTGGTAAATGTATGCTAGTGGAGGTCACCCCAAACAACTCTGTTTAAACACTATTCAGTAATAAATATGGGGGTAATAGGCTGGTGGGAGGCGAATTGTGTGTTTGGTGGTCACGTGACTCAATATATACTCAGTATGTAACACACTGGTTTCGGTACATAGATGATCTGGTGTTCTTGTGGACTGGTGATGAAGAGTTGTTGAAAGAATTTTTAGTTCGGCTAAACGATAACAATCTCAACATTAAACTCACACATACGACCACAATGATTTTCTCGACATCACAATGACTATGAATGATGGAGGATTTATAGGTACCGATTTATTCCGGAAAGCGACAGCAACTAATTCAATTTCTTCACCACCCCATGGCCACTAAGCGAGGAATTCCCATTGGTGAATTCCTACGATTGCGCCGCAATTGCTCAGATCCTCAAACTTTTAAAAAAAGATCAGGTAAATTAACCAAAAGATTGATTGAACAATATTCATAAAGCTCATTCCAGAGCTATCAAGACCCCTAGGAACACATTACTTGAGGGACACAAACAACACTCAAAGTTTAAAGGACAAGGAAAGTCTAAAATAGAAAAAGGTTAGAAATGCTATATTTTGTATACTAAACATAAACATAAACTTACTGCACCACAAATGATTTATGCTTTCAAAGTTGGCCACAGGGGGCTGTCATCTTGTAACTTTGTTAAACTTCTTTGCCTGACCCTGTACATGCTCAGTGTGGTCCGGGCTGCTTAGGGATCGTCCTAAACAAAGCTGCTTGAATTCTGCATGGCTGGTAAGTAAGGTGGGGGCTCCCCCTGCTGTTCATAAGTATGATTGTTCTCTGCTCAGCAGTTAGGGACCATCTGACAATTCCTATCCATAGCAGTAAATGAAGGGAGAATTTCACTGCATATAGTCAGGTTTCTTTTAAAAACGGTATACATTTTTTTATTAAAGTATATTAGGCATAGAGGTGGAGCAGGCAATTAATTTCACGTTCCATTCAGCACTTCCTAGATGTCACTGCTCTCCACACATTCCCCCATTCTCTTCACCATTTAATTGTGTAGCCAGGGCATGGGGATGGACATTGGGTCCTCCATTCTAGTGCACAATAGATTCTGAGATGATGCAAGGCTTGTCTTAATATCAGGGTCCACAAGATGGCTCCTGCCTGCCTGCTATAATAAGAATTCCCAGACTGAAGGAAACTAGATTCACATAATTCATACAGTGTTACAGCTTATTTTGCTTGACTAACTGATAAAATAAGATTTGGAATGGTGACAGGTCCCCTTTAAATGGATGGTTCATCTTTAGGTTAACATTTAGTATGTTATAGAATTGCTAATTCCAAGCAACTTTTTAATTGCCCTTAATTTTTTTTTTTTTTTATATTTTGAGTTATTATTCTTCTTCTGACTTTTTCCAGCTGTAAAATGGAGGTTCATTGACCCCACCTAAAAAGAAATGATCTGTAAGGCTACAAATGTATTGTTAAAAGGGGAGTTGTGGGAGCCCTCCAATGCCAAATAAAAATACAAAGGAAGTGCAGCTGATCTGGCCAGGATAGTTAAAAACATACAAAAATGAAAAAAAATTATCAACAGACATTTCCTGGTCTCGTTTCACAAATTAATTTAGTATATAAGCAAAAAACATGTATTTTGCAAAACGTTTTTTTTTTAGTTACAAAATTATTTTTGATAATTGATTTGCCACCATACCACATCAAGGTAACGGTTTACCTCTAAACAAGTTTTTTCTGGGTTGGCACCTCCCTGCATAACTGCATGTCTTGGGGTCGGTGTCTCCAGACCAAGGCATCAGCTTATCAATTTTATGGTGATAATTTTGTAACTAAAAAAACCCTGTTTTGCAAAATACATGCTTAGATCCTACATTCATTTGTGAAACAGGGGCCCAGGGAATGTGTGTTGATTAATTTTTATCTTTTTTTGTATACAAATGTATTGATATTGCTTATTTTTATTTAGGCACTGCCATTCATATTGCAAGTGTCATTCAAATCAATGCATGGTTGCTTGGTAATTTGGGCCATAGCAATCAGATTGCATTAATTGCAAACCGGAAAACTGCTGAATAAAAAGCAAAAATCACATAACTCACCACAAAAAATGAAAACCAATTGCAAATTGTCTCGGAATAACACTCTCTACATCATACTAACAGTTAAATCAAAGGTGAATATCCCCTTTATTACTTAGTTATATCTAAATTACACAGATTTTGTATCTGTGATTGCAGCCTGCAAGTTGGATGTAGTTGCTTGGGTCAATATATAATGGAACTAATTTAAAAATCTGATATGTGTAAAGTACATGGGCGATTTGCCATGTGACACTACACATCTGTCTAAAAAAATCTTTTCTCCTAATTCAGTTCCAGTTTTCCCCCATAGACTTCAAAAGAGTTTTGTCTGGTAAACAGTGAGATAAGTTTTTCTCATTGAACTTCATCTGGAAAATTTGGAACTGAATTAGAAGATAAGCTTTTCTCACCAAAATTGAATCTGGACCTTTATGTGATCAGATTTATATTATACCAGGGGATCAGATTTTGCAGCATCCTACAAAATCGATTGCTGTTTCATGACAAGATTTTGTGGGTCAGAAAGTCTGCTCAAAATTGACCGTGTAGTTTAGCACTTAACCACATTTGCAATCACATTTTTATTATTTCCACAAATCTCGAAAAAGAAATTTTCCTATATTTTGTAAAAGCATTAAAAAGCCAATATATTAAGAGGCAGATTTACGAAGGTTGGATTGGTAAATTCGAATCTTCAAATTTTCAAAACTCACAGATTTGAATTTAAAACAATCAAGTTGAAATTAGAATTTTACCTTGAGATTTCACGCCACGACCCTAGAAACAGTTCTAATTCGATACTTTGCCACCTAAAACCTGCTGCGTTTATGTAGTCAGAGGTCCATTGACAAGTTTTTTTTCGGAGGAAAACTCAAATTCAAGTTCTAATTCGATTTGGATTTTTGGGTCATTCCTATTCGATCGAATCTTAGACATTCGAGTTTTTTCATAAATAACCTCTCATTCGACTATTAAATACATTCAAATTTGTTACAGTTAAAAAAAAATTTGAAATAACTTCAAATTTGGCCTTTGATAAATAACCCCCTAAGTGTAAAAACCACAAAACCTCTAACACAAAAACCCACCAAGTAAAATTTGTTGAGGTCATATAAGTCAATGGGAGCTTCACTGATCTTATTGGACTGTTTTTATCATTTAAGACTTTTAGAGGTCTGAATTTAATAAATTCGGACTTTTACAGTTAAAAAATGTGTTCAGCACTTTTTTTCCCCATTCGGATCTTTTAATAAATTGCA
The DNA here is from genome assembly GCA_038501925.1 of Xenopus petersii. NCBI lineage: Eukaryota > Metazoa > Chordata > Amphibia > Anura > Pipidae > Xenopus > Xenopus petersii. Next base: position 169,315,533 of record CM076673.1, read on the forward strand.
TGACAATCAATGGTTTTAGAGAAAGTGAGTTTTGGTTAGACCATTAAAATTAGTATATTGGAAAAAACTTCCACAGGGCTGATATATCAAAATCACTGAATAAAAATTCACCCACTTTCTATTCATTTCTATGGGATTTATGGAAGTTAGAGTTCTCCATTCCATAAGTATGAGTTTTTCTGTGGTGAACTATAATCTCAAAGTTTGATAAATCAGCCCATAAGGATAATGAGCTGAACTAATCACGCTGATGCTAAAGTTTAATAAAAGAATATAATAAAATAAATAGGCTGAAGTATCTATGATTAAATAAGCAGATAGATAAGGGACACCAATGACACAAGGGGTGTATACGTGAGAAGCCTTTTCTCAAATATCAGTTACTGTTTAATTCCATACCCAGATACATATTTTCAAAGGTTAATTCCTAAATGTATGATACATTTGATTTGGGAATAATAGTTTCCACGACCACATTGCGAAAAAACTAAATACGGCATACAGAAGAGGATAAACTTAGGGGCAACAACTGGTTTCCATATATGGCAATACATAGGGGTATTTGGCATTTTTAGGCTACTTTGACATGAATAATCATTCACCAAAGGAAAATATATATTGTAATATTTTATTGCAGTATATACAGACATTCATGCATATTTTACAGTGCGCATTTCTAACGCGTTTATATTTGATAAGTAGGGGTGAAAACAGAGCATATTTTGAAATTGATAAATCTCTAAAATATTTCTTTTAACATAGTGGTAGAAAAATTACAACAACATATATACAAAAAGAATCCATAAAAATTATGTCACAGTAAGTTACAGTATTTAAAAAAAACAAAATATCTTAAATACGATCTTGTTTTGGAGTTACACTTTCAGGATATTGCTACAAAATGTAATTTTGCTGCAAGAGATTAGATTGCATAAACTTGATGCAACATATTGATAACGTAGATCTTCATCCAGTTTTTAATTTTTCAAAACGGAGACATCAAATCCACAGTTTACCTGTAATTTAAAAATGACAGGAGCATTATATAATAATATCATACATAAAAAAACAGTATATCCTCTAACAATCTGCACCAGTTTGCTCACAGAAATCTTTCACTTCTTTCTACATTAGATTTAGAACAGTAATGCAGCAGGGTTGAAAGGTGCCTCCTGGTGCAGAATCTTTTCTTGCAAGTGGTTGTAGATTTAGAGCATGCATAGTTAATCCATGTCCTGATCAGCTTCAAATGTGCCCCTCAGTGTCAGTTATCACTTGCGAGAGAAGAACTGGTGGTAAAAAAAATGCATTTTGTGTTTCTAGTTCCTGCAGCAAAGGCTGATAATGCATAACTTATTAGTGCCTCAAATGACAACACCCCTCTCCTGCACAGATTTGTGTTTATATGGCTCCCAACTGTTGACCTTGGCTCAATTAGGGTATGCAGTGAATTGGGGAAACCAAGGCATATTTACATGTAATAGTACAAAGTAACCATATAATTCAGTATAATCCTTAAAGGAGAATTCAACCCTAAAGTTAAAAACCCCTACCCCCCCTACCGTACATAGACCCCCTCCCTCCTCCCCCCAGCGTGTCCCCCCAAGTGTTACACCGGGCAAATGCCCCTAACATTTACTTACCCCTCGGTGCAGATTCAGGCATCGGAGTTCACGGCAGCCATCTTCTTATCGTCCGAAATCTATGAGACCGGCATGGTGGCGCATGCGCAGTTGGAGCAATTTTCTGTTCCGTGGACAACTGAGCATGCGCCAAAACACACAAATACTCATTCCGAAAAATTCCGAAGTGACTGAAGATGGCGCCCGTGAGCTCTGATGCCTGAATCTGCACCGAGGGGTAAATTAAATGTTAGGGCCATTTGCCCGGGGTAATACTTAGGCTGGGAGGAGGGGGGGGGGTAGGGTTTTTTTTAAAAAATTTTAGAGTTGAAAAAGACATTAAAGGAACAGTAACATCAAAAAAATTACGTTTTTAAAGTAATGAAAATATCATGTTCTGTTAACCTGTGATAGTAATACTGGTGTGCTTGCATCAGAAACACTACAATAGTTCATATAAACAAGTTGCTGTGTAGCAATGGTGGGAATTGAAAAAGGACTATATGGCATGGGTTAAAAAGTGAATAACCAATAACAATATTATGTTCCCCAAAACTTATTTTATTAAGTATTCTACTTTGAAACCTGAGCCTTTTCTCCTTTGAATGGCTGGCCCCATTGCTACATAGCAGCTTATTTATATAAACTATACAGTACAATCTGTTTAGGGTGGGGACCTTTTCCACCTAAGAGGGGAATGTCGGCTTCCAAACCAAAATTGAAAGTGGCCCATATAACACAGAATACCCTAAAATACAGTTACCCATTTCTTCAAAAAGTATGAATAAATGCCATATTCTGTACATAAATCCAGCTGTTTAACAGTTTTTCTCTTTCTGCATCATTTTAAATCCTGGCAGGGAAGGAGGGACTAAACACTGATGTTACAAATTGTAACAACTTCTCCACAGCTTACAGACAGCATGCAGGAACTACATAAACCACAATGCATTGCACTGTGATGTTCCTTTCCTTATTGAAAACACATGTGCAGGGAATTGTGGGGTTTGGAGGATGCAGGCCAAGGACAGCTGGCTGTTGATACAAAGTAACAGTAGACAGCCAGCTCAGCAAAGTAGTCAGACAGATCAGCAGGAGAGCAGGGGGCTAGGATTAGGGAACTTTCAGAAACCATTAAAATCATGAAAAGTCTGCATATTTTTTAATTGATGTACATTGCAAAGTTGCTTGAAATTATATTTACTTTTCAAAAAGTTTAAGTTACGTTTATGTGGAGTTCCCCTTTAAGCACCCTACAAACTAAAATGATGTTCAATAATTTAAAATAATTTTAGTGGTACTAAGACCTCATGCAGTTTTACAATCTATTAAAAATTGGCCAGCCAATAATTAGCTTTAATTTATTTCAATTTATTTTGGCAGAATTCATACACCTTCAACTTCAATTCATTCTAGATTTGCCAATAATTCATCATAACTTCTATTAATAAAGTTCACAATTCGTTGGTGTGGGTTTCTGTATTTCCAATAAAAATGTCCCATGCCAATTCCGTTAAGATTTTAAGTTAGTGCAGGCTGCTTAACATAAAAGTGCTCGATTAGTTCAGCTAGTTCAGGATGAAAAATACCAAGGCAATAAAATTAATTTCATTTATATGACCATTTGCCACCAGTACAACTCACCTACGAGGTTGATTGGAATCAAATAAAGTGTCGTCATCATCATCATCTTGCTCCAATGGAGTTAATTCCATGTTTCCTAGGTTTGTATCTAAAACACCATATTTCCTTGTTTTCTTATTTTTTATTCTAGTTCTGAAAAGTAAAAAAAAATTCCAAAGAAAAATTAACTTCACATATATCACAGTATTATTTTCAGGAGGGAATACCAGTGGAACAAATTACTAATGTCCCAAGATCAATAGTGTAGGGTCTTGTCCAGCCAATAATGACTTAAATGGCATTAACTTTTTTGCAAAATATACATGAAAATGATAGTGAGTCATAATGTATACATCATTGTACTAGTACACAATTATCAATATACATTATTTGAGCAGTATTCAGGGGATTTACTTCTAATGCTGTTTTCGGCATGCCAGAATAATATGTACCATTGACTCTACTTAAAGGGGAACTAACGCAAAAATAAAAATTTAATATAAGCATATTGATACAAGAACTTTCTAAATACAGTACAATCAATTAAAAATTCTGTAGCGTTTCTGCAATAATCAAGTTTATTCCTCTCTCAGCATCTGTTTCTCTTCATTCTGTCTTCATTCAGGAGTGGGGTATCAGATAATCATTGACAGTTAGATCCAATATATCTTATGGGGGTTCCTTTTGCCTAGAAGATGTACAGTATTAGAACACACTCTATTAAAATCACCAGACATCATGTCTCTCTACATTCCGAATTTGTGCATAAGGCAGTTAATTTGTTTGTACTGGAATCAGTTATTTGAATGAGCTCTAATTCATCTGCTAGGAAATAAGATATATTGGATCTAAGTGTCAATGACTATCAGACACCGAAGTCCTGCATGAAGACAGAATTAAGAGAAACCGCTGAGAGAGGGAAAGTGAACATAAACTTGATTATTTCAGAAACGATGCAGAAATTTTGATTATTTATTTCAGTATGATGAAGCTTATATTAAATTTTCATTTTCATGGCAGTTCCTTTAATATAGAACATTGTTGTCTGTGAAAAATCTGTGCTACTCGCGGGTGACAAATCTCCTGGAAATACTTTAGCGCTGGTGTCATTGTGAGAGCAGCAGCAATCCCCGTGATGCAAATGCTTGGTAAAAGAGCGTACCAAAGGTATTCGGGGATTGGAAGAGGACCCCTTTAACCTTCACATATACTAGAAGCAGACATTTATACATCATGCATGGTAGTGTTCGTAACATAAAAATTATATTCGTAACATAAAAACATCAGGCCAACTACTGTTCTTTTTAATACAGGTAAGGGACCCGTTATCCAGAATTTAATGTATTTATGTAATTTGGATCTCCATACTATAAGTCTATTAAAAAAAATCACTCTGCAAGTACAAGGACAAAGCACTGTTTTATTATTTTTTAAAAATTGGAATTATCTGCTTAAAGGAAAACTATACCCACCAAGCAATGTAGGTCTCTATAAAAAGATATTGCATAAAACAAGTCATATGTAAAACCCTGCTTCATGTAAATAAACCATTTTCATAATAATATACTTTTCTAGTAGTATGTGCCATTGGGTAATCATAAATAGAAAATTGCCATTTTAAAAAATAAGGGCCGCCCCCTGGGATCGTAGGATTCACTGTGCACACATACAAACCAACAAACCATATATGTTAGGTCACATGAGCCAATTAACAGACAGAGTTGTGTCTTTTGCTTCCACACTTCTTCCTGTTACAGTTAGAGTTGTAGTATTTCTGGTCAGCTGATCTCTGAGGCAGCACACAGACCATCACAACATGGTGGCTCAAGGCAAGAGATGTAAAAGGGCAATATTTACTTAAATATATATACCAGTTTGGTAAGATTCTTTAATATGTCACTTAATATGATATAAACTATCTGTTGCTTAAGTGTTCATTTTGGGGGTATAGTTTTCCTTTAAAATTGAGTATATGAAAGATGGCCTTCCTGTAATTCTGAATTTCTGGACAACAGATTCCATACCTGTTCTGCATTTTGCCAGTGTTTTTTTAGATTGCAAGTCTGGGCCTACCTGACTCCAATGGCTTTCTGCCAGAAAATACAGAGAATAATCTCAAATAGCTAAACATACACAAAAAGTAATTGTGTCACGTACGGGTGATGGCACACGGGGAGTAGTGTCTTCACTACTGTGGGTGACAAATGGAAAAAGACCTCCCATTGAATAACATTATGATCCCTGCACGTAAAATGTAGTTGTATGCTTCTCATTTAATGTCATACCATTTGTACCTGTGTTTAGAGTTACATGGCATATCTTCATTGTAAACTTGCATTTTTATGTTTAAAAATCAATTTAAAAGGGACCCGAAATTATTCCAAATCCTATTTAATTACATTAGTCAAGCAAAATGAACTTTAATAACACTATATAAATTATATGAATCTTGTTTACTCCGGTCTGGGAATTCATAATTATAGCAAGTAGGCAGGAGCCATTTTGTGGACACTGTTATTAAGGCAAGTCTTGCATCATCTCAGAATCTTGTTTGTGCATCAGAATGGGGGACCTGATGTCCATCCCCATGCACTGGCTACACAATTAAATGGGGTAATGTGGGGGGTGCAATAATATCTAGTAATGTGCTGAATGGAAAGTGAAAGTAATTGCCTGCCCCACCTCTATGCCTAAGGCATAGAGGAGGGGCATGCAATACTTGATTGACATCTAAGATTTTTTAAATGAGTTTACAACAGCTATGAATGCTAAGAATTTGAATGTGATGTTTAATTTGAAAAGGGCTTTTATCATACAGCTTTTTATGACTGGGTGACAGATACACTTTAAACCATTCTGGCTATGATGTGGTGCTAAGAAAGCATTACTTGCCATGAGTTATGCCTTTTTATAGATCTACTTAATAAAAGAATGTTGTTTTTATACACCTATTCTGGAGAAGCCTCCAAATGCCAACACTGGTCTCCTAGCTAGCAAACACACAAAATCTGTAGTACATTAACAGGATTTTAGAAAATAATACAGGTATGGGATCCATTATCCGGAAAACAGCTATCCGAATTACGGAAAGGTAGTCTCCCATAGATTCCATTATAATAAAATAATCAAAAAGTTTAACAATGACTACCTTTTTCTATGTAATAATAAAATATAGTTTATCATAGCTTGTACTTGATCCCAACTAAGATATAATTAATCCTTGTTGGAGGCAAAACCAGGCTATTGGGGTTATTTAATGTTTATATGATTTTCTAGTAGGCAGTAGGTATGAAGTTCCAAAAAGATCGTTATCCGGAAAAACCCAGGTCCCGAGCATTCTGGATAACAGGTCCCATACATGTATACCCTATAAGAAAGGTTTTAACTCAATACATCTCTATAAAAGCTCAGGATATTAGGGCCAGCCTTTGGCTGTTGGGGGCATGCTGGCAATTTCAGGGATGTTAACATTGTATACACGAGTTTGTGAATCACACACTTAAGGCAGAATAACTGCAATTACATTTTTATTGTGCATCCACATGACATATTTCGGGCACCAAGGTCCGTTCTCAAGTGTTACACTTGAAAAAGGGCCTTGGTGCCCGAAACATGACGTGTGGATGCACAATAAAAATGTAATTGCAGTTATTCTGGCTTCAGTGTGTGATTCCCAAACTCTTATATACAATGTTAATACAAGAAGGAGGCCAGGGACTGAGCCCCCAGGGAATCACTACTCTATGGACTCCTAAAGAGTACGGCTAATGTGTGTAAGTTAATTATTGTCAGGACAATTTCAGGGATGTTGGCTGTTAGTGGTATGGCAGCGGGTGGCTGTTGAAGATGTTAGTGGCATGGCAGGAGTTGCAGAGATGTGGGCAGTTGTTAACGGTATGTAGGATTGCCACCTGGCCAGTATTTTACTGACCTGGCCAGTAAAAATGATGCTTGAGCCCAATGTTATTAATAGAGAAAAAATATAAATATATATAGGAAGGCTGCTATTTTTTTCCAGAAAAGGTGGCAACCCTAGTGGTATGATGGCAGTTGCTAGTGGTATGTAGGCTTGCCACCTGGCCGGTATTTTACCGACCTGACCGGTATTTTACCGACCTGGCTGGTAAAAATGATGCTTGAGCCCAATGTTATTAATAGGGAGAAAAGATAAATAAATAGGAACGCCGGTATTTTTTCCCTGAAAAGGTGGCAACCCTAGTGGTATGATGGCAGCTGCAGTTCAATACTAGTTTGGGGTTACAGGCTGGACATACACTACAAACAATTCTTAAAATAAAAAAGTTATTAGCAGATGTATGCAACTGGCTCCCCAAATATAAAGAGAGTCATGTGGGGATACTGGGTGGGGGGGAACCTAAAACCAACCCGTGCATTTTAGACATTTTCTTGCTTAAAACGAAGACCTTGGAGCGCAGCTGGTTTGCGCCATAACTAGCAGTGACGTCACTCACCGTACAGCCCTTATGACAAAGTAAATAACGACGGCAGCGCTAAACAGCACAAGCACGACAAGGGCCCTCTGTGTCCGGGGCGTGTTGGGAGATGTAGCAGAAGGTACAGTAGCCAAGGGCCCCCCATCGACAGTGCTCGAGTTGCTCCCCTTCTTAGAAGCTAGACCAATGGGGATGGCAGGGGATGGGGTCGGAGCATCAACAGAACAACCCCCGTCACTTATGAAACTTGAGGAGAGTAACGCTAACAGCATTCCTCCAGCCGAACATAACGACACATAGCCGTCAACTCCCATGTTCCCGACTGCACCACGTGCCCTTCCCCAGTTAGGGGAAGGCTGGCACAACAACAGATTTCACCAGTCCGGCCTAAATCCTACGTTCAGATTGCTCTTACTTCCGGATCAAACAGCCTTGTTGCCAAGCAGCACCTACTTCCGCTATCGACTCATCCTACCATACGTCACAACCGCATAGCGCTGCAGGCACGTGATTTTTAGTCGGGTCGTGCTGTGTTTGCTGCTCTACCTCACGTTTTCTTTGTTATGCTTTGGAGGCGTTTAATTCGCCCCACGGCTAGTAGTAGCGCTTCTTTATGACGCCCTAACATTATTTCTGTCATGTAAATTTAAATGTGGTCCTGGCTTTTAATCTACCCGTGAGTAAAAAATTTCTATCACGTGTTCTGGTTGCCACTGCCAGTTCAATTGAAAATTGAGGGACACAAAGATATTCAACGGGCTGCACGAATTACAGTGTCATTTAAGTGAAGTCCTTGAATCATCCAATAATTTAGTAACCGTATTTATGTTAAGTAAAAGTGATGGGCGACTCTGACCTGCTTTTTTTTGTTGTTGCGCAATCATTGTTTTCACCCATTGAAGTCTATGGGCCTTATTTTTGAGGTGAAACTCAGTGAACTATTTCTCTCATCACTAGTAAGAATTATTTGGAACCAGTGGTCTTGCTTCTGTGTTGGGGTTACTGTTCCTAAAGGGGTTTGCAGATAGGGTTGCCACCTTTTTGAGAAAAAAATACCGGCCTTCCTATATATTTATAATTTTTCCCTATTAATAACATTGGGATCAACCATCATTTTTACCGGCCAGGCCGGTAAAATACTGGTCAATAGGGTTGCCACCTTTTCTGGAAAAAAATACCGGCCTTCCTATATATTTGTCTTTTTTCCCTATTAATAACATTCAGAAATGATCTAAACAGCACAAGTCAAATAATATCTGCCAGAAGCCGATACAGCAAGACCGATTAATAATCAGAATATACAGACTGCACTGGGTCCTGTGTTGTCGTGTAATCGAATGTATTGTTTAATACAAACTTTCTCCAACTCTGCCTAACCAGTGGCTTCAGCATCCTCCAAATAGAATCCCAGTTTATCTGTTGAAATCTGGCTCCATGATCTTTGTCCCTGCAGCTTGAGTAAGAAACAGTTAAGGCAAAAATCAAATCCAATACAAATCTCTACACAGTCGCCGACTGCTCTACAGGGAAACAAACAAAGCTGCTTGAATTCTGCATGGCTGGTAAGTAAGGTGGGGGCTCCCCCTGCTGTTCATAAGTGTGATTGTTTCCCTGCAGAGCAGTTAGGGACCGTCTGACAATTTCACTGCATACAGTCAGGTTTCTTATAAAAACAGTGCACATTTTTTAATTAAAGTATATTGGAGATGGGTTTCTTTTTCATTAAAGAAAGTAAAAATGGGATTTTATATTTTTGCCTTTACATGCCTTTTAACTTAAAAAGACCTTGATGACAGTTTGCAGCACAATAGCATTTAGATAGGATCAGATGGATGTCAGACCATCGGTTTATCAACGTTGCATACACTTAATTGGTAGATATCAAGGGTTAATTTGCTCTGAATATCTTTCTTCCAATATAATAGTCTGTTAAGATATTTTTTTCTTTTATGATCCTCTAATAGTCAGTTCATTCCTAAAAAAAAATTTCTAATACTGATCATTTTTAAAAATGAATGGAATAACTTTTATTCTGATAAAAAAACACACAATGGAATATTATGTCGCTGTTTGTTCTTAATTAAGCTATTATGTTGTGGTTTATTCTTAAACAAGCAAAAAAGTCACATGAGTTTTGTTGCAGTTTATTTTTGATGCTCACTTTTTTCTCTACCTCTAGGATTAGTAATGGCATCTACGTGTTGATCCTCCGTTGCTCTGAAAGACTGAAAGCTACTACAACAATATGTACCCAGGATACCTTTGTATTTCTTAATGAGTGTAATGTAAAACAATGGGTGTGTTCCTTCACAGTCAAACTTGGGACAAGGGTGAATAAGGCTAGACTACTACTGTATGTATTAGCACGAATTGTGGCAGTAGAATACACTCCTCTTGGGTGATCATTTTTGACACAAGGTTCTGGAGGAGGAGTTTTCTGATACATACATCTGGATATAGGTAGTGACAGTGATGACAATTAGGGGGTTATTTACTAAAATCCAAAAATCTTTTATTATTTTATAAAAATCACTTTAACCAAACTCTCATCCATCTTTTTACCTTATTAATCAATATATTAACTCAAAAACGTGGTGAGGGAAAAGACTCTATAAAATTGTGAAAAAAATCCAAATTGTAAATTTTTTTAATTTGACACCCGAAAACCTTGATTTTTTCTATTATCTTACAAAACCCAGCGGAGAGCAGGATATCTTCCAATTGTAAATGGAAATCTGCCATTGAGGTCTACATGACCTTGGTAGTTTTGAAATGGATTACTTTTTTTATTCTGGGGATTTATTTTTAGGAATAATACATAAATAATATAAATACCACTTAAAAATTTTGTTTTCCCTTTTAAAACCCTGACCAGAAAAAAATCAGACTTTAGTAAATAACCCCCTTAAAGGACTAGTAACATCAACATTTTTTAAAAAAAATTCATCAGTATACATTGAAAAAAAAACCACGAAGACAAATTAAACTTTAAAATTGCAAAGCCTTTAATAAGAAATAACTTACTGAAACTCTGCTTCTGCTCCTCTTCAGAAAAGGCGTCAGGGCGACGATCCATCCTGCAGCGCTCAATTTATCCTCCCTGGATATCCCTTATAAGGAAGGCGTGGAGGAGAAATCGAGAGCCGCACAATGGATTGCTATCCCCATTTCTGAAGAGGAGCGCAAGCGGAGTTTCGGTAAGTTATTTCTTAATAAAGACTTTGCGATTTTAAATTTTAATTTGTCTTGGTGTTTTTTTTTTTAATGTATACTAACAATTTTTTTTTTTTATAGTGATAGTATTTTCCACTTGTATAGTAGTTTTAGCCTCCATTGTATTATGTACTGTATGTTGGATTAATTATCCCATTACCTGACTACTGTTTAAATATGGGATATTGAAAGTTACATATTGAATTGGAGTCTCCCTCTCTATGTAACCTATGGGCAATATGACAATGTTGCTGGGTGACAGGTTTATTGCATGGATCCAAAACTGATGTAATTTATTCACTGAATTAAGGTGGCCATACACGGGCAGATAAAAGCTGCCGACAGACCAAGTCGGCAGCTTATTGGCCCGTGTATGGGGCCCCTCGATGGGCTTCCCCGATCGAGATCTGGCCGAAAGTTGGCCAGTGTAAGGGAGAATTGCCTCCACGCCGACGCTGCCCTACTGTCCAAGATGGCGGCCCCCAGTCCTTCCACGAGGTTCTTCCCAGGCGCGGCACTGTGACGCCAGTGCGTTTTCGCCAGCGTCAGAATGGATGCCGGACCTGGATCGAAGCCAGCGTCAGAATGGACGCCAGCGTCGGAACGCCTGCGCAGTGACGTCATCGGCACCAATGGAGGCCTATTTAAGGAGCCTAAAGGTCTGCAAACATTGCCCAATTATAGGTTCTACTTTGTGTGTTCCTGGGTGTGCTAGTGTATATTGATTCTTGTTCCTGATCTTGACCCATTGCCTGTTTATCGTTATTGAACTCTTGCCGCCTGGACTTTTGCCTAATCCTATTGTACCGCGAACTGTGCTGAACTTCAGCTTCCTCTTTGGTCCGCTACTCCAGTTTGAGCCTTCGGGCCCTTACATTATAATTGGGCCATGGACCCTTCGGAGGAAGCCCAGCCCGATTTCGGCAGAGCTTTTCGCGGATTGGCTGCCCGCATGGAGTCTTACGAGGCTCAGCAGTCTCATTTCGGACAGGCGCTGGAGGCCATCTTGGAGAAACTGTCTATCCTTACGCCCGCAGCTCCTGCTCCAGTTCCTGTTGCTGCACCGGTTCCTGCTGCGTCCGCGGTTAAACCACGTATCCCGGCACCTCCTCTCTACAGTGGAGATCCCCAAGCTTGCCGAGGATTCGTTAATCAGTGCCAGATTCAATTCGTTCTGCAACCCGCTCAATTTGGATCTGAGCGTGCCAAAGTGGGATTTGTCATCACGCGTCTGGCAGGAGAGGCACTCGAATGGGCATCTCCGCTGTGGGAGAAGGAATCTCCTTTAATTGACGACGCCAAGGCTTTCCTCCAGGCGTTCCGGTCTGTCTTTGACGCTCCTGGCCGAGTTGTGTCTGCTTAATCGCGACTATTTCAGATTCGACAAGGGAGCCGCAGTGCCTCTGAGTATGCCATTGAGTTTCGTACATTAGCTGCAGAGACAAGTTGGAACAATGACGCTTATCATGCCGCTTTTTACAACGGGCTCTCTATCCGCCTGAAAGAGGATCTGGTTTCTCGCGAGCTGCCTATGCTTCTGGAGGACCTAATTGCTCTGGCCATCAAGGTGGACACTCGGCAAAGAGAGCATCAAGTGGATAAAGACCGTCTCAAAAGGTTCCAACCCACTCTGGCTCCTCACTTTCAAAGACCCGTGCTGCCCAATACGACTTCTACTCCATCATCTTCTTCCTTGTCGGATTCTCCTTCTTCTACGGTTGAAGAACCCATGCAGATAGGACGAGCCAGACTTTCCGAACAGGAGAAACAGCGGAGATGGGTAGCTGTACTTTGTCTTTATTGTGGGGGCAAATCGCATTTTGCCCATGAATGTCCCGTGAGGCCGGGAAACGCCAACGCTTAGGTAGGTTTGGGGAGACCTACCTGGGTGGGATTGATCCTTTTCCCCACAATTCTTCTCATAGATTTCTTCTTCCAATACAGATTAGATTTTCCACCAAGACCATCCACTCCCAGGCGTTCCTTGATTCTGGTGCAGCAGGAAACTTTATCGATCGAGTCTTCTCTGAACAACATGCCATACCACTACAGCCCTTATCTGTTCCGCTTCAAGTCTTGGCCATCGATGACAAACCTTTGTCTTCTGCTTTCATTTCGAAGTCCACTGTTGAGCTTTCCATCATGGTCGGCTCCCTACATTCTGAGAGACTTTCCTTTTTTATCGACTATCCCTCCACACCAGTAGTTCTAGGATTGCCTTGGCTTCATCTTCATAACCCGGTTATTGACTGGGCAACCTCTCAAATCTCCCATTGGAGTTCTTTCTGCCAGCAGAACTGTATTCCTAGCAATCCTCTCTTGGACTTCTCCTCTCTGCCCTCTGTTTATCAAGACTTCTCCAACGTCTTTTGCAAGAAGTCTGCTGAAACCCTGGCAGCCAAGGGACCAAATCTAAAATTGTGAACAAAAATATGTAGCTGGGCCCACCACCTTAAATAATAACAAATACACATATTTTGATTGCAATTGGCCACAGCTTTATTGAACATGAAACAACATATACGCCTGCTGCAGCCAATAATGACTGCAGGAGCGAATTAACAATCGATCCCAGGGGTCTCCAGCAGCCTGATGTGGATCTAAGCCGTAAGCTACAGATCCTTAACTGCATAACCCACCATTTCCTTTATCATGGCATTTGCATAACTCCGCGACCGTCAGTCTGCGTACCCCCGCAAGACTGACACCCCAGCAAAGCCAAGGCATTTTCTATTCCTGTCTGGAAATTCATGTTCAAAATGTCTAAACCTATTCTGTTTAAATGGACTCCATCTTTTCTGAGTAATGCTTTATTATCATTTTCTAACTCCCTATGCCTCAATGCTATACCCCCTGTTCGTCTCACAAATGCAGAAACTGTCTTGTTCAATTTTTTGCGGCAGTTCTCAATTGCTCTGGTGTCCCTAGCACCCCTCCAATTTACTCTGGACACTACCTCAGACCAAATAATTTTTATGCCTCCTATCATATGTCTACAACGGGTTAAATCCTGTTTTATGGAATAAATTAATTCTGAGTTTTTTTCTATGCCCAATGTCATTGCCCCCTGCATGTATAAGCAATATCTTAGGTCCCCTCGATATCCCTTTTAACTGTATTACCTCTGGTAATATTTGTGACCATCGGAGGCCCCTGATACCACGCCACCTTATACGTACTATTGATGGATCCAAACCCAAATTTCTACCATATGTGCGCTTCCCGGCTCTCTTTGCTGCCCAATAAACATATGAATGGCCCAATATCCATACTGTAGCAGGGGGAGAACCTACATAACAAGATGAGGAAGAAGGATGAGACATAAATTACAAGGTGAGATGTGGACGTACATAACTCCTTAAACATTTTGACTTCCATCTGCCTATTCGTTTTATTGTTTCTTCAGCTAGCCCCAACCTGGAAGCTTCCGTAGCTGCTCCAATTCTAAATGAATGAGTTGCAAATTCATCACCCGGTAATGAAAGATTTTTCAAGCAGGCTCGCAATATGCGTAAAAATTGGTATCTGGTTAAAAAAGAGACATCCTCATGAATTAACAATGGGCCATTAGTTTTTGGTCGGATATTCATATAGTCTGATGCAAGTTGTACAGGGCAAACTTGACCCCCAATTGATTGTAGAGTTACCAATTTTCCTTTGCTCATAGGGTCTGTCTTAGAATGCCTGATTTTAAAACAAACTGTCTTATCTGTCACCCTAGTATCCTGGAAACATAAACCTCCAGGCCGGCTCTTTGATGGGGATACTAATTCCCCTATTCGAAAGGCCCCAAAAAAGGCTAAAGAGAATGCCAAACTAAATAAGCTAACCTCAAACTGTGACATCATCATTTATTTATATAGCGCTGTCAAGATACGCAGTGCTTTACTGCAGTTATAACAAATAGGGAATAAATGGTGGATAACAGACAAGGATTACAGAATACATTAGGGTTTACAAACTAAAAGGTTAGGGTACAATTGAGACATTAGGATTGTATAAACAATTTGTCATTTTTGATACAGCAATGATTAAGGTACGTCGAATAGGCCTCTTTAAAGAGATGGGTCTTTAAGGAGCGCTTGAAAGTTTGGAAGGAAGGAGAAAGTCTGACAGCTTGTGGCAGAGAGTTCCAGAGAAAAGCAGAAGCCCGAGAGAAGTCTTGTAGACGAGAATGGGCAGAAGTGACCAGAGGAGTAGTGAGGCGAAGATCAGAAGCAGAGCATAGGTTTCGTGAAGGAGTGTATTTGGAGATTAGAGATGAAATATAGGGAGGGGTTTCATTATTAAGGGCCTTGAATGTGAGTGTAAGTAATTTGAATTTGATTCTAGAAGAGATTGGGAGCCAGTGAAGGGACATACGTATGGGAGCAGCTGATGTTGAGTGGCGAGCTAGATGAATGAGTCTAGCGGCCGCGTTTAGAATAGATTGGAGTTGTGAAAGGTGACTTGTTGGAATACCTGTGAGGAGTAAGTTGCAGTAATCAAGGCGGGAGATGATGAGAGACTGAATCAGTGTTTTAGTTGATTCTGAACTGAGATAGGGTCGTATTCGAGCAATGTTGCGCAGTTGAATACGGCAAGATTTTGCAAGTGTTTGAATGTGTGGTGAAAAAGACAGATGAGAGTCTAAGATGACTCCTAGGCAGCGTGCCTGTGTGGTGGAATGAAAGGTGGTGTTTACGGTGAGTGATATCTGAGGGACAGGGGAAGACATACAAATAGCAGGTAACATCTTAATTACTTCCAGCAAAATTTTAAACGAAACAGGGCGTCTCTTATCCTGTTTTTTGGTACCTTTTTTTCCACCCTTTTAGCATTTTCCGTATATAAAATCCTTTAGTGATGTCCTGCCATTGGAATAGCTGAAACAAAAATGACAATGCCGCTAAACTCTTTTCTATAGTGGAACCAGAATAACCTAATTCTAAATGTACAGATAAATAGGACAATGTTGCATAAACCCTGGAACTATGGTCCTTAATACCCCTATTATTATCCGCAACCACTAACCAATCCTTCCAAACCTTTAAATATGAAGACCATGTGGCACTGGTCAATGATTTGACCATTATGTAGTTTAGATGTCCGAAACGAGGTTCCATAAGTGTACAGGGACCAATCGACCCTCCCTCTCAGCATAGGGGGCCCTTTTTCTGAATTCTTTGAACTGAAAACGAGAGAGAGAGTCAGCAATCCCATTGTCCACTCCTGGAACATGCCTGGCTCTAAACCAAATGTTAAACTTGAGGCATTGCAAAACTAACTGTCTCAATATGGTTAAAACTGGCAACGAAGTAGCTGTTTGTTGATTAACCACGCTTAAATTGTCACAATAGAAAATAAGCCTGCTGTTCCTCAATTCATTACCCCACAATACAATTGAAACAAGTATTGGAAATAACTCCAAAAATGTAAGGTTATGTATCAAATCCGATTTCAACCATGAACTCGGCCACCTTTCCGCACACCATAGTCCCTTAAAAAATGCTCCATGCATATGCTTCCTGATGCATCTGTATAAAGTTGTAAATCACCATTACTCATCTCCGTGTTCTGCCAATATGTTTTGCCATTATAATAGGCCAAAAATGTTTGCCATATCCTATGGTCTTCCCTCAATTCGTTTGTTATTCTAATATAGTGATGTGCTGCCTTTATCCCTTTTGTTTTTAAAGAAAGCCTGCAACAAAAAACCATGCCCATTGGCATTATCTTACATGCAAAAACCAAAGTAGCGACTGCCTATGTTTAAGTGTAACCTTCTTAGCAGATATAGTTCTGTCCACTAAAATACCAACCGCCTGTAACTTCTCTTGAGGAAGATAGAATATCCTTTCACAAGAATCAATTTCAATGCCTAGAAACATTATCTTATTACTAGGCCCTTCTGTTTTTTCTCTGCTATTGGAACACCAAAAAATGATAATGTATTTCTAAAATCCTTAAGAAGAGTAAAACAAACATCTGTATCCTTTGGGCCTACAAACAAGAAATCGTCAAGGTAGTGTATTATTGATTGATGACCTGATTGACCTTTTATTACCCATTCCAAGAATGAGCTAAATATCTCAAAATAGTAACATGATATTGAGCACCCCATGGGGAGTGCCATATCCACAAAATACCTATCCCCGAATTTGCAACCCAACAAATGGAAACATTCAGGATGTACTGGAAGAAGACGAAAAGCAGATTGTATGTCAGATTTTGCCTGCATTTTTAACTTATTCCAAAGCCATATCGTATGAGGTATATATGACTTTAGATTCTTCCTTATCTATCCCATCATTAACAGACGAACCCTTAGGGTATAAAAAAGATGGTGAATAAGACAAATTTTCCCAGTTCTTTTTTAGGAACAATACCCAAAGGGGACACTTTTAAATTCAAAAATGGAGATTGCAAAAAAGGCCCCGCCATTCTACCTAATTCAACCTCTTTTAAGAGTTTTTGCCTCATGTTCTCTTGCAGATTTCAAATTCACAGATTCTGTATAAAAGTTATCCTGGAACGGTATCCAGAACCCTACTGAAAATCCATACTGTAATATCAGGGCCTCACATTCATTGGGGTAGCTGCTTAGCCAAGGCAACATCCTTTCCACGCTCACTGGCGTCTTCACCCTTGTAAGCAGAGGGCACCTTGGTAGCTGCTTGTCTAGCCTTCTTAAAGCATCTAATGGCTGGATGAGCCCCTCCACAGAGAGAACATTCATGTCTAAAATGACAAGACGAGTACCATCTGCAATGGCTTTCATTGTATAACCAACATTGGCCTCTCCTATTTCCTGTCACTGAAGTACCTGCAGATGTCCCAGCTCCAGGTTGCAAACTAGTAACTGGTCTGTTAGGTGTCATAATTAAGAGCCACAAATTCATATCCTGACAGTCCCAGCGCATATAAGCTCTAGCCGCCATTCTTTGACGAAATTGCTCATTATATTTAAGCCAACAAACTCCCCCATATGTTCTATAAGCTCCCCAAATGAGTTCAAGATAACAGAACAAAGATGAACCTTTTTCAGGAAATTTTTCACATAATACACTAGCATAAACAGAAAAACCATGTAACCAGTTATTTATCGTACGAGGAATAATTTTTAACTTCTCATTGCTATCACCAACCCTTCTATATGATTTATCAATAGATTCCTTTTCAGGCTGTACAAGGTTAAATACATCTACAAACCGACCTTCCCAAATCTTAGACTTTGTTGCCTCATCCAAGTGTAATCCTAATGGCGCAAGATTCACATAACTGATGTAAATCATTAGGAAAGGCGCCATACCAGCCAACACTAGGTGATATATGCTTTGACCTTTCCTTATGGGGTGACCAGCTACTGCCAGCTGTGGACATATGATCTTCTGACCTATTATGTTGTGAAGGCACAATTGACTGATGTTGTAGTCTCTCCATAATCGAATGTAGCATATTCATAACATTATAATTTTGACCCGATAATTGTTCTGACTGCCATGCCCTTTCATGCCGATACTCACCCATGCCTGGAGAGCACCTTAATGGGCTTCGCTGTTTTTGCCTGCAAATCCTGATTCCCTTCTTGCTGGAATGCACCCATATTGATGCGATTTGCACCATCCATGGCTGCCCGTCTCCTGGCTTCTAGAAGTGGACGCAACACTCCTGACACTGAATTCAGGGATAAGGCTGATGCTGCTCCTTCTGGATGGGGGTTGTGCCTGCCTCAGATCCTGTGCTCCATTCCCTGCATGGTGCTCCTGCCGGTGTCTGCCCCTGGAGCGTGTCTGCGGCCTGTTAGGTGAAGGGGAATGTCTACGATCTCCCTGCGATCTTTTCGTGCGCTTGGCAGTTCTCGCGGGACTAACGCTATGGCGTTCCGGAGGCTGCGTTCTCCTGTTTCTCCTGCCCCTAATGGATTCGCCGGCTGTTCCTTGTTCTGCGGTCGGTTGCATTTGCAATATTTTTCGCAACCAATCTCCTCCATTCCTTTCTGCTGCTGTCTTTACTTCTGCCAGTAATTGCTCCATTTCTGAAGACATTTTAGAGGTAACTTCAGTGCTTTTTCTCAAATAAGAAAGGCTGCTCTGTCAGCTGGGTTATTTTAAACCATCTCCCTTCCTTCAATTAAGTGTTGTTGCCAATGGGGTTGATTTATCAATTAACCAATTAGGGTGTAAACATGTTACTAATTTGTTTATTGGTCCCGCAGCCATGGACCCGAGTTCCCTATTAGGACCTACGGGTGATCCTTCCACCCCACCGACCGTATGACTGTCCTATTGAACTACTTCCTGGTACCATGCCTCCTCGTGGACCTACTTATCCACTCTCCCCTTCTGAGACCAAGGCTATGAAAGACTACATTCAGGAAAATATCTTAAGAGGCTTCATTCGTCCTTCTTCTCCAGCTGGTGCAGGATTCTTCTTCGTCCAAAAGAAAGATGGCGGTTTACGGCCATGTATCGACTACCGGGGTCTGAACAAGATTACTTGTAAGAACCGCTATCCCCTTCCCCTCATCTCAGAATTATTTGATCAACTTAGGGGAGCCAGTATCTTCACAAAGTTAGATCTACGCGGAGCTTATAACTTGATCCGCATTCGTGAGGGCGATGAATGGAAGACTGCTTTTAATACGCGTGATGGACATTATGAATACCTCGTCATGCCTTTTGGGCTTTGCAACGCACCCGCAGTCTTCCAGGAGTTCGTAAACGACATCTTTCGAGATTTACTGGGACTTTGTGTTGTTGTCTACCTGGATGATATCTTGATTTTTTCCAAATCCTTGAAAGAACACCGGCTCCATGTACGAGAAGTTCTCTCCCGCTTAAGGAAGAATGCTCTTTTTGCTAAACTGGAGAAATGTTCATTTGAAACTCTCAAAATACCTTTTTTGGGATACATTATCTCCAAAAAAGGGTTTGAAATGGATCCAGCCAAGACTACCGCCATACAAGATTGGCCTCTTCCAACCAGCACAAGATCCATTCATCGCTTCATTGGTTTCGCCAACTACTACCGGCAATTCATCAAGGGCTTTTCTTCCAAGATTGCACCAATTCTATCCCTCATCCATAAAGGTGGAAGACCTAATTGTTGGCCTTCTCAGGCACTGGAAGCCTTCAAGACTTTAAAGGACTCTTTTTCTTCTGCTTCAATTCTAAGACACCCCGATCTTCTTCTGCCATTTTTTATTGAAGTTGATGCCTCAGATGTAGGGGCAGGGGCAGTTCTTTCTCAGAGGCTTCCATCCCATGGAAAATTACACCCCTGCGCCTTCTTTTCCAAAAAATTCTCCCCTCCTGAACAGAACTACGACGTGGGGAATCGTGAACTTTTGGCGGTAAAACTAGCTCTGGAAGAATGGAGGCATTTATTAGAGGGTTCTACGGTTCCTGTAACAATTTTTACGGATCACAAGAATCTGGAGTATATTCAAACCCTTAAACGTTGGGCACTATTCTTTTCCAGGTTCAACTTTGTTTCGACTTTTCGTCCTGGTTCCAGAAATAAGAAGGCCGATGCCCTGTCCAGAAGTTTTCTTCCCGAAGAGCCTAGTATTGAGGAGGCTGAACCCATTGTGCCTTCTACCAAAATTTTGGCAGCCCTTACTCCTTCCTTAGCTTCTAAATTATTATTTGCACAGTCTTCGGCACCAGTGAATACACCCTTAGGGGTAGCATTTGTTCCTCCAGAACTACGCCAGTCCATTCTCAAACAGTCTCATTGTTCCAAGCAGGCTGACCATCCAGGGATTCGTAAGACAATGGACTTGATTTCCCCTCTTGTCTGGTGGCCTTCTCTTCGGAAGGATGTTAAAGACTTCGTCTCGTCCTGTGCAATTTGTGCAACATCTAAATCTGGTCAATCCCCTCCCAAGGGACTTCTTCTGCCTCTGTCTATATCATCTGGCCATGGATTTTATTGTTGACCTTTCTGTTTCCCTGGGACACACGGTCATCTGGGTGGTAGTAGACAGATTCAGCAAGATGGCTCACTTTATTCCTCTTCGCAAGTTGCCTTCTGCTCTGGAGCTCTCTAAACTCTTCATTCAACACATTTTTTCGCCTTCATGGATTTCCGGCTGAGATCGTGTCTGACAGGGGGTCCCAGTTTGTTTCCAAATTTTGGAGATCTTTGTGCAAGGCGCTTCATATTTCTCTTCAATTTACTTCTGCTTACCATCCACAGTCCAATGGTGCTGCAGAGCGTGTCAACCAAGCTCTCGAACAATTCCTACGTTGCCATGTTTCCTTATGCCAAGACGGCTGGGCAGATCTCCTTCCCTGGGCCGAGTTTGCTCACAACAATGCTTTGCATGCCTCCTCTGGGAGATCTCCTTTTTTTTGTGTCTTCGGACAGCATCCTATGGCCTTTCCTCAAGACCTTCTTCTCACCAACGTCCCTGCAGCCAATGACCAAGTTTCCCACATGTTAGCTATCTGGCATGCTACAAGGTCCAATCTGGAGAAGAGCTCTATTTCGCAGAAGTTTTTTGCTGACAAGAGAAGAGGTCCTACTCCTCAGTACTCCCTGGGAGATAAAGTTTGGCTTTCCACCAGGAATATCCATCTTAAGTTTCCTACCCCCAAACTTGGTCCCAGGTTCATTGGTCCTTATCCTATCATTGAGGTTATCAACCCAGTGGAAGTCCGGCTTCAACTTCCTCCAGAGATGCGGATTCCAAATGTATTTCATGTATCCCTTCTCAAGTCTGCCTCCTCTTCAGAGTCATCTTCCTCTTCTCCCACTCCTGTCATTGTAGATGGTCTTCAGGAGTTTGAAGTAAGAAGAATCTTGGACTCCCGGGTTTCTAGAGGTTCCCTACAGTACCTTGTGGAATGGAATGGTTTCAGTCCAGAAGAATGTTTCTGGGTGAAAGATTCAGATGTGCATGCTCCTGCACTCATCAAGAAATTCCACAAACAGTTTCCTGCGAAATCCAGTCGTTGTGGTCCTGAGGCCCCCATAAGGAGGGGGTACTGTAAGGGAGAATTACCTCCTGCCTCCACGCCGACGCTGCCCTACTGTCCAAGATGGCGACGCCCAGTCCTTCCACGAGGTTTTCGCCAGCGTCAGAATGGACACCGGCACCTGGATGGATGCCAGCGTCAGAATGGACGCCGGCGCCTGGATGGATGCCGGCGTCGGAACGCCTGTGCAATTACGCCAGCGCAGTGACGTCATCACGTTTATCTTTTGGCGCCAATGGAGGCCTATTTAAGGAGCCTAAAGGTCTGCAAACAATGCCCAATTATAGGTTCTACTTTGTGTGTTCCTGGGTGTGCTAGTGTATCTTGATTCTTGTTCCTGATCTTGACCCATTGCCTGTTTATTGTTATTGAACTCTTGCTGCCTGAACTGACCTATTTGCCTGGACTTTGACCATTCTTTTGCCTAATCCTATTGTACCGCGAACTGTGCTGAACTTCAGCTTCCTCTTTGGTCCGCTACTCCATTTTGAGCCTTCGGGTTCTTACAGCCAGATCTCGATCGGATGGGACAAACAGTCCCGTCGGATCGCGGCCGCATCTGTTCGTTGATATGGTCCTGTGATCCAACAGCCTGTTCCCAATCATTAGGATACGATCGTTGGGCCCTAGGGCCCACGATCGGATCAGCCTGATATTGCCCACCTTGGGTGGGCATATCGGAGAGAGATCCGCTTGTTTGGCGACATCGCCAAACGAGCGGATCTCTCCGTGTATGGCCACTTTTAGTCATGAAATAGGCAATTGTTATTGGTTTAATACAGTAGTTCCTTTGGCATTTTCATTTTAAGGCTCATTGTGTTGGAAGTAATTGGCTGCAGTAAGAAGCCTCCTACTCATGGGGTTATTTTAGAAATGTATAGAATCACTGGGCCACATGAATACTGTTTGTTTCTAAATGCATTACTTTTGTTGAAACAACTCTATCCTTTATTGATGCTGTATGGGCAAGTATTCCATATTATAGCTCTGTAGGGTATTATTTGCCTGCATTTTTTTTGTCCCAAAGAAGATAAGAAGATTGGAGTCTCCTCTTATCTTAATTGCCCTTAAATGAAATCAATCACAATACTTTAATTGATGGATTATTCAGTTATTTTACAGCAAAGAAATCTTTGGTAGTAGTAGTAAAATGTATTCATTTCAAATGCTCTTTTGGAAACTGCTTTTCATTAATATAATTTGAAAGTAAAATGCACATACTTTAATATATCTCATCTGATACAGGCAGGCGGCTGCTCAACTGATATTGTAAGATGATTTATTAATATCCTGTGTCTGTGCAAGAGTTCCACTTGCCTTTTATGCAGATAATTTAGGCACAGAGATTACTTAACTTTTATACTTAATTCACATCGTTATGGATTTTTATTCATATGAACAACTATATTTTTCAGGCATAAATATACATGGGAAACATTCTGTAGAATAATTTTATTTTTGTTTTTTTTAATAAAATATCAGACCTGTCAATACAAATGTGAGCAAAAACAGTCCATAATATATAAAGCACCACAGTTTACATTAACCCTTTCACTGTTAAAAATAACAATTGATAAAAATGCTAGTCCTTTAAGTTTTTTACTTCTTTGCCGATTTCTTCACAGTCTCTCAACTGCAAAAAGTATTTCCAAAAAGTAAAGTATAAAGGGATCAGCGCCTGTGGCATCAGAAATCAGAAACCAATATAGTGTAGTATGTTCAAACAATAGGGGATGCCACCCAGTGTTTCAAATCGGTTTTTACAGAAGTGCTCCCCTTTTTTTCTAATTACATATCCCCTTTCTCTATTACAACTTTAGCTAGAAAGTAGAGAGTTTTCCAATCGGTGCAACAATTATTTTCGTGTTTAAACCCAGGAACACCTCCACCGGTTGGCTGAATTGCATACTTACAAACCACTTGTGTGGTGTAACGCATATAGTGAATCCTCATAACAATCCCTCTCAGGCCTCACACTTTCAGCAGGCTCCAAGACAGAGATAAAATCCATAAACAATTTGCACTCACATTTTTCACCCTGGGGGTAATCGCATAGAGTCCAATTTTAGTTGCTGCAAGGTTCAAGAGAATAGTCTTGCAGGCTTTTTCTAGACCTCCTCGTGGTACTTCCTGTGGACCCGTGCACTGTCCCCTTCACCTAATGCGTTTCGCTGATCCTATCAGCTTCTTCAGAGCCATAGTTGTCAAAGTGCGTATTTCCCTTTTAAAATCCTTTGCGATCAATCATCATGGCAACCGTTCTTGTTTCTGGCTTAACAAATCCTTAATGAGTAATTATTTCTTTCTACTCCAATATACCAAACTACAAAGCTACGCTAAAATGAACGTAAGGAACAACAATGCAAGCATAAAACTGCAAAAAAATCACAAAAATAAATACAATTAGGATCAAATCAATGAAATAACAAATTAACTGACCCAAGAGCATGGTAAGCAGTCAAAATACTTGATCCAATAGCCATGCTGTGAAATAAACATTTTTTAGGTTGGAAAACAAGAGGCAAAATGATAAAGAACTAAAAAGGGTTAAAAAAGTATAAGTGTGTGCCTGTGTATGCATGTGTGTACAGCTCTAAAAAGTGTGCAAATGTGTGTATGTGAGTGTGTAAATATGTGCAAGTGTGCAAAAGAAAAAAAGCCAGAAAAGCTAACTTTAGTAAAATGTGTAGTGTGTGTATAAATGTGTGTAAATGTGTATACATGTGTAAAGTAAGGCCACTTACTGTTTCTGTGGGCAGGAGGGTCATTGGCAGCGTTGGAGGGTCCCAGGATCGCAGAGTCTACACAGCAGGAAGTGAATGGGCGGGCTGGAAGTCGGGCCTGTATCGGTGGCTGATTCTTTGAGATCGGGTAAGAAGTAGGGCCCTGTGACGATCGTGTTGCAGGATCGACATGGAAGCCCCCTTGGCTCATTGCCTAGGGGGTTGGGGGCCCATCTGAGGAAGCCCTAAGTGCTTGGCAATTAGAGTGTTTCAGACACTCTTTACTGATGCACTGCAAGTTGAGTGCTGTCATCCCCCCCTTCTCCCCCTGCAGCCCATCAGCAGAACAATGGGAAGGTAACCAGATAACAGCTCCCTGATAGATATAAGAACTGCACTCAATAGTAAAAATCTATGTCCCACTGCGACACCTTCAGTTACATTGAGTAGGAGAAACAATAGCCTGCCTGTAAGCATTTCCATCCTGAAGTGCTAAAACACATGACCAAGCAAAATGACCCCACACATACCAGCAGTGCCTATTACTCATAAACACCTCTTTCTCTCAGCAGTACAAGTCCATTCTTTTACCTGGTGGTTGGCTAGTAAACTTACGCAAATAGCTTATCTACTCACAGTAGGGAGACCTTACACAATCACCTGCTTGAAAGAAAGTCACAATTAAATCTGAGTTTCATAAACCCTAAAACAAGGTTAAGCACAAAATAACTTGAATCACAGAAAAATCTTAAAATGCAAATATTCAGACCCTTAGATATGGCTTAATTAATATGGCAATTAATGAATTGTCACACAAAAATACTTGACTTTATCGAATTGTCACCTGAAAAACTTTTTCGGATTATCGAACGAAAACCAGGGTCAAATAGCAAAAATCTGACATTGACGTTAACATGACGTTTTTTTAGCTCAAGTATTTTTGGATTCAGATTTTAAGCAGGTTTGGAGTATAATACATCTCAAATAATGTTCCCCCTCTAAAATTTCTATGTTTTCCTCTATAAAACGTTACCAGAAGTTGCATTCAAGTAAAGTACCTTTCCTCCCGCACATCTCTTTTTCTGATATTTTTCATACTATGCATCTCTCTCTTCAAGTCTGTCTGTATATATTAATTCTCAGATTCTCACATGTAACAATTTGATCTACAGAATGAATTGTTGCTTCAAACAACTAACAATTCAGTGCAATTTTCTGTACATTCCTAAGATGATTTTTCAAAGGCTTCTACAATTGGCATTATAGAAACAACATATTAAATGGAAAAATGATTGATGCTATAGTTATGTTTTTAAGAACAGACATAGTTTGAAACACATTTTTTACTTTAGAATCAGTATAATTTACTGTCCTTAGAAGGGAGGGTGAAAGAAATGCTGAAAGCTAAACTAAAAGTTCTAGTTCTAGTTTTTAACCTTGGATCAAAATTTGGTATATACATGTTTTGCTAAAGAAACTGTTTGGTGGATCTTTCATGTAAACCAATTGGCTCTAAATGTTAAATGGAAGTTAGAGTTCACGATTTCATAAATACGATTTTAAAAATCTAAAAAGTGTGTGATTTTTTTTCTGTGGTGAGCTACAGTATAATCTCATAGTTTGATAAATCTGACCCTTAATGCTGTTAATACAAAGTGCTCCAGTTCATTTGATTTGCTGTATTTCATGGATTTGCTGTATTTCATGGAATCTTCCTAACCATCCAACCATGAAACTACCATGGAGAAATTTGCAGTAAATGCCAGCAATATAAATTTCTGACCGGGCTACTAATCTACCTTTATGTTCTTTTGTCTTTTGTGCCAATCATTGAAAAACAACTCCCCTAAATTCAATCAAAATTTATTAATATAATTGAATTTTTAAAACTCGAATGAATTCAATCGACTCAAAAATGTAAATTGAATTTGATTCAAATTCAATTCGAGTTTTTTTCTCTGAAAAAACTTGAATGTCAGGAAGGCTGCAAACATCTCCGAATTGATTCCTGGACCTCTCCCATTGACAACAACAATTTGGCAGGTTTATGGTGGCAAATAGTCGACTTTGAGTTCTTAAAGGGTCAGAGTATGATAAATCTCTAAAATCAAATAAATGTTTTTAAAAAATATCTTGAATCGAATTTGAATAACTCCCTAGTTGAATTTGACCATGAAAAGAATTTGAATCAGAATTTGCAATTTGACAGATTGATAAATCTGCCCCTTGGTGTACCCTTTAATGCTCAATAATTAGGTATTTAGTACTAATTTCAGCTTAACTCAGCTAATGTGTTTGGCTATTTTAAGTGAACTGAATGAGTTTCCACATATTTCAGTGCTTATCTCTTATATGTGCTTGCTGGTGAATTGACCTACAGAGTGTTGTATTTTGTGAATAAAAGGTGGTGGCATGTATCTTTTAGTTTTTTCATTAGCTCAACAGCTTAACAGTGGTGGTAACAAAAACAGGATTTATCTACTAAAAGATTGTGCAAGGCAAAGTGCTAAATTGGGTTTATCCAGATGCTATTTGCAAAGGTAATAACATGAGTTTGCGCATGTATGTAAAGGAAGAGGAGGGGGCGATGAACAGCAGTGGGCTTAGGCATCTGCTATGTATATCCGGCTTTGGGTATTAACAGAATCAGCCATCACAACATTACCCAGCAGGGAATTCTCTGATCCATTTTGTGGAAAGATCTGCTATCTGTCTATAATGCCCTCTAATGTACTTGAAAAATAAAGGGAAATGAGAGATAAACAATATAAAATTGTTTTATGTATATATGAACATTTTCATGCATCCACTTTAAAAAACACTGTCAGTTAAACTAAAGGTATTGCATTCATACATAAAATATAGTTTTCAACTTGGGCTTGGGCAGTCATGGCTGCCAGTGGCACTGGGACACTAGTGTTTATAGATGATGTGACACAGGACAGAAACACCGGAATGAATTCTGAGGTGTTCAGAGACAAATGGCCTGCTCAAATCCAGCTAAATGCAGTCGTATTGATTGGGAGGCGTTTCATAATGACCAAAAACATACAGCTAAAGCAACCCAGGAATTTATTAAAGCAAAGAAGTGGAATATTCTTGAATGGCCAAGTCAGTCACCTGATCTGAACCCAATGGAGCTGCATTTCACTTGTTGAAGACTAAACTTCGGACAGAAAGGCCCACAAACAAACAGCAACTGAAAGCCTTGGCAGTAAAAGCCTGGCAGAGCATTAAAAAGGAGGAAACCCAGAATCTGGTGATGTCCATGAGTTCAAGACTTCAGGCTGTCATTGCCAGCAAAGGGTTTTCAACCAAGTATTAGAAATTAACATTTTATTTTCAGTTTTTTAATTTGTCTAATTACTTTTGAGCCCCTGAAATGAAATGATTGTGTTAAAAAAAGGCTTTAGTTCCTCACATTTTTATGAAATCTTTTTGTTCAATCCACTGAATTAAAGCTGAAAGTCTGCAGTTCAACTGCATCTGAGTTGTTTCATTTAAAATTCATTGTGGTAATGTACAGAACCAAAATTAAAAAAAAGTTGTCCCTGTCCACAGATTTATGGGCCTAACTGTAAATGACCCATATGTTGCCACTGTATTTACATAGTTACATAGTTAAATTGGGTTGAAAAAAGACAAAGTCCATCAAGTTCAACCCCTCCAAATGAAAACCCAGCATCCATACATACACCCCTCCCTACTTTTAATTAAATTCTATATACCCATACCTATACTAACTATAGAGCTTAGTATCACAATAGCCTTTGATATTATATCTGTCGAAAAGATCATCCAAGCCATTCTTAAAGGCATTAACTGAATCAGCATCACAACATCACCCGGCAGTGCATTCCACCACCTCACTGTCCTGACTGAAGAACCCCCTACGTTGCTTCAAATTAAATTTCTTTTCTTCTGGTCTAAAGGGGTGGCCTCTGGTACGGTGATCCACTTTATGGGTAAAAAGGTCCCCTGCCATTTGTCTATAATGTCCTGAAATGTACTTGTAAAGTGGAATCATGTCCCCTCGCAAGCGCCTTTTTTCCAGAGAAAACAACCCCAACCTTGACAGTCTACCCTCATAATTTAAGTCTTCCGTCCCTCTAACCAATTTAGTTGCACGTCTCTGCACTCTCTCCAGCTCATTTATATCCCTCTTAAGGACTGGAGTCCAAAACTGCACTGCATACTCCAGATGAGGCCTTACCAGGGACCTACAAAGAGGCATAATTATGTTTTCATCCCTTGAGTTAATGCCCTTTTTTATGCAAGACAGAACTTTAGTTGCTTTAGAATGACACTGCCCAGAATTAGACAACGTGTTATCTACAAAGACCCCTAGATCTTCTCATTTAAGGAAACTCCCAACACACTGCCATTTAGTGTATAACTTCCATTTATATTATTTTTGCATAAGTGCATAACCTTGCATTTATCAACATTGAACCTCATTTTCCAGTTTGCTGCCCAGTTTTCCAGTTTAGACAAATCACTCTGCAAAGTGGCAGCATCCTGCATCGAACCTATAGTTCTGCACAATTTAGTATCATCTGCAAAAACAGAAACAGTACTTTCAATGCCCACCTCCAGGTCATTAATAAACAAATTGAAAAGCAAGGGACCTAGTACAGAGCCCTGCGGTACTCCACTAACAACACTGGTCCAATTAGAAAATGTTCCATTTACCACCACTCTTTGTAGTCTATCTTTTAGCCAGTTCTCTATCCAGGTACAAATACTATGTTCCAGGCCAACATTCCTTAATTTAACCAGTAACCTTTTGTGTGGCACTGTATCAAATGCTTTAGCAAAGTCTAAGTAAATCACATCCACTGCCATCCCAGAATCGAGGTGTCTACTTTCATTCTAATAAAAAGAAATTAAGTTAGTCTGGCAAGATCTATTATGCGTAAAACCATGCTGGCACAAACTCATAGTATTATGATTTGCTATGAAGTCCAGTATCTTATCCTTTATTAACCCTTCGAAAAGCTTTCCTACCACTGACGTCAGACTAACTGGCCTATAGTTTTGAGGCTGAGAACGGGATCCTTTTTTGAATAGAGGCACCACATTAGCAATTTGCCAGTCTCTTGGCTCTATGCCAGATCTCAATGAATCCTGAAAAGTTAAGTAAAGAGGTTTGGCAATCACAGAGCTAAGCTCGCTAATTACCCTGGGATGAATACCATCTGGCTCTAGACCTTTGTTAATCTTAACATGTTCTAGTCTCTTTTGAATTTCTTCATGTGTGAACCATGCATCATTAGTTGTATTACTAGAATTGGGACTGTTAAGAAGGAAACCTTCACTTACTGGTTCCTCATTTGATAGTAAGGGTCCCACCCCTTCCTGCTTCATTTTTTTACTATTAACATATTTAAAAAATAATTTTGGATTTTTTTTACTGCTTGCTGCAATATCCTTTTCTATAGCAATTTTAGCTTGCCTTATAGCTTCTTTGCATGATTTATTGGCCTCCTTGTACCTTATAAATGTTTCGGCTGTATCAGCTAACTTGAAAGCCTTAAAAGCACGTCTTTTCTTACCCATCTCAACACCAACGCTTCTATTGAACCAAAAAGGTTTTGCTTTGCAACGACGTTCCTTGCTTACAAGTGGAATATACTGACAAGTATATTTATTAAGCAGCATTTTAAAGACTTCCCATTTTTGTTTTGTGTTTAACCTTGTGAAAAGCATTTCCCACTTAATATGTTGCAGAGATGCCCTTATACTGTCAAAGTTTGCTTGCTCAAAGGAGACCATGTTATGATCACTATTCCCTAAATGCTCACCCACACAAATGTTAGAGATGAGTTCAGTATTGTTAGTTATTACAAGGTCCAAAAGAGAGTTATTCCTAGTAGGTTCTTGAACGAGCTGGAATAAAAAGTTGTCATTCAGCATATTTAGAAACCTACTAGCTTTTTCTGTCTTAGCAACCCCATTACCCCAGTCAATGTCTGGATAATTGAAGTCACCCATAGCAACTTGACCCAGCTGTGAAGCCGCTTGTATCTGCAAGAGTAACTGGGCTTCATCCTCGACACTTATACGAGGTGGTTTATAGCATACACCAATGATAATTCTTTTTGTTACCTTTTGCCCAGTCAAAAACCTCTACCCAGAGTGATTCTACACCCTCACCAGTGCCAGCTATTGTAATTATATCATAAGCGTGTGTTAATGAAGTTTCGCTTAGAAATGAACACGCTGACAAATTTTTGCTGGAGAAACTTTGCCATTGTTCCACTGCCGAGACGTATCTTTGCATTTTGATAAATAAGCGTATGCTTTGAGAAGCCTTCGTAGGCAAAGATTGGCCCCATAGTCTGCTAGAAAGATCTTTTCTGAGCTTTCAAGAAGTTGTGACCAGAAATTTAAGTAAGCTTACTTCTAAAACATCCACTGGACTATTGTTGCTCCTTGCTGATATCCCTTACTTTGTGGTACTTTATCTGCAGTTATGAATCTACAATATTCATCCTTCCAGGGTATCATATATTTTTTATTGGCTTAAAAATTTCTTAAAATGTAAAATAAATATTGTCTGGTATGTAGACGTTAAAGCTTATTACCGTATATACTCGAGTATAAGCCGACCCGAGTATAAGCCGAGGTACACTTTTTCAGCACATTTTGGATGCCAAAAAACTCGGCTTATATGCGAGTATATACGGTAATTGTTTTACTAATTTATATTTTAACTTTTTGTTTCAAATATGTTACTGTATGCAAATAAAAACAGTTTTTCTTAGATATTGCTGCATATTTAAAATGTATAATAATTATCTATGTGTTCTACTAGAAAACCCTTTACAGTATTATCAATTGTAGAAAATAATAATGATCAATCTCTTTTCCTTGCTAGAACAGTTCAACCCGGTGCAATAACTTGACAAATGAGTTAGCAATGCTATTGTTTAAATCCAGCTTTCAAAAAAGCTTCTCTGAAATACTGTTTGAACTCAACTTAAATTCTGTTCTGCTTGGTGGCTTCTAATTTAACAGCACAGAATAGACTTTGTGACGGGTTTACTGTGGATATATAAAAGCTATCACAGTGCATTTTAGATGTTTTCAGAGTTTCTAGAAACATAAAGCTTATTTACAGGCTCTGTCCTGGGACCATTACTATTCTCCCTCTATACTTCCTCCCTTGGCAAATTAATCAACTCGTATGGCTTCCACTACCACCTCTATGCTGACGATACTCAGATAACTCGCATCTCCTCCTGCCCTTATGCTATCTCTACCTGGATGTCGCAACGCTACCTTAAATGAAACCTCTCTAAAACTGAAATGGTTCTCTTTCCTCCAACTAACACCAGTAACATCAACAACAGAAACAAGTTGGTCAGCTATCTTCCAATTAATATGTTTTAAGTGTTACAATTTAAAGTCAGTGCACTCATTACTTTACTGCTCACAGCTCCTACAGTAATAAATCATGGCTAAGGAAGTAATGCTGCCAACGCACACACTCTTCTGGATCCTAAGATGTAGGAATAAACAAATAGGGTGAACTTACTATGGGGCGGAAAATCCTCTGTAGAGCCACGGCAACTTACTTTCAGTTTTAACAGAAGTTAGGCCCAAAATCTCACACATGGGGAGACACATTTATTAAGGGTTGAATTTTGATTTCATGTGAGTTTTTTTAAACGCACATGAATTAGATTTTACTCGAAATTAGAATATTCCATTATTTATTTTAGAAATCAAACATCTAAAACTCGGATGAATTTTACCAACCTGAAATCTCTAATCGAATTATTGAAATTATAGTTTTCGCCAATTGCACAGTAAATGTAATAAAACTTCTTACTAAAAATGTTTTATGTACTCCAAAAGAGTAAAGCACTACTTAAAAGTGCGCAATTAAAATCCGCAATGCAATTACCGGTTTAAGGAAGAATATTACATTGTTAGATATGAATTTATATTATTATTGGTGCAAATAGATTTTCTCTTCTGCGACTTTTATTACACCCCCCCCCCCCTTAGAATGGTTTCTCTGAGCAGGACATGGCAGGAAGGCTACCTGTTGTTAGAGGGAACTCCTAAAAGTGATGGGGGGATGTTATTTGGCACTGCAAGGAGCAGAGAGCGCAAATAAGAGACTGAATGTAAAGCCAGGAAGCTAAACAATCCTGATAATTCAGAGAAGTGTGGTGATAATAGAGGTGGCCATACATGTTTCTTGTTGTTTTTCTGGTGGTCCACAAGGTTCCGAGTGTTTTATGTCTTGTTTGGATGCTAAGATGAGTACCCCTGTGTTCAATTAAACATTTTTGCAGAGATTAAATTTAACTGCTGATTATGCTTAAAAAAAACTCAATGTACGATATTTATTAAGAAAAAAAATTGAATGTAAAGTTTTGGCATCTAAAAGCTGCTGAGTTCATGTAAAAGTCAATGGTATCTGTCTATGGCAAAGTTTTTTCAATGCAAGTTTTCTTATATTTTCGATCCATTGAAAATGATGGTATACAAATTTGAGATATTTAGTTCCTTTTTCAGTTGAATTTTTTTATTCTGATTTTTTAATAAATTAGCAATTTAGAATTTATTCAAAGTAGAAAAAACTATTTACATTTTTGATAAATAGGCCTTCCCATTAACTTTTGCTTGGAAAGTCAAAATCATTTTTAATGCACAGTTTTTAAATACCTCTCTAAACTTCACTTCTTTAGAATTGCAGATTGTGTCTGACATAGTAAAAAAACCTTTTTTCCATTCAGTGTGAATAAGACTAGTCTTCACTTTCTTGGTACTTGCTCCAGGATTCATTGTAATTTAGACAATAAACAATGTAGGTGATCATACTGTACCTCAGCTTAGTCACAGTGGAAAATCTGTCCAAAAAGGCCAATGAATCTGATCCGGATCAGAAGATTTTAATTTAAAGCACATGATGGATAGGGCAAAAGCGGCATGAAAAGAAATGTGTTGCTCTGAACTTTTGTGAAACATTTTTCAAGCTTGTCCTAGTATTATACATCTGCCTTGCGGATTTCTGGATAGGCTTTCAAAACTAAAGAAAAGACAAAATATCGATGAAGACATGCATATAAATTTTAGTCGAAGTGGTAACTAAAATTATTTACATAGATTACAAGCATAGTTCTATACACTTTATTTTTTATAATTCTTTTGCTAAAATGAACATTACACAGCTCCAGCAGAATTAGAAGACCACTTGTGCAGAAAACCCCAGGTCACAAGCATTTCAGATAATGGTCTTGATTCAATCCAACGCAATATGGTACTTTTTGTATGATAAATGTGAATTTTCATATGTCCGCAATGCAATTCATTGCGATAAACACTTTTCACATTAACCAATATATCTTTCCATTACCTATGTTTTCACAATCTAACAGCCCATTGAAAGTGCCAGAAATACTTACTTTTCGCAATTCTATTTAACCTGAGTGAAGTCTTTTACATGATCTTCCGATTTCCCTTACACTACCTTGAACTGGCAGAAATGCTCTTTGTGCTATAGTTAAAGGCTTTTCGCCCTCTTTTTGTCCTCTATTCTGACACACACGCCTTAACAAGTGTTTTAAACACAGTTACAGCTACATCAATGTATATTTCATTAAAGGGTTACTGTCATGGGAAAAAATTTAATAGTGCTGCTCCAGCAGAATTCTGCACTGAAATCCATCTCTCAAAAGAGCAAACAGATTTTTTATATTCAATTTTGAAATCTGACATGGGGCTAGACATTTTGTCAATTTCCCAGCTGCCCCTGGTCATGTGACTTGTGCCTGCACTTTAGGAGAGAAATGCTTTCTGGCAGGCTGCTGTTTTTCCTTCTCAATGTAACTCAGTGGGACATGGGTTTTTACTATTGAGTGTTGTTCTTAGATCTACCAGGCAGCTGTTATCTTGTGTTAGGGAGCTGCTATCTGGTTACCTTCCCATTGTTCTTTTGTTTGGCTGCTGGAGGGAAAAAGGCTTGACTTGGGGCAGCTGAGAAATTGACAATATGTCTAGCCCCATGTGAGATTTCAAATTGAATATAAAAAAAATCTGTTTGCTCTTTTGAGAAATGGATTTCAGTGCAGAATTCTGCTGGAGCAGCACTATTAACTGATTTATTTTGAAAAAAAAAAAGTTTTTCCCATGACAGTATCCCTTTAACAAAAGTACTTTAAAATGTTCTATTGTTTTTTTAAAAAATACATTGATTCCAAATATATCACCTATTTGTTTTTTTTTTTAATTTTCATTCATGTCTTTTTTGTGTATTTGACTAGTACTACATCATTTTATTTATTTTGGACCCTAGCAACCATCCAGTGTTTGAAACACCAAACTGCAAGTTGACTTGGAAAGGGCCGGAAATAAACTTCAATTTGTATTCAGCTGTCAATAACACTAGAATGGTGTTTATAATATTAACATCTTATATGTTAACTATAACATATCCACACATAAATAGGCAACAACTGTCATCAATAATCATGCCTAATCATTTCCATTTCGAAGGATCCCACTAATCCACTATGTAAACGATTTAATAATCTTCAATTGTTTGCACATGACTTTGTGAAGCTTGGAACTGCCTTATTTGTAGGTGCCAGAGGATCAATATCTTTTTCATAAGCTCATAGAATGAATTATTATTTTTTGCCTTGTTGTTTGTTCCTGTTCAGTCTAATTAGCCAATCAGATCAATTGAACTTCTCATATTAAATCAGTGTTATTCTCCTCTATAATTTATTTTATCTGCAATTATTTTGTTGTTCAGGGTTCCTCTTTGAAAACTGAACATTGGAAACACAGGGATATATACTTGTGTGGTTTGCTCTTTTCTATTGATTTGTCTTAGATTTTTTTTGCAGTTTTGTTTTTTCTTTTCCCTTGACTCATTCATTTATAGCTTGAAACGTCTACATTTGTTAGCTTTCCGGACACAAAATCAATAAAGAATAACAGATTGCCTATATCATAATCGTGGCTTGCATAATTTGTACATGTGTAATGGATGATGATCGTAATAGAATGAAAGAAAAACGATCGCTTTATATTACTTGTAAAGTGGAAATGGCATCAGGTCAGAATCTAATTCATATAAAATATTGCTAATAAGAATACTGTTTTTATATAAACTGCCACATTTATGAAGCAGAAAGCTATGAAGCAAGATTGCAAACACAGTGGCATAGGTCACCTTACAATTCATTAGTTGATGTATGTGTTTGCGAGGCTCGCTTTCAAATCTGGTGAGGGTAAAGTGTCAGTCCCCTCTTATACTAGACTGAATTGTTTCTGAGCCAAGAGTCTGTACTACAGTGAAGATTCGTTTTGATTTTCTAAGCTTACATACTGTGGGAATCACACAAATGGCAGAAGGTGCAATTCTCTTATTAGAGAAAGACACAATGATATCCAGTATACTAATGTTAAGTAAGTCTGTCTATGTGTAGACACAACTGTTTTTTTTTCCAAGAAATGTCACTTTTCAGTTTAAAACAATGTATGTAAACAAATTAAAGTTTATTCTCCACCAGACACGTCACGTATAGTCAAACCTGTTCTTTGATAAAGCCCCAGTCTCTTAGGTTTACTTATTCCAATAAATTCAGATATTTTACTTACAATGTTTCAAGGGTTTCTTCTCTGCTCTACCAGCTACAGCAGCGTGTCTTCCCTGTTCCCGGACCGAGCTTACAGTATGTCAAGTCTTACCCCCTTTTCACAGGTGTTGACTAATCAGTCCCAACATTTTTACTAGCTTTTCAGTGAATATAGCCTTTGTTTTTTTTCCACATAGTCTCGTAGACCCTTCAATTATTTTGATGTAGCATTGAATTACAATTATTGTGAATATCTTGTAAAGATTGACATAATATTAATGTTAGCAGACACCTGCAACTCTAAACATAATTTAAGTAGTGGTTTTCCAGTTGGCAGTGACTGGCAAGTGTGTGAGGCCATCATAAAAAATCATTTACATTATAATTTTTCAAAGTTTGACTGTGTAAAATTGAGATTTTCGAATTCTTGTATCTATATTTAATATTTATTAAAACAAAAATAATCTCAAAAATATTAGAGATATTTGAAATTTGAATGTTGACCCTCGAATCTTGATTATTTAAGATTTAACAAAAATTCATGAGATCAAACTATAATGGATCAAATGTTTTCCTCAGTAGGTTTGAGCTCGAAACTTCAATTTAATATTGACTGCCCATTGCTTCAGGGAATGGTTAAAGACTTGGAAACACTCACTTGATGCCATTTTAGATTGTAAGAGAATGGTTGGAGTCAGAGATGCCATACTCTTTAACCTCCCTTCTGTGATTGTCATAGCAATAGTTGCTTGGCAGGGAACAGCAGGCATAAGAGCAGCAGCAGCAACATGTTCCTTTGATCCCTGTTAAGATCAGGCAGCCTCATCACTTCAGGAGGGCCTTACTTTCCCTTGTCCAGTTGCCTTATTATGAGGTGATGTACCGCCTGAGCTGTGCCACCATCCTCCAGGTGTATGGGCTCATCAGCCAGGACCTTGTACCAGTTATGTGATGGTCTCAGACGCTGCCTGGGATCGGCAAACTGCTTCCAGTTTTGCATGTCAGGTGGTGTGTGATTCCCATATGCAGATCATGCGATCTGGCTTTCCTGGAAATATTCACAATGCCACTATCCTGCATCTGTCGGTTCTCTATGACCTCTTTACCCAAGGATAAATGCCAGAGGGCTGGCTTGTGGGTAAGCTATATGTTCCCTTTTCCATCAATCACTTTAAAAAAATCCATTAAAGAAATATTCCAATATCTTTTCCCCTTTGCCCTGCTCAGCTTCTTTTTTTTTTCTTTGGCCCAGCTTTCTCTTGATTTAAAAACAATTTCCCCCAAAAATGTCCATGTTTCATTGTGGAATACACAGCCATCTTAGATCTTTTAAAATAGCTTGTTTTCCAGAGAGAGAAAGAGAAAATTAGTCTGGGTGTAGGAAGAAAGAAGAACTTTGGTGTTGTGATTCTGCTAGTGCAAGTATAGTTTAGGTAATGCTTTTAATCTATCCATTTCTGCATTAATCCTTCAGGCATGTATGGAGTACTCACTGGCCATTTCTACAGTGATTATACTGGCATGTGTGGGTTAAATATGCTGATATACTCTGCACGCTACATCATTATACAGACACTTAAGGTATGCAAATAAGTGGTTTAATAAAGCATGTCATTACAACAGTGTATAACATTGTTTAATTACAAAAAAGTATAATTTAGTACATACCAAACACAGTGTTCCCAAAAACAGCAGCACTTAGGCTTGCAAGACAGATAAGTTGGGGGTTTTTTTAGTTGAAAAAAAAAGGGTTTAAAGTCTGAATAAAAAAGTACTCCAATTCAGACCTGCCGAGTTCAAGTAGAAGTCAATGGAAGAAGTCCTGAAGATATCCTCATCTGCGCTGGGTTTTGTGCAATAAACCAAAGATTTTGTGGTTTTTGGGAGTCAAATCTTAAAAACATTGTATGACTTGAAGAACAGAAATTGAAATTTGAAATCATAAAGGGTTACTGAGGCATACAAAATATGGAGCATTATTTAAAACTAAAATGTGTTTTTCCTAAATACATAGTGAATGATAACAGTAGTGAATTCACGGATCCGCACATACACTATTATCTGCAGTCAGGGACATAGCCCCTCTTTTTATAACACCAACAAGATCAACGTTTCGGGGGGATTTAACCTCCCTTCATCAGGATACAATCGCAAGTATGGCACACAACTATATGTGCAATAACCCTGCCTTTTCTCCCACAATCCAATTCTTCGCAATACACCTATAGTTTTTAACCCCCTGGACATATCGATTCAACAAGTCCCACAAATAAAGTGCAAGTTCAATTACATTGAAAAAGTCCATCATAATAAGTATTGAAAGCCCACAAGTCAATTAGTTATTTAACAGTATTTCATAATAAATAGTAGAAAAAAGCATTTAGAAAAATTGTTGCAAAATAGTAGAAAAATACTTCAACCTTATAAATAACACATTAATTACACATAATTGGAAGCCTTTACTCAGTACCGGTAAGTTTTTTAAACATCACCAGACTCTTTAGTTATCCCCCGGATATTTCTCATCTGAAATGAAAGCGGAAAAAATGGGGAAAGGAAAAAGATCACAATCAACTTGATACAATGCCATTTACAGAAAACTTGTTGAACTAATAGTCTTATTGAGGCCCTCTGGAGAGCACCTAGCATTAATTCATCAGATGAACTGTGTAAACATGAAGCTGCTGATTTGGTCAATAAGTTCCATGAACGGGGATATGATAAGGGAGAACTGCAAGGCATTAAGGAGGAGGTCCTGGGTATTAATAGGAGAGACCTCTTAAAAAATGAAAGAAGTTCAGAAAAAACTGATTTTAGTATCTGTAACTACATATGGCCCCCATTTGGCTTTTCTTTAAAAAAGTCATAACGCTGAATTGGCCTATTTTACAAAAAGACAAAACATATGGGAAATTGTTTACTGAAAAACCCCTCTTAAGTTACAGAAGAGGTAGAACCATATCTGATGGGATAGTTAGAACCAATTACAAGGGGAAACCAGTTAGGAGAATAGCATACAACAAAGTAGGCACTTATCCATGCCACAATTGTATTAAGTTGATTGTGATCTTTTTCCTTTACCCATTTTTTCCCGCTTTCCTTTCAGATGAGAAATATCCGGGGGTTAACTAAAGAGTCTGGTGATAGTTAAAAAATGTACCATTAGTGAGTAAATGCTTCCAATTATGTGTAATTAATGTGTTATTTATAAGGTTGAATAAGCAGAGCTTAATGTGTAAGGACAATGTTATACTACATTATATAGGTATAGGAACTGTTATCCAGAATGCTTGGGACCTGGGTTTTTTTTCGATTAATGGATCTTTCTGTCATTTGGATCTTCATAACTTAAGTCTACTAGAAAATCATGTAAATATTAAATAAACCCGATACGTTGGTTTTGCTTTCAATAAGGATCAATTATATCTTAGTCTGGATCAAGTAAAAGGTACTGTTTTATTATTACAGAGAAAAAGGAAATAATTTTTAAAATATTTGGATTATTTGATTAAAATGGAGTCTATGGGAGATGGTCCTTCCATAATTTGGAGCATTTCTGATAACAGGTTTCTGGTTAATGGATCCCATATCTGTAAATTTTTTATGCATTATTGTTGTTCTTAAAGGGTAACAATACCAAAAATGAAAAGGTAATATAAGCTTCACCATACTGAAATAAGAAACTTTCTAAATACAACCAATTAAAAATTCTGCATAGTTTCTGAAATAATAGTTTATCTTCACTATTCTTCTCACAGCATCTGTTTCTCTTGATTCTGTCTTCATGCAGCAGTAGACAGTCATTGACAATTAGAAGCAGTATATCTTTTGGGGGGTTCTTTTCCTCGCAGATCTATTAGAGCTTACTCAAATAACAACTTAATAAAAAGTTTCCTGGTTTTCTAAACTTGTAGCTGCCTGTTTCTTAGGCTGCATTTTTCTGCTGCATTGAAGTTTTCCCTATTCAAATGTAGCAAGCTTTACTGCATGTGACCCCATTTGATTTTTTTTATTGCAAAAGTCTTCTTGCTTGGTTTGTAGGCTGGAAACGGCTTATATGTTTGTATTAGGCTGTCCTGCACAAGATTTATTTTCTTTGATTTTTTTTTTTAATTTGGAGAAGCATTAATAAAAAAATGGGTGCAAGTTAACTGTAGACTGGAATGTGCAAAAACTTGCAGACGGCAAAAACAAGATCAATGGTCTAAAGCTGGCCATAGACGCAAAGATCAGATTGATCGATTTGTACGATTTTCGGCCCGTGTGTGGAGAGTCCTGACATTTTTCGTCCGACGGACAGGTTAGAAAATTTATGTCGGCTGCCAATAATATCTCTGCGTGTATTGACGATCATATGATTTTCAGTGGGAGTGTCACGGCCGGCACCCAATACCAGAACAGGTGCCAAGTACCCTGGTCTCGGCTCGGCTTCACCAGTAGTGTGACCACCGTTGGGCTTCGGGAGGAGCCCTCAGCTTACTTGGGTGCCACCTGGACTTAACGAGGGGTACAAGGTGAGATGTTCTGGCTAGCAGAGGGGCACGGCAGGTAAATAGTCTTGTGGGCCGAAGGTCACAGTACAAATGGAGCAGGCAAGAGAATCGTCAGACAGGCAGGGTCGAGGCAGGCAGATATCAAGAATCGTCAGGCAGGCAAGGGTCAAACCGGGTAATCAAACAGATGGGGTCAGGCAGAAAGAGTAGTCGAGATGCAGGCAAAGGTCAGGATTCGGATATCAGAATAGTCAGGAACAGGCAGGGATCAAAACTGGAATAACAGATACAAATTTCACAGGGACAGACAGCACAAGGCTTCAGGAACCACCAGAATCAAGATTCTATCATGGGCACTGGCTGGGAGTAAGAAGGGCCTTAAATACCTCCAAATTTCGCGCCAAAACGTGCCCAATGCATGCTGGCATAATCGCGCCAGCGCGCCTGTACCTTTAAGAGGCGCGCCCTAGAGAACCAAGATGGCGCCGGCGCTGGAGGCCGGAACAGGAGCGCGGTGGCGTGGCGGCCGTCCACGCCACCGCACCACTAGACCACCAGGTAATTTTATTACAGGGAGACTGCCACTAGTCTTGTCGGACATAGATATCATATGATTGCTGTCAGGGGCAGAACATTGGCTGATCTGTTCTTTAACTACTTTATTTGATCTGACTGGTTAGTGGCAGGTCGGGAGATGGGGAAGTCCGATCGTATGATGATTCGTACAATCGGATCTTTGCATCTATGGCCAGCTTAAGGGGCAGATTTATCATTGAAAATTGGTCAAAACTGTCTAATTCAACTAGGGAGTTATCCAAACTCGATTCGAGTTTTTTTTAAAAGATTTGAATTAGATTTATCATACTCTGGCCCTTTAAGAATTCAAATTTGACTATTTAAAACCTGCCAAATTACTGTTTAAGTCAATGAGAGAGAAAAACTCGAATCGACTTTGATCGAATTTTGGGTTGTTTAAATTCGTTTGAGTTTAAAAAAAAATGTTATTATTAAATTTCGGTAAGTCGAATTTATGGGAGTTTCAGGAAGTTTTAAAAAATTTGAAATTCAACCCTTGATAAATGTGCCTCCCCAAGAATCAATTTTGCTAGTATTTATTTCTATTTCAGATGTGGGGCCATATCAATTTCAGTGAGACAAGGATATTTTATGGCTTATCATGTGAAAACTCACAGACAAGATTCAAGAAAAACTTTTCTCCAAATTCAGTTAGGGGCAGCTGGGAAACTGACAATATGTCTAGCCCCATGTCAGATTTCAAAATTTAATTTCAAAAAATATTTGTTTGCTCTTTTTAAAAATGTATTTCAGTGCAGAATTCCGGTAAAGCAGCGCTATTAACTAATGTGTTTTGAAAAAAAAAAAACATTTTTCCCTTGTCCGTGAGTTTAAACCTTGTTCTCGTGATAAACCTTTTTCTTACTGAATTGATTTTGGCCTATTGTATCTGGTTCCGAATAAGGGATACCATACCTGTACAAATAAAAAGTATTAAAAGAGAATGAGCCAAGATAAATATAGGCAATAGTGGCGATATTGTAACACAGGATTGCAGATTAATGAAACATTGTAAATGAACAAAGGATAACGAATGTGAGAAGAATATTAAACATACACACTTATGAGCAGATTTATCAAGGGTCGACGTTTTTTTATGGCCACAATGGTCAAATTCGACTAAGGAATTATTAAAATTAGATTCGAGGTTTTTTAAAAAATTTGAATTTGATTTTTGAGATTTATCATACACTGGCGCTTTTAGAACTCAGATTTGACTATTTGCCACCTAAAACCTGCCGATTGCTGTTTTAGTCAATGGAAGACATCCTGGGATAAATTTGGAGTTGTTTGCAGCCTTCCTGACATTCAAGTTTTTTCTCCAGAAAAAAAAAAGTGATCCTATTCACCCTAGTTTAGAAAATTCTTTTTTTTAAAATAAATTTTACCCACTTTTGAATGGCAAGAAAATAATTAGCATTTTCAAATGAGACTCTAGTTTCATAATTTGACTTCAGAGAGTTAAAAGGTGGCTTTTTGTTCTAAACTCCCTTTCTCTTTGCCCTCCGAAAAATAACGTTTGATCTTTCAGGTAATTTGGTCTTTTAGGCCTTAAAATATTGTCTCCTTGGAGCACATTTCAGTGCTTCTGTGTAACTCTGTTTATTTGGCATCCCCTGGGGATATATTCTGCAGTAAAGGTTACTTGAGCATCTATTTGTTCATCTGTTTTGGATTTCTACTGCATTAATGTTTTTTTCTATCCTAGTTGTTTGCTCTTTTGAAGAGCTTGCTGCTATAGTCTGAAGGATGTGCTTTTCTTTAATCTTTTCTTTTTTTTTGTTTTATGTTTTCTCATTACTGATGTTCTTATGATCCTTTATAATTGTTTATATGTTATTTTGATCCATATAAGGTCATAATTAGTTTTACTTGGAAGTATCTTTTTGTATGCCCTGCATAGTAATATACATTAAAATAAGAAATGCAGTGGTTTTAGCATGAACACAGCATTAGACAGACGTATATGGGTGCTGAAATTCCTAGTCCATTCTCCATCAAGATCCAATTTTACAAAAAAGGTAGCGGAAAGAATTATATTAAAAAAAATTAGAATTTTTTTACCCATAATAAATTAGGCAGATTTATAAAAAATTCAGTTAGTGAAAAATGGACATGGAAAAAATATGTTGACAAAATTTGTGCAACTTTTTCCTTGAATGCTAGCTTATTTAAAAAAAACAAAAACAAAATATTCCTACATGGCTGTTTTTGTGAAACAAAAGACACATGCAAATGAGAAATACATTGTTACATTAATTTTCAGTAAGGCTGAACATTGCAAATTTTTTCAAATTCAAATCAAATTTGGACCATTCCCTAGTCGAAGTACACAAAAAATAGCTAGAAATTAAATTTTTTTTCATTTGAAAATTAACCTCAACCTTTGATAAATCTGCCCCTTAATGTCAGTGCTAAAGCCACTTATGACCCAAAACATGTTGTATCAATGAAGTTCTTGTTTAAGTTTTTGGCTGCATTGTGAGTGTGTTTACCTTAACCTACAAATAATCAATATCATTTAATAGCCCATTAGAGAATAGAAAGTATAGCAATAGTGTACCTTAAATACCCAAAAGTATTCTAGCATGGTGGCTGTAAAGTTTGTTTCTGTAAGTTATGTGGAATATGTGGGAACTATACAAATAAAATAATAAAATTCTAATAAAAACTAGAGCTATATCGATATAAGATCACATGATGCACATGTAACTATAATAATCGCTTGTATGTTATAAAGGGTTAAAACAAATATCCACATTGTTCAACTATTAAAAAAAGGTCAAGGAGCTGACAATTACATTGGTTGTGCTTAAACTGAATTTAAGATGGTTTAGGGTTTATTGTTTTCCCTGCAGTTTGTGTAGAGGAAACAACAGTAACACTGAAGAGTAGAGCTATTAAATATGGTTCATTTAATTTGCTTTCAATTTACCAACTTTAATGTGCTAAAAGAAAGATCAAGAAATTCCACTTGTCCTTTATGGGTACTGTTAAAGAACTGTTTAAAAATTCTTTGCTGCTAACATAGCCTTAGACAGTTGTTGATTACTTTTATTGATTTACACCAAAGTATATTTACTGACTCCTGTCTCACTCAAATGTAAGTCAAAGTTAATTTGAGAAGATCAGATGTAAAATAACTCATTTTAAGACTTAATGAAAACAATGAAAGAACATGACTGAGGCTAAGGCCTGTAAATTTAATTAAGGCTGTGCATCATTTTATTTCAATGTAACAGGGCATTTTGGCTATAGTGCAAGGCCAAAGCAGTGAAGTGCAGATTAAAAAAAGATTTGTTGGCACTGATAAACAAGTGATTACACACTGTGGTGAA
The DNA here is from genome assembly GCA_038501925.1 of Xenopus petersii. Taxonomy (NCBI): domain Eukaryota; kingdom Metazoa; phylum Chordata; class Amphibia; order Anura; family Pipidae; genus Xenopus; species Xenopus petersii. The sequence goes on from CM076673.1 coordinate 169,360,142, forward strand.
AATGAGATGCATAAAGAAACTTTGTTCTAATATATAACTGCATCCTGACATTTTTATAATGTAATTTTTATAGTGTTTCTTGGTAGTTGGGTCTGTTTTCTAATCCAAAGGTCATTCTTGTGTTCAATGCCCTGTGGTTCAGTGGTGTGGTGCAGGAGTGACATTATTTAAATCTTCAAATATTTAAAGAGCTCCTGACCTACTACTCATTGCCCAATGTAGGTCTATTTTCCATAGCTTCTGGGTGTGTTTATCAAGTCTGATCTTTGTTCCAAATCCTTGCCTGTCCCTGACTTTGCTATCCTGCTGCCTGTATTGACCACTGCCTGTTATTGACCATTCTTCAGATCCTGATTCTGTACTGTGTTACTGTTTGACGTTGACCTCGACCTGTGAACTGACTATGCTTCTGTTTCAAGATTTTGTACTGCATTACCTGTTTGGTACCGACCCAGCTTAGCCATTGATTACACTTCCAGTTCCCCGTTCTACTTATATGTGTTCTGTTCCCTTGTCTGCCCAGAACTTTCTCTTTGGTCCTCTCAAATTAAGACCTGGTGGCATCTGAGTAGCGGAGGACTCCATCCGAAGGCGGCTGCTATAGGCAAAAAAGTGAGCCCTTAGAGTTAGTTCTGGGTTTTGGATACCTTACGTAAGGCTGGGGTCTGAGCCTCCAAGAATGTAACTAGCAGAGTTAATAGTTTCAAGTATATAGACTTGAAGCAAACATGTCAAAGACTGAATTCGGAATCTGAAGGATAATAATCACATCTCTATAAAGTGCTAACTTATTCATCAAACATATACAAAAATACAGCCTATAACCAATACAACACTGATAACTACACTGAAGTGCTGCTCTCACTATATCTATTTATCTCTAAGGGGGCCATGCCCACGCCTTCATGTTTGGGCAGTCTTAAGGAAACCCTGTGTGGGTGATGGACTTTGGCAGTTTTGTTTCGTTCTAAAAGTTTGTTCGGGTAAATTGCTGAATTTTTTCATCATGAAAACCAGTGTAGGGTTTACTTAAGTATTGTTCTCCCTAAAAGCACAATCAATCTTAAATAGGCCCCCTGTGATTATAAATGATTATAATTGCAGTATGTACTGTTAAAAAAATGAAATAGATGACTTCAGATTTCTAGAATAAGGCCCCAGATGCATTAGAATGCACCTCCTGCCTCTCTTTATGGTGGTATTATTACATTGTCAAAATGATTATTTTCCTTAGTTTCCTTAATTCAAGAATCTAATTTGGCACAAAGACAGCTGTAGACAATGTCTTGCCTCTGGGTTACAACTGGCTCCACATTAAATTTTCTTTACAGTTTATATACAGTAGTTAATCAAAGTCTATAAATTATTCTGTGCTTACAGTACCTTTGCATTAGGAAACAGTGTATCATATTGATCTTGTTTGTGGTGTAGATGCATTTTGGTATTGATTTTATTCTACATAAAATGTAATTAAATAATAACAGTAGGTAGTTGAAAGACTCTAAAATTTAATTTGTGTGCTTAAATTCAAGTGGCGGTGCATCAAGCACTAAAAGATTGTTACTTTGCAAATGGCCATCTAATCTCCCACAGCCCTATAATGTGAAAGGGAATTGTATTTTAATGACTGTCACTAAAAATCATGCCATTTTTATTATTTTAGTCTTAGTTACTTCTAAAGGCTTTAATTCTCTTCATTTCATGCAGGTAGCATTTGGAAGCAAGCAATGGTAAATATTTCAGGGCTCGTTTCATGTAATATTATTAAGGCTGACATACTTACTAAAAGAAAATGATACCAAATCAAGAAGGGGCTGATTTATTAATATCCATATTTGTTTCATGATTCAAAATGCTAAAATTCTTGTATGTGAAGAATGGCTTTAAAAAAAAAATTATATTTATAAGGCATAAAAAATACAAAAAACTATAAATGACACAATCTAAAAGCTGTTGAGGTCATGTAGAAGTCAATTAGAGCTGTCCTTGGCAAATTGTAAAATATTTAGATACTTGAGGTAGGTTTTAGATTTTCCTTTGTAAACGCATGCAAAATTTGGAGTAAATTAGGTTTTAGAGGTTTTCATATTCTTATTTGGATTCATTCCATATTTTTATTTGTTTGTGCTTTTTATATTCAGATATTATAATAAATAAGTAGACATGTGTGAGGGTTTTGTGTGTGGGATTAGTCAAGTTTTAAATAAAATTACACAAATTAATTAGTGTTATCAATTAGTATAAGAGAATGGATAGATAGAATGATAGATAATTCTATATTAAAGATGGACATATATTTAGGGGCAGCTTTATCACAGTAAAATTCTACCACTCAGTTCATTCTTATGGAATTTTTAGAGGGTGTTTATCAAAATATGTAACTTTCACCCATTGATAAATACACCTCCCATAAGAATAAATCCAGAGTGTCAGAATTTATTTTTTTATTTGATAAATTTGCCCTAAATGTATCCACATAAGACTCTGTCTTTGACACCACAACAGTCATGTGTGTAGGTCTAAATATAATCAATTAAAGATTCTGTATCTGTCAGGAAGGCCATTTTATCTTCTCTACCTAGACAATACAAGTCCAAGTGCACTCCCTAGCTCATAGCTGATGCATCTTTTACTAACACCCTACACTGAGGCTGAGACAGTGGTATATCTCACCTTAAAGGAGAAGGAAAGGTTAAAACTAAGTAAGCCATATCAGAAAGGTCCATCTAAATATACCAGTAAACCCCCAAAGTAATGCTGCTCTGAGTCCCCTGTCAAAAGAAACACTGCATTTCTTTCCTTGTATTGTGTACACATGGGCTTCTGTATCAGACTTCCTGCCTTCAGCTTAAACCTCATTGCCCTGGGCAAGAGCATGCTCAGTTTGCTCCCCCCCCTTCTCTACTTTAATCTGAGCCCAGAGCAGGGAGAGACTCAGGCAGGAAGTGATGTCACACCATGTTAATACTGCAGCTCCTATCCTAAAACAGAGAGTTTCTAGAGCTTTTTAGGTATGGTAAATCATTCTACAGAATAAATATAGCACTAGCTTGCACTATTGCAGCTAATCTATTGGCAATAAAATGCCTCCGTAGCTTTACTTCTCCTTTAACTGTCAGAGAGCCACCACTGAAGTGAGCCCTTGAAGGCTGAATTAGGTGGCTGCATATTTTCTGTCCTATGGCAGCAGATAAGGACATGGCTGACCTGCACCCCGACACTGTGGTCTGTAGCCTTAGCAGGGGACCTGGCTCAATGAACAATAAGGGATGTGCTCCAGTCATAGTAAATTACCCCCTTTGACATGTGTTTCCTTAAAGGGATACAGCTTAGAGAATCTAAAGCCTTGCAAGAAAATTGATACCTTTCTAACAGTATTTTGCCATTTAGCCTCAATCAGGTCTGAGAGTTCCCAAAAGAGAGGAACAGCCTAATTAAAGTTTTTGGAACTCTATTCTCTCCTCCACCCCTAGGGGGTTATTTATCAAAGTCTGAATTTATCTCAATATTTTCTGCTACAAACTCCGATCAAATCTGCTTGGGTTTTTTATGCTTATTTATTATTACATTTTCCCAAAAATTTGCTTTGCGGTAAAAAATCAGATTTTCATGATTTTTTTCAGATTGTTTCAGGATTTTCACCTGAAAACTCGGAGTATTGCATAAAACCTAGTGCACATCAAAAAATCATTGGGACTTTTCCCATTGACTATATGCAACCTCAACAGGTCTGAGATGTTGGATTTTCAGATTCAGACTTTTCCATCCTCAGGGTTTAATAAATTCCGAAAAATTTGTGATTTTTTAAAAGTCTGATTTTATATAAAAAATCACGTATGTTTCGTGATTTTTGCATTCAGAGTTTACTAAATAACCCCCCCTAGATTTAGCATCATTGGATATATCAAGAACAGGTCAAAAGAATCATTGGTCCTATCCAAATTTTACTCCATGAGGGTTTCTGAGAGTAAAATTCATCTTCAGAGAAATTCTATGGGACTCCCCAAGCCTCTCTCTGTAATGGCGTATCAAATACCTGGTCCTTTCTTATTCACTTTCCAGCAAGTCATTTCATTCTACTACATTTAATTAATGGCACCAGTCACAAGGAAGCAAATTATGATTATATTTATATACTGCAGATATTACTTTTTATTCTTGTATGGATACAAATGATCTGTCAGAAAGCGGTTGCAGCCTTCGTGTTTCACTTGTCTTTTTATACTGAACATTAGGGAAATGTGGTTAACTATAAATAAGTGCAGAGGCACAGAATGTCTTTCCAGATATAAACAATATCACATTTTTACCTGGACCAGAGAGCTTTTTCCAAAACTACAAGATAAATTTGTAATAGGCTATATTGGAAAAACAAGGAATTGCATATGAACAATGTATTTGGCAAACAAACATGAAATGTTTTTCTGATTTAAAAATTAATTCTTAGTCTGTTACAATTATAAACAAATTTGTATTTCCAATCTCTGACTTATCGTCTAGACACAAATGAAAGTGTCAAGGTTGGAATTTTTATACATGCAGACATTATTCAGTTTTTTGCAAAATTATACGCAGTATAAACTGTGTAGAAACTCCATTAAAATTAATTTAAGAACATTTGAAAGCCTTTATAAAATTGTAAAATGAAAAATAGGTGTTACTGATTCATTCTTACTTATTGACTTTTCCCAAAATAAAAAATGTTGCCCAGACTTCTAAATAAGCCCTTTAATTATACAAGGGACACAAAAAACTTACTTCTGGCACTGAAATACTCCAAGATTTCTCCAAAAGTACATTGCATGCCAGCCAAAAGAACATGTGTGAGCCTGATTTGCCTTGAATGGCCTGATTCGCCTTGAGAAAGCATATTTGCGAAGCGTGCATCAGCGTTTCCTTGCTTCTGTTATTTGGTTTTGATTTTAATTTACTGTAGCTACGAAGCATTTACTATTTAGAAAAACTCAGTCTGAAATTGGTCCTAGAGGTTTGGCCTGTTACAACCCACAGCACAGCTCATACTATTACTGCTTACTTAACTCTAAGGGGCCAATGATTTGTGGTTTTATAGGATAAGCTAGCCTCCTTTATGAGTATAGGATAAGGTAATTTACGAGACCACAGTCACGGTTACCCTGCCTGTCTTTACTTTGTGATGTCCCAGGCATAGAAAATGATTAGGTAGCAAGCTTTGGGACAACTTCACCGTTCTTCACTTCAATTTCCTACTATCTTATTATGAACTTGAGCGACATGGTTGCATAATTTATCCTAATTTTTTGTTGTCTCTTAATATTTTTACCTACCTACTATTTATTAATTGAGGATTGGAATTGTATAAATATTTATTGCACTGCACTTTAGACCTGTGAATTAATCTAATACTTTGTGTCACAAAAGTTACTGGATACAATTTCTACAATTAAGTGAGGATTGTCTCATCGATAAATGTTTGCACTGCACTTTAGTTTATCTAATTTTGAGCTAATTGATGGATACAAAATTAACTAATTATTATATGAGAAGTAATGAATGTTTCCCTACTAAGTATACAAAGTATTAATTCTTATTTTAATTAGGATAAGTAATTTTTCATCTTTGATAATTAATTGTACCGGCTGCACTACAGACTAGCCAATTAGAGGTACTTACAAGACATAAACCTATGGTCTAATATTCTGGCGTTGCTCAAATCACAAACTACCAATCCTGTAACTTATACATGTGTCTGACTGGTGGGTAGGAATTGGTGACTGATTTTTAAAAACTAGTTTTATGCGGGTACCTTTCTCTTTTTCTCTCTATAGAAAATGTCTTCTTAAATTTGATTTTACAGGCTAGATATCAGAAACACATGAGATGTATTTTACTGAAACACTGTCACAGAAAAGTCACACAACTAACCAGAAAACTTGTTTTTAACTGTAAAGGTAAATATGTAATACATGAATCACAAACTTCAATCTCTATTCTATTCAATTTATTTTCACAAGAAGATTTCTCTGTAGTCAACAGGGGACTTGGGAGACATACCATTGTATTAGGAATAACAGCAGTCCGACATCACTAACCTGATCAATCATTATTTTTAGTAGAAATTATATTTCTACATGGCAAATAATTTACTAGTAGGTGCAGAAGAGTAATAGAAAACTAACATTCCTAACAGTCATGACATGCATGCTGCTGATTCTGTGTAAATGAATCATTAATTAAGGCTTGTTGAAAATAATAGCAGTGTATAAAATAATAATACATATACCTGTAATTTTATAGCAGTCACCCAAGTAAAAATCCACCTGTAACCATTCTGCATTAACCAATTAATTTTAAACTGTAAAAATACGGGGTGGGGGGTTCAACCACAATAATCACTACAACTCCCCAGGACCCTACATTAGATTGAACCACACAATATATAAACGTCAATCTTTATTAAAAATTCCATACTGTATAAATTACAGCACAGTAAAAACCATACTGTATAAATTACAGCACAGTAAAAACATTTTAAAACCAATATCTCCAGTAAAAGGAGTGTTTTATATATCAGTAAAAAAAGTATAGGACTATAAATGCACATTACTACTATTACTTTTCAAAAGTTACTTTTGATAAGTTTGTCAAATATCCCTGTTTAGTCTTAAGAAAAATTGGTTTGGCAGATCCACTCCACTTTCTGATTAGATTTGATAAAACTCGATTAGAATTGTTATGCAGTTTACTATATTTAGAATGAGAATATGTCATAGCTATATGTTCTCTCAATTTATTTTAAATTATCTAGCGACTCTATACAGTACTTATCCCTATTGTGAGTAGTAGGGTAATTAATAAAATTGATATAGGCTTTCTTCTGTTTATTACTATGATACATACAGTAACTCTTTATTTATCTGTCTCATAAAGTTTATCTTGTATGTTGTAATTTTGCATCTGAACAACACCTTCCAGGTATCCCATAATAGGGATGATGCACTGCTTTATTTAAGGAATACATCCCATCTGTCTCTTTGCATTTTATTAAAGTTGTTTCTATCTTTAACAAATGATGGGTAGGACCAAGGAATATAAGATTTATGATGGAAACATACCGTATATACTCGTGTATAAGCCGACCCGTGTATAAGCCGAGGTACCTAACTTACCTAAGAAAACTGGAAAAATGTATTGACTCGTGTATAAGCCTAGGGGCCCCATGTCAGATTTCAAAATGTGAATGTGTAAATGTGTAATCATGTTTTATGGCATAGAAATCTATCTAAAACGATTTACCGTAAAAGAGTCAGAACTATTAGCTGGACAATTGCCACTTGTTTTCCCTGTGACCTCCCACCTGTCATGGCTGCTCAGAAGATCAATGAGGTGCTGCACCTAGGAAAGCAGAAAAAAGGTACCGTACGCTCCTTCCGCGGCCCCAACACACCTCCCTCTCCCATAGCGCAGGACTGTCTGTGACTGTCTGTGACTGTCTGTGTGATCGCCGCCCGGAGCAGGTCCAGGAGCTCCGGGCGGCGCGTCCTTCCCTGCCGGCGTTCGCTCCCAAAATGGCGGCGGCCCATGGCCGGTGAGGGATTGGCTACTGTTGCTACGGTATGACCCGCGTATAAGCCGAGGTCGAGTTTTTCAGCACATTTTGGGTGCTGAAAAACTCGGCTTATACGCGAGTATATACGGTATTCTTATTTCTGCTCAGACAGGAGTGTGGTTGTTGACCAAGGATATATTTATGTAAATATGTATATTTATTCTTATATACACATGTACATAAGTATTCCTGGTTATAAGGGTTCTTTAACGAAAGAGATAGTTCAATCAAAATATATATATTTATTTACAAAACTATTGACACATATCTACAGAAATAATACACATAAAACAAGTTACATTACATAGAGTGTATAACAAATAGTTACTAAAACAATTAGAAATATGTATATGCTGGATCTAAATCCACTGCCTCTCGGATACTCATCCCTCCATTAGGTCTGTCATCTATGTCCTCACTGCAGGAACTCTCCGGACTCTCTGCCTAACTTAGCCTATTGTATTAACCTATAGACTGACCATAAGTACATGTCAGGTTCTGATTGGTCAGTGACCAATACATTAATCTTGGGGGGTAGGGCATAGATTCCTGAGGCAGTTCATTCCAGAATGGAATGGGGACAATGGAATGGGGAAAAGCAATGTGTAGACAGGAAGGTTTGCTTTTACCGCTGCCCCTGGTCAAAGGGGAGGGGATTTAACAACTGTATGGTACATTGGGTGTCTTTGAAGCTTGTCTTTGTTATGTCCTGATACTATCTAGTATGTAATTACAAAACATTCTTAGATACAAATCACAATGTCTATATATACAATATACACATATTGCATATAATAAAGATATAACACAAGCAAGTCTCCCTGAGGTAACAGTGGTCTGATAAATTAATATTATCAATAGTAGCAGAATAGGCACAGTTTATAATGTCAATTGTGGAAAATAAGTAATCAATTCCAGTTCCCACTTCATGGGTATGAGAGAAATAAGTAAATTGCTTCTCTATAAAATTGGATAATAGCTTAGATTTCATAGATGAGTGTTTTGGGTTTATTCCAACTTTTTCTATAGACCAGATGTGAGATTAGTTGAAATATCCACTAAAGTCCTTATTTAAGGAAGGAAGGCAGTGAATGTTGTGCATGCTGGTTATAGTGCATTTCTCCATTAAATTTGGTTGTTCCAGACAATGTTCAGAAAAGCGTACTTTGATTAAAAAAGTTGATTGGAGAGGGGAAACATAAAAAGAAGTGCAGAAAATGATTTAAAATATTTCAAATGGCCACCAAACCCTGAAAGACATGGAAGAAATCAGAAAACTACCATTCGAATGGATAGAAGAATATCCAAAATGACAAAGACTCAGCCAATGATCAGCTGCAGGAAGATCAAAGAAGGTCTAAAGTTACCTGTAAGTACTGTTGCAATTAGAAGATGCCTATGTGAAGCCAAGCTATCGACAAGAAGTCCCTGCAAAGTCCCATTGTTAACGTACTGAAGAGGTTAGAATTTGACTGGACATTGACTGGCCTAAAGAGAAACAGTGCAACATTTTGTAGACTGATGAAAGCAAGTCTTTGGGCCAAGGCAGTTTGTCAGATGATCTCCAAACACTGAATTCAAGCCACAGTACAGTGTGAAGACAGTGAAACATGGTGGCACAAGCATAATGATATGGAGATGTTTCTCATACTATATTGTTAAAGGGATACTCTCATGTTTTTCAAAATGCATCAGTTAAAAGTGCTACTCCAGCAGAATTCTGCACTGAAATCCATTTCTCAAAAGAGCAAACAGATTTTTTTATATTCAATTTTGAAATCTGACATGGGGCTAGACATTTTGTCAATTTCCCAGCTGCCCCTGGTCATGTGACTTGTGCCTGCACTTTAGGAGAGAAATGCTTTCTGGCAGGCTGCTGTTTTTCCTTTTCAATGTAACTGAAGGAGTCTCAGTTGGACATGGGTTTTTACTATTGAGTGTTGTTCTTAGATCTACCAGGCAGCTGTTATCTTGTGTTAGGGAGCTGCTATCTGGTTACCTTCCCATTGTTCTTTTGTTTGGCTGCTGGGGGGGAAGGGAGGGGGTGATATCACTCCAACTTGCAGTACAGCAGTAAAGAGTGATTGAAGTTTATCAGAACACAAGTCACATGACTTGGGGCAGCTGGGAAATTCACAACATGTCTAGCCCCATGTCAGATTTCAAAATTGAATATAAAAAAATCTGTTTGCTCTTTTGAAAAATGGATTTCAGTGCAGAATTCTGCTGGAGCAGCACTATTAACTGATTCATTTTGAAAAAAAAAAATTTTCCCATGACAGTATCCCTGACAGTATGAGTTGAGAGCAATGTCAGATGCTTTGAGAGACACTTCCAAACCTGACTATAAAAACAGTTCAGTGACAGTTCTTTAACAATAATATTATGCGGTTTGTAATAATATAAAACCATTGTTTCATAGAAATCTGCCATTTTAGCAACAAACACATGCATTAGCATCTATTTCTTTTTTTAACAAACATTTTTATTCCCCCAGCATGCAATCCCAGAAGGCCAATTAGTTATGTTAATCTCTTTGCATATCAGAATCAATAAAGAGGACAAAACATTGTTACAGTGGCTGCAAATAACGTATATAAATAATTGGCAAGCAAATATTGCTACAGAAAAATATTAAGTGAGCTGCTAATAATATTGTGATATATGATGTCACATGTTTACTCACCAGCAATTTTTATTTTCTCGTATGCAACTGTGAAATTCAGCAACAGCATTAACCCTGGAATTACTTTTATTAGTAGTATGTGCCAGAAGGGACACCATTGGAAAACACATGCAAGGGAGGAAATGTGCTGCAAATTATTTGCGATATACCAAAATTGCGTGGCATGCAAGAGTGGATTTGATGTAACGTACCTGCAGTTACTCATGGAAAATTTTGAGTAAAAACATGTCCAAACTTTGGACATTGCACTGCTTTGAAATGAGCCCTAATGAATTCCAAGTTGTTAGCCATGCAGGCTTCATTCATTAAATATGCATTAGCCAATTGCTGAAAGGCTTCATTTGCAATAATAGGAGCAATAACCATTTCTAGGTTTTTTTAACTTCTATGTTATGTATTATGCATTTAAACTGTAGGGTCATGTTAATGAAAAGATCTACAACTTGTTGACATAAAATTATTCCATAATATTACATTCTTTGCTAAATATTTGCCTGTGATTAATGGTGCAGTTCGTTTATTTAGTAATAAAAGGCAAGCCGTATGTATCTATTCCATATCATTAGCACGAAAACAAAACACAATTTCCTTTTTACCTGTAAATCGTATTGTACTCACATGGTAACAGTTATTGTCATCCCCATCTACTGTGATAAGGTATCTCAAATTAGGTTTATAACTCACATTAATCTCCCACGATTACAGGCACTTTAATTTAAGTTAAATACCAATTATATAATTAGCTTTTCTTTTGTAGCACAACATTAGTGCCTCAAGGTAATATTAATAGTCCACTGATGCTTAGCCAAAGAACAGGGCATTCAAGTTTAAATGCTTACCAGCCTTGTAAATAAATACATTTCTCTATCATTTTTGTAGTATGCATTGCAGTATGCCATCACTTTCAGTTGCCTGTGTAAAACACGCCAGGAGATCTGCTTCCCTTACCTCCTGGAGTGCCTCTCTGTCTCTCCAGGCGTGCACTTCCGGGATAGGTGATTTCGGCTTGACATTTGACGCAGATTGTCATGACCTCACTATTTAGTGCCGAATTTGAATCTTTGGCACCAATTCTCCCTTAAAAGCCCAGCCCACCATTTTGTTAGTGCCCGAGCTGGCTTCAGTTTATTTGTTCCTGATCAAGCGTTTATTCTGACTTGTTTCAGAATAACCCATCACTGTGCAAGGTTCCTGATAATGTGTACGTTACACCCTGCTTAATTGCTTTTTTAATTATCTGATCCAATTTTTCTCATAATCCATTTATATAGCATATAGCCCCTTAAATATTTGTGTATTGACTACTGCAGAGCATTTCTTACAGTATATTATGACAGCATTAGTTTTGCAGAGCAACTAAATTGGGGCAGATTTATCAAAAATTGAATTCGATTTTTTCCACAAATCAAATTTTTTTTTACAACCAAACACATTTGACATTAATAAAAAAAAATCAAATTCAATTGTATAAATTTGCTGTCTACAAGCTGGCGAGGTCATGTAGAAGTCTAGGGCAGTTATCCTAGGCAAAGGTCAAGTTCCGATTTTTTCATAAATACCCAAAATTTGAGTTTATTCGAAGTATAAAAACCCCCACACAACTCACAAATTTGATTCTTGATACATATGCCCCATAGTGTAGGGACCCATAGGTTTAGTTTGTCCCTATGGTTTTAAATCTCTACACTTCCTTATCTCCCTAGTTTCTGGGCAGATGGTTTGTATCTAGTTACTTCATTTACAAATATGTGTTATTGGCCTACTGGCCTATGGCCACTTCATGCCAGACTTTAACATAGTCCCTGGTTAGGGGTGGATGTTTCTCTTTATCTAATTTGTCTTGGACAAATAAACTGTTATCTGTTCTGTTGCTGCAAGAACCTCCTGGCATACTTTATATTATGTTAAGCACCATTCCTTCATACATTCCATATAGCAAAGGCCTTGCCTTGTGTGTTAGAGTCAAGTGTAACCCTTGCTCTACTGTTTAGCTGAACATAGCCTAGAGTTTTTTTTTAAATATATTGCTATACTGTAGGTTGTCTGAGGCCTGCAGCCTTTTTAATTGTTATAGTGATATTTTCTGGTTGGGCACTGCTTTGACAGTGAATTTTAACTGATATTTAAAATTAACAAAATTAATATTGTACATTTTCTAATCACAGAAAATGAAAAGTCTAAGAACATGAAAGTCTAATATGTGGTGGGGGGATTCCAAAAAGTGCCCAAGTTAGAGAGATTTCTAATATTCATTGACTTCCCAACCAAACTCCTAGTCTCAATAACAAATAATGAAATTGGGAATGGATACTCTTTAATAAAGAAAGTAGCAGCACAGTTCCTGCGTTGGAGTATCCATTCCTGATTTCATTATTTGTTATTGGAACTTTACTTACATAAAGGTTGGGAATTGGAAATCGGATTCCTTAAGATATACCACAACCTGGTCCACCAATTCTTGTATTATTATCAAACGCCTAGTCTATTTTACTACAATTTCTAAATTATTATCACAAAATATCAACGCCTCTCCTGCAAAATATAGGTTTTTACATCCATATGGACAGTGCATATGCAATAAGCATTGGTACTCTTCTCAAAGTAATGCTTGGAAGGCTGAAAAATACCATCATATGGTCATATTTCCACTTAAAATCCACTTAAGGCATGTATAAATCTTGATTATGTTAGGGATTGGAAAGATTTTTTGAATAACATTGTGACACTTTAAATTCAATCCTCATCTGCTGCTGTTCAGCATTCTAATTACACAGTGTCAATGAGTTATAAATTAATGCTTTGAATGTGCCAAGTCTTCAACTGAATTGCATAGCTTTGGCATGGTAGAAGGTTTTCATCAACACAGACACTCTATCTCCATCATCCCATGGCAGTTGTACACACGCCAGGGCAATCACTTTGTGAGTGTTTACAGTGCTTGATAAATGTTGTTTTTATAAAGTACTTAAGAAGCATATAATGAATAAAAATATATTAAATGAGGCAGATTTAATTTAATTAGCAGTTGGCATTGTAAGACCTTTTTAGTTCACTAAGCAATGACATAGTTATTTCATTCCATCATTTATATTATGATGGATCAGAATTGGTCCAATTGATAAACAGTTTGCAGGGTTAAACAAATGAATTTCTTTATATCCATCTGTGAATTTGGCAGCTACTTTTTAAAGTGTTTGCAATGACACTTTACTAAACATTTAATCTGCAATCTGCTACATTAGTAATTAGAATTATGAGATGAGACTGTAATTAATTTATGTGTAAATAAGTAAAACTGTGGGGAAAATGCAAAATAAAAAATGTCACTTTTCACTGTTGTTCGATGTCCTGCATGTTTATACATACTGTAATCATTATAAAGCACTGATGCAAAAAGCACTTTTTTCTGGTACAAATAAGTTTTTTTTTTATAAATAAAAACGGCATTTATAACTGCCCATATGCTTCCAAAACAAAAACAGGTATGGGATTCGTTATCCAAAAACTCATTATCCAGAAAGCTCAAAATTAGGGGAAGTTCATCTCCCACAGACTCTATTTTAATCAAATAATTAAATTTTTTTGAAATGATTTCCTTTTTCTCTGTAATAATAAAACAGTACGTTGTATTTGATCCCAACTAAAATATAATTAACCAAGATTAACAATCTTATCAGGCATATTTATCAAGGGACGAATATCGAATTGAAAAAAATTTAAATTCTAATTCAAAAAGACCAACCGAAATTAAGTCGAAGGTTTTTTTTGGTCGAATAGGTCCGTGTTTGATCGAATAGGTCCGTATTCGATCATATTCGAATCATACGAATCAAAGGAATAGCACATTCAATCGAATTCGATTCAAAGTTTTTCCCCAAAAAAACTTAGATTTTTCAAAGTCCACCAATTGACTCCAAATAGGTTCTAAGAGGCCCCCCCATAGGCTAAAACAGCAATTCTGCAGGTTTAAGATGGCAAATTTGAATTTTTAAAGAGACAGTACATCAATATTCGAATTTTATGCAAATTTGAATCAAATTTGGACTATTCCCTAGTCGAGGTATACAAAAAAACCTCAAAATTCAAATTTTTTCAATTCAAAAATTCACCTCGACCTTTGATAAATCTGCCCCTTAATATTCGATCAAATACGAATGACTCGAAAATTCCAATCGAATTTGAATTGAGTTTTCAACGGACCTCTGCCAATGACTTGTACATGAACTCAGCAGGTTTTAGGTGGTGAATATTCAAACTTTTTCTAGGGTCGAGGTGTGATAAATCTCACATTCGAATTCTAATTCGAGTTGGTGAATTAAAATTCATAATTGTGAGTTTTGACCAAAACATTTTTTGAAAATTCGAACTTACCATTCAAACCTTAAATCTGCCGCTTACTATTTAATTGATTTATAGAAGATTTAAGCTATGGCGATCCAAATCATCATCTGTTTTTGGAATCTTTATTTATATGGTACATCATGATTGTCAACTTGCCACCTTTAGGTTGGAGCTTAAACAGCATATAGGTGGAGCATTAGTATATGCAGTGTCTCCATAATTAGAGGATCTTGTTAGATTTCAACAAGTTGAGCTTTTAAATATTAAAGAATATTCATATTCAGTTAGAGTACTTTATAGGGGTTGCTCATCTTTAAATTAACTTTAAAATGATTCAGAAAGTTATATTATAAGACAATTTGCAATTGGTTTATTTTTTTTATTAAGGGGCAGATTTATCAAGTGTCGAATTTCTAAGTGTAAAATACTTCGAAATTCGACCATCGAATTGAAATACTTTGACTTTAAATATCGAAGTCGAAGTATTTTTCACTGAATTTGGACATCCTGCTATCGAAGTAAAATCGTTAGAACGAACTATTTTAGTGTACGATCGAACTTAGAAAATGGTTGTAGAAGGTCCCCATAGGCTAACATAGCACTTTGGCAGCTTTAATTTGGCGAAGTGTTGAAGTCAAAGTTTTTTAAAGAGACAGTACTTCGATTATCGAATGGTCGAATATTTGAACTATTTTTACTTCAAATCGAATTCGAAGTAAATTAGAGGTCGTAGTATCCTATTCGATGGTCGAAGTATCCAAAAAACTACTTTGAATTTCAAATTTTTTTACTTAGAAAATTCCCTCTTATTCACTTCGACCCTTGATAAATCTGCCCCTATGTGTGTTTTTTTTAATTATTTAAGTGCTTACCAGTCCTCCAGTTTGGAATTTCAGCATCTACCTGGATTCTAGGAGCCACATTACTCTAGCAACCTGCCAGTTGTTTAAATGAGAAACTGGGATATGAACAGAAAGTAAAATTGTAGCTTCACGGTGCATTAGTTTATGAGCTGCTGGAGTTAGTGAACCCCATTTGAAAGCTGTAAAACGTCAGAAGACGAAGGCAAATAATTCAAAAACAAAATAAAGACTGATTGTAAATTTGCAATTAAAGGCATTCTGACATAATTTTTATGGCAGGAGTGCCAAATTTTGCGAGGTCTACTTTTAGTTATGCTGTGCCATTATGATCTAAAGAACATTCATAAAAGCATTGTTAGCATTCTGTTACATTGATATATTACTTAATTATTATATGTAGTTATAAGAAAATCGACATTGCTATATTTAAGAAAACAACTATTTCTTATGTAACCTTTATGTAATAAATATCTGAATGAAAAGCATGAAATAGGAGGTTGATTTAGACAAGCTGTTTGTTGACAGTATCTCGAGATCTACTTATCCCCAGCTAGAGGTCTGGTAGATCCTGGTCTACCTTTTGGGCATCCCTGTTTTATGGTATCGTTTTTATTACTAAATAACACTGTGTACACTGCAGATAATTAATTCTAACTTTTAATATTTTATTATACAATAAATGTATTTTTTTTTAAGTATTGACATTGATGTGTAGGCAGCCATCTCAGTGCAATTCTGAGCTCTCGGGAACTGCTTTCAGATAAGCTATTGTTTACTGTAATTGGATTTAGGTGTTTTATTAAGTGCTATTGACTATGAAGATTTTCATTCATCCAGGTCATAGTATATCTAGTATAGGTCAATCTAAAAACAACTGGACTTGCTGAGTAATCAATGAAGACGTTTCACTACTCCCTGGTGAAAAGAGGCGATTCATGTTAAGGTGGAGAGACCATCTCTGAACAGAGGTGGGGGCCTTCGACACCACCTGTCTGCTACATACAATGCTGTTCTAACATGTACCCCGGCAGATTCAGAACACTTCACACATCCATTCATGCAACTCTCACAAGTAACACCTGTATCTAGGAGTTGCATGACACATAATAATAATAATCCTATCACAACTACACAGAATCAACACCTCTGTGAGTTTCTTCAGATGTCACCTCTTTGAAGAGTTACAATGTGCCATTGTAAATGGATTAGTGGAAGAGTTTATATGCCAAGAACTTCCCACACCAGTCAGTTGAACTGAAGAAGCTGCTCGGATGAGTAGTGAAACGTCTTCATTGATTACTCAGCAAGTCCAGTTGTTTTTTAGATTGACCTATACTAGATATTAAGTGCTATTCTCATATCTACCACTAGTTGGGGCAGGGGAGCATTTTAGCAATGCAGGCACCAGGGAACCAATATCTTGTTGCCTTCCCATTGTTCTGTTGACATGCTGCTGGCAGGAAAGGGAGGGGTGATATCCCTCTAACTTGCAATGCAGCAGTAAGGCTTAGGCTAATGCCAAAATTAGCGATGTGCCTGTACCTGGATACATTGTGTTGGCCCAGGTGCAGGCACATGAGACAGATTTCAGTGCTAAATATACCTGCCAGAATCCGCTGCATGTACCTGTACTTGGCGAACACCAAGTACCTTTAGACACAAGATAATGGCCCTATATGATAAACCTTCCGCTAAATTAAAAATTAATGGAATTCTCTCCCAGAAGGTTATGATACACAACAGCACTCGTCAAGGATGCCCACTATCACCTACACTGTTTTTATTAGTGATGGAAATTCTATTGGCGCAGATAAGAAACAACAGAGATATTGCAGGGCTGCAGGTAAAGAATAAAGAATATAAAAGTGCAGCATTTGCAGATGACCTTCTATTATTCATAATAAAACCGAGGGTAACATTACCGAATATAATGCATCTGCTTAACCGATTTGGGGAGGTATCAAACTTTAAAATCAATCTTTCCAAGTCAGAGATCTTGAATATAAACCTGGAGAAAGAGACAGCAAATCAGATCAAAGAAAATTTTCCATTTAAATGGTCAAACTCTTATATAAAATACTTAGGGATAAAACTGAGTGGTGACCTTGACAGAATGTACCAAGATAACTATGTCCCATTATTAACAACTCTTCAAAAAACAATCAATAAGTGGAAAAATATCAAGATCTCATGGCTGGGAAGAATTCAAGCTATTAAAATGATGGTAATGCCCAAAACATTATTCCTCCTACAAACTTTACCAATAGTTCTACCCCAATCCTTTTTTAAATCAATCAGAACTCTTTTCACAAAATTTATATGGGGAGGGAAAAACCCAAGATTAAGCTTCAAGATCCTAACAAAAACTAAAGAAGAGGGAGGACAAGGAGTCCCCGACCCATATTTATATTACATAGCAATCCACCTAGCCAGAATACTGAACTGGACCTCTAGGAAAGAGAAAAAAGACTGGTGTAAACTAGAACAGGTTTGGAGCAGTACACCTATAGAAAACCTGTTATGGGATGATAAATGGAGGGCAAACAAGCAAATAACACTACATCCCCTAATTAACGCATCTCTGAAAACCTGGCACAGAACTAAACTGGAATTCCATATGACAAAAACCCCATATATATTACAAACATTATGCAATAACCCAAACTTCCCCCCCGGAATGGAAAAGGGAGCATTTACGGGGTGGGAGAAAAAAGATGAAAGACATACCAGAATGCAGGATATGACGAGAGAGGGAAAGCTGATCCCACTAGAGGAGATACAAAGAATATGGGGAAAACACCCCAGAGATATATGGGGTTACTACCAACTTAATCACTATATGAATTTGAACAAAAGTAAGAAATGGGATAGAACATCAACATGGTGGGAACAACTAATAGAAGAGGATCAAGACATAATTAAACCAGTATCAAAACTGTACAATAGATTACTAAACAGTGAAGGTAATACAACGTGGTCGTTTTGCCGACAATGGGAGGAAGAATTGGGTAAAACTATCCCATATGAGGTCTGGGAAAAGATCTTTAAAAATGGCTTTAAAATAACAAAGGTTATGAAAAGCAGAGAAGCGATATACAAAATGGTAACTAGATGGCACTATACACCCGTTAAACTCAACAAAATGAATTCAGAGACATCAAAGATATGTTGGAGATGTAATCAACAGGAGGGCTCACACGTACATATATGGGTGACATGCCCTATACTTAAAGCTTTCTGGGATTATGTGTTAACATGCATTTATAAAATAATTGAGGTGAAGATTAAGAAGGAGAATTATGCATTAATTCTTTTAAATATAAACCTTGAGAGCTATAAACTATTAGAGGACCCACTTACTTTCCAGCTGATACAAGCGGCTAAATCTATAATTACTAAGACCTGGAAAGCGAAAGATGCGCCTGTACTTATGAATTGGGTTAAAGCTGTAGAGGAAATAAGGGAAATGGAGGAAATTACAGCGATAAAACATAATGAAAGTGCCACTTACTGGAAAATTTGGCAGCCTTGGATCAGATATAGACAAATGACGGGAGCAGAAGGTGGTAGATAGATCACAGATCAGAGGTTGGTAGTCTCCCATCCACCCAAAAAAGAGTACATATAAAAAAATAACAGAACATAAAAAGGTAAAGGGGAAAAAAAAAAAAAAAAAAGATTGCCCAGGGGATACAGTGAATGTGTAATGGCTCGCCAATACTTGAAAATGTGTGGTGTAAAATTGTCCTCCCCTCCCTAATACCCTTTCTTTTGTTTTTTGTTTTTAGTTTCTTTGTGTACCCTGATGTATGGAAAATGCTAAATAAAGAATAATAAAAAAAAAAAAAAAAAAAAGGAAAAAATATATTCCAAAAAATATGTTTTCTTGTAGAACAGTGCCTAAAACAATCGGAGAGAACAAAGAAGCAGTAACATAATATGGTGTAGTAATTTCAATTTGTTAGAACACTCTGTGATGGAAAAATAAAAATTAAAAATAAAAATCAAGAAATGTTTTGATAGTGTGGGTTTCCCTTTAAAAATACCTTCTTTTTCCATCCCAAAGTGTGTGCAAACGAGATTGGTGTTTTCTAGGTCCTTCACCAAGTTCTAGTAAAATTGCCTACTTACAAGATAGTGGCAGTTATATCACATGTAGTTTGGTTTCCCGTATTCTCCTCTCCTCTGCCAGCCACGGTTAGGCTCCCAGGTAAGAATACAAATATTGCATAGTACAATAGCGTTTTATTAAAAAAATCTTTTTAAAACATTAAAAATTACACTCACATTTGTTTGTAAGGTTTTGTCACATATAGGCAAGTCTTTCGGCGGTATAACCAGCACTCTTATGGTGCACATTTCCCTTGCGCTCCCCATGCGTTCCATTAGTTCCTTATGGTGCGAATTTCCGGTTCCGTGGTGTCTGGTTGCCATAGTAACCCTGAATGCGCTGGCAAGTTCTATGTCCGTACTGTGGATCTCTCCCTCAACATCCACCAATACCCTATGGACGCTATGCTTATGAGTCTTTCTGACAGATTTAACATTCTAATAGGCTTAACTTCAAAATCATATAAACATCACATTGTCAAACCAATTCAAGGTTTCTGAAAATACTTAGAACTCCCTTTCTTTCTCCAATTTTTCTCACTCTATTATACTTTGCTTTTCAGTGGTTGAGCTCATATTTCTATCCATATCCTTAACATATACCAATAATAGTGTGCATTCTATTTTTTTTTACCCATGGCTCATCCTACTCACGGTAGCATTAAATACTAGTTTAGTTTCATGTGATTCTATGATATTATTTTATCAACTATTACCCATCAGCTTTATATTTTAAGTGTAACCAATTAATTAACTTCAAGTTTGAATCCCTTTTAAAGTGCCTAGTGCTCCATATATAATCTTTAATGAATTAATAAATATATTTAAAACTATACTTTAAATATATTAATAAATAAATATATTTATTTATTAATATATAATATATGAATCAATAAATATATTTAAAACGATACTTATGTGATTACTGTGTATATAATTAATTATCTATAAATCAATTCCCTTAAAAATACTTTATTTTCTCTATTGTCTTTTTTATATATACATTTATATATACATTGCTTCTTTTCAATGTTTTAAATTTCTCATAAGAAAGCCCTTAAGTTCATATCTATGTTCAATCCCCGTGGAGTTAGAGTCTGCATATTATGAATCCACCTGCTCTCTCTCCTCTTGTAGGGTTCTCCTGACTATATCTCCTCCTCTCCAGTTATTTTTTTTATTTCAGCAATGCCTTAGAATTTTAGCCCCAAAGTTTTTTTGTTATGATAGTTTTTAAAATGGTTTGACACTATGATTTTCCACTCCTTTTTCAATGTTTCTGACGTGCTCATTTATTCTTTCCCTCAAACTTCTGTTTGTCTTCCCTAAATACTGTAGGCCACACGGGCATTCAAGGCAATATACCACATTTTTGGTTGTGCATTTAATGCAATTCTCAATTTTATATATTTTATTTGTAATATTAGATTTAAAACTTTTCTTTTTCTCCGCATGTTTGCAGGCCTTACATAGGGCACAAGGATAGAATACCTTCCATTCATCTTTCTGCTCCTTTTTTTGTGTTTTTTTCGTGGGGGTATAATTATGCACTAAAATCTGACTCAAATGTTTTGCCTTTTTATATATTACTTTATTATCCTTCAATTGTATGTCCCCTTCGAGGATGTTCCAATGTCTAGTAATGATTTTTTTTATATCCTGTGTGCCCGGGGCATATGTGGTTATAAACATACATTCCTCCCCTCTACTGTCCATTTTTTTATGATTAGCATTCCCCTTAAGGATGTTCTCTCTACGTATCTTACTTATTCTATCACATGATTTTTGAATTAATTTTTTGCTGTATCCTCTTTGTTCGAATCTTTTTGATACAAATTCAGAGCAAGTTTTCTTTAATCTATGGAATCGCCCATAGGGGATATTTTTTATCAAAGTTAGGTTGTGGTTACACGTATTGTGGACATAATTGCATACATCAACCTTCTTAAAGAAGGTTTTGAAATGTATGTGTTCATTTCTGACATATATCTCTAAATCTAGGAAATTCACATATGTTTGACTGTAAGTTGAGGTAAATTCTAAATTTATATCATTTTTATTTATACTAGTGATGAAATCCAGGAGTGACGCTTCACTTCCCTGCCATACTAAAATAATATTGTCTATGAAGCGCCGCCATAGGATCAGACCTGCACCCAGCTTAGGCACTATGTTTGTTCCTCCCAGTGCCCCCTGAATAAATTTGTATAGCTGGGTGCGAATCTTGTTCCCATGGTGGTGCCCCATACCAGTAAATAATACTTGTCATTAAACCAAAAATAGTTGTGTTTTAAAATGTAGGATATTGCTTCCAAAACAAATTCTTTTTGTTTAATTAAGAGAGATTTGTCTTCTTCTAGGTAATGTGTAATTGCTTGCAATTCTAACTCATGTTGAATAGAAGTATACAATGACTTCACATCTAATGTGCATAAGTAGGTCTCCTGTGTGAACTCCATATCTTGTAATATCTGGATAGTTTGTGTGGAATCTTTCAAAAAGGTTGGGAGGTTTATTACATATCTTTGCAGGATTTTATCAACATATTCCGACAAATTACATGAAATTGAGTTTATCCCAGATATTATTGGTCTCCCTGGTGGGTCGACTGCATCCTTATGGATTTTGGGTAAACAATATAGAACCAGGATGTTGGGGTTTTTCTTATACAAATACCTGCTTTCCCTTTGATCTAATATCCCTTCACTTTTAGCCTGAGTTATTAATTTCAATATTTAATATTTTGATCTGCTATTAAGCAGAGATGGCGCGAACTGTTCGCCGGCGAACTTGTTCGCGCGAACATCGGGTGTTCGCGCTCGCCGGAAGTTCGCGAACGTCGCGCGACGTTCGCCATTTTGGGTTCGCCATTGTTGGCGCTTTTTTTTGCCCTCTCACCCCAGACCAGCAGGTACATGGCAGCCAATCAGGAAGCTCTCCCCTGGACCACTCCCCTTCCCTATAAAAACCGAAGCCCTGCAGCGTTTTTTTCACTCTGCCTGTGTGTGCTGAAGAGATAGTGTAGGGAGAGAGCTGCTGCCTGTTAGTGATTTCAGGGACAGTTGAAAGTTTGCTGGCTAGTAATCGTTTTGATACTGCTCTGTTATTGGAGGGACAGAAGTCTGCAGGGGTTTGAGGGACATTTAAGCTTAGGTAGCTTTGCTGGCTAGTAATCTACCTTCTACTGCAGTGCTCTGTATGTAGCTGCAGTGGGCAGCTGTCCTGCTTCTGATCTCATCTGCTGACTGCTGCAATAACAGTAGTCCTTGTAAGGACTGCTTTTATTTATTTTTTTGTTGTTTTACTACTACTACTACTACTACTACTACTACTACTACTATAAGAGCCCAGTGCTATTAGTCTAGCAGTGTTGGGGAGTGGGACTGGTGTGCTAATCTGCTGCTCCTAGTAGTTCAGCAGCACCAACTGTAATTTTTTTTTTTTAATATTCATTTTTTTTTTATTTTACTTTTTTTTATTTTACTACCGCTGTAGTAGTGTATAAGTTGACCTTTTAGGCATTATTTGCCCTGTAGGCATTTTTTGCCCAGTGTGTTATTCAACCAACAGCCATCTAGCTGTGTGACCTTGTTCACATTCTGTCTAAATATCCATAATATTACCGTCTCCAGAAAAAACACCGGAGTGACTTTTTTCAAGCAGCCATAATAAATTTTACGTAATCCGTATCCATCGCTGTAGTAGTGTATAAGTTGACCTTTTAGGCATTATTTGCCCTGTAGGCATTTTTTGCCCAGTGTGTTATTCAACCAACAGCCATCTAGCTGTGTGACCTTGTTCACATTCTGTCTAAATATCCATAATATTACCGTCTCCAGAAAAAACACCGGAGTGACTTTTTTCAAGCAGCCATAATAAATTTTACGTAATCCGTATCCATCGCTGTAGTAGTGTATAAGTTGACCTTTTAGGCATTATTTGCCCTGTAGGCATTTTTTGCCCAGTGTGTTATTCAACCAACAGCCATCTAGCTGTGTGACCTTGTTCACATTCTGTCTAAATATCCATAATATTACCGTCTCCAGAAAAAACACCGGAGTGACTTTTTTCAAGCAGCCATAATAAATTTTACGTAATCCGTATCCATCGCTGTAGTAGTGTATAAGTTGACCTTTTAGGCATTATTTGCCCTGTAGGCATTTTTTGCCCAGTGTGTTATTCAACCAACAGCCATCTAGCTGTGTGACCTTGTTCACATTCTGTCTAAATATCCATAATATTACCGTCTCCAGAAAAAACACCGGAGTGACTTTTTTCAAGCAGCCATAATATATTTTACGTAATCCGTATCCACCGCTGTAGTAGTGTATACGTTGATCTTGTGGGCATTATTTGCACAGTGTTTTCTTCAAACCGCCATCTAGCTGTGTGAGCTTGTTCACATTTTGTCTAAATATTGATAATATTATCGTCTCTAGAAAAACCACTTGAGTTACTTTTTTTCAAGCAGCATTCTTATATTTTACGTAATCCGTATCCACCGCTGTGTATACGTTGACCTTGTAGGCATTATTTGCACAGTGTTTTCTTCAAACCGCCATCTAGCTGTGTGAGCTTGTTCACATTTTGTCTAAATATTGATAATATTATCATCTCTAGAAAAACCACTTGAGTTACTTTTTTTCAAGCAGCATTCTTATATTTTACGTAATCCGTATCCACCGCTGTGTATACGTTGACCTTGTAGGCATTATTTGCACAGTGTTTTCTTCAAACCGCCATCTAGCTGTGTGTATTATCGTTTCCAGAAAAACCAACTGAGTTTTTGTTGTTGTTGTTTTTTTAAAAATAATGCCAGGCAAAGGCAGGCCGCCACGCAGAGGCCGTGCTAGGGGCCGTGCTGCTATGCAATCCTGTGGCCCTAGCAAATTGCCCAGTTTTAAAAAGCCAATGACCCTGAACTCCCAAAATGCTGAAGAGGTAGTTGACTGGCTTACACAGCACACCCCATCCTCTACCGTTTCTAACTTTACCACAACATCCTCCTCATCCTCCACTGCTATGGCCACCCCACGTAACACTTCCTCCACCACCGGTGCCCCTTCTTCACTGGAGTCAGAGGAGTTATTTTCCCATGAGTTTCTTGAACTGAGTAATGCGCAACCATTATTGGCAGAAGAAGATGAAGGAGATGAGGACGTTACACCAGATTTAATTCTGGCAGAGAACACGACAGAGATGGACATAATGATGAGTGATGAGGAGGAGGTCCCCTCTGCTGCTTCCTTCTGTGATGTGTCAGAAGAAATTGATGCATCTGAGGAGAATGATGATGAGGAGATTGATGTTTTGTGGGTGCCTAGTAGAAGAGAGCAAGAGGAGGGTAGTTCAGATGGAGAGACGGAGAGTCAGAGAGGCAGTAGGAGAATAAGACTTAGAAGAAGCAGGGAGGACAGCCCGCAGGGATCAGTAGGGCAACAACATGTATCGGCACCTGTGTTCAGCCAGCCAACGCACCCGCCATTGCCGCCAATGCCGCCAACTTCTACTGTTACCGCCAGATCGCACACTTCCAAAAAGTCAGCAGTGTGGGATTTTTTTAATGTGTGTGCCTCTGACAAAAGCATTGTAATTTGCAATGAGTGCAGTCAGAAACTGAGCCTTGGTAAGCCCAACAGCCACATAGGTACAACTTCTATGCGAAGGCACATGAGCGGCAAGCACAAAGCACTTTGGGAGCAACACCTCAAAGGCAACAGGCAAACTAAAAGCCACACTCCTTCTGGTCCAGCATCTTACTGCTCTACCTCTGCTCTCCTTGACCCATCTGAACCACCCTCCACTCCGCCTTCCACCTTGACCACCTGTTCCCATTCCCAGTCATCTGCCACCAGCCAAGTTTCTGTGAAGGCCATGTTTGAGCGTAAGAAGCCAATGTCTGACTGTCACCCCCTTGCCCGGCGTCTGACAGCTGGCTTGTCTGCACTCTTAGCCCGCCAGCTTTTACCATACCAGCTGGTGGACTCTGAGGCCTTCCGCAAATTTGTAGCAATTGGGACACCGCAGTGGAAGGTACCCAGCCGCAATTTTTTTTCTAAAAAGGGAATACCACACCTGTACCAACATGTGCAGAGCCAAGTTACCGCATCTCTGTCACTTAGTGTTGGGCCAAAGGTCCATATGACTACTGACGCATGGTCCTCCAAGCATGGTCAGGGCAGGTATGTCACCTACACTGCCCACTGGGTGAACTTGGTAATGGCTGGGAATGGGAAGCAGGGAATGGGTAGCTCAACAACAACAACAACAGTGGAGTTGGTGTCACCGCCACGGATTGCACGCGGTTCTGCCACCACCTCTACTCCTCCATCGCTCTCTACCTCGTCTTCTTCCTCTTCTTCTTCTTACTCTGCTGCTGGGTCCTCCTTCTCCTCCTCCACACCTGTGCACCCCCAGCTCCCCCTAGGCTATTCGACGTGCCAGGTACGCCGTTGTCACGCTGTCTTGGGGATGACGTGCCTGGAAAGCAAAAACCATACCGGATCTGTACTCCTGTCATCTCTGCAGTCACAGGCCGATCGGTGGCTGACCCCACACCAACTGCAGATCGGAAAAGTGGTGTGTGACAATGGAAGCAATCTGTTGGCAGCGTTGAGACTGGGAAATTTAACACATGTGCCCTGCATGGCACATGTGTTAAATTTAATAGTGCAACGTTTTGTCTCCAAGTACCCAGGATTCCAGGACGTTCTCACCCAGTCCAGAAAGGTGTCGGCCCATTTCAGACGTTCCTACACAGCCATGGCACGCCTTGCTGACATTCAGCAGCGCTACAACATGCCAGTCAGGCGTTTGATTTCTGACAGCCAGACTCGCTGGAATTCAACGCTCCTTATGTTGGAACGTCTGCTGCAACAACAAAGGGCCGTCAACGAGTACCTTTTTGAACTGGGTGGTAGGACTGGATCTGCAGAGCTGGGGATTTTTTTCCCCCGTTACTGGGTGCTTATGCGCGATGCCTGCAGGCTCATGCGACCTTTTGAAGAGGTGACAAATATGGTCAGTCGCACCGAAGGCACCATCAGCGACCTAATACCCTTCGCTTTCTTCCTGGAGCGTGCCGTGCGACGAGTGACAGATGAGGCTGTAGACCAGCGTGACGAGGAGCTGGAAGCGCACGATTTATGGTCGGAATCACCAGAACGAACCCAGGCACCTGCTGCAACGCAGGGAGAGGTGCCAGAAGTGGAGTCAGAGGAGGAAGGTGGCTTTGTGGAGGAGGAGGAGGAGGACCAACAGGAGCAGGCTTCCCAGGGGGCTAGTGGTGACCTTTTGGGGACCCCTGGTCTTGTACGTGGCTGGGGGGAGGAGACCGTGGATGATGCAGTCCTTGATAATGAGGAAGCGGAGATAGATAGCTCTGCATCCAACCTTGTGAGAATGGGGTCTTTCATGCTGTCATGCCTGTTGAAGGACCCCCGTATCAAGAGGCTTAAGGAGAAGGACCTGTACTGGGTCGCAACGCTACTAGACCCTCGGTACAAGCATAAAGTGGCAGAAATGTTACCAACATACCACAAGTCCGAAAAGATGCGGCATTTACAAACCAGCCTGCAAAACATGTTGTACAATGCTTTTAAGGGTGATGTCACTTCAGGAACTCATCAACATTCCAGGGGCAGAGGTGCCAGTAATCCTGCCACGAGCACACCTGCAAGGACAAAGCCCTTTGGCCGGTCTGTAACATCAGACATGCAAATGTTTTTCTGTCCAAGGCAGCGCCACAACCCTTCTGGATCCACCCTCAAAGAACGCCTCGACCGGCAGGTAGCGGACTACCTGGCATTAACTGCAGATATCGACACTCTGAGGAGCGATGAACCCCTGGACTACTGGGTGCGCAGGCTTGATCTGTGGCCAGAGCTGTCACAATTTGCCATGAACCTCTTGTCTTGCCCAGCCTCAAGTGTGCTCTCAGAAAGGACCTTCAGTGCAGCAGGAGGGATTGTAACTGAGAAGAGAACTCGCCTAGGTCACAAAAGTGTCGATTACCTGACCTTTATTAAAATGAATGAGGGGTGGATCTCGGAGGGTTACTGCACGCCGGAAGACTTGTTCTGACTTCTATGCAGCTGTCCTTCTCTTCAAGCCTCATGACTCCACACACAGCTGTCCTTTAGCGTCCTCCTCCCTCCGCCACCGTTACAAACTAGGGTGCAAACCCTACTGGTTTAATTTTTTCTGGCCTCTGTGCTTCAGTGGCTGCGTCCAAAAAAATGCATATTTTCTGCATTTATATGGCATAATTTTTCTGGCCTCTGTGCTTCAGTGGCTGCAACCAAAAAAATGCATATTTTCTGCATTTATATGGCATAATTTTTCTGGCCTCTGTGCTTCAGTGGCTGCAACCAAAAAAATGCATATTTTCTGCATTTATATGGCATAATTTTTCTGGCCTCTGTGCTTCAGTGGCTGCAACCAAAAAAATGCATATTTTGTCCATTTATATGGCATAATTTTTCTAGCCTCTGTGCTTCAGTGGCTGCAACCAAAAAAATGCATATTTTCTCCATTTATATGGCATAATTTTTCTGGCCTCTGTGCTTCAGTGGCTGCAACCAAAAAAATTTATATTTTCAGCATTTATATGGCATAATTTTTCTGTCAACTGTGCTTCAGTGGCTGCGACCAAAAAAATGCATAATTTCTGCATTTATATGGCATAATTTTTCTGGCCTCTGTGCTTCAGTGGCTGCAACCAAAAAAATTTATATTTTCAGCATTTATATGGCATAATTTTTCTGGCAACTGTGCTTCAGTGGCTGCGACCAAAAAAATGACT
The DNA here is from genome assembly GCA_038501925.1 of Xenopus petersii. Classification (NCBI taxonomy): domain Eukaryota; kingdom Metazoa; phylum Chordata; class Amphibia; order Anura; family Pipidae; genus Xenopus; species Xenopus petersii. The sequence goes on from CM076673.1 coordinate 169,388,533, forward strand.
ATTTTCAGCATTTATATGGCATATTTTTTCTGGCCTCTGTGCTTCAGTGGTTGCGGCCAAAAAAACTGGGCAAACAATGCCTACAAGGTCAACGACGTTGACCTTGTAGGCATTGTTTGCCCAGTTTTTTTGGCCGCAGCCACTGAAGCACAGAGGCCAGAAAAAATATGCCACATAAATGCTGAAAATAGTCATTTTTTGCCATACGTTGACTCAACGTATATGGCAAAAAATGACTATTTTCAGCATTGATATGGCATATTTTTTCTGGCAACTGTGCTTCAGTGGCTGCAACCAAAAAAACTGGGCAAACAATGTCTACAAGGTCAACGTATGGCGAAAAATTACTATTTTCAGCATTTATATGGCATATTTTTTCTGGCAACTGTGCTTCAGTGGCTGCGTCCAAAAAAACTGGGCAAACAATGTCTACAAGGTCAACGTATGGCGAAAAATTACTATTTTCAGCATTTATATGGCATATTTTTTCTGGCAACTGTGCTTCAGTGGCTGCGTCCAAAAAAACTGGGCAAACAATGCCTACAAGGTCAATGTATGGCAGTTGTTTAAAGAGAACAGTAGATTACTAGCCAGCAAAGCTACCTAAGCTAAAATGTCCCTCAAATCCCTGCAGACTTCTGTCCCTCCAATACAGAGCAGTATCAAGCAGATTACTAGCCAGCAAACTTACTATCATCTGTCCCTGAAATCACTAACAGCTCTCCCCCTACACTATCTCTTCCAAGCACACACAGGCAGATTTTTCAGATACATTTTTGCCCTTGATCCCCCTCTGGCATGCCACTGTCCAGGTCGTTGCACCCTTTAAACAACTTTAAAATCATTTTTCTGGCCAGAAATGTCTTTTTTAGATGTTAAAGTTCGCCTTCCCATTGAAGTCTATGGGGTTCGCGAACCGTTCGCGAACCGCTCGCATTTTTGCGCAAGTTCGCGAATATGTTCGCGAACTTTTTTTCCGACGTTCGCTACATCCCTACTATTAAGTTTAAGCACATTTTTTCATATTTTTCAGTGTCTATTACAACCAGTTCCCCCCTTTATCGGCTGGTTTAATGACAATTTCGGGGTTATTTTTTAAATCCTGGAGGGCCCTTTTTTCTTTTTTTGTGATGTTATGATTAATTGGTTTATTTATCCATTTCCTCTGTAATTTGCTTAAGTCCCTTTTAATTAATTCTTCATATAATTGTATATAAGGACCTTTTTTCTCCTTAGGAATGTAGTTCGACTTGTTTTTTAAACTGTGTGGTAATATCGAGGGCTATTTTCTTTGGGGTCTTCTATTTTCCTATCAATAATTTCTCTGCATCAACAAAAGTATTGGGGGGTGGTAAGTGCTGATGTAAAATATGGGAATCTTTTCAGTTCACCTCCATTATTTTCATATAGGAGAGGACGATCAGTGGGGGACCTGGTAAAACAAAAGGCGGTTCAAGGAACCACACTGCAAAGTACCCTTACAAGTATCAAATTACAGGGTACCCACCCTTGCCATAATTGTGGACACTGCAGTGGGATCATTGCAGGTGACACGGTTACACATCCCCTTAAGGGTTCTAAGATCAGGATAAGGGGTTGGTTCACTTGTGATACTAAGGCGGTAGTGTACTGTATAAAGTGTCCTTGTGGACTCGCTTACGTCGGACAGACGAGTAGAGCAATAAAATTACGTTAAATGAACATAAAAGTACAATACGCAATTACCATCCCCCGATAGACCAAAAGGATGTAAATTAAAGTAATAAAAAAAGAAGGGAAACTGCTTTGGCCAGACACTTTTTTGAGAAAGGTCACAGGGTGTCACAACTAAGATGGTTGATCCTCGAAAAAATTACCCCAAATAACCAGCAGGACAATAAAAAATTATTATTACAAAGGGAATGCCACTGGATCTGGGTATTGCAGACAAGGGTCCCACGTGGACTGAACGAGGAATTCAATCTAACTTGCTATCTCTGAGATCCCTTGCCACTTTCAAATACCTAAAAGTTGTTAAAAATGTTAATATGTTGCTTCTCCTCTCTATTTTTGCAGATATTGAAAAATTGAATCGGTTTGTTGCAAAGGGCAAGGTAAAAAGTAAGCTTTTTGATAAAGATAAGGGTGAGATAATGTTTCAAGCTTTGGAAGAATGCCACAATGTTTTTAGGTGTTTTAGCTTTATTAAAGGAATGTTTTAATGTTTATACTGAAATACTATTTAACTTTGTTCACAGGATTTGCTCTGTATCGAAAATATTTTTTCTATATTTTTTCTATCTGTTTAAGGTCTTGGGAACTGTATTTGGACTTTTTTTGAACTTTTTTTGTACGATATTTTCACTGATGATGTTTTATCCACGAATGGAGTTGCTATTTGTAGTAACTAAGGGTTAAATTACCAAACATTGTGGGTTAATTTATGCATAAGTAATGTTTAAAAGGTTCACTTTGTGGTGTGATTTGCTGTCTGACGAAGGGGCCCGCCCCCGAAACGTTACATTGTAATAAACACACAGGGCTTTGCCTGCATGCATCGAGCTCTGAGTGCCAGTTTTTCTTTTATTACGCTTACTACAATTGGGGTTGCCGATCCCTTCTGACTGTGCACCGGGCCAACTTATGCTGGAGAGGCCAGGGTGTGCTGGTGGGTTCTGGAAATTGGACCTATGAAATGAAAAACATACCACTGTTATCTTTTGTGTTAAAAGTGTAGTAAATTAATATGCAGGCTGAGAGGAGTTCCCAAACTTTTTCATATGACTGTAAACCCCGAGGTTGCTAAAAGTATGAATAAAAAAAGTATTCCAATCTCAAAACTGCAAGGGCATGTAGTAGTCAATAGCAGATGTGACGTAACCCCCTAAAAAGGACAGCTCCCATTGACTTCTACATCACCTTGGTATTGTTTTACATTTTAGTAGTTTTATGCTTAATAAATATTTAAAGTTTTTGTGTTTTTAAACCATTTTGCACATGCAAGAAAAGTAAGAATCATGAAAAATAATATGAATGCTAATAAATTGGCCAATAAGTTGCATGAATCCATACTGGAGGCAAAACATCATATTGGGGTTAATTAATGTTTTTGAATGATTTTAAAGGACAAGGAAAGTATTTTTTTAAATACTGCATAATTTGAAAGAGCACTCCTTGATGTACCTGATTGCTTACTTTATTTTTCCCAAATATGTTCCTTAGTCCTGTTCCGCTTACTTGAATAAAACTGTATTTGTTCAGATTCGGCGCCGACATTTTCTTTTTGCTGTCGTAATCAATATGGCTCAGGTTAATGTAGTGTGCATGCACCAAAACTATTCTCCCCACCACGGACGCGAGCATGACTGTACAGCTCATGCGCTGACTTCCATTGTCACAGTAACAGTGCACGAGTGCTCGGTTACAGCTGGTGCAAGTTAATAAAAAGCTTATGTATTTATTAGAGTGAACTTTATCACTAATAAAATATGTTTATGAAATAGTTTATCCAGGCAATTTTATGATACTAAAATGGCATTTGAAGATTAATTACAGTTTAAATGAATTTAAAATGAATAATTTTAAGGCAATATTAATTAACCAAAAATACATTCAATCAATTATGAATTAATTAGTAATAGAAATAATGATCAATTTAATGAATTAGTGAATAAATTAATTCTATGGTTACTTAATTAATTATACATTTCAATTAATTTTAATAAACTATTGAAGGTATTAACTAATTTTGTAATGTATTTGATATTTATTGTATAATCTCTACTTCATGTGCATTAAAAAAATATATATTATTTGTTTTAAGCATACTAAATTTATGTACAGGAAAAAAAAATGTCAGGTGAGGATGCACAGGTTGCTACTACATCCACAACTGATGCAGAACAGGTATTTCTGCTTTATAATTTCCCGTTGATTTTTAAATAAAAAAATTGTCATCTTCTTAACCTATAGGTTAATAGCAATAACAATACATTAGTAGTTTTTCTTTGAGGAGGCAGTAAGGCACATCATTCAGTTTTTCATTTAGCAGAAGTAGGTTGCTATGGTTTATATTAACCTAGCTACCCTGCACACGTTGAACACGAGACTGCTACATGATTGGGAGAGGGACTAAATAGAAACATGAGTAATAAAAAGTAGCAATTTCTAAAAATTATAGAGCAAAATTTGTTTTATTTTTGGAGTCAGTGATGCATGGATCACATGTCTAATGAATTAATTATTTACAAATTTTAATACTCTATATTCTTATAACCTGTACATACCAGGTTTATTCACCAAATGTAACACAATATCTTGGCTGCTGCTTGCATAGGTAAACAGATCATTAGGGATTAATATTATGGGTTTCTTGGCCTGTAAGTGGCATATACAATATGATGGATGTTTTGGCACAGGTACAGATTGGGGGCAATGACTTTTGGAGAGTTACAAATTGAGAAATATGATAGCTGTTGGCAGCACAGGTACAGGGTGTAATATGAATGGTAAGGTGGGAAATGCATGACCGGGTGGGGAGAGGGGATCTGATTGAAGCCACTGTCTAGGGTGCCAAATTAACTTGTGCTGGCCCTGCTTGCATACTTCATTTACACCTGTAAACCCCTGTATATTTCTTTAATGTAAGACTTTTTTTTATTTCACAGCTATATATACCACTATCTTTCACAATCAATATTCAAAATGTTTCCATTTTTTATAGTACGATGACCTGATACTGAGAATGCGTATATGACTAGAAGTGAAAAGGGCTGGCGATTGCTTTCCATTTACTCCTTCACATTCCAAAAAGAAAGGCCTGAGGAAACATTTCAAGACAGAAGAAAGCGGCGGAAACTCTCAAAGTCAAAGTAAACTTTATTGTCATCTCAGCAGTATACAAATATACAGTGAGACGAGACGACGTGGCTCCAGCTAGTACATATCACAAAAAGGCACTTAAAAATACACAATAAATATGTAAACATGAAATGTGCAATATATTGGCAGAAATTGGATATATACATGTGTAAACCTTTAGAATTGTGCAAATAAATTAACGGTTCACAAAGTTAAGTTCACAGTTGAGGTGTGTCTGGAATGTAGTAGGAGGGCAGGCAGTGAGTTGAGGAGTCTGATCGCTTGTGGAAAAAAGCTTTCACGCAACCTGGTTGTTCGGGCTTTAATACTGCGAAAGCGTCTGCCGGATGGGAGCAGCGTGAACAGTCCATGTGAGGGGTGTGTGGAGTCCAGTGCAATGCAGGAGGCCTTTCTTACACAGCGCTTGTGGAAGATGTCCTGCAGTGATGGAAGAGCCACTCCAATGATGTTGCCAGCTGTTCTGACAGTTCGCTCTAGACTTTTCCGGTCAGCAGAGCTGGCACTACTGTACCAGATGGAGATGCAGCTCGTCAGGACACTCTCTATTGTGCCCCTGTAGAACACTGTGATGGTTGGAGGCGGAAGGCTGGCCCGTTTCAGTCGTCTTAGGAAGTGAAGACGCTGCTGAGCCTTTTTGGTAATGGAGGCGGTGTTGGTGGTCCAGGTGAGGTCATCAGAGATGTGGACTCCCAGGAATTTTTACTGTCTCTACTGTGGAGCCGTTGATGTTGAGTGGTGTGTGAACAGGGAGAGTTCTCCAGAAGTCGACGATCATCTCTCAATGGTGCCTTTGTGGTAATTGTTCACCAATGGACACAGATATGGAATCGACATGCTGTCAGGAGGATCCAGCTATTTATGCCCTAATAACTGAGCAAGTCTCTTGTATAGTCCATTGGGATCGTTTCATAAATGATATTGTAAATAAGGAACGTGCTTACTGGGCCTACAAAATTCCAAATTTCAAGCGGAAAAAAAAAGCCCAAGCAAGCAGCATATATGCAGTAATTATTTTATGAAAAATGTGTAATGCTGTTACGTGTATATATTACATACATTGTTTCTAAAGTTTTATTTTCTTTAAAAAGGGGTATAAGAAAAGCTGCTTATCACAATTTCACTGCTTGGGTCCATGGTTATCTTGGAGGTGGCAACCGCAAAGTTATACCATCATGTGCTGTTATGGCTGTTAGATCAGCCTTTCCAGGTCCCAAAGGAAAATATGTTGGATTTCCCAGTGCTGGGAATTACTCTGCTGAGGAAATGCTATATTACTCGTTTTTTTTTTCTAGAAAATATGTTTTGTAGTTATGATGTACAGGTATGTAATAAAATGTGTTAATATTTTCAATTTTTATGTTGGCATTACAGATCAACAGTGTTTATTTATTATGCTATATTTATGTTATTTATTGTTTAGCTTAATTTCTGTCCAAACAAGTACAGTTATATTTTTTTGGTGTATCTTTTTTATTTATTTCAATGATGTATGATAAAGGTTACAATACACCATTTTTAATGTTCTTCAAAAAGAAAAAGTATATTTATTGAAAAATTATGTAGAATTTCAAAATTGTAAGTAGAATTTTTTTTTTACATTTCTAGTGTAACAATTCAAAACCTATATACATATAAAAAAGAACAATAAAGGATCATTTTTGTGTTTACAAATTTCACATATTAAGATAGTATATTTTTTATAATAAGAAACAACAAAAATAAATTGTAAGTTGTTTTTTGAAAGCATATTTTCTTGTTAGATAAAGCTGATATTGAAGCAGAAACTTATCTTCCAAATCTTGAGTAACGATGGGCTATTGCCACTGATTTGTTAGGCCTTATTTTTGAAGCAATGTTTTTGGGTAATCCCTTACTTCGATACTCCCAACAGTGAACAATCTTCTCGCCTTTCAATATTTTTCCTGTATTGGAAATTATGTTGCACACATGTGAATCAGATACTTCAAAAATCCTTCTTTTGCTTAGGGAAAGCTATTTTGAATCTCTTTTCCCCAACATTTAGTGGCAATTTTTTGGAACAACGAATGGTAGCCTGTTTGCGATCCACATTCTTGTTATGAGTGAGCACTGGCAGCATCGTTCGAGCATTGAATTAATTTAATCCTTTTTGGCCTGTAGTTCAACACCTTACTGTGGAAGTTTTCTAGGTCTCCTGTGTGGCAGAATTTCTCAATTTGTGACTTATCTTTGATTAGCAATTTGCTGTTCAGGATACCAACTAAAGTGTTGTATGCCGGATGAGAGGGCGTTATCCACTTTTTATCTTTCTTTTTTATCTAACCTTTTGTGCTGGCATTTTTTGTGGGTTTTGAGATTTTTGAATGAGTGTTTATTTGCAATGTGATAAATGATCTCCACTTATCTAACAAATTCTCAAAATTCTGATCACGTTTGAGACCACCACCACAAGTGATTTGTTATGGGTCCAATCCATTGAGCTATGTCTTTACTTGGTCCAACTTGCTCTTTAGTGAAATTGACAATTTTCTTGGTCATGATATCCATCATGGAATAAGTGCAGTATTTTGCACAATGTCCCGGACTGTCAAATTGTCCATCACCGGCCAATACTACAGCTTTATCCATGATGTCTTCTTTCAAAGATTCCTGTTCATTGATCCAAGACAGGTCTATTACAGGGAAAACATATCATTTTTTGGTGTAGTAAGTAGTATGCGAATAAAATGGAATGGCCATTAGCTGAAACATTTCTTTTATATTGGTAAATGCTGAACCACATTAAATAAAATAAGTAAAAATAAGTAAAAAATAAGTAAAAAAAATAAGTAAAATTGCACATGCCAGTGATACATTCTAAATTGATATCTGACATGCCATAGGTTATGAATTCCATACGAAAGAGGTATGTCCAGACATACCTCAACCATGGTTCCATATATTCTTTTTTTCTATATCAATTATGGGAGCTTGGCACTGTGTATCACCGCTATGTTGACTTTATTAGATAAAATAGCTGGTCCAGGGATTTTTCGAATACTATAAAACGTTGCTGATGTATTTCTTCTTTATGTTCTCTAAATGTTGATTCATCCTCAGTAAAGGTAACACTTTCCTCTGATTCATAAATGGAAGGTTCCTTTTCTTCTTCAATACTGGTATCAATTACTTGTATACTACTGATTGAGCTATCAAGATCTACACTAAAATTTGCATCTTCATGAACAGTAAAATCTCCAAGGTTTTGTTCTGTTGATATTGGTCCAGTAGTAACACCAGAATGGGTTAGTTTTATAGGTGTAGAAAATGAAACCGGATATGCATGGTCTGATTGTATTTGCCAAGGTTCTGCAGTCAGAGAATCATCTCCTGTTTGTATTCCAATGTCAAGGGTTTGCAATGGATTATCAGAACCTCTCGATTGATCAATTCCAAAAAGTGTATCACTTGTAGTAGTATTTGCATCAACAAACATTTTGTTATCGGTTTGTGTTCCAATTGTGATCAGATTTTTGACAACAAGGACTAATGTGTGAGAGGTTGAAAGGACTTCATCATCTACTCTTCTTCTTTTCTGGCTTTGGAAAGGTACAGCTTCCATTGCACTTACTGAAAGTTGGTTGAGCTTCAAAAATGGTAGGTACAGCTTTAGGATTGAGTATTCTTTGGGATCCGTGCATGATGAAAGAATCATCACTGAAGTGCATAAACACATTTTATATCTAGTAATTTTCACTGCTTGTAAGATTTTTTCCGCCTCAGCATCCAAATTCTCTCCATACTGTGCCGTTTGTCTTAACCAACTGGTTATTGCATTAATGTCATTCAGAAACTTATGAAGTGTGACATTTGGGAATTTACCCTTTTGTCCAGTACGGTGATGACAACCACGTACTATGCAGTTAGACATGTTTGTGCTTGTGTCTGAAAAAAGCAAATTTTACAGGATTAACAATAGTTAGTGGAGACTGATACGTTGGTTACAAAAATTTTAATATTTTGGATTCATCACCAAAGACCTATGAATGCTGTGTAATATGAGGTTTTAATAATGCAGACTCTAGCACACATTAATGTAACCTTGACTAATGGTGAGCACACTTTCTGATGATATACATATATATACAGTATATTGGGTAAAGTTGACGGCACACCAAGGACATTTTTACACAAAGTTTTTGCTTAAACAATAGTATAGATTTATTACACCGACATTTCAGTTACTCACAGGAAACGTAACTGTACTAGAAAATCATGTAAACAGTAAATAAACCCAATAGGCTGGATTTGCTTCCAATAAAGATTAATTATATCTTAGTTGGGATAAAGTCCAAGCTACTGTTTTATTATTATAGAGAAAAGGGATTTCTATATTTTTATTGATTGGATAAAATTGAGTCTATGGGAGATGGTCTTTCTGTTATTTGGAATGTTATGGATAACAGGTTTACTTTTAACAGATCCCATACCTGTACAAAAAAAAAAAAAAAATATATATATATATATATATATATATATATATATATATATATATATAGCCTGTTTCAAGGATTTGTTTTTGTCTTCTACCCACCCTTCACCTTCAGCCTGCCTTTAGGACTTTATTTTTTCTGTCTGTCCCTGCATTTTTAGTTTTCTTAAACAAATATCACAAAACTTGCAGTTCTTGTAAGAAGTGTGTTACTCAGCACATAGGCTCTGTACAAACCAGCATTTAATCCTAACAGATTATTTCCTTGTTAAATGAAAATTAGCAAATGAATAAATAAACAGGCAAAAACGTATATGACTAAATGCTACTATGCATACTCTAATTTATATTGTTGCACCTCATTTACCTAAAATAGAAAGTTTAAAATTAATTGCATCATTTTGCAATCAAGTGGAAAGGAGTGTATTAAATCATGGCCGAGTGACTTTTTAGTTATGTATGGACCACTTTTACACATCATTACCTGAAACAAATGAACAGTGAAATGGAATTTGCTGGTGAAAAGTAATTGTTCTTTAGGATAACCATCTGTAGGTAAAGGATGTATCACAATGAACAAAATATGCATATACTTTCCATTTCAGAATTGTTACCTGGAAATATAACAACATCTATTGTGTATGGTTCATTTCAATTAAGATGGTCAGAGAAAAATCTATATCACCTTACTGATATGTTCACAAAATAATTTTCTATGTCCATTTAAATTTATGAACCAATAAATAGATTATAGTATGTATGAAAAGAGTTAATCATTGGTTATTATATGGTCTGGGATTAATACTGATACAAAGGGCTACATATCTTCTGCTATAGTGAAACAGATGAATTAGCATAAGAACATATTTAAAGAACATAAACATTTAGGGGGCCCATTTACTTAGCTCGAGTGAAGGACTAGAGGAAAAAAACATCAAATTTTGAATGTTTTTTTTGGCTACTTGACTTTGACCTTCGAATCGAATGATGAGAGGCTTTTGATCTTAATGGAAGATATTTTACTTTACCACCTTCTGGATTATTTGACTGGCACATCACACTTGGGGGCAAATTCAGTAAGCGCCGAAGCGACGAACGCTAGCGTCAATTCGCTAGCGTTTGGCATTTTCGGTACTTCGCAAATTCACTAACGAACGGTGGCGTAAATTCGCTAGTGTTACTTCGCACCCTTACGCCAGGCGAATTTTCGCTACGGATGTAACTACGCAAATTCACTAACATGCGCATTGTTCTGAACGCTACCTTTTACGCTAGACTTCCTTCGCCACCTCAGACCAGGCTAAGCGCAATAGAGTAGATAGGGATTGCTTCAAAAAAAGTTCAAATTTTTTCTAAGTCCCAAAAAACGCTGGCGTGTTTTCTATATTAAGGGTGATAGGCTGAAAAAGATCCCCCCTACATTTCCTGACTCATGGCAACTTAACTATACAGTGGGCACATGTGTAGGGCAAAATTAAATTTTTATTTGATGTTTTGAAGGTTTTCTAGGCATTTGTAGTGCTGATACGTATTCCTCCATTGAAATTTGAATTTGGCGCCGTATGCAAATGAACCATCGCTAGCGAAACTTTGCTTCGCTTGGCGAATCAACGCTAGCGCAACTTCGCAAACTTACGCTACCCCTGTGCGCAACTTCGGGTTTTAGTGAATTTGCGGAGCGCTGGTGAAACTACGCCTGCCGAAGTGCGGCGAAGCGCGGCGAAGTTGCGCTTGGCGCAACTTCGAACCTTAGTGAATTTGCCCCTTGGACTTCCACACTGGTTTCTGCCATGTAGTAATTATCTGTATTAATTACTAATCAGCCTTATATTGTGACATTTATATTCTGTATATACAGTATTTTCGGTCAGTAAGTGACAGTAGCACAGAGCATGTGCAGTGAATCAGCAGAAAGAAGATGGGGAGCTACTGGGGCATCTTTGGAGGCACAGATCTTCCCTGCTACAGGGCTGTCATTGCCTTGGGCTGATACAGAAGAACAAAACATAATGTACAACATTTGTAGCCTACTTATTTAGTTAAGCTTTAGTTCTATTTTGATAAAAGGTGAGTGCAAACCTCTAATGTTTGTCTATAGAAAGAGTAAATGGGAAATTACCTATTTTAAGAGCATTAGATAAAAGAATTAGCTTCATTTTTTGATTGTATTCCGGGATGTCAAAAAAGCATATTCAATTTACAAAAGCAGCCCAAGTGATGTGTAAAAGAAAAGAATTGTTTATTTATATTTTAACACATTTGCACAACGCTGTAAACCTGGTTTTAAAAGTGTGGTAAGATATCTTTAAATGTGAAGCTGCATTGTTTACATTGCTATCATGCTTAGGGGCAGATTTACTGTATTTGCTGCAACATGTAACATAAAGACGTCTATTCAACTTAAATTTCCCGCCGTATGTAAATTAACCCGAGCGCAAGACCTGTAGCGAATTTGCGCTAGGCAGAAATGAACGCTAGCACATCTTCGCTTTGAATTGCTCGCATTGTCGAAGTAATGCTGGCAAAAAATCGCCAGCGTTCAGTGCCCATGATGAAACCTGGTCACCTGGCCTGGGGAATAGCAAAGAGCTGGAGCGGTCTCCCCTTGGGTTTTTTATTGATAGTATAAAAAACATGGCAGTTTCAATCTGCAGAGCTTTACTTATGTGCTTATTTGCAAAATTGTGTTTAATCTAAATACTCCTGTTTCACAATACAGCCATTGCTGTTAACAAGCAAAAAACTGCATTACAAAGCATCTCTTAGTACAGTTACTTTACTCACTACCCATAATTACTCATTATTATGACTCTTTAAGAAGATAAAATGAAGATTTTCAGCTTGATTCATTTTATTCAACAGGGCTTTAACGTTTATTTTGCGATGCATAATAGAATAGGTAAGGGGAATTATTATTCTCTTTATAATCCTACCGTGTTTTAATAACAAGAGCAGTTGTTGCTTACATTTGAAAATCTAAAAAAGTTAAATTGTTTGGATGTTAACTTAGTCTGTGCTACTAGAGTGTATATAAAATACTTTGATTTCTGAAAGATAAACTAACTGTTTAAGAGTATACCTTTATCATCTTAATGAAGAGCATCATTTTAATACATTGGGCCAGATTCAAGATGTTATTTTAAGGTGTATCACATGAAAACACATGGGTAACCGGTTCTCCCCATACATTTTCTAACATATGGAACATTAACTATACAGTGGGCTCATGTGTAGGGCATTATGTTAACTCTAATGTCTTTATTAAGGTTCCCTGGATATGTGTAATTAACAGTGGAAATGTAATGTATGTGCTGCAACATGTAACATAAAGACGTCTATTCAACTTAAATTTCCCGGCATATGTAAATTAACCCGAGCGCAAGACCTGTAGAGAATTTGCGCTAGGCAGAAATGAACGCTAGCACATCTTCGCTTTGAATTGCTCGCATTGTCGAAGTAATGCTGGCAAAAAGTCGCCAGCGTTCGGTGCCCATGATGAAACTCATTTAATTTAGTAAATCTGTCCCTTAGTTTTGTCTGATTACCAGTACCTTCTACTTTATCTGCCTATTAAAGGAGAAGGAAACCCTTTTGGCAAAAAACCCCTCCCTCCTCCCCCCCGGGCAAATGCCCCTAATTTGTTAGTTACCCCTCCATGCAGGTCCTCTCTTGCCGAGTTCACGGGCGCCATCTTCGTCCAATCGCTCCTCTTCCTTTATTTGGGGGTGCATGCACAGTAGGAGGCATTTGCCTGTTGGATCTACTGCGCATTTGCCGAAAGTCACTTAGTTTCCGAAAAAAGAAATCATGCGAAGTCTGACCAGTCTTTCTTTGTTCGGCCATTGATCGGCCAGGTTAAAAAATCTTTATCAGTCCCAGTGCAATCTATCTATGTCTGCAGGGACAAGCAGACAGCTTCACTTTGTTTTCCTGGCAATTTCACCTGAAATGGTCTTTTTAGTTGATGGACAATTCGTACGATCGTATGATCATTTTGAGATAATCGTGGTCTCGCGATGACAATCGGATCTTTTAAAAATCTTTATATCTATGGCCATCTTAAGTGAAAGTTATTGCCATCTGCATGTGACCAAAATGATACCCTAAATGATTGTTGCATTATCAGAGCTTGTTTAGATATTGATCTGTAAGGTTGAAAAAAACTCAAACATGTAAAGACCACATATGGCTCTTGTGCAATAAGTCCACAAAGATTTCCCATTATCTCCCCCAGCCCAATCAGACCCATATATTAGGTGGTCAAATCAAGAAAAAGATCTGTTCATTCAGCCTCAGCAAACAAGCAGATAATTCTCAAGAGTTAGTCTGTTCCTTGAAATTTGTTTTTTAGGCCACCAACAAATATCTTCATCTAAGCTATTATTTTTTTTAAGATATACTACATTACTTTAAAAGTTTTGTTTTCTTTAGAGGAATAATTTTTAATCTCATGATGTCATTCCTAGGGGGAATGACCTAGCCATTTTTCTATCACTACTTCGGACACTGTTGAGAAGCTAAAGGCAATTTCCTTTCCATTACAGCTCTAAATATGAAATGTCTTCGAGGCTCTATTTTGAAGGAGTTATTTGAAAGTGTTATCAAGATGTTATTCACACTTTCCAAATGAAAATCTCACCAATGCTCTGCATGAATGTGACATTAGAGAAAGAAAAATATATTTGTGTCCAGATAACATGATTAATATGATAATAATCAGATTCTGAACTGCTCCTTTTTATTGTGTGTTAGGTTGGAAATTGTTTTTCATTTTGATAATGCCAATATTATTAAGTGCTTAAAGAGCCAGTTACACAAAAAAACTGAAAACCACTTATTTCACTTGATGTGCCATTTGTTTCTAAAAAATCTTTTCTTGAAACAGACTTCCTTGTTTTTATTGCATTTATATTCCATGTGTACTGTATATTTTGAGTCTTTCTCTAAGTTCAGTACCTGACAGCACAGAGCATATGAAGTGAATTAGCAGAAAAGAAGATGACAAGCTACTGGGGCATCTTTGGAGACAGAGATCTTTTCTGCTAAAGGGCTGTGGTTGCCGCAGGCTGGTAGAGAAACCCAAAACATAATGTACAAACTTTGTAGATTTTCTTTAGTTAAGCTTTAGTTCTCCTTTAAAAACATTTCATAATGAGAAGGAACTACAGTACAAGAAAAAAATAGAGGTAAAATGGATGGAATACCTTTCAGACCTAAGTAATAACGATACCCAATTATGATGAGATATGGGGCAACTGGATTAACTGTTTCCGATGGTTGATATGATCAGCAATTGTCTGATGGAATAATATATAGTTTAACCTACTTTATTGCCTTGACAACCTGTACTTTAGATTTTGAATTGTATTTTATGTATTTATGTTTTTTTCCTTTTCTCCTTTTATTTTTTGACTTAGTTACTATTTCGTAGTTTTGGTTTATGAAGGCTGTTCATAACATAATAGTACAGGAATAGTACAACTAGGCTGATGAATACAGTGGTCTAACCCATACTGATTGTAATAGGTGCATGTAAAACTTATGAAAACTTAAAAATAAAGTTATAAAAAACAAATTCATAATCTTCCATATACTGCCTGCTCTTGTCTATATGTTTTACTCTGTACTTGGTTCAGGCTGCTGCACTGCTAAATGAATTAAATTGAAGCTTGATTAAAATGCTGATTTAGGTAAAAAAAAAACTATTCTAAGGCCCACTTGTTTAATAAAGGGGAGAAGATAGTAGAGTACAAAGTAGCATATAACAATCAGGTCCATCTTAATTTAGCATAGTGGAAGACAATTATGTTTTGTCGGTGCAGGGGAATACAGGCAGCAGCCTGACTTTCTTAGCATTTAAAATAAGCACTTTGGGAAAAACCCTGTTTCCGATGGGGAAAAAGCCTTTTCTATGTTGCCCAATCAGAATCAAAGATAAAGTATTTCCTATATTTCTTAAGCGCTCCAAATATTTGAATGCAAAACCCATGAAAAACTCTAATACAAAAATTCACAAGGTAATAGTTTTAAGGTGCTATAGTACTGTATCATTTGTAATCAATTTGGACCTTTAGAGGTTTTTATATATTTTTTCATCTAGTAATTGTCCGACAAACTCAAAAGATATTCTAATTTTTTAACGCATCACTCAGCGTTTTTTTTTTCATTCGTAATTTTGGAATCATTTTTTTTAAATTAAATATCGTGGTATTCATGGTTTTAGAAAAAGTGAGTTTAGTCATGGTTTCAAAAACTTATAAAAACCACTAAAATGAGACTGTGAATGATAAATAGGGCTCCATGAAAACTTGGTTATTCTATTGTTTCTATTGAGAAAACGTATTAACAGAAAATATTTTTTATTAGGAGGATTTACTGCCTGTTTTCTATAAATATAAAAAATGTGTCACAAACTAAACATATGGACGGCACTTCTGGACAATGCTTTATTCAAACGCGTTTCGGGAGTGAATCCCTGAGCACCTGGCCTGGGGAATAGCAAAGAGCTGGAGCAGTCTCCCCTTGGGGTTTTTATTGATAGTATAAAAAACATGGCAGTTTCAATCTGCAGAGCTTTACTTATGTGCTTATTTGCAAAATTATGTTTAATCTAAGTACTCCTGTTTCACAATACATCCATTGCTGTTAACAAGCAAAAAAACTGCATTACAAAGCAGTTACTTTACTCACTACCCATATTTACTCATTATTATGACTCTTTAAGAAGATAAAATGAAGATTTTCAGCTTGATTCATTTTATTTTATTCAACAGGGCTTTAACGTTTATTTTGCGATGCATAATAGAATAGATAAGGGGAAGTATTATTCTCTTTATAATCCTACTGTGTTTTAATAACAAGAGCAGTTGTTGCTTGCATATGAAAATCTAAAAAAGTTAAATTGTTTGGATGTTAACTTAGTCTGTGCTACTAGAGTGTATAGAAATTATTTAGATTTCTGAAAGATAAACTAACTGTGTAAGAGTATACCTTTATTATCTTAATGAAGAGCATCATTTTAATACATTGGGCCAGATTCAAAATGTTATTTTAAGGTGTATCACATGAAAACTTTTGGGCAAGATTCAGTCCCAGTTTTTTCGCATAGACTTCAATAGAGTTTTTATGTTATAAGCAGTGAGATACATTTTTCTTATTAAATTGCTTCTTGCTCTATGGGGCAATCTGAAATTGAATAAGGTAAGTCATTCTCCCCTAACTAAATCTCACTCATTGTTTTTAAAGTGGTTGTGCCCCAAAGTTCACAATAAGTTAGCGACATGTCATTTCAGCTGTGTCCACCATATACTTAACTGTGAGGTTTTCATGTTGTGCCCTAAGTGCCCATTTTTGCACCAAGTAAGACATGTACCCCCCTAGGCTTTATGTGGAGGGCAGCACAGTGTTGAGAAACAACATACAAAAAACTAAATAAACAAAATTAACACCAACCCCCATATATAATAAAAGGTGCTAGCTTTGCCCATAAGCAGTCCCCCGTAGCAACCAATAAGATGTTTGCTTTTAAACAGGTGACATGCTGACTGGTTGTTATGGGTTACTGCTCCTGGGCTAAATGAGTGCCTTTTATTACATGACCCCCCCCCATGTAACTTGGTCCAACCAAGTGCAAGCCTCAGGCTTATAAATAACAAAAATATAGAGAAAATGAAAACACCTTCTTGAAGTCTACATTATAAGTCTTATAGCCTAATCCACAGCAAATGCCAGCCCTGATTCCCTATACATGGGCATACTAAAATGTTTTCCATCACTACCCTAATATAATTTGCACATATTTATAATAAGTATTACTCATATTAAATATGGATACTTAATACTGTACTGTTAATTTTCTCTTAAATGGTAAGCTGTTGCAAATAAAAGCCAAGGAAATTATAATTTATTAAATAGGGCTAAGGACTTCTAGCATCTTCTTTAATTGTCTACAAAAATATGAATCTTGGCTCATTTTACAATTAAAAACTAAGTAATTTCTTAATTTTTGTCCTACGTTGACTTGCTGCTGCAGTTATGATCTTGGGAAATGTTATTTTATCCTTGTGTATAATAAATTCATTTCATGCCTTTAACTTTATTATAGAACTTAGCCAAAACATTGCACAAATTGATAATTTAAATAATATACTGTCTCAAAAGTGTAAGCATTGTATAGGATGTAGAGTACATTAGAAAGCAATTGGCTTTAATTGTATCATTGGGACTACTTTGTAGAGCATGCAGCTGTTTTTTTAGCATGAGAAAACACAAAGTCCGTCATACACCCATTCAATAATTGCTGAAATTGTCAAATCATCCATGACTAATCTTCGACTGCTGAATAGTTTTGTGCTGCTTAAAGCTATGATTTTTATTATTCAACAACTGAGAGATGTTTTACTGCAATGCCTCACTACATTTAACTGTTTTCTCAAGAGATATAAAGTATGTGGAAATTTTAAAAGCTTAGCATTTTTCACAATTGAACATACATCAAAAACTGCATTAGGAATGCAACTTGTTAGGCATGGGTTGTACTTAAGGTTATGTTCTGCGAAATACACCATTGGTCACAGTATCTTTGTGCTGCTAAACATTAGCCACATTTATCTTTTCAGCACAAGAGTTGGCAGGGAAATATTATTCTGATACACAGTAGTATATTATGTGTGATAAGCATGTACAAAAGAGCATTGAGTTATTGGGTACAATAAGTTCAACAGTGCAGTGGTGTAGTTGTAAAAGAGTCAACAAAATGTCAGCCGACACCTGACTCTAACCTGCTCTCTACCAACTTTGACCCAGCATGGGGTAGGGTTATATAACTGCATAGGCTACAGGCCAATCTGAAAGGATGGGGCAGATGGTGAGTATATAAATAAGCAACCACTAGACAGCTCAAGAAGAAATTACATTGGGAAAGATGTACCTTCATAACCAGTATATGAAATAGTCCACAATAACACTATGGGGTATATTTATCAAAGAGTAAAGTTAAAAATTGACACAGTCCTCTAGAGTGAAATTCCACCACTCTCCATTAATTTCTATGGGATTTTAAAAAGGAGTATTTATCAAAGGATAACCTTTCACCCATTGACCTCGAACTTAACTCTTTGATAAATATACCCCTATGTCTCAAAAATACTTGTGAAACACACAAAAACATTGTTAATAAATTCAAGACTTGCTGTCTGTAAACTGACTTGGATCTTTTACCATGGAATAGACTCAACATAGTTAATTACAAGCCAAAGAGCTATATCCTGGATGCAACCACAGATTAGAAATAGGTCTTACCTAGAAGATGTGAAGACTTATCCATGCAGAAAGTAGGCAGTCATTTGCATAACTGAAATAAACTAGGCCCTCGCAAGAGTCATTTTGGATTCACCTAATTTTTATTTTCAATAGTTTTCCTTTGGTTTTCAAAATATATATCTGGCAAAACTGTGGTTACACACTTAAACATATAGAACAATTCCAACGACAAAATATCACACTTCACACCACTTCATTACCACTATCCTAATTGACTAAAATAAGCCGAAAGCTGGCAACTTTTCACAGTGTTGATTTGTCAACATGAGCATTTCATAGCAAACTTTCGCTAAGGTTCATTTCTGCCTAGCAAAGCTTCATCAGTACTCTTATGATTAGGCCAATTTGAATAGGGCGGGTACATATAGGTGATATATGTCTTTATTAGAGATGTTGGTGCAGATGCTTGAAGTGGCCACTTATTATAACAAATGTCCAAGGAAGCAAAATAAAGACAAAAGAGATCCTCTAATGTCCTAGACATGAGCCCACCCTAAAACAAATGTGGCATGCCGTTTTAAAATATAAAAAAACGCCAGTCTTTTCAGTACTTTTATGACCAGCATACAGGATATGATGTCACTGATGAACAGTTCACCAGGTCTAAGGTGGTGAAGGAAACTCTGGCGAAAAAGGTAACAGGTAACGTTCTGTAAAATTCACACCTGAATTTGCAGAGTAATGATTGTTCTCCTGAGAGAAAATTCACCTGCCGATAGGGCGCAAAACGACATTAGTGACGGTCTCTTTGACTAGTGAATTGTCCTCTACGCCTTTTAATAAAGTGGCGATGTCCCTGTGAATGGGATTTCTGGCAAATTTTCACTAGCGACGGCAACTTCGCCCTTTAGTAAATCTGCCCCAAAGTTTTCTCAGTTTCTCAGTACCTGCAGGCATATAATATATTGATAATTAAATAAAACTGATATCATTTTATTACATTAACAGGTAACTTTGGGTAAATTATTAGTTATATATTTTTCATGTATCAATATTTTTCATTTTAAGCTGAGGCACATTTGTTACAGGGCTAATTTATTATTAATCAAAACTTTTTACAGAGTAGTAATGATGGTAAAAATATCACTTATGATATAACCAGCTTCTTTATGTGTGGCTATTTAATATCTACTATATAACAAAAAAGAACTTAGGGTACAAATGAAGTTGGTTCTCTCATTGCTGCGTAAAGCTTCTGCCCTCTATTCTCTTGGGAAGACTTTTTAGTATATTGTTGGATAGGATTTTCATCCATTCATACATAAGTGGTTGGACATTAATGTGATCAAATCTACTCCCATATCAGCAAACCAATCAGTATGTAAATAAAGGTGATGTATGGGCCTTACTTTGCATGAAAAATCATTATGGTTTTAAAACAGGAAAGGCTGTCCCCAGAATGTTACAAATTACAAAGCAAAACATTGTCAAATATTGTATGCATTGGTAGCACCTGTGTCTTCATACCCAATTCCAAAATTTAAAAGGGACAGCCACATACTTTGGGCCATATAGTCCATTTATTGCTAATTCTCTTTTTGCACGCTTTTAAAAAAAAAGTATTTTCTACTTTTTCCCCTGCTGCAGTACATGTAATGAAACAGTAAATACACACATATTTTTAACATGTTTTTTTTTTAAAAAAATCAAGAAATTATTGCATTTTAATATTTTAGATCTCAAAACACTAGGTTTGCACATGGTTGTTAACCCTGTTCTTTTCATGTTAGAAACAGAATTTTTTTTTTTGATTTCTGAAAATTGGGTAGGACAGACACACAAGAAGCAATGGAGAGAAATTGGAGAGATTTTTTGTTGTAGTTCTGGCCAGCAGAATAGAAAAAGAAAGAAAGTGCTGTCCTCCACAGATATTTCAGAACATAATATTTCAATATTTAAACAAAATACATTGTCACAATTAAATAGAAAAGGAAGGAAATTGAATTATTCTCCTAAAATGGTCTCTAAGGGCAAAATGCATATAAGGTATACAGATAGAAAAAAGATAAACTTGACATAGATTTCGAAATGAAGATATACAGTATTAAAGTGTAAAGAGTCGACCATTCTGCAAGGGAAACTACTTTTTTTTTAGTTAAGTCAAATTCAAAATAATGTAATTATTAAGACATACAGATTTATTGTATTATGAATGGTTTCATTATGAATTGTAGTTCATCGAGAAACCTTTCCTAGGATGCAGTAGAAACGTCTAGTCATACACTGGAGAAACAGCACAGAGCTTATGCATATTAAATTGCAATCATGAAAATAAAGTAAAGTAATCTGTTTTATGAGTGAAATTAAACATTAAAACAGAATGATAGCATAGAAGCAGAAAATAAACATAAATAAAGGAAGACAAAAATAGTGTGACAAAACCCGGCTGCAAACAGGAAATATTCAGCAAAGTGCTTGAATGCCTACCCATTATTATTTTAGAGCCTAAAAATATTAAAATTCATTTGGGCAATGTTCAGTATGTCATTGCTCAGCAGTCAAACTGCAAATGACTTGAATGCCAAACAGTTTGATTCTTGAAATATATTATAAAAGCACTGAATATTTTGACATGATATTCTAGTCGTTGTGTCGCCTTATAGTACAAATAAGTGCCCTTGCTTAGACAAGCGAACTACTTCATATGTGGGTGGTGGCCAGCCATCGAAATCTACATAATACTGACACTGATAATATTTTATAATGTATAAATGGAATAAAGCTTTCTTTTGTCTGTCAAGGCTTTATGATCTGAACTTCCTTTTCTATTGTTGCTTCTTTGTATGTCTGAATTTAAAATGCAAATCTGAATATTAAATAATGTTGAATAAATCATGCAAATCCCAACAAGGGCTTGCCTTTGAAGATGAAAGTAAAATATATCTGCCAAATGGTTTAGATTGAAATACTTGTTTCCTATAAAAATGCCCTGAGAACTCACTGGGGCTCATTTATTAACGCAGCGCAGTGCTAAAAAGAGCGCAGTGGCCTGACATTTGCCCAGCGCATGCGAGTATTTAATAATGTAGCGCACGATACCTTAACAGTGCAATTTTGTGCGCTAATGTAGACACAGACAGGTGCGACGTGTGAAACTGCGTATCAGCTGTCGCAGTGCTTATAATAAATTGTGCGCACAGGAAGATACCGCAAAGGTAAGGATTAGTTGTGCTCATGTATGAATGCGCTGCTTTAATTAGTTGCGTCACATATTGCGCATATTGCGTTCACTTAGACGCATCTGCATTTGTTTCTGTGCTAATATTTGTTTGGTTGCAAAGGTGTTTAGCCTACCTGATACCCTTAAAGGAACCTTGGTCAATATAAACATGTTGGGTGGAAGGTATGGTTAATATGCACTTTACAGGGGTTGTTCATCTTTGAGTAAACTTTGAGTTAACAAACATCCCCATCAACAGCAGCACCATTGTATTTGCCAGAACCCAGTTTAGCAGTGTGGCTCTGCACACATATATAAAATTCTCTTTTAAGCAACATGAAACGCAAAAATGTGAATATACTAGCGCAGCTGGGCAGGAATGCGCATTTTGAAGAGCGTTACTATTACGCCACGAAGAAGCAGTCGTAAAAATTGTGGTGCTATTGCCCGGGTGCAGTTTTGCACATATACAGACGCAAATCTGCGACGGCCGCAGTGCAAGCGCATTGTAGCCACGCCCACAGCCACGCCCCTAACAACCACGGCATCGTTTGCGACATAAATGCCCAATCTTTTGCGCAATGCGCATAAACAAAACCATCGCAAAAGCTCTGTGTTATGCGCAATATCACGCAAATATATTAGCGATCACACTCGTGATGGCGCAGACAATCTTTTGCGTCCACTTATGCGCTGCGCTGCTTTAATAAATGAGCCCCACTGTATCACACTTGAGAATATAACTTTGCAAGCTACTGATTTAAATACCATATATATAAACTTTGCTTTCAGTTAGGTAATGGTTTCATGTGAATGACTTTACAATGCAGAATTCCTACTACAGGTATAGGACCCGCTATCCGGAAACCCGTTATCCGAAAGTTCAGAATTATGGAATGACTCCATTTTATCCAAATAATCCAAATTTTAAAAAATGATTTCCTTTTTCTCTGTAATAATAAAACAATACTTTGTAATTGTTCCAAACTAAGATATAATTAATCATTTTTGGAAGCAAAACCAACCTATGGAATTTATTTAATGATTACATGATTTTCTAGTAGACCTAAGGAATGAAGATCCAAATTACAGAAAGAGCTGTTATCCAGAAAACCACAGGTCCCGAGCATTCTAAATAACAGGTCCCATGTCGGTCTCCTTACATAAACCAAATGTTATCTATTTCTCTGCTTTATGACAAAGTATCTAGATTGTTTAGGAAAATGGCATTTTCAGGAGCTAAGATTTAATTGTAGTGTAGTAGTAAATACATGGCCCCAACATATATGTGTGAATATACATATAAAAGGAAAACATGACAATTTATGAATCTGCAGTCAATGTTATTGATAGATATTTTGTAATTTATTAATTTGATCCTTATGTTGTGGGTTTGGGAGTGTGCATGTATTATGGGTCAGTGCCTATCAATACAATTTGTAGGTAGAAATGCAGCACACTGGAGACTTGGTAAGAAAAGAAAGGAGAGAGGACCAGAGGAAGGTTTGATGCAAATGCTTTGAGGACTCTCAATCAGTGATGAGACCTGTAATATGTTTAGACCGGCACCTTTCTAATAGACTCTTTCAAGTGCAGACCTTTTTATGCTATGTTATATAATAAATAGAAGGGCCCTTTTGAATTTGTTTCTCCAAATGGAGCACATAACTTATTGCTGGCAAATTAATGAATGGGAATATAAGCTTAAATGAACTGTAACATCAAAAAATTAAAGTGTTTTTAATTAAAGTAATTCAAATATAATGTACTGTTGCCCTGCACTGGTTGAACGAGTGTGTTTGCTTCAGTCTATAAAAATAAGATGCTATGTAGCCATGGGGCAACCATTCAGCATGATATTGGCACAGATTGCATAGCAGATAACTGATAAACTCTGTAGAATATGATGGGTTTCGTTCTTCCACAGGAAAGATGAACCTTCTGATATGTAGCACATGTTTTTTTAGAAAAATAGAAAAACCACTTATTTTTTGTATCCCGTGGAAAAAAATTGCAACTGGATTGTTAGTAAAATGACCCCTTAGAGGCCTATTTTTCAACTTTCAAGATCAATGGGAAAAAAAGAAGCAAACCACACAAAATTTTCTTCCACAGTCACATTTTCTACCCTTGAGTACTAGCTTATTCAAGGAAAAAAGTGACAGAATATTCATGGTCATGCCCCCCCCCAAAAAAACAAGCGAGAATTACTGTAAGAATACCTGGTGGTCTAGTGGTTGGGTGGCCGCCTGCCGGTTTCTTCCTCCGCACATGCAAATGACATGCACTCGCTTCCGGGTTTTGACTCGTGCCCTGTGTCTGACATCATCGCGCTTGGTGCGTATTTCAAATATTTAAAGGGCCCACGACCAATTGTTCATTGCCCAACGTAGGTCTACTTACAATATTTCCACCATGCGTTTCCAAGTTTGATTAACCTGTTCTTGACCTTGCCTGTCCCAGACCCAGAGATTACTCTCTTGGATCACAATTCTGTACTTTGGTACTGGTGTGTTTGACCTGGCCTGTGACCTTGACTTCCCTATTGTACTGCTCTGCCCGATTGGTTTTGACCTGGCCTATTCCATGACCATGCTCCTTGTTCCCCATTCCTCCTGCTAACGTTTGGTTCCCAGAACATTCTCCCTGGTTCTCTCACTTTAAGACCTGGAAGGATCCAGCAGTAGCAGAGGGCTCCTCCCAGGCAAAAGGCGGCTGTTATAGGCGGAAGCATGAGCCCAGCTGAGGACCTTGGGGTTTGTTCTGGGTTTGGGATACCATTTGTAACAATCACTTTGTTCCATTTGTTCTCGATAAGGCTGAAAATATTATATGTTTAAACTGTGAAAACAAATATAATTGTATTCTATAAAAACCTGACGGATTTTATTTGGATAGATTTTTTTCTTTAATAAATGCCGACTATTCGAGGTTTCAGAAAGTATTTATGTTTTTTCTTTTCTTCACTGGATAACTCCATCATTGCGAGTGAGTCTTTAAGCGCTGATCTCTTTAGAGGATTGGGACTACTATTATGGAGTTTTTAACAAGATATTACAGACATATGTTCAGTACAGTTTTTAGCATTAAATTACTTTGATGTGATATGGCGGGATGGGTTTGTAATACCTTTTCTTCTAGTTTTTCGCTTTTTTAGTATTAAACACTGTTGATGTGTGTAAGGCTAAAAATGAATCATCTATTACACTTTAGATCCATGTTTATCAAATAAATACAATTGTAGCAGATTGATAAGGGACACATTTTTCAAAATTAGATTTTTTACAGTGATTGAAGATTTTTTTGCAGCAAAAATCCCAAATTCCAGTTTTTGAAATTAGAATTTTCAAGAGTAAGTACAAAAAACATCAGCATCTAAATTAGCAGTCAATGGGAGTTATTTCAAAATTTGGCAGAGATTAAAAGTAAGTGGAAGTATGTGATTTCCCTATGTTCAAGTTGTTGTTTCAAGCAAGATTGGATATTTAATAAATAAGCTTAAATTCCGAATTTTCAAATTTGAAAAATACTATAATTCAGTGTATGGCTTCAGGGGCCATTTTCCATGAAGGTGTTATAATTTGGTGCTTCCCAAATTTTTTAGTCTCAGCAACGTGCGTTTCCTGCATTCTTATAGGATTGCAATGGCCCCTTGTAGTAGCTTTACTAACTGAAAATAAAACAAACAAAAATTTTCTAATAAGAATTCGTTTTATATTTTACATTCATTTCAAACCATGTATGAGAGTGAGAACAAGCCAGTATTTTCTACTTGGAATCGACATGACTTTAAATAGGAAAATAATTCTGATCTGGTAATGTCAATGAAAACTTCTCATGAAATAAATATGAGTACTTATTGAAAGCTTGCCTTCCCTCTTTAATAATTCAAGCAATAGTGCATTATATTTTTGTTATGTCTTAAATCTTGGTTCAGTAAATATGCAGTATGCATGAGACGTTTTCAGTCAGTGCATTATTACCCCAGGGGCAATTACATTTTGTAGGAGCAATTACAATATATCAGGATAGGCTAATTAACAAGTAGTGAAGATCCTGTTCAACCTCTGTCATTCAGAGTTCTATTTCCAGTTGATTTCTCACTTTTCACTCAAAAGTATAGTATGAAGGCAAAAGGTTTTAAAAGCTTATTTTGGGTGTCATATAGGGGCAGAGTTCCCTAGGGTCAAATATCAAGGGATAATTAACCCTCGATATTCAACTGCCAAATTGAAATCCTTCGACTTTGAATATCGAAGTTGAAGGATTTAGCGATATTCCTACGATCGAAGGAATAATTGTTCGATTGAACGATTAAATCCTTCGAATCGAATGATTGAAGGATTTTAATCCATCGATCAAAGGATATTCCTTCGATCAAAAAATTGTTAGGAAGCCTATGGGGACCTTCCCCATAGGCTAACATTGGCCTCGGTATGTTTTAGGTGGCGAACTAGGGGGTCAAAGAATTTTTTAAAGAGACAATACTTCGACTATCGAATGGTCGAATAGTCGAACGAGTTTTACTTCAAATCGTTCGATTTGAAGTCGTAGTAGTAGTCGAAGGTCGAAGTAGCCATATTCGACCATTCGAAATTCAAAGTATTTTTTCTTCTATTCCTTCACTCAAGCTAAGTAAATGGGCCCTATAGTGTATTAAAAATAGTTCTTCTTTTAAAAAGTTTGTAAAAATATTTTAGTAGCTACCTTCACACTATCACTCTTCAGGAAGTAAATTGCCTATCAAAAATTATAGTAACATGTAGGCATTAGTAGCCCTGCCGAATGCCAAGTTTTTTGCCCCAAGCTGCTTCCAGTTCAGTGTTTCCTCGAGACACAATGTGCTTAGAGATCCAATGGAGAGAGAAAGAGACACTTGATTCTTTCCTAGACTAGAAATGTAACAAGTACTTCAACCTATTGAAGGATGGCATGGCCTCCAGCCTAGCAAGAATGATATGTATTGGCGTAACTGGCTGTGCTGGGGGTGACTTGGGGCACTATTACAGTAAATAATTTTGTGTTTAATCTTACATAGTAATACTGATGCTTTCCTATACATGTAAAGAACATGTCACTATCACTAAGGGAAAGACATTCTACTATAACATACCATTTTGCTCTGTCTTTAAATTCCATTCTGCACAATGTAACATTAACTCCTTATCATTTTTTTCAGCAAAAAGTCTAAGGCACATAGATATACTCGAGAATATATTTTAGAACTGTTTCTAACGACTTTATTTTTCCAATTCATTAAAACATTTGCATTTTTTCCTCATTAAAATGAATGAAACAACGTGATACTTGCTGGTGTGTGTCTTTTTTTTGAGAAAAAAACGCATGCTAGAATATTCTGTCTTGTTTTTTTTTTTTAAATAAGTTAGCATTTGAGAAGAAGTTGCAAGTATTTTTTCCTCAACCTTGACAATTAATAAATAGGCCCCCATGTGTTCAAAATTAAATGTTCTCAGTAAAACCTTTTTTTTAATAAATTCAATTTAGCTTTATGAGGTTTTGTTTTTATTGTTTGCTGTTTACTACTTTCTCCAATTATGTTTATTCCCCCCTAATTAATGTTACTGATGGTTTGGCAACTACACAGGGCCCTTAGTAAAAATGCATGATGCTATGTTAACATTTCAAAGAAGCTTTTGAGTGGTAGTTTCTCTCTTTGCAAAATAGGTTTCAAGTCGGCTCTAATAATATAGTGTTATATTTTCTTTATAGAAAGATCTTTGAAGAAGGGCATTCTGTAAGTCTAGAATATTTCCAATAAAAACATAATACAGGATTCAGTTCCATTTCACCAAACCGCTTAACAACCTTATTATAAGCAATTAGATACAGTATATTATAAATATGAAACTGAATGCAGTTCAATGAAAGTTATTTATAGGGTTTCTGTGACATATTAAGGAATATAATACCTGAAACTCTAACATGTTATAAACAATATATTTTAGGAAAGACTAAATAAATATGAATAAAGAGTATGTCAAAGGAATTGTTTTCTTCCTATCTTTCATTATCCAATTTATGGGCAATGTATTAAAATGAGCAAACTTTGTAATTCATAGCAACCAATAAGCAGGCAACTTAGTACCAAAATGGATAAAGAAGCTTTAAATAAGAATTTAAAGAAGCTTATTCAATGTACCTTAATTAATCAATCATTGCTTTAGCATAAATCACAAAATTGTTTCTAAAATCCTAATGTCTCAGTTGTACCCTAACCTTTAGTTTGTAAACTCTATTTTGTAGGGCCCTCTAATCCCATTGTACTCCGTAACCCTTGTTTGTTATCCACCATTTATTCCCTGTTTGTTATAACTAAGCTAAAGCACTGTGTATCTTGTCAGCGCTATATAAATAAATGATAATGATATATAGTGAATAAAGTTCCCCCTCTTGTAAAATATAAGGATATTATAAATTTCTGAGGAGTTTCATGACCATGTTTTTATACAGGTCGTGGAACTCCAAAGTAACTTCTAATATCCTCATATTTTGCAACTGGGGGTACTTTATTTATTATAATACACAAGTTTTAGGGAGTCATGTGACAGATATGACAACATCAGAACTCACCGTTTATAACTGATGACATCAGAACTCAACATTTATAAGGATATAATTTACAAGATATTCATGGCTTTTGTTTATTATATATATATATATATATATATATATATATATATATATATATATATATATATATATATATATATATATATATATATATATATATATATATTAAACTAAACTAAAGTTTTAGATGCTTAGTTGTTTACATATAAAATTTACAACCCTGAAGAACAACATTCTTTATAAGACCATGAAATGATGTCTAACTAATTATAGTAGTTAATTCTAATTAATGATAAAACATAAAGTTCTAAAATCATTTTGGGGCCAACCAAACTATGGAAAAAATTACATGTTTCACAGAAGATTACTGGAATTTCAGATTCAGAACCCCATTGGGTACCCTAGGACCCCACTAGCCACAGGTTCTGCTGCTTCAATTGTTAAACCTCCTTCATTTTTATTCATTTTGACTTGAAAGCAAATTCACTTTTATAATAACATAGAGACTGTGGATAAAGAAATAACATTTATATTATTTATAACTTAATTATAATGGGACCTGGGACAATGTGTTCCCATCTTGCATTAAGTGATTCTGTAAATTGCTATTTAAATAATTGAAGTTGCTGCTCTGCATCTTTTACTGAATCTTTTACTGATCTACTATTGACAACATTACTCAACAGCTGTTGGGAGTGGTATAGTTATATACACTCTCACTGAGCAAGATATTGTTTGCAGCTCTAATGCAATAGTTGCCTTCAAGTTCTATTTTATTCAGTCTTTAGCAGCACATTGTAAGACACTTCCTTGGTAATAAACCACAGTTAAAAAATGTAAGAGAATGTCAAATATGGCACCCAATATTTCATGATGAGCTTGTGCTAGATTTAACAGTGAGCAGATTGCATTTAACAAAATGCAAAACTTTGTCCTCGCAAATGAACGTTGGCATACTTTTGCCATCAAAAATTTGTCAGTTAAACTTTGTTAACATACGATTACTTAAATTACATCAATGGGTCTATTTTTCAAAGGTCAAGTTTCTCTGGTCGAGCTTTTTAGTGAAAAACTCGAATTTATAGAGATGTATTATGTCACAAAACAAAACATAATAAATCGGGTGGTAGTGAGGAAAAATAGAATTCGTTGATGCACCCGCAAGTTACAAAAAACTGTATGAAACAAAAATGAACAATTACGAATCCATGAGATGGAATGCAGGGTGACTCCCAGATCCACTCAATGGTTCACAAGGTAACTAGTTCAGGTGCTATAGTAAATTAGTCCATTAGAACTTAACTTTTAATTGTTATCATTTAAAAAACCACACTTGCCGAATACGAACAAACAAACAAACAAATCTCTGAGACCAAAGTCTGAATGCTACAGGGATGCAGGGCTGTGCCCTTAAAAAACATATAAACTCATTAAAACCACATAGGTGGATTGGTGTATAGTAAGGGTAGTGCACTTTAGTTTTCTTTGCCACCACTCTGGCGTGCATGCAAAGTGAAGAAGTATCTAAATAGCTGCCCTCTAGTGTTGGTCCGGTCAACTGTTATCCATTCACAGTTGCTCCATTAATAACAAATTTGGTTGTAATACGACCATGCAAAGTGCCCACACCAGACCGCTGCTACCCGCACCTCCCTTCCGTTCAATTGTTCCCCAAAGTTTCTACCTGGCTACGTAGGGAGCGGGTAGGAGCTGGTCTCCCACCGTCCACCTATGCACAGGTGTTAGCTCTCTGGATGTACCACATCCCCAACCAACTGAAATGTTCCCTCCATTTATAAGATGAAGTACCTCAAGATGCATGGATGTCTAAGGTTGCAACTGGCTGTGAGTCATATCCTTCTTTCTGCAAAAATCTTGCCTTTATTTTACAGGGCATATACAACCTTAGATATCCATGCAATTAAGAACATCTTAAGGTGCATCTTATGCTAAATAGAGAGAAGATGTGGGCCAACTGCAGTATCATAAAAATCTTTTTTGAATGGTATAAAAAGGGCTTTTTTATTTCAAATAAATGTAATTTCTATGCGGAAAATAGGCCCTGATAGAGGCCTAAACAGCCCTGCACAGGCTCAATAAATAGTCTTACAGCAGCCTCTCTGGTATTTGCCAGTGCATCCCTGTTGGTTTAAAGGTTTAAACATATTTTGGGGGGTTTTAGGGCCATTTAATGTGTTATAACAGTATAGCTAACGAAGGTGAAATGCCACTATTAGCTGTGAGTCAGTTCCCTTAAGAGAAGTGCTTATCTTAAATAGTTAATCAAAGTTCAGGTGCTGAGTATTTGCTTTCTGCCAAAAGCCTCTTGCATCAGTGCAGGAGATCGAAGGGAAATGCATTGGTTCAGTGAGAAAGAGGGTGTAATAATGTACCCTGGTGGCCTAGTGGGAGGAGGTCTGCAGGGACGCACCCGCCACGCTGCCGCTCCTCTGGGCCGCAAAGTAGTTTGTTAAGGCGTGCACGGCATGCTAATTCCTTGTTTATTGGCGCATGCACGCTGACGTGAAGACATCAGCGCGCAGTGGTGCGAAGTTTAAAAGTATTTTAGGTGCAAAAAGTATTTTATCATTGCCCGTTATAGGTTATCTCCCAGTGAGTTCCTGGTGCTTCTGTGCTATTTAAGCTTCTGATTTTCTGTGATTTCTGTTGTGACCCCTGCCTGCTTCTGATGATCCTGACTTCCAAAATCCTGACCCTGACTGGTAACCGACTTCTCTATTCCGTATCCCGTCTGATTGATCTCCTGGTTTGACCCTGTTTGACTCCACTTGCACTCTGCCTGCCCCGACCCGGCCTGTTCTGACTTCGCTTTCTGTCTACGCCTTGTACTGCGACCTTCTGCTCAAAAGACTTCTGCTTTACTATTGTGCTCCTCTGCTCATTCAGAACCCTTCGCTTTGCACCTTTCTTAATAAGACCTGGCGGCATCCGATTAACTGAGGGCTCCCCCCAAGGTGAAAGGCGGCTGTTAAAGGAGGAAGCAAGAGCCGAGAACAGGGTGCATAGCATTGGTTCTGAATTTAGGGTGCCAACCATGACAGAGGGCTTTGGGCTGAGCTGTCAAAATCAGGACTTTCCTGCAGACTGGGACAGTTGAGAGGTATGTATTAATGAATAGACCATGCAAATAAGCATTTCATTTACCAGCCAGCCTCTGCCATTAATCCTAGCTGAAAGTGGTCAAAAAGGGCTAACTGCCGTAGAATATATGAATTATGGCAACACCCATGGAAGCCAGAGAACAGTAACACCAAAAAATGAAAGTGTTTTAAACTAATGAAAATATAATGTAGCATTGCCCTGCACTGGTAAAACTGGTGTGTTTGCTTCAGAAACACTACTATAGTTCTTATAAATAAGCTGCTGAGTAGCAATAGTGGAAATTGAAAAAAGGCTATATGACACAGGTTAAATAGTGGATAACAGATAACACTGTTATGTTCTACAGAGCTTATCTGCTGTGCAACCTGAACCCTTTCTCCTTTGAATGGCTGCCGCCCCCAATGCTACACAGTAGCATATATATATATATATATATATATATATATATATATATATATATATATATATATATATATATATATCTATATATATATATATATATATATATATATATATATATATATATATATATATAAACAATAGTAGTGTTTTTGAAGCAAATCCAACAGTTTTACCAGTGCAGGGCAACACTGCATTATATTTTTATTACTTTAAAACACTTTTTTGATGTTACTGTTCCTTCCTTACTGATTTGGTGGGAGTCACACACCACCTACGCTTTAATTTAATTTAAAATTTACATTGAAGAAGTGGCGAATGGCAAATCACATACCTGGTGACTGCATATGTAATAAAACAAATAGATAGTCAGCTAGTCCTTGTGTTTTTTAAATGAGTAAACAATGCTCACAATTTTTAAATTCATAAGAATGAACAGAAAATTAATTGGTACCCAGAAAACTTTTTTCAAACTTATGAGAAAGGGTTTAAAGACTTCTGTGTATTTATGAGAAAGTGATGCTGCAGTGCAAATATCAGATATCAGCAAATCCCCAAACCATATCCTAATTATAGAGGATGTTTACTGTTGTATGCAGACTTTGCACATATGCTTGTCAAACAGGAATCCCATAAGCTTAAATTCATGCTTCCGCTTCCTAGGAGACTGAAATGACGAAATAGAGACAATTTGTTAGCTGTGAAGAATATCTCTGATTAAGATGGTTTTCCGAGAGCATTGCCGATGCCTAATTAGCCAGTTACATAAAAGTGCTTTCTAAAACATAGATACCATAGAATTCAGTTATATGATTATAATTGGCCATTCCTTCACAAGAGATATTCATGGCCAAGTGTATCAAAAATAGCAAACAGCTGAACCATAAAATTAAATGCACTGGGGCTCATTTATCAACACTGGGCAAATTTGCCCATGGGCAGTTACACATAGCAACCAATCAGTGATTAGCTTTTTGAAACCAGTTGCAAGTAGAACAATGAATGCAGCAATCTGATTGGTTGCCATGGGTTATTGCCCATGGGCAAATTTGCCCGGTGTTGATAAATGAGCCCCACTGTCCCTAATATTTGTATGCACATCAGGATGTTTACATGCAATCAGCAAATAATTACATTTCTATGTAATTATAAACATTTCAAAATAATGTAAGTATGTAAGTAAGCCTCAGTATCTTCTATATCTAAAGCTACACCTTCTGAGCTATCTTTAGGGGGCCGATTCACTAAATTCGGGTGAAGGGTTAGAATAAAAAAAACTTCAAATTTCGAAGTTTTTTTTGGGTACTTCGACCATCGAATTGGTTAAATTCGATCGAAGTCGAACGAAATCGAACGATTCGAAGTAAAAATCGTTCGACCATTCGATAGTCGAAGTACTTACCCTTTAAAAAAAACTTCGACCCCCTACTTCGGCAGATAAAACCTACCGAAGTCAATGTTAGCCTATGGGGAAGGTCCCCATAGGCTTGCTCAGCTTTTTTTGATCGAAGGATTTTCCTTCGATCGTTTGATTAAAATCCTTCGAATCGTTCTATTCGAAGGATTTAATCGTTCGATCGAACGAAAAATCCTTCGATCGTTCGATCGAATGTTTAGCGCTAAATCCTTTGACTTCGATATTCGAAGTCGAAGGATTTCAATTCGAGGGTCGAATTTCGAAGTATTTTTAACTTCGAAATTCGACCCTTAGTGAATCTGCCCCTAGGTGTTTAGCAAAGCAAGCATTACATGATATATTTACAAGTATATGACATGACTGACTGTACAAGTGAAATATTATTTATACATTTATAGCATGTGCAACACACAACATGTGATATACTGTAAGCATTGCAGGAAAATACTTGGACAATATGCACCCACAGAACTGAGAGTGCTGGAATTCACCCCGTTATATGGAACTAAGAATATGGATATACACAGAGTGGACTATGTAAAGGAAAATATATACAATCAAAATTATAAATGTGCTATTTCATTATTTATATCACAAGGACAGGGATAAGAAAACTGACTAAAGATTCACTATATTCCCAAAATATTGTGACTTCTAAGGGTGTAGTTCAAGTGCAGTAAAAGACCCATGAGGATGCTTGACTAGGAAGAGAAGTTTTTGCCTGTTTAAAAAAAGACACTAGCGAAAAGCACCTCAGGGCAATGATTGATTTTAATAGTCTGATTAATTATTCAGATGCAGAGTTAACCATGGTTTAGTAGTAGGCAACTGATATGTTTTTTGTTGGCCATTATTTCATATTTAATGAATTTTACCTATGTGAATTTCAAGATTTCAATCTAATTATTCTTACTTATTTCTGAGGTCCATTGGGTTTGCAGTTTTACAGGTTGTGTTGTCTCTGCTTATTAAGTTTTAGATAAGGTAAAAAATGAGATGGCAGCCATCAAACTCCAGCCTTTTCCTGCTTGGTGGTAACTCATCCTTGTGGGTATCTTAACACCACTATCCTATCCATCAAAGTTTTTTTATTTCTCAATTCATTTACACATAACAGCAATTTTCATCTATCAAATTATTGATTGAATTCCTTGGTTTATTAGTAATCTATTAACACAAAGCATGTCCACTTGTTAATGCTTCTTCATTTGCATTGTTATTATACAGATGATTATTTGTCAGGCTTAAATCACATGCATTTATTTATGTTATGAATGAATTTCACATTTATTGAAGGGTATTTAAAAATGCATACATATAGTTATCAATAATTTATATATGACTATGAAGATTTACATTCATCCAGGTTATGGTATATCTAGTATAGGTAAATCTAAAAACAACTGGACTTGCTGAGTAATCAATGAAGATGTTTCACTACTCATCCGAGCAGCTTCTTCAGTTCAACTGACTGGTGTGGGAAGTTCTCGGCATATAAACTCTTCCACTAATCCAATCACAATCGCACATTGTAACTCTTCAAAGAGGTGACATCTGAAGAAATTCACAGAGGTGTAGATTCTGTGTAGTTACTGTGATAGGATTATCCAATGTGTCATGCAACTCCTAGGATATATACCAAATGAAAATAAACTGCACTCACAGGACTTTTATTAGTGCAAAATAGTGGTTTTATTCCGACGTTTCGGCTCCTACACTCAAGCCTTCTTCAATACATTGTACATTCCTGAAGAAGGCTCGAGTGTAGGAGCTGAAACGTCAAAATAAAACCACTATTTTGCACTAATACAAGTCCTGAGAGTGCGGTTTATTTGCGTTTGGTTTATATCATTATATAACCAGCACCCAGGCAACTGACAACTTTATATGTGGGTGCTCCAGCTCTATCGAATATATATTCCACTGCATTGCCAGTACTACGAAAAGGCCAAATTAGAAACAAGTGTTGATAAATACCAGAGTTAATTTCTTTTAAGCAAATTAAAGTTATTAAAGCGGACCAGGACTACAGAGATTGCAGGGTTTATGGGTGGTTAATTGGTAAGAACGACACAGATAGATGGTCTAGACAGAAAACATACAGGAGAAATTGTAGAAACGGTAGATAGCTCTGGGGATTTCCCTGCTTCAGATTTGGAAAATTTAAAAGTTGCAACAGTATGTGTTTCTCAAGAGAGTACTCCCAGTGGGGTTCAAACTGCACACATTTTTTACGAAAAACAAAAGAAAATTGAAGTATACCAGGAGGTGGGCTATAAGCCGTCGAGGCAGACCTCTGAAACTGAACATGTAATATTTTATTTGAGTAAATACGTCTTAACACAGGATAAAGTTTCTCTACTGACTAAAGTTTTGTCTTTATTCCAGTCACCAAAGGTGACAAATTTGATTTTGAGATCAATTTATATCGCTTTCTAAGGAAACTCAAATTGAGAGATTATGGACAAACCTGAGGGTCAAGTGGAGAGATTTCGTCCAAAGAGTAATTTTGTACCTCCTAACATTGTGACTATTAAAACTAGATTGTGGAAATATTTAGGGACAGGGGGTCAAATATCATCCTGATTTGATCAAAATTGAGACAGAGGCCATTCAGTCTCTCAAAAAAGATTGCGATCTCATTATTCCACCTGCTGATAAAGAGGGTTCGATAGTTATGTTGGACAACTCCTTTTACAGAAAGGAACTATTAGGACAATTGTCTGATAGTCAAGTGTATGTTAAAATAAAGGGGGCCCGACAGACAGGTTTAAAAAGTAGGTTGAGTTATTATTAAATACGGCCTTAATGGCTGGATGGATTAGTGAAAAATGCTGCCAGTATTTGTCTATTGACAGATGCCAAATTATTTATACAAACTATTATGTTACATATCCAGTCATTCCAGCCTTTATACATTACATTTTTGGCTAACTAACTATATTAGAAACTTTTTTTATTTTGCACAGCCTGTCTATTTACATTTCCCCCTTAGTCTCATTATTGTCATAAGTATAGCGTCACATTGAGTAGATTATTTATCAAAATCCGATTTTTTTAAATAAAAAAGACCAAACTAAAATCCACAATGTGACCTTATTTATTAATAAAAAAGCATGATTTAAACAGATCGGGGACAAACTCGATAAAATCAAACAAAAATCAGTATGGAACGATTTTTATGAGTTTTTTCACAAATTGTATGATTTTTTCAGGCTTCTTCCTGAAAAGCCAGAATTTTTCGGATTTTTGCCCGAAAAGTCCAAAATAACCGAATTTCAGCTAATTCTAGTGCAGACCACAGAAAATTCCAATTAGTATACCTACCTAAGCACTGCTTATCTTGACAGCGCTATATAAATAAATGATGATGATGACCTCTCCCATTGACTTTATCCTCAATTCGAGTTGTTTTCCCTCTAAGAATTTGGATTTTATAGTAAAAAAATTTGAGTTTTTGGCATTCAGACTAATAAATAACCCCCTAAATTTCACCACATAGTCCAAATGCTCATCTGAAGTATTTGGAAAAAAGGTAAGGAAAAGGGTATTAGAGCTAAAGAAAAAGAGAGATATAGTGAATAAAAACAAAAAAGTTACTACAACAGTTTACCAAATAGCCATAAAATCTGATCCAATTATAATTGCTTTGTATCAATTCCTGCGAGGTCCCTTACATGAATAAGAAATCTTTCTAAAGGCTTTCATCTGCGGGAGAATGCGACTATCTAATAACCATTAAGGGTTAGTTCACACGAGGAGATTCGGGGAGATTTTGTCGCCTGGCCTCTCGGCAACTACGGCAGTGAGGAAGGGCCATGCGGTCCCGAAACGTTTGAACATTGAAGTGTTGTGAGCACCATGGAATAAAGTTTTGGATTCACCCATTTGTAGCAGACAAGGTATTGGCTTTCCATTTATTTTTGACTATTTCACTGGCGAGTGGCTAGGCCAGAGCCTCTACCCAATTCCCCTATCTGGACTTAAATGAATTTTAAAGATAGCTAAAGTCTAGGCAAGGGCAACTCTAGGACGAGAGAATGGAAGGAATACCAGTGGAGAGAAATGAGTAAGTATACCATGCAGGGCCAAAACTAGGGGTAGGCATAACACGCACGTGTTCAGTGTACTAAGATATGGGGTGCTAAGCAGTAATTCTCCTGCCTACTTAGCCTAGGTTCCGGTCCTAGCTCCTCACCTGTCAGCCCGGATGTCATTGAATTTTTCCCCTGACCTGCTTGTTTTTGCTGCCTCCGGTTACCTGCTCCTCCTCTTTGTTGTGTAGTGGGGGGACAATCATTAGGGAGGGGTGATGAGCATAGGGGTGACAAGGAAAGGGCTTGCAGAGGTTTAATGTGTCTGTGATGGCTAACAGCAGATCATTTTCGGTCCTAGCTCCTCTCTTGCCAGCCCACCTGTAACTGCTCTGTCCTGCTGCCCCTCTGAGCTGCTCGTCACTGTGTCCCTGTGCAACCTGTCCCCTCTGCTTGTAGTGAGGAGAAACGTGGTAACTCATAGTAGACAGTGAGAAGCGGGAGGGGTGGTGAGTGTCTGGCCCTGCCTTGGGTGCAATTTGTCCAAGGCCCCGCACTTACCATGGATACCAAAGTTTCTTAAATTTTGCTGGTTATCTGTAAGTATGCTTGTCAGTTTTTCATTGACCCAATTAATCTCCAATGGGAGATTGAAATGAAGGATGTTTTCCAAAACTTTGCAATTTTGATTTTGCCTGCCAGAAATATAAAGGTTATCAATGTTCACATGTGATTAATATTAGGTATCTTTGAATTTAATTGAGCAAGTTGAGGATCTTTCTTGAGATTAATTTGTATAACCGAATATATAAAAATATAAATGTGTGACCAAAATTGTCGGACATTTGGGAAGTCGCACCAGATATGCAACATTGAGTCTGCACAAGTGCAGTGTAGTATCCACTGAGTTGGGTATTTATCCTGTTTACATAGGAGGGGGCCATGTACTATCGTGCGAGAACTTTGTATGCTGTTTCCAATAGTGCTACATTTAGCGATGGACTCCCATATCTGGCACCACATTTCTTCTGTAATGATGATATTAACATCTTTCTCAAATCTATATCTATGGTGTTAGTTGAGGAAAATAAATTTTACTTGCACTATATAAATTATTTACATTTTTCCCT
This sequence comes from Xenopus petersii, assembly GCA_038501925.1. Taxonomy (NCBI): domain Eukaryota; kingdom Metazoa; phylum Chordata; class Amphibia; order Anura; family Pipidae; genus Xenopus; species Xenopus petersii. The sequence continues at coordinate 169,427,018 of CM076673.1, forward strand.
ACAGTCTTTTGACAATCACAGCCACCAAGCAGGCATCATTTTACAGACACTGTTATTAAAGAAAGTTTAGCTTCACCCCAAAATCTTGTCTATGTGCCAGAATAGGGTACCTATTTCCCCTGCCCATATACAGGCTACATACAGTAATTATAGAGTATGGTCAGTGAGGAGGGTTGTGAGGAGTGTAGTGACATCTTTAAAGGACCAGTAACATAAAAAAATGTTTTAAAAAAATTCGTTAGTACACATCAAAACAAAAACACCAACACAAATTATACTTTAAAATCACAAAGCTTTTATTAAGAAATAACTTACAGAAACTGCACTTCCTGTCCTGTACAGAAACGGCGAAAAGGCGACCATCCATCCAGCTGGGCTCGATTTCTCCTCCTGGCTACTCTGCTGACAGCGTGTGAAGAAGCAACTATTCACTGACAGGCATCACCTCTCCTCTCTTCACTGTGCATGGCTTCCCTCCTCCTCGCTGCTCCCCCCAGCCAGATCCCCTGAACAGAATGATGAATGATCGGCCGCTTGTCACTTCACAGCCGCACAGTATCTTTATGGCTGCGTATTAACGGTGCGCAGGGGGAAGATGACAGAGAAAGCTGCTCAGTCCATTGCCCTCACATTTTTATCCTGACCCCTTCTGCCTCTGGCTTGTGGTGAGCTGAAGTTTAGGAAAGGCGAGGGCCCGCTCTCTCAGGCTCTGTGCATTGCAGCAGGGACGGAAAGGGTGGTTGAAGCACAGTTAGGAAAAGAAAGGGATGTGGCGCCTCAGGACTTTCCCCCTGCGCACCGTTAATACGCAGCAATAAAGGTACTGTGCGGCTGTGAAGTGACAAGCGGGCCGATCATTCATCATTCTGTTCAGGGGATCTGGCTGGGGGGAGCAGCGAGGAGGAGGGAAGCCATGCACAGTGAAGAAGAGGAGAGCCGAGGAGAGGCGATGCCTGTCAGTGAATAGTTGCTTCTTCACAAGCTGTCAGCAGAGTAGCCAGGAGGAGAAATCAAGCCCAGCTGGATGGATGGTCGCCTTTTCGCCGTTTCTGTACAGGACAGGAAGTGCAGTTTCTGTAAGTTATTTCTTAATAAAAGCTTTGTGATTTTAAAGTATAATTTGTGTTGGTGTTTTTGTTTTGATGTGTACTAACGAATTTTTTTAAAACATTTTTTTATGTTACTGGTCCTTTAAGTGCTAATGGAAAGTGAAAGTAATTGACTTTATAACTATATGTCTGAGGCATAGAGGCGGGCAGGCAATAGGACTGACAGTTCAATTTTTATTAGGTATGGATTTTTCAATTAAAAGAATTTGGGCTTTATTTTTAATTTAATTAATTTTAATTATATAGCTTTTATATGTGAGTGGCAGGTCCCCTTTAAAATCTGTACTTAAAGAGAAGCTGACACCAAAAAACATTTTTTAAAAAAATAATTCTTCATCTAAACCTACCTATAGGTCAGGCAGACGATTTTCTCCTCCGAGTTTTCTTTTGCACGGTAAATGCATTATTCAGTTCTGCTACCCTACTGTCTCCGACTGTTTCTTTCCCCTGCTTCCTGTCTTCAGTGGGGCTGGATGACGTTGCACATGAGCTTCATTTGCCCTTACTTTGAGCCTGCATAATAAGACCATGTGACCCTCTTCTCTCCGGATATTCCTGAACAGTTGCTGGTCTCCCTGTGCAGCACGTGAGTTTAATTTACTTCAGCTCGGGTCTCCCTTCCTCTCCAACATTCCCCTCTTTTACAAATAACTGTTTAGCAGACAGGCTTGTTGCGACACGATGCACGTTGACGTCACATGCGCCTGAAGCAGTAAGGGCAGAAGAGCTCCAGACTCGTCAGACGTTTGGATGGGCTGATGCAGGTTTTTTTTTTTTACCAGAGTCGTTGGCACAGCAGCACAGAAAGGAGGATGGCAAGATGGCAGCCTCAATGAAGAAAACGTTGATGCGCAGGTAATAAACTAATTGTTTAAAAATTTTCCCCCACAGGTAGCATACTGCATGCATGAAGAATATACTAAGAGGTTAAAAAATGTTTTTATTAGGTGTCAGAATCACTTTAAATTAAGATATCCTTTGGCCAGTGAATAAGTAGGCTTCCTGGTGTCACTACTAGCCTAAATACTGATATCTTAGTAGTGCTCCATTACTGGTAGATGTTCTTCCATCTGAGCTTCCCCACATGAATAGTCATAATAAATACCCCTGGACCACAACAGAGCACAACCACTCTTGTTTGTTTCCAGGGGTTCTCTGCTGCACTCAGGCTGCTCCCACAATGCTCTGTTGTAATTGAGTAATGAACAATTGCTTAGAAATCAACAGGCAACAATATGTTGAGTTATTCTGTCAACAGTGAACACAACTACCCTATACCTAAATTATAACACATCAATAAGCCTAAATGAGATTATAGCTTCTCCATGGAATGCAGTACACTACAATTTTATTTTTTCTTCATATATGTGCAAAAGATCACCTTAAATTATTTATAAAATAGAAAATGAATGATAATTTAAAGAAGTATTTTGCACATTGTAACACTCCGACTTCCAATCTGGAATATGTAAGGAAAGTAATTTATGCTATGAATGTGCATCATTTTTTCCCATCTGTTCAAATAAGCATGCAAGTGTCTGAAGTAAAGATAAGAATAAATTGGTACATTCAAAAAAATCACACTCTCTTTAACAAGTACTCCTAATCTTACTGCTTTGTTTGCAAATGTAGTCTTAACTCATACAAATCCATTATCAGAACAATGCAATATACTCAGTAAAGAATGCCTTTAACATTAAATGGTACAGTAAAATGATTAAATTCCATTAGATTTATTAAGCAAATTATAGGAGCATTGGGGCAAATTCACTAAAGTGCGAATCGGCTAACGCTAGCGAAGTGGACCTACTCTAGCGCTACTTCGCACCCTTACGCCAGGCGAAGTTGCGCTATGGAGATGGGACATAACTATGCTAATTCACTAACTTGCACATTTTACTGAACGTTACCTCTTGCGCCAGACTTGCCTTAACCACCTCAGACCAGTGCAAAAGAGTAGATAGGGATTGCTTCAAAAAAATGTTGAAATTTTTTTCTAACTCCCAATAAATGCTGCCGTCTTTTCCTTTTTTAAGGGTGATAGGCAGAAAAAGATCGTAATTTTTTTTGGGGTACCCTCCTTCCCCACTACATTTCCTAACATATGGCACCTAAACTATACAGTGGGCACATGTATAGGGCAAAATAACACCTCTATTTTATTTTATGAAGCTTTCCCAGGCTAATGTGTAGTCTAATGTATTTGCTGCTACATATACGTCCATTGTAATTTAACTTGGCGCCGTATGCAAATTAGGTATCGCTAGCATAACTTCACTTTCCTTGACGAATTAACGCTAGTGCAACTTCGCTACCGTTCGCCTCCCTGAGCGCAACTTCGGATTTTAGTGAATTAACGGCGCCCTGGCGAAACTTCGCCTGGCGAGGAGTGGCGAAGTGTGGTGAAGCCTGCGCTAGCGCAAATCCGCAGGTTAGTGAATTTGCCCCATTGTATTGGGAAAAAAGTAAGTAAAAAAAAATCCTGTTATTTTTCACAAGACTGTACTAAAATGTCTGTATATTCTACAGGAGACGTCTTGTATCTGTGGAACAGGCCAATTTGTACAGTATCTGTGGGAAAAGCAAAAGGTAATCTAACATAGGCTGCACAACAATCTCAGCCATAATATTTGTAGAAATATTAAAAAGCAAATAATTTATCATATGAACAAGAAAAAATAAAAACAGGTGTTTGTGTACTATGTCTACAACTAATAAAGCAGAACCTATATTTTAAGACCATGAATATACTGTAATTACAGGGGCATTTACAGATGGTAAGGGTAGGACTACACGGACGTTTTCAGTGCTATCGACAAAATGCATGCGACAAATCGCATGCAACGGAAATAAGGTAAGAGATAGAAATGTCGGATGAAGTCGCAGCGTAGATCCGTTGAGACACGACTGTCAGATGCAGACGCAGTGTGCAACTTCATCCAACATCATCAGTGACATCATATCCTGTCTGCCGGAAATGCATTAAAGTTGTAAAAACGCTGGCGACTTTTCCTTTTTTTAAGCGGGATTGCTTTTAAAAGTCCTAACTATTAAACTTTTTTGGGTTAATATTTTCCCCAGACATTTGAGGGCCATGGGATTTTCTTTTAAGGGTGGGCTTGTGTGTAGGGCATTAGAGGATCCCTTTTGTCTTTAGTCAGGTTCCTTGGACATTTATAAAAAAAGTGGCCACTTCAAGCATTTGCACCATCTCTAATAAAGACGTCCATACGACTTTAATGCACGCACCCTATTCAAAATGACCTAAGCATAAGAGAACTGATGAAGATTTGATAAGCAGAAGTGATCGCTAGCGTAATTTCTTATTAAAAGCTTGCACTGCTGAAGTTACGCTAGCGAAAAGTCACCAGCATTCAGCACCCAGGACGCAACTTTGTATTTTCGTGAATTAGCATAGTGGTAACGAATTTTCACCTGGCAAAGTGGTGTGAAGCTGTCACTGGTGACAATTTGCCCTTTAGTGAATCTGCCTCAGAGGGTGGAGGATCTGATCCTGGGGAACCACATGAGCAAGCAGTTTACTTGTGAGATAGGAAAACATTTTTGTGCCTTGCAGAACAGTCGGTGCAGGTGGTACAATTGGACTCTCCTTCAACAGTGCTGCAGTTCTTCTGGAAAATATGTTTGCATAAAAGCTGGCACATAGGAACCAGGATAGATTGAGGATATCTGTCTCATCAACTCTACATGTATCAGCTTCTATACCTTTGGTATGTTGCCCTGCTAAGCAATCTAAGGAATCAATACTGTCCTCAACCCAATACTCATCTTGAATAACGGGATATGAAGCACACCATCCTCAGGCTTTGCCTTTAAAACATGTTATTGCAGCAGAAAAGTAAGCTTCTGATGAAGTGGCAAAACGCCACGAAACACGTTAAGCAGGCAGCCAGGGTCCATACTTTGCTGCTTTCATCTGATTTTTTATGTATATTACATAAACTTCGATTTTTTTACATTTTTACTGGCCTCCTGGGTGCTCCTCTGTTTTTGCGCTTTTCCAGCAGAAAAGTAACACAAGCTTTCGGGGAAAACCCCTTCCTCAGGTGCAATACTGTCACCTTCAACAGGCCTACTTAGCAAAGTGAGATAAACAGAGGGCTCTGGATTTAATTACAGATCAGCTTCCTCAGTCTTTACTGCTGGTGTGAAGAAATTTAAACAATTTATGATAGCAAAGGTACCTTACAGCAGCTGTGGCTTCATACATTTAAATTGTTACTAACTGCAAAAACAACTTCCATAAGTGGTTTGTTTATAGGCTTGCTAATGTTACATTAATGTAATGTTTTCCTTCTTACATTTTATGTGAAACTGCACTGGGTGACTTTTTGAATACCAAAGTAATAATAAGACAAGTTCCACAGTGTTACATTTTGTTTACAAACTCCCTAAAAGCACCATCCACCCTCCCAAAGACATCAGTGCTCAACTGTTCTTGATTATCAAAGTCAAGACTGTCCCAAAAATAAATAATGTGACAAGAAACAGAGCTACAGGGATAAAAGAGATTATGTTGAAGTGAACAGCTCCTAGATATCATTTGTTTCAGATACTACAGTATATGTTTTAGACTGGGAATACAATCTAAAAAAGAATACAAGGACCACTGGATGTGGTGATTTTATTTTTTTCACATAGTTGAAATTTACTGTTACTATATTTTGACTTGAAGGGGCTGTATACAGTATATCATGTTTAGTGTATTGCATTGAATTTATTTTTCATCCTTTTTCCACCATTCATTTTACCCTTACCCGAAAATACTAGAAACAGGTAGTGAAGATGTAGTAAATTGAGTACCAGAGTTTAATTAGTTTTCCTTATATTGGTGTACAGTGAGTTACTTCTGCGGTTTACCCTGAAGTTGATTTTACAGTGTCTGTAGAGGTTCACATGGCATTTTATTTGTGATTTTCTTCTGTAATCATCACTGATTTCTGTATATGTGCTGTAAAAGCTTCATGTGTCTGCTGTGTTTGTTTTGTTTATTTGTGTGTAATTTCTATAATATTATTTCAGAAATAGAGTTTTAGGCTTGTTGGCAATCCATTTGCGATTGTTCTAGAAAGGACTTTCAATCTTCAAAAAGTGCATCCTCACCAGTTAGCGTTAAAACTCAAAGAGAGTAAGATATTTTTTTAACTGAAAAAAATTGTAATTAAAAATATTGCTCATTCAACTGTAGACCTTCAAGTAACCTTGATGAAAATTCATCTGCGGCATGTTCTGTTGGTCACTTAGATGAGGAAGAGGAAACTGAAGAGTCAATAATTCTTCCATCCTATGGTGAAAAGTCTGAACCTGAAAAAGCTCCAAATATGCTCCAAAGAAATGAAGTGCATATAAAAATGATGTTTCTTACAGAAAGAGTAAAGCTGATTCTACTAATGGACCACTTAAAGATGTTATTGGTATTCTAAAGCAATTTACAGAATCAACCTCATGAAAAAAATAATCTGTTCAATCTGATGATGACGATAAAGAATTTTGTTTTGCTAAAAGTTTGATCATTAATTGTTCATATTAGACAGGTTCCTGAAAACAAGCTCTTACAGATGAAAGTTGCAGCCCTTAATTGTATAGACAGTTTTATTGATAGTTATGCTGAATATAGACAGAATGTGTATTCTAGACCTCCTCCAGCACATCAAATATACACAAGGACACATGATGACAAAGTACCATAGCAAAACTGTAGACGACCGCCTCAATTTTTGTAACTTTCAAACACTATAATTCCCAAACTACAGCAACAACACATTCCAAGAAAACATTCAGTCATTGACCTACCAAACATGGAAGTCTCAGCCACATCCTTACAGAGAACACTTAATCAACATACAGTATCACAAACTTTAGATGTGACTGATGATGATCATAATAGCTGTTCCCTGATGCTTAGTTTGTATAATAATTGTATTGCAAAGATGGACCTTGAAAACATAACGTGTATCATAACCATATGTAGACAAGTAAAAACATGTATGCAGTGTTTACATTTTGTTTTTCAAAATGGCCATTACATAGGATCAATAAATATACAGTACACACTAAGGGGCATGTTTACTAACATTGGCGATAAATATTTGGAGAGATTTTTGGAGATGTTGCCCATGGCAACCAATCAGCAATTAGATTTAAACAGCCACAGCCAAGTTAGAAAACAAAAGCAAAGATCTGATTGGTTGCTATGGGCAACATCTCCAGAAATCTCTCCAGATATTTATCTCCAATGTTAGTAAACATGCCCCTAAGTATAGACTATGATGCGGGTACTCAAGCCCCGAGTCCCGTGCACATTCACTGGACAAATCCAATAAAGTTAAGCAGTCACTTTTTATGTGCTATACAGCCTGACAGAAACCAGAGACTTTATGAACCCTTTCACTGCCAGCCGATTTGGTAACTTTTATTGCCAGACCATTTTTGAACATTTTGTGCTCTTTCACATAAAGGGCCTTTTCTGGTGGGGTCTTTTACAAGAATACAATATATTGTTTTTACAGGACAACCTGAGCTTTCAAAATACGCTTCACTTTTGGTGTAATTCCACTTCTGTAAAAAGATATACCGGTAGGTTAAAAATTAAGATATAGTGTCTAAAAATGATGAAAAAATATTTCACATAATACAAACACATACTGTATATCAGAAACATAATTTATTTTAGACAGTAAAACACAGCAGATTTGTAAAGTTCTGTCTCCTGAACGCACCAATACCAAAAATATCTATGCAGATTTCTAACTTGTATTAGTCAAAAATTCCAAGCAGTACACTACCAAATGTCCAATCGCTCTACAAAACTGCATACTTCTGAACTTCAAGGCCAAACATTCCACTAACAGCAGGTTAACCCTAGAAAACTACATATTATTGTATAGAACATATTCTGACAAGTTCAAAATGGATAAATATACCTTTGTACTCCAAACTACCAAGTTACAATTCTTTCGTAAAGTTATAATTTTTTTATAACAATTTGTAAACTACTTTTACCCCAGGGTTAAGATACTATTAAGTGAGCCTTCAGGGTACTATTTGAGGGGTACTGTATAATTTTTTTTACAGCAATTGAGGTGCTTCCTTTGCAGGTACCTGCAAAGGAAGAGTTGCCAGAGTTGCCCCAAAGGGCATATTAAGACCACAGTCCCTGTGGTCAACTGGTGCCAGACCACACACTCATCTGACCCAATGAGGAATAATGAGATTAATGGTCTGGCAAGCCTTGAACAGGATAATATGTGTCTCCCCAGGGGTGCAGCATCTGCCTCCAACAAATTTGAAGGATCATCCCCTGGAATATAAAGGGACACCTAATGAGACCCCTGCAGAGTGGGCAGTTAAGTGTTCCTGAGGGCATTTCACTCCAGGAAGGGGGGATGTCACGTATGGTATCCCAAAACCCAGAACAAACCCAAAGCCTCTAACAACCGCCTTTTGTTTTGGGAGAAGCCCTCCACTACTCGAATGCTGCTAGGTCTTAAAGTGAGAGGACAAAGGGGGAAGTTCTGGGCAGGCAAGGGAACCATAACGTATACAGAAAGGTCGGTAAACAGAGAGTGCAGATGTGGTACAGGGACAATACTAATCAGACAAGCCAGTGCAGATTCAGGAACCAGGAGTGTAGACTGGATTACCAGAATCAGGAGTGTAGTCAAGAAAAACATGTTGGTGTCAAACAGGCAAGGGTTGGTTCAGGCAGCACTACAATGAGACAAGAATCACACCCAGAAACAATGGAACATAGAACTATGTTGGGCAATGCAGTGTAAGGGATTTTATAGGCATCTTAATGGCTTACACAGATCACCTGTGGCCAGATTGACAACAGATGAAACAAGCCAAGCCTACGTGCAATTACATGGAAAGCAATAGGCTTGAACCAGGGCCTTAGCTGTCTGCTCACATAGCAAAGTGGAAATGCATCCAGCACAGAAAGACCAGGTCCCTGGTTGAACTCCAAGTAGGTTGTTACAGGAAAATATTGAGATAACCCCCATACACGACTCTGCAGATGAGATTTCAAGGGCAGATGGTGAGGCTGGAGTTATGAATATGGAGGAGGGTAGCCAGAGGTTCACAGAGGTGTGCCAAGTCGTGTGCCAAGAACTGAAAAAGGCTTATAAGGATGAATTTGCCACATTGAACCAGTTGTGGGATGTAGGCAAGGTTCACCTACAGCTCTTGTGTCAAGAGTATACAAAATGTGTGAGCAGGCAGCAAAATGAGGCACTGAATGAAAATGTGCTTAATCTTGAGAAAAGGCTGTAGCCCAGGCCCTTCAGTATGAATATATAGAAAAGAAAGAGACTCTGTGTATCATGGAACAAAGACAGGCTTGTGGTGCCTACGTGAGAAGTCGCATGCAGTTACTCTGTGATATGGATTGTGTCTCAAGATTCTTCTATGCTCTGGAGAAAAAGAAGGGCAACCAAAACCAAATCAAATGCCTTTTTTGCAAAGTATGGCACCCCTCTTGAAGATCCGGAGGCTATCCGGGACAGAGCCTGGCCCTTCTATTAGAACCTTTTTTTCTGGATCCCATCTCTCCAGATGCCTGTAAGGAGCTATGGGATTGGCTTCCAGTGGTCAGTGAGAGGAGGAGAAAGAGTTTAGGGAAACCAATCACTCTGGGCAAACTCTCTCAAGCACTGCTATATAATGGTCTTGCTAAAGTGCTTTCTATGAGGGGGAGGACTTTGGTGATCAACCAGCTGGTGGCCTCTCAGTTCTGGTACTTGTTGATATGTCTTAGCCCAACCCAAGAAATGCTAAGATCCAGAGAAGGTTAATGTACTTTCTCTGGATGGGAATATACAGTGCAGTTTTGGACTCAAGTCCTTAAGAGGGATATAAATGAACTGGAGAGAGTGCAGAGACGTGCAACTAAACTGGTTAGAGGGATGGAAGACTTAAATAGATGGTAGACTGTCAAGGTTGGGGTTGTTTTCTCTGGAAAAAAGGTGCTTCGAGGGGACATGATTACACTTTACAAGTACATTAGAGGACATTATAGACTAATAGCAAGGGACCTTTTTACCCATAAAGTGGATCACCGCACCATAGGCCACCCTTTCAGACTAGAAGAAAAAACTCTCATTTGAAGCAACGTAGGTGGTTCTTCACATTGAGGACAGTGGATATTGTGATGGCTGATTCTGTTATTGCTTTTAAGAGTGGCTTGGATTATTTCTTGGACAGACATAATATCAAAGGCTATTGTGATACTAAACTCTATAGTTAGTATAGATATGTGTATATATAATTTATGTGAAGGTATGGAGGGGTATGTGTATGGATGCTGGGTTTTTATTTGGAGGGGTCAAACCTGATGGACTTTATCTTTTTTCAACATGATTTAACTATGTAACTATGAAAGCATTGGGTCTTTGCAGGTGTTTCAAGCCTCCCCTTGGGAGATGGAATATGTGCTCAAGTTCACACCTTTCGTCTCCAGCAGATACAGAGATACTTGTATGCAGATACTTCTCCACAGTGGTGTACCCTAGCATCCAGTTTTTATCACCAGGTACGCAACATGGGGTATGACCATCAATTGTTTTTTATCGAACCTAAAGGATTCCTAAGAAGTGCTCAAGGAGATCAAGGACACCCTCTCTCCTGGAAAGTACACATTCTACTAAATCCAAAATGGGTATGCGTGCAAAGTACCAAGCCGCAAAGCTTTCCTAAAGTTGGTGATTTTGGTGACATTTTAAAAAATCACCTTCCAGTTTGCAGAATCTTATCTCCCACATATTAGGTACCAAGATTCCGCTGAATAGTTTGATACCCAATGTGCATGGCATGTAAAGACCCCAAAATCTATCTTGTGCATACTTATTTGATGGACCTAATTTGTAAATTCACTGACACTTTTAAGTGTGTTAATAGATATAAAAAGTATGGGGATCCCTGAAAACCATTTATTTTTTGAAAGTACACATTCACACAAATCCATAATGAGTAATTATGTCTTCCTACTCCAAACTGCAAAACATACGGATTTTCTCAGCTGACAATTTAGTCTTCTGTGAACAAAGCCCCCCGGCTACGTATTATGTGCCTCATGACCCCCTAACAGTATACAGATCCAGAAATAAACCTTATATTTTTGGAAAGTACACATTCTGACAAACCAAAAATGGATATTTATGTCTTTCTACTCCAAACTAGCTTACTGTAAAGCTAGGATAAAGGCAGCAATTTTTATGACATTTCTGAAAATCAAAAATAAATTGCAATTTGCAGCATTGATCTCACACATTTAGAAAACATCCTAGATATGAACCAATGGTCTACTAAACAGATGCCCAATATGCATAGATATACCAATTGTCTCACTGTCTATTCACCAAGACCCCCTTACAGTACAAAGACTCCCAAAACCCATATATATTTGGAAAGTACACATTCTAGCGAATACAAAATAGCTAAAATAGTGTTTCTACTCCAAATGTTCTGCAAAACGGCCCTAAAAAATTCTTTTTTTTATACACTATTTTAGGAATTTAATGTTGAACAGCTTGAACCAAAAACATTCTGCAACTATACACAAAAATTTAGACAGGTTTTTGATTTTAAGATGGCCATGTCAAAGGTTGCGATCGTAATATATTGCCAAACCGGGTAACAAAAAAATAATTATGGAACAATACCCATAATCAGTTTTAAATGTGGCATCTAGTCACAAACAAGTAGAAAAAAGATTGCTCGCTGTTGTCAACCTTGGTTGCCCCAATAAAAAAAATCTATAGTGGTATTCTAGGACCCTCAAGCAAAATTTAAATCTTCTAGTAGAAAAATGGATGTAGATAAATATATCAACAGGCCCTATTCATATGACATTTTAGAGACAGAGCGTTACTTGTTTTTCTTGCTCTCCCAGACCACTGCCTGGTATACAGCTTTCTTTTCTGCCTGCTTCTTGCACCTACATAGGCTACTATCAGCTAATTTTCCAGGTAGCACAGAGTCAAGAACAAGATAGGCTAACAAAAATATTTTGCTGCACATATTGCCTCATATTGTTGAAAATAATAAATTGAAAGACCTAAGGCAGCTCTGAAACTTTTGTCATATTTGTGAACTTAAAGTCTATCATAGTACAATTTACCATATTATCATATTGTACTATTGTATCATCCTATTGTCTGTTTATCAAAAATTAAATGTGAATATTGGAGTTTTTTAAAATTAGAATAAATACAGAAACGTACCAAACTTGAATGTATATTTATTAATGAAAAAAAGAAAAGAAAAAACTTGATAATAAAAATGTGAAAAAACTCAATCCCAGCAAATTCCTATTCTACTCATTATTTACAATAGGTCTAAATTTTGTAAGATTGTATAGTCCATATGGGGCATTTACTTACCCCCGAAGTTGCACCAGCATTTGTTTTGCCGCACTTTGCCAGGCGAAGTTTGCCAGGGCGCTGCTAATTCACTAAAATCCACTCAGGGAAGAAAAAGGTAGCGAAGTTGTGCTAGCGTTAATTCGTCAAGCAAATAGAAGTTACGATAGCGATGCCTAATTTGCATACAGCGCAAAGTTAAAGTACAATGGACGTATATGTAGCAGCAAATACATTACACTACACAAGCCTGGGAAAGCTTCATAAAATAGAGTTGTTATTTTGCCTTATACATGTGCCCACTGTATAGTTTAGATGCCATATGTTAGGAAATGTAGGTGGGAAGGAGGGTACGATCTTTTTCATCCTATCACCCTTACAAAAGTAAAAGATGCCAGCATTTTTTGGGACTTTTTTTGAAGCAAGCCCTATCTACTCTATTGCACTTTGCCTGGTCTGAGGTGGTGAAGGCAAGTCTGGCGCAAGAGGTAACGTTCAGTAAAATGGGCAAGTAAGTGAATTAGTATAGTTAGGTCCCTTGGCCATAGCGCAACTTCGTCTGGCGTAAAGGTGTGAAGTATCGCTAGAGTAGGTCCACTTCGCTAGCGAATTTACGCCAGCACCCGTTAGTAAATCGGCGAAGTAATGAAATGGACCCATACATTTTTATGGAATACAGTACAGCCAAAGATGATCAAAGATGTGCTGGAATGCATTGCTGGTCAAAGAATAATTTGTCTGCAGTATGCCAACCCTCAAACTCAACAAATATAACCCAGTATCCTTGGTCACAGAAACAAGAATTAGTGGAAAAATATCTCTCAAGATGTATGGGGGTATTTATTAAAAAGTCAACTTTTTCACATTATGTATAAAAAAAAACATTTTTGACTAAACTCCTAAACCAGAATGCCCTTAATTAATCAATAAATCCAAACAAAAAAAAGCACATGTGGGAAAAAAAATTTATTTGATGCCTGAAAAACACAACTTTTTGATTTGAAGCAGGAAAAACTGGACTTTTTCAGATTACTGAACAAAAACCAGTCGAAAACCTCAGAGATCAAGAAAGCAAAAAAAATCTTCAAATTATAAAATATAATATAGCTGGTGTTTTTGCTGATGCTAGGAGCAGATTAGAGGGGTCTTTTCGTGACAACATACAAAACATGGGGCGTTCAAGTTACCTTTGAGTCGGTGCTACCAGAACAAAATAAATGTTTGAGAGGGGAGGGGTTTATAAGGAGATCTGTGGAATAAATGTAATAAAAGGAAATAGCTACAAATTATAATACAATTACAATAAAAAAAGGGTGTGGGGAACAGGAAGGGTGCAAAAAGTACGTGAAAATGCATTCGGTCTAAGCTGTACGCGTGATGTTGTCCCTTGCCAGTCCTTCCTAATCTGGAGATCTCAATGTATTTGAAGAGAAAAAGGCAATTGTCAGTGAAATCATACAAAATATAAAACACAATACTGTAGAATTCCAATTTTATGTTTTTAAGGGGACCAGAACAAATGGACTGTCTTTAATTGTGTATAACCTTAACAAGCATTCTCCACAGATTATGTAATGCTCTACAACTGCATTTATATTTTAGGGGGCAAATTTATAAATGGTCGAATTCTGAACTTACGTGAATTTTTTTAACTGTAATAAATTTGAATGTACTCACAACTCGTATGGGGGGTTATTTATGAAAAAAACTTGAATGTCTAATATTTGATCGAATAAGAAGGACCCGAAAATTGAAATTGATTTTGAGTAGAGTTTTCCACCTAAAAAAAAACTCAAATGTCAGAAACATCTTTAAATGGTTCAACGGACTTCTGCCATTGACTTGTCAATAAACTCGGCAGGTTTTAGGTGGCGAATATTCTAATTAGAACGATTTCCAGGGTCAAGGTGTGATAAATCTCACATTTGAATTCAAATTCACGTTTGGTGATTTAAAATTCGAATTTGTAATAAACCAAAAAAAAGTGAAAATTTGAATTCAAATTTACCATTTGAACCTTAAGAAATCTGCCCCTTAATGTTGATAATTTATTTGAGAATGATAAAGGTTTCCTTGGGGGATCACAAAAGTATATCTCATTGTAAATAAATGGAGCGTGGCCAAATGTGAAAACAAAAAGCAACATGATCAATCATCAAATTGTGGTTTAGAATAGAAAATGCATATTGCTACAAAACTTTCAGTATAACTCGCAAACCTAACCAACAGTGATGCTGTTGCAAAAGTGATAAGGAAAATGCTGAGAGATACGAATGCCCAACATGAGAGTGATTTAGAAATCCGTGGATCAAAGGCACATTTCATCATTAAGTTAACTCTGTTCTGAAATGTTTGATTTGATTCGTCTGATTTATGTTACTATGGCAGCAGCTTAACCTTGGTTATAACCAAGGAGTTTGAAGGAAAAATAGAAGTAAAGCTTAAAGTATATGACAATCTTGAGACAAGATGAAAATCCAGTCACAGAAAATGAGGGCACGGGCGCACACACAAATACTTCTTTAAGATATGAAGCCTTGGTATTGATCTTTAACAGGTAGCGGTAATACAAAGATAGAGACCATCAGCTAAACAGGATTTTAAAACGTTTTTAACATTTCTTCTTTTTAAGACAATTTAAGTGTATAGTATATTAGTAAACAGTATATTAAGTATAGTAAGCATGTCATTGTGAAGTTTCAATAAATACACTGTACATTTACATTTATACATTTACAAACACAAATACAAAGTGCAATATTCCATGCAAACTGTGTGCATTAAAACACAACAGTAGTTCTTATGTCTGTACATGCACCTCAATACTTCTCCCAAAGCACCATTTCCACCCCTATTGTTGAATAAGGTGTGAAGAACGCCATACAGGGGCAATAAAAATGGATTCCTCCAGAATGAGTGGGGTCCAATGATGAGACTGACTGACCAATATTTTGCCACCAATTGACTAGACATCAATCAAAAAGGTTTAAAAATCCCATAGAGCGATATGTGCATGGTCATGTTAATGTGGTACATCTCTATAGGCCTCACTCTATGACCCAATCATTGCAAATTTTTTGTCGCCAATATATTTTCTGCACTGAAGTTTACTAAATGGTGATGTGTGCCAATATTCTGATAATGATCAGCATTAATTAATATGTGATATAAATGGACCAGTTAACAATAAAGTAAATTCTTAGGAGTATCACAATTTTTGGCTGCAAAATAAGTTTACAATTATTTCTGCTACAAATTGTCCTCTTCTAAGTCATTTCTAATAACTTTTTTTATAAAATCACAAAGGTAGCAGCAACATTTCAGACCTTTCTGTTGCAATTGTGCATAGAAACTCAAAGATGTCCAGCAAAAACAGTCCTTTTCCCAACCAACACACTGTCAGAGCCAGAGGAAGAAAGCGATAGAAGAATGTTAATTTCTCATTTCAAGAAAATGTGCCTTTTGCAAAGACTGCTGTGGTCCATAAAACCTCTTTTTGGGAAGAAAATAACCAATGCAGTGAAACACAGTCTCTTTCCATAAGAGCTCTGTGGTCATTCGTAAAAAGAGTAATTAAAGAAGAAGCTTTGCCAATATTCAAAATATGCAGAGAGAGACCATCAATCAGCCTCAAATATGTGCAACCTGAAAAAGGGCTGAAGAAAGTAACTGAGCCAGGGGTTGTGGTTGGTATACTATTTTCCAGTCTTTTACTCAGCATTTGGTCTGACACCAACAGCTGCATTGATGGATACAAAAATACAGTTGTGTTTAGAACAATAGCAGTCCTATATCACTGACCTGTTTTTACTGTTTTTGGTAAAAATTATATTTCTACATAAATAATTGACTAGCAAGTGTAGTAGTGTAATAGCAAACTAACAAACCCAACAGTCATGACATGCATGCTGCTGATTCTGTGTAATTGAATCATTAATTAATAGCAGTGTTCAAAATAATCAGAAGTATGCCATTTTGTGGAGTGACGCTTTAAACTTTGGTAGTGTACTGCTTGGAGATTTTGATCTATTCGAGTGAGAAATCTCCATAAAACTATATATATTTGGCATTGGTGCCTTCAGGAGACATAGAACTTTCCAAATCGGCTGTTTTCTCGTTCATAAAGTAAATATGTTTCTGATATACAGCATGGGGCCCTAAGGGTCAAAGTAAATTTTTGAATGCAAAAACGTTGAATTTCGAAGTAATTTTTGGGTACTTCGACCATCGAATAGGCCAAAATTAGATTTGAATTGAAAAATCTTTGAAAATTTTTGCAAAAATCAAAGTACCGTCTCTTTAAAAAAACTTCATATTTGACACTTCGCCAACCTTAAAACTGCCGAAAGGCTGTTTCACCTATGGGGGACCTCCTATAACCTTTCTGAGTGTTTGGCTAAGTTTTGAGTAGTCAAAGTATTTTTTTGTAAAATCGTTCGAACGATTTAATCAATCGATCGAGAGATTTTTACTTCGATCGAAAACAGCCGTTTAAAAATACTTCGACTATCGAAGTATCAAATTCGATGGTCGAATTTCAAAGTTTCTTAACTTTGAAATTCGACCCTTGGTAAATGTGCCCTTTAGTGATTGTACTATGTGAAACATGATTTTTTTTTTCCATTTTATTAGACACTTAGAAGCCTATATCTTTTTACAGACGTGGAATTACACGACTCTAGCATATTTTGAAAGCTCAGGTTGTTCTGAAAAAAAAATATTATTTTCCTGTGTAAACTAAAAAAACACCCCCCCCCCCACCAGGAAAGGCCTGAGTAATATGGGCCGGTCCATACATCATTCAGAACAGATTAAAAAGTTGATTAGAGGGGGGAAAAACTTATAAAGAAGTGCAGAAAATTATAGGCTGCTCAGCCAAAATGATCTTAAATGCTTTAAAATGGCAACCAAAACCTGAAGGACATTGAAAAAAATGGAAAACTACTATTCAAATGGACAGAAGAATAGCCAAAATGGCAAAGCCAATGATCATCTCCAGGAAGATCAAAGAAGGTCTAAAGTTACCTGTGGTACTGTTACCTTTGCTAGATATGAAGAGATTTTTAACATTCAACTTTACATTGTATTGAATTGTATTTTATAATGTTTCCTGTTTTAACCACAAAATGACAATATGTCGCTGTACAATCTGTCATTGCATGCATGCACAAATAATAAATGATGTAGGGGCATATGCTAGAAAAAAATGCAGTTGTGGAAAAAAACCTGCAACAAAACGTAATTTTTCCTCACTCATGTTTTTTTCCCTCAAGCACTAATTCCCTCAAACATAGTGTATTTCTTTAGCGAAGCTTACCATCATCTATCCAGTGTGCAGCATACGATGCTAAATGCAATGATCAGTTACACACCTCTCATCTAATATTGCCCATTCCCGCACCTTGGGGGTCATTTATCAACACTGGGCAAATTTGCCCAAGGGCAGTAACCCATGGCAACCAATCAAATTGCAGCATTCATTGTTCTACTTGCAGCTGGCTTTAAAAAGCTATTCACTGATTGGTTGCTATAGGTAACTGCCCATGGGCAAATTTGCCCAGTGTTGATAAATGAGCCCATTTGTGTCTTAACCCTCTTTTTGGCAGGGCCCTCTTTGCTTCTTGTATTGGTTATTGGTTGATTAACAGATTACTTGAAGAAACCCCTTTATTGTATAAGATCCATCCCCAACTTATGTGGCAATATTTCTATATTTCTTAGTAGGCAGCTACAGAATATTTTGGATCATTTTAGGTTCATGTTGTATGATGCTTTGTATAAGAGAATTGTGGTGTGGAATATAATTATAAAAGTTTCATGTCATTATTCACACTGAATCTAATTATATTTTAACAGCTTAATATGGCCTTATAAATGGAGAGACTAAAAAAAACTACTGTTGTTATAGATTAATTAAACATGTATTAAAATGATTATGTTAGGAAAATAAAAAATGAAATTGCAAATTATTTCACATCTTTTTGTTTCTAAGAATATAGCTCAAATAATATATAGAATATAGCTCAAACCCCCATATGCAATAAAAAGGAACAAAGTTTGCTCAGGTGTAACCCATAATATGTTATTTCTAAACAGATGACCAATAAATGCTACCTGCTGATTTATTGCTATCACTGACTAGATCTGTAGTTAATGTTGCATCTTTTGATATCCTGTATATTTATTTACAGATGGAGCCAGAATAGATGGTACATCTGACGCGCTGTAAGGGTAGATAAGCAGCAGCAAGTGCGTTGTGCTGCAGTGCCTCATAGCATTTACCAGCATGTCATACCAGTTGTGGCCAAGCGCAAGCTAATGCAATCCATACCAGTATACAGTACATGTGGTGGCCTATTGGATTAAGTCCCTGCCTTTGACCAGTGGGTTTAGTGTTCAATCCCCAAAGTATGTTTTTTTTTCCCCTCTAATTTATGTTAAAAAGTTAAATTTTCTATTTAATAGAGCCTTTACTAAATCCTATTATATTAAAACACACAAGGATTGATAAGACATAGTGGCATCCTCAATGTACACTATCAGGGTATAGATGGAGCCAGAATGTATTGTCTGTCTGTCCGGCACGTTGTAACAGATCAAGTTGAATGCGCTCGTCGTGTTGAGTGCAGGGAACCGCGATGTCCCGACGTTAAGAAAAGCTAGAATATATATTACTAATAAATGGATGGGCATTGTGATCATAATTCTAGGCTTTAGTAATGTGCATAGTACTGCATCGGTTCCCTGCACTCAACGCGACCAGCGCATATAACTTGATCTGTTACAGCGTGCCAGAGGGACAATCCATTCTGGCTGCATCTGCAGTTTCTTTGTGAATCAAAACACTTTACATATATCATATACCCATATATAATGTTTGTGCATACTTTCACAATTCTGTTAAATCTCATTCCTTTATAATCCATCCCTCCTCAATAGCCAAGCCTGTTTGATGATAAAGTATGGTGATCAATATGGTCAATATTATAAGATGCTATACAAAATCCGGGGTGTGTGGAAGCACTCTTAAGGCGAAATTATAGTATATTTAAGCATAATGGAAGTGCTACTTATAATGCACTTCCCTGGTCCCCTGTCTCATAAGTAATTCAGTATAAATGCAAGTGCATGTGTTTAAAAAACAGGGGTTTTTAGTTACAAAGTTATGATCATAAAGTTGAAAAGCCACCATACCACATCAAGGTAAACCCCATATGGTGGTCCCTAACTTGCTTATCTCAGGTCAGAATATAAAAAGAGATACTTCTCTGCATAATAGCATTACCTGTATTCAGTGTGTGTTAAACATTGGTTTCAGTCTGAAGGCTGAATACTCCCCTGCCAGTAAGGGCTTTTAAGAGAGAGAGATTGCCCAAACTTATTATAAGCATTTGAATATTAGAAGACGGACAAATTAAAAACAGTCACTTTGTTTCTTGCCTAGAAGTAAGGAGGACAGATCTCAAACTCAGCAAGCAGCAAGTTCAAAAATATGTTGAGTGAGAATAGAAGTGTGATATGTGAAAAAAAAAAATCACAAAAACCATGCTTAGTAGGGTCCCCCATGGCACAGTTTTTTCCAAAGATTGGTATGTTTTAGATTAATGTCACTGTTGCTTAGTATTTGCTCATGCTGAAAGTATGCAGATAAGTGAGACGGTAATTAATTTTAACTTTAGACTTCAGTTCTGTCTGTATACTTTAAAAATCAATTCAATTAAAACCTGTAGTTTGGCATATTGACAAATTCTCTTTGTACACATTTTATGGCAATTGAATCCATCACTTAGATGCCTATTGGAATTCTTGACCTCAGCAAAAAAATTATTTTTTTTTACACAATTTGTAGCAAACATTACAGCAGAAAAATAGAAAGGGTGTTGTGGGATCACTAGGGCTAATTACATAAAAATGTCATGGAAGTTTGTCTGACCTGGCGAAATTTGCTTCAAACATGCATGAAAAATGGAGGATGGGCCAATGCACATTCCCAGGCCCCACGTTGTATTAGTCATTTATTTTGTGCAAGAGCATATATTTTTTTTAAAGCTACCAATTTACAATCATAAAGTTTACAAGCTCAAAAAAATTTGATAAACTTATAATACATAGATTACATTTTGGTTACAACAGCTACTACTGACTTCTACATGACCTTGCAAGCTTTTAGATGTCGAAGTTTTAAGTTTGATCTTTATTTGCCTTTTTTTTTTTCCTTAATAATTATGGAAAAAATGTGTTCTTTAAACATTCATGATTTTTTGCAGAAAATTCAAATAAACATTTATAAATAAAGCCCCCAAGTGCAACATTTAAAGGAGAAAGAAAGACTAAACTTAAGTAGGCTTCATCAGAAAGGTCTATATAAATACACTGTCATCTGTCATCTGTCAAAAGAAACACGGCATTTTTTTCCCTTCTATTGTGTACACATGGGCTTCTGTATCAGACTTCCTGTTTTCAGCATAAACCTCCACGGCTAGGGCTTGAGCTGTTTACTCAGGTATGGTAAAGCATTCTGCAGAATAAATATAGTCTTATAGCTTGCACTATTGTGGCTAATCTATTGGCAATAAATTGCTTTGGTAGTGTTGCTTCTCCTTTAAAAAATAGAAAAATAGACAGAGTAATAAAAAGCTCAAATAGCAATCATATTTTATAATAGAGTATGACAAGGCACTTTTAGCTATGATATAGTTATACTCTTATCATTCTGTTTAAAAGATCTTTAAAATCATTTCTCCAAAAGGTCTCAGGAATAATAGAATGAATGTCTAAAATAGACATTAGTTCGCCACCTAAAACCTATTGAAGTCCATGTTAGCCTATGGGGAAGGTCCCCATCGGCTTTGCAATCTTTTTTTGGTCAAACAAAAATCGATTGATCGATGGATTAGAATCCCTCGATTGAACGAATTGCGATAAATCCTTCGACTTCGATATTCGAATTCCATTCGGCAGTCGAGTATCGAGGGTTAATTAAGCCTCGATATTCGACCATAAGTAAATTTGCCCCTAAATAAAGGACCTGTCTCAGACTGACAAGTAAGTCCCATAGCAAACTGCACAAATGTAGGCTTTTATGTAGGGATGCAGTCATCCACATAGACATCCTTTAATTGGGCATCATGCAAGAGATATTAAAAAGACATGCTTGATAGTTAAAGGTACAGTATACACAAGCTCTGTGAATAACTAGACAATTTCTGGTCAGTTTTAATAGTGTTTTAAGGCCCTTTTTTAAAAAAAAATGTGTGCATATTGTTTCATTTGCTTTGAATGTGATTACAAGAATGAATGCATCATTGTATGTTGACAATTCACAAGTTCCTGAGTGGTTAACCTCTATCTATTTATCTTTCCATTGTTTTCCCAAAAACAAATCACAAACTCATTACCTTAAATTCTCTTTTTAAGGCTGTATGTTTACGATATCATTCTCCTCAGTTAACCTTGCAAACTGCACATTTAAGAGGCGATTAAGCCCTTTGTTCTTTGGAAATCCGTGCCAGAATTCCAAATGAGATACTGCATGTTCTGAAAGTGCAAAATGTTAATACTTGATATGAAAGAAATTTGTTTCAAGAAGGGCTGGTTTTCATATGGTAATCAGTCCAGTTCTAAACTCTTAAAAATGCATACCACTTGTATTAAGTGCAGACAGATTTCATGAATATTAATGAATATTCATCATGTTAATTTCAGGCTTTGTTCTATGTAACATGCCAAAAAAGAATTTCAAATGTCCCTCAAGCGAGAAAAGAAACTCTCCTTAAAGAAGAACTAAACTCTAAAAATAAATATGGTTAAAAATGCTGTATTTTAAATATTGAACGTATTGCATCAGCCTAAAGTTTCAGCAATGATCCAGGACTTCAGACTTGTCACAGGGGTTGTTTTAAATTTACAAGAAGTAAATGAGGTTAGTCAGTAATAAAAGCTGATGCTACAGGGCTGATTATTAAATAATGTTGCTAATTACACTTATTTCTGTGCTGCCATGTAGTAATTATATGTATTAATGACTAATCAGTCTTATATTGTGACATGTATATTCTATGTGTACTGTATATTGTGAGTGGGTTCCTAAGCTCAGTAAGTGACAGCAGCACAGAGAATCAGCAGAAAAGAAGATGGGGAGCTACTGGGGCATCTTTGGAGACACAGATCTTTACTGCTAAAGGGCTTTGGACTGGTACAGAAGCCCAAAACATAATGCACAACATTTCTAGCCTACTTCTTCTTTAAAGAAACATACCATAATAACATTAAGCAACTATATTTACTAAATGTCAAATAAATTACATTCAACAATTGAAAACCAATAGGATAAGGCCAGGGGTGGATTAATGCATAGGCTACCCTATGCTATAGCCTAGGGGCCCAGCGTGATCAGGGGACAATTTCTATTTTCTTTTATTTCTATAAATGTACATACTTTGGAAGTTATTTCTGCGGCTGAAACATATATCTAAAACAGTAGGTGGAAGTGACGTGCGGAGCTTGATGAGCATGTGCTGTTCTGTCATGCAGGCTGTTAATCTTTACATTGCCACAAAGGTTGAGCATTGCAGAGAAGGAAAGAGACAAAACAGTCAGCGACCAGGCTGTGAGAAAAAGGGGGAGGTGAAGAGAGAATGGATTTCAGAGATCAAGCTAAATAAACAAAAGGAATCCTGGGTATGAATTCCAAACAAGCTCCAAGAAAATCCCATTTACATGGGTTTATCCTATAGGCTAAAGCTCACCCACTGAGTTTTTAAAGCAGAAGCCAGGATAATAGCTGATCAGATTCCCAACTACAGACCGGTTTCGCCTTTCTTGAGGCTCATCAGTGTAGTGCAGGGTTATCTGATCAGCTTAGATAGAGTCACCATGTGGTTTCGCATACAAGTCACTAGGGTTGAGGAGACTGCCTCATACAGATTTAAATAAACAAAAGGAATCCTGGTGACTCTATCTAAGATGATCAGATAATCTATTGCGCTTCGCCTGGTCTGAGGTGGCGAAGGAAGTCTAGCGTAAAAGGTAGCGTTCAGAACAATGCGCGTGTTAGTAAATTTGTGTAGTTACGTCCGTTGCGCAAATTCGCCAGGCGTAAGGGTGCGAAATAACAGTATCAAATTTACGCCAGCGTTCCGTTAGTGAATTTGCGAAGTAACGAAAATGCCCAATGCTAGCGAATTCACGCTAGTGTTAGGCGCTTCGGCACTTTGTGAATTTGCCCCTCTAGCTTCCAGGGCCAGACAGCAAAATCTATTAAACATTTTGGGGGTTATTTACTAAACTCCGAATGCAAAAATCATGAAAATTTTTGACTTTTTTTTAATAAAACCGTACTTTTAAAATAATCACAAATTTTTCGGGATGTATTAAACCCAGAGGATGGAAAAGTTCGAATCAGAAAATCCGGCATCTCAGACCTGTCCAGGTTGCATATAAGTCAATGGGAGAAGTCCCAATGATTTTGTGATGTGCGCTGGGTTTCATGCAATTCCCTGAAGTTTTCAGGCAAAAAACATAAATCATAGTTTTCGGGTGAAAAATCCAATAAAATCGTGAAAATTTTCAGATTTTTTTCCTGCAAAGCTAATTTTTGGGAAAATGTAATAAATAAGTGTAAACACCCGAGTGGATTTGATCGGAGTTTGCAGCAGAAAATGTTGAGATAAAATCGGACTTTGATAAATAAAACCCTTTATGTTTAGCAACAACTTCAGTGAAGCTTATACTGTACCTCTGGACCATTAGATAAACATTTAGGGGCCCATTTACTTAGCTCGAGTACAGGAATAGAATTAAAAAAACTTCGAATTTCGAATGTTTTTTTGACTACTTCGACCATCGAACTGGCTACTTTGACCTTCGACTACGAATCGAACGATTCAAACTAAAAATTGTTCGAATATTCGACCATTCGATAGTCAAAGTACTGTCTCTTTAAAAAAAAAACTTCGACCCCCTACTTCGCCACCTAAAACCTACCGAAGTGCAATGTTAGCCTATAGGGAAGGTCCCCATAGGCTTTCTAATGTTTTTTTGGTCGAAGAAAAATCGTTTGTAATGTAATGTATAAAGGCTGAGTGAGCGGATGTCTAACAGAACAGAGCACTACTTCTTGCTTTGCAGCTCTGTAACCTGTTACCAGGCAGTAACCAATCAGTGACTTGAGAGGGGCATATGGGTCATAATCTGACCTGTGTGCTAAGGATCAAGAGCAAACTAACTGTAAGCTATGTACCATGTGGCTTTCCGTTTCCTGACTAAAAGATTAGCGAGCTGAAAAGCAGGAAGTAGTGTTCTGGGTATTATGTTAGACATGCAGTCACTCCAGCCTTTGTACATCACTTTTTTGGATAATTTACTATATTAGAAACATTTTGTTTTATTTTTCACAGCCTACATCTATTTACCCAGTTTATATTTTTACACTGAACTGTTCCTTTAAGATTTGTTTATGTTCCCATAGTCTAGAATGCAGCATATGTGTCTCAGTGTTAATTCATTCATTGCACCATTCATGGCAATATAAATACTTGCTTATTATTGCCCCATGTCCTGCTGAATATTGGGGTATTCATGCTGCAGCTACACAATGGCTACATAAATACGGAAAGTGCCATCTGTATAGGTATATACTGGTATTTCCAAGAGAGGGAGCATAATATTTGTAAGAAATGTAGTAACTTCTGACATTTTATTAGCTAAATGTGTAAAATTCCATTGCAGTCAAGTGCTTAAAAGATTCTACACAACAAAATAATGCTGTCTCACTAAAATCAGATATGTTTTTTTTTTTATTTACGATTTCTGATAATTGAAATTGGGGTTAAAATAGCTTGTTTCTTTTCTTGTAGCTCTGGCAAAATTAAATATATATATATATATATATATATATATATATATATATATATATATATATATATATATATATATATATAATGTAATAGCCCTCAGTTGGTGTAATTCTTTCAAATGGGAAGTTCCCAAAAAAGAAAGAAATAAAGCAAGAAAATACATCATCTAACAATTTTTCTCTTTGTTGTGTCATTTTTAATCTCATTGTTAATATTAGACAACATCCTAAAATTTTGCTAGTGTTCTCTGTAATGCAGCCATAGACATTTGATTTTAATTTACATACCTGTGTGGGTGCTTTTCATTAACGCTGTATATTTATGGTTTAAGTCAGTAATACGGTCAAATTACTTTAAAGAAGGATATTTGTCGCTTTGGCATTAAAGGAGTCCTGGATACTTTTAGATAATGGAATAGAAGTATAACCTTGAGGACTGTATTTGATAAGGTAAAAAGTTGAATTGTTTACAAAGCACAAACTTTTTATATCAACTTCTATTTGTTTATTATTGTGCTTGCAGTACAAGCCTGGTTTACAAATAATATTGCTTCAAAGCTACATAAAACATGGGGGTGTTATATCACCTGGAAAATTACTAAATGGCAGTGTGTTGGGGGGTTCCTTAAAGGAGAAGGAAAGCCCCAGGGCGCAAAACCCCTCCCCCCCTCCCCTCCGTTGCCCCCCCTCCCTCCTCCCCCCTGGCCTACCCCTCCCCCTGGGCAAATGCCCCTAACTTGTTACTCACCCCTCTGCGCAGGTCCTGTCCATGGAGTTCGCAGTCGCCATCTTCTTCCACGCGCGTCTTCTTCCTGCTCTGACCGGCGTTTTCTGGCACATGCGCAGTAGGAACAGTTACGGTACGGCTCTACTGCGCATGCGCCGAATGTCACGAAGTGAAATCGGAAAACTTCGTGACATTCGGCGCATGCGCAGTAGAGCCGTACTGGTAACTGTTCCTACTGCGCATGCGCCAGAAAACGCCGGTCAGAGCAGGAAGAAGACGCGCGTGGAAGAAGATGGCGACTGCGAACTCCATGGACAGGACCTGTGCAGAGGGGTGAGTAACAAGTTAGGGGCATTTGCCCAGGGGGAGGGGTAGGCCAGGGGGGAGGAGGGAGGGGGGGCAACGGAGGGGAGGGGTTTTGCGCCCTGGGGCTTTCGTTCTCCTTTAAAGGGGTTGTTCACCTTCAAAACTTTTTCCAGTTTAGTTGTTTTCATATAGATCACCAGAAATAAAAAGTGTTTGCAAGTACTTTCTATTTTCTACTTTTGATAGTTTTCCTGAACTGAAGTGTAAAGTTTCATTTTTTCACCTTCTAAAGCAACTTTGGGAGGGGGGGGGCTCGCCAACACTTTAACTGTTCTAAATTGATACATTTAGTCAATACATTTTTCTTCTTTGTCCCTTCTGAGCAGAAATCCTGAGTTTCATTAAAGGGCATGTAAAGGCAAAAACATAAAATCATCTTTAAACAGATAAACTGTGATTCTATTTGGAGGATTGATTTTGCACAGTTGGAGAAGTTTGTATTACAAAAACTATAAAATCCACATTAGATTACATGACAACACAGGACCCAGTGCAGTCTGCATAGTCTGATTATTAATCAGTCTTGATGTATCGGCTTCTGGCCGATATTATTTGACTTGTGCTGTTTTGATAATTTATGACGATCCCTAAGAAGCCCAGACCACACTGAGCATGTGCACAGTCTTAGTCTTGCAAAGATGTTTAACAAAGTTACAAGATGGTGACCCCCTGTGGCCAACTTTGAACGTATAAACCATTTATTTGATTAGGCTTATGTTTATATTTAGTATACAAAATACAGCATTTCTAGCCTTAATCTATTTTAGACTTTACTGGCAGCTGTTAGAATTAATACAATTGTTGCTAATATTCAAAATATACTTCTGAAAAATGTATCAACTCATGTAGCCACTAAATTTTAACAGTTCAGAATGCTCCTGGTTGACTGGGCTGCCATACTGAGACACGAATATTAAACTTTAATTTTCAATTTTGCAATAACAAAAAATAAAAAATGGAAAGCAATTGAAAAAAGTCTTTATTTCTGGTGAACAATCTGAAAACTAAACTGGAAAAAAAGTGTTTGGAGGATGAACAACCAAACAGGAACACCAAAAACTGAAAGTCTATCAAAGTAATTAAAATGTAATGTACTGTTGCTCAGCATTGGTTAAACTGACATGTTTACTTTAGAAATGCTACTATAGTTTTTATATAAGCAAGCTGCAATGTGGCCATGGGGGCAGTCATCCAAGCTGGAAAAAGAGAGAAGAAATGGAACAGGTTACACTGAAAATAAAACACCATTTTATTGGACAGGGCGTATGTGTTAAGTGCTATGTAACCGGTGCCCTTTTTTCCAATTTGAATGGCTGCCCCCATGGCTACACAGCAGCTTGTTTCTAAAACTACAGTATAGTAGTAGTTTCTGAAGAAAACACACATCTTTCACCAGTGCATGCTATGGATGTGTATAATATGTTAATTACTTTAATACGGTTCCGTTTGGTGTTGTTAATGTTCCTTTAATTGAGAATGATCTGGGGATTTTTCTATGTAACAAGTTGTCAAATTCCAGACAGTGGCTACTAAAGCCAAAGTTCTGTCTTGCATAAAAAAGGGCATTAACTCAAGGGATGAAAACATAATTTTGCCACTTTATAGGTCCCTGGTGAGGCCTCATCTGGAGTATGCAGTGCAGTTTTGGACTCCAGTCCTTAAGAGGGATATAAATGAGCTGGAGAGAGTGCAGAGATGTGCAAGGTCATGGTTGTTCTCTCTGGAAAAAAAGATACTTATGAGGGGACATTATTACTCTTTACAGTATAAGTACATTAGAGGACATTATAGACAGATAACGGATCTTTTTTTCCCATAAAATTGATCACCGCACCAGAAACCACCCCTTCAGACTAGATGAAAAGAACTTTCATTTGAAGCAACGTAGGTGGTTCTTTGAGGACAGTGAGGTTGTGGAATGCACTGCCGGGTGATGTTGTGATGGCTGATTCAACCAAACAACACAATACATTTTGGGAGTCCAGATTAATTTTGTAGCCCATGTTGTGGATTAAGCATGTGGATTCTATTCTCTCCCCTATGGTAGCATCTTTGGTAAGATATTGGACTTCCTTATACCAACAGATAGGGACCTTATCACCTCAACCACTCAACTTTTGTTGACATACATACCATTAATATTTATTCATAAAAAGTAACAAGGGGAAACCACAGTTTATAAAATTATTATGAGGTTTTGGTTTTTCAACCAGCGTGATATTATTACACATTTCTGCAGGTAACAGGAGAATTTGGATAATTTGTAGGAAAGAATTCCCATGTAGAATATTTAACCTTTTTATATATACCCATATTTCTCCCTAGTATTGAAAAAGGGAATCACAATCCTGCATCGGGTCGGGTACCCGCGGCATACCCGACATCTGGCAGGATTGAGGGCGGAAAATCATAACCTAACCTCAATGCCGGTCGGTTTTCAGGTGACAACCTCCTGTTCCATATGCCCCCTAGATCGGTTCCGGTTCATGTGGGAGCGGTTTTACATTTAAATTTCTGCCCTGGCTGGCTTCTTATAGTTATGCTGCAAGGTAGGCGCACCAGCCGTTACTTCCTGTGAGTCTTGCGAGAGTGCATTGTGAGTGCATGGACGGAGTCTTGGCTAGTGTGCCGCGCACACACAGATCTGCACAAGGCAGCACAACCTTGCAGCTAGAAGCCACACCAGCCATTCTCCCGGGCAGGCTCCCTGCCTAGCACCACTACCACCACTGTCACTATACCACTACCATACTACTGTCTCAGTGCCGCACTCTGCCTGCTTTAGACATGGCTGCTGTGTGGGTCAAATTACGGCTTGCTGGTTCAGGAAGCAAGTACATGGGATCCGGTGCAGGTAGCGGTTACATATGGTCAAATTGCGGTTTCGGGTTCCAAAAAATGGACCAGCGCAGGACTCTATCACAATCCAATAACTGTAATTTTAAGGATTTTCTACACGCTATCATATTTGCAGATGTGTGAAGAGATGTTGGCTGCTGATTTATCATGATTGGCAAAATCATATAAATGTTAGTAGTTTTTAAAAGCAAAAAGGTAGTTCTTCTTTTCCCTTGCTTTTTATGATTTACTAGGGATCATGGATGTTTACTGAGCTAAAATACTATTTACTTACTAGAAAAATGTCAGCAGATTTAAGATCCGTAAAGTTGTGTGTAAATCTCTGACAGTTAATGTTCTTTGTTCAGTATTACCAGTGCACCACACTTGCCACTCTCACAAATCTAACTGGTATTGATCATTTGTTAATTTAACGATGTATTATTAAATAAAACATGAATTGGAAAATCACACTATTCAGTTGCCTGAAAGCCAAAGAGAAGTGTTAGATTCACAGTTACTTGTCTGCAAATAAAACCTCTAATCTAGAGTCTGTAGAAGTAAAATATATTTTATTGTATATCAAAGCTTTTATTTCAAATAATTCCAGTGCTCATATTATATATTGCAATAATTCTAATGCTCATATGATATATAGTCTGGTTTTATTTCAGCAGTTAATCACCCAATGCAGTTGGTATATCCTATTTCTCCCAATAGTTCCATTGCTGTTATGATATATTACCATGTATTATTTTGGCACTTAATCACCCACTGCAGTCTTGATCTTAAGATATAGCTGCCACCACATTTCAATAACACATTAATCCTGTGGCTGCATGATGGGTGGTGGGCTGCTAAAGATATGCACTTAATCAAGTGTTGGTTCCTGTCGTGTGAATATAGCTTTCTTTCTCCTTTAAAGGGGTTGTTCACCTTCCAAACACTTTTTTTCGTTGAGTTGTTTTTAAATAGTTCACCAACAACAAAGACTTTTTTTTCAATTGCTTTCCATCTTTTATTTTTTTACTGTTTTGCCAAAATTTAAGTTTAAAGTTCCTGTGTTTGGTGTCTCAGTCTGGCAGCTCAGTGATCCAGGATCATTCTGAACGGTTAATTGAAAATTGGCATAAAAAAACTATTGCAGTAGCCAGAAAGAATGCAAGTCACTGCCATCACATAATCAACAGAAACTGCTTCAATCTTCAAGACAAAGTAAAGAGCAGTTATCCATACAATAAATGGGTTTGACATTCTGGATACTGTGAGAAGTTTTAAACCTTCATTGTATTTTAAAGGTCAGCTTCACCCATATTCTTTAACATTAACAAATGTTATGAAAACAACGTCTGTGTCCAAAGAAGTATTTTCCAAAGAATAGGAGAGAATAGCAAGATGTGGTCTGTACAACTTCAAGAATTGCATATATCAAAAATACAAAATATACAAAAACACTATTCTGTAAAACTAAAAATAGTCACAGTTTTATGCTTTCTAAGTTTTCCTGGTACTGTACTGTGAGAGAAGGCTCTGATTGTTGCTCAGGTCACAGCTGCATGCTAGGATATTTCTGCCTTGCATCTCCTTTTTCTATGTTCTATTCAATTAAAAGCTCTTTTGTTTTACTGAAAACAATGTAAAGAATGCAGGCTTGAAGCTAAAGTGTACAGTATAGGCTAGTTATGTTCTATCTATTTGTTACAGTCCAGTTATGTTCTACCCATTTGTTACAGTCCAGTGAAAAGCTGCCTTATACAAGCAACCTTTTTAAAATGTTTTGGCAGAAACACATTGGGACTCATTTATCAACACTGGGCAAATTTGCCCCTGGGCAGTATCCCATAGCAACCAATCAGTGATTGGCTTTTTCCACCCAGTTGCAGGTAGAACAATGAATGCAACAATTTGATTGGTTGCCATTGGTTACTGCCCATGGGCAAGTTTGCCCATTGTTGTTTTATCACACCAGTGGTGGTTTTTGTAAGGCCTAAGGCCTCAGGAGTAGTGAGGACCAAGGGAGGAAATAACAATGTCCAAGTTCGCAGTACAGAAGAGGATGAGACGGAAGAATGGTCAAACAGGCAACAAGATCAGTCCAGGCAGAAGAGGTTCAAGGTTGAAGATTTCAGGCAAAGGTCGGTACACAAATATCAAGAAGTTCGCAATGAATCACACCCAGGAGTAGTAAACTAAACCTATAATTGGGCACAGATGATTATCCAGAGTTCCTTCTTATAGGCCCTGATTTGGTGCCAATTTTGGACGCATCGGCGTCATGACGTGTGCGCGGACGTGCTGACGTCAGCGACTGACGCGCTGACGTGTGCGACCGACGCCGGCTCCCATTATTGACGCCGACGCCCATTCCGTCGCCGGCGACCAATCTGAGTGCGGGAAGAGGTCGGAATCATCCGTCTGCGTCCGTGAGGAACCAGGGAGCCACCATCTTGGACGCCATCTTGGTCACCCAGCTCAGACTCCATTACAGTACCCCCCTCCCTAGGGGGGGCCTCAGGACCACCTGGGTTAGAAGGAAACTGCCGATGGAATTTTTGGACCAGGAGAGGAGCATGGACATCTGAATTTCTTACCCAGGAGCACTCCTCAGGGCCGAACCCCTTCCACTCAATGAGGTATTGTAGGGTGCCCCTCGAAATTCGGGAGTCCAGGATTCTTTTTACCTCGAATTCTTGATGACCGTCCACCAAGACAGGAGCTGAGGAGGAAGAAGAAGAAGAAGAAGTACCTGCAGGTTTGAGCAAGGAGACATGGAAGGCGTTTGGAATCCGCATTTCCAAGGGAAGTTGTAAACGGACAGCCACCGGGTTGATGATCTCAGAGATGGAGAAGGGACCAATAAACTTGGGACCAAGTTTCGGAGAGGGGACTTTGAGACGAATGTTCCAGGTGGATAGCCAAACCTTGTCACCAGGTGCGTACAAAGGGGAAGGGATTCTTCTTTGATCCGTGAACCTTTTCTGGACCAAGGAACTTTTCTCCAGATTGACAACCGTGGCGTGCCAGATGGCCGACATGTGGGCAGCTTGGTCATTGGCGGCAGGGACATTGGTGAGTAATAAGTCCTGAGGAAAAGCCAAAGGGTTAAGACCATACATACAGAAGAAAGTGGATTTTTCAGAGGAAACGTGTAAGGCATTGTTATGTGCGCATTCAGCCCATGGAAGCAGATCCGCCCAATCGTCTTGGCACAATGATACATGGCATCGAAGAAACTGTTCAAGGGCCTGGTTAACCCTCTCTGCTGCTCCATTAGACTGTGGGTGGTATGAAGAAGAAAATTGAAGAGAAACACCAAGGGCTTTACACAGGGATCTCCAAAACTTGGAAACAAATTGGGAACCACGGTCAGAGACAATTTCGGCAGGGAAACCATGGAGGCGAAAAATGTGTTTAATGAATAATGAAGAAAGTTCAGGAGCAGAGGGGAGTTTTCGAAGCGGAGTAAAATGTGCGACTTTACTGAATCTGTCAATTACTACCCAAATAACAGTGTAACCAGAGGAGTTAGGGAGGTCCACGATGAAGTCCATAGATAAATGAGTCCATGGGCGAGAAGGAATGGGTAGTGGTAAGAGTAACCCCTTGGGAGGGGAACGTCCAGACTTGGATACGGCACATACAGAGCAAGAAGAAACAAAGTCTTTGACATCCTTTCTTAGGGAAGGCCACCATACAATACGAGACAGAAGTTCAGTGGTTTTTCTGATTCCAGGATGCCCAGCCTGCTTGGAGCTGTGGGACTGAACCAAAATGGAATGACGGAGTTCAGGGGGAACAAAGGCAACACCAGGAGGGGTTCCTACAGGAGCAGAAGGTTGAACTGAAAATAACTGGGAGGCCAAGGATGGAAATAGAGCAGCGATGATCTTAGTAGGAGGTATAATGGACTCTGGTTTGACGGAAGCGAGATCTTCAAGAAGAAAACTTCTGGAAAGAGTGTCTGCCTTCCTGTTTCTAGCACCAGGCCGAAAAGTTAGAATGAAATTAAAACGAGAGAAGAATAGTGCCCACCTGGCCTGACGAGGGTTGAGGCGTTTGAGTGATTGGATATATTCAAGATTTTTATGGTCTGTATAGATGGTCACAGGAACGGAAGAGCCTTCCAACAAATGTCTCCATTCCTCTAAGGCAAGTTTTACGGCCAGTAACTCACGATTTCCATCATCATAATTTTGTTCAGAAGAGGTGAATTTCTTAGAAAAGAAAGCACAAGGATGTAGTTTCCCATCAGTAGACGCTCTTTGGGACAAAATTGCTCCGGCACCGACATCTGAGGCATCGACTTCAATGAAAAATGGCTGGAATGGTTCAGGGTGTCTGAGAATGGGGGCAGAAGAAAAAGAAGTTTTAAGATCTTTGAATGCTTCCAAAGCTGAAGGTGGCCAATGCTGAGGCTTACCCCCTTTTCGGATAAGTGAGAGAATGGGAGCAATTTTGGAAGAAAACCCCTTGATAAATTGTCTATAATAGTTCGCAAAGCCAATAAATCTTTGGATAGCTTTAACACTGGTGGGGAGAGGCCAGTCCAGGATAGCAGAGATCTTGGCAGGATCCATTCTGAAACCCTGTTGAGAAATGATGTACCCAAGGAAAGAGATGGACGATACTTCAAAGGAACACTTCTCCAATTTGGCAAATAAGTTATTTCTCCGCAGACGGGAAAGGACTTCTTGGACTTGAAGACGGTGCTCAGCAAGGTTCTTGGAAAAAATAAGGATATCGTCCAAGTACACCACCACGTACTGGCCCAGTAAATCCCTGAAAATGTAATTTACAAATTCTTGGAAGACCGCGGGAGCGTTACAGAGACCGAATGGCATTACTAGATATTCATAATGCCCGTCCCGGGTGTTGAATGCGGTCTTCCATTCCTCTCCCTCTCTAACCCGGATTAAATTATAAACCCCACGAAGATCCAACTTGGTGAAAAGACAAGCCCCTTTGAGTTGGTCGAACAGTTCGGAGATGAGAGGAAGGGGATAACGGTTTTTAATTGTGATTTTATTCAAACCTCTATAATCAATGCAGGGCCGCAAACCTCCATCTTTTTTTTCTACAAAGAAGAAGCCGGCTCCAGCCGGGGAAGAGGAAGGACGAATAAAGCCTCTTTGCAGATTCTCTTGAATGTACTCCTTCATGGCACCGGTTTCAGAAGGAGAAAGCGGATAGGTGCGACCCCTGGGAGGCATGGTTCCAGGAAGAAGTTCGATGGGGCAATCATAGGGACGATGGGGAGGCAGGACTTCGGCAGACTTTTTATTGAAGACATCAGAGAAGGCTTGATAAACAAAGGGCAAAGAAGAATTGGAAGACACAGATGAAACTTTAATGATGGATTTGGTGGGTAAACAATTTTGTTGGCAGAAGGAACTCCATCGGGAGATCTGAGACGAAGCCCAATCGATTACTGGGTTATGAATATTCAACCAGGGCAAACCAAGTACAATGGGGGTAGAAGGACAATCGATTAGAAGGAAGGACAATCTTTCAAGGTGCATGGATCCCACAATAACGGAAAGTTCATCGGTGGAGTGGGAAATTGTAGCAGAGGATAGTGGACGATCGTCAATCGCCAATGCATGAAGAGGAACAGCCAGAGATCGCAGGGGAATGGAGTGGCTTTCAGCGAAGACTTTATCCATGAAATTCCCAGCTGCGCCGGAGTCAAGGAAAGCTTCAGATTCCAAAACGAATCTGCACAGGAAGGAGGAAGCGTTGAGCAGAAGAATGGGGAGAGGGACCAATTCCACCCAGGTAAGTCTCCCCAGTCTTACCTAGGTGTTGGCGTTTCCCGGCTTCACTGGGCACTCATAGGCGAAGTGGGATTTCCCACCACAATAGAGGCAAAGTCCAGCAGCCCTTCTCCGAAGCTTTTCCTGTTCGGTCAGACGAGCCCGTCCGATCTGCATTGGTTCTTCCGAAGGCAGGGAAGAAGAGGCAGGAGCCGCAGGATTTGGAGAAGACAAGGTGGAAGCCGGGTTGGGAAGAAAGGGTCTTTGGAAACGAGGAGCCAGAGTAGGTTGGAACCTGTGGAATCTTTTGGTTGGGGAGCGCTCTCTGTCGAGTTCAGCTTGAAACTCCCTCTGCCGAGTATCTACCTTTATGGCCAGGGCGACTAGATCTTCCCAACGGGATGGAATTTCCCTGGACACCAGATCAGTCTTTATACGTATCGCCAGGCCGTTGTAAAAGGCAGCGTGATACCCGTCATTATTCCACGAAGTCTCTGCAACCAGGGTGCGGAATTCAATGGCGTACTCCGAGACTGAGCGAGTTCCCTGTTGAAGATGGAACAGGCGTGCGGAGGAAGCAGTGGCACGACCCGGAGCATCAAAGACCACTCGAAGTTCACGAACGAAGGCTCTGGCATTATCGATAATGGGATCCTCCTTCTCCCATAGAGGCGAAGCCCACTCCAATGCCTTCCCTTGCAGACGGGAGAATATGAAGCCCACCTTGGCACGTTCAGAAACGAATTGGCTGGGTGCGAGTGCAAAGTGGACCTCGCACTGGTTGATAAACCCACGGCAGGCTGCAGGATCACCACTGTAGAGTGGGGGAGCCGGAATGCGGGGCTCGGAGACGTGAAGCGGGGCCACAGGTGCAGGTGCGGGAATAGGATCAGCGGGTGTTAGAGCCGACAGCTTTGCAAGAATTGTTTCCAGAGCCTGACCAAAGTGAGACTGCTGTACCTCATAGGACTGCATCCGGGAAGCCAGACCACGAAGCGCTCCACCGACATCAGGTGGCGCTGGATTCTCCTCCGAAGGGTCCATGGCCCAATTATAATGTAAGGCCTAAGGCCTCAGGAGTAGTGAGGACCAAGGGAGGAAATAACAATGTCCAAGTTTGCAGTACAGAAGAGGATGAGACGGAAGAATGGTCAAACAGGCAACAAGATCAGTCCAGGCAGAAGAGGTTCAAGGTTGAAGATTTCAGGCAAAGGTCGGTACACAAATATCAAGAAGTTCGCAATGAATCACACCCAGGAGTAGTAAACTAAACCTATAATTGGGCACAGATGATTATCCAGAGTTCCTTCTTATAGGCCCTGATTTGGCGCCAATTTTGGACGCATCGGCGTCATGACGTGTGCGCGGACGTGCTGACGTCAACGACTGACGCGCTGACGTGTGCGACCGACGCCAGCGCCCATTATTGACGCCGACGCCCATTCCGTCGCCGGCGACCAATCTGAGTGCGGGAAGAGGTTGGCATCATCCGTCTGCGTCCGTGAGGAACCAGGGAGCCACCATCTTGGACGCCATCTTGGTCACCCAGCTCAGACTCCATTACAGTTTTCTCCTGCAAACCATTGCAGTATACCAACTTTAAAATTATGGCCTTCGTTTGGTCAACAAGTTCATCCGTGTACATTGCCAAATCACATAATCTCCAAAATGGCAGCCCCCAGGAATATGAGTTGTCAGTTTAACTATTTTAAACCATTATATATCCATTCGATAAGTCAATGTGTAAGCACATTACAATCTCACACAAGCCAAGGCAATTTCACCAATGACAAATATATAATGAGCAATAAGTGAGAATTTCTCTCTGGACACGATAAGGCGTAACGTGAATTAAACTTTTTCCACCTGTGAGAGTAAGTGAAAAAAATTAAGCTAGAAAATTACTCTTTTTTTTGGTAAATCTGCCACAAGTAGCATAAACACATGCAGAAAAAATGGACTTATTATAATCAGAAAAACTGGTTTTAAAGCGTGACAATTGTTTCATCCCAAACACCACAATAACTTCCATTTATTTTAGCAAATAAAAGGACAATGTTTTATCCTTCACATTCATCAGCAATGTCTGAGCAGATTTATTAATGACATAAACATTTTGGCACTAAGCAAGAGACTCTCAGGCAGGTGAGCTCTCTTGTGAACTAAACAGATATGGATTTCCATGGTAACATAAACGTACATATTTTTCTACTCACATTGCTTCACAGCAAGGTTACCATGGAGACCAAACCCATCTCAACTTCCTTGTTTGTTGTATAGAGCTGTACAATAATTATTATAATGGGCAGATGACCAGATTAAATGTACAATATTATAAGCACAAGTGGAGGATGTACAAAAAGTCACACAGAAAGGTTGTTTAAATATATCTGTCTAGCATGGGTGTCCACAGTAGGGGCAAGAGGGGGCAGTTGCCCCCCCCAGATTTAGTTTTGCAAGAATATATTTGTAAATTCAGTTGCCAAAACACAAAACATTTTTTTTCATATTTCCCACCACAAGGCAACCCTCCTTCCCTAAAGGGATTTAATTTTGAAATCTGACATGGTGCTAGACATATTGTCAGTTTCCCAGCTGCCCCCAGTCATGTGACCTGTGCTCTGATAAACTTCAGTCACTCTTTACTGCTGTACTGCAAGTTGGAGTGATATCACCCCCTCCCTTTCCCCCAGCAGCCTAACAACAGAACAATGGGAAGGTAACCAGATAGCAGCTGCCTGGTAGATATAAGAGCAGCCAGAAAGCAGTTCCATCCTAAAGTGCTGGCTTTTTCTGAAAGCACATGATCAAAAATGTATTTAAAAAAATCTATTTTTTTATATTCGGGTGAATAGGATCGACCTGCAAACTCAAATCAAATTCGAGCTTTAAAAAAAAAAACAAAGAAGTCCACCAAATGACTCCAAATTGGTTGTAGGAGGTTCCACATAGGCTAAGACACCAAATCGTCAGGTTTTAGATGGCGAATAGTCTAATTTGAATTCTTAAAGAGACAGTGCATTATACATTTCAGAATTCAATTTTTTTTAATTTGGACTATTCCCTAGTCAAATTATACTAAAATAAACTCGAAATTTTAATTTAAAAATTAACATTTTTAATTTGACCCTTGATAAATCTGCCCCTTATTGTTATTGCTACTTTTTATTACTCAGCTTTTTATTAAGTCCCTCTCCTATTCACATTCCAGTCTCTTATTCAAGTCAATGTATGGTTGCTAGGTTAATTTGGACCCTAGCAACCAGAAAACTGAGAACTGGAGAGCAGCTGAATAAAAAGTTAAATAGCTCAGAAACCACAAATAATAAAAAAATTAAAACCAAAGTGTCTCAAAATATTACTATCTACATCATACTAAACGTTAACTCAAAGGTGAACAACCCCTTTAATATGCAAAAGAATCCTGCACTGAGAGTCAATAAATCTGACTCCATGTTCTGTTCTACAAGCTTGATTAAAGTGTAATATAATGAATCAAAAATTACTAATAATAATCTCTGTTTAAAATAGTAAGAAAACGATGGGCATAGTGCTATTAATCAGTAGTTTGGCGATTTCTCTTGTAAGGTTCTGGTTAGTAAAATCCCATTGGTGAATTTTCTTGAACATGTAATTAAATTTTTGTCAACTTCCATAACAAACTACAGGATGCAGTAGGAGAGCCTTATGGTTGGATCTAGAACACCTTTAAGTACCAGTCACATAGCTTAACAACAGTACACAACACATATCTTAACAACAGTACACAAATAGTGTTAGCCCAATCATCTGCCAAAAGCACTTACTAGGTGGCTCACGGGTGGAAGGACATCCAAGTAATTCATTTGCACCATTTTACTTGAGTCCATGTAAAGCTCATTTATACAAAAAGTTGTATGGCATAAATATCACACAATCCTCTTGTGCAATGGACTATACTGTATAAACAACTGACATACAGGGATTTACCTGCTACCAGTCACACTTGTCTGTGAGATAATCAGTTACCACACTTTTTAATTTGCTTATTTACAGGGATGCACCGAATCCAGGATTCGGTTCGGGATTCGGCCAGGATTCGGCCTTTTTCTGCAGGGTTCGGATTTGGCCGAATCCTTCTGCCTGGCCGAACCGAATCCGGATCCTAATTTGCATATGCAAATTAGGGGCGGGAGGGAAATTGCGTGACTTTTTGTCAGAAAACAAGGAAGTAAAAAATGTTTTCCCCTTCCCACCCCTAATTTGCATATGCAAATTAGGGTTCGGATTCGGTTCGGTATTCGGCCGAATCTTTCGTGAAGGATTCGGGGGTTCGGCCGAATCCAAAAAAGTGGATTCGGTGCATCCCTACATTATTTACTTACTGTATTTATACTTGCAGACTCTAGGCTGCTATACAGATAATCATACTACATTCTTGGGCTGTGACAAATTATTACAACAGTGTTTTTTAAGTTCTTCATTACTCCTGTAGTGTGATGTGTATAATATGTGTATAGTATGTGTTGTATAAATAAAGTGATGGTGTTTAATTTTCATTTCTTGTTTGGCTGCTACTAAACCATGTTAAATATTAAATCAATTACTTTTAAGTGAGTATTGATTTTGCAGGATGTATTTTGTAAGAAATATTACATTTTAACCATAATATTAAAAAACATTTTTCAACTGTTGAGGAATGGATATACGACATTACTTTAAAAAACAGAAGCTTCAGCGACCATGTCAGGAAGCAGCAGCAGCAGCAAAATGTTCATCTCAACAAAAATTGGTGGCACTTGAAGTTCAGCAACTAGGATCGTTGGCACTTCCACTCCAACAACAAGCAGCAAATGCTCTTCCCCTTGAACTACAAGCTGAAGGTCTTCAAGTTCAACAAACAGGAGAAACATTTCAACAAACAACTGGATCATGTCCACCTCAGTTTCCATCATCTTCACATTTGAAACCATCAAGGTCACTTGAAGGTACAGATACCCATGAAGGAGCTGATGTGAATGACATTGGGGTATATGTTAATTTGGCACACCTATGGCTAAGCGCCGGAGGGTGCGAAACGCGTAAGGTGGGATATGTGGGGTTAGTATGAACCGAATACTTTTTTAATGTGATTACTAATAAATTATTTGTTTTACTCTAAGAGGCCTTGGGACATATATCTTTTTTGATATAAACATTTTTGTAGTTTAATTGTCTTTGGAACTGGGATGGGCCCCCTTGGGCCTAGTCAAGCAGTCATATGGACTCCCGACTCCCCAATTGACATATGTTGATTTGGCATCACAATTTATAGATGAGAAAAAACATGAGCTGCTTATGAAGGTTTTCACTCCCCCTGAGGTCTATTTTAGGAAGGATTTTAGGAAGGATGCCAAAGGGCCATGTTGTTTCCGCCATGTGTGTGATTAAAGCAATATAGCTGGATTAGTTGTTTGCCACACCTTAAAGGAGCATTATGCAAATATTGTGTAATTTTTCCCCAGCCTGTCCATCGTGGCTTTCAAGGTGCCTTTATAACTGCTACTTTCTTGAAGTTTAGAGACTCTCACAACAGTGCTGGAAAATACTCTTTAACTACATGGCACAAACAAGCATATGATGATGCAATTAATTTCATAAATGTGAGAAATCACCCAGAGCAGAGCATTGTGTGTCAAGTTAACAGTGCAGATAAACATCACGGTGAAGAAAAACGGTTCAGTTCTATCAAGTATCGTTTTTTGTGGAACTTATGACATTGCTCTACGAGGGAAAACAAGTACATCAGGCAATGTACAAGTCCTCTTTGAGTTTCGTATTGAATCAGGAGATGAGATCCTAAAAAATAATTTGAAAAATGCACCTGTTAATTCACGTTATACATGAGTTTGTGTAGAAAATGAACTGATAGCACTCTGCAAAAACATCTTACTGGAGAGAATAATTTCTCCTGCAAACAGCTCTGTTGGTTTCTCAGTTATTGCAGATAAAGGTGCAGATAAATCTGAGCATGAGCAGTTGTCTCTCTAGTGCAGGATGGTCCCTGTATCTGATTTGTCTATGGATTAAGTCTATCCATGGTAGGTGCATAAGGTAGTTAAAGGTTGCTTGTTGTTAACTACTGATATTTTATCAGGCTGCGTTGGCGTCTTGCTTTTGGTGCAGTGTCTTCTGGTGAAAACAAAGTAGGAGAAAATAGAGAAGAAGAAATCAAAGCAGATGCTTATTTTTGAATTCCAGGCTTGGAGGCAAGTTTTGGTTGTATTAAAACCAGGTGTACTGCCAAACAGAGCCTCAATGTAGATTGACAATCCACATAGGGGCTACTAAATGGCCAATCACAGCACTTATTTGGCACCCTGAGAACATTTTTCATGCTAGTGTTGCTCCCCCAACTCCTTTTACTTCTGAATGTTGCTCACGGGTTCAAAAGGTTGGGGATCCCTGATCAATTTTGTCCTATGCATGTGTAAAAAAAGAGACTGTCTTATTTTTGTTAATGGCAGTATTGTGTATTTGGATTTTTGTTTTGTTTTACTAACAATAAGTAGCACAATCTTTTTTGTATAGACTTTATATATGGCAACCAATGAGCCATTTAATATTGTGGTTAGTTGCCATATAATTATATGCTGTCCACTGAAATCTAACTTCCCCCCCGTATGCAAATGAGGCAACGCTAGCACAACTTTGCCAGCGTTCAACGCCTTGGACGGAACTTCAGATTTTAGTGAATTAGCATTGTCCTGGCGAATCTACGTCTGGCGAAGTGTTGTGAGCGAAGCCGTCGCTGGTGAATTTTCGGAGGTTACTAAATTTGCCCCATAGATTCTATGATCTGCAGCTCTTCTTGGTAGGGGAGCAGAGGTGCAGCTTTGAAAAACACTCCTTAAATCCCACTTGTTCCCCAGCCGCTAGACAACAAGTAGAAGTGGGAAACAAGCAATCACCCAGGGACCCCATGAAAATTGTGTCTGCTGCTGCCTGTAGCCCCTACCATCTTCCCCGCCAGATCCATCCCATGATAGCATCCCTTCTCCTGTTCCTCTGCTCTG
The DNA here is from genome assembly GCA_038501925.1 of Xenopus petersii. NCBI lineage: Eukaryota > Metazoa > Chordata > Amphibia > Anura > Pipidae > Xenopus > Xenopus petersii. The sequence goes on from CM076673.1 coordinate 169,469,085, forward strand.
CCTTCCTCTTCATCCTCTCTAGCACACACATGCTTTTTACACTAATACATATTTACACTTACACTGACATACATGCATACATTTTGGGGGGATTGGGAGGGTTTTTATATTCACAGCACTCACGCATACATACTGTATACACACCCACTTTTTCTTTGTATGTTATTTCGGTGATTGTGTTACATTTTTGTGGGTTTTGTTGAATTTTTTTCCGTTGTATTGCATTTCCAACTCTCTCTACTGTTGTTATAAGCTAAGGGGGCCTACTATGGAATATATTTAATTTGGTGGTTGGGTGTGTGTATACATATACATACAAACATAATTGTTTGTTTTCCATTGCTATATTATAGGCAGGTTAAAATATCAGATTCAAATTCTGTTAGCCACAGGGAAGCAAGTTATTTGCCTTCAGCTGAAGCTGACTCTGATCCTGTAGTAAGTATGTTAGTGGGTGTGTTTGTGTATGTGTGTATAGTATTGTTTTCCTTTCCATTTGCTGAATATTTTACAGGTTGTGTCAGATGCAAGTTATGTTAGCAACAGGGATATAAATGTGTTGGTTTCAGCCAAAGCTGCTTGTTATCCAATTGTATGTGTGATTCTGATCCTATAGTAAGTATGTTAGTGTGTGTATAGAATTGTTTTCTTTTTCATTTATTGAATATTTTACAGGTTATGTCAGATTCAAGCTCTGTTAGCAACATGGATGCAAATGAGCTGGTTTCAACCGATGTTGATTCTGATCCTGTAGTAAGTATGTTAGCGTATAGAATTGTTTTCTTTTCTATTTGCTGAATATTTTACAGGTTATGTCAGATTCAAATTCTGCTAGCAGGGATGCAAATGAGTTGGTATGAGCTGAAGCTGATTGTTATCCTATAGTAAGGGGCTGATTCACTAAGGGTCGAATATCGAGGGTTAATTAACCCTCGATATCCGACTGGGAATTGAAATCCTACGACTTCGAATATCGAAGCCGAAGGATTTAGCGCAGATAGTACGATTTAAATCCAACGATCGAAGGAATATCCTTTGATCAAAAAAAGTTAGGCAAGCCTATGGGGTCCTTCCCCATGATTACACTTTACAAGTACATTAGAGGACATTATAGACAAATGGCAGGGGACCTTTTTACCCATAAAGTGGATCACCGTACCAGAGGCCACCCGTTTAGACTAGAAGAAAAGAACTTTCATTTGAAGCAACGTAGGGGGTTCTTCACAGTCAGGACAGAGAGGTTGTGGTACCGGGTGATGTTGTGATGGCTGATTTAGTTAATGCCTTTAAGAATGGCTTGGATGATTTTTTGGACAGACATAATATCAAAGGCTATTGTGATACTAAGCTCTATAGTTAGTATGGGTATATAGAATTTAATTAAAAGTAGAGGGGTGTATGTATGGATGCTGGGTTTTCATTTGGAGGGGTTGAACTTGATGGACTTTGTCTTTTTTCAACCCAATTTAACTATGTAACTATGTAACTATGTAACTATGTGTTTAATATTGTTTTCTATTTCATTTGCTGAATATTTTACAGGTTATGTCAGATTCAAGTTCAACAGGGATGCAAATGAGTTGATTTCAGCTGATTCTGATCCTGTAGTAAGTATGATTCTAAGAGCTGAACCACACGGTGCGTCTACTTCAGATCCGACAGGCTGAGAAGAAGCGGATGCTACGAGACGGATGTGCTGAATATAATGTAATAGGAATGTCGGACCTACAAGCTGCATGCATCTGACAGGGCTGTTGGATGCGAACGCTGCACGTTGCGTCTTCATCCAACAATCGTGTCGGATGCATGCAGCTTGTAAGTTTACTTTCTATGCAGATAATACATAATCATATTTATAGTAAATTAGATTAATTAAATTGTTAAAGGAGAAGTAAACCCTTGCTACCAAAATCCACTATTTCCCTACCCTACATTGACCCCCTCCCTGGTCCCCCCCAGCCTAGGTGGTACCTTTGCTAAATGCCCCTAACTCTTTACTTGCCCCTCGGTGCAGATTCTGTCCAGCGGAAGTAAATGCTGTATCGGCACATGCGCAGTTGGAGCAATTTTCTGTTTTGCTACAACTGCACATGCGCCAAAAGTCACGGAAATTGCCCATAGATAACCGAAGTGGCTGAAGATGTCAACCGTGAACTCCGCTGGACAGAATCTGCACTGAGGGGTAAGTTAAGAGTTAGGGGCATTTAGAAAAGGTACCACCTAGGCTGGGGGGATTAGGGAGGTGGGTCTATGTAGGGTAGGGGATTTTAGTAGCAAGGGTTTATTTCTCCTTTAAAGAGAGACTATCATGAACATGAAAATGTAATTTAGTTGACAAAAATATGAATGTTTATAAAAACAATGATTTTAAAATGTATGCATGGTTTACAAATACACAAATAATATTTTGTGTAGCTTTTTAAAGATATCTTCCTTTCTGCATGTTATTTTCATGCAAACATTGTGGTCAGTTATTGTTAAACAGTAAAGGTGGGCAGTCACTGGCAGATTCACCTGTATGTTGATATTGCCAAAGAAGCAAATCTGAGATGAATTTGTCCACCCATGCATAGGGCTCAACCAATGATTATGCACTGGGCCTATGGAGGCCCAATGAATGAGGATAGCATTAATGTGCCTATATGCTTCTTGCCTGACCCGATTTTTAAACCATTGATACATGATCAAATATTGGATTGGACAGGACCCTTAGTAGACTGCTACACAGGTGAAGAAGCTGGTTTGGTTTGGAGGGACTGAGTCACAATGTTTTAGGTGATATGTTTGTTCATAAGAGATATACGTATAGAACTAACTTTTTACAAATAATTATTCCCCACACATATATAGTATGTTGAATTATTTTGCAATTAGGTTGTTTTGAAATACAAGCCCATGTATTCACTTTATGTAGCATTTGCACTACTTTGGTGGGCTGCTGGCTAGTATGATTTGCAAATATCAGCCCTTGTCTCTTGAGCCGGCTTTTTCTTCTAAATTTGCAATGCAAGTTTTTGTCATGCATTGTAGCCATCATGCAAGAAAGCTGGCAGCTTAGATGCATCACAGGTTTCTTTTCTCAAGCCGACTTGTGAAAAGACCATGTGGTCTGAAACGTTGCCAATTGTTTGGGGTCAGAGCCCATGTCCTAATAAAGGCATTTTAAGAAAGGAAATCATTGACTGGTGCCGTCAATAACTAATGTGAGCTTAGATGCATCATACAGTAGAGGGAACCCTGGCACTCACTGTAAACATGTTTTAATATTAGAGTGCTTGTTGATCAAAGTACATACTTGTTTCAGTATCCTCTTTACTTGCATGTTATTTATGATATGTGAGTACTAATTCATGTATTTGTGCCACCTATCACACGACCCTCCTTTATGGACGGGTGTTAGTTTTTATCAACCACACAAAGATAAAGGTACAGCTATTTGTATTCCATTACAGAATCACAAACAGTGCTATGACCAGATTACATAACAGCTAGTAAGCATTCAACACAGTAGTATTGTTTTATGTATAATACTTTTCTTTAAAATGTCATACTACTATATTATGTGCAGTTCACAAACAATAATCCTAACATTGAAATTGTATATTGCAGACTGCTGAACTTCGACAAAGAAAGTTGGAAAGGACTGCTTCTTCAAGGGATCTCAAATGCTTTCCTCTAAACCCACAGAAAAGAAAGAGAAAATTCACATATGTGAAGAAAGCTCTGAAACTGAAAGTCTGGATAGCAGTTCAGGAGGAGATGATAATTCCTTACGTAGTGAATCTCAGAATGAGAGACTACGAAACACAGCATGGTGCTTGTGTTCAAATTGTGTTGCTATGCCAACTCTTAAGGAAAGTTTGTGTTGTGGAGAGGTTATTATGGTCCTGGAACACATGGCAGCAGAACAGCAATGCGCCACTGATGTTGAAGAATTCCATAATTCATGTCTTATACGTGAATGAGTTGACTGCGACCTACGACTTATAACAGTGAACATGAGAAGAAGAAATCAAAAATTGTGAGTTATTTCTCCAAAAAATAATGACCAAATATCATTAAAAATTCAATCCATTTATTTAGACATACAGGAGAAGGCCTGATGTGCTTTGTTCCTGTTGGGGCACTCATAGGCTGAGTGTTCCCCCAAACACTACTTTTATGGGGGCTGCAACCAATGACAACAGTGTATATCACAACCAATTACAGCTTGAAGACAATTATGCACACCAGTGTTTATTTGCATACAAATTGGTCAAAACACACAATTGGAACAGAGGGAAAAGCATCCGAAGTGTCTGTTTGCATTCACCTGCTAAAAACTTGTGCAAAAATATACATGTATATACATGAAATAAAGTATACTACAGAAAAACAAAAACACAACAAAATATATGAGATGCAAAATAGAAAAAGAAAAATAATAAAGAATGAAAAAATTACAATTATCAAAATAGAACAATACGACTACTGATTTAACTGCCCAAGTGTAGTTTTACTTGCAGTTAATACTCAGCACGTATCTGGCCCCAGGACTTAGGCTTTATTCTGGCGCATTGAAACATTCCCTGAGCGTCGGGTGAGCGGGTGGAAATATCCGGCGCGTACAGCACAAAAGACCACGAGAACACGGAGGGGATTCTCCATTGCGCACCAGCTACCCTGACCTGCACAGTGCCTGGAACGCACTGGTCCTAACATCAGGAGGAGGAGAGCCTACTGGAATAACTAACAGGGTGCCGTGACATCAATCCAGCCTCACGGTCATCTCTATAAATCTGTATGGGAAAGAATTGCCTACTTGATGCGAATCTACGCATACAAGTTACTCACATGTGACTGGTCCGCGTCTACCCTCGTGGTGGCCCTCTCTCAGCCGGACTCCGCTCCAGGCACACTGACAACGTCCAAAGTAATAGTAGATAGACAGGAGCCGTAATAACCACGGGTAGTATTAAGATAAAAAAACATCTTTATTTCCAAGCATCTTTAAAAACACAAACAGGCATCCTCCTGGAGCTCTTTAACTAAACCATGATGTGTCTAGTCACCTGACGCGTTTCGTGCCTCTCTTTGGCACTTCATCAATGAAGTGCCAAAGAGAATGCCCCCATTAAAAGTTTTGTCCAGGGCCATGTGCACCTGGACTTTTGTTTCAAGAGGTGAGCTACTATACTGACTGGACAGCATTGCATTGTTTTACCATAGGGTACTCCATATACTCCCCATGAGCGGAGGTCTGGGGCCACAAGCACCCAGGCACCTTAGTGCTAAAGTTTGCATTTACTATGCTCCATTCCCCTCACTATAATCTACTTTGAGATATTGCATTTTTTTTTGATAGAACACGCAGAATAGAAAATGTTTTTTCCTGCACTCCACAAAAAGTGGACTTGGGCCTAATAAGCCAGATAAACTTTCTTATAGAGAAACAAAAACATGGTGGGAGATCCTTTGAAAAGTATATTGAAAAAAAATATTCCACTTTTATTGGTAATAATAGAGAATTTATATTCAAATGGAATAACATACTCACTGATTGTTCACTCCAGTTAATGGCACTTATACTGGAACAAAAACACCATTTATACTGACACAGGTGCAAACTAAACTATTTTCTCACCAAGCACATAATGATTATGAAAAGTTTGATTCTTCTCTGATTCAAAATTTACAGATTCTAGAAGCTGAGACAAACATGACAAACAAAAACTTGAAATTCACCAGAGACAAAAAAGATTATGACATGAATAAGGTCTATTATTGGGCAAAGCCACCTGCTTCATATCATAAAAAGCAAAGTGTTAGGTACACCAACACCCCACATAAGTCAATTTTAAAAACTCCCAGTAAATATAATAGTAAGAAAGTAAGCTTCTCCAGCACTGATGCCGACTCTTTTGATATGGAAGCTGATGTTATTGCAAAATACTGCTCTGTTTCTGTGTTTTCCCAGGCTAAACGTTTGTCACAGACCACTGAGGTTTTTTCAGAGGAAGGACCCCCCTCCATCCGATTGGGAACTTTCATAGACAACAAAGAAAATCAGCAAAGACCCTACAACAAAAAGAAACAACATTCTCATACTTTCTTTCCGAACTCAGAGGAGGAGGGGGACACCCAGTACAGCAGAAAATACAGCCTACTGGAGAAAAAGAAGAGATGGAAGTTTTGAACTTGTCCACACGAACTTTAACTCAAAATTAACTCAAATTCATTGGCAAAGGGTTTGTCTTTTTGCCCTACAAGAAAGTTTGATCTTTTCCAAACTATTGTTGACACCAATGCTTTTGTCCGTAAACTGTTACTCAAAAAACACTTTTTGAATCCCCCCTGAGAATCTAACAGTACAAATTAGCAGAGCTGATGATATGATTACCGAATTCTCTGATGTTTGTGGTTTAAATGTTTTGGAATCCCTCCAACAGGAATGCAATAACTATGTAGGTAGAACCGGAGTTCCAGCTCTACCATCCAAATTAGGCTTGTTTAAGCCAAAGTCTACTTTTTATCCGGTCCATCAAAGAACTTTGGAGATTGATTTATTTAAAAAAAAAGATGGAGAAAGATTTGAGATCTCTATATGAGAGCACACAATGTGAATCACTCCATTTCAACCTCACAAAAGGAAAAAATAAGCATTAGAATGAGAAAGCATAGAGAATGATAAATCCGTTGTCATCCGGTCTACTGATAAGGGAGGTATGGTTGTGGTTATCAGTTATGAGGACCACAACCAAACGGCTATTCTGCAACTACTGGATGTAAACTCATATGCCTCACTTGCCTATAATCCAGCTCCATCCTTGTTGTTTATTTTGGTCCATAAAGCAAAACAAGAAAATCTTTTAAACGAGTCAAGTATAATATCTGAAAGTCCAATACCCTGTGACGCCTATATTTTTACCACCTACCTAAGGTCCATAAAGAAGCACGTCCCCCAGTTGGCAGACCCATCATATCAGGAATAGGATCCCTGGGAGAGCAATTGGCACAAATAGTGGATACTTACAACCTTTGGTGTTACGAGTACGTAGTTATGTCAGAGATAGTCAACATGTCATCAAATTATTGTCCACATTTTCTTGGAAAAATCACTTGACATGGATCTCTCTAGGTGTGATGGTGATCTCTTTATACCTGTATCTCTCACAACATTGGTCTTAAGACAGTAGAATACCATCTTAAAACCTACAGTACCTACTCACCACAGTTACAATCATTTCTACTAGAAGCAATAGAATTTCTCCTCACACTTAATTACTTTTTGTATAATAATAAATAGTACTTACAACAATGAGGCACGTCAATGGGGGCCAAGTTTGCCCCCTCTTATTCCAACCTTACTATGGGTTGGTGGGAGGCGTAATAAATTTACAACATGAATAACCCCTTTAAAGAACATATACATTTTTTGGTCTCTACATTGGCAACCTAATTGTTATTTGGCAAGGCTCATTCAGGGAGTTTAAAAAGTTTTTGGAATATGTGAAACAGGTCTAAGGTTTACACATTTTTTTTTAATAAAAAATTCATGAACTTTTTAGATCTAACATTATATTAAAAAAATGGGAATATAATCTCAACCATTTATAGAAAACCAAACTGTTTACTCCAGGCAAGTTCTTGCCATCCTAAACACATCATTTAAGCTATACCTGTAGGACCGTTTATGCGACTACGAAGATTATGTACGGATACACACGAATTTGTCACAATCCCATAAACTACAAGAATGGTTTAGGACCAGAGGCTACTCTGAGACACATCTGGATTTTGCTTTTTCTAAAGCCTTAAATTTGAATCCAATCATAGATGATAACGACCAAAAAGAATCTGACTCTAGTGAGGAAATTCTGGTACGTGTTACTACACAAAATAACCAAATGGAAAATTCCATCTATTACTGTTACTATTACTGAATATAGCTCGCAATTTAAAAGCATAAAAAAGATTCTTTAAAAAAAAACGGAATATTTTAAGAACAGATCCAGTTCTTGAAAGAATCCATAATAGAGGATAAAAAAACAGTGACCCTACGCACACGAACAGTGGGTAACCAATTGGCTCCCAGTTTAGTTCAGGGCCCCTGTACTAACAACACCAATTGGCTGAATACAAAAGGTATGTATAAATGCGGGGCTAGAAAATGTTTAACCTGTGCCCATAACCAAAACTTTTACATCTAATATTACGGGTGGGGAGTATACTATAAAGAGTAATCGATTGTAACACAGCTTTTGTAGTATATATACTGGAATGTGACATGTGCCATATACAATATGTTGGTCAAACCTCTCGCCCCCTAAAAAATCGTGTTAGAGAACATGTTCTAGATATTAAAAAAGGGAATCCTAGACTCTGAGACCAAGTGGATTTTCTATTTACAGACTAGGAAACCACTTGGTCTCAACAGTGACTTTGATGTCACATGCTTCTTTAAATAAATAACTATTAGGGGCCCATTCATTAAGTTCGAGTGAAGGAATAGAAGAAAAAAAACTTTGAATTTCGAAGTGTTTTTTTGGCTACTTCGACCATCGAATGGGCTACTTCGACTACGACTTCTAAAAAATCGTTTGACCATTCGATAGTCGAAGTACTGTCTCTTTAAGAAAAAAATTCGACCCCCTAGTTTGCCAACTAAAAGCTATCGAACTCAATGTTAGCCTATGGGGAAGGTCCCCATAGGCTTGGCTAACTTTTTTTGGTCGAAGGATAATCCTTCGATCGTTGGATTAAATTCCTTCGATCGTTCGATCAAAGTATTTGCGCAAAATCCTTCGACTTCGAAGGATTTTCATTCCCCAGTCGAATATCGAGGGTTAATTAACCCTCGATATTCGACCCTTGATGCATTTGCCCCTTAGTGTCATCTGCTAGTTAAAAATCTATGCATAGCTAGAAAAGTAATTTTTCATTGTTGGTCTAACTATTTATGATACATACATGGTCTAACTTTTCATGAATACATGGTCTGGATACTCCTAGTTAGCCAAAAGTGTAATAAATGACAAAAAATTCTAACATAAAAGCCAGAACACTACTACCTGCTTTGCAGCTTTCTAAGTCAGTCTAACTTTAACACAGTCATCAACTTGAAAGAGGGGGCACATGGCATAGAATTGTTCAGTTTGCCTTTGATCCTGATTCAGTAGCTGTTGTAAGTTCATTTAAAAATTTCAGTTGTCAATCAAATATTATCTGCCACTCCTCTGTGCCTAGGCATAGAGGTGGGGCAGACAATTACTTTCACTTTCCATTCAGCACTTCCTAAATGTCACTGCTCTCCACACATTCCCCTGTTTTCTTTACCATTTAATTGTGTAGCCAGTACATGGGGATGGACATCAGGTCCCCCATTCTGGTGCATAAACAAGATTCTGAGATGATACAAGGCTTGCCTTAATAACAGTGTCCACAAAATGGCTGCTGCCTGCTTGCTATAATTTTGAATTCCCAGACTGAAGAAAACAAGATTCAAATAATTTATATAGTGTAATTAAAGTTAATTTTGCTTGACTAATGTGATAAAATAAGATTTTTAATAATTATTTTGAGTGACAGGTCCCTTTAAATGAAGGTTGTTCACCTTCTAACACTTTTTTAATTCAATTGGTTTCAGATAGTTCTCCAAAAATAAATACTTCATATAGTTGTGACGGGTTTCTAATATTAAAGTGTAAAGTTTAATTTTTCACCTTCTTATGTCTGAAGCAGCTCAAGGGTGGGGTCACTAACACTGTAACTGAACTAAATCGATAAATTAGTTAATATATTTTGTTTTGTCCCTGCTGCTCATTAAAGGCAGCTGTTATAATTGAACGATAGTTGCTAATATTCCACAGATGCTGCTGAGAAATGTATCAACTAATGTAGCCAATTGTAACAGTTCAGAATCTGCACCTGAAATATTGAACTGCCAGACTCAATTACCACAGATGGGAGCATTAAACTGTAATTTTGGAAAAATACTAATAAATAAACTATGGAAACCAACTGTAAAAAGTCTCTTTATGGTAAATAAACTGAAAACAGTTGAACTGTAAAAAATGTTGAAAGTTGAACTACCCCATGTATTGCTGGATTGCTGTAGCTAATAGACTTGATTTTGACTTCCAAGCTGCCTCATCAACATCTGTGTTCAAAATTTTACAGATCTTGCAGGCACATGAACAGTTGAATCAACTTCAGCTTTCACTGCACATCCCAGAAATTATGCCATGTAACAAAGGGTCACACATATATAGTAGGACAATATCAGTATGGGTAAGCATAGGTGATAGACACACCAACTCCAACAATCACAAACAAGGGAAAGTTGTGCTCACCACAAATTTCTAAAACCATTAGGTGGGGGTGCAATGAGGCTGTGACCACAAAATACATATAGACAAATACAAGAGTCCTCTGCACTCAAACCATTATCAATATATTTAAGACAGAGACATTTTGTGCATACTGCTACTGAAAAATGCCTTACCCTTTACCCTTACCCTGCTTGACAAAGGGGTTACGCCCGAAACGTTGCATCCACAAATAAACGAGCAAGGGTTTCCCTGCTAGAAATCGCTTGTTGTGCCGGTGATTTCTTCTTACCCTTTAAACAAAACAGGGATTGTTTGTCCATATATTGCAATATATTTAAGCTGGCCAACTACGTCAAAGTCATCCCATATCTGGCCAGTCCTACGCTCAATTTTCATTGAATTCATTGAGAATTCTATTGCTTCATTATACATTTTACAAAGGGACTAAGTTTTACCTGCAACTTACTAGCTGCTTTCACAGTAAAACTCCCAAACTTGGTTGCTGTTCTAAATAAATTACGTTGGGTACAGTGTCTATTCTGGATTACTTATACAAGTCACATTAACTGTATATGTTGGCGCTATATAAATACATGTTAATAATAATAATATCAGTGTGTTATTTGCTTACAGCAAGTCTGTAGTGGCTACTGAGGCAACCACCTAGTGGTATATTAAAGATTGTCGGTTTTTAGAATTTCTTAGCACCAATATAAGCATTGGCAAATGATTCATCTAAGTAAGCTGGGCATGCACTGGTATGTGCTAAATGCATGAGCGAACATAAGGATCTTTTATGTACAGCATTGCTATCCTGGCACACTATTGCACAAATTTTATTTGGCCACATTTGTGGTTGTGAGTTGCCACTATTGACTTTAGGGGGCAAATTTACTAAAGGCGAAATGACTAACGCGGTCGAAAATTCGATACTTCGCCAATTTACTAACCATCACTGGCGTAACATATTCACTAAGATGCAGATTTTACTGAACTTGCCTTCACCAACTCAGACCAGGTGTAGAGCAATAGTGTAGATAGGAGTTTCTAAAAAAATTTTGAAAATTTTTCTAAGTCCCAAAAAACACTAATGTCTTTTCCTTTTTCAGGGTGATAGGCTGAAAAATTCCCCCTACATTTCCTAACATATGGCACATAAACTATACACTGGACTCATGTGTAGGGCAATATAACAACTTTATTTTATTTTATTATGTTTTCCCGGGCTTGTGTAGTGTAATGTATTGGCTGCAACTTATACGTCCATTGAATGTTAACTTCCCACCGTATGCAAATTAGCCAACGCTAGCGCAACTTCGCTTGGGGTAGTAACGCTAGTGTAACTTCGCCAGCATTCGGCACCCTGGACGCAACTTCGGATTTGAGTGAATTAGCGTAGTCCTGGCAAATCTACGCCTGGTGAAGTGTTTTGCTGTGAGCGAAGCTGCCGCTGGTGAATTTTCAGAGGTTAGTGAATGTGCCCCAAGGTTTTAAAAAAAACAACTCATAACTTTTGTTTTGCTCCACTAACACAAAGACATTTCTATTAAGTTAAAAAGTAGAACTGTTTAAGCCTATTGACCTCATTGTCAATTTTCATGTTGTATTATCTAAGCACATAGAATACAAGTGTACTTGAAAGTAGAGATGGTATTTTTGTGATGCAGACTTTGGTTTGTACACAACACAGGCAGAGTACGGCAACACAGGGAGCATAGGGCAGACAGCGTATGGCACACAGGGAGCATAGGGTAGGCAGAGTATGGCACACACACAGGGATCATAGGAAAGGCAGAGTATGGCACACACAGGTAGAATAGGGCAGACAGAGTATGGCACACACAGAGAGCATAGAGAAGGCAGAGTATGGCACACACAGGGAGCATAGGGAAGGCATAATATGGCACACATAGGGAGCATAGGGAAGGCAGAACAGAGCAGGAGAAAGGGAAACCTATCAGGACCACTCTAAAATGTACTACATACAGTGACACAATGCTAGTTCCCCTTCAGCAGCTTGTATGAGTGTGAACAATGTGGACAGTTTCAATCTGGGTCTGAGGTGTGAACAGTACAGATCTTTAGGGGTGTGAACAATAGAGGTTTCACAGGTGTAAACAATGCAAGGGGATTACATGAGTTCACAATGCAGGATTTTATAGTCTGACATTTGACATTTAAACATTGCAGGGACCAGTTAATCTCTGCAGTGATACCTTTTAAATCTTACACATGGTAAGAAGACACAGCAGGCAGACTTTCATGTGGGGTGGCCACACAAGGGAGTCTTGAGTGGCTAGTTGGACAGCACTAGTTTATATGATTTCAGGCCATGTACAAATTTGACCAGTGTCTCAAAATAAGTCTAGTTCAATGGACAGCCTGTTGTTGCCCCAGTAACACCTGTGATATTTTTATTTTTTTAGAAACTGATTTTAGACTACTGCCCCACTGAGTTATTTCTCAGCCTGTGTATAAGCAGAGGCAGAGAGACAGCCATTCTACTTACATCTGCGGTCCCCAGTGTCTGCACCCAGAGACTCTGTCAGCCTCGATGCAGATATACGGTGTGGAGTTCAGCAACTAAATGCTATTAGTGTAGGGACCCCAGAATTTAGTTACAGTAATTCACCACTAGAGGGCAGGTGGAAGTTATAAATAGGGAGTACAATAAGGGATCGAGGCCTTTGTCCTCGCTGGGCACCTCCCAGTGAGGGACTACAGAACCAGGGACCTGGTCCTGGAGATAGGTGAAGTTAGAATTAGACAGCAAATTGTTATAGTCGCTCTAGGAGTGAAAGGTGAGCTAGGGTAAATAGCGAGCAGCCATCGCTCCAACGAGGAGGACAGTGGGGTTAGAACCCCGTGGCATTTGGGCCACTAGTATAGGGACTAAAGGTTAAGGGTGAGTTGAGGGCTAGACAGGGTGCCAAGACCCAAGACCCCAGTAAGGGTGAGGTGAGGACCGGATCAAACCCAAGATACGAGACCCCAAGACAATTATCCTAACTGCTAGCATTGCCCACTAAGAGGGAGTTCCCACCCAGTGAGAGAGGGTGAGACTGAAAGGAAGAAGAGGTCCTCGGAGTGCGGGGTGATATCTATTTACACTGCGCCAGTAATCATAATCGCCTACAAGGATTCCATCAAGGTTGGAGCATACATATAACACCCTTTGTTTATGTTGTACTCAATAAATCTGTTTCGTTAATTGCAAAGGAACTGTGTGGAAATAATTTCTCTGATGCTGAGTGAACTTCACTAACAGTTGGTCTGGTCATATATACATCTTACACAGCTAAAAGTACACTCAAGGGTGTGCTACATTTGGGGGCTCGTCCGGGATTATTCTTTATTGAACACATTGCTGTGAGAGAAAGTGTGACAGGCGCTGCAGTGCCGGACCAGAGAGGAAAAAGGCATCTTGGCCTAGCGCAGAGTGCAGCCTGAGTTCCGACCGCCCTAAATTTACTCTTGCCTGAAGGAGGAGGCCGACCGGAAAGTTGTGGGACTACCCTTCCAGATTGGTGGGGAGAACCAATAAGGATTGTGCTAATTGGCGCCAAAGGAGAGGCGCGAAACAAGTGTGAGGGACGTGGTCACCAGTGTCTGTAGCCACCACCCTGTTTGACCCCTCCTCCCTGAACGGGATATTCGCGGGTGTCCAACCAGGACACGAGGTGTTGGCGCCAAAGCGAGAGGGAGGAGCTGAACTGTTGAAGTCTCGGGGGCCATTTTTGGTCAAGGGTATTTGTGACTTTGGCACCAGGCGTGAGTGGAAGTTGCACAGTGAATTGCCAAGACTTGAGCAAACCCGAGCAAAGATCATGTCGGATATCTCAGGGGAGAGTGCTGGCCTATTACCAACCAAGCCGGAGGATGGAATGGCCTTCGACACCAGATATCGACATGTGTGGATGGGAATTTTTGCGGAAAAAATCACACAGCATGGCGACCGGATTATCGTACCTCTCTGTGGTGCCTGTGGCTCTGAGGCATACCGAGCGTTGAATATGGCCGGGGGCCGGTGTTCCGCATGCCATCAAGTTTGCTGGATGGGACCTCTGAAAGACGAGGCAAAGTATAGAGCGCCAGGGGCTGTGGTCGCATTGATGGCGGCGATACAGAAGAGCTCCAGAACTGGATCGGCTACTATTTCCAGCTTATCTGACCACCCGGAGGTGGAAGAAAAGGAGAGAGAGATAGTGGTTGGGATTACCGCTATGCTCAAAGAGCCGATAGAGAGTTTGGAAGAAAAGCTTGCTTCCCTTCCAGATGTCCCGGAAGAGAAAGAGGCGGAGAGTCCTAGTGAAGACGACAGTGCCAGTAAGTCTTTGCTGCTATTACCCTCGGGAGGGGAGATGTTACCTAAAGAGCCGGTGGTGGTGGAGGCCCAGGAGGGAAGATGTACACCCCAGCCCACGCAGGGAGCCGAGCAGGAGGCGACCGTGCAACCCCCCTATCGGCAGGTGATACAGGAGGTGCTGCCAATCAACGCTGCTGATATGCGGTCACCTCAGCCATCTGTAGGGGCAGAATCTGTTCCTGGCTGGGAAGGGGAGATGGTAGAAGCGGAGCCAGATGGAGCCACCCAGGCACCCCTGTTCCATTTACTTCACAGTTTTTGGGCACCAGAGAAGATAACCAAAGAAGAGGAGGAGAAAAACTTTTGGGTCCTGCCAGGGAAGGTGGATCCTGACATCTTCTGCCGAGTGTCCTGCATACAGCGGGTGATCAATTTTCGGGTGTTCCGGCTGTGGGGTTACTACATGCCATATGCCCCGCTCTGGGTTTACGATAAGATGGAGCAACTCGTGGACGACTGGGTGGTGGAGGACATTTGTTCTAAGGAAAAGAGCATTGGAAATTCCCTGACGCACCCTGACACGGTGAAAAGAATGGCCGCGTGGAAGTTTGTCCGCTCCATAGAGAAGGAATGGTGGTGGGGCCGCACCGTTCTGCGCCATCGGGTACACAGTTGTGGGCGCAACAATACACAACCCTCATTTCTTCAGCATTGATGTGGCTACACCCGGGGGTGGCATGGTAGAGAAACCACATCCCAAGTACTACATACCATATGAGGATTTAAAGGTGCGGTTCACATATATGGTGTGAGTATGGCCTGCTGTTGTTCCTAAGGGACTGTTTTTTGGTTGCTCTGGAGTTTGTTTTTTTTCCCAGGAGGGAATGACATTTAAGGGGAAGGTGAAGTAACCTTGCCCCAAAAGGACAGAAGTTGACCGCGAAGAGGTCTGATCGGTTTGGAGAATGGTTTGTTTTTTTTCTGAGACCCTGTTGGACCTTGCACTCTGGGTGCAGCAAGAGTTAAGAGAAAGAGGACTTTTCTCACCAAGTTTGCTTCAAGAAGAAGAAGTGAAGAACATTGTTAATAAAGTATTTCGTTATTGCAGTATTTTGGTCTCTGAACCTTCCTTCTTATGTCCCTGAGTGTGATATTATATATAATTGGTGCTAACAGGGGCTAGTCCTGAGGTAACAGGGAGTATATGGTTCATTGGTCATCAATTTGAAATGTGTAATTGCCATTAATCTTTCATTTATTACATGCATTTAATCTGTTCTTTCTAGTCAACGGGGACGTTGCTATTTGTTTAGTGGGGGGAAAGTGTAGGGACATCAGAATTTAGTTACAGTAATTCACCACTAGAGGGCAGGTGGAAGTTATAAATAGGGAGTACAATAAGGGATCGAGGCCTTTGTCCTCGCTGGGCACCTCCCAGTGAGGGACTACAGAACCAGGGACCTGGTCCTGGAGATAGGTGAAGTTAGAATTAGACAGCAAATTGTTATAGTCGCTCTAGGAGTGAAAGGTGAGCTAGGGTAAATAGCGAGCAGCCATCGCTCCAACGAGGAGGACAGTGGGGTTAGAACCCCGTGGCATTTGGGCCACTAGTATAGGGACTAAAGGTTAAGGGTGAGTTGAGGGCTAGACAGGGTGCCAAGACCCAAGACCCCAGTAAGGGTGAGGTGAGGACCGGATCAAACCCAAGATACGAGACCCCAAGACAATTATCCTAACTGCTAGCATTGCCCACTAAGAGGGAGTTCCCACCCAGTGAGAGAGGGTGAGACTGAAAGGAAGAAGAGGTCCTCGGAGTGCGGGGTGATATCTATTTACACTGCGCCAGTAATCATAATCGCCTACAAGGATTCCATCAAGGTTGGAGCATATATATAACACCCTTTGTTTATGTTGTACTCAATAAATCTGTTTCGTTAATTGCAAAGGAACTGTGTGGAAATAATTTCTCTGATGCTGAGTGAACTTCACTAACAGTTGGTCTGGTCATATATACATCTTACACAGCTAAAAGTACACTCAAGGGTGTGCTACATTAGTATGCATTTGGAACTGGGCAAAATAGCCCAGTGTGCCAGTATCTTTTCTCCCATTTCATAATGTTTTGCAAATCCACACATTTACCTTTACACAGCCAGAGGGGATCACAAGGGATCCGCATCACTAGCACAGAGAGCACCCACTGCACTTTATGTGCTAGAAAAGCTGAATTTCTGGTTTAATATCCAGAAATTTTGCTCTTAACGCTACCAGGAATAGCTTTTTGCCACCCTTGGTGACTTGTGGGGAACTACCACCTAAGACAAGGTTCTCACCCTGTCCATGCTACCATTCCACTATGTATTTTTGTTCTGCCCCCCCCCCTGGGGCAATTCAGGCTGCACCCCACTCTTACCATCTTCCGTTGCAGGGGAGGGGGGCGCATCGCTAGTGCAGAGAATGCAATCTCACTCTCATGCAATAGAAGAGTCGAATTTCCATTTTTAAACCTGGAAGTTCTTTGATGCGTTCTTTAACTTTGGCCAGGTATTGTATCATGGAGTGGGAGCTGATGCCGAGTTGATGGGGGAAGGGGTGTAGGCATGGTGGTGCTTGTGTCAGGCAGATGAGTTGGCATAATGATGTTAGATGATAGGACCCCTTGACCTATCTATGAATAATGACACAAACCTAACTTTTAAAATGTTGGACACTGCTTGGATATGTTTTAAAAAAACACAGTTATGAGTGTACATATATCTGCTTTGCATGGATGACATGGCTTTTTGCCTCATTCTCTTGTGAAAAATATGGCAGAATATTGAGCAATAAAATTCATGCAGATAACAGGCAAATTAATCGTACCCACATTCATAACAGAAGAATTACGTTTCTTACATAGTAACCCTTTTACTGCCAGCCAATTTCGTACTTTTATTGCTAGACCCAGGACCAGGGCAAACTAACTAGGTACCCTTGGCAACCTGGTCAGCTAATGCCCCCCCCTTGTGTGCACACGAGCGAGCATGCAGCATAGGAGACAGGAAGCAGAAGGGCAGGGGTTGCTGAAGTAAGTGGAGGGAGGCAGTAGGTGAGAGCGACATAGGGGAATGCAGCCAGATTAGGGGTAGGCAGAAGACCTTTGAACAGGCACCTGTCTAGAGCTCCTACATCTTGGTGCCCTACGCAGGTGCCTCTTCTGCGTACCCCTAGGCCCTGGCTAGTCAATTTTTGAACATTTTGAGCACTTTAACTTTAGGGGCCTTTCCTGAGAGGGTCTTTAAGTTTACCCAGGAAAAAAGTATATTGTTTTTTTCAGGACAACTTAAACTTATAAAATGTGCTATAATTTGTTGTAAGTCTACTTCTATAAAAAGATATAGGCTTCGACATGTCAAAAAAAACATGTTTTCCATAATACAAGCACATATCAAAAACATAATTTATTTTATGAATGGGAACACAGAAGTTTTAAAAAGTTCTATGTCTCCTAAACATGCCGGTACCAAATATATTGTGACAGCAGGTCAGTAAAAGTTTGTGGATTTGTGCAGGATGATGTGTATGTCTGTCCAAGGTTTGAGCAGTTTGCTCTCAGTTTCTGGTAATGCAGCTCACAGACCAGTTAACGAGCTCAGCAGAATCGAATCTGCTGATCCAGGTTGCTTTAAGAATTCCCAGCCTGCTTAGGTTTTGGCTCCACCCTGGAACCAGTTCTGACAGGAGATATCAGGCTGGGGAGTTCTGTGAAAAACTGATCTTTTTTTTTGGTAAGCAAACTTTTGGGGTTTTGGGTGAAATACAAACCTTTCTTTTGTGTGTGGTAAAGTCTGCTGTTGCTAACGTAGAGACCAGAGCAACGCAAGGTTGTTTCCGGTCTGATAGTCAGGGAAGCCTGAATGTATAGTTAGCTGCCAAGCTGGCAAGGGTTTATTTTGCTGTTTTGTTTTATTTTTAACCCTTTTTCCGTTTTGTACAGCTCTAAATGGTGTGCATAGGGCTGTTTAAATAAAATCCACACGTGTGTTTCACCAAACCCATTGTTCTACTGTGCCTGATTTAATCGGTGTACTCATCCAGGGAGTCACCGTTATCCCGTTGCTGGGCTAATCCCTACATATGGTGTCGGATGCGGGCAGTTCTGTGTGGAAATGGCCAGTATGGAGGAATTATTGAGGCAGCTGGTGTTGGCGAATGCAAATCAACAAAAGGCAAATGAACAGATACACCTGGCTGTGCAGCGAACAGAGGTTCGTCAGCAAGAGGCGCAGCAGCAGTTTCAGCAGAGTATGGCTGTACAACAACAAGCCCAGGCGGAAGCGGAAGCCCGCCACAGAGAGCTAATGTTACAGCAGGAGCAGCGCCATCAACAGCAGATTGAGGCCATTGTGAAACAACTCCCACTGAGACAGCAGGCTACAGCAGAAGGTAGTCCCAGCAGTACACCATCATACAGGGTAAGCAGATTGTTACCCAAGATGACTGCAGATGATGATTCTGAGGTGTTTCTGACAACATTTGAAAGAACTGCTGAGAGGGAGTGCTGGCCAAAGGAACAGTGGGCTGGATTGCTGGCCCCTTTGTTAACTGGCGAGCCCCAGAAAGCTTACTTTGATCTGGAACCTATGGAAGCCAGAGACTATGAACGCTTAAAAGCTGAAATACTTGCACAGCTAGGCGTAACCTTACCTGTTCGAGCTCAGCGAGTGTATAACTGGACTTATCAGGGGGGGAAACCGCCCCGATCGCAGATGTATGACCTGATACATTTGACCAGAAGGTGGTTACAACCAGAAACTTTGTCAGCACCCCAGATTGTGGAACGAGTCGTCATGGACAAGTATTTGAGATCCCTGCCTGTCGCCCTCCAAAAGTGGGTGAGCCATGGAGATCCAGCCACAGCTGATAAATTGGTGGATCTTGTTGAAAGGTTTTTGGCTGCAGAGAATCTAACGGCATCGCTTAAAGATTCACGGACTTTCCACTCCAAGACCAGACCGTCCCCAAATTCTGGTAAGATTGTACCAAGGGATGGGGGTGGAGAGAGTGAAAAAGGTAAAGCCAGAGGTAATGTGGGAACTTATTCTCCTGTATGGCGTGAGGGTTCTGGACGGCCAAATTCACAGGAGATAACTAAAAGGATTGTTTGCTATCGCTGCAGAGAAGAAGGACATATTGCCGCAAACTGTCCTGTGGTAACAGAACCTATGCAATGTGACTTTGTTAGAGACAGACGGCAATCCATGTATGCAACAGTCGTCTGTACCGCCCTGCAGGGAACTGAAAAACATTTATGTAATCTTTATGTGAATGGTAAAAAGGCTGTGGCGTTACTCGATTCAGGAAGTCTGGTGACATTGGTAAAACCCCAGCTTGTGTCCCCAGAGTCTCTCATTGGTAGGAGAGTAGCTGTCGTTTGTGTGCATGGGGATACTAAAGAATATCCCATGGCAACTGTGTTGTTTAAAACCTCCCTTGGTAACCTATGCCATCAGGTGGGTGTGGTTACCAATTTACCACATGAAGCTATTGTGGGAAGGGATTTTCCTAAGTTTTGGGAGCTGTGGGATTGTCCTGATCACCAATCTGTTTTCTCTGCGCAGGAAAGTGTTCCTGGGGATTCCTCTGAGAGTGAGGACTCTCCAGAGTTCCCCCTAACCGTATTAGCGGGGGAAACAATAGAGCCAGGGGAAGAGGTGGCATCTGCAGAGGATGGTCAACCCGCTCTTGATTTCCCTGATTTAGAAGTACATCGGGAAAATTTTGCCACAGAACAGTTAAAAGATCCTACTCTGATGAGAGCCCGAGAGAATGTGGTAGAAGTAGATGGGGTGTCTGTTAACCCAGGTGAGAGGGTTGCTATTCCCTACTTTATAATGGAAAGGGACCTGTTATACCGGGTGTCCAAAAGGGAGGAAGAAATAATTGAACAGTTAGTGGTGCCTAAAACATACCGGAAGCTGGTATTGGAGTTAGCTCATGGGCATTTGTTGGGAGGACACTTGGGAACAGAAAAAACCAGAGAGAGAATTATACAGAGGTTCTACTGGCCGGGAATAGCTAAAGAAGTAGAAACCTATTGTGCTTCCTGTCCTGTTTGCCAAATGTCTGCCCCTAGGCCACATTTTCGCAGTCCCTTGGTTCCACTACCTATCATTGAGGTGCCTTTTGAGAGGATTGCTATGGATTTGGTTGGTCCTTTACTAAAGTCCACTAGAGGGCATCAGTATATACTGGTAATTATGGACTATGCCACCCGTTATCCAGAAGCCATACCTCTCCGCAATTCCTCAGCCAAAACCATAGCCAAAGAATTGCTCCAGGTGTACAGTCGGGTGGGCATTCCCAAGGAAGTCCTTACAGACCAAGGTACTCCTTTCATGTCCCGGGTAACTAAAGAGCTTTGTAAATTCCTTAAGGTAAAACAGTTACGCACCTCAGTATATCACCCTCAAACAGACGGCTTAGTGGAGAGATTTAATAAAACTTTAAAGCAGATGCTGAGGAAAGTGGTGGATAGAGATGGGAAAAACTGGGATTTCCTTATTCCTTATCTGATGTTTGCTATCAGAGAGGTCCCACAATCCTCCACGGGATTCTCCCCTTTTGAACTGTTGTACGGTAGACACCCTAGGGGGCTGTTAGACATCGCTAAAGAAACTTGGGAAAGTGAATGTACGCCTCATAGAAGTGTAATTGAACATGTCTCCCAGATGCAAGACAGACTTGCCCAGGTAATGCCCATGGTAAGGGAACATTTGGCGCAAGCACAGTTGGCTCAGCAAAGAATTTATAATCGTGGGGCCCAGGTTCGTACGTTTTCACCTGGTGATCGGGTGTTGGTATTGGTTCCCACTGTAGAAAGCAAATTCTTAGCCCAATGGCAAGGTCCGTATGAAATAATGGAGAAAGTCAGTGAGGTAACTTACAAGGTTAGTCAGCCAGGAAAACGGAAACCAGAGCAGATCTACCATATCAATTTGCTGAAACCTTGGAAAGAGAGAGAGTCCTTGACTGCAAACACTAACCTGGTTCCCACTCAGTATGAATGTTTGATCTCTGAAATAAAAATAGCAGATACTTTGTCAAAAGCTCAGCAACAGGAAGTCAAAGATTTCTTGTTGAGGAATAAAGACATCTTTTCAGAATTTCCTGGGCAGACAACTGTTACAAAACATGACATTGTAACCCAACCTGGGGAAAAGGTTAAACTGAAACCTTATCGTATTCCGGAATCTAGACGGAACGCGATAACTGAAGAAGTTAACAAAATGTTAGAGCTTGGAGTAATAGAGGAATCCAATAGTGACTGGTCCAGCCCAATTGTGCTGGTTCCCAAGCCAGATGGAAGTTGGCGTTTTTGCAACGACTTCCGAAAGGTAAACACCATCACCAAATTTGATACCTATCCCATGCCTCGTATCGATGAATTGATCGACCGCCTGGGATCTGCCCGTTATATGACTACGCTAGATCTGACCAAAGGGTACTGGCAGATACCTCTCTCTGAAGGAGCCAAGGAGAAAACGGCTTTTGTAACTCCAGATGGGGCGTTCCACTATCGGATGATGCCATTTGGGTTACAAAATGCTCCTGCTACATTTCAGAGTGCAATGGATAAAATCCTTCGGCATCATCAAAAATATGCTGCGGCCTACTTGGATGATGTCATTATCCATAGTGCTGATTGGGCAACTCATCTGCCAAGAGTACAAGCAGTGTTGAATGCTTTGCGGGAGGCCAATTTCAAAGCCAATCCTAAGAAGTGTGCTATCGGCCTTGAAGAGGCCAAATATTTGGGATATACCATTGGAAGGGGGGTGATAAAACCTCAAATCAATAAAGTTGAAGCTATCCAGAATTGGCCTCGCCCTAATAACAAAAAACAGGTTCGAGCTTTCTTGGGGATTGCTGGCTATTACCGTCGTTTTATCCCTCACTTTGCCACCTTAGCGGCTCCCCTCTCAGATTTGACCAAAGGTAAAAATTCAGTCATGATTAAATGGTCCCCAGAGGCGGAAAAATCATTTGAAACCTTAAAACAGGCTCTATGTGACCAGCCAGTGCTATATTCTCCTGATTTTTCCCGAGAGTTTGTGGTACAAACTGATGCCTCGAATGTAGGATTAGGGGCGGTATTGTCCCAAGTGCAGAATGGGGAGGAACATCCCATAGTTTTCCTTAGCCGGAAGTTGAATGAACATGAAAAAAATTATGCAACAATTGAAAAAGAATGCTTAGCGATAAAATGGGCCTTAGACTCTCTGAGGTACTATTTGTTAGGGAAACATTTTGATTTAATTACCGATCATGCTCCCTTAAAATGGATGGCCAAAAACAAAGAGACCAACAGTAAGATTAACCGGTGGTTCCTAGCCTTACAAGAATTTAGTTTTACAGTTAAACACCGTCCTGGGTCTAAAATGGCTAATGTAGATGCTTTATCTCGGGTTCATTCGTACCTAGTGGCCTGTGTTCCAACCTCTGGGTCGAAACAAGAGGGGGGGGTATGTGACAGCAGGTCAGTAAAAGTTTGTGGATTTGTGCAGGATGATGTGTATGTCTGTCCAAGGTTTGAGCAGTTTGCTCTCAGTTTCTGGTAATGCAGCTCACAGACCAGTTAACGAGCTCAGCAGAATCGAATCTGCTGATCCAGGTTGCTTTAAGAATTCCCAGCCTGCTTAGGTTTTGGCTCCACCCTGGAACCAGTTCTGACAGGAGATATCAGGCTGGGGAGTTCTGTGAAAAACTGATCTTTTTTTTTGGTAAGCAAACTTTTGGGGTTTTGGGTGAAATACAAACCTTTCTTTTGTGTGTGGTAAAGTCTGCTGTTGCTAACGTAGAGACCAGAGCAACGCAAGGTTGTTTCCGGTCTGATAGTCAGGGAAGCCTGAATGTATAGTTAGCTGCCAAGCTGGCAAGGGTTTATTTTGCTGTTTTGTTTTATTTTTAACCCTTTTTCCGTTTTGTACAGCTCTAAATGGTGTGCATAGGGCTGTTTAAATAAAATCCACACGTGTGTTTCACCAAACCCATTGTTCTACTGTGCCTGATTTAATCGGTGTACTCATCCAGGGAGTCACCGTTATCCCGTTGCTGGGCTAATCCCTACAATATATAGTTTTATAGTTTAATTAGTTTGTAAACCCTATTGTACTCTGTAATCCTTGTCTGCTATCCACCATTTATTCCCTGTTTGCTATAACTGCAGTAAAGCACTGCGTATCTTGACAGCGCTATATAAATAAATGATGATGATGAAAAATGATGATGATGATGAGATAAGAAATGCTATTGGTAGTTTGAAGGCCATCAAATTTTTCCAGGAAAGCCCAAACCATAGATCTCTAAATCCTAATGTGCCATTACTTTGTGAAACACGTTTGACTGCCAAACGTTCGATTCTAAGTCGTAATCGAAGTAGCCAATTCGATGGTCGAAGTAGCCAAAAAAAAAAACATTCGAAATTCAAGGTATTTTTTATTCTATTCATTCACTCAAGCTAAGTAAATGTGCCCCACAGTGAATCTTTGTAACTATAAAAATAAAATGTATTTATTATATTATGTACAGAAAGATATAGTTTTACATGAACTTATGAAGGCTTTGCAAATTAAATTTTAAATGAAATAAACATATAATATAATTGTACAAAAATAAAAGATGAAAGGAGGATTTCATGAAGCAAATTATGCTTTCTTGAACTTGCTGGATTTACATACGGTAGTTATCCTGGTTGGAAAGGGCAGTGTGATAGTTAATGTCTCCGCTCTCTTCCTTGCTCGCTGCAGTCAGCAGAAGAAATATGTGCTAGAAGTGGGGGAGCGGAGAGTTAAAGCTTTCCAGAATAAAGTCCCTGTGTCAAACAATTCGCCAAAATTTGGTCTGGGGTGCACGACTCTCTGCAGCTACGGCCGCTCAGAAAAAGGCAGCTGATAGGTCTCATAGAGAGGCACCCAAATATCAGGTAGGAGACTCTGTATGGTTATCTACAAAAAACATCGAATTTAAGGTTCCCTCTCTCAAGTTGGGGCCCAGGTTTATTGGTCCATATCCCATTACTGAAATAATCAACCCTTCTTCTGTTCGTCTCAAACTACCTGTTGATTTAAAAATTTCTAATTAATTTCATGTCTCTCTCCTAAAACCAGCCTCACAGGTGTGCCAACAGTCTTTTCCTCCCCCAGTGTTGGTAGAGGGTCAACCTGAATTTGTTGTCCAAGAGCTCCTTGATTCTCACCTGTAAATTGCAATACCTAGTTAAATGCTATGGTCCTGAGGAGAATTCTTGGGTTCCAGTTTGTGACATTAGGGCTGATCGTCTCAGGAAACAATTCCACCTGAAGTTTCCTCAGAAACCAGGGGGTCCAGTGGGCCCCCCCTCGAGGGGGGGTTAATGTAATGAATCCTACTCACCCTGGTGGTCTAGTGGTTAGGGCGGGGACGCCCGCCACGCCAATCCGTTGTCTCCCCTCAGGTGCTGGTTCCCTAGGGCACGCCTCTGCGAAATTTAAAGGCGCAGACGCGCTGGCGTGATGACGCCAGCGCACATTGTCGCAAAATTCAAAATATATAAAAGGCGCATTTGGGCTTCTGATCTTTGCCCATATAGGATTGTGTCCCTGATGCTTCTGAGCTGTTAAGCTATCTGTTATCTCATTCTTGATTCCTGTTGTCACCCCTGCCTGGCTTTTTGACTATGGACTTCTGGATCCTGACCCTTGCCTGATACCCGACTCCGCTTCTGCTTAATCCCTCTGATTGATCTCCTGGTTTTGACCCTTGCCTGCCTGCCTACGTTTATACTCTGCCTGCCTCGACCCGGCCTGATCTGACTACTCTGTTACCAAACGCCTTGTACTTAGAACTTCTACCCAAAAGACTTTGCTTTTCAGCCGTGCCCCTGTTCAGAACCCTTCGCTTGGCACCTCTCTTATTAAGACCTGGTGGCATCCGATTAGCTGAGGGCTCCTCCCGAGGTGAAAGGCGGCTGCTAAAGGCTGAAGAAAGAGCCAAGACCAGGGTGCTTAGCATCGGTTCTGGATTAGGGTGCTTAGCATCGGTTCTGGATTAGGGTGCTGACCGTGACAGATATCCCAAGAAGCACACCAACTACTATGCTGCTCGAGCACTTCCACATTTCTTTTCTTTCTTGTTATTATGGCTACTTATTCAGCAAGACTTGAGCCTTTAACTCAAGTTCTGCAGGCTGTTCAAATGGATATAACAAAAGCACATAGCCATGTTCAAGAGCTTATACAAATGTTTCTTAACCACAGACGTCAGAAGATATTCTTGAAAATGTTCAAAATATTTTGCAGACAGAACTGATATTGTCTTCCAAGACAATGTGGCAGTGATGTGGAACATCTCTCAAGTGTTTCAGGCTCAACTGTTGAGGAATACTATTGTCGTGCCATCTATGTGCCATACCTAGATTCAATCTTTGCATCTTAAAAGCCGGTTTGATTGCCACAACTTAACCAAATTTAACTTTTTCTCTCTTCACCCACACCAAATGGCAAAAATAAAACAGGAAGAATTTAAACAAAAGATCAAACAAATTACCAGCATATATAACATGGATGCTGAAGCAATGACCTGGTTTGATGTGTGCTCAGGGAATGAAAAACAAGACTTTCAAAATGGCCTTTTGGATTTATTACCATACACAGATCTAATTCCAGCTGTTCGACAAGCAATTCTGATTGCACTTACCTTACCAGTCAATACTTGCACTGTGGAAAGATTCTTCAGCTCAATGAGAAGGGTGAAAACATGGCTCAGGTAAACAATGACTGTGAATCGGTTGTCTGGACTCTGCACGATGAGTCTTCATCGTGATATAGTAAATGAAAACAGGCCACAGTTCAATAAGTTATTGACAAATTTGCCCCGACGTCTACAGTTCCTTTTTCGTGCTAACTGATTATACAGTTTTTGGTCAGTAGAACATGATTCAAGCTAAACAATCCTACTTCCATTTCCGGACTTCTTCTTCAATCCATACGTTGTCAGTTTATGTCATTTACATTTTTACAAGTTCCCTGTCTCAATTTTTGTGACATTTGCACTTTGTTTTGCGACATTTGCGCTTAGTTTTATTGCTGCTTCTGAAGTTCCTGCAAGGTGTTAACATGGAAAATGCAGTGGTTTGCTGATGAGCTTATATATACACCTATTTCATGCTGCTTTCAAGTTGCTCGCCTTGAAAAGCATGACTTCTTACCTTTTTATACTGGCTTTCTCTGTGCTCCTTTTTTGCACTGTGTCTGACATGAATTTGCTGCGTGGTATCGCGGTGGACGTTTAGCACGCTGGAGCCAAGTTTTTGTCCGGTAAGTGCTCCCACTGAAATATTTGTGCAGGCCAGAAGTAAAGACATACTGGTCTGAAACTTTAAGGTTTAAAATTAACCAATACAAAGCATTCAACAGCATGCAGCAATCAAAGGTTACCTTGTGCTCACCAAACAAGAATAGTTAATTCCCACATCCACAAAGATTCATATAGCAAACTCCAGGAACTTGGATGATGAATTTAAACACACTTTATAAATAGATATTGAAATGAAACCTACTTATGCGCACATTTATGTATTTTAGTGGTGCCCTTGGTCACCATGTTTTGGTTAAGAATTTGAATTCTCTTTTATTCATCATACACTGATTAAAGTTTCAAGATAGCACAGTGCCCATTCCACGTGGTTATATACAATTGAACCAGGTTACAAAATGAAAGTACCTTTAAATGTTTCAGTTATGAGGAACCCCAAACATTTTTCTAATTCACTTGGGGGGAGGGGTAGCAGTAGGCATGGGCGAATTTGACCCGTTTAGTTTCACTGAAAATTTGTGCCTCTTCTTTTTTGACGCACGACACCATACAAGTCTATGGGCGTCATTTCCACAGTGAAACAATGCGAAAAAATGTGCCCATCCCTAGTCACTGCATATGATGGTTGGAGACTGCCCCTAGGTTAGCTAGAGAAATGCCTACTTATTCAAAAACATTGCTGGTTCTCTTATGTTAAGGGGGCCTACAGAGGGAGCATATGGGAGGTTATTAGTAAATGGTTGGTTATTTAATTAAAGGATAAGATATTGTGTGCTGGCACCAGACAAAATTATTTAACAAAGATGGGTGAGAAGTTAAAGGAGAAGGAAAGTCAAACATTGAATCCTACTTCATTGTGTTACCCATAAGGCCCCCTCCTGAAACGCCGTAGTAAAAAGTCGCATATCCCTGCTGTTTCTGTGCACTAACATTCTGAAGTTACGGCGCTTGTAAACGTTTGGCGTCGCCATTTTCACATAGTTGCGTCACTTCCCCCCTGCGCTCAATCGTTAATGCGCATGCGCTGCCTTCGTGACCCCATGACAACATCACACGCAAGGAGCCAAACCTGCGCTTACTGCTGTAAGTGATACAAAAAGATTAACTTTATGAATTTACTACAGACCTCAGACAGACAGACAGACCCGCTCGCTGGCTGGCTTCCCCTTCTCTGTTCTTGGGCTCCATCGCTCACAAACTGTGAATGAAAACCAGAGCGAGCACAGGAGCTTCAAAGCTTTCATTAGTTGCTTAGCAACGGGGAAGTACGATCGCTACTGGATAGTTAGTGAATGGGGTGGGAGCAGAGAGGTCAACAATGACGTGAGTATAAATCACGTGACCGCAACGTCAGCACTAAGCAAGGAACTCCAAGGATTCGTCTGCGCATGCCCTGGGTACTGATAATACCTACTGCGCATGCGTATGCCGTATTCACAGCGATTTCAGGACTGCAGACAGGGTATGCCTTCTATACATGTTCATACTTATTTCAAAATCGCAGCAAAAATACTACTGGAAAAACTAATAAGGGGAATGCTTGCTGTCACAGATACATACTTTTCATTAGCAATAATTAGAGCTTAATTTCATTTTTGACTTTCCTTCTCCTTTAAAATCAATATCTGGATGGCCAATCAACAGTTATGCGGAAATATGCAATGAACATATACAAACATCAAAAGCAAAAACTAGGAAAAAAACACTGGTCTTTGGACACTTCCTTCATCCACAATCCCCTTTTCCTTTTATTTTTTCCTATTTGCACTGCATTTCTGCTACACGTTACTAGAAATTTCTGAATTTAATGTATGCTATCAAGGACTTTAAATTTTGAAGCATCCTTTACTCTTATTGTCTCCTTTTATATATGTTTTAAAAAAAATAGCCCTCATGGCTCACATTTACAGTAAATAGGGGTGAGGCAAACAACAGTGAAATATGAATGAGCAATTAAAACAATGTTATTGGATTACTATGAAAATGATGCAATGCTGGCAGTGTGATTTATAGTCCATATGTAATTGTTCATTTGGCTTCTTTTCATGGCACTTACAGGGCTTATTTCACATGGTCCCCTCTATTTCCCTGCTAATTGTTATATACTGAATAATACTGCCATCTTGTGGCTCATCACAAAGTGTTTTGTGCGAGTAAATGAACAAATGAACTATACTGCCTTTAAGAGACATTAGCATATCAAAGGAAAATAGCTCTATTTGTATGTGGTTTCGGTTTTATATCTATGTTGATGGTAACCATTGTCTATGAGGAGCTGTTATCTTATATAAATATTTTTCTGTAAGCAATATATCTGCTAACTGGTATAGTTACTATTTTAGTTTCAAAAAAACTTTTCTAGATAAAGTTGTCTTTATAAAACACAGGGACTCTTCTGCTAACACAAGCACTAATTGCACTTTTTTCTATATTGAAAATTATGATACAAATTGAAAAAAGATCCCAAATCCAAAAAGATCCCAGATTCCTATTTAAAAATAGATTAGAATACAAAAAGGTGTTTTTCTTAGACTAATATTGGAAATCAGTTTGACAGAAAATGGCAAAGAATTTGGGGAAAAATATCACTCAAAATGTTTGATCTCCCTTCAGAAAAAAAAAACCAAAATCTTCAATATAAGTGCTGGGAGGTAAGAAAGCACATAGGCTAAAATGTGCCTTTCCTAAATTTATACAATAAAGCAATTAATATTCAGTGTATTTAATACTGTTGCTTGCTTAAAAAAACATACAGTATTGTTGGATGATATACTAAGATGCTAAACTACACCAGTGAATAGTTTTCAGAGTTTAAATAAAATTTCTAACTTTAGCAAAGCATTGCAGTTTTTTCAAATTATGCAAATATTACAACACTCATAGGATGAAACATTACAATATCACTTTAGATTTATACATCTAAAAGATGCATTTAAATGCTGCCTTACCAATCCACATCAGGCATTTAAAATGAACAGTTGTTTTTTTTTTTTTTTTTTTTTTTAATTAGAATTGACTGGCAAATGTTCACAGTTAATGTTAAAATTGTATACAGTTTCAGATTCATCCTTTTAATCTCCAAACTTTAGGACTATGGTTTTGACATACAAATATATTTTACTTAGATTGTACAAGAATTATAAGGACTGATCATGGATATGGAAATATGTTGGATGCTATTCTTTAAAAGACTTAATTTCTATCATCATGGTACTTGCCCTAAACCTAAAAGCATACAATTTGAAAAATCTGTTTACAATCAGATAAATGTTTATTGTTGTTTTGATGTTTTTCTAATATAATCTGTCATTTAATAAATATTAACTAATGTGGGTTATAGGGGTAATGTAGGGTTCTTTACCATTTACAAATCAGCTTGATTCCCATGCATTATAAATGACTACACAGAATATTATGGTTTGTTGATTACAATTAAAAAAACACATTTCAAATAAAGATAGTCTACCATGGTGAAACAACTTTGATCCCCATCTTATCCATTATGTATATATGGAATTCAACATAACAGTAGCATAAGTGATTTTTCATTGTTCTGTGGAGTTCACCAAACTCAAAGCATGGAGCATAAATTGAATTTACTCTAAATTGTAATGATTTCTCCTGTTTATTTTAGGAACTAGGTGATTGCCTTAATTTGTATGATAGAAACAGAATATAAATGTTTCTTTATTCTGCACAATGACATTTTGATTGCAACAAATAAATTCTGTTGTGATGCGTTTAGCGGAAGAAGATCAGAAAAAGTTTTGCATTCACAGCAGGGTTTGCACAAACAGTTATTTACTTAACTTTTCAATGTGTAGTGCCATGTTTAAAGTAATGATTTGTAGATGCTTAGATGAACAACTGTAATTAGCCATCTTAAATATTTTACAGTAATTCAAAATATAGGGATACACATAATTTGTCATTCTCACAATTAGACAGGGATTATATACAGTAAAATCAGCTAATTTGAAAGTGACAGTTTAATAAAATACAGAAAATGAAATCTGTATCAGGACTTACTAAGTTTTGAACTTTGGAACTGCTTGTGCATTTACCTGTTGTGCCTCTGGAGGTCTTTAGTGTTGTGCTGCTATCAGTTCTTGTTTCTCCTATTATATGTTTCTCCTAACTTCTGTATCTCATTATTCAATCCTGACCCTCTGACCTTTGACCTTGATCAGCGCTCGGCCATTAAACTATTTCTGTGATCTTGCCTCTGGTTCCTTGTTCCAGTTCCCTGTCTTGTTCCAGCACTCCTGTGTCCCTCTTAGCCCTGCTCTTGGATTCCCCAGTTCTGACTCCTGGCCTGTCCCTCAACTTTGCTTGTTTGTCGCCAGCCTCGACTCTTTGGCCTGATTCTGGATTGTGTCTCTGCCTGCGAATTTATATGTATATTCATTGTGAGCACCGTTAATTGTGCAACCACTTCCTTAAGTTTATTAAAGTTTTCTTTCACCATTATCATGGATTCTGACCTCAGTACTGCTGTGTATGGTTACACCCCAGCTCCTGTACCCACAGTCCAGTCTCTGGCTCCTGTACCCACAGTCCAGTCTCTGGCTCCTGTACCCACAATTGAGTCATAGGCTCCTGTACCCACAGTCCAGTCTCTGGCTCCTATACCCACAGTCCAGTCATAGGCTCCTGTACACGCAGTCCAGTCTCCTGTATGATTTCCAGCTCTTGTGCTGGTTCCCTGTCCAGTTCAAGATCCTATGCCGGCTCCCCATCCAGTTTAAGCTCCTGTGAAAGATCCCATTCCAATTCAAGCTCCTGTGCCGGCTCCCTGTCCAGTTCAAGCTCCTGTGCTGGCTCCCAGTCCAGTTTAAGCTCCTGTGCTGGCTCCCAGTCCAGTTTAAGCTCCTGTGCCAGCTACCTGTTGTCGGGGAGCCGGGAGCCCCCTCTGGGGAGTAGTCCGGATCTAGGAGGAAGCCCCTCAGGAGGGATCAGGATCGTGGTATCCAAGAGTAAGGCAGGAGAAACAAAGTCCAAACACAGGTCAAAAGGCAGGCGGAATGTAACAAAGTCCAAGGCCAGGCAGGGGGTCAATGACAGGCAGAATATCAGCGAAGTCCAGGTCCAGGCAAGGGGTCACAACAAGGAATCAGGCAGAATAAGCAGGGAAAACAGCAAGGGAAACCCAGGAATCACAAGGAATCAGGATCCTATTTTCGGGCGCCATCTTGGCACCTCAGGCGACCTTTTATGTTTGAATTTGGCGCCCTTGCGCCAGCGTCAGCGCGCCCGCGACCGTCGCGCCGCGCTGACGTCACGGCGCCGGCGTCGGGACCCACGTGGGTTGCCTGGGCGCCGCCATATTGGATTCTTCGCCGCCGGGAGCGGACGCGACTCCTCGCGCTCCCGGCGGTCTTGACAGTACCCCCCCTCAGGACCACCGGGGCTTGGTTTCTGGGGAAACTTGGAGTGGAAGTCTCTTACCAAACGAGGAGCATGCACATCACGGTGTCCCTCCCAAGAGCATTCTTCGGGGCCAAAGCCCTTCCAATGGATGAGGTACTGAAGGGACCCTCTGGAGATTCTGGAATCGAGGATTCTCTCCACCTCGAATTCTTGTTGACCCTCCACAGAGACGGCAGGAGGAGGAGATTGGACATCAGAGAAACGGTTAGAGATGGTGGGCTTCACCAGGGAGACGTGGAACACGTTGGGAATTCTCATCTCTGGTGGGAGTTGAAGTCTGATGGCTACAGGGTTAATTATTTCCAAGATGGGGAACGGACCCAGGAACTTCGGACCCAACTTGGGAGATGGCACCTTCAAGCGAATATTCCTGGAAGAGAGCCAGACACTATCACCCACCTTGTAGGGAGGAGAGGGCCTTCTACGGCGATCCGCGAAAGTCTTGTGGACTAGAGCACTCTTCTCCAGATTAGACTTGGTTGCAGCCCAAATAGCAAGCATATGGGCTGCCAGATCATCTGCAGCCGGGACGTCCGACAACACGAAGTCCTGAGGAAAGGCTTGAGGGTGCTGTCCATACACCACCATAAACGGAGACCTTCCTGTGGAGGAATGACATGCATTATTATGAGCAAACTCCGCCCACGGGAGGAGGTCAGACCAATCGTCCTGGCAAAGAGACACATGGTTCCTCAGGAACTGTTCTAAGGCTTGGTTCACACGTTCAGCTGCCCCATTCGTCTGCGGGTGGTAGGCAGATGAAAATTGAAGTGTTATTCCCAAGTCTTTACATAGGGAACGCCAAAACTTGGCGGTAAACTGGGTGCCTCTGTCGGAGACGATCTCCACCGGGAAACCATGCAGGCGGAAGATGTACTTAATAAAGAGTTGGGATAATTCCACCGCAGAGGGTAACTTCTTCAAAGGGATGAAATGGGCCATTTTGCTGAAGCGGTCAATAACAACCCAGATCACAGTATTCCCACCCAAGGGAGGAAGTTCGACAATAAAGTCCATAGAGAGGTGCGTCCATGGACGAGAGGGAACCGGTAAAGGCTGTAACAACCCGCTGGGGCGGGAATGGCTAGGCTTAGAAGTGGCGCAGACATTACAAGCCGCCACAAAGTCCTTTACATCCTTGCGGATATCAGGCCACCAGACTAGGCGCCTCAAGAGTTCAAGGGTCTTGGCCGGACCAGGATGTCCAGCTTGCCTGGAGCAGTGGGTTTGTTGCAGGATGGCCAGGCGAAGTTCTGGAGGGACGAAGGCCATGCCAATCGGAGTATCTTGAGGAGCCAAGGACTGCCCAGCCAGAATCTGGTCGGCAAATTGGGGATACAGAGAGGCAATGATCTTGACAGGTGGAATGATTGGTTCCTGTCTCTCAGGGTCACGGTCCACCGGAGTGAAGCTACGAGACAAGGCGTCGGCCTTCAGATTCTTGGAACCTGGGCGATAGGTCAAAACAAAGTTAAATCGGGAAAAGAAAAGGGCCCACCTGGCTTGTCTGGGATTTAGCCTCTTGAGGGACTGTATAAACTCCAGATTCTTGTGATCTGTGAAAATCTGGACAGGAATTTCAGAGCCCTCCAGGAGGTGACGCCATTCTTCAAGGGCAAGCTTGACTGCCAAGAGTTCCCGATTCCCGACATCATAGTTCTGCTCTGCAGATGTGAACTTCTTGGAGAAGAACGCACAGGGGTGCAATTTTCCATCAGTGGAATGTCTCTGAGAAAGGATAGCTCCGGCTCCGACTTCGGAAGCATCAACTTCGATGCAGTAGGGTAGTGCAGGATTGGGATGTCGGAGAACAGGAGCGGATGTGAAGGCCTCTTTCAAGGACTGAAAAGCTTCTATGGCAGATGGAGGCCACAGGCTGGGTTTACCCCCTTTCCGGATGAGGGCCAGAATAGGTGCAATGCGGGAAGAGAACCCCCGGATGAATTGTCGATAATAATTAGCAAATCCGATGAATCTCTGGATTGCCTTGGTACTCAATGGGAGAGGCCACTCCTGGATGGCCGACACTTTCACGGGGTCCATCTCAAATCCCTCTGGAGAGATAATGTATCCTAGGAAGGGGATCTTGGATACCTCGAAGACACACTTCTCCAACTTGGCGAAGAGAGAGTTCTTCCTCAGACGAGAGAGTACCTCCTTCACCTGGGAGCGATGACTTTCAAGGTCCTTGGAAAAGATCAGGATGTCGTCCAAGTATACGACTACGAACCTTCCTAGGAGATCTCGGAACACATCATTAACAAACTCCTGGAAGACGGCAGGGGCATTGCATAGGCCGAAGGGCATAACAAGATATTCATAGTGCCCATCCCGAGTGTTGAATGCCGTCTTCCATTCGTCACCCTCCCGGATGCGAATGAGGTTGTAGGCCCCCCGGAGATCCAACTTGGAGAAAATCTTTGCCCCTTTTAGCTGGTCAAAGAGCTCGGAAATCAGGGGCAGAGGGTATCTGTTTTTCACGGTGATCTTGTTCAGGCCCCGATAGTCTATACAAGGCCGAAGACCTCCGTCCTTCTTCTCCACAAAGAAGAACCCAGCCCCTGCAGGAGAGGTAGAAGGGCGGATAAACCCCCGCTGAAGATTTTCTTGGATGTACTCCTTCATAGCGGTGGTCTCTGCAGGAGAGAGAGGGTAAGTGCGCCCTTTGGGGGGCATGGATCCAGGCAGGAGTTCAACCGGACAGTCGTAGGAGCGATGTGGGGGAAGGAACT
The DNA here is from genome assembly GCA_038501925.1 of Xenopus petersii. Lineage (NCBI taxonomy): Eukaryota > Metazoa > Chordata > Amphibia > Anura > Pipidae > Xenopus > Xenopus petersii. Next base: position 169,504,196 of record CM076673.1, read on the forward strand.
CTGCAGACTTTTTACAAAACACATCGGAAAATCCCTTGTAAGTGGAGGGCAAAGTCTTTAGTTCCGTAGTGGAGACATTCACCTTCTCGAGGGGTTTTGGCGGAAGGCAATGCTGCTGACAAAATAAACTCCAACGAGAGATCTGCCCAGAGGACCAGTCTATGGTGGGGTTATGTAGACGTAACCACGGAAGACCCAGTATTACTGGAGTAGAAGGACAGGGGATGATGAAGAATGAAAGTTTTTCTTGATGCAGTACCCCAACCTGTACAGATAGTTCCGCCGTGAACTTAGTGACGAATTCAAACTCCAGGGGTTTGTCATCTATGGCGGTAATTCGCAGGGGAGAAGACAAGGGGAGCAGGGGAATCTTCATGCGTTCGGCAAAGAAGGCGTCCATGAAGTTGCCGTCCGCCCCAGAGTCGAGGAAGGCCCTTTCGCAGATAGTCTTATTTGCCAGGTGAATCTGCAAAGGAAGGAGAAGTCTGCGTGAATTTTCTTGATACTTCTCCTTAGGCCCTCGAGTAATGCCCCCTACATGAGAAACCAGTGGCATACCTCGGGGTACAAAACTCCTGGCCTTGGCAGGACAGGCATTGGCAAAATGGGAGTGACCACCACAGTACAAACAGAGACCAGCCATTCGTCTTCGGAGTCTTTCCTGCTCGGAAAGGTGAGCCTTTCCTACTTGCATAGGTTCCTCCAGGGGTGACGTGGACACATGAGTCACAGGAACAGCGGGGGCTTGCAGAATCGGCCTTTGAAAGCGAGGAGCCAACATGGGAGAAAATCGTCTGCTGCGCTCTCTCTCCACCTGGTGTTCTCTGTGGCGGGTGTCTACCTTAATAGATAGGGTGATCAGTCCCTCCAGGGTGTCAGGAGTCTCTCTGGAGACGAGATCATCTTTGATGCGGATGGATAGGCCTTGGTAGTATACGGCCTTGTAAGCGTCATCACACCAGGAAGTCTCCGCCATCAGTGTTCGGAAGTCTATAGCGTACTCATTGACACTGCGGCTTCCCTGCCGGAGCTGCAAGAGACGGGCAGGGGCGTTCGTGACTCGACCAGGTGCATCAAAGACTGTGCGAAAAGCTTGGAGAAAGTCTTTAACAGCATAAGTCACCGGAGAATTCTTCTCCCAAAGAGACGTAGCCCACTCCAGTGGCTTGCCTTCCAATCGAGACATCACATACCCCACCTTGGAACGCTCACTTGGAAACTGCGTGGGTTGGAACTCAAATTGAATTTGGCACTGTGTGGCAAATCCCCTGCAGGCTTGTGGGTCCCCACTGAAGCGAGGAGGAGGTGGAATGCGAGGCTCACCTGTCGGATAGCTTGCGTTCGAAGAGGCTGCCGCCATGGGAGAAACTCCAGAAGGTGGAGCAGCGGAGGGCGCAGATGGCTCTCGAGCAAGCAGGATATCGAGTGCTTGCCCAATGCGAACCTGCTGGTTTTCGTAGTCCTCCATGCGGGATGCCAGTCCGCGGAGCGCTCGTCCGACATCAGGTGTGGCTTCCTCAGAAGGATCCATGGCCCGAAAATAATGTCGGGGAGCCGGGAGCCCCCTCTGGGGAGTAGTCCGGATCTAGGAGGAAGCCCCTCAGGAGGGATCAGGATCGTGGTATCCAAGAGTAAGGCAGGAGAAACAAAGTCCAAACACAGGTCAAAAGGCAGGCGGAATGTAACAAAGTCCAAGGCCAGGCAGGGGGTCAATGACAGGCAGAATATCAGCGAAGTCCAGGTCCAGGCAAGGGGTCACAACAAGGAATCAGGCAGAATAAGCAGGGAAAACAGCAAGGGAAACCCAGGAATCACAAGGAATCAGGATCCTATTTTCGGGCGCCATCTTGGCCCCTTCAGGCGACCTTTTATGTTTGAATTTGGCGCCCTTGCGCCAGCGTCAGCGCGCCCGCGACCGTCGCGCCGCGCTGACGTCACGGCGCCGGCGTCGGGACCCACGTGGGTTGCCTGGGCGCCGCCATATTGGATTCTTCGCCGCCGGGAGCGGACGCGACTCCTCGCGCTCCCGGCGGTCTTGACACCTGTCCAGTTCAAGATCCTGTGCAGGCTCCCCAACAGCTGCCTCCTCGTGTGCCTGTGCCAGCAGTCTTGCCTGTTCCAGCTCCTGTGCCTGCACCCAACAGCTGCTTCCTCCTGTGTCTGTGCCAGCAGTATTGCATGCTCCAGCTCCTGTGCCTGCACCCCAACTGCTGCCTCCTTCTGTGCCAGTTCCAGCTCCTGTGCCTGCACCCTGATGGCTGCCTCCTGTGCTTGTGCCAGCAGTCTTGACTGTTCCGGCTCCCGTGACAGCAGTCTTGCCTGTTCCAACTCCTGTGCCAGCAGTCTTGGTTGTTCCAGCTCCCTTGCTCCCGTGCCAGCAGTCTTGCCTTTTCAAATCAAACATGAAATCCAATTTTTTTTTTTTAAAGCATTCATAGTTGTAAACTCATTTAAAAATCTCTGCTGTCAATCAGATATTGCCTGCCCCTCCCCTATGCCTTACGATTAGGCAATTACTTTTACTTTCCATTCAGCACTTACTAGACGTCACTGCACTCCCCCAATTCTCCCCACTCTCTTCACCATTTGATTGTGTAACCAGTGCATGGGGAGGACACCAGGTCCCCAATTCTGTTACACAAAAAAGATTTTAAGATGACCAAGGCTTGTGTTAATAACAGTGTCCACAAAATGGCTCCTGCCTCCTTGCTATAATTATGAGTTCCCAGACCAAAGGAAATGGGATTCAAATAATTTATATAGTGAAATTAAAGTTAATAAACTTGTGGTGGAAGAGAAACGCCCAAGTAAAACAGATCATTATACATGTATAGCGAATTGTCCAGAAAATGCATATGCACTATGTTCATTTGGGGTCCCTACATGCCACCTTCTTTGGTATATCTATGCATATTAAACATCAAACTATTCAGCAGACCTGTGGCATTTGTATTTAGGGTGGTTTACTATTGTATGTAAGAAATTGGGTGAGATAAACGCGGCAAATTTAAATATTTTTAGGCTATAGGCTATTTCAGAAATGTCATAAAATAACGCTGCCTTTAGTGCAGCTTTGCAGTTTGGTAGTTTGAAGTAAGACATAACTACCCATTTTGGATTCATCAGAATGTGTACATTCTAAAAATGGTTTTCAGTGGGTCTTTGTACTGTTAGGGGGGGTCTTCCAGCACATAATACTCAGTCAGAGTACTATGTTCACAGTGCATGCCAGCTGCTTTGGTATATATATATATATATATATATATATATATATATATATATATATATATATATATATATATATATAAATTTAAGAAATTGGTTATGATAAATGCGGCAGATTTCAATATTTTCAGGCAATTTGGAGACATTTTTCTAAAAACCGCTACATTTAGCATATTTTTGTAGTTGGGTAGTTTGGAGTAGAAAGTCATAATTACCCATTTTGGATTTGTCAAGAATGTTTTATAAAAATATGTGTTTTTCAGGGGTCTTTCTCCTGCTAGGGGGTATTATGGCACATAATACACAATGTGGGGGCTTTGTTCACAAGAAAATTCAAATGCACTATTTTAATTTGGGGTCCGTACATGCCACCTGCTTTAGAATATCTATGCATATTGGGCATTTATAAATGTGTCGATTTTTGCAGTAGCTGAAATGACATACAGTAAATGATAGATCAATTATGCCATGTACTTAGACCCCAGGCATTCACATTTACAGTGTTCTATCTTGGTACAGAATATGTTGGATATAAGATGCTGCAAAGTGGAAGTTTGGGGAAAAATTCCTCAACTAGCAAGTTCCTTAACTCAGGCTGGGATTCCTTTATGATTGCTCAAGCCGAAGGGCAGATAAGGAGTAAAAATTAAGATATGTGTCCATTAATTAACTGATAAAAAGTCCTATTTAATGATGGGCTGTTCTATGTGATTTGTTTCTATACAGACCTACATTGTTAGGTACAGGTTCTCTAAAATTTACACCTCCCCATGTCTTAGTACATCTTGTGGTCAACGAATGAATTGCAAGCATTTCCTTAACTTTCAAGGGACTTACTGTATCAGAAAGCAGTCACATTTTGGGGGTTATTTATTAAAGTCTGAATACCAAAAATTATTTTTGACTATAAAATTCAATTTTTTGTGAACATTTTTTTTCATGATTTATTAAACCCAGAGGATGGGTACAGTCAGAATCCAAAAACCCAGCATCTCAGACCAGATTGCATTAGTCAAAGGGATAAGTCCCAAAGATATCCTGATCTGATATGGGTATGGTGCGAAAATCAGATTTTCGGGCAGAAAATCCAAAAAATATGTATGATTCGAATTTTTGTACGATTTTCAAGATTTTTTTCGGGAAAAAGGATTGACAAATAAGGGGAAATAACCCGTGCTGATTTGGTTGTAGTACATTTGAGAAAATAATGATAAATTCGTATTTTGGTAAATAACCCCTATAAGTTATTTTATCAAAACTCTCCTTATCATAACTCTCCTTGAAAAATACAACTGATTTTTAAAGATGAATTCAAATATGCAATTTTATTTTTTTGTGAAAAATATATTTCCTTTGAAAGATACAGATCTGCCAGTATACAAACGTTTGCACATTACAACTGATGGAGCTCCAGCTATGACAGGACACCAACAGTGGTTTCCTTTTGCTCTGTAGAAAGTGTGAGATGTTTCCTGATTTTTTATACTACCGTTGTATAATTCATCAGCAGGTCTTGTGTGGCAAAATGTTAAACATGAAGGATGTCATGGATATGAAATTGTATATTTAGTTTGGGTCTGAAAGCTAGATATATTTTCAGTCTCAATTTGAAGAAAATGAAGCAGAGCATGCAGACCTTATTTTGTAAGCTGATGTTAGGTTGGTAAGTAGGGGCAAATTCTTGCAACTATTTCAACATTTTTTGCCAAATGTAAAATTATTTTTGGTCACTAAAGAAATATAATACAAACATCTAGATGGTTAAAGTGTGGCTTTTGACTTTAGCATTTCTCAATGACCTCACAGTCATGCCAAATAACTTGAACATGGAATTTAAAGGAAAAGAATTGTTTTAGAAATGATTAGTGCTGTGCATGATTTAAGAAAAAAACTCCATCTGATAACTGGTTAATTGCAGCATTATCAGTTGATCAGTTGACATTTTAAGAGCTAGAGAACCAGAAGAAAAAACATACAGGACTTTATATGTTTTTAATTTGGTTTTAATGCTCTTTTTCACAGCCTGTTTGACGACACATTTTGCTACTTTTTGAATATGGACTTCTAATTGAAACAATGTCAGATAAGTGAAATTCATATGTTACTAAAGGACCAGTAACGGAAAAAATTTTTACAAAAAAATTTGTTAGAATACAACGAAAAAAAAAAACACCAACACAAATTAAAATTTAAAATAGCAAAGCCTTTATTAAGAAATAACTTACAGAAACTCCACTTCCTGTCCTCTTCATAAACGACGAAAGGGCGACCATCCATCTGCATCGATATATTTCTCCTCCTGGCTATACACGGACAGCGTGTCCTCTGCCTGATCGCCTTCTCCAGCTCTTCTTCATCCAACAGCAGTATGAAGGCGATGTCTCTCGCTCCTCCGCTCCAGGAATGCAGCCCTGACTGCCGACCCCCGTGCCCACTCCGTCACTGTCAAGGCAGCTGAAACAAAGCAGCCGCAAAAGAATGCGTCCAACACTGAGCCGGCAGAAGGAGTAAATAAAAGTAAATCATATAACCCCGGCAGGTCCGCATTGAGTGTATTAGGAGGCTGCGCCTGCACTGCTCCAGGGCGAAAACATGTCCCCCCCCAAATCCTGCCAGTTCACGATTCAGCCTTCAGCAGCCCAACAGCAGTTTGACAGAGGGAGCAGCAGCTGTAGGCAGGGAGTAGCACGGCTCACCCCCTCCTGGGGTTGCCGGCTCAGTGTTGGACGCATTCTTTTGCGGCTGCTTTGTTTCAGCTGCCTTGACAGTGACGGAGTGGGCATGGGGTTGGCAGTCAGGGCTGCATTCCTGGAGCGGAGGAGCAGGAGACATCGCCTTCATACTGCTGCTGGATGAAGAAGAGCTGGAGAAGGCGATCGGGCAGAGGACACTCTGTCAGTGTATAGCCAGGAGTAGAAATCGAGCGCTGCAGATGGATGGTCGCCCTTTCGCCATTTATGAAGAGGACAGGAAGTGGAGTTTCTGTAAGTTATTTCTTAATAAAGGCTCTGCTATTTTAAATTTTAATTTGTGTTGGTGGTTTTTTTCCGTTGTATTCTAACGAATTTTTTTGTGAAAATTTTTGACGTTACTGGTCCTTTAATTAAATGTCTGTAATGGATACTATGTTGCAGTTCCACTAGATGGTGCTGTAACAACAAAGTATAAAAAGGAGACTGTGTACAATGATGTTAGCTTGATAAAGAGCAGCGCCAGGCTTGAAACGTTGCGATAAATGCTGCCCTGCGTTAATAAAGGCAATTTTAATTCAACTTTGGAGTGCTGCCCATTTCGATTTGCTACAGGACTTGAAACTGGCCTATGCCAAGGGCAGATATAAAACATTATTTCTGACTTTGACAGATAATTCAAGAACTTTGTCCTATTACAAACAGTTGCCATCTTCATGTGATTTCCTGTTGCTACTCATGATAGCAAGTCATTTTCACATGAACACATCTGCAGTAGAAATTAAATTGTGTCTCTGAAAAGTAATATTCAGCTTAGGCAATAGAAGGGAGTTTTTACAACCTGATCTCAGAAGAAAAATACACTGCATTCTTTGGGTCTACCTATCTGTGCAAGTCTGCATTCTCAAAAATGAAGATTATAAAAGTTTGAATGCCACTGTTAATTGACAGATGACCACCTGGATGCCTGCTTTAGGTTGGGACTTAGCAGCTCTGTCCCTGATTATGCCAGGCTTACTGATACTATGCAGTGCACAACATAAGCCAGTAAACTACTCCTTGTGTTTCAGAATAGCAAGCAGTCTTCATTTTTCTTCTTTTCCCACTTTGTCAATTACTACATGAGTGAAAAAAAGTGGAAATCATGAGTAGTGTCATGGCAAATCTTGATTTAGAAACCTTTAATGTTACTTTTGTGTTTCAGTATACAAGGTTTGTAATATGTTTTGTAACAAATACACGTTGCATTAGTTTGAACAGACTTTGTGTTTAGTTCTTATTTGCCACTGGCTGAATTTAGGAATTATTATGTTCTAATCCTGTATATGCTCATTTCCTGATATAATTTACCATTAATCTTTTTCTCACAAAAAGTCACTAGAACACAGACAACAGCATGGATAGTATAAATAGTGATGAGTGAATTTTTTTACCCTGAAAATGATGCCCATATATGCCAATGAGAAAAAAAATGCCTCCTTTAGATGTCAATGAATTTTCAGCAAAACAGGTCAGTTTCCCCCATCACTAAATAAAAATAGCAATAGCTATTGTGGTTAAAAGTCTGACAGCAGTGATACTTTTTCTTGCTCCATATGATAGATGGCACACTATTATTATGAAGGTTAAAGGGATCCTGTCATGGGAAAAAAAAATTGTTTCAAAATGAATCAGTTAATAGTGCTGCTCCAGCAGAATTCTGCACTGAATCCATTTCTCAAAAGAGCAAACAGATTTTTTTATATTCAATTTTGAAATCTGACATGGGGCTAGACATTTTGTCAATTTCCCAGCTGCCCCATGTCATGTGACTTGTGCTCTGATAAACTTCAATCACTCTTTACTGCTGTTCTGCAAGTTGGAGTGATATCACCCCCTCCCTTTTCCCCCCCAGCAGCCTAACAACAGATCAACGGGAAGGTAACCAGATAGCAGCTCCCTAACACAAACATAGTAAGTAAGTAAGTAAGGTTGAAAAAAGACACATGTCCATCGAGTTCAACCTTTTTTTTTTTTTTTTTTAGTAACTACCTATCTGCCAGTTGATCCAGAGGAAGGCAAAAAACCCATCTGAAGCCTCTCCAATTTGCCTTAGAGGGGGAAAAATTCCTTCCTGACTCCAAAATGGCAATCGGACTAGTCCCTGGATCAACTTGGACTATGAGCTATTTCCCATAACTCTGTATTCCCTTACTTGCTAAAAAGCCATCCAACCCCTTCTTAAAGCTATCTAATGTATCAGCCTGTACAACTGATTCAGGGAGGGAATTCCACATCTTCACAGCTCTCACTGTAAAAAACCCCTTCCGAATATTTAGGCGGAACCTCTTTTCTTCTAATCGGAATGGATGACCTCGTGTCAGCTGGAAAGACCTACTGGTAAATAAAGCATTAGAGAGATTATTATATGATCCCCTTATATATTTATACATAGTCATCATATACAACACCCTCCCCTAAGTCATTAATGAACAAGTTAAATAAAAGTGGACCCAATACTGAGCCCTGGGGGACCCCACTAAGAACCTTACTCCAACTAGAGAATGTCCCATTAACAACTACCCTCTGTACCCGATCTTGTAGCCAGTTTCCTATCCATGTGCAAACGACTTCAATAAGCCCAACAGACCTTAGTTTAGAAAGCAGTCGTTTGTGGGGCACAGTATCAAACGCTTTGGCGAAATCCAAATAGATCACATCTACTGCCCCCCCCACTATCCAGAATCTTACTTACCACATCATAAAATGCAATCAAATTCGTCTGACATGACCTATCCTTCATAAAGCCATGCTGATTGTTGCTCATAATGCCATTCATTAGGACAAAATTTTGAATGTGATCCCTTAACAAGCCTTCAAATAATTTGCCCACCACAGATGTCAAGCTTACTGGCCTATAATTGCCAGGCTGAGATCGTAATCCCTTTTTAAATATTGGAATAACATCAGCTTTTCTCCAATCCATAGGCACCATACCAGATGACAGTGAATCTGAGAAAATCAGAAATAAGGGCTGGTCTAAAACTGAACTAAGCTCTCTTAGAACCCGGGGGTGTATGCCATCAGGCCCTGGAGCCTTGTTTACATTAATTTGTATTAAAGCTTTTTGAATCATATCCTGAGTCAGCCACTGACTAGATTGAGCTGAACCATTCGTGCAGTTATTAAGTGAGCCTGTGAACCCAGACTCCTCTATTGTATACACTGAAGAAAAGAACTGATTTAACACATTTGCCTTATCTGTATCTGTTACAACCATACTGGTAACATTATTTAATGGAGCAACACTCTCAACCTGCATCTTTTTACTATTAATATATTTAAAAAACTTTTTAGGGTTAGTTTTCACCTCCACCGCAATTAACTCTTCATTTCTTTTCTTAGCCTTCCGGATTGCTGATTTACAACATTTATTACAGTGTTTATATTCATTAAATGCAGCTTCTGTCCCTACAGATTTGTAGTTTTTAAATGCCTTTCTCTTCTGTCCCATTAACTTAACAGCTGCCTGGTAGATCTAAGAACAACACTCAATAGTAAAAACCCATGTCCCACTGGGACACATTCAGTTACATTGAGAAGGAAAAACAGCAGCCTGCCAGAAAGCATTTCTCTCCTAAAGTGCAGGCACAAGTCACATGACATGGGGCAGCTGGGAAATTGACAAAATGTCTAGCCCCATGTCAGATTTCAAAATTGAATATAAAAAAATCTGTTTGCTCTATTGAGAAATGCATTTCAGTGCAGAATTCTGCTGGAGCAGCACTATTAACTGGTTCATTTTGAAAAAAAAAAAATTTCCCATGACAGTATCCCTTTAATCTCATGATAGAGGCCAGGTGACAATAGTAGATCAAAGGATAACAAAGTCTGGGCACCCATGCTCTATTTGTTAAAAAAATAGTGAGTGTAACAGGTTCACAAAAGATAAAAATGCTCCAAGGGGCACTTTTAAATGCCATTCAAATAGGAGCAACATGTGTCCTTTGGTTTTTCCATGCAATTTTCCCTTTAGTGACCCAAGGCAAAGATTTCAAGAATTGGAATTGGAAAACCAAATGTTATATTGCCACATTTCTCTGAGAAAAAACACCCATAGAGTCTATTGGATAGTAAAAAAAATTGTTGTGCAGTTTAAAAAATGTTGCATTGTTTCAAAAATTGTTGCACAAAAAAACACCCATTGACTTCAATGTGCCTGGTGAATTTTGCCATTCTGTGAATTTTTGGCAAAGCGAAACGGGTCAGATTCACCCATCATTACTTATGTGGTACATGTGCTAGTTTGTTCCTTCCATCTAATCTATGTAGGGATCTATGTAGGGAGCGTTATTAGACCAGTAGGCACAAGGATTTAAAAAATTTAAACCATAGTGTCTCCATACATTATCATTTACTAGTGATGGGCGAATTTATTCACCAGGTGTGAATTTGCGGCAAATTTGCGTGACGGCTGCGAGAATTCATTAAATTGAGTCAAACATAAAAATCTCATGATTTAATCCACACCCCTTGAAAAAGCAGGCTTGGAGTCCCACGAAATGTGATGATATTATTTTTATTGAACCCTGGGAACTGTTGAAGCAATAATACTCATTCTCTTATAAATAGTGTTACATTGAGTTTTTATTGATTTTTGATGAGTTTATGGGTGTAGTCGTGGCAATATATTAATGTCCAGAAATTATTACACTTAAGGGGGGATATAATTTAAATCACAAGCGTTGTTTAAAATGTAAAATTGCTTGCTGGCGAATAGTATATCTCTCATTATTGCTAAGCAAAAGTTAGTGTTAAAGGAACAGTTCAGTGTAAAAATAAAAACTAGGTAAATAGATAGGCTGTGCAAAATAAAAAAAGTGTTTCTAATATAGTTAGTTAGCCAAAAATGTAATGTATAAAGGCTGGAGTGACTGGATGTCTAACATAACAAAACTGAACACTACTTCCTGCTTTGCAGCTCTCTAACTCTGAGTTAGTCAGAGACTTTAAGGGGGGGCACATAACTATTCAGTGAGTTTGCAATTGATCCTCAACATGCAGTTCAGATTCATGAGCAACAGTTATGTCCCATGTGCCCCCCCCCTCAAGTCTCTGAGGAACTTTGTTAAAAAGAAATTTGTTAAAGTCTCAAATCAGTCAAATAGGAAGCAAACAATGAAAATCTTGGTCGCTAATATTCGCTTACGTTTTTGCGCTACAATTCCCCCATTAGAGAGGTTACTGCCGCTCTTGGTTTTTTCAGAGAACTTTTGAGAACGTTATTTGAATATATTATTATTTATGTTCAATATAAAAAATATTGCAGCTAAAAATACTTCAGTGTAAGATTTTTTATTTACTAAAATGGGAGAATAGGTCAAAGATCTAAATACTTTTGAAAGCCAATGTGCTTTTGTAATTTTTTTTTTTTTTTACTCAAATTTCATTAATTACATGATAGAATATATTTCTGTCTATCCGATGCTTTAAGATTATTATGGACTCAATAGATCACATTTCGACATCTTATTTCAAAATGCCTTCTGTCTAGTAACTACGGTATAAGCATTGATTGTGGACTCTTTACTGTTGAATCCCAGTGGACACCTCTGACTGTTCTGCATTTATAAAACCGATCCTCAATTATCCCCAAACTGAGTTTTTGTATTTTAAAAAGAATTGCCACTACTATACAATAATCTTCTGGGTGTTTTCAGCAGGTGATATTGTCAAAGCAAGAAGTGTTTACTTATGTAAAATTCATTCACACCAGGAACTTGACTTTACTGCTGAGTGAAGTAAAATACAAATATATAAAGAAAATTTCTGATGTCTGCAAAAACGTTCTCACAGCTTGTATACCAAAAATGCAATTTTCTACTTTCTGGTCTTCTTTCTTATAATCTTTATCCAGCAACATGTTATGCTCATTCAGAGCTTTATAAGATTATGAACACAGTTAAAATGAGCTGAATTATAAGTATTCATACAATACATTAAAACAGTCCTCATGGGGAGTATTTTTCAATTGGTGAGTTCTAACTTTCACCGATTGATAAATACGTTTATAAAAACCCCAAAGGAATGAATAGAATGTGGATGAGTTTTATTAAGCTCTAAACTCACATTTTGATAAATCTGTCCCCAAGTGTCCTGCATGCTGTAATGTCATGGCCAAATTTTCACTTTGAGGTAGACTTTGGCCATTTTTTTGAAAAGGAAAAATGTTAATCAAATGCATTTCTAACGTGAATCACAAATACAAATTTATTACAGGAATGGGACATGTTATCCAGAATGCTCTGGATCTGGGGTTTTCCGGATAACGGATCTTTCCGTAATTTGGATCTTCATACCTAAAGGTGGCCATACACAGGCAGATAAAGCTGCCGATATCGGTCATTTGGACCGACTTGACAGCTTATCTGCCCTTGTATGGGGGCTTCCGACGGGTCTTCCCGATCGATATCTGGCCACGATATCGATCGGGAAGGTTTGATTTTTTAATTGATCGACCCGTCAGAGCCCCTTGGCGCATCGTAATTCGATCGTTCAGCCATACGGCCGAACGTTCGAATTACCCATGATATAGCCATGCCGTTAGTAGCATATCGGGGAAAGATCCACTCGTTTGGCGATGTCACCAAACGAGCGGATCTTTGAGTCTATGGCCACCTTTAAGGGGCACATTTACTTAGGGTCGAATATCGAGGGTTAATTAACCCTCGATATTCGACCGTCGAAGTAAAATCTTTCGACTTCGAATATCGAAGTAGAAGGATTTACCGCATTTCCTTCGTTCGTACGATTGAAAGATTCAATTCTTCGAAACAACGATTCAAAGGATTTTAATCCATCGATCGAACAATTTTCCTTCGATCAAAAAAAACTAGGAAAGCCTATGGGGAAAACAAGAAAACAACAAAAAAGAAAACAATTTTAAAGATTTGAATTATTTGATTATAATGGAATATATAAGAGACAGCCTTTCCATAATTTGGAACGTTCTGAATAATAGGTTTCCGGATAACGGATCCCATACCTGTATTACTATATTGAATCAAGCTTGAAAGGATATGAAGCATCTCAGAACAATCTTCTTTCTGCCTGTTAGAAATCTGAAAGTACATGCTGCAAAGGAAGAAAATACAATGTCATATAGACAGAAAGCTTTTATATACATGGTAAAACAAACATGTTAAATTTATAGCAGCGTGTTGAATTGATTGTAAAAATAACCAATATGGTAAAACAATCCGTTGCAACATCTTATATTGCGGATAGACAATGGAATGTAGAGATAAACTTGTAAATTACAACAAAGTATTAAATTGCTAAGAAGGAAGGAAAAGATTACTCTGTTGGACATTTCTTCTATGAGAATCTTCAAGTCCACATCAACCTTTCAGATTCTAAGCTGTTGTTATCCGTATCATCATTCCTACTCTTCCTGGCATAATTGCAATATTCTCATATTCCTTACTGCACATTGCTACGTAAATTAAACACTTAAAAATAATATTGTTATGAAAATCTTTCAGCAGTAACACCTATTTTGTTCAAGGAGAAGGAAAGGTTAAAACTAAGTAAGCCTTATCAGAAAGGTCCATCTAAATATACCAGTAAACCCCCAAAGAAGTCCCCTGTCAAAAGAAACACAGCATTTCTTTCCTTCTATTGTGTACACATGGGCTTCTGTATCAGACTTCCTGCCTTCAGCTTAAACCTCATTGCCCTGGGCAAGAGCATGCTCAGTTTGCTCCTCTTCCTCCCCCCCCCACCCCCTTCTCTACTGTAATGTGAGCCAAGAGCAGGGAGAGACTCCGGCAGAAGTGATGTCACACCACATTAATACTGCAGCTCCTATCCTAACAAACAGAGAGTTTCTAGAGCTTTTTACTCAGATATGGTAAAAGATTCTACAGAATAAATATAGCATTCTAGCTTGCACTATTGCAGCTAATCTATTGGCAATAAAATGCCTCCGTAGCTTTCCTTCTCCTTTAAGTCATATCTAGACATTGTAACAACCTGTTAAGTAAGCATTTTTACGGGTACAGAAAAACCTAAATCTTCTAATACAACTAAAGGGCAGATTCACTAATGGGCGACTTTCACCAGCGTCAGCATTACATCACTTCGGCAGTTGCAAATACACTACGAATACACAAATTCACTAAAATGCAACGGTTCACCCCGATCGTCGAACAATGACGAATTTTCGCTAGCGATACTTTGGCTGTGCGAGCATTTCAAGAAATGGGGAATGACCATGAAATAGGCCAAATGTTTAGCAGTATGAGGGCCCACTGACACCTGGGCCCACCAGGAGTTTTCCTGGTATCCCGGTGGGCCTGTCCGACACTGTCCATGTTATAAAATGTGTGGAGTATACCGCTTAAAAAGTAAGTTAGGACTTTTGCAGCCTATCCAGCTTAAAAAAAGGAAAAGATGCCAGCGTTTTTGAACTTTAATGCATTTTTAGCACATAGGATATGATGTATGTGACAGAAGATTGAGGAAGATCTAGCTGCTTTATAGCACTTCGCCTGGTCTGAGGTGGCAAAGGCAACTCTGGCGAAAGAGCCAACGTTCAGTAAAATCTGCATTTTGGTGAATTTGCGGAGTAACATCCATTCGACAGAGTGAAAAGTCGCCTGGCGATAGAGTGCGAATGACTGCTAGCGACAGTCCAGTTCGCTAGAGAATTGCCGCCTGCGCCTGTTAGTGAATTGGCGGGTGGCAACGCTGGCAAAAAGTCGATAGCGCTAGCCACTTCGCTCTAAATCTGCCCCTAAATTTGGTTGTAAAAAATGCAATTGTGATTTTATTATATTTAATTATCCTTCAATGTATATCTTTTTTTTAAACTGCAGCCAGATTTACATGATCAATCACTATCTACATTCTGCACAATACCCATTTTCTGTTTTGAAATTCTGTTTATTTTGCAATATATAATACATTTAAATCATAGGCAAAGACAAATTTTAAGGCAAGAGGCTCAGAAAACATTTCTCTTATTACAGTATATTAATCATTGACAGTTTTTAGGAATGTATTACTGCAGAGGAACATTTAAATACATTTATATCACCAAAGTAAGGACATAAGGAGTTGAATACTATATATGTTTAATTTTCATTGTACAAAAAAATGACATGAAATGATCTACTGTAAATCAGCTTGGAATAGGAATATACTTTAATTGTTATGCTTTTACAGTGCACCGTTACTAACTTACAGTCCACTGCCAACAACAACTGTTCCTTTGTTTACAAAAACATACTTCCTTCCAGTGCTAGCCCCAAATAACTAAACTAATGGCCACTCAGAACACTTTCGATTCCTGTAGTCTGCTTGCTGCCATCCCAGCATTTCAATATCAAAAGGACATTGGATGGCAGAAGGAGGAAAGGGTTACTGAGACAGAGTGATCACAATGGCATCAAGGGCCCTCACATCATTCCCAATCAAAGAACCAATTACAGTGGCAGGCAGATAGCAAAGACAATACAGTTACAGGAGTTCACATTCTGTGGCTACTAAAGCAAATAAAGTTCTGTCTTACATAAAAAAGGGCATTAACTCAAGGGTTGAAAACATAATTATGCCTCTTTATAGGTCCCTGGTAAGGCCTCATCTGGAGTATGCAGTGCAGTTTTGGACTCCAGTGCTTAAGGGGGATATAAATGAGCTGGAGAGAGTGCAGAGATGTGCAACTACACTGGTTAGAGGCATGGAAGTCTTAAATTATGAGGGTAGACAGTCAAGGAGGACATTATAGACAAATAGCAGGGGACCCTTTTACCTTTAAAGAGGATCTCCGCACCAGAGAACACTCCTTCAGATGAAAGAAGAAAAGAGATTTCAGTTGAAGCAACGTAGATGGTTCTTCATAGTGAGGACATTGAGGTTGGGAAATGCACTGCCGGGTGATGTTGTGATTCTGTTAATGCCGTTAAGAGGGGCTTGAATGATTTCTTGGACAGACATAATATCAGCTCAGAAATTGCTATAACCCAAAATTACCAGCTTGCCTTATTTGCAATACTATATCAAAATCTTGATTTAGAAATGATTGAAATGATTGGCCAAGGTTCAGAGAAAATGTAACCCTCGTACTGTTACGGCAAACTTAACTGATGAGGAAGATAAGTTAAAATACCGGATGGGTCGTACAGCAATAACTGATTTGTATGAAAGAATCAAACATTACATAGAATGAATGACCACACGTAGCCATGCTATTCCTGGCATTTCTAAGTTGCTAGCTACATTGCACTTCTTGCTTCAGGCTCATTTCAAACAACTGTAAGTGCATGTAGTGGCTTCAGTCAGCCTACTTTTTCACATAGTTTGAAACTTGTTTTAGCTGGAATTTGTATCTTATCACCTGAGCTGCTAAATTATGATGAGTGCAGCTAACTCGACAAAACTAAAAAGTGATTTTTACACCCTTCAAATGCCAAATGTCATTGGAGCAATTGACTGTACACATATAGCTTTGATTCCTCCTACTGATAAAAAGTGCACAAAAAAAACCCATAAAGGCTTCCATTCAATAAATGTTCAGGTATGTATTGTCTATTTTTTTATTCAACAACATTTTGGAGAATGTTTACACCACAATTATTGTTTTCACAACTTCTTAAATATTATTTAAATAGGTTGTAGGTTGTATGTGATGCAACAAGTAAGCTTCTGGATGTTGTGGCAACGTTTCCGGGCTCAACACATGATTCATTCATCTTCCACAACTCACACTTGCATCAACGGCTTCAAGAAGAAGAAGGTGGAAGTGGATGGCTGCTTGGTTAGTACCTGAATGATGAAAAATATATCTCCTCATGCTCAAGTGAAAATAAAACATATAAAACATTCACTCATGACTGATTCCTCTCAGTTATTCTAATCACAGATTTCCCCCATAGAATC
Organism: Xenopus petersii; assembly: GCA_038501925.1. Lineage (NCBI taxonomy): Eukaryota > Metazoa > Chordata > Amphibia > Anura > Pipidae > Xenopus > Xenopus petersii. Next base: position 169,521,031 of record CM076673.1, read on the forward strand.
CTAAATCAGATGACTAAAATCAATTACATTTTCTAATCTTAAGGTGACAATGGTTACGCTGTGAAACCATGGCTTATTACACCTAAACTAAATTCACAAACTGATGTTGAAGAACGACTTAATTCCAGCCATAAAGCTACCAGATGCATCATCGAAAGAACTTTTGGCATACTAAAAATTTGTTTCAGACGCCTGTATAGAACAAGGGGTGCTTTAATATACAAACCTGAAAAAGTTTGCCAAATTTTTTTTTGCTGCTGCATCCTTCACAATTCAATTGTTGAGGAATGTCATGGCTTTTTTCCGAACATAAGTTTTAAATATTTCTAAATGTATTTATTTTAAAATTAGAATTGGTGTCATGCTTATCATTAGTTTGATGCTTATCAAAAATTATTCTTCAGAACATTAACTTTGACATTTGACTAAATCAGGCTACTTTTTCTATGTATTCCACAACTGCATTACAGTTTAATCTTACACGTTCCAGTGGTGCATGAAACTTTAACTCCAACTGCAGTATTATTATCATTAAACCCAAACTGATATCAACTGATGTCTTGCACTATGCAAAGTTCAATTACCTCCATGGCAGATCTCAAGAACATTCTTTTCACCTTTTACACAAGTGTACATTTGTCTGTGTAATGTTTTTGAAAGATTGATATTATGTATTACACCAATTTCTGTTCACATTCATACAGGTCAGTACTGGGAATCAAATTAGGTCTTGCCATTCCAAACACACACCTGAAAACCAAACGTGCAAACGACCAAATGTGGATAACGTGCACTACTACACATGTAGTTTACATAATAGTGTGTACAAGCAGGCTGACCTAAGTAGACAAAACCCAGAACTCTCTCCGGGAACATATTGGAAACCAAAGGGCAGCTTTGTGAGCTGCATTTGAAAAAAGACAAACAGATATCCCCTTATATAAACATTATTTGGAAAAGGGTCCCAGTCCTCCCACATTTTGTTTTATGGGTTTAGATACTTTTCCCATCCCCAGAAGAGGAGGTGATTGTTGTCGTTTATTACTACACAAAGAAACTTTCTGGATCTAAAGATTAAATACAGTTTCCCTGAAGGGTTTAAACGAATACTGTTCATATTTGTCTAATTTAGATGAGCGTTAAAATAGACTTGTGTTTTTAATAGTCTTATAAATCTTGGACATTCTTGTGTTTTACCCCGAAGTGGGAGTACTTACCAATGTCTTCACATGGATTGTGGGATCATTTGGCTTGATGGACACTTAATGGTAGGGGTGGTTTGGGGGTGTGTGAGGGTGAGGCTGGTCCTTACACATGGCAGTGGGCCACTATGGGTTAATCCCCCCTGCTGTGCAGATTGGCAGGAATTACCTAATAAAAATGTTGCTTCGGTCCCTGGCCGCCATCTTTTTGTCCTCCTGTAGTCGCCCCCAATGTGCGAGCAGACTGCCTCTCCACTGCTGAAGCTCCTGGACCGGGGTACCCATTAAATCCCTTTGTGAAACTCATGAGGAGCCCCAGGCTCTGGCCAGTTCATGCCTCTGGTGCAGTAAAACGCAAAGCCAAGGACGGCAAATGCGCACTAAGACAGCCAATGATTTCCAGCTTCCAAGATGGTGTCCATGGCACCGATAGTGACAACGTGCATGTACGCAAATAATTAGCGCCAAGGAAATGCCGCGATGGAAGATAAGAAGCTGACAAGTTTAAATCTCAGTTTTTTATTCCCCAGGGTTGCCAGACTATGGTAAGATACATGCTGAAAGATTACTGTGCTTTGTGCTGCCTCAAGGTACCACCGGAAGTAAGTACTGGCTTATCCTTCATGGTCCTACCACATTAAGGTGAGACATCTTTTAACCATTTTATGCAATATATCTGCAGGGTGAATCATGAGTTCCAGACGGTCTCATTCTGGCTCCATGGGATGAGTGTATACAGGAGAGGCTTATGGGATCACAAGGATACAGACACTAAATACTATGATTTAAACATTGGTATTCATTTTTTTTTGTTACTCTTTATCTCTATTGGTTATAGGAGTTCACCTAGTACCGAGCAAAGGAGAAGCAAATCTGCAAGAAAGCAATGTATTTCCTGCACAGAAACCCCTTACCAGACAAACAGCTTTGTGAAAAATGCCTACAGGATGCGGCAAAAACCATCTTCACAATTAATGGTCTGGATGAAGGCCTACTTCAATAAAAACATGGAATCAATGGTGTCACAAGTCACTCACAAGGTCCTCAAAAACAAGGGACCACATCACATCCCTCTCCAGCCCAGTATAGGATAGGTTTTCCTGCCCAACTAGAGAAGAATTACTGGATTCATATTCTGAGGGTGAAATCTTCTCTGACCAATTGGATCAAGAGGTATCAGGCTTTAATTTGGACATTGTAGAGCCACTAATCTAAGCTCTATGCAAAATTCTGGACATGGAAGAAAAGATCACTTCCCCGCAGAAAACAGATAAGATGTTCAAAGCAAGCTCTAAAAAGAACCATCTCTTTCCAGTACATGAGTTTATCAGCAAAGCTGTTGATGAAGAATGGGAAACCCCTGATAAAGGATTTTCTATTTCTATAAGATTTAAATGTTCTCCCCACAGATCTCATAAAAAGCTGTGATTTCCCACCAAAGGTTGACGCTGCTATAACCAGTGTAGCAAGAAAAACAACACTTCCTATGAACGAAGGAGTTTCCCTCAGGGACCCAATGGAAAGAGACAAGACGTTGCTTTGAAAAGGATATTTACAGCAGAAGGTGCCTCCCGCAAAACAGCTGTAGCTATCACCACAGTAACCAGAGCGAACAAAGTCTGGCTGTAAGAGCTAGAAAAAGCAAGTAAAAGAGGAGAGGAAAACTCAATGGCATGCTACAGGACATCAAGCTTGCGAACAAATTCGTAGCTGAGGCATCAATGGACACAGTCAAACTAACAGGCAAAACAATGTCATCATCTGTAGTAGCCAGCACACTCACAGTCAAAACATAATCTATGCTCTCTCCCATTTAAAGGAAATCTTCTGTTTGGAAAAGAACTAGACTCATTTTCCAAGGCCAGACCTTTTAGAGAAAAGATTCATATCAAGAGTAAAAAAAAAGCTCTACGAGAGATAATCTAAGACCTTTTAGAGAAAAGATTCATATCAAGAGTCCCCGAAACACAACAATGTCAGGGTTTATACTCTCACCTATTTCAGAGAAGGACAACAAACGGCGAATCTCGAGTCATTCTCAATCTCAAACAACTCAACACACATCTCAATATTCAGATATTCAGAAAGGAGACAATCAGATCTATTGCACAGTGTTTAAGCTAAGTAGACTGGTTAGCAAAAACAGACTTCAAGGATGCCTACCTACAGTCTGGCAAGGACACAGGAAGTTTCTAAGGTTTCATATTCTGAACCAACACTTCCAATACAGAGCTCTTCCATTCGGTCTGACAACAGCACCTCGAATCTTCACAAGTACTAGTTCCAGTCATAGAAAACTTGAGAATGAAAAACATACAGATATTCTCATACCTAGCCGACATACTCATAAAAGCATCATCCAAAACACTACTGAGACAACAGTTTCAGTAGTTTTAAACTACCTTCAGGACCTAGGGTGGATCATCAACTGGCAGAAAAGTCACCCAATACAAACATTGAAATTTCTGGGGACAATTATAAACACAACCACCTTCAATCTCTGCAAGAACTTGCCAGCAAGTTTTAGGGAAGCTGGGAGCAACACGACTACAGTCATCCAAAACAGTTAATCCACATCTCAGCTGATACAATCTCATCCCTTTTGAGGTGGCTACAGACAAACTCGTTAACTGTCCCAATAAGTCTACATCAAAGGAACTGTATCATAATTACCACAGACGCCCCACAGACGCCAGCAGAAGAGTCTGGGGTGCTCACCTGGAGACCCAATATATCAGAGGAATATGATCAGCAAAGGATTCGAGCAACTCATCTAATTGGAGAGAACTAAAAGCTATCCAATTGAGTCTCCTGAAATTCCATAACCAAGTTCTGAACAAAGAAGTCCTAATAAAATCAGACAACTCCACTGCAGTCAGATACCTGAAGAAACAAAGTGGAACGAAATCAGAAAATCTATTGCATCTGACCATGCATATTTGCACATGGGCAGAAACACACTTGAAGGAGTTGAAAGCAGAATAAATACCAGGAATTCAAAATGTAAAAGCAGACAAGTTGGGTCGAACGTTACCACCAGCGGGAGAGTGGGAACTGCACCCCAAGGCATTCGAGACGATTCAGGACAAATGGGTTCCCCTTTTGATAGACCTCATGGCCACCAGAAGGAATGCAAAACTCCCCTCTTATGTGGCAGGGACCATGGATCCAGAAGCTTTTGCAATAGACACTTTCTCCATACAGTAGGAATTCAAGAGGACTTACATCTTCCCTCAATTACTGATCACACCACAAGTCCTTCAGAAAATCAAGTCCAACAGGGCAGAGGTGGTGATGGTGGGACCTTGGTGGCTGAGGTGATCTTGGTTTTCTCAGGTCCTTCTACTGTCCTCATGCCCTCCCCAATCAGTCTTCCAGTATGGCCAGACCTCCTGTCAAGAGAAAAACAGCTTTACCCACATCCAGAAAGACTGAGATTAAAGGCCTGGCTCTTGAAAGGCTAAACCTAGAATCTTCTGGCCTCTGCCATGATGCGATTGACACACTTATAGCAGCCAGAAAACCCTCTACTATCCAAAAATACTTTGGAGTATACTACTATGTAGTATGTGAAAAAATCTTAAACTGGCTACCAGACTCAAACAAAGACCTCTCAAATATCCCAGAAACAAAAGTGATTGAATTCATACAAAGTGGAGTAGCACTAGGCCTTAGCAAATCTACCTTAAAAGGTCAAATTTCAGCTATATCCCACTTCTCAAAGATTCAATGGGCTACACAATCTCTCATTAAAAGTTTTTTCCAGGGCCTCAGAAGACCGCCCTCAATTAAGATCACAAATTCCCCCATGGGATCTAAACTTAATACTACATTGTCTCACAACCAAGCCTTTCATACCCATTGAGCAGGCTTTGATAAAATCTATTACATTGAAGACATGTTTCTCCTTGCCATCATGTCAGCAAGGAGGGTTAGTGAACTCCATGCTCTCTCTATCTCACCAGGCAAACTTACCATACTACAAGATAGGATTATTCTCAAAATATCCGACAATTTTCTACCCAAGGTAGTATCATATTTTCACACCTCACAGGATATCATTCTACCTTCATTATTCCAAAATCCACAAACAGAACAAGAAACCATCTGGCATACCTTAGACGTCAGAGGATGTCTACTAACCTACCTAGACAAGGTAAAAGAAATCAGGAAATCAGATTCTCTACTGGTCCTCTCCAGTGGTCCCAAAGCTGGAACTAGACCATCTTAATAAGGAGCAAAATGGATCAAACAATGTTTTTCACAGGCTTACAACCTCAAGTCCGGTGTGGTACCAAACTCTGTTAAAGCACACTCTACAAGGGCAATGGCGGTGTCCTGGGCATTCCAAGGCATCATCAGAAGATATCTGTAGAGCAGCCACTTGGTCTTCCATTCATACCATATAAAACATTACAAATTTTATGTATTTGCCAAAAAACCTACCTTCTTTGGTACTGCAGTTTTGCAGTCTGCTATCTCTAACAATAAAGGCCCTCCCTAAAACTATGTGTGTTAAACTCTTGTACATCCCGTAGTGGCCCACGGCCATGTGTAAGGACCAGGAAACGAAAAAATCAAATCATACTTACAGAGATTTTCTTTTCCTGGACTGGAACATGACAGTGGGCATGGCTTCCCACCGTATTGGGGGAGACTTCAGTAGGTCAAAGATGGCGGTCAAAGATGGCGGCCAGGGGCAGAACCAAAACTTTTATTAGGTAATGCCTGCCAATCTGCACAGCAGGGGGGGGATTAACCCATAGTGGCACACTGCCATGTTTCTGTCCAGGAAATGGTCTGGTGATAAAGATTTTGAATCATTCTCATAAATGAAGAGACATTAAAATGGCATTTATCTGACACTAATTATTATTATTATAGCAAAGATATCTTTGTACCTTTCCTGTAAGTTTAGGTGTTTTTTTATTTTATTTTACCTTGTTTGCCAGTTATGTTTCAAAATGTAACAAACAATGAGCAAATGTCATGCTATGGAATAGGCAAGAGTTATGTATGAGATAAAGCCTGACATCCATTAAAAAGAGTGAACTTTCCAAAGACTTAGAGACCTGCACAGTGTGAAGAGGCAGATACATGTGGTGCTAGACTATGAAATCAGGGACCAAATACAAGTCAGAAGTGCTGTGATTGGTCCATTATAGCCGTTCCACTGTTGGCTCAAGCAGAAGTCTGTCACATCTTGAAGTCAGCAACAAGGAATTTAGCAAGCTTCCACAAGCAAGGAAGGAAAGTGAAGGGGATGCATGCAAACAATGAAAAAATGTCTAACTATACATACAAGCATCAGACTGTAGCTTTTGATTTCATGATAGTTACCCTTTAATTAAATATGTTTTTATTGTGGCTTTGTATTGGTAATTGCTGAGTAAGCCAACAGATGGCACTATTTGAGAGTTTATCAACCTGTACTATTGTTTGTGAAATTAGCTTGAAAAAAGTGCTATTGCCTGAAATACTGCAATTTTTATAGATCTAAGCCATTCTTAAATTAAGGCTTTTTATTTTTGTCAACAATGGGTCTGTTATCTTGTTGGCGAGTGGGCAACAAGAAACATTTGAAGAAATGGTGATTTATCTGAAACACTGTTGAATACTGCAAGGTCAATTCACAAAAGTCAAAAGATAATATACAAATATATATATATACACACTTCTTTCTCTAGAAACAAATTTATAAATGGAAAAAAGTTTTGGTTCACCTCATTCTTCCCCAGTTTGCTCTGATGAACAGCTCAAAACAAAAACTGTGGTACCGTGTTAGCCAGTAGCAAAAATAACAAATAAAAAAACAAACAAATACAAAAAGTATTGTAGAAGTGATACCTATATTGGCTAACAATAAAAATACATTACAAGGCAAAGAAAAAGGTGAGTTTGCCCACTGATAATAAAATTGAGTAGTCTAAATAAAGGATCAGCGCTTATTTTATAACTTGATTCATATAATGTAAATAAGCAAATTCAGATCTAATTAAATGAGGAACCACAATTTAATAAAAATTCATTAGTACGTTTTTAGAATACGCAAGCCCATACAATCCTATAGAGCTACAATACAATATCAAATTATAATGCATAAATGTCACGGTCGGCACCCTACACCAGAACAGATGCCAAGCACCCTGGTCTCGGCTCGACTTCACCAGTTAAGTGACCGCCTTTGGCCTCGGGAGGAGCCCTCGGCGTACTCAGATGCCACCTGGACTTAACGAGAGGTGCAAGGCAATGGGGCACGACTGTTTTACAAGGATGCTGGACGATAGCCACAGGAACAGGCAGGCTGGGCCAGCTCAAGCAGTAGAATAGTCAAACAGGCCAGAATCAGGATTGAGAGCGAAGAATAGTCGATGGGCAGGCAAAGGTCAGGTTGGAGAGGTCAGAATAGTCACAGACAGGCAGGATCAGGATTGGAGAGTTCAGAGTAGTAATTCGCGTCTTAGAGGAAGCCGGCACCGGGAAATAAGAAGGAGCTGCGCAGCGGGCGTCCACGCCGACAGAGCGGCGTTCGGGACTTAGGTTGTTTGGCACTTCTGCATTTCGGACTGTTCGGAAATGCCTGCACGCCTTCGGCACTGTCAAGGGGGGCCCGGCTCTTTCGAAAGTGCAGCACTGCTGGGCCTCCTTCCCCCCCCAATGGCGGCTCTGTGTATTAGGCCAATGGGTATTTGCTGAGGATATTGTCTGAGTTTCCCGATGGTTGGACCATAAAACTTTGTGCCTTGACCCCTTATCTAATTTTCTCCTTTTATCATCCAATATAGGATTAAGTGAATCTTTGGGGAAAAGCAATTTGTCTAAATATTTTACTAAGGACAAACTGAGTAGGGGGAAAATTGGTATAAATTGACTGGAGAAAGGAAGGAAACTAAATAAATTTAATATAAAACAGGTTCAAGAGCCAAGAGTTCAAGAGAGGTTTGAGAGTATCCTTAATAAATGATGGCAGATATTGAGATTAGATCCAATTTTGCCATTTTGAATACCTAATCAAATACCAGTGATATGTAAGAGAAATAAATTATTGAAGGATATATTGGCACTATCTATGCTCCAAAACCATAGAAAGGCTCTTTGTGCAAAACCTTTGGGGGCAGGTAAAAGGCAGGGTAAAAGTGAACAGGGAATGATTGCTTTAACTAATGATCCCAAAACCATTGGTACAAATTTAAGTGTTATTAGTGACACACAATTGACACCCATTGCCCTAAAAGGATTATATCCTTTTCGTGGGGAGCCCCTACCATGGACATTGAGATAAAACGGTTTGTGAATTGTTCAAGTGATTTTGTTGTGCATGTCCTGGAATGTACCTGTAGCAAATGCTATGTTGGAAGGACAATAAGCTCTTTTAAAACTAGGTTGTATGAACATGTCTGCAACTTTAAGCTTAAATCACAGGATCTTCTATTTATAGACACTTCCAGGAAATACACAAATCAGATCTTACATGTTTGTCGGCTTGGGCTTATGAACAGGTTACTTGGGATATGAGATGAGGCAATAGGGTACAATTGCTAGATCAACATGAGACCTACTGGATATACTTCTACAGTGGTTGCTCATAGGTTCAATGAGCGGTATAATGTCAAGTGCTCCCACAGTTCATAAATCACCTAATCCTGGCCGGGATGTGCTACTTCTTTTAAGGCGGCTGTGTCCTACTTTGGTAAACAGCATTTTGGTTTGTGTAGGCACTATCTAGACACAGTATATTTGAACATCTAATTTTGCACTGCTTTTGCCCACTCTCCGTTTCTACTACAGGTGGGCTGTGTTTTACTTTTGTAATTGGCATTCTTGTTTGTTTAGGCATTTAAAGCCACAAAGCATATTTTATTATTTAATTTTGCATTTGTCCCTTCTACGTTTTTACTATAAAAAACTTACCCAATAGATGGATTGATTTCTATATGTATATATTTTTACCTAGTGGCGATAAAGGATTACACTTTCTCACAAGCTGGCACTCTGATCGTTGTGAATCCCTGATGCATGGTGAAAGAGGAATTGGCAACCTTCTAACCAATATGGAAGAAAAGCAAAGGCGATCTGCCCCGAAACATTGCATCCCGCAATAAACTAGCAAGGGTTTACCCTTCCAGCATTACCCACATGTGTCGGTGAATTGCTTTTCTTCTATATTTTTATCTAGATTATACTCTGGTAACAATGAGGATAAGATTTCAGTCTTACATTTTTTTGGCCTCCAAAATTCTTACCTAAACATCCAGATTTTTAAAAAATGGTTGATGATTTCTAACCTTTGCTCAAAAGCAAAAACTAACATATACCAAACTTTAAAAACAAAAAGGGCAAGTATCAAAGATGTCAAACACATTTAATAGATTTTAATTTATGAATCGAAATAACAAATAATTGTGCAATCTTTTGGTCCCACCTATATATTATGCATAATACTGTACATTTCCCTGATTTTACATTTTCCTGGATTTTACACCATAAAATGCGGGTTATACAGTAAAATATTATAATCCTATTCACCAAAATAAACTTTTAGTTTAGAGCTCAATTTGGCCTACTTAACTCCCCTATCTTAGTACAAGAAGTTTGAATACTATAAATAGATTCAAATTAAAAAAGGCAAGAGGATTGGATGGATTACCTTCAAAAAATTTTAAAATACTGCGTGAGCAGATTTCTCCTCTTTTGACAGGCTTACTTTATTGAGCTTGTACTTCTGAAAAATAACTTCAAGCCAGATCTAACATTAGACTTATTTCCAAAACATACAAGGATACTTACTTTTCCTTCTCTTTTAGACCTATATCTTTACTTAAAAAGGACATAAATATTATAACATATTTTGGCTGACAAACTGGGTAAATTCCTACATAGTTTAATTTCACAGGAACAAATGGCTTTGTTAAAGACAGGTCTGGTATAAAAATACATACATACAGGAACATAAAAGGAAATTGCTTTGTGTCCTATTGACTCTAGAGACAGAAAAAGCTACATTTTTAGTTGCTGAAAAAGGATCAGATAATTTTTCCAGAGGGACTAGACAGGGTTGTCCTTTATCCCCTCTGTTGTTAAATGCAGTTATAGTAAGAGCATTAAAGTGTAAAAATGTTTATAGGGAAATCTAAATAAATGAGCATGAACATAACAAACGTTTTCTGCATTTGTAGATATTTTGATTGTGAGTAACCCTAATTATTGTTTAAACGTAATATTTCAATTTATAACTTCCTATAAACAGATCTCTGGGTATAAACAGAATCTGGAAAAATCAGAAATAGTCACAATTCTCAGTCAAGTCATCAAATTGTATTTGTAATGATAGAAAATCAAACAAATATGTAAACTTAGACTTCCCAAACATCAAGGAGGCCATAACCTTTTTATTGCCAAAAACATAGCTCCTACATTCTAGCAAAAAAAAGTCTGTAAGCTTGAAGAATGAAGGAACTACATTTTCTATTAAATGCATATGCTCTCTGTACTCGCGCCTGTAACTGAGTGCAGAGAGGCGCGCCCCACAACACAACCCCCTAGACAACAAGAAAACCAGCCGCAGATCTCTCTCCTCCCTGATGACCACAAAATGCAGCGATGTCATCAAGCGACGATAGCTGTGGGGAGTTTGAATTCCAACCCACCAAACACCTCCCCACAGTCTATTGTGGGTGTGGAGCCTGTCTGCTGCAAGCTGTGGTCATCCAGTGCCCTGTGCCAGTGAGATCTGGCTTTCCTGCCGCAGTTGCACACCTACAGTTGTGTTCAGAATAATAGAAGTATGTTTAAAAAAGTGAATAAATCTTGAAATCATTATAATAGAATTTTTAATCTCTTTGAACCAGAACTTAAGAATCCTAAAATTATTTCAATGATAGAGCTTTATTTGTCCCTCAACTTACCCAGCCCCACTTTTTTCTGGAATGGAACCTTACATCCTTCTATCGACTATTGAGAATTAAAATGTGTAACCATTAAAAATAGATCATCTTTACCTCTAGTTTCACAAATGCTAGATCATTTAGGATCAGCTTGTTTCTTTACCAAATTATATCTAGGGTGGGCTTATAACTTAATTTGTATTAGACAAGGTGATGTATGGAATACTGTGTTCAGAGCCAGATGTGGTTATTAATAATATTTGGTTATGCACTTAGGGTTGTGTAATGCCCCTGCAACATACCATTTATTTATTGCGATAACGTTCATGAAAGATTTGATTTTAATCTTATTTATGGTCCAGGAACAAAAAATGGCAAAGTAGTCGCTCTTTCTAGATCCCTAAGTTTGGGTTTAATTTGCATCAAGAGGGATATTCCAATTATAGATAAGACTTTTTTTAAACTTTTTAATCAACTATGCCCTTATAATAGACTAAAGTTCAGGAGGCTGTTAAACTTGAAGCTCATGATACTGAACATTTACTGAAAAGGCAAATGTGCTAAATTGGTTCTTTTCTTCAGTGTATTCAGTAAAGGAGTCTGAGTTAAAGACCCACCTCATAGCTGCACTGTTGGCTCAAACTGTCAGTGGCTGACTCAGGATATGGTTTACAAAGCTTTACTAAAAATTGTGAACATGAACAAGGTACCAGGGTCAGATGGTATACACCCTTGGGTACTAAGAGAGCTTAGTTCAGTTTTAGACTGGCCTTTATTTATGATTTTCCCAGACTCTCTTTCATCTGGTATGATACCTATGGATTGGAGGAAAGCTGATGTAATTCTTATATTTAAAAAGGGATCACGATCTCAGCCTGGCAATTATATGCCAGTAAGTTTGACACCCGTGGTGGGCAAATTATTTGAAGGCTTGTTAAAGGATCACATTCAAAATTTTGTCCTGGGGAATGGAATTATGAACAGTTATCAGTGTGGCTTTATGAAGGATAGGTCATGTCAGACAAATTTGATTGCTTTTTATGAGGTACAAAATGCTGGACAGAGGGGGGACAAAATTTGCATGTCAGCAATGATTTTTTTATTTACTAAAGCAAGGCAGTCTGGAATGCAGTAATGATTTTTTATTTTTCAACTTTTCATTCCTCAGTCTTTTTGACAAGTCATTTTGCAAATCAATAATTGTTCTGCCTTTTCTGGCCACAGGGGAATTAATAAGACCTTAAATGTGAGCTGCAGACTCTACTATGAGGTTTCCCATGTTGGGCCAAATTACACTTTTTTTTCTGCTCCACAAATTTGCATGTCATCCTTGCGCAATGCCCATGCTAATCTTCTCTGTATTGTTCCAATTGTAGTATATGTGCTACGGAAGCGAACACATTTTTTTTTCAATTAGCAATAATTGAGCCTTGGCCAAATCTCATCTACGATACTGCCACTGTGCAAAGCTGTGATTACATTTAATCAAAAGGAACTTCTGGTAGCCTACATCTACATCAATATGTGACAACCTTTGGTTTCCCCCAACCTTTACCTGTGCCAATGAAACCCTGGAGCTCAGTTTCTCTTGGCGTTATTGTTGATCTTCCTCGTTTCTGTGACTGTTCTACAATATTAGTTGTAGTGGATTGGATCCAGCAAAGGGACTTCCATCAGCTTTACTCACAGCAGAATTGATGCTCCGGCAAATATTTCCCCTTCATGGCACTTCGGACATGGTACTCAATTTACTTATAAGTTCTTACGTGAGTTTTGCAAGTTGCTGAAGACTCAAGTTTTTTTTTCTTCAGCTTTCCATCCACAGACTAATGGTTAAACTGAGTGCCTTAATCAGACCTTGGAACAATGCTTAAAGTGCTATGTGACTTTTCTTTAGGATGATTGGCTGGAATTTCTCCCTCTAGCCAAGTTCTTACCATTCTTCCATTCAGCAAACTTAGTTTATTGCAAATAATAGGTGTGCTTGAAAGTTTGTGAATCCTTTAAAGGGATCCTGTCATCGGAAAACATGTTTTTTTCAAAACACATCAGTTAATAGTGCTACTCCAGCTGAATTCTGCACTGAAATCCATTTCTCAAAAGAGCACACAGATTTTTTTATATTCAATTTTGAAATCTGACCTGGGGCTAGACATTTTGTCAATTTCCCAGCTGCCCCTGGTCATGTGACTTGTGCCTGCACTTTAGGAGAGAAATGCTTTCTGGCAGGCTGCTGTTTTTCCTTCTCAATGTAACTGAATGTGTCTCAGTGAGACATGGGTTTTTACTATTGAGTGTTGTTCTTAGATTTACCAGGCAGCTGTTATATTGTGTTAGAGAGCTGCTATCTGGTTACCTTCCTATTGTTCTTTTGTTTGGCTGCTGGGGGGAAGGGAGGGGGTGATATCACTCCAACTTGCAGTACAGCAGTAAAGAGTGATTGAAGTTTATCAGAGCACAAGTCACATGACTTGGGGCAGCTGGGAAATTGACAAAATGTCTAGCCCCATGTCAGATTTCAAAATTGAATATAAAAAAATCTGTTTGCTCTTTTGAGAAATGGATTTCATTGCAGAATTCAGCTGGAGCAGCACTATTAACTGATTCATTTTGAAAAAAATGTTTTCCCCATGACAGTATCCCTTTAAAATTTTCTATATGAATATGACCTAAAACATCATCTGATTTTCAAACAAGTACTTAAAGTAGATGAACAAAATATATTTAAACAAATAAAACTTATTATATTTGGTTTGTATTTTTTTTTTAAAAAAAAAAAAGATCCAACAACATATCTACATTTGGCAAAAGTAAATGAAACCTTTATATTATTTTATATTCGTAATTTGAAATCAGAGTCTGGTGTTTACAGACAATGGGATGACAATCATGTGTAATTGCTTAAATGAGTTTGCAATTGATTCATTGCATGCAGCTCAGATTCAAAAGTAAACAGTTATGTCCCATGTGCTCCCTACCCAGATTTCACTCCTTAAATTTCATTGGTTTAACCCTTTAAGTGCCACAGATCGTAGAATCTACGTTCTGTGGATCAAAGGACTCTACGATCTCCAGCACTTCCGGGTTCCAGTGCGCTGCGGTTGGATTTAAAACCGCAAGCGCACGTTACATCGTCGCAGAACCCCCTAGGCAACGAGCAAAACCGGTCATGCTTACCGGTCTCCCCACCGATCGTCGCTGGAACCAATAGGAGTGCAGGGCGCACGCAGGGCGCATGGCTGTGATGCGCTCTGGCTGCCCAAATAAATCCAGCCCTCCTGACGCCTCCCCTTTCACTCCTACTGCGCACCTGTGTCTGATGGAGCCCTCCTGCTGGTTTGGTCGCCTTGATTGCCTGCCTTGGATTCAGTGAGCTGAACTACAACACCCTTACACTGTTTATTTTACTTGTTTCCTTCTAATCTCTCTAAATTTGGGGGGGGTTTTAAATTTTTTTTTCTTCTGTCTTTCTCATTCAGCACACTTTTGTACACTCACACACTTACAGGCATCTTTGCCAAGCACACACTCACACACACACTCACACTCACACTTCTACACTTTTTCTTTCCCCTATACTTCTTTTCTTTTCTTTCTTTCTTTGCTTTCTTTAGTAGTTGTTTTTTTTTTTTTTTGCTAAAACTTTATTTCTACTCTTGTTCTATAATTATCTGCTTTATTTTATTGTATTTTTGCAGTTTTTTTTACCATTTTCATTGTTGCTTTGTGTTTTATATCTATTATATTGCATTTTCACTTTTATTTGCTGTTTGGTGCCTGTTATTACCAGTAAAAAGTTTGCCTTTACAGTGACGTTGGTGGATCAAGGTTTCTAACCACCAATTTCATTCCAATAGCTGTTATTTTTATTGTCTTAGCTGATTTTTATTATATTCTGTTGTTTTATTCTGCTTTGCCCTTTGCTGCTTGTTTAGTGCCCCCAAAAAAGTTTGCCTTTGCAGTGACGCTGGTTGGTCTAGGTTTCTGGCCCCTGATTTCATTCCAATAGCTGTTGGTTTTTATTGCTTTGGCTGATTTTTATTACATTTTGTTGTTTTATTCTGTTTTTCATTTGCATTGCCCTTTGCTACTTGTTTAGTGCCCCAAAAAAAGTTGTGTTTGCAGTGACGCTGGTTGGTCTAGGTTTCTGGCCCCCGATTTCATTCCAATAGCTGTTGGTTTTAGTGCTTTGGGTGATTTTATTCCAGACTGTTCCTTTGCCCTGTTTGCTTGTTTAGTGCCCCCCCCCAAAAGGTTCTTTTCGATTTTGGGCACGTACAGTGTCTTGTCTGTAATCTATTCTGTAGATTTCCGGAAGGGTTTAGGAGTTCAAGTTCTAGGTTTTTTTTTCTTCTGATTGTTACAGGGTTAACTGTTGGTCAAATCTTGCTGCCTTCTTTTTTTTTCTTCTTCTTGGTGTTTGTATTAGCAAGTGTTAACTGTTGGTCAAATCTTGCTGCCTTCCTTTTTTTTTTATTCTTGTTGTTTATTTTAGCAGGGGTTAACTGTTGGTCAGATCTTGCTGCCTTCTTTTTTTTCATTCTTATTGTTTATTTTAGCAGGGGTTAACTGTTGGTCAGATCTTGCTGCCTTCTTTTTTTTCTTTTTCTTCTGGTTGATTGTTTTAGCAGTGATTAACTGTTGGTCAGATCTTGCTGCCTTCTTTTTTTTCTGGTTGTTTGTATTAGCAGTGGTTAACTGTTGGTCAGATCTTGCTGCCTTCTTTTTTTTTCTTTTTCTCCTGGTTGTTTGTTTTAGCAGTGGTTAACTGTTGGTCAGATTTTGCTGCCTTCTTTTTTTTCTTTTTCTTCTGGTTGTTTTAGCAGTGGTTAACTGTTGGTCAGATCTTGCTGCCTTCTTTTTTTCTTTTTCTTCTGGTTGTTTGTACCAGCAGTGGTTAACTGTTGGTCAGATTTTGCTGCCTTCTTTTTTTTCTTTTTCTTCTGGTTGTTTTAGCAGTGGTTAACTGTTGGTCAGATCTTGCTGCCTTCTTTTTTTTCTTTTTCTACTGGTTGTTTGTTTTAGCAGTGGTTAACTGTTGGTCAGATTTTGCTGCCTTCTTTTTTTTCTTTTTCTTCTGGTTGTTTTAGCAGTGGTTAACTGTTGGTCAGATCTTGCTGCCTTCTTTTTTTCTTTTTCTTCTGGTTGTTTGTACCAGCAGTGGTTAACTGTTGGTCAGATCTTGCTGCCTTCTTTTTTTTCTTTTTCTACTGGTTGTTTGTTTTAGCAGTGGTTAACTGTTGGTCAGATTTTGCTGCCTTCTTTTTTTTCTTTTTCTTCTGGTTGTTTTAGCAGTGGTTAACTGTTGGTCAGATCTTGCTGCCTTCTTTTTTTCTTTTTCTTCTGGTTGTTTGTACCAGCAGTGGTTAACTGTTGGTCAGATCTTGCTGCCTTCTTTTTTTTCTTTTTCTACTGGTTGTTTTAGCAGTGGTTAACTGTTTGTCAGATCTTGCTGCCTTCTTTTTTTTCTTTTTCTTCTGGTTGTTTGTATTAGCAGTGGTTAACTGTTGGTCAGATCTTGCTGCCTTCTTTTTTTTCCTTCTGGTTGTTTTAGCAGTGGTTAACTGTTGGTCAGATCTTGCTGCCTTCTTTTTTTTCCTTCTGGTTGTTTTAGCAGTGGTTAACTGTTGGTCAGATCTTGCTGCCTTCTTTTTTTTCCTTCTGGTTGTTTTAGCAGTGGTTAACTGTTGGTCAGATCTTGCTGCCTTCTTTTTTTTTTTTATTCTGGTTGTTTGTTTTAGCAGTGGTTAACTGTTGGTCAGATCTTGCTGCCTTCTTTTTTTTTTTTCCTCTGGTTGTTTGTATTAGCAGTTGGTCAAATCTTGCTGGATTGGATTTAGGAGCTTCTTGCTTTGCCTATTGATTGCTAACTTTGCAGTTGTTACTAGTTTTGCAGTGGTCTGTATTTTTCTGGCACAATGGCCAAACGGTTTTATACCGCTGCAGAAGTGGCTAGGTATTGTGAGGACTCCAGCTCAGAGGAATTTAGCAATTCTGATTCGGAGTATGTTCCATCTGATGACTCTACTGATGAATCAGAGGTTGGTGATAGCAGCACTATTATCGCAGAGGCTAGTAGTGGCGGCACACTTACTGCTGAAGAAGCAGAGGAAGAGGCTGGTGGCAGTGTGCCAGATGCACCCATGGAGGTAGAAGAGGGTGAGTGTAGTGGTGATGCAGCAGTTGGAGCGCCTGTGTGGGGGCCTCCCTGTAATTATGCCCCCGAAATTCCCCCATTCACTGCAGTCACGGGCGTCAAGGTGGACACCACTAACTTTGAAATCATAGATTTCTTCAATCTTTTTATCACAGAGGCCATCCTACAGGACATTTTCCACTATACAAATTTATACGCTGAGCAGTATCTTGCCAGCCATCCTATACCAGGGTATTCAAGAGCCCAGGCGTGGTATCCCACTACTGTAAATGAAATCAAAAGATTCCTGGCGCTCACAATGGCAATGGGACTCGTAGAACGCAACACCTTAGCTTCATACTGGGATACCACTACAGTCCTTTCCATCCCTCTTTTTTCAGCCGTTATGCCAAGAAACCGTTATCAAATTTTACTGCGGTTTCTTCATTTTAACGACAATGCAGCGGCTGTTCCCCCTAATGAGCCCGGTCACGACAGGCTTTACAAATTGAGGCCCCTTATAGATAGCCTGTCTCAGCGCTTCACAGAGGTCTACTCCCCCTCCCAAAATATATGTGTGGACGAGTCCCTTTTGCTCTTCAAAGGGCGCCTAAAATTTCGCCAATGCATCCCTAGTAAGCGTGCTCGATATGGGATGAAATTTTACAAACTCTGTGAAAGCAGCACGGGCTATACTAGTTTTTTCATGATCTACGAGGGAAAGGACACTAATTTGGACCCCCCCCCGGCTGTCCCCTTGACTTGACTGTCAGTGGTAAAATTGTCTGGGAGCTCATAACTCCACTGTTGGGCCAAGGTTACCACTTATACATGGATAACTTTTACACAAGCATCCCCTTATTCAGAACCCTTTACTGGTTGGACACCCCAGCTTGTGGCACTGTTAGGCGTAACCGCAGAGGACTGCCCAAGGAACTGGTGGATAAGAAATTGAAACGTGGAGAAGTACATGCTCTAAGAAGCGATGAACTCCTGGCATTAAAATTTGCAGACACCAAAAATGTTTTTATGCTTACTACTATCCACGATGAGAGTGTAGTTGTCCAACACAGAAGTGGCGATAGGCCCGCAAAATCAAAGCCACTCTGTTGTAAAGAATATAGTAAGCATATGGGTGGCGTCGATAAAACCGACCAAATCCAAACTTATTACGACGCCTCCAGAAAAACCAGGGCCTGGTACAAAAAAGCCTCAATTTATATGATCCAAATGGCCCTTTACAATTCTTATGTCGTTTACAAAACGGCAGTACCAGGCCCAAAATTGAGTTTTTACAATTATCTGCTGCAGCTGCCCTTTTGTTTGGTGATGTACAGGAGGTTCCAGAAATGCCTGGCAATGACAGTGTTGCCCGAATGGTGGGTAAGCATTTCATTGCCCAAATTCCACCAACTCCTAATAAAAGATCTAATAAAAGATATGCCCAGAGAGCTTGTAAGGTTTGCCGTTCCAGGGGTGTTAGAAAAGATGTGCGGTATTTTTGTCCCAAGTGTCCTAGCAAGCCTGCTTTGTATTTCCAACCCTGTTTTGAGGTGTACCACACTGTGGTACACTACGAGAGGGCTTGAATTCTGTGTTATGTTGTAGGTTAGGGCTCTCTGGGTTTGCTGGTGGTAAAAGGATTTAGTAAATCTGTATAGTAAACTTGGCATGCTCTAGGTTTTTATGCACATGCTAGCAGTAGCTGTTTAGGTGTGCTGGCAGAGTGATACTTTTCTTTTTTTGTGTTTTTTTTTTTTTTTTGTGGAGTGGTTTTTCAGATTCAAGCCCCCCTATTGAGATCTAACATTTTGGCAGGTCCCTACTTCGCTTATAACTAGGTATAGATGTTGTTAATAAAAAACAAAAAAAGTTTGACAAGGCAAACAATGGCAGTTTTTTTCTGTATAGTAGTGATCTTTGATTTTTTATATAGGATTTGGCACTGGGTGAGCAGTGCAATGTAGCAGTAAAAACTTGTATGTAGGTTTGTTCTTAGTCTAAATCGAAAAACCACACTAGCACACGAGACTTGTATCTGCAGGGCAAGCCCTTGCAAAGGTTTTTACTGCGGTGGTGCCACCGCAGTAAAAATCTTTGCTAGGGCTTGCCCTGCAGATACAAGTCTTGTGTGCTAGCGTGGTTTTTCGATTCAGTTACTAGGAGATCACCGTATCCTCCATTCACTGTGCACCGAGCAAAGCTATATACCTGCACAACGAGTGTCTACTCCAATTGTTCTTAGTCTAGGCATTCAGCTTTTGTGTTGAGCGATGGTGTTTTAGACAGTTGTGTTATGGATAGCACTTCTATTGCGCTGGTGGTAAATAGCGAAATGAGGTGCTGGTTGGCCAAGAGGGCACACGATAGAACTTGTAGTGCGTGATGAATACGTGGGATGATGTGCATCTCTAATGCTGATGCCACAAGTCTTTTATTTTACTGGCACCTCAAAAGCTTGTCTATCAGCGCAGTTATCTATAGTTTTGTCTGTATTTCTGAGCAACGTTTGCATTTGTTTTTGTAGATTTAGGTATCTTTGGATTTGTGAGTATTTCAGCTGCTAATGCCCCAATCCTCATTGTTGCCAACTAAATTCCTAAACTTCTTAGGACACTTGCATAATTTATGGGCCAAATTTACTATGGTTTCTGTTGGAAAATGTATTTGTAAATGTGGTACAGATTTTGTCATTGGCGAAATAGTGTAGGAAGAAGCAAAGGAATTCTTATCGTAACACCACAGGACAGATGGAACACAAAGACACTCCACTACAATATATCCGAATAGGTGAGTGAAATATATTTTGGGGTAGTAGCACCCAGATACAGATCCATAAAGTAGTCCCAAAATTCCCTGGGAGATAAATCTTAACTTTGTATATTATCTTTTCCTTTATTTCAGACCAAAGCAGAGTTCTACAATGCAGAATGTGGCCAAAATTCTCCACGCAGTAAAGCATGAATGGCATCTCTGAATAGTTGAAGGTGTTTATTTTCAAAAATCTTAGTTTGTGGGGGTTATTTCATCAGTAAGGGACAGTTTCAGATGAGATATGGATACATGCACCTAAATTCACAGGCCCAATATTACGCATTGTCCGTTTTGGGATGTTTGGTGGCTGCATCTCTATGTGTATGCATACATATGGGGTATCATTTTATTCAGGGGGACTTGCAGATTGTTATTGAGCAGGTTTTTGTTAGTTACCATGGAAACTTAGGGGGAAATCTAAGTTTGTATATCTTTTTTCCTTTATTTCAGACCAAGTCTCGGATTTCTACGAAGGACTGCGGCCACAATTCTCTGTGTAGAAAAGCGAGAATGGCATCTTTGAATAGCTGAAGAAGTGTACTTTACGGTAATATATGGTTTTTGGGGGTTATTTCAGAGTTTGGGGGTGTTTAGACTGAAAAACCGCAAGTAGTACATATTGAGCGCAGCCCCCAGACTTTCAACTGCAATTGCCCTTCTGCATTGCTCCTGTTTTGGGGTGTTTGGTGGCTGCGTCTCTATGTGTATCCATACATATGGGGTATCATTTCATTCAGGGGGACTTGCAGATTGTTATTGAGCAGGTTTTTGGTAGTTACCATGGATACTTAGGGAGAAATCTAGCTTTGTATATCTTTTTTCTTTTATTTCAGACCAAGTCTCGGACTTCTACGAAGGACTGCGGCCACAATTCTCAGTGTAGAAAAGCGAGAATGGCATCTTTGAATAGCTGAAGAAGTGTACTTTTCGGTAATGTATGTATGGTAATGGTAATGTATGGTTTGTGGGGGTTATTTCACATTTTGGGGGTGTTTAGATGGAAAAACTGCAAGTGGTACACATAGAGCGCAGTCCCCAGATTTTCAACTGCAATTGCCCTTATGCATTGCTCCTGTTTTGGGGTGTTTGTTGGCTGCGTCTCTATGTGTATCCATACATATGGGGTATTGTTTTATTCATGAGAATTTTGTCTTTCAAATTGTCTGTGGTTTCACCATTTATAACAGTGTTGTTTTGTCATATTTACATTTGATCCTGCGTCTAAGTTTACATTTTAGAGAAAAACTAAAAATGCAACAAAAAAGCTCCAAATTTCATGATGCACTGGTGAAATGTATTTGAATTTTGAGTAAAAAATACAGCACCCCTAGAAACCTGAAGGTCTGTTGTTTCTAAAAATACCAAACTTGAAGGGATAATTTAAATTTACATATAAATTATGCTGCCTCAACTGTTACATGTGCTTATCTACTTTGTTCTTGTGTAAAATTCTAGAAAATGCTGATTTAGTTTGGGGGTTACTCCTGGACAAAAAAAGTGGGTTACTGATACATATTTGGTATCGTTGGACTTGGCAGGATCATGGCTTTTACAAACACAAAAAAAAATGCTCGTAAAATTAACTTTTCTGTGGAAAAAAAACTCAAGATATACTCCATTTTTTAATCATTTTTTTTACATATTTCACCCAAAATACATACTATATATCCAGAAAAGTTGCAAAATTACACTTGCATGTCAAAGTCCAATTTATAACGAAAAAAACAATATATCATTTTCCTAGTTTCATGGAGGTTTTCCTACAGAAAAACCTTGTTAAACTGAACAAGTACCAAATGCTTAAAAAACGTCTGGCATTTCGCGTACCAGAAATGTGAAATTCTGCTGGCACTTAAAGGGTTAAATATAAAAATCTGAAATATGAATAGATCATATTAAGGGGTCCATTTACTAAAGTGCGGTAAATCTGACTTTAAGTTTCCGCATGTTATCGCTGCGAATATTTTTCCGCCAGAATATTCGCAGCGACGAAGTTTACTAAACAGCGATGCGCTCAGAAGTCATTGCGATCACTTGCGGTAACTACGTTAACGAACAAGCTTACGTTTGCGGTAATTTTAGCGAGTTGCGAATTTTCTGGCGAAAAATTAAGTTTGCGAATATTTATGCTATAAAATAGTCTTAAAATTAGTCTTATTTTATTGCGTTAATTATGGCAATTTATGGCTAGAAATGCATCTTCAAAACTCATAAACTTTATTGACTAATGTTTATAACATCCATCAACATTACCACAGTATAACACCAATCAAACATTTATGCATCATAAACTGATACTTCATCCATCCAGTCACAAACCCTTCTGCCAATAGAATCATATGAATAAGAAATCATACCAGTCAATCTCTTTGCATCATATAAATGCACAGTTTAATGTAGCCAATCACAATGAAACCGAACTCCCTGCCAATAGGATCTTAAAGTTACAGAAATCAAATATATACAGCCAATAGACACATGTCATTTTACACAAGACATCCCACTGATTGATTGGTTATAAGTAGCCTTGGCATACAGCGAATTTTTGATAGGAGTCTCAGTAGGAGTGAAGAGACAGTATTGAAAGAGTGACAGAGTTGGTGATATGTCAAGCCCTGACAACCAGGATGCGGAAAGAGAGGGAGGGCATTTTCTGTACTTTCTGGTTTTTGCTGTGAAAAAAAAAATATATTTTCAATAGAGAAATTACTGCTTTACTCATTCTGCAATTCTCAATTCTCAACTATTCATAAAATAGAATTGAATAATAATACTGTTGCCCCGGTTGGAATCCATGCCTTCAACCCTTTTTATAGGGAACACAACAACTAACACATTGCAGGTCAAAGTACATGTATAAAATATATCAAATAATAAATGAAGACCAATTGAAAAGTTGCTTATAATTGGTCATTGTAAGTTAACTTCAAGGTGAACCAACCCCTTTAAAATGCATGTATATATGAATGGATGAATAACTGAATGTATATGTGAATATGCTATCCTTGTATATTAAAGATTAATAGCAACATTAACGTTGCGAATATTCACATTAAACACATGCGTGCAAATATATTGTCGCAATGACATCATATAAGACTGCTATGCTTATG
Organism: Xenopus petersii; assembly: GCA_038501925.1. Taxonomy (NCBI): domain Eukaryota; kingdom Metazoa; phylum Chordata; class Amphibia; order Anura; family Pipidae; genus Xenopus; species Xenopus petersii. The sequence continues at coordinate 169,544,180 of CM076673.1, forward strand.
TGCAGAATGTGTTTGTAGCTTATTCGCACATATGTGGCGACAATTAGCAGCGGTACTAAAGCGACTTATCACATGTGTTGTGTTGCGAATAATTTTAAAATCTGCTGTGCGCATGAACATTTAGTCGCAATGTGAATATTCGCAGAAACTTCATACGTATTAATATTTTGTCGCGGTGACGTCACACGTTCACGCACCGTGCACGTGCGTCTTCATATGCGCAATAGCCATGGCTGGTGTCAGTGCATTGTCAGCTGAGGAGGCTAGGTATTTGGCAAAATATTTGCTTGGACATCAATATGACACCCAAGCACTGGGCACGGTAGGGGTGCATGAAATTAAGCGGACCATCATGAGAAAACTTGCACGCAAGATGCGTCGTAAGTTTGAGCTCAATATAGATGTGCGAAATATCCAAAAAATCTGGTCAGACCTGAAACGGCGAAACCACGCACTGATAGCAGAAATTCAAGCAGGTAATTATTTCTAAATATTAATGGATGCCCTTGATATCAAAAGTGTGGTTAAAGGAACTTGCAAACATTTTGGACAGAACTTAAAAGATGCAATCATGCCCTTATCGTAGAAGCCCAAGAATGGAAAGTATTTTAAATAATTGTTGGATGGGCATGTGTGCAGAGATAATTCACCTTTATGGCAACTGACAGAATGGGTAATTCTATGCAATGTTCCATGTATCTATATATATATATACAATGTATCTAGAATTTCACTTTTTCCTTCCTGTTGCCCAAATGGTTGCTACATGCCCGCATTGTTATTGCTATAGTATGTTTGTAGGTAGGACTCTCCTGTTCACATTTCAGTCTCTTATTCAAATTGATGCCTAGTTGTTATGGTAATTTGGACCCTATAAACCAGATAGTTGAATTTGCAATCTGAAGAGCTGCTGAATGAAAAGCTAAATGACAACTTATTGTCACATGACAACTTATTAAATAAAAAATAACCAATTAACATTATCTTGTATTATTAATTTCTAGAGCTTGCACCAGAAGCTATATAGGAAGCTCCACCAGAAGAGGAAGCACCAGCTGCTGCAGAGGATGAGGTTGCTGGAGACAATGCTGTAGAGGGTCCGTCGGGCCAGTGCTCAAGGCAACAAGATGTTGGCACCCAAACGGACAGTGAATTTATGTATTTGCCATTGTTGGCTGACATCCAACAAAATGTTAACAGTGTCATAATCTGCCTGGAGGAGATTAAGTCAGATATTGCTGCCATAAAGGCTACAAAAGACTAGCCGTTGCATTGTTGTTTTTTTTTGTGTACTTATCTTTTAACTCATGTGATCTAAACATTTTTTTTTATTTTCGTTATTAAAAAAAAACTTTTTATGCATTTCAATAAAAGGTTTTTCAGATATGCCATTGTAATGTGTTTTGTTATTTATGCGTGCATTGCTGCTATTCTATACTAATTCAGCTAACTAATGGTGACTACAGTATTGCACAAGTTAATTTGCGTCTATTCCTAAAAATGTGTTTGTAGACTATTCGCAAGAATATTGCGACAATTATTAGCAAGAAAAATAACAAGAAAAATAAGGCGACTAATATATAGTAACGGTCAGTATGAATAGCGACTATTCTAATAATTTATATGCAACGCTACTATGGAGACTATTTCCGCGACAAATAATATTTTTCCACAATGACGTCACACGCGCATGTGCACGTACGCGCAGGTGCGCACGTCTTTACTGGGATAGCAAATTGGAGACATGGCTGGAGTTAGCTCCCTCACAACTGAAGAAGCAAAGTATGTGGCAAAATATCTTCTGAGGCGTGACTATGATACTCAGCCATTATGCACCGTGGGGGTGCATGAAGTAAAAAGGAGAATCATGCACAAACTAGTGCGTAAAATGCACAGAAAGTTTGGCTTGGACATGGAGGTTCGGCAACTGCAACGTCTGTGGTCTGACATGAAAAGACGTAACCAGGCTATGATCCAAGAGGTCCAAGAAGGTAGATATTGTTATGACTGTATAGCAGTAGCCGATTTATTTGTATGGGCAACATCACCAGTATTGTCTGTCACCAATCTTAAAGGGCTGGTTCACCTTTAAATAAATTTTTGTTATGTTATGGGGTGGATATTTCTACACAATTTTTAAGTTGGTCTTCATTATTTATTTTGTATTTATTTCGGAAATTCAAATGCTACATTTGAATGGTCTAATACTTTTAAGATAGCCTTCATATTCTTATGACAATTTCCAGCTTTCAAGTGGGGTCACTGACCCCCATGTAAAAACATGTTTAGTAAGAGTACAAATGTATTGTTATTGCTACTTTTTATTACTCATCTTTCTATTCAGGCCTCTCCTTTTCATGTAATCAATGCATGGTTGCTATGATACTTTGCACCCTAGCAAGTCCAGTACCCTAGAAATGTACAGTAGGTTATTTAAATAATAAACCAAAACATTATTTTGAATTATTTTATCCCAGAACTTGCCCCGGTTGAAATTGAGCCAGGACCGGATGCTGTTGTGGAAGAGGAAGAGGAGAGAGCCAGTCCGGATCCAGGAGAGGGCCCATCTGTGCAAGAAGCAGGCACACAAACCTGCACAGAACTTTTATATGCACCAGTGCTGGCAGAAATAAAAAAGGACATTGCTGATATAAAAACTTGCCTTGACAACATCAAGCAGGCCATAGACGACAGAAAGGCTTAAAGCCGTTGCCTTACATTGTTTTTCACCTTTTTATTTTTTGCTAAGCTGACAAGCAAAGTTTTGTTTGTTTTGTATAATTTATATATAGGCTTTTAAAATTGTCTAAACTGGAGACTACTTTTATACTTTATTTTTATACACTTCCTGTTATGACGCAATAAAAGGATGATCATGTATACCAATGATGTGTGATTCACTATTTATGCGTGCATTTCTGCTATATTACACTTTTATGCAGGGGAGATTAGCTCATTCACAACAAATGTACTTCATATATATTTCTGATGGATACTGACCTTAACACATCTGTACTTGGTAGAAGGTAAAGTAGAAATTTTAAATTTTAAACTTGAACTTTTTACAATCAGCTTCCAACCGTAGTTCAAAAATAAACTGGAAATCACATTCCTAAAAGAAAATAGATAAATCGATATAATAGGGTTGAATTTATCATATGACTCTTTCCAGCTTTACAAAAGGGGGTCACTGACTGATCTAAGGCTTCAATTATTATTGCTACTTTTTTAATAATTATCTTTTAAATCAGGCTTTTTCCTATTTGTATTTCAAGGCATTCTTCTAATTTTGCCAACATGACCTACCATTAATTCCAAACATAAATATGTTCCATTCAATGCCCAAAGTAACTTACACTGGAAAAATGATGTGATGAGATGCGATCTCACACGTTTCCCTTCATCACTTGAATCTTGGGAAACTGCAGGGTAACCGGGAATTTCTGGAGGAAGTTCCTCATTAGTTTCCAGAACCACTCCATGATCTAAAGCCAGATTGTTCAGAACCGCACATGCCTGAATTATCTGAGAAACCGTTTCTGGAGAATACTGCAGGCATCCACCAGATTTCGAAAGACAACGGAAAGTAGATTTGAGGACTCCAAAGGTCCGCTCAATAACTCCTCTTGTCTTTATGTGGCATGTGTTACATTTTAGTTCGGCCAGTGTCCTGGGATTAGATACAGGAATCAGAAGCCAGGGTTTAGATCCGTATCCTGCATCTCCTGAAATAAATATGAATAAAATTAATGGTCCTATACATATAAGGATGACTTTTGATTACAGTCATGCTACAGCAAGCACAGGGCACCTACATAGTGGCCATACATTTGCAGATTTTTGATGTGCTGACTACTTTGCCAGTTTATCTGCCTAGAATGAAGAGCCTGGATTATGAATAGGAGTGGGCCTGATTAGAAAGATTACAAAGATGAGTAATAAGATGAGTAATAAAGAGATGCAATAACAATAACATTTATCCATAGAGAAGGATTATTTTACAGATGTCAGTAAGCAGGTCCGGACTATTAAAATAGGCCCTGGCATTTGAGGTACACATAGGCCCAATAAGCCTACACAGAGGCCCAAACAAGCAGCCCCTCTGGCATTTGCCAGAACCCACAGATTGCCAGTCCGGGCCTGTCAGTAAGCCTCTTTTGAAAACAAGACTCATACTATAAAGGCAAATAATTAATCAAATAAAGGCAAGTATTTTACTTACCAACCAACCAGCCCTCTGGCATGAGTCCAAGCTGAAAACGGTCAAACAGAGCTGACTGCCGTAAAATGTATGAGTCGTGACAGCTCCCGGGAAAACCAGAGTGAATACTCATAATCCGTTGATGGGAGTCACAAACAACCTGGACATTCACCGAATGTGTATGCTTCCTGTTCCGAAATTGTTCTTCAGTAGCATGAGGAGGTGTTAATAAAATGTGTGTGCAGTCTATTGCACCAATGCAATTGGGCATGCCTCCTTTCAATTCCTGCCACTGTTCTGGGGTTGATGGGAAACAGACACATTTTGGGGACTGTTGCACTATAGCTCTCAAGACAGGTTTCAAAAGTCGAGAAAACGAAGAGCGACTTAGCCCAATCACCCTTCCAACAGATGGCTGAAAATTGCCTGTACCAAGGAAATGCAAAACTGCCAGCAATTTTACTATGCCTGGAATAGCCTGTGAGCGACCGGTCAGTGGCTCGAGTTCCTGAGCTATGCAAATATACAAAGCTTGTATAGCTTGCCTATTCAGACGGAACAACTCCCTGACATCAGAGTCACTCAGCTCTTCTAGTACAGAGCGTGGTCGAAACCGTCTAGGCTGACGAAGCCTGTCCCTCCTAGCCATAATTTGCCTATCACCTCTAAAAGATGCTGCAGCCGCAGCCAAAAGCAAACCCCAAAACATCTCGTTCTCCTTCTCTTCTCCTGCCACTTCTCTCTTCTCCTGTCACTACTCTCTTTTCCTGTCAGGAATGGCACCATAAATTATGGGTAAAACAAGGTGTTATGGGATATTTCCTGTCCCTCCCATTGACAATTTTCTGGCGAAAAAATAAGTTAACGCCACTATATATATGGCGGTAAAATGGTGCGAATATTCTGGCGTTAATATTGTCTTTAAACCATTTCGCTGTTTAGTAAACCAAGCGTTAATGTGTACGTAGCGTTATTTTTAGCAAATGCGCTAACTGGCGAACAAATATTCTTGCGCAAGAAAATTCGCAAATTTATAGTTAGCGCATGTTAATAAACTTGCGAAAACATATTCTGCGTTAAATTTGTCTATATTTTGTGCGCAAAATTTTAACGCACTTTAGTAAACAGACCCCTAAGTGGCGGATTAAAGAATATGCCTTTGTTTGTGTGAACTGTGAATCCTAGGATCCCTGGGGGCAGCCCTTATTTTTTTTTTTAATGGCAATTTTCTATTTAGGAATACCCAATGGCACACACTACTAAAAAAAGTGTATTATGAAAATTGTTTATTTACATGAAGCAGGGTTTTACATATGAGCGGTTTTATGCAATATCTTTTTATAGAGACCTACATTGTTCAGGGGGGTATAGCAGAGTTTGAGTCGAAAAGCAGGAATGGCTAAATAAACATTAATCATGTCTTAACTGTACATGTTTTTCTTGGATATGGATTGGAGATCCATTTTGGACCCTGCCCTTTAATTATAAACGTTTGTTTCTATTTCCACCACAATCCATTTCCCCCTTCAATTCTGAGCTAAAGCATTTAAATAATGATGTTCAGTTCGTAATCCATTTGTTTTCAGCCAAGAAAGTAGTAAAGGCAATGCCGCCAGTATTCAGTGCCAGTGGAAGTACCAGATGCCTAGTCTCGCTACAGATCTAAACAGAACGATATTGGTATGGATAGATTAATAAGCAGATTTATCAAGGGTCGAAGTGAAAATTCAAATTTGAATTTTCTAATCTTTTTATGGCCAAAACTAGGGAATTGTTATAATTCGATTTGAGTTTTTTTAAAAATTCGAATTTGAAGATTTACCATACACTGGCCCTTTAGACCATTCATCACTTTATACCTGCCGAATTAGCCTATGAAAGACGTCATGGGTTCAATTTGGCGTTGTTTGCAACCTTCCTGACATTCAAGTTTTTTACTGTGCAAAAACTCCCATAAAAAACTCCCATAAACCTTGAAATTCGACCCTTGATAAATCTGCCCCTAAGTGATCATTATATAAAAATATATTTGACCCTTTCAAATAAATCTTTCTCAAATAGGATTTTTAATGTGCTGAACCCTTTTGAGGAAAGTGACATCACCTAGTGTGTAACAGGTGTTAGAAGAAGGTGAATAGAAGGTTGATGAGGAAGCACTGTCTAATAATGTTTTGGCATTTGGAACAGCTGTTTCAACTTTTGCCTTATATTAATCAGACTAGAATCCGCTTATTCAGAGTTGCCAGGATGACTGTTTTCCAGCCAAATTGGGCTACTAATTTAAAGCCCAAGCAGGTTTTTAAAGTACAAACTAGCCAATGTATGGTGTGATTATTACACAAGGAGATGTCATTTGAGAATATTCACCGAGACCGCCCCTTGTTCACACAAAAAATACTGGGTTCATAAAGTAGTACAACAAAAGAAATAAGATGACTTAAAGGGGTGGTACGACTTTCAGTTAACTTTCAATGCTATAGAATGGCCAATCGTAAGCAACTTTTCAGTTGGTCTTCATTTTTTTATGGTTTTTTTTAATTATTTGTATTTTTCTACTGACTTTTTCCAGCTTTCATATGGGGTAGGGTTGCCACCTGGCCGGTATTTTACCAGCCTGGTCGGTAAAAATGATGTTTGATCCCAATGTTATGAATAGGGAAAAATTACAAATGTATAGGAAGGCCAGTATTTTTTGGCAAACCCTACATGGGGGTTACTGCACCCATTTAAAAAACAAATGCTCGGTAAGGCTACAAATGTAGTTATTGCTACTTTTTATAACTCTTCTCTCTATTCAGATGTCTCCTATTCAAATCAGGGCATGGTTGCTAGGGTAATTTGGACTGTAGCAACCAGATTGCTGAAATAGCAATTTGGAGAGCTGTTCAACAAAAAGCCAAATAATTCAAAAATACCAAATAAAAAACAATTGCAAATTGTCTTAGAATGTCACGCTCTGCATTTTATTAAAAGTTGATTTAATGGTGAGCAGACCCTTCAGTTTCGCCAGGTTATAGTTTACACAAATACGCTACTAGTTTGGTAATATAAGAACAGGTTATTTTGATTTCTGAAGGCGGCAGATTCTGTTGGAAACCAGGAAAAGTAATTTCCAGTGAAAGGCTGAGACGGCAGAAGACAGAGCGAGCAACTGACATCAAGGCAAAGTAGTTTTGTTTTGTTCTTTACACAAAGCGGCGGGAAAACCGACCATGAGAGGACAGACCACCGCATTACAGCCGCTTCCTATTGTGTAATAGTGAGTTCCGCAGTTTCTACGCGTCATTTCCGGTACGTGATGCGTCACTGCGCTTACGTGTAGTCGTGACGTCCGTCTCGCGTGACTAGCCTTGTGGCGTCGGGATTTTCTGTAAGACAGGAGGAGGAAGCTTGCAGTTAACATATTTGCGGGAGGTGTAAGTAGCGATCGGCGACTGCGGGCTTTGTTAGGAAAAGCGGGACTGTTGGGCAATATGAATTTACTTAGATGAGAGGGTGAAGTTTGAACTTCCCCCCGCCTGCCTATCGTTTCTCCCACACGGTTCTACCAGGACGAAAACTGTGACAAAACGAGCAGTACAGAAAGCAGTGTGAGGGAAAGAAGACGCAGACGCGCACTGACAGCAGGGGGCGCTATAATCCAAGTAAGTGCAGCGCGGTCTTGCTCCTCTTTAGACCCACCCGGGACAACTGTCCTCCCCTGATGGCGGCCCGGCCTTTTAAACCCGTGTGACTCTCTGAAACGTGACCGAGCGATGATTGGCTGCATTCTCCACATAAAAGCCACTTCCATACAACTTTCCACTTAGCGATGGCTGTTGGCTCAGAGCTGTGTGTTATTCGTTTTACTGCTCCTTGGCTTTTATCATTCATTCATCACGAATTCATTTCTAAGACTTCACACGTGTTGCCTGTTATTGAGGAAGTAGCCGAGGTATTTGCATGTTCCGCTCTGTCTGACACACTCTGTCTCACTCTCTGTCTCACTCTTCAGGAAAGCTCCTCACAGTAACTCTGACATCATGTGTGGGACTGCAATGATTCAATGCCCTTCTCTTTACAAAGACACGAATAAAGGTCTATTTTGCAACACTGTAATCCATCCACTTATTATACACAGGACCTGAATTTCCTCACTGAAGCAGCTAAATCAGCACATGTGTTTGTGTCCTGCTTCTAGTAATGGATACAAGGTTTTTTTTTTCTGTTTGCAGAGTGAAAGAAATGTCATTCTAAGCAGTTTTCCAATGTACAGTAAATAAACATTTCCATTAGTTTAAAAAGTTAGATATTTCAAATTGTCGGGAAGTTGGCTGCTGTCATAGGGATCAGAAACAGCCAGACTGCTGCTGTTATGGACATACATACACACACTGTGGAACCCTGCTTTTATGTCCGGGAATTACTGTTAAAGTGGCCATACACGGGCAGATTAAAACTGACGATATGGGTCCTTTAGACCAATTCGGCAGTTTATCTGCCCATGTGTGGGGGGGGCTCCCGACAGGTCCAACCGATCTATATCAGGCCGATCCAGTACTGTATTGGCTAGTTGATGCGGTCCTGCGACCTGTCAGAGCCCATTCGTAGTATCTTAATCCGATAGGCCGAACATTTGGATTCATCTGATATCGCCCAGCCATTAGTGGGCATATCGGGTCGACCTTGCCAAACGAGCGGATCTTATAGTGTATGGTTACCTTTACAGTTCTATTCAAGTTGCATTTCTCTGTTTTTTTTTTATTTAAGGTGTTTTTGGAAATTACACCATATTGACACAGTCCCTTGGGAAAGTAAAATCATGGTTCCACTGTATGTGTGTTTGTGTGTGTATGTATAACATACACATACATAAATATCCGCTGCCTACTCTACGAGCAATTCTTATTGATCATATTTCCCCCCCCCCCCCCCCCCACAGAGAGGTGGTGATAGATCTAAACAGTTATTACAACGTGAAGCAAAGTGGATGCGGACCCTGGACACAGTCGCCCCTAGAGGGTTAAACGAAATGTATTCTCTGGCTAGTTACCTATGATTGTTTATTCTGAGTGTAGCTAGGTCCTAACTGATGATATCTTTGAATATGATATTCTATGTAGTAGACTTAAGTATATATCGGATTGATTGAGCATTAAGCATTTCATTAGTGGCCTGAGATAGGGTATTGTGATATTATTACTGCTCATATACCCAGATTTCTTTCCACAATGTTTCTAGGCACTCTAGTTTGTAACATGATTTGTACCATATAGATATATGTTCTACATAATTTAAATGGTAACTTTGTTTATACTTATTTAACACATTTTTTTAGGTATTTTAAATGGTAACATTACACACATGTAGAAGGGACACTATGGATACAAATGGGCCTTTTAACCCCTTCACTTGAGTTTTTACTCAAAGTTCTAGTATTATAGACACTCAGGGCAGCACAGAAGGATACTTGTTGTGTTCCAAATAATTATAGCCACTTGTTAGGTGTTATTAATATCCACATTTTGAGTATAATATGATGGTAATTTTTAAATTGTGTGATGTCATAATTAGTCTCACCCTGATTGGACATGGGGGTTATTTAATGATGTATTACACTTCCTGTCATCATCCTGACAATGGCTCTATGTGAGCCGAAACGCGTTGATGCACCATGCACAAATAAAGATATAGTGATACACGCTTAATGGCGGCTGGTGTGTGTGTGTATATATATATATATATCTATATATATCTATATCTATATATATCTATATCTATATATATCTATATCTATATATATATATATATATATATATATATATATATATATATATATATATATATATATATATATATCTTCTACATCATTATTTTTCACATCAAGACCCTCTGTGCTGGATTTTGTATACATTGGATTTCCGTGCACAGGGGTAGCTGAAAGGAAGGTGATGCTGTCCAAGAACCTATTTATTTAATTAAAATAAGTTGCTGCACCCACAAGTCATTCTGTGTGTACGTATGTATATAATTGTCTACACATATGTAGACATTTCCAAAAAAAAAGACCAGCAACACCGAGTTATCTTGTGAAAAGCTGTAAGTGTATTGAAATTAGCATGAAATGCCTTTTTCATGCTAATTTGAATACACATACAGCTTTTCACAAGTTAACGCGCTGTTGCTGGTCTTTTTTTGGAAATGTATGTACCGTATATACTCGAGTATAAGCCGAGTTTTTCAGCCCCCAAAATATGTTGAAAAACTCTACCTCGGCTTATACTCGGGTCAAGTGCAAAAACGTTCGTCCAAGAATAGTCTCCAAGAATATTCGCTGGCGTCCAAGAATTGTCGCCGGAATCCAAAAACGAGACGCCGACACCTCCAATGGGAGCAGAAACCCTCAATTTTTTGATTGAAACTTACCAGAAGCTGCTGCATTTCTCACCCTCGGCTTATACTCCAGTCAATAAGCTTTCCCAGTTTTTGGAGGTAAAATTAGGTACCTCGGCTTATACTCGGGACGGCTTATATTCGAGTATATACGGTATGTACGTATGTACCTGGAGCCGTCGTCCAGGTGAGCCGAAACGCGTTGATACACCATGCACCAATAAATAACTTTTTGATACACATTGGATGGTGATCGCTGTGAGTGCTTTCATGGACTGCTTTGAATATTTTTGGATAGCACCCAGCAAGTGACTATATGAGTGGTGAGTGCCGATAATCCATATATATATATATATATATATATATATATATATATATATATATATATATATATATATATATATATATATATATATATATATATATATATATATACACACACCATATACTGTAAACTTTCACTCGGGTGCACGGTAAATAAACTAGGCATTTCCAAAAAAAACAGCAACACTGAGTTATCTTGTGAAAAGCTGTAAGTATATTCAAATTAGAATGAATAAAGCCTTTTCTCATGCTAATTTGAATACACTTACAGCTTTTCACAAGATTACTTGTTGCTGGTCTTTTTTGGAAATATATATGTACAAACTTACTTATATGCGTACATACGTTCAAACAGTAGAACCCTGATTTTACATTTCCCAAGGCACTGTGTAAATATGGCGTAAATTCCAAAAAATCTTAAAGTATTGACCTAGCACCCACAGAAGACTAGTTTTGGGATGTCATATAATGTGTTTTGATGTGGTGATCAAAATCCTGTTTAAATCACTTTAATGTTAAGCTGAACTTGCTACTTTAACCATTTTGTCGCAGTCCCATTTAGGCAAGTGGCATTTTTTCTTTATTTCCCCGATTCAAGGCATGCTGGAATTTACAACATTTTGATGCAGTCCCTTGGTAAATGTAAAATCAGGCTTCTACTGTATGTATGTGTGTGTGTCCATATAGAGTGATAGACAGATAGATGGCTAAATTAGGAAATTTGCTTAGAATTACATTTTCTTTTATAGTGGACAAATAAGGGTCTGCCTCCCCTTTAAAACAAATATCTTATATGAAATCTACTGTCAGAAGGGGTATCAACCAATTTTTTTTTTCTTTTTTTGACAAGGTGGTTTTGGGACTTTGAGGCTGTTTTGATGTGGCTTTGAGAAATCCTAAAATTACTGTTTAAATCATTTAAATGCTAAGCTGGACTTGCTGCTTTCCCTTTGCTGTTGCATGCAGCGATTCTGACAAACGGTGGTTACTTTCCCAAATGGTTTAATCGAGTTAGATATTGTCTAGTTCTAGTTTCTGGAGAAAGCACTGAGCAGGGAGTTTGGTGGTATGTTATTAGTTTGTCAAACAAGGTATTTTTGCCTACCTTTTGATGTTACACTCCTGCTGCAATCATTCTATTTTCATGCAGATCAGCCAATATGAAAGTTTTGCTGCTGTTGGCTCAGAAGAATAATAGCTGTTCGTCGTTCCTGGTTTAATGCTCTTAACTCATCGTATTGCACAACCTGCTCTTTCATTCTTATTGGTAGTTAATTAGATATACTGAAGGTTATTGAGGAAAACCAAACAGGGTTTATACCAGTGAGCACCACGGAGCGATCTTCTTCCATCTTCATCCTTTGCGCAGCTGAATGAAAAGCCGAACTTTAACTAAAAGTTTTGTTCAACTGCGCATGAATTTGCCCCGGGAATTTTGAAGACAGACATGCCCCATACCTGTACTACCCAATTCTTAGTTTAAATAAATTAAGCAGAAACTAAAATGTTTTAAGTGCGGCCAGAAGCTGCTTTTTATTTACTTAAAGGAGATGTGCTCTCTTTGATAAATAGGACAGGTAGCTTACTAGAAAGTCTCTCTCACATAACACTTTAATATTTTCCTCCTTAAGTCCACTAACTTGCATTTTATGTTTGACAGATTTGTTTGCAAACCAACAGAATACAAATGCATTTATTTGTTTGATTTGTTTGTTTGCATGCATTCTTGATCTCTATGGAGAAGTTTTCACACTTGTATATTAGTGAAAATAACTTGTGTGTTTGTGACGTAGGCAGTTACTTAACAAACATATTAATCTCTGTATACGGTGGCAAATTTGCATTATGTTTGGGACAAGCTTTAACTGAGTAAACCTAAATTACACTGTAATTGTAGCAAACCGAAGAGCTTCACTTAGTACGTACGAATCGTACGAAATCATCGTACGATTTGACTTTCCTGTCTCCCGACCTGCCACTAACCATTCCGATCAAATAAAGTACAAAAGAACAGATCAGCCGATATTCTGCCTCTGACAGCAATCGTACGAAAGTTATGTCCGCCAGGCGGACAGCCTCCCTCTGAAAATCGTATGATCGGCAATACACGCAGAGATATTATCGGCAGCCGACCGAAATCTTTTAACCTGTCCAATCGACCAAACGACCGATCTCCGCCGGACGAAAAATGTCGGGACTCTCCACACACGGTCCGGAAATCGTACGAATCCTCTATTCGTACGATCAGATCTTTGCGTATATGACCTGCTTAAGTCTAAGCAACTTTTCAATTGGTCTTCAATAATTATTTTCAATAGTTTCTGAATTATCTGTTTTTTTTCTGGCTATCAATTGGGGTCACTGACCTCATCTAAAAGAAATGCTTTGTAAGGCTGCACATTTATTCTAACTGCTACTTTTTATTACTCAAATTTCTGTTCAAACCTTCTCCTATTCATATTCCAGTCTCTCATTCAAATCAATGTATAAATAACTCAAAAACCACAAATAATAAAAAATGAAAATTATCTCGAATATCACACTCCGCATCGTACTAAAAGTTAACTCAAAGGTGAACAACCCTTTTAAGGCCAGTGTTACTCTACAAATTGTCAGCTATGAAACACTCCACACCCCTTTGTGCCCCCTGCAGATGCAGATTATATTAATTTAAATTACATAGTATCATGTACAGTACAGAAGTTCTTTAATTGGTCTTGTACATCAGTAAAAAATAGTGATACAGTAATTCTTCTACATTTTTTGAAGCACTTTTAGGTGAGTAGAATAGTCTGTATATTGTTTATAATTGTTTTTGTTTCCTTTTTTTTTTTTTTTCAGGTAAGCGCTTCATTATCCTGCAGTATTTTGTATTAATTTTTTTAAGAACTATCCACACCAAAGTATTCATGATAGGGTCGTAAATGTAATTTGGTATTTGGAAATTCAATCTGTGAATATTTAACAATGAATGGACATAGCGATGAAGACAATGTAAGCAACAGCAATGGGAATTCAAGGTAGGTAACACGTTTCTGTTATGTCTATGAGGAGATATTTTAATACTTCGTTAACAAAAAAAAGTGTGCTCGTCTAGTTACTTGAGAGAGTAAATTTTATTCTACCTCCTTCTTTTTATAAATTTGTATAGGCATAATCAGTGGTCCTTTTCAAACTCAGTGCCAATTATTTTAAAGAGTGGTGAAATAGAGGATAATTCTTGCCCAAATGTTAACTACAAGAGGCGGTGGTCATGATTCTTAAAATTCTTCCAAATTTATTTAGCATGGGAATCACCTGCAAATACTCTGTTCAGGCAGTTGACAAACATTTATCACTCAAATGCAGTACTTCAGTGTTGTATACCCTCTCCATGGATCTAAAAAGCAACACTTTTATTGTGTAAACTGAAGATTTGTGTTTATCTACTCCGTTGTTTTAATTCACTAAATTGTAGCCATTCCGATGACGATTCCAGTTCAGGATCTGGATCTAGCTCTGGAAGCAGTAGTGATGGAAGCAGTAGCCAGTCTGGAAGCAGTGACTCTGAAAGTGGTTCAGAATCAGGAAGCCAATCTGATTCAGACACATCGAAAGAAAAGAAAAATGTTCAATCCAAACCACCAAGACTGGATGGAGCAGAGGTAAAGTGACTAGTAACACATTCCAATACCATGTCCTGTCCTCCATATCTTTATCTCCTCATTTAAAGTGTTGCCTCCTTTATCTGATTTATCTATCAAATTTTACACTTCTAAATATTGTTTCAGGTTTTTTTTGTGTATGTATTGCTACAACTGATACATGTCAAATTAGGTTTGATTGCTGTCAGACTTGTGTGCTCCACACACAAACCATTCCTCTAATACCTGGGGGCATTTTCACCTCTGCATACATGCCATTATCACTACGCTGCTTCTCTACAGTTTGAAGTTTATACATATATGCATTCTGTATGAAGAATCTGTCCATACAGAAAATTCCACATCTGAAGTTCTAATTGTAAGATTTTTCAGTTTCTTGGGGTTTCTTTGGGTTTCTTAAAGGCAGTGTTATTTTGTTACAGTTTTGGAAGTCCAATCCAAGTATTCTTGCTGTACAAAGATCAGCTATGCTGAGAAAGCAGCAGCTGCAGCAGCAACAGCAACAAAGGCAGCAGGAATCTTCAAACAGCGGCTCAGATGAGGTACGATTTAAAAGTGGAATACCTATACTAACTATGCTCGCCAGAATGTAAGTGAGCTGGCAAGTTGAATTGTGCAGTGTTAAAAAAAAAATCTATATCTAGTATTTTACTTTGTGCATATAGAAATTCAAATATTGCTGTGAATACAGGCAGCCTTAATGTGCTTTGAATCATTATTCTTTATTCATATTTTTGTCTTTATTCATACTTTGTTCCAACTTTTGTCCCAGATTAGGGCCTTTATCAAGGATAAAGGCCCTAATCTGGGCTGAAAGTTTGGATAAACAAGGATGAATAAAGAATTAATGATTCACTAATTTTGGAGTGCGTGTCCTTTGGAGAGAGAAAAAAAAATGATGCCCATTTATTATATATATGTGTGTGTTAGCACTCACGCCACACGATTTTCAAAAAAACTTGAACGTTTATTCAATCTCCATGTTAACGCGTTTCAGTCCACACAGGACCGTCATCCGCGTTTAGAAAGCTCTCACAGCACACGATTTTCATAAAGATAAATAAATCTTTGATAATTGTCCTTGATAAAGTCCCTAAAGGTCCCCATAGACGCGACGATTCTTCTTTGGTGAACGACCGATTTCAGTGCAGTCCAACCAATCTGTCAAATTATCGTGCGGTTAGTGGGATTCGAACGATCCTACAACTTACGTTTTTTAGGCTGACCTCTGTCAGAAAATTGATCGGCCAGGTTTAAAAATCTTTATCTGCCCCATTGCAATCCGTCTGTTTGCAGGGCCAAGTAGGCAGCTACTCTTCAGTTTTGCTGGGAATATCGCCTGAAATGGTCTTTTTAGTTGATGGACACATCGTACATTTAAACGATCATTTCGAGATATTCGTGGTCTCACTATAACGATTGGATCTTTTAAAAATCTTTACAACTATGGGCAGCTTAAGATGGGCCAAAACGTTGGATACACAGATGTATGCAATTAAAATCATTTGAACCACAGAACAATGGAGTGCGGGTCTATGTGACAGTATATATATATATATATATATATATATTTAATTAATTTCCTTCTCAGTTTAAACTCTGTTAACATTTCTGAACTTTAAGAGAACTAACCATACAGCATAGCATAAAAGAGTAATTTTATGTTCCGTTTTATGCAGGCTACTTATTTGCGTATAAAAAAGTGAGAGAAGTTGTACTAATATTCATGTGCTCCATGGTAATATTTACCATGTATTTCTGTGTTTTGATGATGTATATTTTTGATTTTGGCTTTTCAAGGATTCATCCTCCAATGATGAATCTGATGAGGACTCTTCAAGTGAAATCAAAAAGAAAAAACGGCAAGAGTAAGTACCACTAATTTGCAATTAATCAATTATTACTTGTTTTTGCATGTTAATTGTGCTTTCAGATCAGAGTATGATTAATCTGTCCATGGTTGCTTAATTGCTGGTGATATTTGTGTGGTTCTGAAAGCATCCTTATTTTTAAATTATTGTAATTTTTTTTTTTTTACAACTGCCGTTCTTGTCTGCCTCTAAAGACCACCTGCTTGCTGTCTTGCACTGAAATTTCTTAATTTTATATAAATGTCCCAAAGTTGTGACCTGTTTACTATGGGATTCAGCCAATTTGTATTCTTCTTGTGATTTTTGTCAGCCCTTAGGGGCTAGCTTGGTTCTTACCTGCACTGCCATAATCCTTTTGGCAAGGGTACACCTAATTAATGTTAACTTCAGCTCTTGCTTTCCAATTATTTATTCCCACTTTCACTGTCTGTACCACTGCAGTTTGCACGACACACAGTCTGTGGATTATGAACTCAGAACAGATCTCGCCATGTACTATCTTTGCTTCAGATCAAGCTCTTTTGCAGAGAGTATACATTTCAAGTTAAACTACTGCAACTGCCTGTTTTCTTACATGGTGCATTGTCATAGAAAAATACAGAGAAATCAAATCTATGGAGTGCTGGTGCCTTTAGCATTTGTTCAAGTCTCTGTGTGTTCTAGACAAGCATGCGTGTTATAACTTTTCATTTCCGCCCTCTCAATATGTCCAGTGAAGATTGGCAGATGTCTCGGTCAGTTTCTGATAGTGGCTCTCCGTCGGCAAGTTCCAGTTCAGATTCCGACACTGGGGGGGATAGACAGAAAAGCAGCAGTAGGGACAGCGAATCTGATTATGAACCAAGCCATAAAGTTAAAAACAAGAAATCTCAAAACAGGTAAGGGATAGAGTTTGATGTTACTAGCTTTTTGCTTTGTCACTTGTTTTCTGCTCCAAAAGTAAGTTTATAAGTCGAGCAATGCAGTGCAGCAAGCATTTCATATTACACTTGATAGGACAACAGAAATTCAAATGTTTTTAGGATTGTAAAGTATTGCATTTTCCTTGCAGAATATGCATTTATTTACATATGCATAGTTATTAAATTACATAATTAATATGGTATGCAGACACTGTATTTTGACTGTAGGGTATTTGCACTTTAGTTTTCTAAATGCTTTTCTTTAAGAGTTTCACATCTTCTTTGATAAGTGTTCGGTAAATTGTTTTGACGCACTTTGTAGTCTTAGAGTATGCAAATTCATTCCTCTGTCAATTGTATTATTACATATTTCCAATAGTTGGCCAAAGCTTGAACAGCTGTTGATCCAGATTTGCTTATGGGGCCAGCCAAATAAGGCATAGGCCTGTGTTTCTTGTACAAATTGTAGCCAAACACAGCCTATAGCTGCCATTCAGCCTTTACAGGGAATTATTTATAGGTGTATTTTAATTGGCTTGGGCTTAAAAGCTCCCTGCATTCTCACTAGAGTCTCTGAGTTAAGAGTAAGTGCAGTGTTGGTCTTACTACTTGGTCACACTGGTTGCTGGGGGTCTTGATTTTAAATGCACTATATAAATTTAGTGACTCGCATACAATGAGGGGCCTTGACGTGGCACGTGAGCTAACATATTATTATTATTATATATTAGCTTGTACCTCTTTTTTTATACCTGAACCAAGGCAAACTGTTTTACCTGACACACACACACACACACAGATTTACAGTATGGTGTCTATGGTACGGTATATATATATATATATATATATATATATATATATATATATATATATATACCATATATACCATATATATATATATATATATATATATATATATATATATATATATATATATATGCTCCAAAATGCTGACGCACACCAGGATTTTTCTTCAAAAATGCTTGTTTATTAGATCGACGTTTCGATCCCCAGAGGGATCTTTATCAAGATCTTGATAAAGATCCCTCTGGGGATCGAAACGTCGATCTAATAAACAAGCATTTTTGAAGAAAAATCCTGGTGTGCGTCAGCATTTTGGAGCGAATATACAATTCTTCTGTACAGCACCTAGGTAATTGTTTAAGCAGTGTGTGCCTAAGCCTTTGTACACACACATATATATATACCTATCTGGTCAGTGGGATCGTACTTGCGCTTTTCGCAGCGATACGGCGCGGTGAATACATTCTGGCCATGGTGTGCTATTTAATGTTGTTACGTCGGTCACGTATGGAATCTGGCACACTAGGTACGTTCAATGACACAAACTCATCAACGTTTATAGAAAGTGAACGCCCGGTGGGAGTCGCTACTAATTGCGGGGAGACGCGCACACATGTGAGGGTCACTGGCCAATCAGGTGAAACCCCCTTTCCAGCAGCCAATATCCTGAACGTCATTCCTTCCCGGCCGTAACATTTTATCTCAATTATAACAGTAAGTGGGAGGGGAGGAGCAGGAAGTGAATACGCGCTAGGCTCAGGTAGCGGCTGCAGTGAGGAGGTCGCCGTCGTTTCCCTTGCCATGAGTGCGGGTTCCCCAGTGTCCGTGCTCTCGGCTCTGGAGCTGTGAGTACGGTATGTCCCGGTGTTCGTACTGTTAATCCCCAGGGCCCAAGGTGGAAGTAAGAGAGGGGGAAGGTGCCTGGGTGTAGGAACAATGTATTTGTATGGTGAGGCCATGCCTCATGTCTGCAACCTGTGGCTCCTCTTCAACTACAACGCTCGCTCTTCCCCACATCATGGCTTGATTTTTAACATTAAACCGACTGTTTGATATTTCTGAGACTTTTCTGAGTTGTGTCTAGGCTTATACGCGAGTCAATAAGTTTTTCTGGTTTTCATAGGTAAAATTAGGTACCTCGGCTTATACGCGGGTCGGCTTATACACGAGTATATACGGTATATGATTATTGAGAAGCATCACTTTTGTTACCAGTGTTAAAAAAAAAAAAAAAATGCTTACTCTTCCAAAAACTGCTAATAGATATAACCTAAAGTGAGCTTTATATGTCACTCTTCTGGGTATAATAATTAACATATACTGTTCCTTTAAAGGAAAACTATACCCCCAAAATGAATACTTAAGCAACAGATAGTTTATATCAAATTGAATGACATATTAAAGAATCTTACCAAACTGGAATATATATTTACATAAATATTGCCCTTTTACATCTCTTGCCTTGAACCACCATTTCGTCACTCTATCTATGCTGCCTCAGAGATCACCTGACCAGAAATACCACAACACCAACTGTAACAGGAAGAAGTGAGGAAGCAAAAGGCAGAACTCTGTCTGTTAATTGGCTCATGTGACCTTACATGTGGCTTGTATGTGTGCACAGTGAATCTTACGATCTCAGGGGGCGGCCCTTATTTTTTAAAATGGCAATTTTCTATTTATGATTACCCAATGGCACATACTACTAAAAAAGTATATTATTATGATAATGGTTCATTTACATGAAGCAGGGTTTTACACATTAGCTGTTTTACTCAGTATCTTTTAATAGAGACCTACATTGTTTGGGGGGTATAGTTTTCCTTTAAAGTGATACTGTCATGAGAAAACATGTTTTTTCCAAAACGCATCATTTAATAGTGCTGCTCCAGCAGAATTTTGCACTGAAATCCATTTTTCAAAAGATCAAGCAGATTTTTTTATATTCAATTTTGAAATTTGACATGGGGCTAGACATATTGTCAGTTTCCCAGCTGCCCCCGGTCAGAGAGCTGTGTTGTGCCCTCCTTTGATTGCCATACCTGTGTTGTATCTGCATGAGACAGTAAGCTGCTGACTTGTTTAAAAGTGGCTGAGCAGGCACCTTGCTTCAACCTTCCTGTCACCAGCTTAATTAAAAAAATCACAGTAGGAGTAGAAGGAGGGCTGTCTTCACTCACTTTATCCATAATTATAAAACTGATCTGTATTGTGTTTAGCCTAATGAAATTCTCTTCCCATGGTTCTGTGATGTGCAGTCCATAGAGTAGTCTTTGGTCTTGGTTTAAAACATCTTACATTTTTGAGTGCAGGCTTAAACACAGTCTCCACAATAAGACAGAATTGTCTTTCATTCACTTGTAAAATCATAACAGCACATGAGTGCTAAGGAATAAGGTTTGCCTTGTAGTTTATTCAGCCACTACAGAGATGTTTTATGTTTTAAGTGTTTTAATTCTGCCAGTAAAGCATAATGATTTTGGTTATTCTCTTAACAATGCATATTTTTGGGCAGTCTTATGAATAGAATTGTGTATCTTATTTGAGGCATTGTAAGTGTCATCTGTAGACTAAGCCAAGACTTCTGGTCACCATCTAAATATATAATTATTTTTATATGTGTGTAGCAACTCTGATTATGTATGTGTGTGTGTATGTATGTATATATATATATATATATATATATATATGTATATATATATATATATATATATATATATATATATATATATATATATACATATATATAATTTTATTTTTTTGCCTAGAATTATACTTACTGGAGTTGGTTCTTACATTTCTAAAAAAAAATCTCATTCCTTTACGTGGCTCACTTAGTGGTAGTGGCTCTGTAGAGGTTGACCTCTGCATCCTGCCTGTTGTCAATTTAAACCAGCAGTCCCCCAAACATTTTTTTTACACCTTGAGCCTTGAGTTTGGAGAGCAACACAAGCATGCAAACATGCAAAAAAAAAAAAAAAAAAGGTCCAGGGCCAGATGGTATTCATCCCAGGGTACTTAGCGAGCTTAGCTCTGTGATTGCCAAACCTCTTTACTTAATTTTTCAGGAATCATTGAGGTCTGGCATAGTGCCGAGAGACTGGCGAATTGCTAATGTGGTGCCTCTATTCAAAAAAGGATCCCGTTCTTAACCTCAAAACTATAGGCCAGTTAGTCAGTCAGTGGTAGGAAAGCTTTTTGAAGGGTTAATCAAGGATAAGATACTGGACCTTATAGCAAATCACAATACCATGAGTGTGTGCCAGCATGGTTTTATGTGTAATAGATCTTGCCAGACTAATTTAATTTCTTTTTATGAGAATGTAAGCAGGGACCTTGATTCTGGGATGGCAGTGGATGTGATTTACTTAGACTTTGCTAAAGCATTTGATACAGTGCCACACAAAAGATTACTGGTTAAATTAAGGAATGTTGGCCTGGAACATAGAATTTGTACCTGGATAGAGAACTGGCTAAAAGATAGACTACAAAGAGTGGTGGTAAATGGAACATTTTCTAATTGGACCAGTGTTGTTAGTGGAGTACCGCAGGGCTCTGTACTAGGTCCCTTGCTTTTCAACTTGTTTATTAATGACCTGGAGGTGGGCATAGAAAGTACTGTTTCTATTTTTGCAGATGATGGTAAATTGTGCAGAACTATAGGTTCCATGCAGGATGCTGCCACTTTGCAGAGTGATTTGTCTAAGTTGAGAAACTGGGCAGCAAACTGGAAAATGAGGTTCAATGTTGATAAATGCAAGGTTATGCACTTTGGCAAAAATAATATAAAATAAAGGCAAGTTATACACTAAATGGCAGTTGTTGGGAGTTTCCTTAAATGAGAAGGATCTTGGGGTTTTTGTATATAACAAGTCAAATTGTCTAATTCTGGGCAGTGTCATTCTGTGGCTACTAAAGCAAATAAAGTTCTGTCTTGCATTAAAAGGGGCATTAACTCAAGGGATGAAAACCTAATTATGCCTCTTTATAGGTCCCTGGTAAGGCCTCATCTGGAGTATGCAGTGCAGTTTTGGACTCCAGTCCTTAAGGGGGATATAAATGAGCTGGAGGGAGTGCAGAGACGTGCAATTAAACTGATTAGGGGGATGGAAGACTTAAATTATGAGGGTAGACTGTCATGGTTGGAGTTGTTTTCTCTGGGGAAAAAAAAGGTGCTTGCGAGGGGACATGATTACACTTTACAAGTACATTAGAGGACATTATAGACATAGCAGGGGACCTTTTTACCAATAAAGTGGATCACCATACCAGAGACCACCCCTTCAGACTAGAAGAAAAGAACTTTAATTTGAAGCAACGTAGGTGGTTCTTCACAGTGAGGACAGTGAGGTTGTGGAATGCACTGCCGGGTGATGTTGTGATGGCTGATTCAGTTAATGCCTTTAAAGAGCACCAATCATGACCAAAATCATTTACTAAGTAAATACACTATGTGAAAGTTCAAGAAATCCGATTTTTAAAACAGTTAGAATTGTATGTATAATGTAAATGATCAGCTCACTATACCTTCTGCAAGATCTCCCCTATCTCCCCTGCAGTTCTAGCTGAGGCAGGCATCTTGGATTTCACTGGCTCCTCCTACCTATATCTTCCCAGCCGACTGTAGCTCTGAAATCTCGCACATGCTCAGTTGAAATTCCTTGTTTGCTTATCAACCCTTCTAAGCTATTTTCAAATCAGCCAAACCTGTGTGTTAGCTGCTGTACAGTAGTGCTGCCACCTGCTGGAAGTTAGCAGGTGGCAGCACTTCTAGTGGATACTTCTAGTGGAGGAGTTTACTAAAACAAGGCATTCTGGGTAGAATACTCAAAGCATTGTTACAATCTGAGCATGCTCCTGAAATTTGCATATTAGAGTCTCTGTTAGAGTATCAATATGGCCTCCTTCAGTGAAAGAACCCATTTGACAAAGTAAGGGATTTTTTTAAAATCTGCAGTTTTTTCAAAAAACTATATATGTAGTTTGATTAAACGTGTTTAGCTTGTACTGGTCAGATGGTTAATATGTGTTTGATTTTGGCTGTGATAGGTGCCCTTTAAGAATGGCTTGGATGATTTTTTGTACAGACAGAATATCAAAGGCTATAGTTAGTATAGGTATGTGTATATATAATTTATGTGAAAGTAGGGAGGGGTGTGTGTGGATGCTGGGTTTTCATTTGGAGGGGTTGAACTTGATGGACTTTGTCTTTTTTCAACCCGATTTAACTATGTAACAGTTCCTCAGGGTGCCAAATAAGGGCTGTGATTGGCTACTAGTAGCACCTTTGCAGTCTTGCAGCTTACAAGAGGCTCTGTTTGGCAATTCACAAGATTTTTATGCTACTAAAACAAGTCTGGAATGAAAAATAAATAAGCACCTGCTTTGAAGCCGCTGAGAGCAACATCCAAGGGGTCAGAGAGCAACATGTTGTTCATGAGCCACTGGTTGGGGATCACTGATTTAAACAATGATATAGTGCACTGATTTCCAAAATAATAAATAGCATACCAGATATATGTATCTCGTTCATAGAAAAATGTTTACTTTCAATGCAAAGCTTTGGTTAACAGGAAGTGTGAACAAAAACACATACAGTCTGCTTTGTTCCTTAGAACTAAATATTCATGAGATGCTACAAAAACCTGTATATTTTAAAAAAAAAAGTCATAATTAGTATAGACTAAAAGTGATTATTTTTAATTGTTGTTTCATTTTCATTGTCTTGTGTTACTTGCCCTTTAAATAGGTTTATACACATACTATGCCTAACTGAAGTGTAATAAACCTGTACTTACTAAGAGAGTATCCAAGATGGTTAATTGGTTTACCTTTCCACTTTGGATTCCATACTTCGTTTTGTATAATTCTCTTTAAAATAAATAACCATTTCATTGCATTGCATGTTTAATTAAAGATAACATGAGACTAGACAGATCAGGATGTATATCCCAGAGGATGATATCTGCAAAATATAACAACATAGGCTGCCAAAGGAATAGGAGTTTTTTTATAAAGAGAGGGGAGGAAGAGAAGAAAAGAGAATTAAAAGGAAAAAAATATCTTTTCTTTTTGTTGTGTTTATTTTTCTTCTGATGGGAAATATTGTAAATTATAATTTTTCCTGTAATTTTTGTATGTCGAAAAATGAAATGAAATTAATTAAAAAAAGAAACAACCATTAATTGAACTTTTTTTTTAATATTTAACCTTTATCTCTTCTACCAGTACGCCAGATGATATGGTATTCTGTTACAATTAAATTCACATCGAAAAAATACACATTATGGCATAAAATTAAGTACTCATCGGGCCCATTTATCATTGCTCATGCCTGTGTTTTATTAAACTGTTAAAACTAAAAATATTTTCTACAGTTCTAGGTGCTGAAGTTTTTTTTTTTTTTACATTTAAAAAGCCAGATTGGGCAAGATACAAGGTTTGCCGAGCTTATTTTTTTTATTTTTGGCACAACCACTGTGTGATTAGTAAATTAATCTTAAATGGGCCCCAAAGGTTTTAAGTATGGGTAGAGGTAGTCAGTTGTTATATCATATGGAGATAACTATTTTGGTAGTTTAAAAAAGAAGATAATCACAATGATGTTATGTAGCCTCTGCCATTCTTGTTTATCGGAAATTCTTCAGTCAATTCATCATAGGCCGTGTTTTCTGTTTCTCAGGAGACCCTGGTAAGGTCTGGAAATCAGGTTTGTGATCTAGGAGTAACATATGTTAAGCACTGCATGCTAATAACTTTTTGCTCTTTTAGGAAGTAATGTCATTACTTGGGCTACTACCAATTGGTTAAAAATAGGGGTGCACCCCGTCCATGATTGTTGGATGGTTTGGATGACTATCAAACTGAATACCAAACTGATTTAAATGAAAGACATTTTTGGAATCAAAAAAAAGTACTAGGATTCATCTGAACCAAAACCTGGATTTGGTGCATCCCTAGCTAAGAACCCTTTTCATAGGCTAATAGTATTTCCAATATTTGCACAGTACTTGTGTTAAAAGTCAAGTTTAATGCCACTTAGATGACTCTTAAATATTTTTTTAATGCATAGTGACCTTTTTTTTTAAATGTGGTATTGCTGTGATGTTTACAGCTGTAACTGAGGTAATTTTGGAATCACTTGCAAGTTGTAATGAAATGATAGCTACTGTTTTAAATAAGGACCTATGATCGCTTAAAGGGAATGTCAAACCCAAAATATTTTTTTTCCTAGTAAAAGAGAACCTAATCCTAAGCAACTTTGCAATATACATTCATTACAATTTTTATTTGTATATGTGTTTTGTCTTTCCCTTTCTATTATCTGCCCTGGTTGCTGAGGCTGTTGATACAATGTAAGACAAGACAGCTGATTAACAGACCTGTCTTTGCTGGGGAACCAAGTATTTTTTTAAAAGTAACAACCAGGAGTTAAGCAAATGCTGTCTTCAATAGCAATTGTTTTTACAAATCACTTCAAAGGCACTGAAAATGTTAAATAAATTTATTTTGTTCGTTTAGTTGCTTAGAATCCCATTTCCTTTTATTAGGCATTTTATTTTTTTTAGTTTCAGGGTTGATGTGCCCTTTAAAGGGCAGTATTGTAATGTATTGTATTGTTCAATAGTAGGACTTGTGTTTAAAATTCTTTTTTTCCGTCTATAGTTTTAATAGCAATAAAATCTATAGTTTTTGTTGAGCTAAACGGGGTTAAAACTACTCCATGTTTGGTCCTTGTTAGGTAGATAACAATGTTAACAGTGCAAACCTTGCCCCTGCATGATGGACTCTTACATTTCAAGAACCAAACATGGAGTAGCTTACGTTCTCCTGTTTGCCCTGTTTAGTTCAAGAAATAACAAAAACATGGATCGTAGGTGGCATCAGCAAAATATAATGCCTAACCAAAACTTTTTTTTTTTGTCCAGATCTAAAGTGAAAAATGGAAAGAGTGTTGGCCAAAAGAAGAGAAAAGCAGATTCATCTGATGATGATTATGATGACTATGATAAAAAGGTATCTAGACGGCAAGCGACTGTAAATGTTAGTTATAAAGAAGATGAGGAGATGAAGACAGATTCTGATGATTTGCTAGAAGTTGCTGGTGAAGATGTACCTCAGCCAGAAGAAGATGAATTTGAAACAATTGAAAGAGTAATGGATTCACGATTTGGTCGTAAAGGAGGTAAAGTCCTTCTTTCGTCTTATGGCATGTGAAAATAAATGAAAAGTAATAGTCACCAAAACTATCTGGTTTTGTACACTTATAAATCAATTAAAAATTGTTCATTGGAATTCGCCTTCCCTGTTATCAGCTTGCATGTTGAGTTTCCACTAGCTGTAACTGGTAGGGATGCACCGAATCCAGTATTCGGTTCGGAATCCTTCTGCCTGGCCGAACAGCATCCGAATCCTAATTTGTATATGCAAATTATGGTCAGGGAAGGAAATCGTGTGACTTTTTGTCACAAAACAAGGAAGTAAAAATTGCTTCCCCTTCCCACTCCTAATTTGCATATGTTAATCAGGCTATATCGGCTTCTGCCAGATATTATTTGACTTATGCTGTTTTGATAATTTATGACGATCCCTAAGCAGTCCAGACCCTTTAACTCTATTTAAACAAATTCCAATAATACTATACATTGTTACAGAATTATAAAGCAAGCAAGAGATTTGACTTTTGTTTATATAGACGTATTGACTTTTTTTTGAGGGTTATAACCCCCTTTTTTTTAACCACTTCATGAGACAACAGTACAAGGTGAACGGAGTATGTGTTTTAATTGCTGCCACAAATAACAAACCAAAGTATGTGCCATAGTTAGGGTTGCCACTTTTTATAAAAAAAAATTACCGGCTGCTGGGGGACGGGGCCTCAAATGGGCAGGACGTGACGTCAAAAGGGGTGGGGCCACGTAACGGAGACCCGTGGACGCTAGAAGAGGCAAAAGAAAAGGTAAGTTGCAGGGGATTGGGGGCAGGCCGAGAGCTCCTTTTGATTGTATTACAAATTTACTGGCAGCTACATTGCCGGTAAATTTGAAATACCGGCCCCGGCCTTGGCAGGTATTTTACCTAGGCCGGTAAAATACAGGCCGGGTGGCAACCCTAGCCATAGTTCATAATAGATTTGTAGGGGTTTTTTTGGTGTTTTTATTTTTTAATTGTTAAAGGGATACTGTCATGGGAAAACAAAAGAGCAAATGTTTTTTGTTTTTTTTATATTTAAATTTGAAATTTGCTGTGGGGCTAGACATTTTGACATTTCCCATGTGCCCTCAGGTCATGTGACTTGTGCTCTAATAAACTTCAGGCACACTTTACTGCTGCACTGCAAGTTGGAGTGATATCACCCCCTCCCTCCTACCAGCTGCTGTAATGTAAGAGTCTTGTCTGGTCAGCCTGTCAGTTGAACAATAGGCAGGTATCAAGAAAACAACTACCTCTTCTGAAGGATTCTGATGACTGGACTGGGAAGAGCTCTGTGTCTGCCTGTTGTTACCAGTGCTTTGCTCCACAGCCTTGGACTGAATTGACTTATACAGTACCTTACTGTACTTGCTATGGGGCACTCAGTGAAACACTGTATTTTCAGTGTGTAATGATAACATGCAATATGCACTGTTGTAACTTTCTCTAACACTAAAGGGGGTCCAGTCTGAAGGCTAGTTAGTGGGACATTGGGTGGTGATTGCTTATCTGTGCTCTCTGTACCCCTTGGAATTCACTCAGGGCAACTGTTACCCCAATGTTTCTATATATCTGTAACCTTGTTATGAGCTAAGGGGGCCCTGCCTGAAGGCCAGTTAGTGGGCACGGAGAAGAAAGGCAGTGCTGGGCTAGGAAATGTTAGCAGAGCTGTGGCAGTGCAGAGTGCCATTGGGAATCATTGAGTTAGTGCAGGTCCTACAAATAGTGCTAGCTTATGGTTTATTTATACCTTATATAACAGGAGTGCACTGCCAAGACTGGTGATAGGGAACAGAAAAAAGAACATACTTGGGAAGCAGGAACAACTGAGAAGGATGAAGTGTAGAAAGGATTAAATAGCTCAAGGTTGGTTTCTATAGTTCAGGAAAGGAGAGCGAGAGAAGGCAGTAGGTAATCCATCAAAAATAAACATTGCAGGCAGGGAGCAAGATCTGTGTGGGGATGGGATAGCAGAGGGATCACAGCTCTTTCACCTTATCTTGCAAGTAACCTGCCTCAAACAAACAAATGATCACAGCAAAGACTAAAGCTCCCCATAGACGCAAAGATTTCTCTTGCCGAACGACTGATTTTAGTGAAGTCCTACCAATCCTTCGAAATTATCGTGCGGTTAGTGGGATTTGAACGATCGAACATCTTACGATTTTTCGGCCGACATCTGTAAGGAAATTGTACGGCCAGGTTAAAAAATCTTTGTCAGTCCCAGTGCAATCTATCTATGTTTGCAGGGCCAAGCAGGCAGCTCCCTTTTGTTTTCCTGGCAAATTGGTCTTTTTGGTTGATGGACAATTCGTACGATCGTTACGAGATAATTGTGGTCTCACGATGACGATCGGATCTTTTAAAAATCTCAACATCTATGGCCAGCTTAAAATTTCCCCCCTCCCAACTCTGTAAACGTTATTTCAAAGGAATTGAGAGTGAATTTACCGAAGAGCAGGAGGTTTGATAGCTGTCTGTGCAAGGAGGGCTGCTTGTGGATGCTGGAGAGCAGGCAGTAAGTCAGAAGTGAAAGCAATCACTTCTGCAGACCATGTGACCACTCTCCTCCTGATGTCACAGATAGGGGAGGGGCAGTACACAGAGGGAGGGGGGTCATGTCACAGTAGGACTTGGCTTGTTATCAGTGAGCAGCTGCCTCCAAGCACACAGGTAATGCTGTGCCTGCTGTTAGTGCAGCACGTGAGGAATATATAATGAGCAGATATGGAAGCCCCCATGGCAAAATAATGTACACTTATGTATTGAATTGTGAATTAACATTTTATTTGCCAGACAGTGTTTTTTTTGAGGTGTACTCTTTATAAAAAGAAAAAGTTGAAAATGACGGCAGATTCCCTTTAACTATTGTTCTTTCTTAGCTACTGGTGGCACCACAACCATTTATGCAGTAGAGCCTGATGGGGATCCAAACGCAGATTTTAATGAGACAAAGGAGGCCGGAGAAACTCAGTATTTCTTAAAGTGGAAAGGCTGGTCCAGTATTCACAATACATGGGAAACAGAAGAAACTCTAAAACAGCAAAATGTGAAAGGAATGAAAAAGCTTGACAACTACAAGAAGAAAGAGCAGGAAAAAAAAAGATGGTAACTACTACTTTTTACTTGTCACGTATGGACATTTGTAACACCTGGATGGAAACTTTCATATGAACTTTGCTTACCTTACTTATCACAGGTGCATACTGAGAACTATAAAACATTTTGTTGAAAAGAAGTAGTTACTGAAGTGGCAAAACTTTTTGAATATCACTAACTAACACTGACTAAATATGTTTGTGATAATTTGTCCATGGGTGGATCCTTGCTGTATTAATGTCCAAGCTCCGTCTCTACTTAAAATCAATTGTGTTTAGAAGATTTTTTTCTATTGTACCCGACACCTTGTTTTACAGCATGAGCTTCCACAATTAGCTATATTCACCTAAACTAATACAATAATATAAGTTGCTTAGCCAAGTAACAAAAGGAACTGAGAGAGAGCCAATAGCAGAGCTTACTACCAATATGTGTTTATTTACATATGTTTCGGGCTGCAAGCCCTTCTGACACTTGACAAAGGGTGTGCAGCCTGAAACTTTTTTTTTTTTTTTCTCTTAAATCCACTCCCCAATTTGTTAACTTGTGCATGTGTTTAAAAGTGCAGAGCTTAGTGGATGCATTAATTTTTCCTTAATTTGCTCAATTTAATTATACATTGTTCCTTGTTACTTACAGGTTAAAATCAGCATCTCCAGAAGATATTGAGTATTATAATTGTCAGCAAGAACTTATTGATGATCTCCATAAACAGTATCAGATAGTGGAGCGCATCATAGGTAAAATAAACTTAAACGTGGGGGGGGGTATATAGCTGTGAACCCTTTAAAATGTGAAATGGATGTGACCTAAAATATCATCTGATTTTCAAACAAGTCCTAAAAGTAGATGAAGAGAACCAATTAAACAAGGGAAACAAAAATTCTTCTATTTAGTAATGCATTTTATTTAAAATAATATCCAATAACAACATATCTGTGTGTAGTATTCACTTTTTTTCTGTATTTGGTGTGACCCTTTGTGCAGCAATAACTGCAACTAAACGTATACGACTTGGAGGAATTTTAGCCTATTCCTCCTTATGGAACAGAATCAGCTCTTCAATGTTGGTTGGTTTCCTCACATAAACTTCTCACTTTAGGTCTTTCCGCAACTCAGGACTTTGACTTGGCCATTCCAGAACATTCACTGTATTCTTTTTTAGCCATTTGCAGACAGATGTCTTTACATGCATTGTGCCATCGGTGATGGCAAGTAGTCCAGGCCCAGATGGAGTAAAACAGAGCCAAACGAGAACACTCCCACCACCATGTTTCACAGATGGGATAAGGTTCTTATGCTGGAATGCAGTGTTTTTCTTTCTCCATATGTAATGCTCCTTATTTAAGCCAAAAATTTCTATTTTGGCTTCATCCACCCACAAAACATGTTTTCAGTATCCTTCTGCATCAGGTCAGCATTATTTTGGGGGAGAGCAGTTGCATTCTCCTTGCCACCATGCCATACAATCCATTGCTGTTCAGTGTTCACCTGATGGTGGACTCATAAACATCATCATTCACCAATATTAGACACACATTCAGTTACTTAGTCTGTGAGGTTCAAAAGAACTCAGGGTAACTTCTATTAGACACCTTGCAGTTGGAGTTATCTTTGATGTTTGACCACTTCTGGGTAGGGTAACAACGGTCTTGAATTTCCTCCGTTTGTACACAATCTGTCTTACAGTTGATTTGTGGATTCCAAACTCTTTAGCATTAAGCTTGTAACCTTTTCCAGCTTCACGGTCATCAAAAGCTCTTTATTAATAAATACATGACCAAATATAATATTTTTTTTTTCATTGGTTTAACTAGGTTTTCTTCATGTACTTTTATGACTTCGGATCATCTTTTGGGTCATATTCATATTAAAATACAGAAAATGTTATAGGGTTTAAAACTTTCAAGCACAACTCTATTTGTGTGCACTCCTGTGTTATAAATTATATATTATGAAGTTTAGGTCCGCTTTTGAGCTTATCTCATTGGGCTGTTTTTTTTTTCCCTATTTTTATGTATGTTTATAGTGTTGTTTGTGCCTTTAGAAAATAGAGGAGGGGATTCTTCACCCTGAGAAAATACAACCAAGTAAGATACTAGTAATGAAAAACTTGAACTTTTTTGCAGCGCATTCAAACCAGAAATCCGCAGCAGGATATCCAGATTATTTCTGCAAATGGCAAGGGCTTCCATATTCAGAATGCAGTTGGGAGGATGGGGCACTCATTGCTAAGAAGTTTCAGGCTCGAATTGATGAATATATTAGTCGAAATCAATCTAAGACCATTCCTTTTAAAGAGTGTAAGGTAAGACAACACTTTTGATGTGTAAGACCAATTCATATGAAAAAGGTTAAATTCTGTGTGACATCATATAGAAGAATGAAATGGCCAGTATATACCTATGTTCGACATATAAAACAATTAAACAAGGTTTTTGTTTGTAAGTCTACAAATTGCTTCAGTCGGCAAGGGGCCGTTGCATACAGGAACAATACTGGTATAAAGCTCTTATCTACATGAACAGGACACTGAAACTCATTGAATTAGGTGCTCAAATGGTTCAGTTTCTTGGTTTTATCCTTTGATTTAACTGCAACCTTTTCAGTCTACTGAGCAGCTAGCAAATAAGCTTTAAGCATCCTCGGTTATTCTGAGCGGATCGATACCAGTCTGCCTGTGGTACATATGGTATGTTCACTTCTCAAGTGAAGAATGCCCAATGTGCCATAGGTCAAATAGTTTGTTTTGTTTTTTCTATTTTTTTCTGTACTACATCCCCTATAATTAGGAAGGTTAGTTTAAATGGGCTCTGTACACAAGACATTCCCTTTCCCCAGCTGCACTTTTTGTTTTCAGGTTAGGTAGAGTTACTGTATACAGTGGGAATAACTGTGAACTGCAATTTGATTGTGTTCTCTTGCTTCTACAATTTCTCTGAATAACCAAGAAGGTGGAATGTTTTACTGTTCTGCATTGTTTATTGCAAAAAACAAACCACAATTTTTTAAATCTATTAATAACAATAGACCATATGTCCAGCACAGGCTTTTTTTCCTTGAAACACATACTTATCTTGGCTATATGTTGTGCCATTAAGTTCTTTTTTTTTTTTTTTTTTTTTTTTTTTAATTTGCAGGTTTATTTGTGCAATAAAGTTACAAACATGTATTCCGTTATAATCACATACATAAACCACATACAGTCTTGGTATATTTGTTCAAGACCTGGTAACCTAACAACAAAACCAAAAAATAAATTAGTCAAGGTAGTACATGGCATATACTCTAACTAATGTGTAACAATAAGGAAATAAGGTTGGCATCAGCTCTGATTTTTCCCCAGCAAAAGCATCAGCTAAAAACAAAGGCTCGTTGACTTGACGCGGGATTCCAAGGATCCCAATTGTGCCATTAAGTTCTGACAGCTTCTATTAATTTAAGAGGTCTGTTAAACTCATGGTAGTGAAACAAGCAGATAACACTTTCGTTACATCGCATTCTTGCAAAAAGTAATTAGGATAGACTTTTGCACAAGTCAGTGGCAGAAAGCAACAGATGGAACCCCGTCCTTACTCTATATGTGGGTATGGTGGTGTTGTAAAGTTTGTATTGTATGTTGTAACCCGTAGAAGCTAATTAATAAATTGCTATGGGCTACTTGGCAAGTTGCAAAATTCACAACTTAAAGGAAAACTATACCCCCAAAAATACTTGAGCAACAGTTTATATCATATTAAGTGACATATTAAAGAATCTTAAACTGGAATATATATATTCAAGTAAATATTGCCCTTTTACATCTCTTGCCTTGAACCACCATCTCGTGATTGTCTGTGTGCTGCCTCAAAGATCACCTGACCAGAAATACTACAGCTCTAACTGTAACAGGAAGAAGTGTGGAAGCAAAAGACAGAACTCTGTCTGTTAATTGGCTCATGTGACCTAACATGTATGGTTTGTTGGTATGTTTGTGTGCACCGTGAATAATACGATCACAGGGGGCTGTCCTTATTTTTTTTTAAATGGCTATTTTCTATTTATGATTACCCAATGGCACATACTACTAAAAATGTACATTATTATGAAAATGGTTTATTAACATGAAGTAGAGTTTTACACATGAGATGTTTTATGCAATACATTTTTATACATTTCTGCCCGTATCTTCAATCCGCAGAGTAAATGTAAATCTATTTGTGAATTCACTCTTGCATTGTTTTATGCTGAATTAAACATAACATGCATGCATTCTCTCAATTGTTCATTAATTCTTTATAGGTTTTAAAGCAGAGACCTAGGTTTGTAGCCTTGAAAAAACAACCATCATACATTGGTGGGAATAAACAGATGGAGCTGAGGGATTATCAGTTGGATGGGTTAAACTGGCTAGCTCATTCCTGGTGCAAGTAAGGATATGTTGTTTTTCTTTTTTTTTTTTTTCTTTTAATCATTGATTGATCTGCTTTTTTTACTGTATGATGCGTATAAGAAATAGGCATTGTTTTCTTAATTAAAATAAAGCAAGATAGTAACCGCTAATTCGCTTGTCATATTTATTAAGTCATTTTTTGACTTAGTTTGGTTGAATTAGTTCCATCACACCTACATACGGCATGTTACAAAAAAAGTTCAGTATAATGAACATTTAACTGGCTAATAGGGTAGATGGAACCTAACGTTTGCAGCATTAATTATATGTTGCTAAATTGACAAACAGCTTAAAACTTCTTTTATTTTTACAGGGGAAACAGTTGCATCTTGGCTGATGAAATGGGTTTAGGAAAAACAATACAGACCATTTCTTTTTTAAACTATCTATTTCATGAACACCAGCTGTATGGGCCCTTTCTTCTTGTTGTTCCACTCTCTACGCTTACCTCCTGGCAAAGAGAAATTCAAATTTGGGCTCCTTTAATTAATTCTGTTGTTTACTTGGGAGATATTAACAGTAGGAATGTGGTAAGTGAAGTCAATTTAGAATTACTGGAGACTATATGTATTTTTTTCTGCTGTTTAAACATATTAGTCAAAGGTAACCTGAGTAAACATTGAATTGTTTATTAGCACTGATATACCTCAAAAAAGAGGAATCCTGCAAACCCAACTTCTACTAACCAAGAAATGAAAATAGATTTGAGTCTAGAATTTTAATAGTTGTTTTTTTTTTCTAGAAACTTCATTTAATGTCAGCTGGGTTTCACAAAAGGGAGTCACCCAGTAAAACCATCTCGCCAAATTTTTGCTTCTTTTTTTTTTTTTTTTTTTTTTTTTTTTGTTTCCTATTTCCATTAGAAGTGTTTTGGGACAATGTCCTGTTATTCATTAATAAGCCACAAGGAGATGTCCCTACTCTTCTCAAACTATTCAATACATATGCTGCAGTTACATCCCCAGACATAAACGTCTACTGCACAGGTGCTTTTAAATTAGTTATCTACCCCATCCAGTGTCTTAGAAAAGGCTTTGTGGCCCATTTCAGAGAACTTTTTTCATCTGTAATTTCTGCTGATAATTGTATAGCATTTTGGTAGAATCTTTGTGGTGACTACTTCCCTCTCCTGCATGTTTTTTGTATTTAGTGAGGTTCTAATTGCAACCAACCCTGGTTGTGATCAGTCAGCTGATTCAAATTATCAGTTGGTTGAGTAACTAAGAAGGCAGTTAATTTTCGCATAGGTGATGTGCGTATTAGGGTTACTTTGTTCCATAAATTGAATGCAGTAATACTTAAAGCTAATAAAATAATATACCTAATAAAGCTGTTTGTGTTTGCTCAGGTCCCCCCTGTATTGTCTAACAATACATTGAGCCTAATTTATCAACAATGGGCACATTTTCACTTGGACAGTAACCCATAGCAACCAATCACTGAGTGGCCTTTTTCAGCCAGCTGCAGGTAGAACAATTAAAGCATTAGTTGGATTCATTGCCATGGATTCTGGATTCCTGCCCATGGGCAAATTTGCCCAGTGTTGATAAATGCCATCCATGATGTTTAAAATGTAACTGAATCTACTTAAACGAGTACTCCATCCCCTCCACAAATAAAAACCCCTACCCAGTAACCTACATAGTCCCCCTCCCTGCTCTCCCCCCCACCACATAGGTGATAACATCTTTAAATGCCCCTAATCCTATACTCGCCTTTAAGTGCAGAGTAAGCAAAGCGCCATGGACCCTGTCTTCCGGTTCTTCAGGTCCTCTTCCTTCCCTTTAGCAATTTCCATCACTTGGTGCATGCGCAGTTGCTATAAGCCAATGCTGCTCTCACTTTCTCTGAGAAATCTGAAGAGGCGGACGACTCCACCCCCAAGCTCCGCTGCGCTTACTTTGCACTTATAGGCGAGTAAAGGACATGAGGCACTTACAGATGTTATTACCTATACGCGGGGAGAGCAGGGAGGGGGAACCATGTAGGGTACTGGGTAAGAGTTTTAATTCGTGGGGGGGGGGGGTGAATGCTCTTTTAAGCATTTCTGCTTCAAGTTGTAGTTTACCAAGTTAAGTATGTTGCTTCTAGTGGTATCTAGAGGCTTTTCAGAAAACTATATCAAATTTTAAGTTGCAGTTTATTGACTTAATATTTTCATATATATAAATGTTATTCTAAATAGAATAATAAGATAACCTGTATACGGAACAAAAGTGAAAGTGTCTGTGGATATGAAATGGATTGTTTTAATTCTAGATCAGAACCCATGAATGGATGCATCCTCAGACTAAGAGATTAAAATTTAATGTGGTGCTTACAACATATGAAATATTGCTAAAGGACAAGGTAAGGAACAAGTTTTATGCTTTCTTGAAATTCCGCCACTCTCCATTCATTTCTATGCGATTTCTAAACAAGTATTTATCAATGGGTGAAAGTTCATCCTTTGATAAATACAATTTTAAAAATCCCATAGAAATAAATGGAGATTGGCGGAATGAGGACTGTGGCGATCTCTAATTTGATAAACATGCCCCATAGTTTTGAAATGGGTGTTTGGAATATTTTTTACAATTTGCCTTTGTCATTAGTGTCTCATAAAGGATTTAATACTCCTGCTTCAGAAGTAAACAGAAAGTGGAAACTCTATGGGGCAAATTTACCAAAGCACAAAGTCTCTAATGCTAGAGCAAATTCGCCAGTGTGACGTCATTTCGTTACTTCGCCGATTTACTAACGGGTGCTGGCATAAATTTTTTAGCGAAGTGGAACTACTCTAGCGCAAGTCACATGACTGGAGGCAGCTGGGAAATTGACAATATGTCTAGCCCCATGTCATATTTCAAAATTGAATATAACAAAATCTGTTTGCTCTTTTGAAAAATGGATTGGCGTTTTTTCCTTTTTTAAGGGTGATAGGTTGAAAAAGATTGCAATTTTTTTTGGGGGTACCCTCCTTCCCCCCTACATTTCCTAACATATGGCACCTAAACTATACAGTGGACACATGTATAGGGAAAAATAACAGCTCTATTTTATTTTATGAAGGTTTCCCAGGCTTGTGTAGTCTAATGTATTTGCTGCTACATATACGTCCATTCAACTTTAACTTGGCGCCGTATGCAAATTAGGTATCGCTAGCGTAACTTCGCTTTGCTTGACGAATTAAGGCTTGCGCAAATTCCCTATTGTTCGCCTCCCTGAGCGCAACTTCGGATTTTACTGAATTATCTGCGCCATGGCGAAAATTCGCCTGGCGAAGGCGTCGCTAGCGCATTTTCGCTGCTTAGTGAATTTGCCCCTAAGTGTTTGTTGTCGAGGTGTATTAGTGTATATTTCTATGTTTATATAACTGTTTGATTTTACAGTGAGCACAAAAAGTAATGGAATCGTGGATTAGTAAAAGAATAGGCAAAGTGTCTGCTTGAATCTTTGTATTGATTGTAGGAATGAGTTGTGCAAACTTGGTTTACTAAAAGCATTAATTACTACAGTATAGAATTTTTTAATAATATTTTTAATACTAATATTGAACCCTTTTTTTCCCCTCAGTCTTTTCTAGGAGGTGTTAACTGGGCATTTATAGGAGTTGATGAAGCACATCGATTAAAAAATGATGATTCATTACTGTATAAGTCACTGATAGACTTCAAGTCGAATCACCGTCTCTTGATCACTGGAACACCTTTGCAAAATTCACTAAAAGAGCTCTGGTCTTTACTTCAGTTCATCATGCCTGAAAAGTAGGTTTCAGAACATGTGCAGAAATAATGAGTGCCGTTTTCAGACCATTAACTGTTAATATAATGTTTTATTGGTATTTGCAGATTTTCCTCTTGGGAAGTCTTTGAAGAAGAGCATGGGAAAGGCAAAGAATATGGTTATGCCAGCCTTCACAAAGAGCTTGAGCCGTTCCTATTAAGGAGGGTGAAGAAAGATGTGGAAAAATCTTTACCTGCTAAAGTGGAACAAATTTTGAGAGTTGAGATGAGTGCTTCACAAAAACAGTACTATAAGTGAGTATTGACTATTTATTTATATATATATACACACACACACGAAGTCCAACCTTTTCGTAATGCACTCCACTAGTCCATACGTCAAAAAGTGCTGGGTGCGTCCTTAATCATGGTTAGTAAGTCCATGTATAACAAATGTTCCCACTCCAATGTAAAGTTAAAACATAACGTTTATTGTCCAATCATAAAAGCACATAGTGACAAAATCATGTATATTCATCTACACGGAGACATAACGCAACGTTTCGGGAGTCCACTGCCCCCTTTCTCAAGCGTGTCCCTGGTGCATGTCGCATAGAGTCGGTAAGAGACCTGGAAGTCCATCGTTACAATCAAAAAAGCGGAACCAGCGTGCCCGGGCCAATGGCGTCAATGCGTCACAGAAGCGAGCACTCACATGTATCCACCCACTGAAGTGTAAAATGCCATATTGATTGTTGGCTATACTCAATCTATGGTACCTAAGAATTTATGCATACAATGAACATTCATTAGCAGTATACAGGATACAGAATATTCTTATCTATACTGCATACACATTAGCTAGCTTCGCAGAAATATATTAAATTACACATTTTAGTTCTCACTAAATTAACCGGTAAGTGTGTGTCTATCTCAGATGAACAGTTGTAAATCAAAATCCTTGTTTAGCCCATTGGGACTCAGTGACTTCAATCGGTGAATCCACCTTCGACCTTTTTAACAACAATATTCTGTCCGCCCTCTCCTTGGTTGTGGGACATGTTGTATCACCCTAAACCTGAGGGTTTTGAGCACCAAAATGATATGGCTGATAGGAAATGTGATGTTTCCTTTGGGGAGTATGTTCTGTTTAAGAAGCCTGTATGAGAGCCGGCAGCTATGTAACTTTAATACTTTGTTTTTATTAGATGGATCCTAACAAGGAATTACAAGGCATTAAGTAAGGGATCTAAGGGCAGTACTTCGGGATTTTTGAACATTATGATGGAATTAAAGAAGTGTTGTAATCATTGCTACCTCATTAAGGCACCAGAAGAGAATGAATTTTACAACAGGCAAGAGGCTCTGCAGGTAAGATCTAGTGATGCAGAAACTACATGAAACATATTCAACAATACTATTCTTGTTGCCATTTAAAAGTATAGGCTTATTCCGTATAAATACATTTTACCTTCAAGTTACTCAAGTTACAGGTTCCTCATTTTGAATTCTAAAACAATTAAAAATACATTTAAATGATGGTATCTGCCTCCAATGCATTATATTCCTTATTTCTTTAGATAAATTACATTGTTTCCATTTCCTTAGTTATTACCCATATTTATTTTTTCACAGAATAACCTTTCCTGTTGCAGGCTTGCCCTAATTTCTGCAAATCCCTGTCTCCAGGTCATAGAGCCCATTTCATTTTTTATTCCCTTATTGTCCTGCCCTTGGTCATTTCTAAAAATTTGTAACAATTTGTTATAATATACATTTGTCACTACACATCTAAATCATAACTAAATTTTAGGTTTTTTTGATCATAGGTCATAGCTGATTTACAAAAAATTGTTTGGGTAGCTTCATTAAAAATTAATAAATTATCTTGTTCCGTACTGTATTACAGTTTATAGTCTGGCCAAGTGAAAGTTTGACCTTTCAGGGAGACATCTCTGGTAGTGCTTGAGCTATTATACTCAACATCTGACTTTTCAGCATTAAAGGAAAAGGTTATTTCACTGGGGTTGCCAAGATGTTAGGCACTCCACAGTGTAATAAATTTTGTTCCGCGTGCCAGTGCTCCTCTTTGGAGATAACTCCATGTTCCAGTGGAAAACTGGGTGCTTACCAACATTTTACTTACCCTTTCCTCACTGGTGTGCTGGCTTTTACATCTCCCACATCTATTGTTTTTGAATCCTATTTCTGGAAACCAGAAGATTGCATAGTTGGGCAATTGGGGGCATTGGTGGCAGGGATAGATGAACAGAGCTGGGTATTCTTCTAGCCTGTACACATACCACAAGTGTTGTGTTTTGGTAGCCAAGGATGAGTAGAGTAAAACAGTGCTTTATTAGCAGGTTCATGCAGCCATTACACTTGAACAGTAGTTTGAACTGTATAGAAAGTACTGTGCATGCCCAGTATAACTCTTGTGCACAGTGACACCTACAGGCCCTTTGTATAAACACCACAACAAAAAATCTGAGATAATCCCTGAATTGTGTTAACATGAAGTGGTCCTATAAAAAAGGGTAATGATTTGAGGACAGTAAAATTAGTAAAATTTTAAAGGATAGCTTTAGAATACAGTTCACAATTACCTGGTTAGAACTTTTTCTTCTTTTTTTTATTACGAAAAAGTGTTTCTTTGTGTTTTTTTAAATCAGGAAAGTAACTTTATTATTTTTCTAGCACTTAATAAGAAGCAGTGGCAAGCTCATTCTTCTGGACAAGTTATTAGTGCGTCTACGAGAACGTGGCAACAGGGTTCTGATTTTCTCTCAGATGGTGCGGATGCTGAATATTCTTGCAGAATATTTAAAATCTCGACAATTTCCCTTTCAGGTAAGCTACAATATTATTAACGTTAGTCTGCTAATTTTAAATGGAGCATTAACAACTGCCCGTTGTTACTCTTTTTGATACCAGTGGTGAAACCACCATACGGTAGACTGTGCTTTTTTTTGCTATGGAACAGAATCCCTAATGTTACACCACTTTTTAGTCTATTTTAAACTTTGTTTTGTTTACTAGAGATTAGATGGGTCCATCAAAGGTGAAATAAGAAAGCAAGCACTTGATCATTTTAATGCTGAAGGATCAGAGGTAAGAAACATTTGTTTGTTCAAGGTGAGATAAATTTTAGTACTGCTTCCATGTTTGCAAATTTAAGAACATATGTGTGATACCTGTAACTGCTGATAGAATGGTAATGGCAATGCAACACTTTTGCTTCCACATGATATTACAAAAAATTACCATATTTTATATTTCTGAACTTATAAAGACTTAACCAGACAACGATATTAATAAAGTAGCATCCCTTTAATATTGATGTTCTAAATGTTTTTCAGGATTTTTGCTTTT
Source organism: Xenopus petersii (assembly GCA_038501925.1). NCBI lineage: Eukaryota > Metazoa > Chordata > Amphibia > Anura > Pipidae > Xenopus > Xenopus petersii. Next base: position 169,585,098 of record CM076673.1, read on the forward strand.
TGCTCTCTACAAGAGCAGGAGGCCTTGGGATAAACTTAGCATCAGCAGATACTGTTGTCATTTTTGACTCTGATTGGAATCCACAAAATGATCTCCAAGCCCAAGCCAGAGCTCATAGAATTGGACAGAAAAAGCAGGTAAATAATTCAGTTTAGACCTATACGTTGACCGTATATATCCATAGAATTTGTAAGAAACTGTCAGCAGTTTTCATATCATGATCAAACAATATTTGTGATAGAGTTTTAAATATTTTATTTGCTGCAAAAGAGAAGAGGTAACCTAATAATATGCCTAAATGGATTTCTTATCATTTGGGCCCAATGAAAAATAGATTGAGACATTGCTTAAAAATGATCTATTAGTCATTGTAGTCCTCTTATTTTAATTGGCAAAATGTTGTTCAGTAAAATGTCATACAGTTAGGTCCATAAATATTTAAACAGACAACTTTTTTTCTAATTTTAATTCTGTACATTACCACAATGAATTTTAAATGACAATTACTTTTGAGCCCCAGAAAAAAAAAAGGCTTTAGTTCCTCACATTTTTATGCAATCTATTTGTTCAACCCACTGAATTAAATCTGAAAGTCTGCAGTTCAACTGCATCTGAGTTGTTTCATTTCAAATTTATTGTGGTAATGTACAGAACCAAAATTAGAAAAAAATTGTCGGTCCAAATATTTATGGACCTAGCTGTATGTACTTGGGTGTTATAAACACATGAACAAACTCATTGTATTTTGCCACCAGTTAGAAAAACTGATTGGTCCTATAGTAATTGTCACTTGTCCTAAATATAATTACATATTTACATAGCCACGACTTAAGTTTGAACCCTAAAAATTTTAGGTGAATATCTATCGCTTGGTTACAAAGGGGTCAGTTGAAGAAGATATTATTGAAAGAGCAAAAAAGAAAATGGTACTTGATCATCTTGTAATTCAAAGAATGGACACAACAGGCAAGACTGTTTTACACACTGGCTCAACACCCTCAAGGTATTTTTAGATTCTCTCAAGTGTGTATATTATTGCTTTGCTTTCCATTGATATCCAAGTAGTAGATCGGTCATCTGACATATAACTTGCAAATTCTATAGAAATGGTTTTATGCATGCACGTTTTCTATAGCCCTCTCCATGGTCGTCATACTGTCTTGGTTGTATGTAGCCTGTATTTGGGTCCATGACACACTGAAACTTTTATTATAAGAAATATGTGTGCATTACAGAAATATTCCATTTATTTAATTACATTAACCTGTGGCTATATGTATTTTTATGTAAAGCTCTACTCCATTTAATAAAGAAGAACTTTCTGCTATTTTGAAGTTTGGTGCTGAAGAACTTTTTAAAGAACCAGAAGGAGAAGAGGAAGAACCACAGGTATTAAAACATAAGAGCTGTCGTGATTAAAATTATGGTTTAATTAAAAATCAGAACATTTTCAGATTTTGTTTTTTTTAAGGAAATGGACATTGATGAAATCTTGAAGAGGGCTGAAACACGTGAAAATGAAGGCGGACCTTTAACTGTAGGAGATGAATTGCTTTCTCAATTTAAGGTATTACCCACAACTTTTTACCTTTTTATACAGTGCAGATTTCTCACGTATCAAAATATGTAATTAGCCTGTCAGTCCTAACCCTGATATTATGTTCTTTTTAACCCATGCAGTTTCTATTGGCCGTAACACCTTCCATTTACATGATGTCAAATGTTTACATAAAAAATATGCACACAAAGAATAACTATTTACTGTGAATGGTGGCAGAGAACAAAAGTTCTCAGGATGAACTGAGCATATCCCACTTAGGCTTTGCATCGGGGTTCCCAACTTTTTTTTGTAAAAAGAGTTGGGGAGCAATACAAGCATGCAAAAAGTTCCTGAATATGGCAAGTCAAGGCTTCAATAGAAAAGGGAAAAGTAGAAAGGTTAGTTAGTCCTGTAGTGTTGACTCTTTCCTGCCAAACCTTTCACAGTCTCCCGGCTGTTCACAAAAAGTCACAAAGAAGGGGATCAGTGCCTAGGGCAACGGAGAGACCAGAAACAATATATGGTGTAGTATGTTCCAATCAGGCCCGGATTTGTGGAAAGGCCACCAAGGCTCAGGCCTAGGGCAGCAGTATTTTATAGTGGCGGCATGAAGCCCAACCACACCCGCATTGGTTCAGAAGCTCTGCAGCTGATCATGCGCCAATCCCCAGTTCTCCCGACCTTATGATGAAAAAGTGTGCATGTGCACAAATTAAGTGGAGGGGACAAGGGTGGCGAATGGCAGCGGCCTAGGGGTACCCACTATGTAAATCCGGCCTTGGTTCCAATTTTACTTAAGTACCACCCTGTGTGCAAACGGGACTCTTTTATGCGATTTCCCAATAACACCTTCCTCTTTTCTTGAGTGTCACACCACTAGTATAGCAACCTCCACCTGTTTGGCAGAAATGCCTACTATCAAGTCAAGTCAAGTGGATTTTATTGTCATTTCAGCCATATACAGTGAATAAAGTACATAGTAGAAACGAAATGACGTTCCTCCAGAACCCCCCGGTTCAGGACCACAATTGGGGTTAATGCATGTAGTATTTCGCAGGTAGGGATTCTCCTTGCTGTAAACCTTCAGGCTCCAAAGAGGAAACATAGAAATCCCATAGCATAAAACCATTTGTAAATAAAATATGTAAAAAGTTTGTTTTGCACTCACATTTGTTTACGAAGTCTGTCACACAGAAAAACAGTGTGAAATAAAGGCTATTTAAGTTATTTGTGAACTGGCAGCCTACCGGAGGCTCTATTTAGCAGTACACGTGTTTTTATGCAACCAAAATTTGCATCCAAGCCAGGAGTTTTGAGTCTTCCAAGAGCAATATCCATGGGATTAATGAACATGTTGCTCGAGCCAGAGGCTGGGAATCGCTGCTCTACATCATCCTGGGTATCATTGACTAAAACTTAGATCAATTTTGAGATGAGCACATTCTAAAATATGTTTAAATGGAAAAATTGAAGTTCTCTATAAGAGGTTTAGGGGACAACAAAACAGCGGTCTTAGACATACTAGGAAACACTTTTATCATTAGCAACAGAACATTTCATTGTTTATCATTAGAGCGAATGAGGCCTTGTGCTTCATGACTCTGAAGAAATAAAAGGTTTTTTTTGTTTGTTTTTTAAATACTGCATTTTACATTTGTCCATACTTTAATAAGTGCTGGCCTTTTTAACATGTTCTTATGTGGATATGCATGAATCATGTAAAGCTTTGTTGGACATGTCTCCATAGTAAATTAAAATATTACATTAGTTAGGTTGTGAGCCTTTAAGAGGGCCAATCATTCCATTGTGATCACCTCCCTCTACAGTTTAAATCAGGTCTGGAAACTCCAGCACAGAAGTAATTACTATTAAGCATAATATACACATTTATATTTGGATAGATTTCTTTCTGTTTTCACTTTTTTTTGGCAGAGGCACTTCATTTTAACACAGACTTCCATATAAATGTACAGTCATGTGCCTTCCAGAAGAATGTTTTGGCAGTTCACAACTATCTTGATACCTGAGCATTTATTTGTGAATTTTATTCAAAATAGCAATTTTATTTAAGGTTGCCAACTTTTCAACTATGGAAGAAGATGATATGGTTGAACCTGATGTAAATTCAAAGTCCTGGGAGGACATCATTCCCAATGACCAAAGGAGAAGAATTGAAGAAGAGGAAAGGGAGAAAGAGCTGCAAGAAATTTATCTTTTGCCAAGAATGAGGAATTGTGCCAAACAGGTGAGAATATCCAGTGCAAGTGACTGGCTTGCACATGGCTTTTGCTTCTTTGCTTATGCAATAGCAACACCTATGGGATTAGGAAGCAATATTTTTTCATCCAACTTAACTAAGACATTTGGTGTTTGTTGTCTTTTTGTCATTCATTTTGGACTGGAAATTGTAATTTTTGTTTTCAGTGCAAATCTGCCAATATTATTATTTGCATAGTTTTGTTTTACACTGTGAATTCTATTGCCCTTTTTCCACCTCATGGGTGTTTATATAAAATTTACGCTTCAGGCCAGCTTTAATGGAAGTGAAGGTAGGCGCAGCAGGAATAGAAGATACTCTGGATCTGACAGTGATTCCATGTCTGATAGAAAACACCCCAAAAAAAGAGGTCGGCCACGAACAATTCCAAGAGAAAATATTAAAGGCTTTAGTGATGCTGAGATAAGGAGGTTGGTTTTTTGAGATCCCTAACATTTTGATTGTTTTAATCTCATTTATATTGCAGGGGCTGGAAATGTATTAGTCATATTTTACAGGAAGAGTGTATGTTCTTGTAAGGAAAAAAAAGGTTCTGCTAGTGCTTTTTCTTGTATGTGCATATTGCTTACAGCTTTCCATAATACAGTTTTGTGTTGCTAGTCTGAATCCAGCTAACATTCTTGCACATGAACTTGACAATTACCCTTAATAATAAAAAAAATAATAATAATGCTAGACTCTATTGCTAATCCTATTGCTTTTCATATAGGTTTATTAAAAGCTACAAAAAGTTTGGCGGACCTCTAGAACGGTAACTATTAATCCAATTTTTTTCTTTTTATTTGGGTATTTATTTATTTTGTTTTTTTGGGGTTTTTTTCATAAGCATGGTTTTTTAATGTAAAATGTATGTTATTTTTATTGATTACAATACAGTTAACTGTTGAATCTATAAATTTACTTTGCCTCTTTAGGTTAGATGCAATAGCCCGAGATGCTGAGTTGGTGGATAAGTCTGAGACCGACCTTCGTCGACTTGGAGAATTAGTACACAATGGCTGCATTAAAGCATTGAAGGATAGTTCTGGTCCAGAAAGGACAGGTATGTGTAATATTAAACAATTATCTGTGCAATATATAGGCCCTATTTATGTGTATATGTTATATCTAGTAAAAGTAAATCTAGAGCAACTGGCTTTACTGAGTAATTATTGAAGACGTTTCACTACTCCTCTGGTTATACTGTTTGATTGATTTTGTTCCAGACAAGGATATAGTTTTGTTGTCTGGTAGCCCACCAAGTGACATGACTCTCTATTCCTATATTCCCTATTTCTTTTTGGCTTTTCATTTGGGTTTTCTGCAAGATTAAACGACGCAGAATTTTTGTGTGTAAATGGATACATTTCAAGATTAGTAATCAACATACTTTCTAAAGTGAATGTTTTTTCTGTTTGCTTGTATTTTCTTCTATAACATCATTTCATATCAATCAGATCTAAGTTTTTATTGCCAAGCAACAACAAAGTTTATATAAATATCTGGTCTGACAATTTGCAAAAAGCTGGTAGGAAACCATACCTGTCTTATCTTGCTTTCTTTAACTGTTAATGAGAACTAGAGGTAATTTTGTCAATGGATGGGCATTGAGGAGGAACTATTGCTACACTTTTGAGCAAAATGAGCATACCAGGGATCCATGTGGTTGTCCAGCACTCTTATTACATTTCAGCTGTAGTTACTGACCTTTTGTTCGTACCCAAACTCTTGTCAGTGTGAGCATTTATCCTGATGTGGTTTCTTCCCCAACCCAGTATTTGGAGATTAGTATAAAAGCCTACTTAAAGGGATCCTGTCATTGAAAAACATGTTTTTTTCAAAATGCATCAGTTAATAGTGCTACTCCAGCAGAATTCTGCACTGAAATCCATTTTTCAAAAGAGCAAACAGATTTTTTTTTTTATATTCAGTTTTGAAATCTGACATGGGGCTAGACATTTTGTCAATTTCCCAGCTGCCCCTGGTCATGTGACTTGTGCCTGCACTTTAGGAGAGAAATGCTTTCTGGCAGGCTGCTGTTTTTCCTTCTCAATGTAACTGAATGTGTCTCAGTGGGACATGGGTTTTTACTTATGAGTGTTGTTCTGAGATCTACCAGGCAGCTGTTATCTTGTGTTAGGGAGCTGTTATCTGGTTACCTTCTCATTGTTCTTTTGTTTGGCTGCTGGGGGAGAAAAGTGAGGATGGTGATATCACTCCAACTTGCAGTACAGCAGTAAAGAGTGATTGAAGTTTATCAGAGCACAAGTCACATGACTTGGAACAGCTGGGAAATTGACAATATGTCTAGCCCCATGTCAGATTTCAAAACTGAATATAAAAAAATCTGTTTGCTCTTTTGAGAAATGGATTTCAGTGCAGAATTCTGCTGGAGCAGCACTATTAACTGATGCATTTTGAAAAAAAAAATTCCCATGACAGTATCCCTTTAAGCTTGTCACATGTTTTTTATATTAAAGGATACTGTCATGGGAAAAAATTTTTTTTTCAAAATGAATCAGTTAATAGTGCTGCTCCAGCAGAATTCAGCTCTGAAATCCATTTCTCAAAAGAGCAAACAGATTTTTTTATATTCAATTTTGAAATCTGACATGGGGCTAGACATTTTGTCAATTTCCCAGCTGCCCCAAGTCATGTGACTTGTGCTCTGATAAACTTCAATCACTCTTTACTGCTGTACTGCAAGTTGGAGTGATATCACCCCCTCCCTTTTCCCCCCCAGCAGCCAAACAAAAGAACAATGGGAAGGTAACCAGATAGCAGCTCTCTAACACAAGATAACAGCTGCCTGGTAGATCTAAGAACAACACTCAATAGTAAAAACCCATGTCTCACTGAGACACATTCAGTTACATTGAGCAGGAAAAACAGCAGCCTGCCAGAAAGCATTTCTCTCCTAAAGTGCAGGCACAAGTCACATGACCAGGGGCAGCTGGGAAATTGACAATATGTCTAGCCCCATGTCAGATTTCAAAATTGAATATAAAAAAATCTGTTTGCTCTTTTAAGAAAAGGATTTCAGTGCAGAATTCTGCTGGAGCAGCACTATTAACTGATTAATTTTGATTTTTTTTTTTTTCTCCCATGACAGTATCCCTTTAAGGGCAATGACACACTGGAAGATTTGTTGGCTATGTTAAAAATCAGTAGCATGAGGGACAAATCTACCCAAAAATGCCTTGTCATTTGCTAACCTTCTCATGTCTGTAAGTATATTACATTACTCTCAATAAGCTGTATTGCAGTGAGTAATGTAATTTACTTGCAGCAATGACAAGGTTAGTGAACAGAAAGGCATTTTTGTTCTTTTGGTTTTTTTTGTTTTTTTTTTTTGAAACTCTGGTAACTCCCTGTGTTTTGTTGCTTTAAGGGATTTGAGAAGGCCAGAATTTACAGGGCTGTTTTTCAACCCATGTTCTACAGAAAGAGTGTTCAGTTTTTTTACTCACCTATAAGTGTATAGTAAGCGCAGCAGAGCTCATGGGCACCATCTTCCAGCTCTTCGGTATTCTTCGGTTCCTCTTCCTTCCCTTCGGAAACTTTTGGCGCATGCGCAGTTGCTACGAACCAGAAGACTGCTCCACCTGCGGATGCACCAATATGGCGCTCACTTCCCAGAGAAATCTGAAGAGCCGGACGATGGCACCCACAAGCTCCGCTTATAGGCGAGTATAGGGTTAGGGGCACTTATAGATGTTATCACCTATGCAGGCGTAGAGCAGGGAGGGGGGACTATGTAGGGTACTGGGTATGGGGTTTTATCAGTGGGAGGGGTTGAGTTTTCCTTTAACTATGCTTTATCTAACTCGATAAGTCTCAATTGCTGTGATGATAGCTGCAGTTGTGTTTGAGTTTTTATTTTTTCCCCACCTGAGGAGGAAGACGGGGAAAAATTAAAGGACCAACGTTTCGTATCTCAGGGGTGCAAGTGAATGCAAAGTTGGTCAGTTCCCATGAAGAAGAGCTAGCTCCCTTGCACAAATCTATTCCTTCTGATCCTGATGAAAGAAAAAGGTATGAGTTATTCAAAGGGAATACATTTACTTTTCAGCTGTAGCTGCCTTGTAATGTAAGGGACAATTGCTGGACATTTTTATGTATACTAATTATTTTATTTATGAATATATTTAAGATTAGATTCTGCCACTAGGTGGAACATCAGCGAAAACTGTTAAAATCTTTGGAGAGTGGCATTGCTGCAAGGGCTCTAGATGTAATTGAAACCAGTTTTCTCCACATTTTTATATCTTCCTTGAACTAAAATTCCTTAGAGCTGCTTGCATTCATGTCATTTAGGTCAAATTCAGACAATTATCTTTGGGCTGCACCAAAAACATTAAAGGCACACCCACTAATAGGATTATCTTTTAAGTCATGGTTAACAATAGAGAAGCCAGACTCGTGGCAAAACCCTTGGTAGATAATCCCCTTTTCAACCCCAGTCAGGAGCATTTAGAAGGTGGCAACTGAAAGGGGAAAGACCTACAAGAATAGTCTATTTTATTAAGAATAAAAAAAAGATGAGGCTGTCACCCCTGAAATGTTAGGAACCATCATCATTTGCATTACTTTATACAACCGATGAAGGAAGCAAACTGGAACAGACCATAACAACATGGGAAACTATACTAGATAAGCCGGACAACACAAGTAAACTAGTATCCGTATTTTTCAAACTTTTACTGAACAATACTTCGACCCCAAAACAATTTGCTCGAAAGGAGTGGGGAAGAGAACTTAGTCTCACAATCTCAGAGCGATTATGGGAAAAACTATTCTACTAAAAATTAAAAACAATATTAAAAATATTGGGACTGAATATTACAAGACTGAGTGATAATTACACAAACAAATATTAAAGACTCCTATATATCATTAATACTGCTAAACATTATACACAAAAGAATAGTCTGTTACTTGACTTACTTACCAGGCACCTACTCAGTGCAGCCAGGACTTTGATTCAGAGATATTGGAAAAAGCTTCCCCTCTACCATATGTGGAGTGGCGGCACTTAGTAGAAGAGACCAGAAGTTCAGAGATCACACACATAATACACAATACAAGTGTATCGCTGTTTTAATATCTTCACCCCATATACCTAGACAGAAAGATTAACAAGGTGAAAGGGTTACTATATTTGCGTATTGTATCATGATACTTTTAAGATAGTAACCTGCTGAAGACTTGAATTGTCAAATCTAAATATGTAATAAATATTCATGCACAACCACCCCCTCCTGTCGGTGCTTTATTTTTTAAGGCCCAATTTATAAAAACTGTTTTCTCTAAGTCATCTTGGGGGACACAGGGACAGTGGGTATAGCTGGTACATCCAGGAGGGCAGGACACAACAGTAGGAAAACTTAGCCCCTCCTCTACTGGCTATACCCCCAGCAGGCGGAGCTTAGATCAGTTTTTGTTGTGTCCACAGGAGGATAGGACGTAAGAATTTTTTCTCCGTTTATTATTTTCATTTTTGTCAGTTGCTTGACACCAGGGAATGCCCAGGCCCTCTACACTGAGCAGAGGTTACCCATTGGCATTCTACAACGTGGGACCTGACTCCGGGGTCCTTATTGTACAGACCACCCAGTCTCATTCTAGTCTCCCCTCTTTTAGGTGGAGACTGACTGGCCGGAGGACAGAGGAGAGGAACAGGACTTTGTAAGTATATGGTGCAGTCTCTCTCCTCTAAATTCCCCCTATCTACATATTAGTAGGGAGGTCTGGCTCACTGAGGACAGGTACTGCCTCAGCTGACTGGTAACAGGCTGCTAATCCCCTCACTATTCCTACAGGTTTAATGGGAAGCCTCCCCTGGGCTGGTGTGATTGCACTGAGGTGCACTAGAGGGGCAGCACTGCGCTGTTCTCAGTAAAAAGGGGAACAGAAGCCTGTCAGTTGCCTTTATTACTTCAATGGCACGGGTCAGCAGCAGGGATAGGCTCCTTCCCGGTGCGCTGCTGGTTTTTGGAGGCGCGCGCGCACAAAATGAACTTCCAGCATGGCGCAGTTTCACTAGCCTCTCGCGAGATCAAGCGCTCAGTCAGTCGCGGCCGCCATTTTGTTTTCGCCGCACCAGAGTTTTCACTGCGCACACTATAGCGCAACAGCAGACCGCCTGTGGAAGGCAGTTGGCAGGCTCCTAGCATTCCGGAGCCTTTCTTCACTCTGTGTGACACAGGGATAAGTGCGGGAGACGCTGCAGCTCACTGCAAGTCCCTAGGGAAAGCCTCCTCTGCTGGTCCCTACCACAGCAAGCGGTTCAGCTAAGGATTTCCTTCTTATATTATATATATATATACTTATACTTATTCATACATTGTTATTCACTTTCTATTAACATGTCTGAGGGAACTGGTGACAGGCCTTTTTCTAGGGGGGCACCTTCTCAGGTCAGATATTTAGCCTGTGCCACCTGCCGCAAACGTTTGCCTCCTGGGCATAAAGAGCCTTTATGTAATAAATGTAAGCCACCTGTGGCTGGTCCTGAATCTCCAGCACCTGCTCTTCCCCAGGTAGACCAGGGTGTTCAAGGGGAACCTGCGTCTCCACTTACAAGTTCTCCTCCTCCAGGGCCCTCGCATAAATTGCCTCCCACTCCAGAGTGGGCATCACAGTTAGCTTCTGGGATACCTTTGTTGGCACAGTCTCTAGACAAGCTGCTTTCCCGCCTTGATAAGCCAAAGGGGAAAGTTTCAAAACGTAGAGCTCCTTCCCCATCCGATGAAGAGAGCGATTCTCCTCCTAGAGGTTTTTCGCCATTCCTACCTGATTCCGGTGATGAATTTGGACAATCAGAAGGCGAACTCTTATCTGGCTCAGAAAGGGAGGATGAGGATTCACACAGGAATTCCTCCGAGTCTGTAGATGCTCTGATTACCTCTGTGCTTGAGACACTCCACTTTCAGGACTCAGGGGCATCATCTGACACCACTAAGAGTCTGTTTAAACGTCATAGTAAGAACTCACCAGTTTTTCCTGCCCATGCTCAACTTGATCAGATCATACAACAGGAATGGGACACTCCAGAGAGACGTTTTCAGACAAATCGAAAGTTTCAACGACTCTATCCATTTCCTAAGGAGCTTATTGAAAAGTGGTCAATGCCACCTTCAGTGGATCCCCCGGTATCCAGGCTCTCCAAAAACACTGCTCTTCCGGTTCCGGATGCTTCATCTTTCAGAGATTCGATGGATAAAAAACTGGAGAGTCTTCTTCGCTCCGTGTTCTCTGCTTCAGGCACTTCGATACGACCGGTCCTTGCCATGGCATGGGTCAGCAGAGCAGTCCAATCCTGGTCAGACTCCCTACTGACTGCCATTGAGGCCGGGACACCTCGCCATGAGCTTTCTCAATATGCTTCCCAAATTAATGAAGCGAATGATTACCTATGTGAGGCTTCACTGGATGCATTACAGGTCATCAGCAGATCATCGGCACTTTCTGTAGCAGCCCGTAGATCACTTTGGATGAAACTCTGGTCAGCAGACCTTTCCTCAAAGAAGTCTCTAACCTCCATTCCTTTTAAAGGCAAGCTTCTGTTCGGTCCTGACCTGGACAAGATTATCAGCCAAGCAACAGGGGGCAAAAGCACCCTACTACCACAACCTAAGGCTCGTCCCTCTTTCCGCAGAGGAAAGATTTTTCGTGGCTCCCAGGCCAAGCACTCGAGATCTTCGCCACCTCGACAGTCATTTGCAAACCGAGGACGCTTTAGTAGTAAACAAGGATCCTCCTGGCAAAACAAGAAACATATCCCTAAATCGGGGGACAAGACTGCTTCAGCATGACTACACCTGCACTTCGGCAGTCACAGGCCCGATAGGGGGCAGGCTAAGCAAATTTTCCAAAGTATGGACCGCACTCATTCAAGACTCCTGGATACACGAGGTAGTAACCCAGGGTTACCATCTAGAATTTGCCTCAAGCCCCCCCAATCGTTTCTTCATGTCCAGACTGCCACAAAACTCAGACAAAAAGACAGCCTTCCTGGGCGCAATATCAACACTTTCAAAGGCACAGGTGATCATTCCCGTACCAGCCACAGAACTCTTCAAGGGCTATTACTCAAACCTATTTGTAGTGCCCAAGAAGGACGGATCAGTAAGACCCATTTTGGATCTCAAGGAATTAAACAAATTTCTTCGTTATCGAAGATTCAAGATGGAGTCTCTCAGATCTGTAATTGCGGCCATGTCCCCGGGGCAATTTCTGATTTCTCTAGACATAAAGGATGCCTACCTTCATGTTCCCATTTTCCCTCCGCATCAGAGATATTTGCGATTTGCCTTCCAAAATTGCCACTATCAATTCACAAGCCTTCCCTTCGGGTTAATGTCCGCCCCGAGGGTCTTCACGAAGATCATGGCAGCAGCAACTGCAGTGATTCGCAATACCGGAGTCTCCATCACTCCCTATCTGGACGACCTGCTAATCAAAGCACCCTCCTTTTCGGAAGCTCAGAGATCTCTCCAGATATCCATGGACAAACTCCAGGAACTAGGCTGGGTCCTAAATCTAGAGAAGTCTTCCTTAACACCCAGCAAATCCATGGTCTTCCTGGGCATGAGATTCAATACACAAACACAGAGGGTTTACCTACCTCAAGAAAAGATCAGTCATCTCCAAGCCTTAGTGAAGTCGCTTCTTCAGAGGCCCCACCACTCAGTCAAGTTCTGTATGAGGGTGTTAGGGGTCATGGTATCCACCATAGAGGCAGTACCATTCGCACAATTCCATCTACGGGAGCTCCAGTGGAACATTCTGAGGTTTTGGAAGAGAAAATCCCTTGTTCAAGAGATTCGACTGTCCGGCAGGACAAGAGCATCTCTTCTATGGTGGTTGGACAGCACTCATTTATCCCTGGGCAAACCCATGGGAGAGCCGTCATGGCGCACGACGGACGCGAGCCTCTTCGGATGGGGGGCAGTTCTAGAGGGCCTCTCTGCACAGGGTCAATGGAACTCACTGGAAGCGAGATTACAGATAAACCTGCTCGAGATTCGTGCAATACGTCTAGCCCTAATCCATTGGCAACAAATCCTTCGGGGTCAGGCCATAAAGATACAGTCCGACAACGCCACCGCAGTCGCCTATATCAACCACCAGGGGGGCACAAGAAGCAGAGGTGCACTAGACGAGGTCAATCTAATATTCAAATGGGCCGAATCTCAGCAGACCCATCTGTCAGCCGTTTACATCCCAGGCCTGCTAAATTGGGAAGCGGATTATCTAAGCAGACAATCACTAGACCCAGGAGAGTGGTCATTGAAGGACAAGATCTTCCAGGAGATAACACAGATGTGGGACACTCCAGAAGTGGATCTAATGGCGACCAGGCACAACCGAAGGGTACCAGCGTTCATGGCTCGTTACAGAGATCCACTGGCGATATCAGCAGACGCTTTAACAGCAAAATGGCAATTTCAGCTGGCCTATGCATTTCCACCACTACCTCTAGTACCCAGGACTCTCAGGAAGCTTCAGCGAGAGCAGACCACTCTCATCCTCATAGCTCCAAAATGGCCGAGACGCTCCTGGTACACAGATCTTCTCAACATGTCCGTAGCAGAGCCTTGGACCTTACCTCAAGTCCCCGATCTTCTAACTCAAGGACCAATTTGCCACCCAAGTCCAACAAATCTAAGTTTGACGGCATGGCTCTTGAAATCGAAATCCTGACCCAAAAAGGGTTTTCCAAGTCAGTGGCTAATACCATGTGCGCAGCTAGAAAGCCTGTCTCGGCAAAAACCTACCATAGAGTCTGGTCTACCTACCACCAATGGTGTGTTTGTCATAAGAAACAGGTCAAACGATTCTCTATTCCAAACATACTTGAGTTCCTGCAAGACGGACTTTCCATGGGTCTATCACTCGGTTCTCTAAAGTCACAAGTATCTGCCTTATCCGTTCTCTTTCAGAAACGAATTGCTCTCCTACCTGATGTCAAGACTTTTATGCAGGGAGTATTACATTTGGCTCCTCCAGTTAGAGCACCAGCTCCACTATGGGATCTCACTCTAGTTCTACGTGCTCTCCAAGACCCTCCTTTCGAGCCATTAGGATCTGTACCGCTTCTCTGGCTTACCTGGAAAATTACTTTTCTTCTGGCCATTGCCACGGCAAGACGTGTTTCTGAGCTCAGCGCACTATCATGCAAACCACCTTTCCTTGTTTTTCACCACGATAGGGCGGTTCTACGCACCATTCCATCCTTTTTGCCTAAAGTTGTATCTGAATTTCATTTAAACCAAGAGATTACTATACCGACCTTTTGCCCATCACCTTCCAATCCTAAGGAGAGGGCTCTACATACCCTGGATCCTGTCAGAGCCTTAAAGTTTTACCTGCACAGAGTACAGGACTTTCGCAAAGTAGACTCCCTACTTGTCATTCCTTCAGGCCCTCACCAAGGAGGAGCGGCCACAAAATCATCCATTTCACGCTGGATCAAGCAAGCGATTCAACGAGCCTACGTGGCACGTGGAAGAACGCCACCATCTAGACTCACAGCCCACTCTACTAGGGGAATGAGTATGTCCTGGGCGTTCAGGAACCAGGCATCAGCAGAACAGCTGTGCAAGGCAGCTACGTGGACCTCTGTCCACTCCTTTTCAAAGTTCTACCATTTCGATACCTTTGCGGCTTCTGACACTCGCTTTGGCAGAAGGGTGCTTCAAGCCGCCGTGGCTACTTCCACATAGGCCTCACTCTCCCTCCCGGAGATCTAAGGGGACAGCTTTGGTATGTCCCCACTGTCCCTGTGTCCCCCAAGATGACTTAGAGAAAAGGAGATTTTGTGTACTCACCGTTAAATCTTTTTCTCTTGGTCACTTGGGGGACACAGGGCTTCCCTCCCTTGACTGAGGCCCTCATTTTTCCGTTAGACATGTTTAATATTAAGTTTTACGGTTAATTTAAATTTTTCCTGTTGACTTTGGAACAAACTGATCTAAGCTCCGCCTGCTGGGGGTATAGCCAGTAGAGGAGGGGCTAAGTTTTTCCTACTGTTGTGTCCTGCCCTCCTGGATGTACCAGCTATACCCACTGTCCCTGTGTCCCCCAAGTGACCAAGAGAAAAAGATTTAACGGTGAGTACACAAAATCTCCTTTTTTTTTCTGTCAATAGTCATTATTATTTTATGCTAAGTCAACGTGAAAAATGCAGCTTATATTGTTATTTACAGATATGTTATCCCCTGCCACACCAAAGCTGCTCATTTTGATATTGACTGGGGCAAAGAAGATGACTCAAACCTCTTAATTGGCATCTATGAGTATGGATATGGCAGCTGGGAAATGATAAAAATGGACCCTGACCTTAACTTAACACAGAAGGTATGTAAAATTGTGCCATTTTCATATTGGAGAAAAGCTGGATTCCTTCACACAGCATAGCATAAAAGAATGACTGGAATGAGTATTACTCATATATATTGTGTTTTTCCCTTTTAGATTTTGCCGGATGATCCAGATAAGAAGCCCCAAGCCAAGCAGCTACAAACCAGAGCTGATTACCTCATTAAACTTCTTAACAAAGATCTGCTTAGGAAAGAAGCACAAAGACTTTCTAGTGGAGTAAGTCAGGTTGAAATTGATGTGGATTCAGAGAATGTAACTCTTAAGGTAGACGTGTGACACAAATGGGGAGATGTGGCACCTTATTGCCCCTTCCAACAGCTTGATGGACCAATATCTGAACAAAATCATCAAGATTCAAGCAGATTAGGAAATACCATCAGATCTGGGCTATAACGGAATAGTGATTGTCTCCCCCTGGGGGCTTGCATATACCTTCACTGTATTCCAGTCATTAGCCCAGTTCTGTCCAAATTGGTGGAAGATCCATTCATTTGATGATCTTGTAGAGGGAGGTGTTAATGTTTTAGATGCTGCGAGATCCGAGACAGTCTGAGAGGTTCAGGTTCTTTCCAGATGATCACTGTACGACTGCTTTCATTCAGCTATATTTTGGGGATGTGCAGGGAAAACTCCATTAATAATCATGGCCCACTCCACTCCTTCTTTGAGAGGAGCAATTGTATTACGCAGCCACATGGTCCTTTATCTACAATTCTACTATTTTTACTACTAATTTACTAGTTTTACTAAGCTTTGAGAGGAAACCTTTAGGCTTCCCTTTTGCATGCCTTATGTAGCACAACACATTATCTATGTGGGCAAACCCTTTGCAAGTTTTACCTTCATGGAACCTAAAACAATGTTTTTCCCTATGTTCATTATTGCTCGGTCTGGGAAAGTTCCTACTACCACAAGGATGAATATTGCTGCTGCTGTGTTACATATCAAACATCTGACCACTTCAACAACTCTGCACTGACTATCACCCGTATACATGATTAGGGCACAGTAAACTATACAAGCCAGTGATAAGCATGCATTTGTGTAATGACTTGATGACCCATTGTAGTAAAGTAATTTTTTTTTTTTTTAAAAGGGTAATTCTAAAAGAAGAAAAACAAGAGCAAAGAAGAGCAAAAATGTGAAGCCAGTGAAGGTCGAAGAGGATACAAAAAGTGAATCTTCACCACCTAGTTCAGAAAACTCTGATGAAGAGGAGGATCAGGTAATCCTAAAAAAACACTCAAAAAGTATTGCATCAGTCAGATGCAATTTGTGCACAAAGCCTGATGAATTGTGTTCTTTTCAGCATTACCATTAAGGGAAATCATCATTTAAAATATAACATTTATATTTATGCTTAAAACGTATGTGTATGGGTAGCGTTGGAAAGAATGGATATCCTTGTTTGATAATAAAAATTATATTTTTCTTATAAATTAGGAGGAAAATGTACCTTTGAAAACAAATAATAAAAGGAGAGTGGAGAAAGAAAATGAAGACCAAATAGAGTTGGGTGTCAGTGTTAACAAAGAACCAGAAGAAAAGAAAGACATAAAAGAAAATAAAAAGGACCTTAAGAAAGAAAAGAAGGAAAAAGAAGAGAAAAAAGATCCAATTGAAAAAGAAGTTCGAGACAAAAAGGAAATTAAAGTGAAAGAGCCTGTTAAAGAGAAAGAAATCAGAGAAGAAAAGGTAAATTTCTCCTTCTGTACCTTTCTTAAATCTTTTAACAAAGCAATGAAAGCGGTGATAGTATTTCTAATTCTATATCCAAACACACAACAGGAGAATCTTATGAAACCTTCTCAAAATAAGTAATTTCTTCTGCTGCAAGTTAACTCTGAGCCAGAAAGTACATTTGTGAGGTTGTAATTGTTATTTATATGAAGAACCTGTTCTATAAACATTCCTTCAGACCAGTTTATTCCAATTTGGCTAATGTCACAACAGAAGGTTTTTTTAGCATCTCGTAGTATTAAAAATATTTTTAAACCTGGAAGCTCCTTGGCATCCGTAATGTAGCATCAATTGTGAGTAAGGGCTATATTCAATCGTTTCCCAACCTAGTATTGCGGTATGGGCTACCCAATGCAGACCACTACAAATACCTGCAAGTACGCCACTACCTCACTACGCAAACAACCTTCCCTCTGGGGCAGAAAACCTGGTTGGAAACTGTGTGCCTCCAAGACAAACCACTGAAGGGCATGATATCCTCCTTATATAGGCTGTTGCTTTCACCTTATTCTGAGTTAAAGAGTACTCATATGGTCAGATGGGAAACTAAACTTCAATTACAGTTAGAAGTGGCTGATTGGGAAAGAGTTATACAACGAGTTAAAAGGGCCACCAGATGTGGCAATCACTTAGAACAATATACTAAGCTTTTGCTTAACTGGTACCTGACACCACATCAATTAGCTCGTATTTATCCTAACACTTCTGATCTCTGTTGGAGGCATTGTGGAAATGTTGGATCTCTACTGCATGTCTTCTGGGACTGCCCCAAGATACAGGCTTTGTGGCTAGAAGTTGAGAGTCTTCTTAACACTCAGCTGAATATCGCAATTAAACTTACCCCAGCAATAGCATTGTTACATATTTTTCCGTCAACTCTAGAAAGTGGGGAGGAGTATATTTTACATCACATGCTGTTTGCAGTGAGGGCCACCATAGCTAGAATGTGGAAAGCACTTGCAGCGCCAACTCTACTTCAAGTACTTAGGGATGCCCACTATAATATGTCTATGGAACTATCCTTAGACTCTGTTATTCAAAGAACAACCCATAACACCGCTATTTGGAAAGTCTGGAGACGCACACAATTTCTGGATCTCTGTCGGCAAGCCGGCTCAATTTCAGGACCATCGGTCCCACTGGCCTGATCTACTGTCTCGGGGTATTTCTGTGTGAGATATTCATCTGTCTAGAGCAATGTGCTTTTGGGTTAAATTTAGAATGTGCCTTTCTCTTCCTTCTTTTGCTCTTTCTTTCTTGCCTTCATTCTCGCTAACAACCTTCTCCCTTTCTCAACGGTATACCTGGTATTAGTAATGGAATTTGTATGATGTATAAGACTTTGCTGTATACCTATTCTGCGTTTGTTTTTCTCTCTTTGAAAATAATAAAGAATATTTCGAAATAAAAATATTTTTAAAATGGGGTGGGACATTGTTCTGCAGGCCCTTCGTTTTGTGTATTGGTTGTAACTTGACATCTGTAAAATCACTAAATCCTGACAAGTTCGGGTGTGCCATTTGCTTCAGAATATCTCACCCTAGCAAGAAGATAGATTTTTGGTTTTATAAGTAGAGACTGGACTATATGGTAAACACTAAATATTCAGAAATAAAAATTTGGTGTTGTATTGGACACTATATATACCTTTTTTAAAGGGCGCTTAAAGCACCACCTACTTTCCTGGTTCTTTGCTTCTGTACGCCCTGTGTTTGTGTACCATGCTAGATGAACTAGGCTTTTTTTTCTTTCTTTAAATATTTCATTTAAAGGGAATGTAAAGTCTTCCTATTAAGATGAGAAAACAACTTTACAATATACATGCTTTACTTTATTCTTACTGTTGTGAAGATAAAGGACCTCTTTTCAGCTCTAATAAGGCAGCCTCATTCAGCCCTATTTCAGCTGTTCTTGAAACTAGGCAGTCGTTGGCTTTCCCTATCTCTCGCTGCAGTCAGAGCCATTATGTTTCCTTTTTGAGCAAATCATTTTACAATAAATGTATATTTGGTTACCATGATTTTAACTTAGATGTTATCTCTCATAAGGTAAATGAGGTCAAATGTGAAAAGGAAAAGCCAAAGAAAAGTATATCAGCAGAAACACCGGTTCATATTACTGCTAGTAGTGAGCCAGTACCGATCTCTGAAGAGGCTGAAGAGCTTGATCAGAAAACTTTCAGTGTTGTAAGTATTCCGCATTCTTATTAGGCTTGTGATCAGACTTCTTTTAGTTTTTCAAATTGAAAAAAAAAAAAACAATGTTTGTGAGTTTGTGACTTTTCCCTGGTTTCTAGAGTAAAGAAACCTGTTGAACATTCAAGTCTGAGAACTGCAAAAAATGTAATGAAAAAAAAACACAAGCCATAAAAATAAAGATCAATTGCAAACAGTCGTAGGATACTGCTGCCTGCACAATAATAACATTTTGCACATCTTTATCGACTATTTATAGATGATAGGACTCCTAGTAAAATGATTGCTCCTTTTTTCAAAAACTGGTCGAAGAGGGCTCTGTAAGATTCACATTTAAAGGTAACACACATTCACCCAGCATTAATTGGATCTTCTTGATTTGCACTGGTGCTCTGTCACCGGCAACCACAGGATTAACTTCAATGTATTAAATTGGCAAATCAAGAAACAGCAAGGAGCAGAATACCTGCTATTCAGTCTTTATTGTACATTCCACACAACATGTTTCGGGCAGCAAGGGCCCTTTTTCTAGTGTGAAAGTGTGAAAAAAAGGGCCCTTGCTGCCTGAAAGATGTTGTGTGGAATGTACAATAAAGACTGAATAGCAGGTATTCTGCTCCTTGCTGTTTCTTGATTTGCTTGGATCCCTGTTCTTTAAAGAAAACAGGGTTTCTTACTCACACCTGCTTGTCGTCCCATTGACTGAAAACACCTAAGGATTCACTTACTTTGTACATAAGCAAATATAATCATTTTTGTTTCAATTATTTGTTTTCTTCATCTATTTTTAGTTGTTGTTTGAAAATCAGATGATGTTTTAGGTCACATTCATATAAAAATATAGAAGATTTGAAAAGGTTTGAAACAAACTTTGAAGCACCATTGAACACTTTGTGTTTCAAACTTTTGCTAACAGTTTATTTTGTATTATTAGTGCAAAGAACGGATGAGACCAGTCAAAGCAGCCTTAAAGCAGCTGGATCGGCCAGAGAAAGGCCTGTCTGAGCGAGAACAACTTGAGCACACGCGACAGTGCCTGATCAAAATTGGGGATCATATCACAGAGTGTTTGAAAGAGTACACCAATCCAGATCAAATAAAACAATGGAGAAAGTAAGTTATTCCTATTTCAGAGATATCACTTTCAAGAAGCAAATTAAGTATTGAGCTTTGGAAACAGCTTAACTGAGTTATTGTTGCCAAAGCTGCTTTTCAACTCTAGGCTACACTGTAATCGAAAGTGATCTCAGCAGTGCGTGCAAACATTTAAATGTTACAAGTGCAACTGCAAGTTTATTCCCCCCTTCAGTACATTCACAGTAGCCTAATTACAGAATGGAGGATGTGCTTTTAAACATTCACACACAAGGTTTATACGTTTCATTTTCTCATATTGCTTCAAGGAATGTTGGAATTTGTGGAATCCATAAACTTACTGAATAATGTACCTTGTTCAGTTAACTCTTATTTTAAAGGGGGACCTTTTTCCCCATAATAAAAAAAGAAATTGAAAGCAACTTTCCAAACAGTAGACATTTAATTTAATTTATTTTAAATGTCATTTAAAGCATTATTTGTATGTCCCTTTTCTGCACTGCAAGTTGTATATAGTCCGTTCTCCTTAAGCCAAAATTCCAAATCCCACACTGTCTTAAATGGTTTTCACGTTTGTTAAACAGCTGACCTTTGCTGCAGTGTTTCAAGTGAGAACCAGCAGTGCAGAGAATAGAAATGGAAAGTCAAATACATTTTTCATTTGTAATTACCTTAAAAAAACACTGAAAATGTTTCATTTAAAAGAGGACTAAACCCTAAAAATGAATATTGCTCTAAATACTATGTTATATACTGATCTTACTGTGCCAGCCTTAAGGTTTTGCATCCCTATTACAGTAATGATCCAGGCCTTCAAAGATGCACATAGGAGCTCACCATCTTGGATTTTGTTAAAGGGATCCTGTCATCGGAAAACATGTTTTTTTTTTTCAAAATGCCTCAGTTAATAGTGCTACTCCAGAAGAATTCTGCACTGAAATCTATTTCTCAAAAGAGCAAATAGATTTTTTTATATTCAATTTTGAAATCTGACATGGTGCTAGACATTTTGTCAATTTTCCAGTTGCCCCTGGTCATGTGATTTGTGCCTGCACGTTAAGAGAGAAATGCTTTCTGGCAGGCTGCTGTTTTTCATTCTCAATCTAACTGAATGTGTCTAAGTGGGACATGGGTTTTTACTATTGAGTGTTGTTCTTAGATCTACCAGGCAGCTGTTGTCTTGTGTTAGGGAGCTGCTATCTGGTTACCTTCCCATTGTTCTTTTGTTTGGCTGCTGGGGGGGGAGGGAGGGGGTGATATCACTCCAACTTGCAGTACAGCAGTAAAGAGTGATTGAACTTTATCAGAGCACAAGTCACATGACTTGGGGCAGCTGGGAAATTGACAAAAAGTCTAGCCCCATGTCAGATTTCAAAATTGAATATAAAAAAATCTATTTTCTCTTTTGAGAAATGGATTTCAGTGCAGAATTCTGCTGGAGCAGCTTTATTAACTGATTCATTTTTTTTTCCTATGACAGTATCCCTTTAAGAATGTCATTGAAACTCGCATGCACAGTGTGCTCATAGAAGATTTTGCTTTACATATGACTATTACCTTCTCATACTAATTACACTCCTTTATTCAGTATATTGTGCAATGGACACTAAGCTCAGTAACTAGTAGTATCCCAGAGCATGTGCATTATATCTATATGTGTTGTGTTTTATAACTGTAAGCAAACACACACACATCCATCTTTAGTGAGACTATTTACTGTAGATTCAAACCCAAAATAAGTCTACATTGTTTTAAGCTGTCAGTAGTGCTCGAGTGTGGTTGTCATTTAGTTGCGTGGAATCTGGCAGAAAGCAACCTGCCAAAATAAACACATTCATCTCGTAGAGGATACATACAATTTCTGCACCTAATTAGGTCTTCTTCCTTCTGTTTAGGAATCTTTGGATATTTGTGTCCAAATTTACTGAATTTGATGCCAGAAAGTTGCACAAATTGTACAAACATGCAATCAAAAAACGCCAAGAATCTCAGGTAAGAACAGAAATAAGTTTAATGTTTTTATTTTCTTGCAAGTTTGATTCAAGATTTTTGCATTATCTGTTTTTTTCTACTGCCTTTGTTTACCATTTGCCTTTATAGTTCTATTCAGCATTTTTGTTTTACATTTTACAGCACAATGATCAGAACAGCAGCAGCAGTGTAAATACAAACATTCGTCATCCAGGTAAGTGTTACTATTACTTGTGATCTTTAAATGCAGTAAAATATTACAAGAAGGGGAAGGGAAGACTTTCATACATAACCCATTTGCTGTAGTCTAGATTGGTTATGTTTACAGATTCAGCAAAGTTTCAGCTGCATCCTTTATCTGTATTTACAACATAGTTGGTAAAAGCGCATCCTAGCCTAATACAAAAAGTAGTGCTGATGCTTGCCTCTAAAGGTAGCCATACACGGAGAGATCGCCAAACGAGCGGATTTCTCCCCAATATGCCCACCTTGAGGTGGGCAATATTGGGCTGATCCGATTGTGGGCCTTAGGGCCCAACAATCGGATCCCAACGGGTGCTTTACGGGCCTTCGGATCGCGGGACCGTGTCAACGAACAGATGCAGTCTCGATCGACGGGATTTTTAGTCCCATCCGATCGAGATCTGGCCGACTTTCGGCCAGATCTCGAGCGGGAAGCCCGTCGGGGGGGGCATACACGGGCCAATAAGCTGCCGACTCGGTCTGTCTGCAGCTTTTATCGGCCCGTGTATGGCCACCTGAAGACAAGTATGCTGATCATGGGGGGGGGGGGTACCACTCTGGCCATGCCTGTGACATCAGCCATGAAGACTTCAAATTAGGCAAACTATCCCATGTGCTTATGCTCCTTTAAGCGGTGTTTGACCTTTGTATGCTTTATTAAAGAATTGTGCATGCCCAGTGGTTGCAGCTATTTATATCTGATCATGTCCAGCAGGGCTGCACTTTCAACATCTCTGGAAATCCACAATGATAGAGAAGCAGGGGCAGTTTATGCCACAGAAATCTCATCCTTTTATACAGCACCACTATAATGATGGCATTGCACAGGAATAAATGAACTGTAGCCCAAGGTACACATCATATAAAGAAAAAGGGCAGGCACTAGCATAGACCAGTCTTCCAGGCAGGCTTGTCAAAACATATAGTAGTTTATTGCAGAAATCAAGGATACAACCTCACCACCTTACGCGTTTCATATCTCTCAGATACTAAATCATAGGCTAGATATTCACACTTCCCATGGCTTATTTAAATCCAAATTCAACCAATTAGAATTAAGTATAATGCAACTGAGTAAACGAGGTAACAAACAAGGTAGCATAATGATTGGTGCTTCTTGATATGACATCATCGTATACAAGTTAATAGGCAGGTTAAGCACCATCTTGGTGCTCTATTCTGAGGTTAATTCAAATTAACAGACTTTATAAAGACAGACCTAACATTAGATTTATAAACAAAAATAATTATGAAATAAAGTATAGTAACAGGGATTAGTAAGTTGTGTGACAGATAGATCAAGGCCCTGTTCACTGTGATAAACGATAGATAGATAGATAGATAGATAGATAGATAGATAGATAGATAGATAGATAGATAGATAGATAGATAGATAGATAGATAGATCAGACAGATTTATCTCTTATACGAAGAGAGTTTTTATTATTCAAAACGGGGCAGGCCAAGTATCAATAATGTATGGATAGAACAACACCATAAATGAGTTACTCCCAGAAAATATGTATGTAAATCGTTGTAGTAAGGTAGACCTCAGGCCACATGGACTAGTTACTGAAGTTCACCTAATAAAGTCATAAATATTTGCATTAAACATCGCAACCTCTTTAGAGATGTGCAGTAGCATGTCATTTTTATTTTTACCATTAGAGGTCCCGGTTTTCTTTCTTTTGGGTTAATTGTTATGCAGTAATGGCGTAGACTGTAGAGACCCAGAACTTTTTATCAACAGACTGCTCTTCTTTCTTTATACATGTCCACTGTATTGTCCACTAATTACAGGCAGTAATGACTATGTATAATTGCATTATAGTCCTCAAAGATCACTCCTTAATGGATCCACAGCAGATACACAGGCCTCTTTCATGTACTTCTGATGTTCCTAAGTATTTTTCATTAATACAAAAATGTTTCACAGTAACCACTGTATAGGACCCCCACCACTATCTGGGAGACATTACACAAATAGTACATGCATAATGTCAGCCTGAAATTAGGAATATTAGAACAATTGTGGCTGGTAACCCCTGTGCCAGTCTGCTGTGGCACTTATGGTTGCAGAATCAGGAGGTTTCTATTAATCTGTTTCTACATTATATTAAATTAAAGGATTTTTTTAGGGCAAAATAATAATGACATGGCCGGAATAGGAGCGCATTAGCCATTGTTATTCTGCATCAGTACTGTCTTCATTTCAAGATGGCTTTATTATAAATAATCTCACAATGCAAGGTTGAATAAAAGCCATAGAGGCTGTGAAATATTATGACAACTTGGCAACATCTTGTTCCTCACTGATTACTGATTGTATTTTTAGATGTTGACCGACTAAAGGAAAATAGCAACCACGATGACAGCAGCAGAGATAGTTATTCCTCTGAAAGACATTTGTCACAATATCATGATCACCACTACAAAGACAGACATCAGAGTGATGCTTATAAGAAAGGAGATTCCAGAAAAAGGCCATATTCCAGTTTCAGCAACGGGAAAGACCACAGAGACTGGGACCACCACTACAAACAGGACAGGTGGGTTTTTAAGACAAAAAAAAGTTCTTCCTTTCCTTTTAGCACGTTTTTTTTTTTTTTCTATTTTTGTAGTCCAGCTACACCTGTTGACCCAAGGTTATTCAATAAACCTAAAAAAACAGATTACTGTAATTATCAGGTTGCTCTGAATTTTTGTCAATGAGATGTTGCTAAATGCATGTTATGATTCTGCACCATTGAACAATTAGCGAATATTAATTGAATTTTAAAAATCTGTTGTAGGATCTACTTGTATAGCACGCCATCTTCTGCTCCGTCTTCATTATTTTATTTTTAGCACTTTAGTTTATAACAAACAGGGGGTCTTATGGGAATTTAAAGGAGAATTCAACCTGTGGGGGGGAAAAAAACCCGTACCCCCCCACCCTAGGTAGACTCCCTCCTCCCCCCAGGGAAATGCCCCATACTCCATACTTACCCCTCGCCACAGATTCTTCCAGCAGAGTTCCACGCATCCATCTTCTGCGTCCTCTGTAAGCTGACTGAGAGATCTATATTTCTGCAAAGTTGGAGCAGTTTGCCGGTATGCAACAACTGCGCATGTGCAGAATTACGCGGAAATTGACGATTTCTGTCAGCTTGCAGAGGACGCGGAAGATGGATGCGTGCAACTCCGCTGGAAGAATCGACAAGGGGTAAGTATAGAGTATGGGGCATTTCCCCGGGAGGGTAGTTAGCCTGGGGGGGAGGAGAGAGGGGGGGGATCTACCTGGGTTGGGAGTACGGGGTTTTTTTCCTCCACAGGTTCTCCTTTAAATGGATTCTGTCATGATTGTTATAGTGTCATTTTTATTTCTTCATTACACGGTTTACACTGCAACTAATCCACTCTACCACGTAAAAATTCATTCCTAGCCCATATTAGTTGTAATACTGATGTGTAGGCAGCCATCTCGGGTTATTTTGTCTGGTCATGTGCTCTCAGAAAGAGCCAGTACTTTAGGATGGAATTGCTTTCTGACAGGCTGTTGTTTCTCCTACTCAATGTAACTGAAGGAGTTGCAGTGGGACATGGATTTTTACTATTGAGTGCTGTTCTTGGATCTACCAGGCAGCTGTTATCTTGTGTTAGGGAGCTGTTATCTGGTTACCTTCCCATTGTTCTGCTGATGGGCTGCTGGGGGGAAGGGAGGGGGTGATATCACTCCAACTTGCCGTGCAGCAGTAAAGTGTGACTGAAGTTTATCAGAGCACAAGTCACATGACTTGGGCACCTGGGAAGCTGACTGTCTAGCCCCATGTCCGATTTAAAAATTAAATATAAAAAAACGGACTAGTGCGTTTTGAAAAAAAAAACATGTTTTCCCATGACCATATCCCTTTAACAGAAATGGTTTACAGCAGAGGTCCCTGCTCGAAATCTAAAGAGCCTCAGGCTGAAAATTGGTTCACACTGGGACCCTTGCAGACCTGCTGGCCATGGATTGTATTTGCACTCTGGAGCTTCTTCAGCCTCTGGTATTTTCTGACAAAATTGGTATCTGTACAAACCTCTCTCAGGTAGATTTTGGCTGCCTACTTCATCACAGTTTTCCTGACTATTAGTAATACATGTTAAACCTATTCTGCCCTCTATCAACCTGGCCCCATGTTGCTTCAGTTGCTTATATACCAACGCCTGACCCATCCACCTCTGATGTTAGAGAAGGGGGCAGAGCTGATGCAATTATAAAAGTTAAATGTGGCAGCGTTTGAATGGGGTAGTTCATTTTAGGGGTGAGGAGGAGCCGTGGGGAGGATATTGACCTCTCACGCCTGAAACTCGTAAATATCTCAAGCCATGGGTATTGAGTTTTACCACTACTGCCTATATGAGACAAGCTTTGATTGTCTTGTACAGTTGTTAATGTTTTGGAACCTTCAATAGTCCTCTTGTGATTGTGTTCTAGGTACCACAATGAAAGTAAACACAGAAAATTGGATGACCACAGAAGTAGAGATCATAGGTCAAACCTAGAAGGGGGATTAAAGGATAGATCTTATGCTGATCATCGATCCCATTCTGACCATCGTTCACATGCAGACCACAGATCCAGTTCTGATTACAGTCACCATAAATCTTCAAGGGATTATCGGTACCATTCAGACTGGCAGATGGAGCACAGAGCCTCTAGCAGTGGGCCGAGGTCACCTTTGGACCAGAGATCAGCGTATGACTCCAGATCTCCTTTGGGGCGCAGGTCCCCTTTTGAATCTTCTGATCACAAGAGCACTCCTGAGCATTTATGGAGTGGTCGCAAAACATAACACAGGAATTCCCATTCTAGACTCCTCTTTAGCCATATTTAATAAAATATCACAGTGATTGCCTTACATGACTTAAAGGAGGTGAATTTGATCTGCTGACCTGGCAGACTGTTCTGTTACTACTTTCAAGATTGCAAGGTGTCTTGTCACAGCTGAACAGAGAATATTTTTGTATTTAAGGTATATGCTGCATTGTGCTGCAACTGTGGCGTTTTTTTAACGAAATAGAAGAAATGTTTACTATTTCAGAGACCTCAGCACTGCCCCTTTAGACTGAACGACCGTTTTCACATCATTTTTTTAATCTGTAAATTTATTATTTTTTTTTTCGCTGATGATCATGTTTAAATGAGCATTTGGAAATATTTTTTTTGGAAAATGCTCTAAAGGACTGGATCACTTTCCAAAGCTGTTTGTTTACATTGTACACTTCTACAACCTTGCCGCTTCTCATCATATGCTTGAATATTTAAATGCTGTACCTAAAACTGTAAAATAGCCAGTTCTCTTTTCTGTGATCAACTGAAATGAGGATTTTTTTTTTATTATTACTAAGTAAAAAACTACTGTAAATTATTGTAAATTAATTAAATGAACATTGTCTTCTCTCTCAGGCTTTCTTTGACTGTTCCTTTCCCCACCAACTCAGGCCTTCTCAACAAATATAGGAATATGTATATTCGTTCAACTTTTTTAAAAAAAATTTTTGATGGAATATGTTCAGAATGTAAAAATGGGGAAAGGGAACAAAATTCCAATCAGTGTTTTTCTCTTTATCGGATACTTTATCAGGTTTGTTTTTAAAATCAAATAAAAATGTCAGTGTTGGGACAGGATGCATATGTATGACGTTTTATTCAGTCTGAATGTTTCAGTGATTTTTGTCTTGAAAATTCAGCTGGTTCCACCCACAAGATGCTCCTTTGTCCTGGTCCCCCCACCCAAATTTTATTGTAAAAACTATTTGTTTTTCCCCTTTTTTTTTATAAAATGGGCAATAATGTCAAATGTGCTATGCAGCCAGTATGATTTCAGATTATGACTTTCTTTATAAATTGTGTAAATTCACAATGATTTTATATAGATTTCTTCTATATATGTCTAATTAAATCGAAGAACCGTTCTGGCCTCTCTCGATGTTCTCTTTTATTTCTATCTGTGTTATCTGTAAGTTTCAGTGCATAAAAATAGCTTGTAGCCATGACAAATAACTGGTCCAGGAGTGGGAATCATGGGCCCATTGAGTCAACACTCTCCATATAGGAGAGATGGTAAAACACTGTTTTAGGTCCAGTGCATCATGTGAAGAGGAAACAAATGAGAAAAGAAAAATGTGTACACAAAGGGGGGGATTCACAAAAGTGTCGGGAACGAAAAAATGTCTTTAAAATGTCGTAGAAAGTGTCGTAGCAACAGCCGACAAATTCACAGAGCATTTCTCCGCCAATTTTCCGACATGTACGACACTTTTGAATTAGTGTCGTTAAAAGTGGGCGTGGCTTTTTCGGCGCCACTTTTCCCGACATTTTTATGAATTACTCGTAAACTCATTTTTTTTTTACCGACAATTTTTCAGACACTTTAGGCTCTCCAAAATGAAAATGTCAGACAAATTGTCTTTTAAAAAGTCTTGGTAAATGTCGTTTGTACGATGAAAAGATATACGACATTTTAGAAAATTGACAGACATTCAGAGATGGTAACATCTGCCTTTGTGAATTTGCCGTTCATACGACATTTTACAAATTTGTCGACTGCCACTTCTGGGTTACTTATTTTACCGACACTTTTGTGAATTCCCCCTCTTGAGATATACTTGTATTATGGTGCAACGTTGTTAAACTGCTTCTCCAATAGTACAGAATTGTAAAGTAAAAACAAAATGTGATTGCAGCTGGTCAATTGTAGGTTCTGGATTGTAAAGCTTAGAACTCCGTAAAGATTTTGATTTGGCAGAATTCTACTGAAATAATCGTGAAGCCTTTAATATCCCTATTGCATGTTATAATTTGTAAGCAAATTTCAATCAATGGTTTGGTTATGTATTTTATTATGTTCTACTGTTTTGATACAGTATATTTTAAAGGGGACCCGTCACTCCAAAAAAATATTAATAATCCTATTTTATCACATCAGTCAAGCAAAATGAACTTTACTTACACTTGATTTACTTATTTGAATCTTATTTCCTCCAGTCTGGGAACTCATAATTATAACAAGCAGGCAGGAGCCATTTTGTGGACACTGCTATTAAGACAAGCCTTGTATCATCTCAGAATCTTGTTTGTGCACCAGAAGGAGTGACCGGATGTCCATCCCCATGTCCTGGCTACACAATTAAATGGTGAAGAGAACGGGGGAATGTGGGGAGAGCAGCAATTTCTAGTAAGTGCTGAATAGAAAGTGAAAGTAATTGTCTGCCCCGCCTCTATGCCCAGGGCATAGAGGAGGGGCAGACAATATTTGATTGACAGCTAAGATATTTAAATGAGCTTACAACAGCTATGAATGCTTTAATAAAAAATAGAAATTGGATTTCATGTTTAATTTGAAAAAGACTTTTATAATACAGATTTGTGTCTAGGTGACAGGTCCACTTTAACTGAGTTTTATGTCAATTGTTATTTTGCTGCTTGGGTGGAGCAGCAGAGTTACGCACACATGTATTCAGAATGATAGCAGTCCAACATCACTATTATCAATGCCCCTAACTTTTTACTTACCCCTCGGTGCAGATTCAGGGATCGCAGTTCACGGCAGCCATCTTCCGGATCTTTGGTAACCTGACATTGAGACCAGCATGGCGGCGCATGCAAAGCTAATGCATTTTCCCGTTACGCAGCAACTGCGCATGTACTGAAATTGCTGAAGCGCCAGAAGGAGACACAAAGACCCGGAAGTTGGCTGCCGTGAACTCCGATCCCTGAATCTGCACCGAGGGGTAAGTAAAAAGTTAGGGGCTTTTGCACGGGGTAACACTTAGGCTGGAGGGAGGGGGTCTATGTAGGGTAGGGGGGTAGGTTTTTTTTAATAAGGGGTTTGTATCTCCTTTAAGGGAGGAAGTCAGCAAATGTTGCGCATGCTGGTTATAGGGCATTTCTCTCTGAAATGGGTCGCTCCAGACATTGTTCAGAAGAACAGTGGATTTTGATTAAAACTTTGATTGGAGAGGGGAAAACATATAAAGAAGTGCAGAAAATGATAGGCTGCTCAGCTAAAATGATCTCATGCTTTAAAATAGCCTGAAAGATGTGAAAGAAAACTAAAAACTACCATTGGAATGAATAGAATTCCCAGAATGGAAAAGACTCAGCCAATGATCAGCTCCAGGAAGATCAAAGAAGGTCTAAATTTAGCTGTGATACTGTTACAATTAGAAGACGTCTATGTGAAGCCAAGCTATCGGCAAGAAGCCCCCGCAAAGTCCCATTGTTGAAAAGAAGACGTGCTGAAGAGCTTACAATTTGCCAAAGAACACATTGACTGGCCTAAAGAGAAATGGCACAACAATTTGTGGACTGATGAAAGCAAGATTGTTCTTTTTGGGTTTAGGGGTCATAGGCAGTTTGTCAGACCCCCAAACACTGAATTCAGTAGTAGACTGATGCTTGTGCCACAATGTTTCACTGTCTTCACAAGGTGTTGGGCCTATTTATCCCATACCAGGGATCATGGATCAGTTATTTAATACATCAAAATACTTTAAGAGGCCATATGCCAAAAAGGAAATGTCCTTGAAATGTTTTTACAAGACAATGACCCCAAACACACCAGTAAAGGAGCAACATCTTGGTTCCAGGGCAACAAGATTGAAGATATGGAGTGGCCATATCAGTGGCCATATTGGTGTCAGCAAGTAAAATACAGAACCAGTATTATTAAAAGGTGAACATTGATCAAAGAGATGTTGCCTACAAAGCATACTGATACAATACACCAAATAATGTTTCCTAGATATACTGGTTATACCGAACCAGTGCAAGTAAATATGTCTAGTAATGTGGAAATACTGCACAACTGTGTATGCACAATAATGCAATGATTCATGTCCCCTGAGAAGCAGTATATTGATTTTATTCTACTCAATCCCTTTGTCTTTGCAAATAACACAATGCTCCAATTCGTAATGACACTTTCCATCCTTTCTCACAATATTATTGAAGAGGAACTATCATGAAAATGTAATGTTTCCTTGTACGGAAGTAAGAAACTTTCTAAATACAATTAATTAAAAATGCTGCATTTCTGAAATAAGTTTATATTCACTATTCCACTCTTGGCATATGTTTCTCTTCATTCTGTCTTCTTGCAGCAGTCAGATATTCATTGACAGATAGATTCAATATATCTTATAGAGGGGCTTCCTTTCCTAGCAGATATATTAATTACTGATTCCAGCACAAACAAAATAACTGCCTTTTGCACAAATTCTGCATGTAGAGAGACAGGATTTCTGGTCTGCTCGAATACATCTAGGCAAAAGGAGTCCCCCTATAAGATATACTGGAGCATTCCCAACTCCTGAATGAAGACAGAATGAGAGAAACAGATGCTGAGAGAGGAATAGTGAAGATAAACTTGATTATTTCAGAAACAGTACAGAACTTTTAATTGATTGTATTTAGAAAGTTTCTTCTTTCAGTATGCTGAAGCTAATATTACATTCATTTTTGCGATAGTTCCCCTTTAAAGATTACGTTGTACATTCATAACAATCTTACCTAGGAATAAGGGCAAAGTATAGTTTTTTTAGATGAAACAGGTTTGTAATGCAAATATTGTAGTGTTGACATTTTTCTAAAACCCAATGAAGAAAAAGCTTACAAACTGAGACTGCAAATTGTCTACCTTCCACATTAGAAATTACTCAAATCCATATTTTTTGGATGTGCCAGAATACACAAGCCTCAAAAACAAATTGGTAGAATGTTGAACTGAACCAAAACCCTAATCTACTTATTTAAATTTCTAATTTTTGGCAACTTTCTAGCCAAGACAATGCATGAGATGCCATAAAGTGTTGTAAGGCAATATTCACTATCCTTTATAAGGGCAGAGACACACAAAGATTCAGGGAGATTTAGTCGTCCTCCAAATCTAGTCCTACCTCTTTCTCAGCCATATGAACTCCGCCCTCAGTCCTCCGCTTTCCACCTTCTTCCTTCCGCCCTCCCTGCTCAGCACTCAGCCTTCCACTTTAACTGTTCATCCCTCCGCACTTCGCCAGTATTATTATAGAGATGTTTTAAAGGGGATGTAAAGGCAAAAATATAAAATCCAATTTTTACTTTCTTTAATGAAAAATAAATCTATCTCCAATATACTTTAATTAAAAAATGTCTACTGTTTTTATAATAAACCTGACTGTATGCAGTGATATTCCCCCTTCTTTTACTGCTGTGGATAGGAATTGTCAGACGGCCCCCAACTGCTGTGCAGGTAAACTATTATACTTTTAAATGGCACCCCACCTTACTTCCCAGAACTTGAGCAGCATTGTTGGATTCCTGTAGAGATTTGTATCCAGAGACTCAGTGCAGTCTTTATATTCTGATTGATCATCAGTCTTGCTGTATTGACTTCTATGGCAGATATTATTTGACTTGTGCTGTTTTGATAATTTATGACCATCCCTAAGCTTAACCTCCCAACTGAAGCCCAGACCACACTGAGCATGTGCGAGTCTTGATATTGCAGAAATGTCTAACAAAGTTACAAGATGACAGCCCCCTGCGCCAACTTTGAAAGCATAAATCATTTGTCTTATTAGGCTGCTGGTGCAGTAAGTTCATCTTTATATTTAGTATAAAAAATACAGCATTTCTAACATTATTCTATTTTAGACTTTAGTTGCCCTTTAAACACATTTCCGCTTTCTCAGACTGAAAATGCTCGCTCACCACTTCAGGAGCTTAGAGACTGACGGATGAAAAGAGAGTTCTGAGGGGGGAGGGCGAAGTGCGGAGGGATGAAGAGGTAAAGCGGAAGGCTGAGGGAAGAGGGCTGAGCAGGGAGGGCGGAGGACTGAGAGCTGAAGACCAAGGGTGGAGTTCATATGGCTGACGACTGAGAAGGGAGGGTAGACGACAGAGGAATGACTGCAGATTTGGAGGATGAGTGATGGCATTAGCATCCGATGCGGCATTCCTAAGCCATAGGACATCGCATGGAGGACAGGTATTTTGCTGGAGGATGTCCTAAAATGTGTTCCGTAGGGGTTGCACAACATTGTGACTTGTATGAACCATCTCCCAATCCTGCTCAGAGATCAAGGTATCATGGCTTTCCTTTAAATCTGTAGTATCAGGTTGTGCAAATATATAAATATAATAAATAGATTTATTATTTTGTCATTTGAGATGTTTATTCTCAATTTTTACATAGTCCCAACTAAATGCGGTCATGTCATGGGGATGGAGTATATATTATTCATTTAATGTTAGCTGACACGTAAAAATACTCATTGCAACATCTAGTTAACTCATCTACACAAATAAACAATCCAGATTTTTCACCAAACATCTTCGCATTAGAGTAGAAAGTGTGTTGAATCTTGGCATGTTCCAAGTTTCCATAGCAGCCAGAGCCAGTAACATCTCCATCTTGTGCGCTTTTCTGGTCTGGAATGCAAATTGGTTAATTGTGATTGACGTACACCAATGAGAAAATTACTTAAATGGACCCCAGGCTATAGATTTCACCTGCTTGCTTCAGTGAATAACAACGTGTATAATGATCAATTTCCTTCCTCAATCCTAACAAACCATTCTTTCAATTCCTCTAGACAATGCTCTGGAGCATGAAGTTTACTGGCCTATAGAACAGTCTCCTTTACCCTAAAGTTGCAGGAGCATTTATGAAACAAGCAAACCTACAGTATTAACTCTGTGATGTAAAAGGTTAAAGTAGATAAATACATATAGAAGCATGGCAAAATAAAGTTAAGTTTCTTCCAGAAAAAAAACTCTGTATAGTAGAAGCTGGAATTCCACCCAGTCCTTAGTGAAGACATCTGCCTTTTCCTGTGTTTCTCTTTCTCCATTCTTACAGGAAAAGAAACTCAACAATCACTTCTCAGTGGAGAGAGCAAGTTCTAAGAGAATTACTTCCTACTGGAATACTGCAGAACCTGATTATAATGGTCACACAGTAGTAGAAGGCCGTAGGGTTTATTTATCATGGAGGCCCAGGTTAGTTGGACAGAGTTATACAGTAGATACATGTTTAACAAGGTCAGGAGATGAGTAGGGCTTTGAACAAATAGGATTCCTGCATCCTGAGCCATATTGGGCCGATCCCATAATCCAATGCACCTTCACATGTTAATGTTTCTTCAGCCAGCGTTCGTTTGTGCCTATCGAAAATTCGCTAGTAATCTTGCACTTAGGTCGATTTGCATATGGCGGGTAATTTAAAGTTGTATTGATGTCTTTATTATAAATGTTGGTGCAAATGCTTGAAGTTACCACTTTTTTTATACATGCCCAGGGAACCTTAATAAAGACAAGGTAGTTAATATAATGCCCTACACATGAGTGCGCTGTATAATGTACGTTCCATATGTTATGAAATGTCTGGAGAAAACCAGTTACCCAAAAAAGGTTTGCAGCCAAAAAAAACGTAATAAATGACTTTTGCAGGCAATTCCGCTTCAAAAAAGGAAAAGACGCCATGGTTTTTGGAACTCTAATGCATTTTCGGCTCACAGGATATGATGCAAGTGACAGAAGATTGAGGAAGATCTAGCTTCTTTTAAGCACTTAGTCTGGTCTGAGGTGGCTATGTCAACGTTCGAATGAAAATTGGCCTGGCGATAGAGTGCGAATTAAAGGTAGTGACGATCCCGTTCGCTACTGAATTGGCGCCTGTGCCTGTTATTGTATTGCCGTTGTCCCTGTGGGTGGAAACGCTGGTGAAAACCCACCATGGATGCTGGGTTTTCATTTGGAGGGGTTGAACTTGATGGACTTTTTCTTTTTTTAACCTGATTGAACTATGTAACTATGTAACTATGTGTGCTGCCTCAGTGATCACCTGACAGGAAGTACTGCAGCTTTAACTGTAACAGGAGGACGTGTGGGATAAGACACAATTCTGTCTATTCATTGGCTGATATGACCATGCCTGTCCTTGGTTATGAGTTATGGGGGAAAGACTCAATTACTTAAAATGGTAGTGTTTCTAACAAGTGGCACATACAACTAAAAGAGTATATTTTCAAGGATTTTATTCTGTTGCAGTGACTTTGGTGTAATCTCAAACACAACGTTTTGGAGGTGCAAACTTATCAAGGATAAAGGAGGGCCTGTCAAAAGGTTTTTTCCATGTGTGAAAAATGGGCTAATTCTCCCCTTAATATAAAGGGACGAGCACTCTTTTTTAAATCTTTGATATTTCCCAAGTTAATATATCCATTAATTAATCTCCCCTTGCTTATAAAACATTTTGATATTAAGAAACTTGACTCTGCCTTAAATAAATTTATTTGGAATGGTAAAAAGGCAAAAATTGCACTTCATAAATTAAGAGCTCCAGTTAAACTAGGAGGGTTAAATCTTCCTAACGTTAGAGCTTTTAATTTATCAGCCCTCACTAGATACTGTATTGAGTGGATCTCTCAAGGCAATAAATTTACCAACCCTGACATCGAGATCTTTCAAGAACCCTTCTTTGATATTTTATCTGTTTTACATAGCAAATGGGGAAATGTTCCTTGTGACTTTAAAAGGAATCCTCTTTATCGTGATTCTATTTTTGTGTGGAAACATTTATTCTCTCAACATGGGTAAAGTTATACAGAAACCCCTTTCATGCCAGCAAAGCTCTTACTTAAACCCTCAGATTATCAAAAGTCTGATTCCTTTCTATTTTCTGCTAAGAGAAATTTACTAGTCTTAGTTAAAGACTTATTTGATCCACATAAGAAAACTTTATTGTCTTGGTCAAAACTCAAAAATGAGTACAAGCTTAATGAATCTGATAGATATTATTACTTAGCTTGTCAATGCGGTCTTTCTCTACTGCATGATAAAAACAATTTGATTTTAGCTGACCACAAGCTAGCAGATGATTTGGCAGAATTTTTGGAACTCCCCTGTTTGATTTCAATTAACTCTTTATCTAAAAAATTTTGGAATATTTATGGTACAGACTCACATCCATTATCTAAATCGTCCATTAAATGGACTGAGTTTTTACAATGTCAAGTGTCTCCCTCAGATTTGGTGAAATCTATTAATACTTATAATAAATTAATTTTGGCAGAGAGTTGGAGAATACAACACTTTAAGCTTATTCATTTAGGATATGGGAAAATGTTTGCTAAAAGTACCTCTAATAGTCCTATATCATTTTGTCCTAAATGTGACGAGACTAATGTGTCAATTTTTCATTATTTATGGTCCTGTCCAAAAATTAACCTTTTTTGGAGGGAAGTTACTAATTTTTTGAATTCTAGACTGAAGATAAAAATTAAACTATCTCCGTGTATTGCTTTACTGCATCTAGATATTAATATGCTTTCTGCAAATCCTAAGTCAAATATTATCTCCCATGAAAGTAAATTATTGACTTCCTTTTTTCTAGCTGCTTCTAGGAAAGCTTTATTTAATTTCTGGTTACAAAAGGAACCCCCCTCATTATCGGACATCATCTCTTATATGAATCAGCTTAGTTGGCAAGAAGCCTTAATAACTAAAACTAAAGGAAGTATTTCCAAAGATTCTTTTAGGCTGGTTTGGTCTCCTTATTTTGAAATCTGTAACTCCAATACTGGCGATCAAATAATGCGCTTTCTTCAATAGTTAGATGACCTATCTGACACTCCAAATGATAAATGGGCTTTTTCTTTTTTTATTACTTGTGCATCTACTGGCTTAGTTAATTTTTAGTTCGTTTTTTGTTATTTTTCATGAATGATATAGTTTTGATACTATCATGCCATTGTCTCCTTTGCAACATATTTTCTTCATCTGCATAACATTTGTTGTCATTTTGATTTCATTTGTTTAATATGAAAATCAAATAAAATATTTTAAACAAAAGGATAAAGGAGGTTGCACCTCGGAAACATTGTGTTTGAGATCTACATAAAGCACTTATGTTTTAGCACATTTGCTACTAGTGTGTGCCATCCTTCTTTCAGCTGTCGACTGAGTTGCATGAATCCATATTGGATTTATTTAATGTTTAAAATTTTTAGCAGACTTAAGGCATGGTGCTCGAATTTTTTTTTTTAATCTGGAAAACACCAGGCCACAAGATATCCAGATAATAGTTCAAAACTCTAATGTTTTATTTATTATGAAAAATTACCTACATAAATGTATAGCATCTACAACGTAGCAACCCATTATCCAGAATACTCCAAAATACGGGAATGCCATTTTCTGTAGAGTTCTTTTAAACCAAAATATTTTTACTGGTTTCTTCTTTCTCTGTAATAACGAATAGCATAAATCCATGTTGGTTGCTAGGCAATCCTACTGGCCTATTACATCCCTATAATGCTTAAATATTTTTAGCAGTCATAGATCATGGAGCTACAAATTAAAGAAAGTCCCTTTATCCAGGAAACCAGTGTTGTGTAATTTGTTAGTGTTATATAAATAAATGATGATGATCTCAGATAACAGACCCCATACCAGGGCAGCAGAAGCTACAAATATCTTCAGGAAAATGTTATATTTTAGCTTCAGTCCTCTATTTGACACGCAGCTTCTCTATTTATTATGTCTGAACCTTTGCCATTCACTGATGGTACAGTATATGTAGACATTACTTAATGAAATATGATTGGAGCCCAGTAATATTCCACTTGTCAAGGCTGTCACGGTGTTAGCTTTCATATCTGACAGCAGAATATAGTGTTACGTTTGACATAAATCAATTAAATTTCATCCGAGAAGCACTGACCTGTAAGAGCATGTTGTACTCGCTACATACAAAGATTATTAAGACACTAAAATACTGCAGCATCTAGTAGTATAACATGTAGAATATGTCCTAAAAAAGTGGTGTCATTCCCAGTCCATAGTGATGTCTATTTTTTTCTCAGACTGAACCTTGAGCATTATAAAAAATATTCACTCCTGTTATAAAATATGAGGGTATTTGAAGTGACCTTAAAGTTCTATGTCCTGTACTAATTGGACTAGAAGTCAGCACCTTCCCTAAATTCCTAACACACTGTTTTCAATTCCACAGGCCATTTAACTTCTAATTCTTAAACAGCAATCCACAAGTCACTTTTTCATATGGTTAAAATACCTTAATTCATCAATCTGGCTCTTATAGTCGGTGTCAGCTGGATGAATATAAGCATTCTAACTATATAAATAAAAATTACTTTTGGAATGCTGTCCAACAACTGGACATTCCATGACCTGTATCAATGTGTTTGGCCTGGAGTATGATGCCTCCATACAGTCACAGAACTTCTAACCATATCGTTGTATCTTACCGTGACATTGAGCTCATTAGAAATAAGTTTTATTAATGTTTCAACCTGCACAGCACCAATAACCTTGTGCTTTCAATGCCTTGTGATGATAAAAAGTTGTGCCAAAGAAAGGTGGTGATGATGATCCAGATGTCTGGTTTACTCAGATTTGATGCTTGTCCATCTCAGTTTTCATATAATGTCACAGATTCTCAATTTAAATAAAATCTGGGCCTTGACTGAGCCAAAAGAACATTCATGTTTTTGGAAGCACTCCTATATTGCCTTGTGTTTGGGATCATTGTTCTTGCTAAAAGACTACAAAAATTCCTACCAAGGTTTAGAAATACTCTAGGATCTATTGAATTGTTTCCCTGTATTTTGCACTATCTCTTCTGTTTTAATAAGGTGCCCGGTCCCTGCTCATGAAAACAGAAACAGATCCCACTGTCACAGGAGGGCCAGGGAAATAAGGGGGCCTGGACAATAGGGTCTGCTCCCTCTATAGCTTTAAAGAAATGCCCACTCACCAACTGCACCAAGCTGGGGATGTCAGAGGGAAGCAGGATGGGTGGGCAAGAGGGAGGGAAAGAGGTGGTATAAAGGGAGGTAATATGTGTGAGCGGGTGGCTGAGAGGAAGGATGGATGGGCAAGAGGATGTGCGGCCAAGAAGGAGAGAGGATGGACAGGTGGCCGGCAGAGATAGAGGGAGTGAGGATGGATGGGTGGGTGGGCGGCCATAAGGTTGAAGTGGATGCCTGGCCCCTCTGAAGTACTTTGTTGGGGTGCCTTGCACTGTCTAGGTATTACATATGGTTACATATGGTGGTGATAGTATAATCTAGGGGCTCTTTCTCATCACCAGGAACAGGGGCAATAGAAGGGAGAGTGGTTTAAAGGACAAGGAAAGGCAAAAAAATAAAATCCCATTTTTACTTTCTTTAAAGGAATAGTTCAGTGTGAAAATAAAAACTGGATAAATAAATAGGCTGTGCAAAATAAAAAATGTTTCTAATATAGTTAGTTAGCAAAAAATGTAATGTATAAAGGCTGGAGTGATTTTATGTGTAACATATCAGTCAGAACTGCTTTTCAGCTCTCTTTGTTTACACTGACTGGTTACCCTGGCTACCAGGCAGTAACCAATCAGAGACTTGAGGGGGGGCCACATGGGTCATATCTGTTGCCTTTGAATCTGAGCTGAATGCTGAGGATCAATTACAAACTCACTGAACAGAAATGTACCATGTGGCCCCCCTTCAAGTCGCTGACTAACTCAGAGTTATAGAGCTGAAAAGCAGGAAGTTCGATTCTGGCTGTTTTATTACATATTTGTTCACTCCAGCCTTTATACATTACATTTTTGGCTAACTAACTATATTAGAAACATTTTTTATTTTGCACAGCCTATCTATTTACCCAGTTTTTATTTTCACACTGAACTATTCCTTTAATGAAAAAAAACCTCCAATATATCTCCAATATACTTTAATTAAAAAATCTGTACCATTTTTATAAGAAACCTGACTGTATGCAGTGAAATTCTCCCTTCATTTACTGCTGTGGATAGGAATTGTCAGATGGTCACTAACTGCTGAGCAGGGAAACAATCATACTTATGAACAGCAGGGGGAGCCCCCGCCTTACTTCCCAGCCATGCAGAACTCAAGCAGCTTTGTTTATGATGATCCCTAAGCAGCCCAGGCCACACTGAGCATGTGCAGGGTCAGGGTCAGGCAAAGATGTTTAACAAAGTTACAAGATGACAGACCCCTGTGGCCAACTTTGAAAGCATAAATCATTTGTTTGATTAGGCTTGTGGTGCAGTAAATTCATGCTTATGTTTAGTATACAAAATATAGCATTTCTAGCCTTATTCTATTTTAGACTTTCCTTGTCCTTTAAACTACAGGGCAATAGGTAATTCTTCAGTCTCCTGAAAACTGAATCTTAGGCCATAGTCCATGTCTCAGCAGCATAATAATCCAAAAAAAAAACAAAACAAAGCCAAAGCAACACAACATTAGACTGGCTAAAAAAAAGTCTCCAATTTTATACTGCCTAGCAAACTCATAGAAACCAATCAGATGTTTGCTCTTGAACAGATGACTAAATCCTGTCTGCTAATTGGTTGCTGTGGGTTATCAGTACTGACTTTCGTTATATAACATGTGTTTGGGACACATGTAGAGGTTGGCTTTAGGAATACCCTGGTCTTTTATATAGGAGATAGTAAATACACCGGCCATCTACATGTCGTGGCAGAACAGTTCGAAGTGATCACTTTTCTTATGATTCCTTTAACAAATTCCAAACAAAAAGAAAAAATGCTTTAGCCAGAATTGTGGGAAGCTGAGGGTTACAACCTTTACTAATCCTGCAGCTGAGTTCTATTCCAGTATGTTCCCTCCCCCACCTTTGAAAACACATCTGCAATCAATTCATTTATGCCCTTCGGAAAACCTGTCTGCTGTCATTTTTTTTTAAATATCCACTCACCAAAGCAGTGAGGCAGACAAGGGCTTTAACCTTTTGCTCGCTTGAAAGCTTCCTAAGGCAATGTCTTTCATAAAAAGAGGTTGTGGGGGTCCACAGCTAGATTTTTGCAGAGTAACTTTTATCTATAGTGGAAATATCGAATGTCCTTATACAGAACCGCCATCATAAATCGCAGGGCCCCATACAACAAAATTTCCTGGGCCCCCTGGGCTGCACCCACTGCAAGCCCCACCTACAGGTCCACCCCCCACCACACAGTAAAAAAACAAAAAAACTATTGGTGGCTAGGGTTCCCACATGTTAATAAAAAATAAAAAGATATAGGTGGTCAGGGCCCCCCCAAAAAAAACATTTGTGGCCAGGACCCCCCCATTAAAAAAATGGTGGCTAGGACCCCACATGAGAAAAAAGAATTGGTGGCCAGGGCCCCCGACCTCCACATTATGAGAAAATTGGTGGCCAGGGCCCCTTAAACGTCCATGCCATCCCAAACGTCCATGCCATCCCAAAACGTCCATGCCAGCCCAAAGGGGCCCGGCTAATCAAGTAAGTGTGGCGTGGCCAGGCCCCCCTTACCCTCGGGCCCCCTACAACTCTCCCCCCTGTCGGCTGCCCTGTCTGTATAGGCCTTTGTAAATGAATGTTGTATGTGTGCTGGGTGTTGTCATTTAATAATTCTATTATTCACACAGTCCCTTCCTGGAGACCTATTATCCTCAATGCTGCTATATGCTCCATCTCTCCCTACTATACTTGCTATCCCACAGCCACAGTCCCTTCCCAAAGACTATTATCAAACTGTTACTACAGGCACCATCTCTCCCTACTATACCTGCTATCTCACAGTCACACTCCCTTCCCAGAGACTATTGTCCCACTGTTACTATAGACAGCATCTCACCCTACTATACCTGCTATCCCACAGTCCCTTCCGGGAGACTATTATCCCACTGTTACTATAGGCACCATCTCTCCCTACTATACCTGCTATCCCACAGCCACAATCCCTTCCGGGAGACTATTATCCCACTGTTACTATAGGCACCATCTCTCCCTACTATACCTGCTATCCCACAGCCACAATCCCTTCCGGGAGACTATTATCCCACTGTTACTATAGGCACCATCTCTCCCTACTATACCTGCTATTCCACAGCCACAATCCCTTCCCAAAGACTATTATCCCACTACTATAGGCACCATCTCTCCTTACTATACCTGCTATCCCACAGCCACAGTCACTTCCCAGAGTCTATTATCACTCTGCTACTATAAGCACCATCTCTCCCTACTATACCTGCTATCCCACAGTCACACTCCCTTCCCAGAGACTATTATCCCACTGCTACTATAGGCACCATCTCTCCCTACTATACCTGCTATCCCACAGTCACACTCCCTTCCCAGAGACTATTATCCCACTGTTACTATAGGCACCATCTCTCCCTACTATACCTGCTATCCCACAGCCACAGTCCCTTCCCAGAGACTATTATCCCAATGTTACTATAGGCAGGCAACAGAATGTTGTGAATGCTTTCTCATTGGCTGTAATGTAACTTGCTGGTGGGAAGCATACTGGGTACTCGTTGCTTCATTTTCCAAAGCATACAAAGTTTCATTGTGAGGTGACATATTTTCTGGCAATTTACATTATAGCTAGTGCAAAGCATTTTCGGGACATTTGTTGCCCATGGAAGCAAAGATTTATCTGTGGATGACAAATCTCCCAATGTGCCATGGCCCTAAATATAAATTTATGGTGCATTATTGAAATTCCCTTATCTACTGCTCCCTGTTCTCAAGACCCTTTTATGTACAGGACACAAGGCAATCTTTGCAGTTGGCACATTTCCTATTTAAATCCAGGCACATATACACACCCTAAATAGCTAATTGACAATACATTTGATGCCTGGGTTCAGTCCTGTATGAAGTTATGAATAAAAAGGCAATTTTTATTAGTTTGTAACTATTTTTATGTACTACGTTTGGTTTATAACCCCACTGATACAGAGAAAACAGAACAATGCTTACGCTATGGCTTTTATTTTCTTGCTTCGGTTTCTATTAACAAGGTTGAAAAGCTGACCTTTTGTCACCCAGCACCAAAGACTACTGTAAATAGAGCTTGTCCAGCCCAGCTGTGCTTATGTCCTGATTCTGGCTCAGATGGGCCGACTGCAGTCTTCTTCATTGCCGACTCTCTATTTAGTCAGCTAATGTATTACGCCAGCCCTTGTGGTGCTACACAGATGCTACACAGATGCTTCGGTCTCACAGTTCCAGCAGGGTTAGGTTTAGTTACATAGACATGATAATACAAAATGGAGGGAGCTCAAGCCCTCCCTAGTTCAGCTGAGCTCAGCTCCTGCAGAATTATACTCAGAGACTGGAAGGTGAAAAGTTGAGGCCTGAACAGTCAAGTTGATGATGAAAAACTAGCGATAACAATAAAATTGTAGCCTCACTGGACAACAGGTTTTTTCTGTCAGGGTCAGTGACCCTTATATGAAAGCAAATAATTCAAAACATGTAGAAAGAATATAGACTTTAAAAGTTGCTAAGGATAGGACATTCTATGACTTACTAAAAATTAACGTAAAGGTGATCCACCCCTTTAATATCTACATATTTATACTGATAAGTGCCACTGTCTGCTGCACCAATAGTATTCACCCCTGGTAACCTGCCAGCTGACCCAGACAGCCAATGATCGTGAACAACAAATGATGGTAAGAAAACAAATTAATGGGGTTTTTCACCTTCCAAACTTTTTCCAGTTGAGTTGTTTTCAGATTGTTCACCATAAACAAAGACTGTTTCCAATTGCTTTCCATCTTTTATTTTTTATTGTTTTCCCTAAATTGAAGTTTAATGTTCCTGTCTTTAATTTAT
Source organism: Xenopus petersii (assembly GCA_038501925.1). Taxonomy (NCBI): domain Eukaryota; kingdom Metazoa; phylum Chordata; class Amphibia; order Anura; family Pipidae; genus Xenopus; species Xenopus petersii. Next base: position 169,629,182 of record CM076673.1, read on the forward strand.
TTGTGAATTTGTTCCTGTCTTTAATGTTTAAGTCTGGCAGCTCAGTGATTCAGGATCATTTAGAACTGTTCCAGTTTTAGTTGATACATTTATCAGCAGTGTCTTTGGAAAATGAGCAACTATTGTATCAATTCTAACAGCTGCCTTTAATGAAACTCAATAGCCACGCGTGGGGCTGGCCAGATACCCGCAGGACCAGGCCGACCTCGCACCCCTATTTGCGGGTGGCAGTCGGGTCCGGGTTGAGCTCTTCTTCCTGCTTTCCCCGCCCACTACCTTGCTCGCCCAGCCCCTTTTGTGTCAGCGACGGGGTGGGTGGATCCCGGAACCCGGAAGTCAGGTGCGAGCTGAAGGAGGGCAGGTTAGGGTCGGGTGCAGGTTGCATTTTACCTGACCCGCACATCACTAAAGCTCAGGGATTCAGCTCAGCAGGGACAAAGATAACAAATGTATCAACTAAATGTAAAAGAGTCAGCGACCCCACCCCCGCTCCCAGAGCTGCCTCAGAAGGTGAAAAATTAAACTTTACACTTCAATATTAGAAAAACGGTCATAAATAGAAAATGGAAAGTTGGAAAAAGTCTTTATTTCTGGTTAACAATATGAAACCAACTGAACTGAAAAAAGTGTTTGAAGGAGAACAACCCCTTTAATGGTGCGTTGGCAACTACTGATGTTTGGGTCTCTACGTTAGACTCTCAAAAGCATTACTTTTACTGCTGTAAATCAAAATGACTAGTAATGAAGATGTCGCTGATCAGTTTCTCCACTTACAGACAGTGGTTATTCCTAAAATGTTTTTCCAAGGCCACAGACCAATGGCTGTGTGTTCCTGAGCAAAAGTGTGCCCATATGGTAATGGCACATCAGGCTGATTCTTGACACTTTACACTTGCATCAGCCTAACCCAATCACTGCATCCAAAGTCACTGTGTCAGCCTGAAGTGGGGTTTTGTGCCAAAATGCAATGTAGGAGCTGATTTTCAGCCTGCAGATAATGAGCCTGGCCTGGCTGTAGCACAAGCTTCACTGATCAGGTGCTAAATAGGATTCATTCCAAGAGCAGATGTGATCAGATAAACAATATACTAGGCATGGCTAGTATCCATCCAGCCAATCAAAATCAAATTAAATAGGTTAAAAACACACATTTTACAAACAGGAATTGGCATTATCAGAAAGATGGCTGTGCACACACTTGTTTTAAAAGTGATCCACCCTACTTCAAATTTAAAGTGGTGTGTGAAATTATGAAATTTAATTGCAAAATAAAAAAGTCTCTCATAAATAGCACTCTATAGATATTTCCCAAAAATATGGGAAATGTCTACCGAGTGTGATTTATGAGCTATTTTTTGCAGTGAAATTGGCAAAATGTTGCCTCTCCATCTCTCAGTGCCTACCTCCTTGCTAATAGATGAAGGGAAGGTGCTTAGGCTTAGTTGCATTACATTGTGAGCCTAAGGGGGTGGCAGAATAGTCTATCGTAATATCCTGTAAAACTGTGGAATCAGGAATGCCTGTAAAATACATTTATATTCATTTTTGGAAGCTCAGACAGTGTTTCTGTACCTTTTTTTTTACATAGGCCCAACTGAAAGGGGTTTCCCTCATCAATTCTCACATCCCCCCAAGGATGTGACAGAGATAATAACTACAGGAGCACAGGCTCCTACTGAAAGAACGTGTTCCTATGGGAATCTCTCTTTAAATGGGTTGTTTATCTTAAAAACACTTTTTTTTTAGTTCAGTTGGTTTCCGATTGTTAGAAATAAACTTTTTTCAACTGCTTCTTTTATTTGTTACTGTTTACCCAAAATTTAAGTTTAAAGTTAAGGGCAGAGACACACGTGGAGATTCAGTCGCCCGGTGGCAAATTGCCTCTTTTTCGGGTGACTAATCTCCCCGAACTGCCTTCCTGCCGGCTAGAATATAAATTGATGTCGGGATGGCACTTGGAGCGATTCGTTTTCCAAAGTCGTGCGAAGGTGTCTCACGAGAAAACTTCGGGCGACTTCGGAAAACTAAGCGCTGCTAGTGCCATCCTGCTGGCAATTTACATTCTAGCCGGCGGGAAGGCAGTTCAGGGAAGATTAGTCGCCCGGGGAAGAGGTGATTTGTCAACGGGCAACAATCTCCACGTGTGTCTTTGTCCTTACTATTTGTGTCTCTAGTGTTTCAGTCTGGCAGCTCAGTGATCCAGGAACATCTGAACTGTTACAATTTGCTACATTTATTCCCTATCAAGTTCTAGCAGCAGTCACTGGCAGACACAGGGAAACGAACAAAGCAAGTCACATGCCATTATTCTACTTCTGGCCGACTTACTGTTTTCTTGAGTGAAAAGCAGAAATCAGGGAAAACAAGTGACAAGGTATAGGACTGACCGCACAGTCTGACGATGTGTAGCAATTCATTATCCAGACAGCGGAGGGCAGCGTTACAGATCATTTCAGACATTTTCCTTTAGGGTAATCAACTTTATTCATGTAGTATAATAAGTTAAACTATTTACACACTGCACAGTCTCACACTCAGATACAAACACATATTGGCATATCTAGCAACCACATCTAAACATTTCTGCAAAAACACATTGTGGGTTTCTCCAAGCATGAAAAGAGGCGGCCATTTTAAGCAAATTCCCTCCGACTTTTAACTCTCCCTTGAGAGTTTCCACCGGCTTCTAAGCATCCATATGTTTGGCATTATCTAAAGCTCTTTTAGCCTCTGCAGACTCCAGGAACATGTGCAAATAACATTCTCTCACAATCCCACATCAGGGCCAAGAAAGGGAGAAAACAATTTGAAGCGGAGCTGAAGTACTGGAACAGAACTGCTTGCCTGTCGCTCCCTTGTGGGAACGTTTGGGATTTTATTGGCTGGCTCTTTCCTTGCTTTTCTCTAATTACAAAGTATGGGGATCCCAAGTGGAAGCATCTCGTTTACTTTCTTGTTTCAATCTGCCGCCCAACCTCAGGCACTGACAATGGCAGGATCTCCTGCAAGATTTCTAATTCCATAACCTGCTATTGCTTTAAGCCGGCCGTCTACAAGGCACCTGAATTCCTTCCTGATGTTGTCCAACCACAACTAACAGAATCCCACTTACAGCCAAAGACTATTGGGGGCTGCTATAAGTTGTAGTTTAACACCACCAAGGCTCAGATTGCCCACTGCTGACATTTTAATGAACTTCTAATGAATGGAAATGCTTTGTCCTATGGTAAAGACTACTTTACGGAGGAGCAAATCTGTATGTAACACAACACTACAGGGATGTGATATATTGAATTATTCTAAACCAGGTTTCTTCCTTCAGTCACAATTCTGAAAGGAAAAGAGAGACAACATGAAATTGCTCAAATTATTCTGCAGAATTCAACTTCATCGGATTATTGTCATGGCAACGCTAATGCCATTAATTAGAAAAAAGAACTAATTTGTGACACTTGCACAATACAAACTATTATTAAATGCAAAGAGCCAGGAGTAATATTGCACTTGTATGCATGTGTATCTAGATGCAGAGAAAAATAGCAGTCAATGCAAAAAATATATATATGACTGGGAGCATGGGAAAAAGTAGAGACTCCAAAAAGCTGCATTCAAAATGAACCCGATTACTTCATTTACTGCCCCAGCATTCTATGGTATTGGGTGGGGCCTTTCCTTGTATTGCCCCTGCTCCAATAAATAGGATGCACAATATTGGTATGGCATTCATTATAAGGAATCTTATCATCACAAAAGCTCCAAAATAAGGGAATTCCTGGGAGGACTTTTCTGCTAATGCAGAACTGCTACACACTTATAATAAAACATTTGCACCAGCTCTAGTAACCGACAGCAACCAATCAGCAGTTGCTATGGGTTAAAGACCTCTAATCAAAACCCTACAAATTGTAACACAGAAACATGAATTTGTTCTGTTGTGGAGATTTTTTTTTTTTTAAAATAACGATTTTAGGGGGTGATTTATCAAGGTTTGAATTCTTGCCACGATTTGCATAAAAAAAATTACTATTTTCAAAAACTCGAATATCTGGTATTTATTCAGCAGGATAAAACTCAAAAACTCCGAAATAATCGGCATTTAAAAGCTGGCGAGTTCATGGAGAAGTCACTGGGAGTTGCCCTAGGAAAATTCAAGGCCTTTTTTAAATTCGTTTTTAAGCCCATAAACTTGAAAATGCAGATTTTTTTTTTTTTACTATTGTATTCAATCGAGTTTTATACATTTGAATTTTTCATGAAAAAACAAACATTTGAGTTTTTAAAAAGTGTGAATTTATACAAAGTAGAAAAAAACTCACAAATTAAATTTTTGATACATCTGCCCCTTAGAGAACAGTAATGCCAAAGGGTTGTTTGTATGTATTAAATATGTATGTGGGTGTTTAGTCATGTTGGCAGCAATTTTAGTAGACATATTCTACAGGGGGCATGTTGATTAGGGATGCACCAAATCCAGGATTCGATTCGGGATTCTGCCAAGATTCGGCCTTTTTCAGTAGGATTCAGATTTGGACGAATCCTTCTGCCCGTCTGAACCGAATCCTAATTTGCATATGCAGATTAGGGCCTGGGAGGGAAATTGCCACAAAACAAGGAAGTGAAAAATGATTTCCCATTCCCACCCCTAATTTGAATATGCAAATTAGGATTCAGCTTAATCTTTCACAAAGGATTCGGGGGTTCGGCCAAATCCAAAATAGTGGATTCAGTGCATCCCTAATGTTGATATCGCAGATAAATAAATGGGGGAATGTAATAAAAGTTGCAAAGAGCAAAACAATTCGCTCCAATAAGAATAAAAAGCCACATCTCGCAATATAATATTGTTCCTTAAGCTGTTATTGCATTGTGAATGTTAATTGCGCACTTTTAAGAAGTGCTTGAAGGTGTCGTAATCTTTTGGAGCAAACTATAATGACTTTTTCAGTAAGAAGTTTTAATACATTAACTGCGCATTGGCGCAAACTAGAAAATTTGCAAACGGTCTTCCACTGTCGGAAGTAGTCGCAAAAGCTATATTAAATTGTCCACCTGCTTGTTTTTGTGCCAATTATCCAGTGATATGGTGAGGCCAGTGGGGCAAAGGATTGGCCCAAATACCAATCCCTCCTTGCCATATATAAAACTAAGAATGCACAGAATCCACATTTTGGATAAGTTTGCATTTTTGCTCTGTAACTTAGTATAAGTTAGTCTAAAAATGGCCATCGGGGTCAACCCTTCCAAATGCTGTATATCCAGAAAACAGATAATTTGGGCAGTAAATATCTAGTGGGAGACAGAGAAGGAATTAATAAACCCATTAGAGTCTTATCAATAGTATTATTGTCTCAGTCTTAGTAACAAGAAGCCCCATTCCTTCCCTATTTAGAAAAGAAGTTACACCCTGCCTTAAAAACGATGGCAGGGTGTAAAACTTTGGACAACTTTGCCGAGTCCTCTGAATGCTGCTTTGGAGTTTCCATATCTAGATGTAGATCTACATATACATATACACAAAAGTACATATGCTTAAGTGAGGTGAAGGATACCATTGGTGCTCTAGATGCGCAGAACTGCAATGATATCGACTGGGCGCTCGATGCGTCTACTCCTGGTTTAGCTAATTCCATCCTTACACATTTTTTTTTTTTTTATGGTACACACATAAATATTTTATAAAAAATAAAGTGCTTTCTAATAAGTCCCAATAAAGGAACATATAACATCTCAAAAACTGAAAAAAGTAAAAAAAAAGTAATACTACATCCAAGGTAAATAGAAACAAACAATATATACAATTTCATGGGTAACCCAAGACAAACCTCCCTTCATATACACGGTATATACATATAAGATCCTATCTTTTGTTCAATATATTATAACAATATATATTTTACATTTTTGTTTATACACAAAGCTCCTACAAAAAAAACAACAGCAAGCCTGCAAGTCCAAACACAAGAGCAGGCAAAGAGTGTGTGTTGCTGCAACTGCCTTTGTTTGGGAAAATTTGCCAGCGCTCCTTCCTGGGGTGTAATGTCTCCACATCTTCCCAAGCACTGAAAGCAGCAGCCGTAAAGTTTGCATCCCCAGTTGTGAGCAAGTCAAAAACACACGAGTAAAAATAGATGTGCTTGACCTGTATTTTTTCAAGACATTTCTCAATGGCGCTTTCCAGTGTGTACACCGAGGCGGCTTCAACAGTGGATTGGTCATGCGTGTTGCTAACCGTTACAGGTAAATGCAGATGCCCTCCATCATCAATTCGTTCACTTGTTGGACAACCATTCACACACAGTTGTAAGTCTTGGCTTTCCTCATATGCCATTGCCAATTCTTCGGGCATGCGAATCGCTAAGGTTAAATAATTTCCAAGTTGGCGCACAATCACTGTGGTGCCAATGTATCTGGCATGCATTTCAACATGCTTTCCACCAACTCGCTCTATAATCCTTAAGGTCTTGGAATCACTGTCTCCACCACTAGTTGTGCCATCCACAAACGCTGCGGGCAGGTCATCCGTCACAGCCTGATACACCTTCTGGTCTGTACAGTCTTGAAATGCTTTAAATATTATAGTTATCTGGAAGAGAAAGAAAAAGGCTAAACATTAGACTTGTGGGGATGGATGCGTTGTTGCTGTTACAGTTTGCGTTGATTGAGGGTGGTATTTGTGGTGCCAGAAGGAATGGGGTAGCCTAAGGGCTGTAAAAATGTATAGTACAGGTATGGGACCCGTTATCCAGAATGCTTGGGTTTTCTGGATAAGGGGTCTTTCTGTAATATGGATCTCCAAAACTTAATTTACTATAAAATAATTTAAACAGAGAGATTTAAGGGGTCATATGATAACTATGTATAAATATATAAGGGGATCATATAATAATCTCTCTAATGCTTTATTTACCAGTAGGTCTTTCCAGCTGACACGAGGTCACCCATTCCAATTAGAAGAAAAGAGGTTCCGCCTAAATATTCGGAAGGGGTTTTTTACAGAGAGAGATGTGAAGATGTGGAATTCTCTCCCTGAATCAGTGGTACAGGCTGATACATTAGATAGCTTTAAGAAGGGGTTGGATTGTTTTTTAGCAAGTGAGGGAATCTGTATGGAAGATAGCTCATAGTACAAGTTGATCCAAGGACTAGTCTGATTGCCAGTTTGGAGTCAGGAAGGAATTTTTTCCCCCTCTGAGGCAAATTGGAGAGGCTTCAGATGGGGGTTTTTTTGCCCTCCTCTGGATCAACTGGCAGTTAGGCATGTTAAAAAAAGTTAAAAGTTTGAACTTGATGGACCTCAAGTACAGACCTGGAATCTTTGTGAATCACTGAAGAGTAAGAGATGTTCATAAATGAATGTAAAATATCTCCCTATGTGCCATTCTCCTATAAGGAAAATCCAGGAATGGATTGCAGGAATGAAGCTCAGTTACAAGCCTCAATTCAGTGCATAAAACCAACGCAAGATTTCTCAGAACCTGACAGAGCTAACAAAGGAGCAACTATAACCAGAGGCAAAATGACAGGTCTCTACATTTAATAAGCACCTTAGTCAACCTGCAATCATGCCATTAGCAGCCTAATTAGGGAATCAACTTCTCTTCTAAAGCTGAGCAATTTTCCTGACAACCATGCCTTATAAATACAAGTCGGTTAATGGGATTTCTGTGTAGGAAATGAACATTGATTTGAAACATACACATGAATCCTGTTGCCTATTTCATCCATACAGAAACATACATTCAGATTAACTGGCAATGTTAGAAATTACTGGGCTACCCAGCAGAATATTTTATGGGCCCTCCAAAGACATTTCCTAAACATAAACTGTTTCTATTATCTCGTAAAAATTAGATTGTAAACTCCACTGATTTAATGGTGAACCTTGCAAAATCACAGTATAACATAGCAGCACTAAATAATATTCTGACATACACTTTTACTGTGGTGCAATGAGGACCTGATCCTGTTCCTTGATATTGTCTATTAAACACCCTCCAGCTACAGAACCACAATTTGCCTATACCAGAGAATATTAGAGAAATTAGAATTTTTATAATACACGGGGGAACATAGGTAACTCATGAAATATATTTTTTAACTCATGTTTAGTGATGTCATCAGTAAATTAATGTTATATATACAGTTGTGTTCCGACATGACTTACCTAACCGGATCAATCACTGTTTTTGGTAGAAATTATAGTTCTACATGGCAAATAATTTACTAGTAGGGGTAGTAGAGTAATAGAAAACCAACAGACCCAACGGTCATGACATGTATTCTGCTGTTTCTGTGTAATTGAATCATTAATTGAGGCTTGTTCCAAATAATAGCAGTGTGGAGTTCAATTAGTGAGGTCATTCATTTTGTGACAGGTGTCAATTGCAGCCCGTATTTATGGAAGGAAGGAGCAAATGTTGTGCATGTTGGTTATAGTGCATTTCTCGATGAAAATTGGTGGTTCCAGACATTTAGAAGAACATCGTACTTTGATTAAAACGTTGATTGGAAAGGGGAAAACCATATAAAAAAGTGCAGAAAATGATAGGCTTCTCAGCTAAGATGATCTCAAATGCTTTAAAACTGCAACCAAAACCTGAAAGACTTGTAAGAAAACAGAAAACTACCATTTGAAAGGATGGAAGAACAGCCAAAATGGCAAAGACTCAGCCAATAATCAGCTCCAGGAAGATCAACGAAGGTCTAAAGTTACCTGTGTTCTGTTACAATTAGAAGACGTGAAGCCAAGTTATCGGAAAGAAGCCCCCACAGTCCCATTGATGAAAAAAACGTGTTGAAGAGGGTACAGTTTGCCAAAGAACACATTGACTGGCCTAAAGAGAAATGCACTGATGAAAACAAGATTGTTTTTCTTGGGTCTAGGGGACATTTTGTCAGACGACCCCCAAACACTGAATTCAAACCACAGTACAGTGTGAAGATATGGGGATGTTTCTCATATTAAGGTGTTGGGCCTATTTATAACATTCCAGGGATCATGGATCAGTTATTTAATACATCCAAATATTTGAAGAGGTCATGTTGTCTTATGCTGAAGAGGAAATGCTCTTGAAATGGGGGTTTCAACACAAAACCCCAAATACACCAGTAAACAAGCAACAAGATTGACATTATGGAGTGGGCAGCCAAATTCCCTGACCTTAATCCAATAAAAAAATTTGTGGGATGACATTGAAAGTGCTGTTTTTGAGACAAAACCAAGAAATGCAGAAGAATTGTGGAATGTAACAGGTGCCAGGAATTGGTTGACTCCATGTAACACAGATGTGCAGCAGTTCTCAGAGACACTGCTTCTACAACTCAATATTAGTTCAGTCATTCAAAGGACATCAACATCTTGAAAGATTTTTCAGTTTATACAGTGAATGTTTGAGTTTGTAAAGAAGAATGCAGACTGCTATTTTTGGAACAGCCTAATATTCTATTTTCTTCACTTTGTGTAAATGTCACACATTTGATACATTTTTTGATTTGGAATAGAATGTGCAGTGCTCCCAATGCATTTGCATTTATGGACCTAAAAGATATTATCAGGATTTTGACTTTATTCACTTTTTTTTTTGTTAAACACACTGCTATAATTCTGAACACAACTGTATATATATATATATATATATATATATATATATATATATATATATATATATATATATATATATATATATATATATATATATATATATATATATATATATATATATATATATATATATATATATATCTCATTATAAGCACAATGTAAGACCGTCACAATATCTTCAATTCAGGGCACTTGGTCAGCAGTTGTAATGGATAGGCGTTCATCTAACAACTTGTGGGAAAAGCACAATACTCCCACTGGCACAGCCAATCATTACTCAGCAGGGGTCAATTACAAGTGCAGGGTAGGGTGTATTCCCCCCATGAATAAAACAGTGTCTAAGTTATAAACTAGGGATGCACTGAATCCACTATTTTGGATTCGGCTGAACCCCCAAATTCTTCGTGATTCTGCCAAATACCGAACCAAATCCTAATTTGCATACTTGTGTCCAGACAGTAATAAATATTTGGGGCTGACCAGTGAAGCACACGTGACATGATTTTCACTCTCTGCTTATTTTTATCTTGCTGTATCATTCAGGTAACATAAACTGACACGAGGGTTCTTGCTCTTAACACAGTGCAATATCCATCTCCTCCTCTCCTACAATGATGTAAAAGGAAAGGCAAAGATCATAAAAAATGCAGCAGTTTTCCCCCCAAGTACTTAATGCTTTTGCTCTGCAGACTAATAAATATTGAACGGCAAGTCTTTTGTCTACAAATGGCAAGTGGCAATAAACATCAGAAAACGTATATTGCTTGTCTGTTTCTGTGGGCAGATGCACCCAAATGAAACGGGGGAGTGTGATGTGATACTTTGAGGCCTTCAGCTTTAACAGAAGCACAGGAACCTCCGCAGCCTCAAGGAAGGTCACAGAATTTTAAGATGTCTATTCTTTTAAGTATTTTGGGGATTCATAGAATTTGAGGTAAAAAGGACACATGCCCATCAGGTTCAACCTTTTGTCTAAATACATTTTTCCCAACATCTAAATGATCCAGAATAGGCCAACACTGAAAATCTGAAGCCTCTCTGCGCTGCCTCAGAGGGAAAAATACACCTTCCTGACTCCAAAGGGGAAATCTCCATTCCTTTAGATATAGGAACATATCTTGCTTGCCCCTGCTGCTAATACTCCAACAGATTACATAAATGTGATGCTGATACAGCACCCTGCAGCACCCCATTGAGAACCCAACCGAGTAAAGCCACACAGTTCGTCCTACATGCTTTAATAGCTATTTCCGAAGGGAATACATTCAATAATATCCATTTAAATGATAGTTAGTTTTGTTTTGTGACCTATGTATGCCGAGGTGTGCATGGTTGTTGCTCAGAGGACACAGGAAATCAATATCACTATTACACGGACTACCATCCCATGTTGAGAGATAATGCAAGAGCAAAATGCTGTTTTTAGTAATCCAATGAGACACAATAGTTGGTACTATGCTGCCTTGTGGTACTAGGATACTATGTTTAGTTTTTATGTGTGAAGCACTTGGACATCTGTGCTATGTAAATAATGGATGAAGAATTTGAATACACAGGAACCATATTTCCTGTTATTTGGGTGAGAACCACCAACAAGCCCTACCTTTATTTAAAGAATTTCAGATTTATAATTAGAATAAGAGTTATACTCTCAAACCACAACTTGATTCAAAAATGCTTGTCTGTACTTACTAGGGATGCTCCGAATTCAGGATTTGGTTCGGGATTCAGCCAAGATTCGGCCTGTATCAGCAGGATTTGGTTGAATACTTTTGCCCAGCCGAATTGAATCCTAATTTGCATATGCAAATTAAGGGTGGGGAGGGAAATTTCGTGAGTTTTTGTTACAAAACAAGGAAGTAAAAATTTTTCCCCACCCCTAATTTGCATATGCAAATTAGATTCAGATTCAGTTCAGTATTCGGCCGAATCTCGCGTGAAGGATTCAGGGGTTCGCCGAATCCAAAATAGTGGATTCGGTGCATCCCTAATACTTACCAAACTGACACCTGCTTTATGAGTAATGACGTTTTTTGCCCAAGCAAAATTGGCTTTCAGGCAGGCAACAAAACACCTAAAAATACTTACGTGCCGCAAAACACTGGAATCACCATGTCCTTGCCAGGAGAACTGCTTTATCATACAAAATACTCCCTTCTGCAGTGTGATTTTACTGGCAAGGATACAGCCATTCCTGTTCTATGCTATGGGTGGGTAGTTACAGGCATTTTGTTGCTATTAACTTAAAGGCGTTGTCCACCTTCAAACACCAAGTTGATTTCAGATAGTTCACCAGAAATAACAACTTTTCCCAATCACTTTCTATTTTCTATGTGTGACCCGTTTTTCTAATATTGAAGTGTTAAGTTAAATATTTAACCTAAAGCAGCTCTGGGAGGGGGCGGGTCGCCGACCCTGTAAACTGTTTTAAGTTGATACATTTAAGTGATACATTTCTTAAGAAACTACCAAATCAATAGACTCTATGAGATCTGCACGTTTGAAACCGCAGTTTACGTAAATATGCAGCGTATTTTAAATATGGCGTCCAAATTCAATGAGAAGTGCATGTTGGGAAAAGAATCCTACGTGCTGAAAAACGCATGTTGACAGTCGCATGTGGTTTTAGTAGCGTATTTACGTCTGGCTGTTTTTTAAAAACGCAACGTAAAAACGCCATGTCTGGCTTTGCCGTTTGCTTTAAACTTTTTTAGATTTTGTAAAAATGGTATAAAAATAGGTAATGCAAAGTAAATGAAACATGTCTTTATTTTTGAAGCGCAATCTGAAAACAAATTAAACTGAAAAAAAGGTGTTTGAAAGATGAACAATCTCTTTAAAAAGAAGAGTGGGTGATACAAGGAAAGCTTGGCTGAGATGGAGAAAATAAAAAGATCCACAAAACCCCCCCCCCCCCCCATCATGGCAGTTGTGGATCAAATGATACAATTCATTCTACACAGAAAAGAAACGCTTTGAAACTGATACTAAGGAAAAGAAAAAAAAGACAGACATATCCCCCCCATATGTAATTAAAGGCACCAAGTTAGCCCAGGAGCAGTAACACATAGCATCCAATGAGATGTTTGCTTTTTAACAGGTGACCTGTAAATTCTACCTGCCGATTGGTCACTATGGGTTACTGCTCCTGGCCAAACTTTGTGCTTTTTATTGCATAACCTCCACAAATATAACAATTCTTGTCTGCAAAAGGCTGCAATACAGAACAATGGGAAGGCCCAGTTTACTCAACAGATCCTACAACCATCTTCAATAAAGGATTCAGTTGTCCAACCTGCCTCAAATGGAAGTAGAACTTCCAATAATTATAACTTGAAACCATCTGATTTTGAAGATTGCATCAAAATACTGACAAGTGATCAGCCTGGGCAAAGTCATACTGAGCAGATTTCAGCCCCGCAATCATTTCTGGAGAAGAAGGCCCAGGCACCTTTCCTGTAAATGTTTCCAGAAAATGTAAATGTATATCTGCTCTAACAGTCATCCCTTGTTTGGTACCTAACACAAACCGGCCGGTAAGCAGGCGACTGCCGTGACTATGAATGGCTAGGAAAGCAGAAAGGTGTGTTTGACATGGCTGCTGCGTCACGCTGCTCCAGCTATAGGATACTTTGCCTTTGAAGAAGGCCAGAAGTTATTTATTGGTGCCTGTGAGGGAAGCTTGAGACACGCTGGTCCACCAAGTCATTAACTAAGAGGAAATGACTTCTCCATCTGGCCATTATTATCATATTGGATAAATGATCAACAAATTTCTCTCAATCTTCTAGCTGCCATTGCCTACACATTTACAGGAGGGGTTGGGATGCCAGCTGCAGTGAGTCTATGATCCATGGCATCCCCAGATGATTAGAAAGGCCCATTTTCTGCAATTAGATGAATTAAGCAGGACATCTGTTCATACTTTGTTATACAAATTTGGAGCCCTGCAATCAGTCTTCTCAGCAGAAGATTTAAGGTCCCATTGCATAGTTCTGGCATTTTCCACTCCACAATACTGCTGATTGTAACTAAAACAAAACTGTTCATAGCTTTTCAGCTGTCAAATACATAAATGCCATTTACACTGTAACTTTTAAACTACGAAAGGGTACATATTGATATTTTTTTTTGTTTTTGGGACACTGGCAAATCCCCATGTACTGGAAAATAAAACTGAATGTGTCCCTACATATTTTCTTACTGAACTTTAAATTTGAATGATTTCATTAAAATTGAGTCAATGGCAGATGGCCTTCCAAAATTCAGAGCTTTCCAGATAATGGATCCCATACCTGTATATTTCCAGTTTGTAGCAGACTGTTCATAACTGGTGAGTGGTTGCTATTGGCAAATGCATTGTGCAATTTAGCACCTCTGCTTGCAAACAGCCCCTAAACCTATACATAGGATATACTGTATTTCTATCTGTGTGACTATAAACATGTAGTAATACTATGCTGGGAGACTATAATCATCACTGAATAGTGTGTCCGGCTGTAGATACAGGGGACTACAACCCATAATATAATGAGAACGGGGGAAACAGGGTTAAAAACATACTACACATGTTGTGCTGGCACAAGTAAAACATATTGGTTATTCTCTGCCATGCAAGGGCACTGTCCATACAGTTCTGCTGGAATTACCTACAGGTGTATATGTGGCTATTACTTTGGTAAATTAATTATTTCCAGCTTCCAAACTTTGCAATTGTTATCTGCATCAATATACTTTTAGGATCTTACCCAATTAGTTAACAAAAGTCTAATTTTCTGCCTGCCAAGTTTCTTATTTACCGTAATTTTATGGAACAACCCTCAAAATCCAATGTGCCAACTTCTATAAATTATATTTGCATTTGCAATATATAACATGGATGGGAATGCTTAAATACTATAACTGCAAACATAGCAAGGGCCTTTAGAATAACATGTATTGTACCTCATGTTCAGCCATAAGCCATATTCACAACCTGAAATATGCCATAAAGAACTCATTGTAACAATGTTTCTCTTTGTTCAGCGCAATGCACAAGGAAGCCATGGCAGACAGATGCCCCACAGTTTACACATGACACACACCTTGCAAGGGCTGGATGCCCACTAAGCATGAATGCAGCATTCATAGCCTACAAAGAGACTTTAATAAAAATGCATGTTATTAGCTGGCACCAAACCCAACCCCTTAACTACCAGAGAGACGTGCAACACATTTCATAGTTGCTGCATAACGTATTCCAGGGTTTAAGGGTTCAGCTTTAGCTGTGCCGGGCACAGGCTAAAGGGCAAGGTGCCGGGCAGAGGCTAGAGGGCAGGGTGCTGGGCACAGGCTAAAGGGCAGGGTGCCGGGCACAGGCTAGAGGGCAGGGAAGAGAGCTGGAAATCATACGGCAACAAAACGCCAAAATCTCAACTGCCATTGCTCTTAAACGAACACTAATCTTAGTATGAACTTCTTTCTTTAATAACTACATTTATCTCAGTCAAAAACAACATTTCTGCCTCATTAATCTAACATTTACAAACCAACAAAAAAAGTCACCCTTTTTAATATTTTCTTGCTATTTCATACCTATAAGCTTAAATATTCAGCCATCATATGAGTAAACAGCCTCCACCACACCTCCCCCAGTGCATTTATTCACTCACACCCTCACAAAGCCAGTGAGCAACATATACAAACATATAGGCACAATTACACTCAGGCCAATGCAGAGTGGCTTATTCATTAAACTGGCTGTTCTAGGCTGCACCACTCCCCCTCCGGGTTTCTGTCATGAACTGGCTGTTCCCTTCTGCCGCCCCTCCTCCTCTAAAAATCTCATGAAAAAATTAAAAATCAGTTAAAGACATGCAATTTTACACATTGTACAACCTGAGCCTGCAAAGTGAAATTGAGTAGATTATGTTGTATCTCTATCATGGTAACTGAAAAAAATATCACATATCAAAGAAAGTCCAATATCTGATTTAAAAATAAATAGAAAATAGAATAAATAAAAATAAATAGAAAATAAAAGGCACTTTGTGTGTGTTTGAACTTGCTATGGCTATGTTGGTCACAATGCTCTTGCATTACATTTGATGATGTATGTCATCTCAGGCCTTAAACATTATGGAATCATTACCTTGTTAGTTGCAGTAGCACTAGACCCAGGAACCACTGGTACATTGGTTACTTGCACAGACAAATAGTTGTTGTCTATTAGTGGCCAAGCACCTTCCACTTTGCATGTCTGAAAATGATCTTGGAAAGTTCTCAGATGTGGATCTCCAAACAAGCCACAGAATAGATAATTGGGCTGAGTATGTTCCCCTGATCGTAGAATCCTTTCCGTCGCCCTGTTGTGATAGTTGCAAGCATCACTAGTAAAGTCAGGATTCGTTGATGATGTGGGACCATCCTTTGAGCAATTTCTTTGACTCATGAGGTCACTGATACCTAACACAGCAGAATGATAAACTAAGTTTCCTCGACATGCTTTAGAAGTTCTCTGCGTGCAGGCCGCATATGCCCTCAAGGCCTTACAAAATTCCGAATCGAAACTGTCACTGCCAGTATTCAGATGTGAAGTAAGAGAAACAAAGTCTGTTGTGCACTTTTGGATGTGACACTGAGCATGCTGTTGGCAATATACTGTGGGGAAAAAAAAAGAAAATATAAACATTCTAGAAATAAATAAACATTTTCAGTGGCATGGATACATTACTAGTCAGTGATTAGCTTGCTAAGCAATACATTAAGCAAACTGTAAATCAACTTGCACCTGGAATTCCATATAACAAGCACATCAGCTGGAACCCTGCTGATTGAGGGAGGAGCTATGACTCCCATTTGCAATATGTCTTTCTGAGGTGAAAAGTTAAGTCCTGTTTTTTGGCCAGGATGGTGTGTATCTCAGTGGAAAATGGCTTGGCCAACTTAGTTCAAGAAAACTAAACAAAATACTTCAAGTATTTGCACGACAGTGGGGAAATAACTATAAACCTGCACATCATAAGCCTCCATAAAAAATATATTACATACAAAAGCCAATAAGTAATTCTTATAAAGAAATATTTTTCATGAACAAAACATTTTTTAATAATATTCACCATTGGATAATACTGACATACTGGCATTTTAAAGGAACTATAGCACAAAAAAATGAAAGTGTTTTAAAGGAATGACAATATAATACACAAAAGCCATGAAAATCATGTTACATGTCCAGTCACTCCAGCTTTTATACTTTACATTTTTTGCTAATTAACTATATTGAAAAGACTTATTCTGCACAGCCTATTTACCCAGTTTTTATTTTTATACTGAACTATTCCTTTAAGACACTTTAAATCTTTTTGGTGTTACTGTCCCTTTAAAGGGATTCTGCCATGATTTTTATGGTGTCGTTTTTATTTCTAAATTACAATGTTTATACTGCAAATAATTCACTCTACCATGTAAAATTTTTCATTCTGAACCAGAAAGTGTATTTTTTTTTTAATTAATAAAATTGGCGTGTAGGCAGCCATCTCAGGTAATTTTGCCTGGTCATGTGCTTTCATAAAGAGCCAGCACTTTTGGATGGAACTGCTTTCTGGTAGGCTTTTGTTTCTCCAACTCAATGTAACTGAATGTGTCTCAGTGGGACTTGGCTTTTTACTATTGAGTGCTGTTCTTACATCTACCAGGCAGCTGTTATCTTGTGTTAGGGAACTGCTATCTGGTTACCTTCCCATTGTTCTGTTGTTAGGCTGCTGGGGGGGAGGAGGTGATATCACTCCAACTTGCAGTACAGCAGTAAAGAGTGACTAAAGTTTATCAGAGCACATGTCACATGACTGGGGACAGCTGGGAAATGGACAATATGTCTAGCCACTTGTCAGATTTAAAAGTGAATATAAAAAAATCTGTTTGCTCTTTTGAGAAATGGATTTCAGTGCAGAATTCTGCTGGAGCAGCACTATTAACTGATGCATTTTGGGAAAAAAAGTTTTCCCATGACAGCATCCCTTTAAGTATTTTAAGGCTGCCCTCTGTTTCATATAAGGCACTGTGCTCACACACAAACAGAGGGCACACATACATGTTAGGTCACATCAGCCAATGGACAGAGCCGTGTCTGGTACTACTAAACTTCCTCCTACACTATTTCCTGTCACGTGGACAGTGTAACACAGAACATCACAAAATGGTGGTTAAAAATAAAGGGCAATATATACTGATATGTGTATGCCAATTTAATAAGTTTCTTTGATAAGTCACTTATTAAGATATACGTTATCATGAAGAACATATAGATCTCCTGCTATGCAGATAGCAAATCCAAGCCAAAACCCCACCCCAACCCATAAAAAACATCACACTGATCACTGTCTGATTTCCCAAAGGTGTTAAAAAAAAAAATATCTGCTGAAAGTTTTTGAAAAGCAATGACTTGTTTTACTGGAGTCTACTAATGAGATGTGACTTCAGTAAGGCAGCACCCACTCATACAGTATGCATGAACACACATATGTAGATACACACAGTAAAACATAGGCTATTATGTTTTAGTCAACATTTACTGGAAAATAAAATGATTGTTAATCCTAATTACAAAGAGCATGTCTTTGCTTTTACCTTAGGGGTTGGTTCCCCTAGACAATATTATTTCATCAGACGGGGACGCGTCGCTGATTGTTAGTAGGAGAAGCAGATATTCTGCACACCCTACATTAACAAAAGCCTGCATTTTTATTTATCCTTTTAGCTTCACTCTTTGATGTCATAAACACGAAATTCTAAGAGCAGAGGAGGAGACTTTGTCATGCATGGTCACATACCAAGAAGATACCAAACATAACTGCACTTGTTCATATCCCATTGCCCTTTGTTTCCCTTGCTGGGTGGATACATGATTGAGTCTGTAAGGATGATGAAGAGTTTGTGTTTGGTGTTTATCTACACAGTGGGGTGTCAGGAGTTGGAAACTATACAAATGTGCATATGCAGTAACGGCTCCCAATATCTTTTGTTTTTTTAGGCTGGAGTGTTCATATTTATAAATAGCATACAACAGGATTTTTGCTACTGCACTGTCTGCCCTGGAAAGTGAATAATTATAAATTACAGTTTACAATCCCACTTGGTGTTAAGAGCCTTCGACATGGAAATAGGGAAGGGATAAGTGCAGCAAACTGCCAAGTCAACCGCTCTTAGCAGATAATGGAAGCAGCCATAATAAATTAGATATTTATCTGTTCAAAGGGAAAGTTAACCCTAAATGTAACTTATTATGTATACAGCATAACTCTGAAACAATCTGCAGCTAGATATTATTTTTTTTTTAAACAATGTTGAATGTCTCCAAGTTGTGAAAAGCATTTTCAAGTGAGCATGTGCCATAAAATGTTTGATACTCCCTTTACTTCTTCCCCAAGACTATCAATGCCATTGCTCTGCAAAAAGCACCCTATTCAGCTTTCCATTATCAATGCATCTAACAGACTGAGCAATAGCTTAGCAAACCCCAGGTGTGGATTTGAATCAGAGCCCCAGAAAGATGCCCATAGCTGTGCAGGTTCACAGTCCAGAAGGGGTTATGCTATAACTCGAGAGCAAACCTTGATATTAAATAACTTTGTTTTGGGGGATAATTCAGCAGCTCTCCAAATTACAATTTACTTCTCCGTCTGGTTTGCTGCATAGCTATGAAAAATTACTAAGGCAAACAGTATCGCAGCCCTCAATTATAGGCAAATTTGTTTTCAGGAAAAAAAACCACAGCTGTGAATATGGGGGGGGGGTCACAGTGCTCTATAGCAGACACAACAGCACTAATCCCTGACTAATCACTCTCCCCACCCCACAAAAATACATCTGCTGCTGCACATAGGTTTTGTAGCCATTACATTTGGCCACCCTGATGTTACTTTACAGCTTGGGAAGTACTGCCAAGAAAACACAGGTGGTAAGTTAATATTCCGAACCTTGTATATACAAAAAAAAAACCAGCTCAGATTTCAGACTATGTAGAACAGGAGTCTAGTTCCACAGTACAGGAAGACAGAGGAATGCTGCTCAGAAAAGCCTGGAGCAACCCACATTTGAAGCCTATCAACAGCAATACAAGGTTTCCCAAAAATATATGTAGCCCCACACTAGCAGAACTCTATGGAGATATGCGCTGACTCGAAAAAGGCAAACAGATCATTCAAGAATTACATTTTATTTAGTAAAAATGGCAGGTCTATACATTTATAATTCCTTCCAAAGAACGTGGAGTTAGCCTGAGTAGGTTAACTATTCTCTCTACAAAGGCTGTCTCTTTCCTGGGCTTAACCATGATTGGTCCCTCTAGTCCTCAGATTGCTCCCAGCAAAGTCTGCCTGTGTTTAGTGACTAGGTCCCAAGCTGGTTTATTGTGAGAATATTACAACATATAAAAACAAAGAAATAATAATATTGGCCCTTGAGTGTATGGTAACATCTACACAAAAAGGGTGTAGAAACTTATTGCCAATAGATTAAACACAATAGTGCAAGCTAGAACACTATATTTATTTTGCAGAATGTTTTACCATACCTGAGTAAACAGCTCAAGAAGCTCTCTATTTCTTTAGGTTGGCAGCTACCATATTTGCTTGGTGTGACATCACTTCCTGCCTGAGTCTCACCCTGCTAACTCCTAGCTCTGGGCTCAGATTACAGCAGGGGGGGGGAGAGGGAGAAAGGAGCAAACTGAGCATGCTCAGGCCCTAGCCCTGGAGGTTTATGCTGAAAACAGGAAGTCTGATACAGAAGCCCATGAGTACACTATAGAAGGAAGGAAATATGGTGTTTCTTTTGACAGAGGACTCAGAGCAGCATTGCTTTGAGGGTTTACTAGTGTATTTATATAGACCTGTCTGATAAAGCTTACTTAATTTTAGCCTTTCCTTCTCCTTTAAGGTGGTCAAACACAGACCAATCCTCTACAGTATCCACCAATCGCTCACAGGCCAATTGGACATATATTGAATGAGGGGCCACATGCAACATGGCTACTTATCTATTGTTCTATTTGTCCAATAGCTCAAAAGATTGTAACAGAAGAAGGTGAAGAGGAGCGGTGATTCCTCTTTACCTCCTTATCTGCCGAGGTACTGGCCAGCATTGTAATCTTTTAATTACATTTTTGAACCTGTCCGGCCAACAAACAGATATCTATAGTACATCAGAATTATCCAGCCAACAAGATTGAAAACTGGAGGAAACAATGTCGGTAACAATTCATAACTGTGCATTAAAAGTTGGAAGCCATTTCTGGCGTTCATTAAGTGCAGGGCCCCATATAAGCTTTACACAACTTATGTATTTTGCAAGACCCATTGAAAAAGATGGCTGACCTGCAGTTAAGTTGCTGATGCTCAATTCCCATAATTCTCAAACACTGAAGAACAAGTCTGGATGATGGAAGCTGTACTGTATCATCATGTGTGGCATGCACCCAAAAATATCCAATAGTCTTGAATTTATAATGATAATGCATACTTTGGGTTAGAGAGAAAGTCTGAAGAAATACCACTTGTCAGAATGCCAAAGGGATGAGATGTAAAAACAGTCTTGGGGATCCTGCCAAGAAGGACCATGAAGTGTATAAGCAAGCAGTCTGTGCTCTGTCCGATCTCCAGGGACCACATTCACTGTTCTGCTGAGAAACAAAGCCTCTCTCAGGCATTTGGATAAAAACTGCAGAATACCATTGAACTAGGGATCTATGGAACTGCAGAAAACACCTTGAACTGTAGGTGTGTGATCTATTTAAAAGGTTCTCACACTATTTTAAGAATATGTAGTGGTAGTACTCTTACTTTCAGGGTATATAGCTATGCTTGTATTAGCTGCTTACATTAAAGGACAGCAATTCACTCACCAACAGTTTACATTTTGAAAGAGGGACTATTGCAGTTACTGCAGCAAGTCGCAATGGAAATAGAAATTCCTTTTCCTAATGAGAAACCCATGTAGTGGTATTTCAGCAACCCAAATGGGTCTGTATTAATAAAGGGACACATGGAGTTACAATTCCATGGCCCTTTGCAAATACAGGACCATTAAGAGACAACGTCAGTATGGTTTTGGACTGTGGGAGGAAACCAGAGCAACCATAGAAAACTCTAACAAAGAGAGAACATACAACTGCAGAGCAGCTACTAGCTCTTAGGCAATGGGCACACAGGCTGTTGGCTCCGGCTGTTGTCAGTCTGCGTATTTTTGCAGGCTGAGAGAAGCAGATCTGCTCAGTGCTCCTGCTCCATTGATTTGAATCTGATTGAATCATTCAGCAAAGCTGAAGCTGAGGTCAGTATTTGGGCTGACCTCAGCCTGTGACTGATCAGATTCAAATCAATGGAGCAAGGGCACTGAGCAGATATGCTTCTCTCAGCCTGCAAAAATATGCAGGCTGACAACAACCAAAGCCTTCAGCCTGTGTGCCTAAGCTTGAAACCGCTATGCGTATTTATGGTCAGCTTTTTTTAAAAACCGCGGCGCGAACCGCGCCAAAAACACGACAAGGATCTTCATGTGTGTCCAAGGCCTTAGAGCTTAGTTACATGTTAGCAACTGAGTTTATTATGTTATAATTGATTCATTCAATTCAAATAGTGATTGATGCCAGGAGTAATCCAATTCCCCTGTAGGATTCCAGAAGCAATTTCCTTTTTTCTTTGATGTTTAATTGTCTTTTGCCCATTATTTCCTTTTCTAAATCCAAACGTCTTCCTTAAAACCCAGCGACTTTAAAGTTCAGATTTATAATGATCCAAAGTTTTTGCTCTCTATATGTCCCATAACTCCCACATGGTATAAATCATAGTGATTACCAGATCATTGCTGCCCATTTAAAGGACCGTGCGGGGCAAAACAGTTATGTATTTCCCCAAAAACTGTTGGGTAAAAATGTGTTATACCTTGGACAGCCCTGATTTAAATAATACCTCTAAACTGTTTTAAGGTAGCCAGCCCATGGGCCAAGAAATTGCTCACTTGGAGGAAATGCAACTTGTTATAGTCAGTTCTAGTTTGACTGGAGGTAAAACATATCTCTGTTTTGGACTATGAATATGGAATAAAGTCTTGTCTTGGAAGGGCAATTCAAATATGACTAACAGAATCATTTTTAGGGTGATTATTTTGACTGCCACTATAAAAATGTCCAGTGTGCCACAGCCTAAAACTGGCCATGGACACAAAGATAAAGTCGTACAAATCAAAGGTTTGAACGATTTTTGGACCATTTGTTGATCGTCCTGACATTTTTTGTACCATGGAGATTGGTCGTTTAGTTGATTGGACAGGTTAGAATATCTCTACATGTATTACCCGTCTGACGATATCAATAGATGACTGTCACTACTGTTTGTCAGACATTGCTGTCAATAAATGGGCAAAACATTGTCTGATTTGTTCATTTGACTACTCTATTCAATCTGAATGGTTAGTGGTAGGTCAGTAGATAGCAATGAATGATTGTTCGTCGTACACGAGAATAAAATCTGCACGTGTATGGCCAGCTTAAATCAGCTGTACGACTTCCTAAATGGTGCGTTGGTCGCCCAAAAAAGCGACTAATCTCCAGAAATAGCAGTGTGTGTCTCTGCCCTTAGGATTGGACAAAAACATCAGAGAGAGCCCTTGGGGGGAAACAATGAGTATATACAAGTACATAGGGCATGTTATGTAACAGCTGTTAAAGGAGAACTAAACCAACCTAGCAACCAGGATTATGTGTTCTAGACTGCCTTCTAGTGCACATTTTTTATTGCTTTTTGGTGGTTTATGGAAGCGAAAAGGCAAACGTACAGAAAGCGGGCCCAAATAACAAACATTTATAATTTAGAAATCTAACACAATACTCGTGGTTACAGTCTTTTTTAAGGCAGAAAAGCCTATATCTATACCTATAGAGACATTTGGTATTTTCAATTTCGCATGGGACTTGGCGATCTATACAACCATGGGAGTGTTAAGTATAATTCTAGAATAAATGCCATTTTCCAGTTGAAACTGCACTAACAGCAGTTTGTACTGGTCATTTTTGATGTGCTGCAGCTTTCTGGGGCCAACATTAGGATACACCTAATAGGGAAAAAAGTATGCAGTGCAAACTTATTATTAAAGGGGTTGTTCTCCTTTAATTTAACTTTTAGTATGACGTAGAGAGTGATATTCCCGAGACAATTTGCAATTGGTTTTCATTTTTCATTATTTGTCATTTTGAGTGATTAAGCTTTTCATTCAGCAGCTCTTCAAATTTGCAATTTCAGAAATCTGGTTGCTAGGGTCCCAATTACCCTAGAAACCAAGCATTGATTTGAATAAGAGATTAAAATATGAAATAAATGGTAGGCAATCAGTGACTAGAAAAGAAGAGATCTAAATCAACATATTTAGATGTGCAATAAACATAATCTTGAATGTCAAAATTGAATTATGTCTTCTAGCTAAAACCTTGGCTTGCTGACAGCAATAAATAGAGATAGCTACATTGCAGCACTCTGAGTCAGTCATTTAACTTGTATTGTCAGTCTTAGAGGCAAGCAGATTGTGTTCTGAAACAACTGGAGCTCCAAAGAGTACCGTATATACTCGAGTATAAGCCAACCCGAGTATAAGCCAAGGTGCCTAATTTTACCTACGAAAACTGGGAAAATTAATTGACTCTAGTATAAGCCTAGACACAACTACAGCCCTGTCTCCCAGCAGCGCACATTCTGCCAAAGCGACCCCCCCAGTGATTAACCGGACTTCTTTGCAAAGTTGATGGTGACAGAGAATTGCCAAATGGATTACTGTGTGCATTGTCCCACTGTCCCACTACCATGTGCAGAGGGTGCTGTGTGATATTGCCATCGCTGTTAATCTTTCATATAACCAACAGAGGGCGCTGTGTGATATTGCCATCACTGTTAATCCTTCATATAACCAACAGAGGGCGCTCTGTGATATTGCAGTCACTGTTATTCTTTAATATAACCAACAGAGGGCGCTGTGTGATATTGCAGTCACTGTTAATCTTTCATATAACCAACAGAGGGCACTGTGTGATATTGCAGTCACTGTTATTCTTTCATATAACCAACAAAGAGCGCTGTGTGATATTGCAGTCACTGCTATTCTTTCATATAACCAACAGATGGCGCTGTGTGATATTGCAGTCACTGTTATTCTTTCATATAACCAACAGAGGGCGCACTGTTATTCTTTCATATAACCAACAGAGGGCGCTGTGTGATATTGCAGTCACTGTTATTCTTTCATATAACCAACAGATGGCGCTGTGTAATATTGCAGTCACTGTTATTCTTTGATATAACCAACAGAGGGTGCACTGTTATTCTTTCATATAACCAACAGAGGGCATTGTGGGATATTGCAGTCTCTCCCCAAGTGAACTGTTGGTATAGGAATGATTAAAGTGACTGCAATCTCAGCTACTGCCCGCTGACCCGAGTATAAGCCGAGGTAGACTTTTTCAGCACATTTTGGATGCTGAAAAACTCGGCTTATACTCGAGTATATATGGTAAATGTTTTTGGCATAAAAAGCACACAGCCATTCTTTAAAGTGAAGCACAGGTGGTAATTGGTGAGGGGATAGATTTTGAAGTTTTGACATTAGTACAGGGTGGTGTTTCAGTGAGAAGCTGGGGAGCATTACATGGCTGCAAATGCCCTGGGGTAATAGGCAATATAGCCAAAAGCAGTCAAACTGGGATATGTATGGCTGTCTTATGAACTTGCTTAAAGGAGATCTAAACCCTAAAAATTAATTTGGCTAAAAACGCGAGGAATCAAGTGCCGTAGAATGGATGGTTGCCCTGTCGCCTTTTCTGAAGAGGACCGGAAGTGACGTTTCTGTAAGTTATTTCTTAATAAAGGCTTTGCTATTTTAAATTTTAATTTGTCTTGGTGTTTTTTTTTTTCCGATCTATACTAACGAATTCTTTTGATGTTACTGTTCCTTTAAGCCTCTCCAGCAGCAGAAACATCTCAAAAAAGTAAAATGAACACTTTCCATTCATTTATATATCATCCACATAGCACAGAACCATATCCCTGCAAGCCCTGAATAAGTGAATATATAAATTCAAGATATTTAGGCCTATGTCAAATTTGAATATGTGTCTCAGTATTTCATTTAATCAATGCAAGATGACTTACGTGCTTTAATAGCAAAATAATCAACTACCTAAAATTACAAGCATAACAGCATTATAGTTAAAGGGTAAAAAAGTCAGAGTCTTGGGGTGCCAGCTCTCAGTAAAACTGATTATGTGTGTTACTGGTGCTGCCATACACTTTATCACAGTACTATTCTATGTAGGGATACGCTACATTCAGGATTCGATTTGGGTGTATGTGGTTCTCTTTAAAACTTTCTGCCACTAATTTGCATATGCAAATTAAAGTTTGGTCCAATCTCAAAATAGTGGATTCAGTGCATCCTTAATTCTAGGAGCTTTTCCAAATAAAGCAAAGCCAGTTTCCAGAGTGGCATACTCCTGGACCCTCAGGAGCCTCTTGTTATTACTATTATATCTGTTTTCACAACCCTTATATTACTATTCCCCAGGTATTGAGAGATGGGGGCACTAAAGAACCAGTAACTACTGGTTATATCCCTTCTCACCAGCAAAAGTTTCCAAACTGATGAGAATAATGTAATTTTAAATAAATGATACCTTATAAAAAAAAACAGAGGTAGGGCCCGTTAGAGTTCCCCTATTTAAATCTCTTTTGATTAATATTTATGAGCTACTATGTCTTTAAACAGGCTGAGCTTTTTAGTTACTTGCTGTTTCATCAGTTTCTGCAGGTCTCCTGGGACCACAATTTATAATTTCATGTAGGTCCTTTGTGTATTGCACCATATTATGGCACGGAGGAACACTGCAAGGCTTTGCAAATAAAAACATAGAATATACACCTGCCACAATAAGGGAAAATATGGTAATGCCACTGCTTTGTTAATTAGTTGGAGAGACTAAAAGGGGAAGGGCTACTATGATACAACACTAACTTGCCTCTTGGGTCAATCTGGCCAATTTGACAGGAAATTTATGCTCAAACCTGTGCCTGGCGCAAAGTTTGCCTATGAAACAATTGCATCATGCACCCTAATGCATTCATGGAATCTATGGGGAAATCTACAGGTGAGGTTGACTAAGCTGGTAGATTTCACATTATAGCACCACTTTATTCTATATGAATTAATATGGTATGGGAGAATCTCTTTTTAGGTGTAAAGTGTCAAAATCTAATATGCCACTGAACTACTAGTTATTATAAGGTTTGCTGCAGGGAAGTGAAAGGTATGGGACCTGTTAACTTTAATGCTGGGGACCCTGAGGCTTTTTGAGATAAAGTGTTCCAGCCCAAGGTACAGATATGGGATCTGTTATATGGAAACCCATTATCCAGAAAGCTCTGAATTACAGAAAGGCCATCTCCCATAAACTCAATTTTATCCAAATAATCCAATTTTTTTTAAATGATTTCCTTTTTCTCTGTTATAATAAAACAATACCTTGTACTTGATCCAAACTAAGATATAATTAATTTTTATTGGAAGCAAACCCAGTCTATTGGATTTATTTAATGTTTGGATGATTTTCTAGTAGACTTAAAGGTATGAAGATCCAAATTCTGGAAAGATCCATTATCCGGAAAACCCCAGGTCCCCAGCATTCTGGATAATAGGTCCCATACCTGTACAAAATATGTAATTATAGTCACTGGGAATGCCTAACAAATTGACACTCACCAAGTGAATCTGAGTTTCCATCTCCTTTAGTCTATTATAGGATCGATGTACAGGTATGGAGTCTATTTTCTAGACCAAACTGGAAGACTTAGAGTTGGCCCTACATAGACTGAACAGTAGGGTACTCAGAATAATGGATTTAATAAACCATACTTAAAGATGAATAGCGTGTGTAAGCAAAACTGCTTAGCTTAATAATAATAAAAGATGTGACCACAAATACATGTTTAAGGCTGCATTCACACAGACAATTAGTCTGCAATGCAATGGTGCCTTAAGAAGCCACTGTATGTAAACTGTATGCGGATGTTTTTTCTGTCCCAGGGACATGTCTGAGTCTGGAAGGAACCTGTTCCCAGTTTAATAAACAGAAAGAAAAAAAAAAAACGTATGACGTTGGTGCGAGTCATTTCCTATAGCAAACAGGAGGTATGATGGGAAACCATATCAATAAAATAAAGAAAGTTTATGAGACTAGCCCAGAATAATACAGAACCACCATGGGGGCTATGCTCAATGTCACTATGAGAAAAACTTATCTTGAGAACACAGCTTCCCCCAAGAGTTCATTTCTCGCGACTTCCATTCACCGCTAAAGCAGCACAAGGCTCCCTTTTCTCCTTGTAGGAGCTGGAAATCTGATCTCCATCAGCTTTCAGCAAACACCAGGAAAGGAATAAGGGCAAAGAAAAGACATCTGGATCCTCACATACCATAAACAGAACAGCACAGGGTTAACTCTTTTCATTCCAGCGACAAAAACAGAAAAAAATTCCGGTTTAAGAATAATCTTTAAAAGCAGGTAGTACCACTTGTAAGGGTAAGGCCACACGAGGAGATTCGGGGAGATTTTGTTGTCTGGCGACTAATGGCCTCGTCTTTTGAGCGACTATCTCCCCGAACTGCCTCATGGGGAGAAACACTGAGGCAGTTCGGGGTGATAGCCGCTCAAAAGATGAGGTGATCTCCTCGTGTGGACTAGCCCTAACACAGCCAGCAGATACTGTTGTAGCGTGTAGCTTGCCCACCCCCAGCAAAGCAGAGAACTGCAACTTGTGGCAGTATAGCTGAACTTCAGCTTTGGACAGCCAAGGTGTAGTTCAACCACACCTGGAGTGTTGCACATCTTTAAGCAAAGAAAAACATTATGTATGTCTCCATGTTACTTCCCATGTATACAGCTCTACTAAACCAAAACAACAATGGGTGAAAGGGAAATGTCTAAGACATAAAAACAAATGCAGAGAAATTACACACTGGCCCAAACAGTTTACAATTATGTCTTCTTACAAACGCACTGAATTTTTACAGAATTCTACATGACCAAGACTCTGCAAAATCTAGCAGGCAGGTCCCACTCACTTTATGCTTCAGAACAAAGTATCTGTTTTACTTCCTAATTGTACAATGCAACTTAAGTAAAGGCCATAATAAATAATAATTTATTTCCTCAAACAAACACATGAATAAATCAAAGGGCATGGAATAAAAAAAGAGATTACAGGATTAAGCCTACGGATATCTAAATTATGTTTCCACTTTAGGGAAATCCGAAGCACCCGGAGCACAAATCCCTAATAACGTATCTCCCAGGCTGTGCCAGTGTGTGTCAGTTCAGCTACAGATCATGCCTGACACACATATCATACAGGCAAATTATAGCTGTACAGCAACTTTCCAGATGGAGAGGAAACTCTGCAGTAAATCAAGCAAATAGAAACAAACATGGCTCTGTTCCAAAATGATCTACTCTTAGCCACATCAAAATAATAGTATTTGGGCATTAGCTTTATATATATATCTTTAGTGCTCACATTTTTCCTAAATGATATTTAAAAAAAAAATCCTAGTTGCTTATTGACCAACACTGGCCATTCTTTCTCTGGTGCAGAAACCCATAGCAACCAATCAACAATTACCCTTTATCAACTACAGGCAGATTAATGAAAGCAAATCTTTGAATAGAACTAGATTTAAAGGTACAGTTGCATCAAAAAATGTAAGTGTTTTAAAGTAATAATAATATATAATGTAGTGTTTCCCTGCACTGGTAAAACTGGTGTGTTTGCTCCATAAACATTACCATTGTTTATATAAATAAGTTGCTGTGTAGCAATGGGAGCAGCCATGCAAAGGAAAAAAGGCTCAGGTTATACAGCAGATAGCAGATAAGCTCCGTAGAACATAATGGTGTTATCTGTTATCCACTATTTAACCTATGCCATATAGCTTTTTCCAATTTCCTCCATTGCTACTTAGCAGCTTGTTTATATCAACTATAGTAGTGTTTCTGAAGCAAACAGATCAGTTTTACCAGTGCAGGGCAACTTCCTTTAAGCCGCAGAGAATTTATTCCAGAAGGTAACAAAGAACATTCCATAGAGCATGCTAGGGTGGGCTATATCTTTAAGGAGGCTGTAAACCCAAAAATATTGTCAAATAAAGGGAAATGTAATCCTAAGCAACTTTCATATACACACACACACATATTGATAATGGGTCATTTATTTTAAAGCTACATGTAGCAGAAGTCAGATTTATATTCAAAAGTTATAACCACTGGGGCAGAGAAGAAAAAAGGGACAGACTACTTCCCATAGCGGTTATATTTAGAATCAGAATTTCTTTCAGGAGGCAAAATTCCCTGTTTCAGTGTTCCCATGCACCACAGCCTATACAAATAGCATGATGCCCCTGGACTGATAGGTGAACCTCTTGCCTTGTCAGACACAGGCATCAAATTCTAATGTGGAACTTCCAGGATTTTCGTTTTGGACAAAAATGCCGACTGCAGCCGCAACTGCCACCCACTCATACCTTCCAGCAATAATGTCAGCCTGTGGCTATAGCAACCGCCACTGTAATCCATTAAAAACCATCAATGGTGAGCGCTCCACTGCCACTCGTGTGGCTATAACCGTTTGTTAGGGTGGCATCTGAAATGCCAGACTGTTTCACAAATGATCCCAATTAATTGTCGGGGTGGCACTGACATGACAAAGCCTTACAATACAGACATTTTTGGGACAAATAAAATGTATGGAAGTGACAGAGGTTCTGCCCTCGTGACACTGACAATACTAACCATTTATAAATCATTCCTATTGTACAAACAGTGAATTCTCCCGATAATGCATGTAAACTTGGCCAGTGTACCCTACTGCAACATGGATCTAAGCCTCGCTGTGTCTGACCACCCCCAAACCTTGCATTGCCCCCAGCTGTATCCCTATAAATATACTAAGTTAGAACTCACTGAAGGTGGAACAGGGACAAACATGGTGACTGCTCGCTTTCATTTTTAATACAAGCAGTCATATTGTGTTATAATCTTCAGTACCTTTAAGGATATGCAGGGTTGCGCAAGAGGTTCTGCAGCAGCCAAAGCTTGACCTATCCATAAATTATTACAATAACAAAAGGGATTCACACTGAACAGAACATCATTAGAATGAGCTGTAACATTAAATTGCTTGGAGGTAGACATTGGTAAATAACAGATTGCATGCTGGGGTCCTCTAGCGACCAAATAGTTGTTTGTTTTCAATAAACATTGTGTTTATTAATCCATATTTAAAATATCAAACTGTCCCCACATGGAGCATAAGGCATTTCATGCTTACCTAGCACTTAGTCATAGGCAATCTCAATCATTAGAATGAGCATACAGCTCCCCGGCTGTTACTAAAATACCCTTCCTGCATCCCCAGACAAGCGAGAGTTATAGTTCAGCCACACATGGGGAGGGAGTGCAATGCTGGGTATTTAAGAGGTTGTTCACCTTTGGATAAACTTTTAGTAAGATGAAAATGGGTTATTCTGAGACAATTGGCAATTGGTTTTAATTTTTTATTATTTGAGTTATTTTGCTTTAATTTCAGCTGTCTGGTTGCTGGGGTCGGAATTCCCCTAGCAACCATGCACCGATCTGAATCTAAGACTGGAATATGAATAGGAGAGGCCTGAATAGAAAAGAGGAGTAATAAAAATTAGCAATAAAAATAAATGTGCAGCCTTACGGAGCATTTGTTTTTGAGATGGGGGTCAGTGACCCCCCCATTTGAAAGCCGGAACGAGAAGAAGGCAGATCATTAAAAAAAAAACCTATAAGAAATAAATAATGAAGACCAATTGAAAAGTTGCTTAGCTTGGTCCATTCTATAACATACTAAAAGTTAACTTAATGATCAATCACCCCCTTTAAAGTTGGGCAACAACATTTAGGCAAACTGAACTTCCCTGGATTGCTTTATCCTACTGTGTCTCCCCAGTTGTTGCTGAACTACAACCAGCTGAGAAAATGAATGAGACAGGTCCAAGGCAGCAGTAAGAGAGCGCTTACCTGTGTCCCCCCAAAGTGTCAGCAGCAGAATCAGCAGTAGGAGGAGGTGCAGGGCTGAGAGAGGCGGGGGCAGGCGCTCAGCCCCGGGGTAAGAGGGTCCGGCCCTTCTCCCCATGCCCATCCATTCAGGTGGCAGTGCCGGGCTCCCAGTGCCGGGGTGACAGCAGCTCGTACCAAGTCGGGCGTCTCTTTTCCTCTTCTTCCTTAACGATTGCGTCAAAGTTACAACATGAAACGCACGGGGAGAATGGGGACGTGCGAGTGACGTCAGACGGTAACGATGGGACAGAGCGAAAGACAAAGGGAGAGAAAGAAGGGAACACGGTTAGAAGGAGTAGGATTCCCGCTGTAGCGCCGGCAGCTGCTGCACACACTATGCAGGAAGGGGACTAGAGGTTTGTGGCTGAGTCTGACTGGGCGGCGCCCTATCCCAAATCCCCCTCCCGGGAACAATCTGTGCTCTGCACTCTCGCTAGCAGTTGACAAACCCCGCCTACTACGCGCGCTGCCATTGGACGGAAGTGTGCTGTCAATCATCACCTTACTAAAAAAAGTCACCGGGAGAGGGCGGGTTTGCAGAGCGCAGACAGAGGGAGTGTGACTGGGCTGATACTCTGGACAGCGATGAGCGCAAGTCTAGACCTGGACTGGAACTTATTGCTGAATTCAGAGCAATGTCGGACTGGGATGCCAGGGGCCCACTTTCCAAACTATTATTCATCCTCACTCAACCTCTTTATTCTCCTAGTCTTTTATAGCTA
The DNA here is from genome assembly GCA_038501925.1 of Xenopus petersii. Classification (NCBI taxonomy): domain Eukaryota; kingdom Metazoa; phylum Chordata; class Amphibia; order Anura; family Pipidae; genus Xenopus; species Xenopus petersii. The sequence continues at coordinate 169,661,661 of CM076673.1, forward strand.
ATTACTAGATTTTTCCATTATAAAGCTTTTTTCACTAAACAGAAATAGGGAATGACCATGAAATAGGCCAAATGGTTAAAGAAAGAGGCCCACTGACACCTGAGCCCACCGAGAGTTTTACTGGTTACCGGTCGGCCAGTCTAACACTGGTTCAGAGCGTCAGTCTGCAGCTACAGTTCAGCTAAATCCAGGGTCGGACTGGAGGGCCCCCGCGGGGCCCATCGGAACTACTGTCCAGGTCCCCCTTCACCCCCCTACCATGAAGCGCCTCGTGAGGGCACTGCTCGCCGCTCCTGCATGAATGGTGCTGCGGGCATGGCCCCCAGTGGGGGCCCATTAAGGGTCTGGGCCCACCGGATTTTTTCCCATTTTCCAGTCCGACACTGGCTAAATCATAAGATTTATTCAATTTGAAGCGAAACCAGAGTATTTCAGGTCTCGTATTCTTTGCTCAGCTGGCCTCAGCTCTTGTGCCACAGGCTCATGGTCTGTTATAGACTAGTGTTGTACAGTGTCGGACTGGAGGGCTTGGAGCGTAACTACAGGCCCTAAGTAATGAGCAATTACTATATATTTTGATATAACAGGACAACCTCTCATTGTCTGCTGGGGGCACTAAAATTAATTTGCTATGGGGCCCAGTAACATCTAGTTACACTACTAACCAGGGCCGCCACCTCAGGGCCTCTACATACCCCCAGGGGGCCCCACCCAGGGGCGTTTGGTGAGCATTTTGCCTCAGACGACTGCTCCCCAGAAGTTACCAGGGGCGGCAAAAAGCTGCTCCTGGTAACTTTTAGAGACAAATTTCCAGTTATTAAATGGGAAAATTCGGTTTTTCTAGCAGAGAGAAAAATATTTTGCACTCTGCGCTAGTGATGCACCCCCCATATTTCCTTAAATATATATTCCAGTTTGATAAGATTCTTTAATATGCTACTTAATATGATATCAACTATAATCTGTTGCATTCATTTTGGGGGTATAGTAAGCGCGGCGGGTGGGGGGCGGCATTTTGAATGCCGCCTCAGGCTGCCTCATCTCAGTACTCCACGCCTACCTGTTCCCTTGCTGAGAGGTAAGGGAGAGCAGCAATCGGGCAGGTGGCTATTGTGGGCCCAGTTCAACCCGGAAGATGCAGCCATAAGCATTAATGACATATAACAGTGTTTATAGGTTTCCCGTATACATCAAGGATGTCCAGCGTGTGGCCCTCCAGCAATGCTTACTTTGTAACTTGCTGTTCTGTGGGTTGGGGGGTTGGGTTCACCGCCATGGAGTCCTTGATTATTTTCTCCAATGCCTGAGGCTCCCCAATCCCTAGTCATGGTGTGCGCTTGCTACAGCCATTTTGTTTTTGGCAAAAGTACGCATCACATCTGAGGGGTTGGGGAGTTGTAGTTCCATCAGTGTCCTGCAGCTTCCCTACCATTCACTTGTCTGTATAACTACAGAAGGCTTCCTGTGTTGGCGGGGCTGGGGCATACTATACAGTTTAGAGGTCATGTCATTTCTAATACAATTACAGTAATCAAGCTGTATTAAGCTGCAAACCCCATCACATCTGTATAAAGCTGCAGAGCTGGAGCAAAATATCCTGTTGTAAGGACCCCCCCCCCCCCATTGTATATAAAGCAACCTTGTATAGTCTATGTGTTTGTTGGCATTTTAATGCAATAAGTGTCAGTGGGTACAATTATCATCAATATATTTTTATTTAAGAGGCATCAGTGTATTGTGCTGTTCTGCACAGCAGTTGTCATACCCACATGGACTTGTAACAAAATCAATCAATGCAAAATATTGATTAAGGAATATAAAGGGTCAGATGTCAAGTTTTATTAATGTAGAAAGGATGGCTTGCATCCAGCTATTAAATGTATAAAGCTTAGGTGCAAAGCTTGTGCTAAGCCTCAGCCTCTCAGCTTTTCTTGAACTACAACATCCATCATCCTCATACCACCACGGGCTCTCTGGGCATTCTGGGTGGTGTAGTTCTGCCAAACCTGGAGCCCTGTAGTTTGGACATCACTGGTGGGAGGCCAGGGGGGTAGCGGATATCAGTCTGAGCTATCTCCCACCCTTCCCTGGAAGTCAGGTGAAGGTTTCTTTGTCCTTTATTTTACATTGACTAGTACACAATCACAAGAGGTTGATCCTAGAGGCCCCCTCCAAATTCAATCATGGGATGTGCTGCTGTCCAGCGTTCCAAAACGGAATGTAACCTTAACCAGGCAGGCAGCGTGATAGGCCAAGAGAGGAGGAGAGGGCGGGGCAGAGACTGCCAAAGGCACATCTCCTCCCCAACTAACATTCCTGGGCCTCTTTTCAGACCCACTTGCAAAAATAAAAATCAGGCAGTCCTTAGACTGTGCTCTCTATCCAAAAATCCCGCTGTCCCTGCATTAGTCTGCACTTTTCAACTGGAACCTAAGCCCTAACCAGAAACATGCCATATGAGTCAATAGATCATTAATAATAGACCATGTTCTCCTCGGCTGAATACACTTTGCTGTGCTGTGCTCATGTTGTTTGGGATTTTATGTAGCATTTTAGTGAGCGACAATATCCATCATACCTCAAGAGCCCAAATACATACAGTATTAGCACCTGGGGCATTTAGGAAACCCAACAGGAATAATAATTTTTCAGTCCAATCAGAATCCAAGAAGGTCTTTTAGTTATCTGTGCATGGATTAGGTTTTTAAATATATTGGATAACATTGACATTAAAGTCAGTGCCTTGAACTTGCATAAATAACACATAACACAACAACAGTCATACACCCCAGAACTAAAATTCAGCTCCAACATCATGAGCCTCACGCACAGTTGTACACAGGGCTGCCATCAGGGGGTACTGTTGTACCAGGCCTAAAGAGGGGCCTGGCTGTGCTGCACTTTTCGAAATAGCCAGGCCGCCCTTGACAGCGCTGCAGACCGCGCTGAACCAGCTGAAGTGGGGAAGAGTCAAAGCCACGAAAAAACCCGAAGCCATGAAAGGAAAAAACATTGGTGGCCAGGGCCTTAAAGATAAGCTTTCCCGAAGCCGCGAAAGGAGCTGAAGTTGACGTTCAGAAGCTGCGAAAAACCCAAAACTACGAAAGGAGACGAAGTTGAAGTCCCGAAGCAGCGAAAAGACCCAAAGCCACAAAAGGAGCCAAAGTTGAAGTCCTGAAGCCACGAAATGAGCTGAAGTTGAAGTCTTCAAGCTATGAGTTTAGTTCTACTGAACACTAGGGATGTCGCGGACTGTTCGCCGGCGAACTTGTTCGCGCGAACATCGACTGTTCGCGCTCGCCGAATGTTTGCGAACGTCGCGCGACGTTCGCCATTTTGGGTTCGCCTTACCTGGCGCTTTTTTTGACCTCTCACCCCAGACCAGCAGATACATGGCAGCCAATCAGGAAGCTCTCCCTCCTGGACCACCCCCACACCCCCTGGACCACTCCCCTTCCATATATAAACTGAAGCCCTGCAGCGTTTTTTCATTCTGCCTGTGTGTGCCTGCAAGAGCTAGTGTAGGGAGAGAGCTGTTACTGATTTCACTGATTTCTTTGAGGGACAGTTGATAGTAAGTTTGCTGGCTAGTAATCTACTTGATACTGCTCTGTATTGGAGGGACAGAAGTCTGCAGGGATTTGAGGGACATTTTAGGTTAGGTAGCTTTGCTGGCTAGTAATCTACCTTCTACTGCAGTGCTCTGTATGTAGCTGCCTGCTGTGGGCACTGATCTCTTCTGATCTCATCTGCTGACTGCTGTAATAACCCAATAGTCCTTGTAAGGACTGCTTTTATTTTCTTTTTTGTTGTTTTACTTTGCTACTATAACAGCCCAGTGCTATTAGTCTAGCTGTGTTGGGGAGTGGGACTGGTGTGCTGCTGTGCTGCTCCTAGTAGTTCAGCAGCAGCAACCCGAGAATTTTTTTTTTTTTAATATACATATATTTTTTTTTTTCTTTTACTTATCTTACTGTTCTTTAACGTGTACAATGCTGTTGCTGTTCTTCATAGTAGTGCACCAATAGTAGTGCACTTGCAGGCATTATTTGCCCAGTGTGTTCTTCAAACAACAACCATCTAGCTGTGTGAGCTTGTTCACATTCTGTCTAAATATCAATAATAATACCGTCTCTAGAAACACCACCCGAGTGACGTTTTTCAGGCAGCAATAATATATTCCGTATCCACTGCTGTAGTAGTGTATACGTTAACCTTGTAGGCATTATTTGCCCAGTGTGTTCTTCATTTTCAAACAACTCCCATCTAGCTGTGTGAGCTTGTTCACATTCTGTCTAAATATCAATAATAATACCATCTCTAGAAACACCACCCGAGTGACGTTTTTCAGGCAGCAATAATATATTCCGTATCCACTGCTGTAGTAGTGTATACGTTGACCTTGTAGGCCTTGTTTGCCCAGTGTTCTTCATTTTCAAACAACTCCCATCTAGCTGTGTGAGCTTGTTCACATTCTGTCTAAATATCAATAATAATACCATCTCTAGAAACACCACCCGAGTGACGTTTTTCAGGCAGCAATAATATATTCCGTATCCACTGCTGTAGTAGTGTATACGTTAACCTTGTAGGCATTATTTGCCCAGTGTGTTCTTCATTTTCAAACAACTCCCATCTAGCTGTGTGAGCTTGTTCACATTCTGTCTAAATATCAATAATAATACTGTCTCTAGAAACACCACCCGAGTGACGTTTTTCAGGCAGCAATAATATATTCCGTATCCACTGCTGTAGTAGTGTATACGTTGACCTTGTAGGCATTGTTTGCCCAGTGTGTTCTTCATTTTCAAACAACTGCCATATAGCTGTGTGAGCTTGTTCACATTCTGTCTAAATATCAATAATAATACCGTCTCCAGAAACACCACCTGAGTTGTTGTTGTTGTTTTAAAAATAATGCCAGGCAAAGGCAGGCCGCCACGCAGAGGCACTAGGGGCCGTGCTGCTATGCTATCCTGTGGCTCTAGGAAATTGCCCAGTTTTAAAAAGGCAATGACCCTGAACTCCCAAAATGCTGAAGAGGTAGTTGACTGGCTTACACAGCACACCCCATCCTCTACCGTTTCTAACTTTACCACAACATCCTCATCCTCCACTGCTATGGGCACCCCACGTAACACTTCCTCCACCACCGGCGCCCCTTCTTCACTGGAGTCAGAGGAGTTATTTTCACATGAGTTTCTTGAACTGAGTGATGCGCAACCATTATTGGCAGAAGAAGATGAAGGAGATGAGGACGTTACACCATATTTAATTCTGGCAGAGAACACAACAGAGATGGACATAATGAGTGATGAGGAGGTCCCCGCTGCTGCTTCCTTCTGTGAGCTGTCAGAAGAAATTGATGCATCTGAGGAGAATGAGGATGAGGAGATTGATGTTTTGTGGGTGCCCAGTAGAAGAGAGCAAGAGGAGGATAGTTCAGATGGAGAGACGGAGAGTCAGAGAGGCAGGAGGAGAATAAGACTTAGAAGACGCAGGGAGGACAGCTCGCAGGGAACAGTAGGGCAACAACATGTATCGGCACCTGTGGTCAGCCGGCCAACGCACCCGCCATTGCCGCCAACGCCGCCAACTTCTACTGTTACCGCCAGATTGCCAGCTTCAAAAAGGTCAGCAGTGTGGGATTTTTTTAATGTGTGTGCCTCTGACAAAAGCGTTGTAATTTGCAATGAGTGCAGTCAGAAACTGAGTCTTGGGAAGCCCAACAGCCACATAGGTACAACTTCTATGCGAAGGCACATGAACGGCAAGCACAAAGCACTTTGGGAGCAACACCTCAAAGGCAACAGGCAAACTAAAAGCCACCCTCCTTCTGGTCCAGCATCTTACTGCTCTACCTCTGCTGTCCTTGACCCGTCTGAACCACCCTCCACTCCGCCTTCCACCTTGACCACCAGTTCCCATTCCCAGTCATCTGCCCCCAGCCAAGTTTCTGTGAGGGCCATGTTTGAGCGTAAGAAGCCAATGTCTGCGAGTCACCCCCTTGCCCGGCGTCTGACAGCTGGCTTGTCCGCACTCTTAGCCCGCCAGCTTTTACCATACCAGCTGGTGGACTCTGAGGCCTTCCGCAAATTTGTAGCAATTGGGACACCGCAGTGGAAGGTACCCAGCCGCAATTTTTTTTCAAAAAAGGGAATACCACACCTGTACCACCATGTGCAGAGCCAAGTCACCGCATCTCTGTGTTGGGCCAAAGGTCCATATGACTACTGACGCATGGTCCTCCAAGCATAGTCAGGGCAGGTATGTCACCTACACTGCCCACTGGGTGAACTTGGTAATGGCTGGGAAGCAGGGAATGTGTGGCTCAACAACAACAGTGGAGTTGGTGTCACCGCCACGGATTGCACGCGGTTCTGCCACCACCTCTACTCCTCCTTCGCTCTCAACCTCGTCTTCTTCCTCTTCTTCGTCCTCTGCTGCTGGGTCCTCCTCCTCCACACTTGTGCACCCCCAGCTCCCCCTAGGTTATTCGACGTGCCAGGTACGCCGTTGTCATGCTGTCTTGGGGATGACGTGCCTGGAAAGCAGAAACCATACCGGATCTGTACTCCTGTCATCTCTGCAGTCACAGGCCGATCGGTGGCTGACCCCACACCAACTGAAGATCGGAAAAGTGGTGTGTGACAACGGAAGCAATCTGTTGGCAGCACTGAGACTGGGCAATTTAACACATGTGCCCTGCATGGCACATGTTCTGAATTTAATAGTCCAACGTTTTGTCTCGAAGTACCCAGGATTCCAGGACGTTCTCAGGCAGTCCAGGAAGGTGTCGGCCCATTTCAGACGGTCCTACACAGCCATGGCACGCCTTGCTGACATTCAGCAGCGGTACAACATGCCAGTCAGGCGTTTGATTTGCGACAGCCAGACTCGGTGGAATTCAACGCTCCTCATGTTGGAACGTCTGCTGCAACAACAAAGAGCCGTCAACGAATACCTGTTTGAACTGGGTGGTAGGACTGGATCTGCAGAGCTGGGGATTTTTTTACCCCGTTACTGGGTGCTTATGCGCGATGCCTGCAGGCTCATGCGCCCTTTTGAAGAGGTTACAAATATGGTCAGTCGCACCGAAGGCACCATCAGCGACCTAATACCCTTTGCTTTCTTCCTGGAGCGTGCCGTGCGACGAGTGACAGATCAGGCTGTAGACCAGTGTGACGAGGAGCAGGAAGCGCACGATTTCTGGTCGGAATCACCAGAACGAACCCAGGCACCTGCTGCAACGCAGGGAGAGGTGTCAGAAGTGGAGTCAGAGGAGGAAGGTGGCTTTGTGGAGGAGGAGGACCAACAGGAGCAGGCTTCCCAGGGGGCTAGTGGTGACCTTTTGGGGACCCCTGGTCTTGTACGTGGCTGGGGGGAGGAGACCGTGGATGATGCAGTCCTTGATAACGAGGAAGCGGAGATGGATAGCTCTGCATCCAACCTTGTGAGAATGGGGTCTTTCATGCTGTCATGCCTGTTGAAGGACCCCCGTATCAAGAGGCTTAAGGAGAAGGACCTGTACTGGGTGGCAACGCTACTAGACCCTCGGTACAAGCATAAAGTGGCAGAAATGTTACCAACGTACCACAAGTCCGAAAGGATGCTGCATTTACAAACCAGCCTGCAAAACATGTTGTACAATGCTTTTAAGGGTGATGTCACTTCAGGAACTCATCAACATTCCAGGGGCAGAGGTGCCAGTAATCCTGCCACGAGCGCACCTGCAAGGACAAAGCACTTTGGCCACTCTGTAACGTCAGACATGCAAATGTTTTTCAGTCTAAGGCAGTGCCAGAACCCTTCTGGATCCACCCTCAAAGAACGCCTCGACCGGCAGGTAGCGGACTACCTGGGATTAACTGCAGATATCGACACTCTTAGGAGCGATGAACCCCTGGACTACTGGGTGCGCAGGCTTGATCTGTGGCCAGAGCTGTCACAATTTGCCATGAACCTCTTGTCTTGCCCCGCCTCAAGTGTCCTCTCAGAAAGGACCTTCAGTGCAGCAGGAGGGATTGTAACTGAGAAGAGAACTCGCCTAGGTCACAAAAGTGTGGATTACCTGACCTTTATTAAAATGAATGAGGGGTGGATCTGCACGCCGGAAGACTTGTTCTGAGTTTCTGATTCTGACTCCCCATGCAGCTGTCCTTCTCTGCACGCCTCATGACTCCACACACAGCTGTCCTTTAGCGTCCTCCTCCCTCCACCACCGTTATAAACTAGGGTGCAAACCCTACTGGTTTAATTTGAATCCAGGTAAATCCTGAGTTTTTCTGGCCTCTGTGCTTCAGTGGCTGTGACAAAAAAAAATGAATATTTTCAGCATTTATATGGCATATTGTTTCTGGCTTCTGTGCTTCAGTGGCTGTGACAAAAAAAAATACATTTTTTCAGCATTTATATGGCATATTTTTTCTGGCCTCTGTGCTTCAGTGGCTGTGACAAAAAAAAGGAATATTTTCAGCATTTATATGGCATATTTTTTCTGGCCTCTGTGCTTCAGTGGCTGTGACAAAAAAAAATGAATATTTTCAGCATTTATATGGCATATTGTTTCTGGCCTCTGTGCTGCAGTGGCTGCGACAAAAAAAAATGAATATTTTCAGCATTTATATGGCATATTGTTTCTGGCCTCTGTGCTTCAGTGGCTGCGACAAAAAAAAGGAATATTGTTAGCATTTATATGGCATATTTTTTCTGGCCTCTGTGCTGCAGTGGCTGCGACAAAAAAAATTAATATTTTCAGCATTTATATGGCATATTTTTTCTGGCCTCTGTGCTTCAGTGGCTGCGACAAAAAAAAATTATATTGTTTGCATTTATATGGCATATTTTTTCTGGCCTCTGTGCTTCAGTGGCTGCGACAAAAAAAATTTATATTGTTTGCATTTATATGGCATATTTTTTCTGGCCTCTGTGCTTCAGTGGCTGCGACAAAAAAAATTTATATTGTTAGCATTTATATGGCATATTTTTTCTGGCCTCTGTGCTGCAGTGGCTGCGACAAAAAAAAAAAGAATATTTTCAGCATTTATATGGCATATTGTTTCTGGCCTCTGTGCTTCAGTGACTGCGACAAAAAAAACATAATTTTTCAGGAAAGTACACATGCCTAATTTTTCAGGGTTCTGCAACAGTGGCAAAATCGCATCTTTTATGGTCACCGCAGGTGATCAATAAAGTACACCAAAACTGGGCCCACACTGCAGAATCAGTGTTTTTTGGTTCGCTTCACTGTACATTGAATTACCTCTGCCTGACCGTGCACGTGCGCACAAGCACGGTGACTGCTAAACACACCACTACAGAAATATTGCCACCAACAGGACGAACATCCTGGAGGTGACAAGCTCAACTAGTAATTAACAACTATTATTTGCTCACTTGACGGTATCATTCATTAAAGCTCTTTGCGTTCTTTTGCGTTGCAGTAAGCGCCGCGTTTCGTCTTTGCGTGTGAACAGGCTGTAACCTTTACACGACTTGATTGGCATGTAGACGCCGGACGTTTTAAAGCATTTTATTACACAGGTTTAGAAATGTAGTGTGATTTCTGCCCTTTACAGCACAAAACGCAGCGCTGTGTCAACAATGTATTTTTCAGATACATTTTTGCCCTTGATCCCCCTCTGGCATGCCACTGTCCAGGTCGTTGCACCCTTTAAACAACTTTAAAATCATTTTTCTGGCCAGAAATGTCTTTTTTAGCTTTTAAAATTCGCCTTCCCATTGAAGTCTATGGGGTTCGCGACGTTCGCGAACCGTTCGCATTTTTGACGCAAGTTCGCGAATATGTTCGCGAACTTTTTTTCCGACGTTCGCTACATCCCTACTGAACACCAACGTGTTTTTTTTATTTTGTTAAACCCCTAGCCAATGTGTTTTTTTTTTTTATATTCTCTGGTGCCCCAATGTTTTCTTTTTAATTCGTAGGGGAAGGGGGCTGGCGCCAATGGTTTTTTTTTTTTTTAAAACTTTTATGGGGGGCCCTGGGTCAAACGTTTTTTTAAACTTATTTGGGGCCCTTACCACCAATGATTTTTTAAAAACTAAGGGAGCCCTGGTCACCAATTGTTATAAGGTGGCCCTGACCATCAGGCTTTTCATAACTTGTGTGTGTGTATGGGTGGGGGGTTACATTTTTTTAGAGCTTATGTCTATGTGGTCTTTTAACTGTGGGGTGGGCGGGGCCCAGAAAATTTCTAATGGCGGATCTGGTTGTACATACAGTATGCTCTGGCCAAAGCAATGTACTGAGCATTCCTTTGGGTTCTTATGGATATTGAGGGAACTTCAGCAAAATGCTTGGAACCTTTGTACTCATTGTAACAAATGACATCATTGCAGACTGTATGATCTCATGTATGCACGTGCCTGGTTTCAGATATATTAATATGCTCACTGCATTGGCTGCTTCTTGGTTTGGGAATTCAATATTTCATCTATGGTTTCATTTCTATAGTCAGATGCTGAGGACTGCTGTACGGAGTTGAAGTTTAACAAAAGCAGGCTTTGTCATCACTGCATTAGCCCCAAATACAAAGTATTATAAAGTATATATAAATTTAAAGTGTAGTTGTTTAAACAGGCAACCCATTGCGGATATTGCCTTGGAGAGAAGTAGAACTTAACTCCCTATCTTAAACTACGCTATATATTTCAGCTATAACAAAAAAGGAAGAAATAGGTGAAAAAATGAAGCATTAAATTTTCCATTGAAGTTGCGACAGACAGTAGTTACTACAACAAAGGTATCAATATGTCTGCACCTGATAAGCAACTGTCAGTTTAGATTTTGAAATACTGCAGACAGGGGCTCTTGCAGTGCAGAAATTCTAGCTCCTGGTCTTCACTACTTTCCATAAGCCAGTCTATGTGCCCAAATAAATGCCAGCTGTGACTTTTAAGGTGACACTAATATCGGCCTTGCACACCGCAGACACCTTGATGTATCTGATAAAGTACAATCTACATTATTTTCCTAAATATAAAAGGTTACTTTTGGGCAATGCCATTCAGCTTTTTTCATGTATTGAAAAAAGATGATAATAAAGAAATGTATACTATTATACTTACACGGCCATGTTACACAATGCTTTAGAGAAGATGTTTGTAAATCACCACCTCAGTGGAGCTTACAATCTTCATGTGCACACTCACTTAAATCAATTTAACCAAGACTGAATAATTTGCTCTTTTTTGGAGTGTGAGATAAAACTGTTGCAGATTGATTTACAAAATGTGCAAAGCAACATTTTTGTTCTGACCATAGAATCATTCAGGAGGGCCACTTTTGCATCACAGGAACCCAAAATACCATGTGGGTTCTAACAGCGGCCCAAGAAAAGCTTTGTGTGGAGGTAAGCTAGGGATATATGCTGAATTAGTCATGCAGCAATATGCCGAACTGACTCTCTAGTTATTTTGGGTAGTAATATCGGGTGGGATTTATCTTCAGTAGCTACACATTCTCTACTTCTAGTTGTTCTTAAATTTATGTATCTGAACTTGCTCCTTCTTATGTCTAAGAGGCTTCTTTATGTATCTATTCCCTTCTAACTAAAATAGCTGTATCTGAAAGGCTGTTGATTTTTCACAGGGTTTAAGCAGATTATGGATATCCAACTTGCAACTCTTCAGCTGATGATCTACAGTGCCCAGAATCACCATTTAAAGGGCACCAATGCAAGGCAACTTGTGTGGGATCTTGCCTTATACAGGACCTGTTATCCAAAATGCCCGGGACCTGTGGTTTTCCGGATAATGCATCCTTCCGTAATTTGGATCTTCATACTTTAAGTCTACCATCAGATCATATAAATATTAAATAAGCCCAGAAGGCTGGATCTGCTTTCAATAAGGACTAATTATATCTTAGTTGGGATCAAGTACTAATTACTGTTTTATTATTACAGAGAAAAAGGAAATGGATTGTTTGATTATAATGGAGTCTGTGGGAGAAAGCCTTTCCGTAATTTGGAGTTTTCTGGATAACGGGTTTCTGAATTTTAATGCCACTGTACTCAGGTTCTGGACTTTAATGCCACTGTATTGGCCTCACTGCGCACCGTTTTGCCCTTGACAAGTGTAAAAGAATGCGGCCCAGTAAATCTGCCCATAATATGAGTAGTCAGCACTCCCTTGCCTGTTGTTTTTACAAGTGCATAGAACTGCAGAACTTGTATGAACCTATTCCAAGAATGATAGCTAAACATTCAACAGTTATTTATTGTGCAGACTATAAAGTATAACAATGTCACAATATTTCCACATATTTGGCACACAATGCTGTTCCTGAAGTTAATTTCAGTGTGTGTGCCCACGCTATGAGGGCATGTCTGTAGAGCATGAGCCAGGCATTTGGGCACCAGTGTATAGCAGTGTGTGATAGGCTGCAAAATAAGCAAATCATATGAGAAGCCATCCAGTGCAAAGGCATCCAATCTGTACAGTGCAAATGCCAGCACTTATGGGTGGTCTTCCCTCTATTTAACGCTGACAAATTTCTGGCATGTGACAGCTACCTTAAAGTAATATTTCTCCTTGCTAACCAGCACCCAAAGAGCAAGGAAAGGGAAAGCCAGCAGTACTGAGCTACTCTCAATTTTTTTTTTGGTCAAAAATCATATAATAGTGTTCTTTTACTACAGCTTTAGGAATGTGTTGACACCTACCACCTACAATGATTCCTTTTCCTCTTAAGTACAGACCAATATTCATGTGCCAAGTGCATGTTTACTTACCAAATCAAAACATATTTTTCTTAAAAAAAACAAAAAACGTGTGCCTTTGAGGCATTTTTTCATTTATCACCTGCAGGCTCGGTACAGTAAATAAGGAGAGAGAGAATAGTGCAACAGTTGTATTTGGAATGCTCTATCACTTGTTGCAGTAGCAGGCATGCATTTTTTCACAAATTAGCTAAGCTGTATATTTTGTAAATTTTTTCTGCCACCACCCAGTATTTAGTAAAGTGAAAAATGGAAATCAAGTTATTTTAGTTCTATGTAGTTTTTACAGATTGATAAAGGCTCCAGTCTGTGCCAAGCAATGTAATTTTTAAGAAGTCAAAATTAACTCCCAATATGCATATGCCTGTGGCCACATCAGCGGTTGGTACATGCAGGGCCACTATCAGGGGGGCACAGGGGGTATTGTTGTATTAGGCCTGGCCTAAAGGGGGTTAATTCAAAAAGTGCAGCACAGCTGTGTCCCCCTTGCGAGTGACAAATTCATGCGCCAAACCGACAAAGTCCTGAACCGCCGAAGTGACAAAGACCCAAAGCCAAGAACGATGCTGAAGCCGCAAAAAGATCTGAAGCCGCAAAAAGACCTGAAGTTGAAGTCCTGAAGCCGAAAAAAAGACCTGAAGCCATGATTGGAGCTGAGGCTGAAGCCATGATTGGAGCCGAAGCTGAAGCAGTGAAAAGACCCAAATTCACGAAAGGAGACAAAGCTGAAGTCCCGAAGCAGCAATAAAACCCAAATCCATGAAAGGAGCCTAAGGTAAGTTCCACTGAACACCAATGTTTTTTTTTTTAACTCCTGGCACCCAATGCATTATTTTAATACTGCATACGGTAAGCCCCTGGCCACCAACTTTTTTTAAAACTTTTATGGGGGGCCCTGGCCACCAGTGGGGTTTTTTTTTTTACTTATAAGGGGGTCCTGACCACCAAGGGCTTTTATAACTTGTGTGTGGCAAGGTTTTACTGTTTTTAGTGCGATGCCTGTGTGGACCTTTTACTGTGGTGTGGAGTGGGCGGGATCTGGGGTGGGGCTTGGGGGCTGGTTTGGGGTGGACCCATAAAATGTTGTTGTATGGGGCTCCGTCATTTCTGATGGTGGCCCTGGTCACAGGAGACACATCACAAGCAGGGCCAAAGTTTTTCCCCATTCCTAAGTATTTCTCAATTGCTGGCAAGATGTTAATTGGTGTGCTTCGTTTTGCGAAGACGCCCGAGGAAACTTCGGGGACTTTGGAGAACGAATCGATCCAAGTGGCGATTTAATCTCCCCGAATCTGAGAGTGTGTCTCTGCCCTAATAGCGCAACAACAGCTGGAGAGCTGAAGGTTGAAGATCCCTGACCTAATTTGTTCAAAGCTCTAGCTTAAAGGGAATGGAATGCGGGGGCAATTTGTATGTTAGGGAGTGGGGGAAGAAGTCTGGAATAAATGGCAAATTGTTGTCATTTTATTTCTTACTTAATTTTAAGAGTCATAAGTAATGCCATGCACAGTGACCAAATAGTCTACCAAGTAGTGTGAGCACACTGCAAAAGAGTGTCCGAGAGATAAGTGGTGATGATGAAAACAGATTAGAGGGCTTTGTTATCAGGAAGTGTGAAGTGGCATGTACATGACATGAATGGGCTAATGGTCACTTGAAACTGCCTTAACAATGCCCTTCCCCCAACCTCACACCGGACTGCTGGGAAACTCTTTGCTCTTTGGTGGGGGTGCCATTTAACAATGTCTTGCACATATTTGCCATTATACAGGCTAGTTGAATACAGATTAATGCAGTGCTGCACTTCCAAGGGGTTTATCCCAAGAGAGAATTGCCATGCAGTGTGCAGATTGTTTATCATATAGATAAGTTTGAGCACTTTTAACAACATTCAGACATTCAAAGCTCTCCAGTTCCAGTAGCCCTGGCCTCTTTACTTTTTGTGCACATTAACACTCTTTAGTAGTAGGATGGCACATTTTCCAGGAATTTAGGAATCATCTATTCATCACTGATGGGTGTACACGGAAAACCGATTATACAACAAAATCGAATTCACAAATCGTTGAAATGAATAAGCTGTTTGAGACTGTCACAATGTTTCGTAGACTCCCATATTTTTTTCTTTAATGTATTTAGGGATTAAGTCGTGGCTGTTGTGTTCAACACAATTTCAGCTCCCCGTGCAGATAACAAAAGAACTGGATCTCTTTGTGAGATGATCAAGCTCCCATGTTTGTGGTCCGAAATGACATGTAGCCAAAAAGCGATCTTTATATAGTTTTACAATTAAAATGAACTGTGTGTACGATCATCACAAAAAGAAAAGGTAGATTACCCTTCACAGTTAAAGACCAGAAGGGAAAAAAATCTGTTCATTTAAAATAAAAAGAGCAGTCAGTGTCAGCCTAGGGACATGTACTTTATTTTTCCAGTAGAGGTCACTCTTGAGTTATTGGATGTAATGCTTTAATCAATAATCATAATCTAAACTAGACAAGCAAGTGATAAACATTCTGGGTATGTGACTCTGAAACTGTATTATTATGCTGATGATGTATTTATAAACATATATGGAAATACGTTTTCAGTTCACATTTTGCAAATGCCAGCAATGTGTTTAGTTAAATTAATTTAGTCTACTGTAGAAAATATTACCATTTACATGGTCGGATTTGTACTGAGCTAACGGTGCCTGTTAATGTCATCCCTGCTCACTGCTGGCTCTGCAAGGAAAAACAACCTGCTGTTTTTCTTCTCTGAAGTAACACATCTTTACATTATTTTGCTGGCAATATTTTAAGACTATGATCATGTGGCGACATCACGTTTTCTCGTATCCTTGCTAGAGACTGTCAGGAGCAGAATGAAATGGATATATAGCCTGGCAGCATTCAAACACATGCAAGACACATTAATGGATTTGAAAGGGAATGAGTTTTCCTGTTCCGGAAGGCTTGGATGAAGTTCTACCAATATTTCTATTAGTAGGAAGGTCACATTCTGCAAATGCAAAACAGAGCTTGGGCCAGTGTAAAGATGGGGCAGAGAGGGCTTTATTTTGGGGCATGAGAGGGGCCCCTTGGAGGGATAAATTGATAAAAGTACATAGGACAGGTTATACCATTGTTGAATATGTTTAGTATGTAAACTATGGATGTCCTATATTACATCAATTTCCCTTAGAATAGGAGCCTTCCTGCAGTGCTTAGGCCCTCTGACCTCTAGTTGTGGCCCTACACAAACTGTCTTGAGCATCATTCAGACACTACATCTCCCCTTTGTGGTAACTGTATTTAAGCATAAAGTGATATAGTGAATTATCATATCCTGTAATTCAGAATGGCATTTAGCATGGACATAAACAAAGATTAATACAAGTGGTAAAATAAATTCAATAATAATATCAAATACTTACATCATACTTAAGGATTGTGGTGTTGGCAGTCAGTAATGCATGGCTTTGTTTGACCTGGAAGACATAAGGGAGAGTCTTAGGCATGATGGAATAATACATGTACCGATTGCTCTGAAAAGAGTGGCAGGTGGGAAGCTATTAGAAGTTCTCTATAAGACTATAGGTCATCCCCCCAGACCCTTTGATTTAACCAAGACCGGAAGGTATGCTCACTCATTCACCAGACCTCAAAGGACTTCAGAGCAGCTATATAAGTTTTCTCAAGGGGATGTAATCCAAATTCCATTAGAACCTGGTACATAGCCTTTCTGCCCCAGTAAGTGATGCTCATATCTCCCTTCCATTTCTTGTGCAACACCATTATCTCAGTTAAATGTATTTTGTAGCTCTGGAGAGGCTATAGTGAGCATCGTACCTTTACTGAACCCTAAAATGTAAAATTGAATATATACCGTCACATCTTTTAAGGGAAAAAAGAATCAATAGACAAGACAAAACGACTTCCAAATTCAGAAATAATTCAGACAGTTATTTAACATTCAGGCACTTACTGAAAGGTTAAGTGATAAATTAAGGTTAGCTTAATACAGCCTGCAAGCTTTTAATTAACTTTATTAGATTAGACACGGTGTACTTTATTGAACTTTATTAATACAAATAAGGAACTTTTTAGGAAGCCTTCAAATACTACAAACTGTGTGCAGGTCCGGTAAGTAAGAAACAAGTTGGTGCTAGGGGAGATGGTGAGGAATCCGGAACCTTGAGCTGTTGCTGGGGCTGGGAGTAAACTTTGGGGTGCAATAAAATGCTAATGTTCCATGTTGTGTCTGTGTAGGATTTGTACTTCAGAGTCTGCTCACTATATGTAGCTGCTTAGGCACCAAGCTGTAAAAGTAAATTCAAAAATTTTAAAGAAAGAATAGTGTAAAACTTACATTGTATAAATGGCATATCTGTGATGTTTTGTTTATTTTTAAATTTGCAATGACAGGTGTATGGATAAGCACATTTAAGCAAACCCTCCTCCCCCCTGCTCTCATGATGTTTTCCATCTGGAAAAATATGTATCTATTTTTTTTAAAGAAATATTCAAGTCACTTACCAGGAGGAAGAAAGAACAAGCAAACGCGCCTTTAGCCCAGCTGTTCAATGTAATGTGTAGAAGCCCAGTGACAGGTCAGGGAGATGCTGCTTTCGAGTGAGGCTATGATCTGCCTGCATTGCATTCGCTTTCCATCCTCTCTTTCTTTCTTTGTGTGAGTGTGTGTGTTCTTTATTCCCCAGCTATAGCAAGAGGAAAATGATGGTACTCGCCTCTGCCAATACTGACACACTTAACAGCACGAGACAAGGGCAGACTGGCTGCTTATGGATGGCACTCAAATCCTTTTAGCTTAAGGATAGACTTCCATGTTAAATCACAGGCTATTGCATGTTAGAGAGTAGTTTTGATGGGAAACACTTTTTATTTTAGTCATGTGGACACTTTAAAAATACTTGTTATTAAAAATAATAATATTGCACAACTATGTTTGCTTGAGCATGTTGTACTGTAAGCCAAATAGGAATGCCCTAACAAAGGGTTATCATATACTGATTCTCCACGTGCGTGGTTAAAGTATAAAATAGGATATATATCAGAAGATAAGATTTATTGTAATTAGTGTTTTCTATTTTTTTACGAAATAACCCAAAGGGGCAGATACAATAAGCCCCGAATTTGCGCTAGTGTCCACTTCGCTCACAGCGTAACACTTCGCCAGCAGTAAATTAGCTCAGACAACGCTAATTCACTAAAATCCGACGTTGTGTCCAGGGCATCGAACGCTGGCGAAGTTGCGCTAGCATTACTGCACCAAGCGAAGTGACGTTGTGCTAGCGTTCGCTAATTTGCATACGGCGGGAAGTTAAAGTTCAATGAACGTATATGTTGCAGCAAATACATTAGCCCAGAAAACCTTAATAAAATAAAATAAAGTTGTTAGATTGCCCTATACATGAGCCCAGTGTATATGTTAGGAAATATAGGGATGAAGCCAGTTACCCCAAAAATATTTTATGATATTTTTCAGCCTATCACCCTGAAAAAGAAAAAAACGCCAGCGTTTTTGTGACTTAGAAAAATTTTCAACTATTTTTTGAGGAAGTCCTATCTACTCTATTGCACTTCGCCTGGTGTGAGGTGGCGAAGGCAAATCTGGCGCAAGAGGTAAAATCCGCATCTTAGTGAATTTGCATAGTTACGTCCATTCGGCAGAGTGCAAATTCGCCAGGCGTTAGGGAGCAAAGTACCGCTAGAGCCTATCTCCTTCGCTAACAAAGTTACGCCGGCGACCATTAGTAAATCGGTGAAGTACCAAAATGACGTCACGCTGGTGAATTTTCGCCCCCGTGCCCTTTAGTAAATTTGCCCCTAAGGCTCTTGGCACATAAATGGCTAATTGACTAAAAACAAACACCTTTGTCCACATGCATTAACCCAATCCAATGCAATCACAATAACCTTTTGTTTTCTTTATTCTTACAGTAGTAGAAGGTTAAAGATTAGTAATAGTAGATTATAGCTAATTTCTGATTATTTGCTGTGCATTTTGTAAAGAAGCACCTGTGTGTTTTTGATCATAAGTGTTATTTTCGGGAGAACAGTAAGATTGAAACACCTGTCCTTGGTCATGATAGATGCCATGCACACACTTTTACAGGTAGGCAGGCACTGGATTTGACTCCCAATTTTCCAAGGAACAACTCTTACTGCCATGTATGATGTAGTATTTCCCACTAAAGTAAATGGGAAGCGGCCATTGGCATGAATGTCAAAACACATGGCACATTTTTTTGCACTTTCCCCATTGTAAGTGAACATCGTATCATCCTCCATTTCTGTACGTACTCTCAGGCTGATACCTTATAATTCAGTTTAGAGCTGAGTATTGCGATAATTCTGTATATACATGAGAAAGGTGAAATGTCCAGTGGCCCCATCTGCATGGCTCCTTCTTTATTCCTTTACTCCACATTCCATTCCATCGGACACCATTTTAGCACTTGTGTCCACACTGCGTGATCTTACTGTGCCACCTTCAAATGTTCATAGCCAGGGATCATTACTACTAATAATGGGGCTATACAACAATTTACTCTTTCTATGTTTCTTTTCTGAGATAGAGGTGCTTACATTCAAAGATATTATATTCCAGTCCATTTCCTATATTACACATGACCTGTTTCTGGGTGTTTTATCTCACTAGCACAATCATATGGTGTCAACTCATCTGAAATGGCCACCTTTCACTTCTATGGCAACCACTTGCAAGTGCTCATTCAAGCACAGGCAATTAGTAATGGCAAAGTATCACAGGTCATCACTATACATTTTGTTATTCATCATCTATACATCTTTTGTTGTATATTGATATTATTGAATCATTATTGTTTTGCATTGTGCTTAAATCTACCATAAAACACAGTGGAACGGAACCCTGTGTTTTGTTGCTAGAAAAAAAAGACTAACATAAACAACCCTGACACCTTGCCCTTACATATCCCTACAGATCCAGCTGTGCTACCGATAGGATATCCAAATAACATACCCTGCTGTGGTCCTGAAGACAGATTTGGGACACTTTAGCACAATGGAAGACTATGTAAACATTTTTCCTCTACCATCTGTGTACTGCCTTCTGTATCATCTGGTTGCATTCCTATATCTGGTCTGGTGTTTGCTTTGTGCAGGGTATATACTTTCTATTTTGTTTTTTTAAGGGAGCTAGCACACGGGTAGATTTGGGGAGATTTACTCACCTGGAGACTAATCTCCTCTTCTGCGGGGCAACAAACTCCCAGAACTGCCTTCTGCCTGCTATAATGCGTAAACGCCAATTTACTCGCGGGACTTTGGGCGACATCGGAAATCGAAGCGCCACAGAAGAGGTGATTAGTCACCAGGCAACTAAATCTCCCTGCTAGCTCCCTAAAGGAAAGGAAAATAAAGGCCCAGAATAGCTTTAATCTACATGGGTTTCTCTTTGCTTCAATAAGCGCCACCCAACCATACATAAGGGTTTGGCTGTGTTCTGCACCTAGTGCCAGATTGGAAATCAAAATGATGCACAAGTTAGAAGGGAAAAGTTATATGCTTCCCCCAGCCACCCTCATGAATACAGCTCTGCAAGAAGCTGGCAGCTCTGTATTCATAGGGGTTTTTCTGCTTATTTTAGTGCAGGGCAGGCCAAAATCATTGCGGATGTGCCATTTTTTTACAAGTCAGAGGAATTAGCATATTTACCTTATGCACAAGTGCAAAGCAATATACATTCTGTTTATTAGTTGGCCTTTAAATTTGTCTAGTACATTGAAGTGCATATATTAACCATATTTTTATGGTTTCTCTGTGTATAGTATATACAGACTCATTAGTCCTTGCACTGTAGAGAATGTTCTCTTATATGTCCAGCTATGTCCATTGTAAGGGAATTTATTACATAAACTTTGGTGGGCAATAAAGAGTATGAGTCTAAGAAATAATGTAATATTTAAAAATGTTGATAATCATGTAAATAATTACTTTGATATTATCAGAATATTTGACCAGCTGGTGTGTCTCACATCCAGACCATAAAAGAGCAATAACTGCATTGTATAATAAAACATAATAAAACAAAAACATTGTATTGAACAACTGTATGCTGCTTTCAACCAGGAATTTCCAATTCAAGACCTCTGGGGAGCTTTGCAATTTAACACACACCTAAATGCTTTGGGTTGGAGGTCAGAATCAGCTGGAAAACCACAGGTATTTTCCATTTTTTTTCTGGCTGAGTACCATCTATTCATTAGAGCAGCAGGCATCTCTCTGGCACTGCGTGAACAACTGGATGTGAAATGTGTATTTTCCTTGTGCAAGTAGCTTGCAGATTATTTCATAGGTTTGTTTCTCAACAACTTTTGGTTGTTAGCTATTATTTTGCTGCTAGGCAATTTCAGCTAGCATCTCTGTGCTGTTTTTTTTAATCAAACTACTTGCTAGGAGGGTATTGAAGGATACAAGTCATTTTGCTGTTGTGCGACCTTATGTGTTTCTAACATCACCGGCAATATTAATGCTGTGTATAACAGTTCAACAAAAACAGAAGATTGGCCATGAATATGTTGTGCAGACCATAATATCACTCATGGTTGATGAAGAATAGTAAAAGTAGGTTGTGCTTTTCCTTTGTAGTGTAGTATAAGCTTCTCAACAGGCTGCAGACCCAATGCCAGTTGCAAACCTTTATAAATAAGTAGAAACAAATCACACAGAGAGCACAAAGTATCTGATGAGTACACCATAGCGTTTTTATTGCAGGGATTTCATGCATGAAGAATAGTAGGTAATATCGGTCTGTCCCTTCCTATAAATGCATATAACTTTGCTCTAATGAGATATAAATGAAAGATGGAAAGTGTCTAGAGGAAGAGAGAGTACGAGCATCATGACAAAAAGAAAAAATATATTGTACATTTTGTGGCATCTCTGTGTTTGTAGATAAAACAAAATTCTACAGAGCAGCAGAATCAATTGAGCATGCATGGTCTGGTAGAATGAAGTAGACAGGCTGAGGTGTTTTAGTGGCAGATAAGATGTAACACATAAATATTTTAATTGTGTTGATCCAGGAACTTGCCCAGTCAACTTTTTGTAATGAGGATGATTTTTTTCCATGTTGGGAGATTTAGCCTTTTCATTTTACAACTTCAATGAAATCCCTGATGTCAGAAGCACTATCAAGGTCAAAATTAAATGTTATGACCCAGGAGTAATATGCTGCATTTGCACCAATCAATTGCTCTTCCTCTTCAATCATTGATGACCAACACTTGAGCCTACACCAGTGCAATTTATTTAAGGTATGTGATGTAATGCAGGGAGAAAAAAACCCAATTATATGTGCATATGGAATTTACATGTACTCCTGATGGACTAAGCTTAACGAGGTTTGTCAGGTTTCCACAAGTTACAAAAATCTGCAAAATCACCAAATTTTACATGGATACATTACCATGTACATATTACTTTCTTTGTCTCTGCATGAGGGAAGCACCATGCTATCACATCTACCATTTAATATAGCCTTAAAGAGAATAGCATCAAACTCTTATTCATATAAGAATGCAAATTCAAACTCCAAATGCAAAAATCACAAAAAATTTGTTATTTTTTTTTTCCATAAAATCTGACTTTTAAAAAAATCACAAATTTTTTCGGAATTTATTAAACCCCGAGGATGGGAAAAGTCAGAATCTGAAAATCCAGCATCTCAGACCTGTGAGGTTGCATATATGTCAATGGGAGATTCTTTGATGTGCGCTGGGTTTTTGCCAATACCCTGAAGTTTTCTGAGTTTTTGGGCAAAATTCTTTCAGATTTTCACAATTTTTTTTCGGATTTTTCATTCGATTATCACAATTTTCACAAATTTTTCAGATTTTTCACCCAAAAACTCCAAAAACGTTGGGGTATTGCACGAAACCCAGCGCACATGAAAAAATCATTGGGACTTCTCCCATTGACTTGTATGCAACCTCTATAGGTCTGAGATGCCGGATTTTTAGATTCAGATTTTTCCATCCTCACATTTTTCGTGATTTTTGCATTTGGAGATTAGTAAATAACCCCCATTATGTTCTTATATCATTTTACAAAGACAGTATGTATAACCACTTTTTAAGCATTGGCTAAATTAATAAATTGGGTTTGGGCTGATCATGCTTTTAGCCTGTAGTTCTAATTAAGAAATATGAATAGACTGTTATTTCTTGCACTAAACTAGTCAAATTATGTAACTGAAAGTAAAGATACATCCTACATCCTGACTTGCATGAGCACAATCAAAACAAATGAGCAGTTCAATGTGAGCTTTATGTATAATGAGCTGCTCCTTATCTCACAACCTTACAGGTTGAAGCTTTGGGAAGGGAAGGAGTAAGGCTACTCATTTGCATATACATACTCCTCAGTGGTGGTGTTCATTCATATGCTGGTATTGGCTCACCAATTCACATGTCTGTGCATTGATTAAGTTTTAAGCATGTTGATGCATGCATTTTACTGCCACACAAGTGCTTATTGATGCTACCCAAACTAGTTGCTTAGTTTTCTAGGTTTATCCGGGAATGAAATAATTCTTCCTATAATGGCTAATGGCTAACAATACTGCAGGTAGTAAGCTGTATTTTTAGGGACAAAAATAATATATATATATATATATATATATATATATATATATATTATATATATACATTATCACAGCATATCAAGCAGGAAAAAAAAAACTCTCAGCAAAAAAGAAATATTGCACAATAATACAGCTAAAAGGTAGAGAAAAAAATTCAGAATTAAGTAAATCAGCCCACTACCACAGCTGAGAAATAAAGATAAACATAAAGAAATAAAGATTACACAGTATTTATGTGTAAAGAAGCAATTTATCCCTTTAAAAGTAAAGAGTTATAACAACTTTTAAGGTGAGAATATAAGGAAAACCTCTGGGGTTTCCAAAGTTCTCTTTGTAAAATTGCTAAAAGTTATCATAAAGTCAAACATCTTTTCACTTCTATCCTTTCAATGTTCCTGTAGAAAAGACACTTTTGAAAACAGTCTCCAAATCCCAATACAGAAAAAAAAATTCACACAGTTTACTGTATAAAACCTCTTCAATGAAAATGTTATTTTCTACTTATGTGTATTACTGTTTTTAATTTGAAAAATCACATTAATATCCAAATAAAATAACACCTTTTATCCACTACAGGTTTGGGACCTGTTATCCAGAATGCTCAGGACCTGGGGGTTTCTGGATAATTTAACTTGGATCTTCATACCTTAAGGGGGTTATTTAATAAACTCCGAATGCCAAAAACCTGAAAAATTAGTGAATCCGGCATCTCAGACCTGTCAAGGTTGCATATAAGTCAATGGGAGAAGTCCCAAAGATTTTTTGATCTGTGCTGGGTTTTGTGCAATAAACTCAAGATTTCAAGGTTTTTGGGCAAAAATCTGAGTTTTCAGGTGGAAAAGACAAAAGATTTGTATTTTTTACGATTTTTTCTGTTTTTTTCCTGCAAACAAAATTTTCAGGAAAGCGTATTAATAAATAAGGTGAAAAAAACCTGTGCAGATTTGGTCAGTGATTTTTTTGAGAAAATATGGAGATAGATTCAGACTTGATAAATAACCCCTTAAGTCTACTAGAAAATCATTTAAACATTATGGGGGTTATTGATCAAAATCTTTGGGACTTCTCCCATTGACTTATATGCAACCTCGACAGGTCTGAGATGCCGGATTTTCAGATTCTGACTTTTTCCATACTCGGGGTATAATAAATACTAAAAATGTGGATTTTATACTAAAAAAAACACACATTTTTAGTTTTTTTGGCATTCCGAGTTAAATAAATAACCCCCTAAATAAACCCAATAGGGTGGTTTTGGCTTTAATAAGGATTAATTATATCTTAGTTTGGATCAAGTACAAGGTACTGTACTCACTAATAAAAATGCATAAACACCATCGGTGAACACTTTGGCTTTCTCTTACAAATAACTGTACTATTATAACAAAAAAGAACCAGATATAACCTGACAGTTATTTTTCTCAGCTGGAATTGCCTTGAGGTACCAATTCAGTAGTGGACCCACTTTGCAACTTCTGGGTTCTGCTACATAATATGGCAAATTAAGGCACTTTTTTTGATCCTTTTTTTGTGTGTAATTCTGCGCCTTCTATCTTAATTAAATATAGGGTCAGTTTCCCTGATCTCATGGTAGGACTGGGCTGGTTGGCCATGGGGAAAAAACCCTGTAGGCCCTGGCGACCGAGACCCACTCCCCATGCTGCTCCCTGACCTCATCTATTGGCCTTGATCACGTTGAAGAAAAAAAAGCTGTGTGCAGGGGGAAAGGCTGGCAGAGGAGGACTGTGGCTGTGGCAGAGGGGTGTGGGGCCCATGACACAGCATCCATCGTGGGCCCTGGACCCCCAGTGTGACACTGTTTGATTCCAATGTTAGCATGTAAAATGAGGTAGCCTGACAAGTGGAACAAATGGGGGCAATGAATCAAAAAGAGATATTGTTTTAATATAACTCACTGTACCAGTTGTACGGCTTAAAATAAAAAAAAAAAATATATATATATATATATATATATATATATATATATATACATACATACTATATGTACTATATAATGTACTAAGGATAATTTATGTTGCCTTAAAAGGATTCTGTCATGATTTTTATGATGTATTTTTTATTTCTAAATTACACTGTTTACACTGCAAATAATTCACTCTACAATATAAAATTTCATTCCTAATTCCATTTTTTTAAGTTGTAATATTGGTGTGTAGGCAGCCATATCAGGTCATTTTGCCTGGTCATGTGCTTTCAGAAAGAGCTGTCACTTTAGGATGGAACTGCTTTTTGACAGGCTGTTGTTTCTCCTACTCAATGTAACTAAATGTGTCACAGTGGGACCTGGATTTTGCTATTGAGTGCTTAGATAACCAGGCAGCTGTTATCTTGTATTAGGGAGTTGCCATCTGGTTACCTTCCCATTGTTCTGTTGTTAGTCTCCTGGGGGCAAAGGACGAGGGTGATATCACTCCAACTTTCAGTACAGCATTAAAGAGCTCAAGTCATATGACTTGGGGCAGCTGGGAAAATGACAATATGTCTAGCCCCATGTTAGATTTCAAAATTAAATATAAAAAAATCTGTTTGCTCTTTTGAGAAATGTATTTCAGTTCAGAATTTCGGCTGGAGCAGCACTATTAACTGATGCGTTTTGAAAAAAAACATTTTCTCCCATGACAGTATTCCTTTAACTATACTTACTTATTTCTTTTACTATCATTGCTAAGCCAGCAACATGATTTCCAAGCAGCAGTAAAGTAAATGTCTATGAACCATTCAGATAAAGGACATTTGATCCTGCATTGTCGTGTGAGACTTGGGAGTATACACTGTATGGCTAGAAATACTGTATATGTGTTGCACATATGAAAATGAATTCAAAGTGCGAGGGTAGAGTAAGAGAGAAGTAATACCATTTATTGCAGGGAGCTGAAAGACAATAGGAACATTCTCTTAGTCCTGCACATGGGAACTGGTGCATCAAGTAAAAGTTTCTAAACTAAATAAACATATATACTTCTATACAAACAAATCAATATACAGGTCATATGACATTATGCTGTTTTAACAATACTGTTCTGGAAATACAAATAACATAGCAATTCTATAAATATCATAGTGTGGCTTTTATAATACAGTATTATTTATATGAGACAACATAAAGGATCTGTAATCAGCATCAACTACTGTGCAACATGTGCACTGATTCTGCAGGTGCAACTGTCTGTCTACTTTAGTTCACTGCAGGCTGTATGTGCTGTAGACAGTATTAAACTACTTTGCAGTGACATATAAACAGTTTTTAACAAGTTTGTAAAACATTAAACTAAGGATTACTACCTGAAAGACAATAGGAACATTCTCTTAGTCCTGCACATGGGAACTGGTGCATCAAGTAAAAGTTCCTACCTTGGCTGTGCACATTAGTTCCCTCTGCAGTAGCAGAGCAGGAAGTGTTCCTGGAAAATGCAGTCTTACAGGAAACAAATATAAGTAAGTGCTGAACTTGTTTTATTACAAATTTTATTAGGGGGTGCTTAACTTTATACCTCTTACATATGGACATCTGCTATTCCAACATTCCATTCTAAAACCAAGGCTATTAATATGAAATTGACCTGCTCTTTCCTGATTAACAGCCTTTACCTTCCACTGTTTATGGAAGGCTTTCCACTAGATTATTGGTGGGATTTGCTTCCATTCCAATATAAGAGGTTGGGTATTGATGTTGGGGGATCAGGCCATTGGAGTTCCAGTTCACCCCACAGTTGATGTCATGGGTCAGGTTCTTCCAGTCTGTT
This sequence comes from Xenopus petersii, assembly GCA_038501925.1. Classification (NCBI taxonomy): domain Eukaryota; kingdom Metazoa; phylum Chordata; class Amphibia; order Anura; family Pipidae; genus Xenopus; species Xenopus petersii. Next base: position 169,688,800 of record CM076673.1, read on the forward strand.
CTCTACCTCTTCACTTTTCTGTTGTTTTTATTGCTCAGTCTGTCAGCTCAAATGAACAGCATAAAATAAATTTTATAAAGTGAGGACTGTATAGTAACTGTCCATTTGTCCTGTGGGTCTATTGCTTGGTACCTGCACAGGATTGGCCACTGTATAACTGCCTAAAGAGTACTTGGGGCTGGTTTTGTGGTTGCTTTTTGATGTGCCATTACCCTACAAGTCCTGCTATAAAGAAGTTGTTTGCTAGGAATTAGAACTATACAGTATATGTGATCACTGGGAAAAAGATTCCCCTGTGCAAGAACAAAAAAGTACTCACTTTTAAAGGAGTAACGAAAAACATGTGTTTCCAAAAGTATAACACTTTCCAAAATATTCTGCTCTGCCAGCGTTGGTGAACTTGCAGCCCTTCAGATGAATTCCCAGGAGGAGCTTGGAAATGCACTTTATCATAAGTTGAACAATCCTACATATGTGAATTATAATGAAGGTTTGCTTTTGGTTCCATTAACTTTAAAGGCAACCCCCCTCCACCTTGAATTCCATCAAGATATCTACAGAAATAAACAGGCAAGGGTTAAATTACCCACTTTTACTGGGTATGCTATTATGAAAAACAGCAAAACAAAAACTGACGGTCAGCCTCGCAGGCTTATTCAGTTCTGTCCATCACTCTTCTAGCAAGGCTGGTGCATAAAATAATAATAAGGGAAAGTTCAAAGCCACAGCAGAGCTGGAGACCCAGAAGAAGTCTATCTAATGTGTTCTAGTTATTAAAACATATATTGTTTCAGATTTTTACCTTAGCCTTTTCAAACAACACTCATTACATATACCATGCTCCTTCTTCTGAGTCAGTAGGTTTCTGGTGAGGACTCATAGGAATAAAAAATAAAACAAAAACCTGCTCTAGCAAGACTGGAAGATTATTTTGTCTTATGTGGATGTTATTCACATCTGTACATTAATTATTAAGTATTGATACTTAAAAAAGAAGAACAAAAGCCCGATATAACATCAAAATTATATTTAAATATATTTATACAAAGCACTCGTATGTACAATAAAGTGTAAGGCAAATCAATAGAATTTGTAGGGGCCGCCAATGTGCCCCAGCATTGAATATAATATCTAGTAGAATCGAACAAGGACAAAAAAATACGCAGCTAGAGGGATGACAAAAATAGGATTTATGAAATTCCACCAGCATTACGCTTAAAATAACAGATTAAATAAAGGTAACTATTTTATTTTAGTTTTTTTTAACTACCTTTTGAAACATTTTTCAACTTTGTTCAAAGGACTTGGATTCTTATGAACCACATGTGTCTTTCTGGGACGTTAGCTCTAATGAAAACATGCTGCACGTGACTGATATTTATTTTCTTTGCCCTGTATACAAGGAAATGCTATTTATTAATTTAGACAGCAGAGCAGAGAGCCTAATCATTTCTACTGTATGGAAAATAACAGACATAAGAAATTTCTGTGAATATTTTATGTTATTTGTTGACTTTTTAAGCTGTAAAAAACTTCATTTTAAGAAATCGATGTAGATAAATGTTATGCAATTAGGGTTGCCTCCCGGCCAGTATTTTACCGGCCTAGCCGGTAAAACACCTGCCATGGCCGGGGCCGGTATTACAAATTTACCGGCAATGTAGTTAAAATTTGTAATACCCTTAACAAAAGCCCTTGGCCCTCTGCTGGAAACTTACTTTTTCTTTGTCTTCTGCCCATTGTGCAAAGTGGCTGTGCCCCCTTTTGCATCATGGCCCCACCCCATTTGCATCACTGTCCTCCACCTTTATGTCCTGCCCCACCCCTTTTGTTCCTGCCGACACCACTAGTCGGTAAAAATATTCTAAAAAGGTGGCAACCCTATCTGCAATCTAAAATGATAACAGTTGCTATCAGATGTCAACAGATTAGAGTAGATATAGATAAATAATGCATTTAATTTAATGAAGCTACGCCAGTACATCGATCGATCAAATCGTGGCAATATAATAAAAATAGGAAAGTGTGCACCCGATCTAGTAATCAAAAGCAACCGATCAGACAAGTATCAACACTAAAGATGAACTATAACTCCCATCTTGGAGACTCAGGAACTACTTGGCATCTAAATATATGAAATATGCCAACCACAAACCGAAAACTATTTTTCGGTAGGTTCCAAGTGTCTCAGCATTAGGGATGTAGCGAACGTCGGAAAAAAAGTTCGCGAACATATTCGAGCGGTTCGCGAACGGTTCGCGAACCCCATAGACTTCAATGGGAAGGCGAACTTTAACATCTAAAAAAGACATTTCTGGCCAGAAAAATGATTTTAAAGTTGTTTAAAGGGTGCAACGACCTGGACAGTGGCATGCCAGAGGGGGATCAAGGGCAAAAATGTATCTGAAAAATCTGCCTGTGTGTGCTTGGAAGAGATAGTGTAGGGGCAGAGCTGTTAGTGATTTCAGGGACAGATGATAGTAAGTTTGCTGGCTAGTAATCTGCTTGATACTGCTCTGTATTGGAACAAAAAAATAAATAAAAGCAGTCCTTACAAGGACTACTGTTATTGCAGCAGTCAGCAGATGAGATCAGAAGCAGGACAGCTGCCCACTGCAGCTACATACAGAGCACTGCAGTAGAAGGTAGATTACTAGCCAGCAAAGCTACCTAAGCTTAAATGTCCCTCAAACCCCTGCAGACTTCTGTCCCTCCAATAACAGAGCAGTATCAAAACGATTACTAGCCAGCAAACTTTCAACTGTCCCTGAAATCACTAACAGGCAGCAGCTCTCTCCCTACACTATCTCTTCAGCACACACAGGCAGAGTGAAAAAACGCTGCAGGGCTTCGGTTTTTATAGGGAAGGGGAGTGGTCCAGGGGAGAGCTTCCTGATTGGCTGCCATGTACCTGCTGGTCTGGGGTGAGAGGGCAAAAAAAAGCGCCAACAATGGCGAACCCAAAATGGCGAACGTCGCGCGACGTTCGCGAACTTCCGGCGAGCGCGAACACCCGATGTTCGCGCGAACAAGTTCGCCGGCGAACAGTTCGCGCCATCTCTACTCAGCATAATGATTAACTATGTGCTACAACATTATTATAACAAATCATACATTTTATTTACACTGCACTTAGGTTAAGTGCTAAATTTGTTTGTTTTTATGGAATAGGGTATTTTAACTGAAGGGGAATGTAAATAAAATGTATAAGATTTTTTATAATTGTCGCTGCGCATAATCATGTTGAGACACTCAGAACCTACTGGAAAATAGTCTTTATTTGGTGTGGTTGGGCCACTGATATTTTCTTAATGTTTTCTTGATTTACTAAATAATTAGTTGAACAAAAACACCTAACCTAATGGAACACATACATTAGCATTCTATCACACAATTTATGACTCACCCAGTGTTAGTTTGCAAATCTGTGTTACCTCTCTGTGTGAGCTCCACTATGTTGCAAGATCTCAAGTCCTCTGAACGTTATGGTAGGATTGTTGTAGATATTGCTTTACTTCCAAGACCATTGCATTTCCCAATTTCTATGTTGTACCATGTAGTTTACTGAAAGGTCTGTAATGTTAAATGGTGGTTCGGTTGCGGCAGTGAACTGATATGTGTGGCCCATGTGATAAATAAGTCATGGGTTTTTGATTCTTTCTTTGATGTTGTTTCCTGTCAATACAGTTGGTACTAAATTGTGCAGAACTATAAGTTCCATGCAGGATATTGGCACTTTGCAGAGTGTTTTAACTAGATTGGAAAACGGGACTGCATATTGGAAAATTTTGGAAGTCTATGAAGCCTCGAATTTCTCTTTTCAAGTTTTAAAGTGGAAAAAAGCCACATTTTTAGAGGGAAAAAATAAATTTTTCAAGATTTTATTATACTCCAAAACTGCTAAAAATTTGAATTCGGGGGCATGGCCTGGACATGGTGGGGTGAAGACGTGTGTTCCTGAGCTCCGATCCGTAAGCCATTCTAAAGCTACTATTTTAGCTCGACTACCTATTATTTTGCTATGGGGAAAACTGAACAACAGCAGAAAACGCAGCTCGCAAAGTATTTTCAGCGCCGTTCCGTTTCCTGCTCAGATGTGCAACGGGAAGCGCAGCATCGGGCGCCATCTTGCAGACCCCCTCCTCCTACGCATCATATGAAAAGCCAATCTCCTGATGGTCACGGGACGACTATGGCTGTACTTCAGCAACAAAAACACGCTTCGAGAGTGAGTAAGCATCTATTCTCGCAACCAGAACCCTTACTTCATGAAACTTCACCGAGCTGGGACAGTGGTGACGACTGGCAACTGATGCCTCCGTCACTCCCGCAGCCAGTTATGCCCGAGGATGGTGGCGTAGAAGAGATCCTCCGCCCAACCGCAAGTATACCTTCACTTACTGTCTCCCCATCAGATGGTATTGTGAGTGGCCTTGTCTATGACGCGCCTGGGGTACAAGGCATTTTGTCCCCTGACCATGCTGCCCAACCTCATGCTACTGGGCCGCACCCAATAGTGGATATGGAGTTGAGATCTCACATACTCTCGTTACCTTCCAGGCAGGACATTGTGGCTCTCATCTCCCATTTGGAATTGACTCTGAAATCTGAAATTACGGCTGTTCATACCGAACTACTCCAATTGGGTGAAAGATATGGCGTGTTGGAAAAGTCGGCCTCAGCCAATACAATTGGCATTAAACATGTGGCAAAAGATGTTGCTCATTTTGAATCATGGCTCACTCACTTACAAAACATGCTGGACGATCAGGAAAATCGTTCCAGGAGGAATAATGTCAGGATCAAGGGTTTGCCTGAAACTGTCTTGCCCCAAGACCTGTCCAGATCCGCCACCGCTCTGTTTAACTCATTGTTGGGTGTACCTCTTGACACACCTATCGAAATTGACAGGATACATAGGGAACTGAGACCCAGAGATGCAACTTCTGAATCTCCCAGAGATGTAATTTGCAGAATTCATTTCTATAAGATGAAAGAGACGATTATGATTAAAGCTAGAGATCGTGGGGATATGGAGTATGAAGGTTCCACGGTCAGATTTTACCAGGATTTCTCCAGAAACACCCTCCGTCAACGTCGACTTCTGAAACCTATTCTGGATTTACTCAAAGAACGTTCTATACGCTATAAATGGGGGTATCCTTTTGCTTTGATCGTCGTTAGTAATGGTAAATCATACTCAGTGAGATCCCCTAGAGATATCCCTCATTTCTTGAACAGTCTGGACTTACCCCACATCGACGTTCCGGACTGTGATTCCTGGGACTGGTTTCCATCTACAAGGGCCCCTCAAAAAAGTTAGAACTCTTTACAAAGTTCTACGAAAAGCAACATCCCGAGAAGTGGTCAGTCCACTCCAACGAAAAAGCGGTTCCTGAATACCTGACTTGCTCCTGGACATTAAGCTACAACACTTAGTTGGTTTGTCCAAATTCTGGTATAGTGTGTTATTTGTTCTACTTTTCAGTAGTCGAACTTCAGGGAAATGTTTCCCATAAGTATATGGCTTAGTTTAAGGTTACGGAGTGAAGGTGACTCTATTTTTTTTTTTCTCCCCCTTTTTATCTTTTTTCTCTTAGTATTTTTTCTATTGCTTTTGACTTTCACAAAATGCACCCCATATTGATCCAGCTACGGCCCCCCATAGGCCCCAGAATCTGAGTCAGGAATGCTTAGACCATTGTTGTTCTATTGTGTGTTTCTGCACAGATTTCTCAACTGCTCGCAGTTGTACTCTCAACCAGTTTTGTTCTATTTTAGAAACATTGTTGTTAATGTTTTTTGCTCTTTTCTCTTTCTTTCTGCTCAGTCGTTCCCATTTGATTATGCTTGTACTAAGAGACAACCATGGCTGAAATGAAGATATGCTCCTACAACGTCCGTGGTTTCAACTCTCCGATGAAAAGGTCACAAATCCTTACAGGTTTACATAAACAACATGCTATGGTGGTATTTTTGCAGGAAACACATTTTAAGCTTGGTCACAGACCTAATTTTAGACATAGATATTATCACGATTGGTATTTTGGCGACAATCCTGAAGCTAAATGTAAGGGTGTTGCAATAGCCTTTCACAAAAACTTTCAATATACTTTAATTGATACCTTTATTGATCCCCATGGACGATATCTCTTGTTAAAGATTAACACCGCAGGGCAAGTGTTTACATTGGCTAACTGCTATGCGCCGAATCAAAATCAATGTACTTTCCTTGAAAAGGTTGTGACCAGGCTTGACAGTTTCTCCCAAGGAATACTTATTTTAGGAGGTGATCTGAACCTTGCTTTGGACCCGAAACTAGATTCATCCTTGGGTAAAACTAACTTATCTTACAAGGTTTTGAAACGTATTAAACTGTTGCTTCACAATAATCAATTAATGGACAGTTGGAGAGTTTGCCACCCTTCTGATAGGGATTATTCATACTTCTCCCATGTACATCAGTCTTATAGCCGTATTGACTATCTATTTCTCTCTAATTTTGCTTTGCAATGGATGACGGCCTGCTCTATTGGATTGCAAATTCTATCAGATCACGCCCCTCTATTCTTAACGTTATCTATTCCATCTGCTGAACGTAAATCATGGACTTGGAGGCTTAATGAATCACTTTTGAGGGATAACGAGTGTCTGGCGGAAATTATACGGGAAGCACAATTTTTTGTCAAAACTCACCAATTGGATCAATCTCACCCGGTCATAAAATGGGAGGCCCTAAAAACGGTTCTTAGGGGTGTATTTATTAAACATGGGTCTAGACTTAAAAAAGCTTTCTCTCAGCTCCTCACAGACCTTTTCAACAAGGCATCTATCTTGGAACAAAAGCATAAAAAAACGTTTGATGGTGAGACGCTGACGGAACTTACAGCCACACGTGAATTGATAAAAGGAGAGCTAAATAAAAAATCTATTTCAGCTTTACAGAAATGTAAGTGCCTATATTATGAACATAGCAACAAGGCTGGTAAACTCTTGGCCAGAACAATTAAACAAAAACAAGGGCTCTCGTTTATCTCTGCTATAAAAACTCAAAAAGACTTCGTAGTTCATAAAACCCAAGAAATTGCTAAGGTGATGCATACATACTATACAGGTCTATACAATATTAATTCCCATACATCTAATTCGGAAGGGGCTTTTGTAGAAAAGCTCAGTGCTTACGTATCTCGGACAGCCCTGCCTGGTCTTCACCCAGAAGACATAGATTTCTTAGAGACTCCACTGACTAAGGAGGAACTGAGTTTTTCAATCAGAACTACTCCTTCAGGGAAAGCACCTGGCCCTGACGGGTTTCCTGCATCCTTTTATAAAGCCTTACACTCGGAATTATCAGACACACTTCTGCAAGCATTTAACAATTTGGATACAAATCCTTGCTCCCCTTCGGCAATGTTGGAAGCACATATTTCTTTTATCCCTAAACAGGGTAAAGACCCTCTGTCTTGTGCCAGCTACAGACCCATATCTTTATTAAATGTTGATATTAAATTGTATGCAAAAATCTTAGCGGAAAGACTCAAAAAACATTTACCATACTTAATTGACGCTGATCAGGTAGGCTTTGTCCCATTTAGGGAGGCAAAAGATAATAGGCTATCTCGATTATTGACTACGCCGGACGCTCTCATCTCCCCATGTTGGCCCTGTCGACTGATGCTGAAAAAGCGTTCGACAGGGTCAATTGGACCTTTCTCAGAGAGTCTCTACTTCAAATAGGAATGGGCCCAAAAGCTATTCTCCGTATTATGGCTCTTTATAACAGACCTCAGGCTCGGATCAGAGTTAATGGGCAACTTTCGGATCCCTTTTCTATAAGTAATGGGACTAGGCAGGGCTGCCCTCTCTCCCCTCTTTTATATGCTATAATGATGGAACATCTAGCTATTGCTATTCGTAATGACCCAAATATTACAGGCGTATGCATTAAGGGAGTTGACCATAAAATTGCATTGTATGCAGATGACCTCTTAGTATTTGTTACTCAACCTATCACCTCTCTTCCCTCCTTGATGCAAAAATTTCGGGAATATGGGCAATTCAGCAATTATAAAATCAATTTTGATAAATCTGAGGCTCTTAATGTCTCCCTCCCTGTTCACCTACAACAGTTTTACAATCTACTTACCCTTTTAAGTGGAATCGCACTTCCTTGCGATACCTGGGTATTCATATCCCGGCAGACTTCACTATCCTCTCATCTATAAACTATTCGCCTTTATTGTCTCAAATTTTGATGGATCTGAAGCGCTGGCAATCTCTCCCACTGTCCTGGTTCGGCCGCATTAGCTTACTTAAAATGAACGTTTTGCCCAGAATCTTGTATCACTTTCAAACGATACCTGAAGCACCCCCCAAACGTTTTTTAGACACTCTCCAGGCCGCATTTGGATCTTTTATTTGGAAAGGCACTAAACCTAGGATCCCTAGAACCACATTAATTAAACCTAAATCACTAGGGGGTGTAGCTCTCCCACACCTAGACAGTTATCTAAGAGCGGTTACGTTGAGTAGAATACTGGAATGGTTTTACTACCCTATGCATAAACGATGGATACAATTTGAGCAACTCATAACTAATAGACCATTGCAAGCATTATGGTGGCTCCACCCCTCTCTTATACCCTCTTTCACTACCCTACCCAAAGTCTGCAGAGAGACTTTAATTCGAGCCGATAAATATCTTCTTAAATCTCCTTCTCTGATTTCTCATGAGGGTCTTCTTACCCCCATTATTGGCAATCCACATTTTGCTCCTGGAATGCTGAGTGCAGGCTTTCTTGGGAGAAGGTATATTGAAAGCTTTACCTGCGCACAGGTCTTGGATAAGGAGGTTTTGTTACCATTAACACACATTTGTCCTGGAGAACCAGACTCTTTTCTGCTCAGGTTTAGATATAGTCAGTTACGTCACTGGCTAATGGCTCCTCAAAGGAGAGTGCTGTGACGATCATCTCTTTCTCCTTTCGAATCTCTTTGTACGCTTAAATCCCCAGCTAGGCATTTGATTTCCAGATTATATCACTTTACAGATCAGGCAGGAGTACATCCCTTGCCTACATATACAACTAAATGGGAGAAAGAATTACAAACTGAATACACGTTAGAACAATCTTTCTCTTTAACACATAAGTTTTCCATAGCGTGCAAATCGCAAGAAACTAATTATAAGATTTTATCCCGATGGTATAAATGTCCCGAAATTTTGCATAAAATATATCCATCTGTATCAAATTTATGCTGGAGATGTGGTGTTGCGATTGGATCTCCATCACATATTTGGTGGTTTTGTCCAGCCCTCCAACCTTTTTGGACGACTATTTTTCGAACTATCAATAACCTTACTGGTGCAGACCTGGGTGCTGACCCAGCTATAGGCCTTTTATCCATGCTACCTGGATCTCCTTCCAAATATAAAAAATCTCTTACTGGTTTCTGTCTCAGTGCAGCTAGAACGGTGATCCCTCGCCATTGGCGTTCTACTTCTCCTCCTACAGTTGCAGAATGGTGGGCAGAAGTGGGGTCAATCATGCGCATGGAGGAGTTATTAAGCTTTGCACATGGTTCACAGGATCATTTTGTTAAGACCTGGTCCCCTTGGGTACTGTTTATGGAAACTGAGGCCCAGCCTCATTGATAGATGGACGAGGAGCTTTTTTCTTACCCTTTACTGTTGCCCTTATATTTGTCTGTCATATATGTTGGGAACGACTGAGCACACCTACTTCTTTTTCCTCTCTTTCTCTTCTGCTCATTTGGCATCTATGCTACTCTACTTTTTTGATTCATCCTTTTCATGACTTTTTCCTTATTTTTCATCAAGTTAAACCTTTTTATTTGAAGGGAAAGGTGTTCATGCACAAGGTTACATGTTCATTGCCTTGGTTATTATGCTGCAACTGGATTGTTTATCTCTCTGTTCCCGGAATCATTCTTTTACATTTCACTACACATTTGCTGAGATGATCTTTTTCATGACTTTGTATTTGCTAACATGAATATTGTGAATGGTAACCTGTTCCAAATGTGAGCTTTTGTGTAACTTTATTGTGGACCTTGTCTCAATACTTGTCATGTTTGATTTATATTGCCTTTCTCTTGCAATAAAAACAGATTAAAAAAAAAAGAATTGAATTCGAAAATACACCAGATAAGACCTGTTGTAGTCATGTAACAGTCAATGGCAGATGGTTCCTCTAACAATTGGAACATGTTTTTTGCCTTCATGATGTCTGGCTGCTTGATGCTGGTTTCGTTCGGTGAATTAAAGTTTTCGTTCAGTAATCCACATAATTCAAGATTTTCAGCATCAATTAGAAAAAAGTCACACAATTCATCATGGGATGAAAACATAATTTTGCCTCTTTATAAGCCTCTGGTAAGGCCTCACCTGGATTAAACAGTGCAGTTTTGGGCTCCAGTCCTTAAGAAGGATATTAATGCTTTGGAGAGAGTGCAGAGAGATCTTTTTTTCCATAAAACGGATCACCACACCAGAAGCCACCCCTTTAGACTAGAGTAAAATAACTTTAATTTGAAGCAGAGTAGGTGGTTCTTCACAATGAGGACAGTGAGGTTGTGGAATGTGTTGCTGAATGATGTTGTGATGACTAATTCTGTTATTGCCTTTAAAAGTGGCTTGGATGATTTCTTGGACAAGCATAATATCCAAGACTATTGTGATACTAAAATCTATATTTAGGGGGTTATTTATCAAAATCTGAATTTATCTCAATATTTTCTGAAAAATTCGTGATTTTTTAAAAGTACAGTTTTATATTAAAAAAAATCACTACTTTTTCGTGATTTTTGCATTTGGAGTTTAGTAAATAACCCCTAAGTATAGATATTGGTATACATAGTTTATGTGAGTATATGGAGGGGTCAGTGTGTGTATATACTGTTGTGCTCCGGGTTTCATTTGGAGGAGTTAATGATGGACATTGGTCTTTTTTCATCCCAACTTTACTATCTAACTATGAAGAAAGAAAAATGACATATTATTCTTAACTAAATCTGTGGTTGGTGGGTTTCTTATAACCATTGGTTTAAAATTGTTTACCCTCCCAGCTGCTCCTAGTTTTAGAGCCAAGTATCTCTCAGGGTTGATGAGTTATGCTGTTTTGTATTGAACAAGATCCATTTAGGTGTTTTACTAGTGTTTTCTGGGTGATGCTTTTCTAGTAGGTTTGGACTTCTCTCTAGAATTTGTATATTACTGGACTTGACCAAAAGCAATGTATTTGATTTGCATTCAGAGCATCTAAAAATATGAAAATTAATTTATGCATTATAAATAATAAATACATTTGATTTCTATACATTTTTTCACTTAAATCATGTATGTGAATAATGGTTTAAAAATGGGAATAATTGAATGTAATACTTTGGCATCTAAAGGCTTGCAAGTTCATGTAGAAGTCAATGGGAGTTGTCCTAGGCAAAAATGTAAACTACTTATTTAACTAGTTATTTGAGTATTTTTGAGTTGTTTGAGTTTTTTATGTTTGGATTTTGTTATGCATAAGGTGACATTCATGTTTTTATTAAATTTTGAGTTCTTTGGACATACGAAAAAAACAAAAAAAAATTACACAAATCTGAATTCTGATAAATAGGCCTCTGTTATTATGCATAAATGAGTCTATTTAGTAGTAGTAATATATGTATACACACACACTCACATGTGCTCTGGCACTGACTACACTTGCTTTGCTTTGAAAATTGGAAGTGGTGTTTGTCAATTACATTGACTAAGGCTTTTGCTCTTAAAGGCTTTACTTTAGAAGCCTCACTTCTTTGATTTTTTGCTACTTTAGCAAAGAGCCTCCTATAAAACCGAGGATTTCACTGATTTGTCCTTTGTTCACTGAGTGCAGACGTGGTCATGCCATTTCTAGTATGGGACTGAGTTTAAATGTGATATGGAGGTCTTTGTTCTGTCAGTGATTTTTTGGTGTCACAGTTATATTGATACTTGCTTTGATCGTAACCATAGATAATGTTTTATAGCAATGCGTATCCTCTAGGTTTCATTTCAGTGGCACCTGACGTCTGTCACTGCTGTAGATGTACAGTAGCATTCACAGAAAGCAATAGAATCTTACTCTGCAGTGTGCAGCTGAAAAAGTTGCCTTCTTTTATTGACCTACATTTTCCAAAAATGACAGTACAGTACTATATTATATTGCCATGATTCCTTTGTTAGAAAACTCATACATTCTAATAACATCTGTAAAAATAATATGCCAGTCTTTCTCCTGAACAATTACAGAAACATATGAGTACTCAATTTACATATACATGACAGCAAGTACCATTAATCCCCGCAGATCCAGGAATCACACTTGCTATTCAAATCCCATGCCTTTAAAATAGCCTTTCAGTCCAATAACCACCGTTAATTGGCATCTAACTGGCTGTATATTAAAACCTTTCTGCTTTATTCACATCTTTAAGTCTTGTGTCAACAACACCTCATTACAAGAAGCTTCCAGAGTCAGCATAAAAATTAAAGTTGAAATATTAGAAGCCTTTTATGAAATGGAGAGTTCAAGCTCATTTGGATTATAACCAAAGAAAAAGAATCACAAACAATTCAATCTAATACAGTTAGATCTAAATACATTGAATTCAAATAAGTGGTTCCATCTCTGTATTTCAATATATCTGTATTAGCCGGCAGCTCTATGAAGTCTGACACTATTTATGCTGGTTTTATGTAATTAATAAATTGCATTGCCTCGTGGTTCTGCGAGTAAAATGACAGAAAATGAACAATGTTGAATTACTGCACAATGAGCCTGGATTGCAAAGGCGTAATTATGTTAATTATAAGAACATTAATGTCATAGAAGCATTTTTCCTGTGGCTATTTGGATTTATAAGGCTGCTGTGTACTTGCACATGTTCTTACACATCAGATGTCCAGAGAATGTTTGGACTTTCTGTGTCACTGCTTAGATACTGAGTAAATTAAATTACACTTAAAAATGTTTTAAAAAGGCTCAAAGACAAGTCTTTAATATTTCATTTCTGAGGCAGCATGGGAAATCAATCAGAGATTAAAACGTAGCGGAAGCAATAGAAACTGCTGAGAATTGTGAATCCTGATTGTTTCTGCTGTTCTTGTGTTACATTCTTCAGTTGGCAAGTGAGAAGAGGCACTCAGTTCCTATACATCAGGATGCTGCTTAGCACTGGGCCTCAGTGGGCAGCAAAACATCTAAATTATAATATTACCAGAAACTTGCAAAATCCTTCTTTAGAGTATTCTTCCTGGTTGTCATCAGCCTCAGCTCAAATAACAACCACCAGCCTCAGTTCTTCATGATATAGACCAGGGCTGTCCAACTGGCGGCCCGCGACCCCCCTTTATGTGCCCCTCCACATCAAAGTCTGCCTGCTGTGTCTGCTTACCATATGTAAAATTTAAAAGGTATCATTTCAAAGATTAACTGGCCCCTGCATTGTTTAAACCTCAAATTCAGACTAACCCCCTTTATTGTTCACACTTGTGATCCCCCTACATAGTTCACACTTGTGACACCTCTAATGTTCACACTCTAAAGCCCTGTACTGTTCACACCTGAGACCCAGACTGAAACTGCCCACATTGTTCACCTGTTCACACCTTATACAAAATGCTAATGGGGCACCAGGACTGTGTCACTGTATGTAGTACATATTAGACTGGTCCTGATTTTACTGTCTCCTGCTCTGTTCTGCCTTCACTATGCTCCCTGTGTTTGCCACACTCTGACTGACTTATGATCCCTATGGAACACAAGCCTGGTATTTGTTCTGGGGGTTTGTTAGCATTTGAAAATTATTGTTAGTGGTCCCTAAGATGTTTAATCATATGCTGGGGTACTGTATTATACACAGGGGAGGAGGCATATGGATTTAAGGGTATGTCTTAATATTACAACTTTTCACATGAGTGACATCCCTGTCAGTGCTGGGCCAAGGTAGTTTGGCACCCTAGGCAAGAGCTTCAATCAGTGCCCCCCTGTCCTGCATTACCATTTCCCTCCTTACCATGATGGTTTTTAAATAAAGAGAGCAAGAAAATGTACAACACTTTTTCATTTATATTACTGCCCCCTGTACCTGTGCCAGCAAGCCAAACCATAATACAGCCCCCTGTACCTGTGCCAGTAGCCATCCATTATACGCCCCCTCCATACCTGTACTCAGCAGCCATCCACAATACAGCCCTCCTGCAGCCATCATATTGCCCCCAATCTTTACCAGTGCCAGCAGCAGCCAAAAATAAATCTGATCACATCATATTGCCCCCAAGTATTTATGTACCTGTGCCAGCGCCCAGCAGCAACAGCAAACATATGGGCCCCAAATCTGTACCTGGCAGTACCAGCAGGAAGCTTCACACTTAACAGTAATAGAAAGAATGTCTTGAGTTCAGTGCAACTGTGCAAAGCTGAGAGCGGCAAGCGCAAGCCACACCAAGCAGGCCACCAGCTCTCTGCCTCTCTCTGTCACCCATTATTACTATAACTTGCTGGCAAGAGGGAGAAGGTGAAGGAGGGAGATTCCACCCGACTGAGTGACCATGATTACGGAAACAAATTATTAAATAAACGCTTTAAAAAATGAAAAAAAAAACCCCATTAAAAGTGCGCCCTTCAATGATGGCGTCCTAGACAGCCACCTATTCTGCCTACCCCTAGTTCCGGCCCTGATCCCTGCAGTGAGCACTAACCATCTGTTTTTTTGGTGTGCTATTAATGTGGGCATGGTCTTGCGGTAACATGGGTGTGGTTTAAAGTGGGTGTGGTCTAAAAACAGGGAGTGGCTAACACTGGCTTCCATTATCCGCCCTCCACCATGTAGATTAGAACAATTTCGGCCCTCTGTACCATATAAAGTGGACAGCACTGATATAGACTGAAGGTGGCCATAGATATAGAGATACGCTCGTTTGGCGATGTCGCAAAATGAGCGGATCTATCCCCGATATGCCCACATTGAGGTGGGCGATATTGGTTTGATCCGATCGCGGGTCCTAGGGCCCATCGATTGGATCCAAATGCATCTGATACGGGTGGTTGGATTGCATCAACCCACAGATGCGCCCGCAAACCCGCGGGATTTTTTAACCTGCCTGATCGAGATATGGCCGGCTTTCGGCAAGATATCGATTGGGGAAGCCCGTCAGGTGGCCCCACACATGGGCCAATAAGCTGCTGACTCGGTCTGTTGGCAGCTTTTATTGGCCCGTGTATGGGGGCCTTTCTGCATGTGCATCTCAATAATATGAAATGAGGTTTCCCTGCAAGCCTGCACATTATCATTGAGCATGTAATGTCTGTCAGTATTTGGTTTTGTGGTGGAATTAGTGGTCATTGGTCAGCATTTTGATTAACTCAGTTACCTGGGTTTTAGGTCACAATTACTCTCCAGCATAAATAGGGTGCCTGTATGATGGCAACCAGTCCAACCTGGGAAACTTTTATGGTATTGGTGGGAGACAACTGACAAACCAGGTACTTAATTGTGTAATGTCTTCATCTTATGTGTTCCAATCAAACAGGGTGTCCCTGCTGGACACAAACTAGAACAAGGACAGCACATAAGAAAAATAAAGTTCTGTATTTGGCACTTAGTGCTATATAGTTCCTTATTCACCAGTACTTTTATGCTAATGTGGCATTGTTTACTGTATTATCAAAAAGGCTTATAAGTCACATCCAAAATGTTTGCATTAAACAGAATCCAGCTGTAGGCAGGTTGATGGCAGTACCTTTTCAGCATATCTCTAAATGCAGTGGTTGTTGCCCTTCTTGGATCAGCAGTACGGTCATAATGCAGCCACAAGCACCCCGTTGTTTGGCGCTATAAGAAAAAGCATTTAACTGAGCAATTAAATTGACTGAAAAGGTAACCACATGGTTGCAAATGAGCCACGCTGTGCACATTTAATAACTACCCCATAATTGACGACCTTCACTGATTTTGTTTTTACATTCTAATAATTAATGATCTTTGCTGTAATAATGCTCATATTTATCTGTTTGGAATATCAGATTTGGTTTTGATTACATTATTTTGAAAAGCATTATACAAATAAATATGAAAATTAAAAAATAATGGCAAAAGTTCTTTGTATAAATAAAGAGGGAAACTATTCTTGATCTATTACATCCATTTAGTATTGGACTTTTGCTTTACAAATAATATCTTTGTTAGTTCTTTAGAAGAGAATTTGAATGCAGCTGTGGATAGGTCATACCAGAACTGCAACTTCACACTATGACTAAGGGACAAGGTCACGGAGATTTGTCATTTTTGTGGTTAGGGCTTTAAACAACTTGTATCCATTTAACTGTCTGCTTGCCATGCAGTGATCTCTGCCACATCTGCAGTTTTATACTTTCATGATGATACCTTCTTTTCTTTCACTTGTAATTTAGAACCAACATTTCAGTCTCTTGAAAGGTGCTGCCTTAGAATTTGAAATCATTTTAACCCTTTTTAAATGTGATATCATTAACTCAAGATCAATTACACTGCAAGAAGACAACAATAAATCATCAGCAGACACTGAAATGCTATAGCAGAAAGGTACTTTTTACCTGAACTGATTTAGACTTGCAATATGCCTAGTGCACCCTCAACAGTGACGGAGGCCAGAATGGATTCAGCTGGTGTAGGATATACATCTCAGATGCTTACTTCAAGATATAGAATTAACCTCCTGAGGAGATATCTAACCAGATAAAAGTATGGGAAAATATTTGCTAAGCAACCTCAACATTTACTAAACCCTGGTTACGCTTTTTGGGGCAAAACTCGAATGTTTCTAGATTTATTAAAGCCCGATGCAGCAAAAAGCAGGAATCTGAAAATCTGCCGTCTCAGACTTGCCAAGGTTGATTATAAGTCAATGGCAGAGGTCCCTAACCTATTTTGAATGTTCATGGGGTACACTTGGCTGTAGCAAGCAATGCCAGTAAGCAGCTTCAAGGGCAGACAACATCTTGCGCTGTATTAAAAGGGGCATAGTGCCAGTGCTCAAACAGGACATTATTGTATTAGAGAGGGTACAGAGAAGGGCAACTAAGCTGGTAAAAGGTATGGAAAATCTTAGCCACGAGGAAAGACTTGCCAAATTGGGGATGTTCACACTGGAGAAGAGGTGCTTAAGGGGTGATATGATAACTATGTATAAATATATAAGGGGATCATATAATCATCGCTCTAATGCTTTATTTACCAGTAGGTTTTTCCAGCTGACATGAGGTCACCCATTCCAATTAGAAGAAAAGAGGTTCCGCCTAAATATTCAGAAGGGGTTTTTTACAGTGAGAGCTGTGAAGATGTGGAATTCTCTCCCTGAATCAGTTGTCAAGGCTGATAAATTAGATAGCTTTAAGAAGGGGTTGGATGGCTTTTTAGCAAGTGAGGGAATACAGGGTTATGGAAGATAGCTCATGGTCCAAGTTGATCCAGGGACTAGTCCGATTGCCATTTTGGAGTCAGGAGAGATTTTTTCCCCCTCTGAGGCAAATTGGAGAAGCTTCAGATGGGGTTTTTCCATCCACTGGATCAACTAGCAGTAAGGCAGGTTATAATATATCCATAAAAGTTTGATCTTGATGGACTTATGTTTTTTTCAACTATGTTACTATGTTAATGCCATCAAAGTTAAACTGCATTGTATTCTAGAGGAACCCTAAGCTCCAAACAAATTCAGGATGTGTGTGCTTTTAATTTCTTTCCATTATATAGAAGTCAAGGGAGACTAGTGTGAAGAGGTAATTCATTGACCATCCCAAGTAATATCCAACCTCTGAGACTTTGTCAATCTCATAAAATGATCATAGTGGCCCTCATTGCTATGAAGAAAAATCCCTATACTGTAGTTTAAATATTTGTTGAACTTAAGGGCCCATCCACTTTAAAATACAAGGGAAGTAAAAATAAGTACTAACCAGTACTAGGCCAGTAAAGCAGAAAAAAAATATGTTTGCTGTAGAGATCACGTTGCTTTGTTATGCTAGGTATTAATGACTGTGTTGATATTATGTTTGGGAGCATGTGCATTCGAACATACTCACCTTTGATGATCATAAGTGAATGCGTCATGGCCACATATTTGCCCATGCTAGATGCACACAACCCCTTCCTTCTCACATGTAATAAAAGGCACTAAGCTTGCCCTAGTGCAGTAACTCTTAGCAACCAATAATGTTTCCTTTTAAACAGGTGACCAGTAAATGGTACCTGCTGATTGGTTGTTATGGGTGCCTTTTATTACATAACCCCTTACAATCTAAGGCTTTGGGTGTCTGTCTTCAGCCTCTGATACCTCTCTCCCCACTGGGACACAGCATACACTTGGGGGCAAATTTATTTAAGGTTGAATATCGAGGGTTAATTATCCTCGATATTCGACTGCCGAATTGAAATCCTTCGACTTCGAATATCGAAGGATTTACCGTAATTCATTCGATCAAACGATTAAATCCTTGGAATCGTTCGATTAGAAGGATTTTAATCCATCGATCGAACGATATTTCTTCGACCACAAAAAGATTGCAAAGCCTATGGGGACCTTCCCCATAGGCTAACATTGACTTCGGTAGGTTTTAGGTGGCGAACTAGGGGGTCGAAGTTTTTTTTAAAGAGACAGTCATGGTCGAAGGTCGAAGTAGCCCATTCGATGGTTGAAGTAGCCAAAAAAAAACATTTGAAATTCAAAGTTTTTTTTCCCTCTATTCCTTCACTCGAATATTTGATATACACTTGTTTTTCTTGCAATAATAATTCGAAGCTGTGGGTCAACTGCTCTTTCTATATTTATTTTTTTTGCTTAAATCTGTTTTTCTCTTTATATCACACCAAATAAAATGTTTAACCCTTGTAAAAAGAAGTCATCATTGCACATTGCAGTGCGTTCTATAAACAGACAGGCCCTGATCTTCTAAGTGTCCTCTAAAAATGTCATAATATATTAGAGACTTTTCTATACCAGGTGCTGGAGCAGTGAAATATTTTTTTAAGTCTGGGTCTGCAGACTGTCAGAAAATAATGAATGACATTATGACTGCCGCGTTTGTACTGCGAAGTCCCTTCATACAAAGCGCTTTCATTGAAACTCCTGGGAAAAAGGCGCAAGCACAAACATTTTTCAAGCTCAGTAAATGCCACAAGAATCTGTCAGTTGAAACACATCAGTGTTACCTCTACTCATGTATGTCAGTAGCCCAGTCAAGCTGTTATATGGTGCTACAGTAAGGCATTGTTGGAAGGCTGCCCCACATCACTACATCTCAACAAGGTCATGGAACTTAAAGGCTTTTAATAATTCAAGATCATTAATTAGATCTCAATGTAAAGGGGATTAGAAGAGATACACAGTGTGAATGCTAGTGCAGATAATAATTTGTCTGCAGCTGCTCTTGTTTTCAGACACTCTCAGTGTATCAGTGACCTATTTAATAATGAGAGGCTTAAATATAGAGTCTTAGGAGGGCTCTGGTGTGATATGCCACTGCAGTGCCAAATAGTGGGTGTGTATGACTAATAACAGATATGTGCCAGACTGTGTCTGATGTTGCTTCACAGGCAGTTGGTCAGAGATTGTTCCAATGAGTATAACTTGTGTGCACTTTCATGGCAAATGATTCTTTCTCATGGTTTCTTACTTATTCTCTCACATTCAGAGGGAGACATCCCTGATAAGGACCTGGAAACAATGGGACTGCAGCTCGTAGGCATGGTGGAGTGGTGCCCAGAAATATTTTTGTTGCTAAATCAATATGACATTTATAGAAATGACTTATTGTGAGCATGTGACACATTGCAAAGTGCTGCTTTTTCAGTGATACTGACTCCTATCTGATTAAAGGGGACCCGTCACCCAAAAAAAAATATTTCAAATCCTATTTTATCACTTTAGTCAAGCAAAATGAACTTTAATTACAATATATAAATTATTTGAATCTTGTTTCCATCAGTCTGGGAACTTATAATTATAACAAGCAGGCAGGAGCCATTTTGTGGACACTGTTATTAAGACAATCCTTGTATCATCTCAGAATCTTGTTTGTGCACCAGAATGTGGGACCTGATGTCCATCCCCATGCACTGGTTACACAATTAAATGCTTAAGAGAACTGGGGGAATGTAGGGAGAGCAGTGACACCTAGGAAGTGCCTAATGGAAAGTGAAAGTAATTGCTTGCCCCGCCTCTATGCCTAGGCATAGAGGAGGGGCAGGCAATATTTGATTGACAGCTGAGATTTTTAAATGAGTTTACAACAGCTATGAACGATTTAATTATATAAAAGAAATTGGATTTCATATTTAATTTGAAAAGGACTTTTATTATACAGATTTTTATGTCTGGGTGACGGGTCCACTTTAACAAAAGAATTTGAAGCTGCACAGTCCTACATTAGTTAAACAAATGCTTATTAATCGGGTGTAAAGCATAAACAACTCAAAGAAACGCTTATACAAACTTTGTTTTGCAGAAAACTTTTCTCACCCTGTAACGAGAGTGACCTGGGTGTAAAAACCCCAGGTCCAACACTTCAGCATAAGCCACAATATAAAATCACTGCTAAAGATGAGAAAAACACTCACCCGAAGTCTCAAGTGGTCCGCGTGCATTGCCCCAAACCCGTCAAGTATGAAGAAGATCGGCAAGCACTCCGGAGACCTCTTATTGATAAAATTCGCTTAGATACGAAACGAGTCAGGATGTAATGGTTTTAATGTGTTGAAATAAAAGCTGAATTTTATCAATAAGAGGTCTCCGGAGTGCTTGCCGATCTTCTTCATACTTGACTCCTATCTGATACTGATATCTGATCTGATATTGATTCCTGTCTGATAGAAGCATGTCTTTATAGCTTTAATAAAAAAAGGTAAATGTTATGCTGTCGTTATACCATATGGCTATAGAGTGTTAAAGCTTACCAAATCAATAAAGGGGTGGTTCACCTTTATGGTAACTTTTAGCGTGTTATAGAATGGCCAGTTCTAAGCAACTTTTCAATTGGTCTTCATTATCTATTTTTTTTATAGTTTTATAGTTGTTTGCCTTTTTCTTCTGACTCTTTGCAGCTTTCAAATGGGCATAGCTGACCCCTTCTAAAAAGCAAATGCTCTGTAAGGCTACAAATGTATTGTTATTGTTACTTTTTATGCCTGATCTTTCTAGTCAGGCCTCTCCTATTCATATTCCACTTTGTTATTCACATCAGTGCATGGTTGCTAGGGTAATTTGGTACCTAGCTACCAGAATGCTTAAAGGAGAACTAAACCCCCCATTGTGATAAGTCCCCATTGCCCCCCCCCCACCCCGCCTCTCCCCTGTACACCCCTGAATTCTTTCTCCTCTTGAAATAGTGACCGAAAATGCAGAGTGAACGCAGCAGAGCTCACGGGCGCCATCTTCTTCTCTTCGTTAATCTCTCTATCTTCCTTCTTCCCTTCTGCAATTTCCGTCTGTTTCAGCGAATGCGCAGTTGTCGTGAACCAGAAGATTGCTCCAACTGCACTTGCCACAATACGCCGCTAACTACATGAAGATTACCGAAGAGAAGAAGATGACGCTGTGAGCTCTGCTGCACTCACTCTGCATTTGTGGTTGCTATTTCTAGAGGGAAAATAATTCAGGGGTAAGACTGTGCAGGGGGAGGCAGGGAGGGGGGGGGCAGTGGGGGGGGGCAATGGGGACTTATCACAATGGGGATTTAGTTCTCCTTTAAAATGCAAATTGAAAAGCTGTTGAATAAAAAGCTAAATAATTCAAAAACCTTAAATAATAAAAAATGAAAACCAATTACAAATTTTCTCAGAATGTCACTCTCTACATCATACTAAAAGTTATCTCAAAGGGGAACAACCCCTTTAAGGCATGTATTTTTTTGTTTGGAAAGTAATACCTGCTTGCTAATTGATGCCCATTAAGATGTGACTGCAACTTGCATGAAATTTACCATGCTTTGCCTTCATATTGCAAAATGTTATGGTGAATTGCTATAGATTGAATTCTGGGGAAAATGTTGCACTCAGGGTAAAAAAACTAGGTCATCTATGCCAATTAATTGCATTTGCCACGTACCCCATTAGTAAATTAGACAAAAAACGTAATATTGTAGATTTGAAAAAAACATTTTAAAACACACTGGGGTCATTTATAAACACTGGGCAGATTTGCACTTATTGTTTTTTCTGCAGGTGGCTGAAAAAATTTAATCACTGATTGGTTTCTAAGGGTTACTGCCCTCACGCAAATTTGCCCATTGATTATAAATGAGCGCCACTTTCAGTGCTAGAATTAAGAAGTGAATTTTCTGGTACCGATTTAGTGTTCAGGATTCAGGAAATGAGAACGTTTGTATCGACTCATTGGGTTAATGTGCCCCTATGGCTTTAAATCCCTACACTTTCTGATCTCCCTATTTGCTGGGCAGATGCCCATGTAGCTAGTTGTAATTTACATATCCCAATTATTGGCCAAGAGGTGTTGTGGCCACATCCTGTCACACTTTGGTATAGGTAAGAGAAGGGGTGGATCTTCCTCTTTGGCTCCTGGATGCTGATACAGTTGGATGTTTCCAGGGAGTCTGCGTGCAACAACGCCCAGAAAAGCCATGTGCTCTAGAGGGACCAGAACCTCTAGAGAGATAAGTCGGGGATCAGGGATCCCATGAATGAGGCTAGTGGGGGCAGGGATATATTTATATAGTACTCTCTAGGAGAGTAAGACAATGAGGAAAGAGCAGCTTTGTGCTCCATCAAGCAGGTGTAGCAGGGAGTAGTTTCCCAGGCTGTAAGATGTGCCTATAGTGAAGGGACACAGTGAATAGGGTGTCAGGCTTTAGGTTCTCCTCCCTGACCACTCCACTGGGCGGGATCCAGACCACGTGTGAGGTATTTGTGCCTGGAGGTGCTGAACTACATTGACTACATCTTTAGGGAAAGCACCTGCGTCTAACTCTAATATAGTGTCTCTGACAAATAAACTATTTGTTCTGTTTGACTACAAGAACCTCCTGACGTCCATTTCTTAAAGCCCAGTAGCCTGTGGGAGTTGTAGTTGCACTAAACCGCACCTTAGTTTCTTCCACTTTGCAAAGGCCCTGCCTTAAGTGTTAGAGTCCAGTGTAACCCATGCTCTCATATACTAGCTGGGGATTAACCCCGTTGGTCTGTATAGTTCAAAAACTTGTTACAACTTTATGACATTACTGGTCCTTAAAGCCACGAAAATTTGGCAATTTGGCAATTTGGCAAGGCTGCTATAAATTGAGAGGTTGACAACAGCTCTAGGGGAGGGGTGTGAGCTTGGTATAGTTTATTTAAGCTGCAGCAATATTTTAAACATTTAAATGCAAACCATTTCAGAGAACAATGGGTTTTAACATCATACTAGAAACCATCTTGATGTTGGCACATGTTTCCTCTATTCATATTGATGCATTCAAGTCTTTGTTGGAAGCTGATGCTAAATTGCACCATTGCAGTTACCAAGTTTATTCTGAGATGGGAAATGCTCATCTGTGTCTAAGAGCCTCATGCAGCCCATCAGACCCAGGCTGGCAATCTGTGGAATCTTGCTAATGACAGAGGGGCTGCTATAAGATGCCATAGACAGTCACTATTTATTAGACTGCTGAGGGGGCTGTTTGGGCCTCTATGTACTTGAAATGCCAAAACCAAATTTGAATCCTTATCTGGACCTGCAGCCCATATTCTTCAAGTGATGGTGGCCATAGACGTAAGAATTAGGATCTTTCTTGGAAAAGATCTTTCCAAGAAAGATTGTTTGTTTCAATCCACACGTGTAGAGCTGAATCATCAGATATACATATAGAAGCAATAGAATTCTAAATGTATCTGACAATTCAGCACTAACAATGGCACCCGATCATAGTTTTCCGTTTAGCCCGATCGACGTGCAGACCGATATCCAAGTCTTCTGCCAATATTGGTCGGCTCTTTTCCCACTATACACACACTGAATATTGTTTGAAAATTAGTTTTGTACAATTTTATCTGTGCGTCTATGGCCACTGTAAAAGGGATCCTGTCATCGAAAAACATGTTTTTTTCAAAACGCATCAGTTAATAGTGCTACTCCAGCAGAATTCTGCACTGAAATCCATTTCTCAAAAGAGCAAACAGATTTTTTTATATTCAATTTTGAAATCTGACATGGGGCTAGACATTTTGTCAGTTTCCCAGCTGCCCCCAGTCATGTGACTTGTGCCTGCACTTTAGGAGAGAAATGCTTTCTGGCAGGCTGCTGTTTTTCATTCTCAATGTAACTGAATGTGTCTCAGTGGGACATGGATTTTTACTATTGAGTGTTGTTCTTAGATCTACCAGGCAGCTGTTATCTTGTGTTAGGGAGCTGCTATCTGGTTACCTTCCCATTGTTCTTTTGTTTGGCTGCTGGGGGGAAAAATGGAGGGAGTAATATCACTCTAACTTGCAGTACAGCAGTAAAGAGTGATTGAAGTTTATCAGAGCACAAGTCACATGACTTGGGGCAGCTGGGAAATTGACAATACTGTATGTCTAGCCCCTTGTCAGATTTCAAAATGTAATATAAAAAATTCTGTTTGCTCTTTTGAGAAATGGATTTCAGTGCAGAATTCTGCTGGAGCAGCACTATTAACTGATTCATTTTGAAAATTTTTTTTTTCCCATGACAGTATGCCTTTAAGATTTGGAAGGTCAGTGGGATGTGTCCCAATTCTAGACACGCTTAGGAAAGGTACAGTGCAAGGCTATAAACATTTAAAGAAACTACGTAATGTCTTTTTACCACAGTCCCATTTAAAAGGGGATGCCCGGTAACCTTAATTTAATAGTCTGCGAACCTCTGTTAAATGTTAAACCTTTAACATGATATTTTCATTATGGCAGACAGTCTCTCAGTAACAAGACTAACAATTTAAGCACAAATACATTTGTTCTATTCTCATGGATCACTAAGTCATTCCAAATAGATTGCAAACAAATACATATTTAATAAAGGAAAAACAAACAGCAGAGAAAGCAATTATAAGAACACTAAGTATTTCATGTTAATAAACAGATATGGCTACAAATTCTAATCAGCGCCTCTTCTTGTAATTACAGGCGTGCAGTGCACATAAATATTTGAAACTAATTCTTCTTAAAGCAGCCCTCTGGGAAGAACCAACAAGCCAGGATTCAATGGAAACAATATCCTATTAATAAGCAATGGTTATATTTCATGTATTTCCTCTAATTATTAATAGTGTGCAGAGCCTTCCAACTTGATTGTGTTTTACATTAATCATAGTTTGACCATAAGAGTTTTTTTTACTAAAGAAATATGGCAGCTCTAAACATACATTTAGTGCAGATATCATTTTCCTAAGAGATTGTCTATTTGTTGCAGTAGAGTAGAGAGTGATTAAAATCTGGTGGCTAACCTAAGCACAAAGTAGAAAGAAGCCTGAACTTCTGCAGAGACAAAATGAATCAACAGATGATTACCATTCCCTGGTTCTACTGTGTTCAAAGCTAGAGAAAGAAAGGAAAATGTCCTCAGTTTATAAAAAGGTGTAAGACCTCTTCCTGAGTTGGTTGTAAGTTACCCAGCTGCTTCAGTCTTGATGCAATCTAAGAACTAGCATCATTTGGAAAGCAAGAGCCATCTGCATTCCAAGGCACATCAACGTGGCAAACAGCAAAATCGTTTGTCTAAGTCATTGTGGTCATCTGTGACAACTCATTGTGTCCCTTCAGCTGAGGCAGCACTGAGAAACCTCCACCAAGGTACTCAACCTGTAGTTGACTATACAGTACAGTTTCATACATTTTCTGCAGACACCGACTAGAACCAAGCAGCTCACACACTAGTATTGCCTTGTCATTAATTCCAAAATGAGCTGGCAAGAGTTGGCAGCCCA
Organism: Xenopus petersii; assembly: GCA_038501925.1. NCBI lineage: Eukaryota > Metazoa > Chordata > Amphibia > Anura > Pipidae > Xenopus > Xenopus petersii. The sequence goes on from CM076673.1 coordinate 169,714,749, forward strand.
GCTTCCTAGAAGGAACTAATCCAATAGTCAGTCCAGACTGACCAACTCTTGAGGAAAAGAAGGACTGAAAAAAGCTGGTCAATTCTTACCAAGGCCATATTTGGAGAAAAAGCAACCCTGGCAAAGGAAATCAAAGCAGCCCACATACAGTATAAATATGCGACATTGGTGGCCAGCCCCCCCCAACAATGTAATAAAAAACATTGAGGTTCAGGGTCCCCCAATAAAACAAACACTAAAAAAGAACCCAAACATTGGGGGTCAGGGCCCCCCATTAAGGTTAAAAAAACATTGGTGGTCAGGGCTTTCCCCATGTAAAAGTTAAAAACAACACTGTGGCCAGGGATTTTAAAAAAAATTGTTGGTGTTCAGCCGAAACATACCTTTAAAGTCTTCTTCCTTTAAGGAGACAACAGCTTCTTCTTTCTCATTAGTGGTTTCAGCACCCATTCGGCTTTGGCTCCCTTTTGGCTTCTGCTCCCATTTGGCTTTTCAGCTTCGGCTTCCATTTGGCGGCTCTACTTCCTGGGCCTACTTAACCCTACATTGACCAGTCCGGGTCTAATTCTAACCCTCCTGGCTGTTGCCTAAGGTCCCTCCCCTATTTAGACTAAATGAGTAGCTTAAGCTGAAACTATGCAGATTTGTACCCTTTGTCCTTCTCTATCTCTCAAAGAATGAGTAACCCAAAGCAACCAATCAGCAGGTAGGATTTACTACTCACCTTTTTAAAATCAAACATCTTATTGGCTGTTATGGATTACTGCTGTTATATTACATATAGGAGTTTGTCTTTATTGTAACTTACATCATTTTAATTGTTATCTTATAATAGTTTGTTCCATAAAAGTGTATTCTATTCACCAACAATATATTTTTTATGTATTTGCATGAAAAAAGACCCTATTGAACAAACACAGAATTGTGACTTTGGTGCCAAAATGCTTGTGAGTGTTTTGGCACTGTCACCAAACTGTGTGTGTCAGATGGGGAATTTTCCATTCAAGGGTATTAGAAGCGATGACAGGGGTAGAGGAGTGTGTTTTTATGCCAGATGGCAGCAGCAGGCAAAATACCATGTGTGCCATAGTCCTTAGGGGCATGAAACACACAGTTTTTTATTTGCCTATATTACTCTCTCCATATCAATTCCCAATCACTTAAATGGAAATAGCCATAAATTAACTGATACCTGAGATTAACCAAAAAATAACCAAACATTCTTAATCTCAGTCACATTTTTTTTGCATTATTTCTGGTGCTTTTTTCCCTTAAAAATTTTAAATAATAACCATAAAACCTGATGTTCTTTATATTTTTTAAAGAAAAAAAACTTTCAACAGAAAAAAAGGCCCAATCGTAACCCTCAATCAATAATAAATGATCCCTTTAGTGTCTGTTACCCAAATTAAGAATTACAGTTTATTAAATGCTGCAGTAACCTTTTTCCCATTTCTTTTTTTTTTCACAAAAAAAGTGTAAAGTTTGGCATAAACTGAATACATATTTATAAAAGCTGCAGTGCCGAAAATCCATTTGCAAATGTTCCTCAAAGTCAACAGAAACTCAAAGGGGACCTTGCAGAGTCGCCAGCGTGTATCTGCAGGTATTTTACACTGCAAATTGTGATGTTAAATGCATCACTGGCCAATTCTGTTTCTGCACCTTAATAACAGGACCCTTTGAATTTTGTCTTTTTTTCATTTGATCCCTTTGCTCAAATGGTATTAAGATCAGATAGGAGAAGTGCTGTATTTATTGCTTTGAATGTCTATGTCTATGAATGTCTTACTAAAGTGCGTTAAAAATATTCGCACAATATATAGACAGAATTTTCGCCAAATATGTATCGCCAGTTTACTAACCTGCGGTAAATATAAATTTGCAAATTTTCTTGCGCAAGAATAATTGTTCGCCAGTTATCGCATTCGCTGAAAATAACGCTACGTACACATTAACGCGTGGTTTACTAAACAGCGAAATGTGCTAAAGACAAAATTAACGCCAGAATATTCACAAACTTTTACCGCCACCTATGTAGTGGCGTAAAAGTATTTTTTCCGCCAGAAAATTCTCAAGGGGCAGGAAATATCCCATAATACTGTTTTTTTTTACCCTTCATTCTTTGCTGACAGGAGAGAGATCTGTAGCTATTGCTGACAGGATGTTTTGGCTTCTGCTTCTATCTGTTGCAATAGCAACAGTTTTAGCTCAGAGTCGTATTATTGGCAGCGGCATCACAGTCCAAGGATTCGTCAGCCTCTACACTTTTTGGTTTCATTGTGATTGGCTACATTAAACTGTACATTTCTATGAAGCAAAGAGATTGACTAGTATCATTTCTTGTTCCTATGATTCTATTGGCAGAAGGGTTTATATGATGCAGACATGTTTGATTGGTGTTACTCTGGTAATGTTGTTGGATGGTATAATCATCAGTCAATAAAGTTTATAAGTTTTGAAGGTGCATTTCTGGCCATAAATGTCACAGTAAAAATTGCCATAATAAACGCCATAAAACAAGACATAAATATTAGCAAAAACTAAATTTTTCGCCAGAAAATTCGCAACTCGCTAAAATTACCGCTAACGTAAGCTGGTTCCTTAACTTAGTTACCGCAAGTGATCGCAATGACTTCTGAGCGTATCGCTGTTTAGTAAACTTAGTCGCTGCAAATATTCTGGCGTAAAAATATTCTCAGCGATAACATGCGGAAACTTAAAGTCAGATTTACCGCACTTTAGTAAACGGACCCCTAAAAGTGTTATAGTGAATGGTGTACTACTGACACTACAATGCTTTATACTTGTTATGCCACATGTTATGTAATCTATGGCATTATTCTTGTAGTTTATCAATTAAAATAGTCCTACTTTTACTCAAATAAAAGGTATAGCTGTAAGTAAGAGTGTCATTTTTTATTCTCTATATTTTTGTAAACTCTATTGCTTTATTACAGTGAAGATATTGGGCCAGATTCAATTCAGTGAGAAAAAGTTTTGTCATTGTTTATCATGTGATTCAATTCAAAGACCAAAAAGTTTTTCCGAATTCAATTCCAGTTTTTTCCCATGGACCTTAATAGACTGTCCTTGTGATATACATGGGGCAGATTTATCATGGGTCGAATTTCAAAGTAAAAAATACTTCGAAATTGGACCATCGAATTAAAATACTTCGAATAACGAAGTCAAAGGATTTTTCACCGAATTTGGTAAAGTAAAATCGAACGATCGAATGATTAAATCCTTCGAACGATTCGAATGATTTTATCGTACGATCTAACGATTTTTACTTCGAAAAATGCATTAGAAGGTCCCCATAGGCTAATATAGCACTTCGGCAGGTTTAATTTGGCGAACTATTGACGTTTTTTTAAAGAGACAGTACTTCGATTATCAAATATTAGAATATTTGAACTATTTTACTTTGAATCGAATTCGAAGTAAATTCGAAGTCGTAGTATCCTATTCGATGGTCGAAGTATGCAAAAAATGACTTTGAATTTTTTTTACTTCGAAAATTCCCTCGAATTCACTTCGACCCTTGATAAATATGCCCCTATGATAAGTTTTTCTGGATGGAATTGCATCTCAAATTGAATCTTGTCCATGACTTTTCGCATGATAAACCTTTTTCTCATTGAACTGAATCCGTCTTGTTACTACCTATAGAGTACTTCTCACCATTTATCTTCATTTCCTTAACAAAGTCGTTTTTACCCTACTCAACCATTTCTTTATGGTTATTTTCTTCTCCAAGCTACAAGCATCTAAGCTGGATGGTTTGCTTCTCTGCAGGTTAGTCTTGGGGCTTGGAATTACACAGCTCCAGTTTCCCACCTAGAAATGTTATTTTCTTCCTGGTTTTTGTCTCTTTTCTAACATTCTGTCAAAAGTCACAGGTTATTTACCATCTAATGAAATGTGTTTTTTTTACAGTTTCAGCTAAATAAATAGAATTCTCAAAGGAAAAGTCAATTTTCATGTCTTTTCGTTATATAGTACATATATTCACAAAATGTGAAATTTGTGTAATTTTTCAAAAATTAAATGTTAGCCTTTTGCCGATAAATCATGTGACCTCTTCAATCTCAATTCACAATTCTGACTACAGCATTTTAATGTATCAGATGCAACTGTGCTAAGCACGAATCCGCGTATGACTCTAGAATTTAAGGGGGAAATGCTGCATTATCATCAAAAAACATGATGTTGTTTGCATGATATTGCACTTTTCACAAAGCGACTACATATGTAAATAACTCTTTAAGTTGTTTTCTAGAGATAACGGCATTCCATGCAGAAACCATTTTCTTTTGATTGAATGTTTGTATTTGAATGCTTCTCTACAACTGACAACTGAAGTTAATTAACGCTTGAAACACTCACATTTCGTTTGTTTAAATGCTCTTGTTGTACTATGGAACTCCATATGTGGCTTATGATAAGCACCTGTCTTTTCTCTGTCTCAGTCTAATATGGTGGAAGTGGGGCAAAGTTTTTGTGAAATTTAAAGCATTAGCATTTCATTTTATTGTGTCAAGCTTGTGTAAGAAAATAATTGTCATCTATATAACAGCAGCTGACTAGGAACATCTAAATGAATGTCATATAAAACTATTTTATTTGAAGTAGCATGGCTGTTAATCTCAGCCAACAAGCAATGTTTGGGTTAAAGGCCCAGTTAATAAAGGAATGCTGAAGAACTGCTACAGCAAAGATTTGAAGAAATAAAATCAGTTGCCGACACCTGGATGAATGTGTTCTTCTTATTGTATGGTTTCAGCTTTTTAATTTTCTGCTTCCTTTGTCCCTTTCCTTTTCTCTCTTGGTATTGCTCTGTTATTTATTTTTCTCTTCTGGTTTCACTGCGGGCAGAAGGTATGTTTTGTTATCATATAAATATAGAGGATGTCTCTGGCTAAAGCAGAATCTAGGACATGAACTTTACCATATTGTTTCCTTTCACGTTCCTTAGAAACTTTTCATTCCTTGTATTTGTGAAGCTTAAATCATTTTTTACAGAATGAATCTGCCATGTAAGCAATTCTCTGTGTTATTTATATAAGGACTTGATTTCTTTCACATGATTTGCACATACTTTCTCCATACTAGAGTTAGTGAATTGATTTTCATTACATAATTTCAAGAACAGCATTAATTTTTAAGCAGAATGCATAATGTTTACCTAAATTATAAAATAAAAAGAAGAGAATGAAAGAAAGGCCCATTTTAAGGCACATCTTAAAATGTGTCCCTCCGGATCTATAAGACCTTATGCAGGGTGATTCGGTGCATGATAAATTACATATAATCAATGCCTTAAAGCAGTGAAATATGGTATAGGATCCATAATCCGGAAACCTGTTATCCAGAAAGCCATAGACTTTCCTCTTCTTTTTTCTCTGTGATAATAAAACAGTACCTTGTACTTGATCCCTGTGAGAAACACTCGCCGGCGCCGCCTTCCATGTCGGCGTCCTTCCCAAAATGGTGGTGCCCAGGGGAACCACGTGGACGTTGGACACCAGTGCGTCAGTTCGGACGCAGAGTCTTGACGCCGCCATTAAAATGTGCAGCGTCAACATGCAACGTCAGCACGTGATGCATGGCGTCATCACACACGTTTTGGCAAGAAAATTTGCTTATAAAAGGACGCCAGAGGATTCAGCCATTGCTCGATTATAGGTTCAACTCTGTTGTGTTCCTGGGTGTTATTATCTGAACTCTTGTTATCGACTTTTGCCTGAACCATGACTACGAAACCTTGCTGCCTATATAGACCTTTTTGCCTGATTGACGACTCTTCTTCTTAATCCTGTTGTCCACGAACTGTGTTCATATCTGTAACGCTTCCTCCTTGGTCCGCAACTGCAAACTGCGCCTTCGGGCCTGACGATCCTAACCTTAAGGCTAATATGTGTGATTCTTGGCCTGATGCAAACTGAAATACCACATAAAATGACCCCATGTTCCATAGCCATAACATTAATGGAACTCAGGCCTAAAAGTTAGTTCCAGCAATAGCAACAAAGAAACCTGCCCACCATTGCTGTCACTTCATTCTTGACTAAGCAAGAATATCTTGAAGCAAACTGCCTCCACAGTAGTAGTACCACACAGAAGCTATTCTAGAATGTATTGGGCAGGGGACAAAAATGTAATGCTCTCTTAATCAGGGCTGTATTTAGGTCCGATGACGCCCAAGGCATCGGATCTAAACATGCCCCTAAGTCGTGCACGCTAAAATTATGTGACGTGCGAGCTGACGGCCCGCTCCCCATTCAGTAGAAGTGATGTCAACATGCCATTCGCTTGATGTCCCTTCCGCAGTCTTCCTCTGACCCTCTACCCCTCACCCCCTCAGCTCCGTCACCCGATTTCCTATGGAAATCTGTGGTGGAGGGTTTTTTTTTTAAAAAAAATAAATTAATTAAAACTGAAAAAAATAGGCACAGGCCTATATATAAATACAGGTATAGGATCCCTTATCCGGAAACCCGATATACAGAAAGCTCCGAATTACGAAATGGCTGTCTCCCATAGGCTCCATTTTATCCAAATAATCCAAATTTTTAAAAATGATTTCCTTTTTCTCTGTAATAACAAAACAGTAGCTTGTACTTGATCCAACTAAGATATAATTAATCCTTATTGGAAGCAAAACCAGCCTATTGGGTTTATTTAATGTTTAAATGAATTTCTAGTAGACATAAGGCATGAAGACCCAAATTTTAAAAAATTATGGAAAGAAGAATATCTGGAAAACCCCAGGTCCCGAGCATTCTGGATAACAGGTACCATACCCGTATTGCCCTGCCCTTAATTAACTTTTATGGCTGTGGCCTGCAAACATGGGTATACTTGCTTATTATCATTGGAACTGAGTTTTATTGAATACAGGATAAAGCTTGCAGCACTTGAGTGATAACTTCTTATTTATAATGTCACAACAACTGTTTATTTGTGTAAATAAAGTAAGTAAACAATAGGATGAGAAAACAAAATATGCAATGTTATGAAAACTGGATATTTCCAGAAAACTGCAAGGAAGAAGTCATAATAGGGATCACTGCTCAACCATTTTCCATTTGTAGCAATCATGTGAGCCAACAAAATGACTTAACTATCTACCAAATGTAATTCAAATCTTCTTGGGGTGTATAATCATATGCCAAGTCTAAATGACTCAATTTAAAGTAGGATGCACCTCCAAAAATTGCAACAATAAATCTAGCAAGAGATCTTGGATTACATAAAGCCAGAATAGAAATACACATGAAAGCTGAGATAATGAGATTGTAACAAGAACAAAAACAGATGATTCCTTATAATACTATTAATTTGATGCTTTTGCTCTCCTAAATAGGGAAAAAATTGCCCAGATTAAAAGATACAGATGTGTTGTTTCTTCTTTAATATTCCTTGAGGCATAATCAATCTATTTAACAGCAAAGCAATGGACAATGACCTCCCTTCCATTCCTCTATCACAATTATTGGTAAAAGATAAACTGGTTCCAATTAAGTGTACCGGGTATGTAGCAGGTGTGCAGGCTGACCTTGAAAGTGGGAGATGACTAGGCGATAGATTCTGGTCTGGTCTCTCTACAGCTGCAACCCCTCTCCAGGGATTCCCCTATAACCAGAACAAAGCTGGTGACTGTCTAGAATATCCTCAGACGCTACACATGATTACACAGCCTAATAATTACAAACAAATGTGCAAAGAACAAGGTTTGAATGAATTCACAATGTACTCCCATGTTTCTTTATATTGAACCTTAACAACCAATAATACAAAAATACATTTACTATAAAAACACTTGTTAATAGTATTAACTTAAAAAGAATCTTAAATAAAAAGCAATAAAAAGATTCAAAATTAGGATTCAGGAAATGACATCACTACATTGGCTGATTAGGAAAACCTTAGTCATCAATACTTTGAGCAGGTAATAATTATATATTTTCAACAGTATTTGCAGTATAGTAATGAAAAAACGTACACGTATTTGTTTTAGTCATTGCTATGCATTAGGGACATTTTACTGTTGGTACTGGGGTAGAGAGAAATCTTCACAAACATACACAGACAAAAATAAATTCTCTGGTTTAATCTGTATTAATATATTAAAGGGTACCTATTGCAGAAAATTAGTTTCCTCCCATTGGAGGGGAGCCCTATAATGCTGAGCCCAAAGCAGGACTCATTTGTTGCCCCCCTACTTCACACCTTCCAACAACCCCCTCTATTGTGCAATAAATCTGCTCAATTCCCCCTACTACCTGGGTTTTCTATGTTTCTTTAAAACTCTAAAAATTTTATATTTATTTAGGGGCAGATCTATCAAAGTTCAAAGTGAAAATTCGAATTTAAAAAATTCAAATTTTGAAGTCATTTTTGTGTATCTCAACTAGAGAATAGTCCAAATTCGATTTGAATTTGAAAAAAATACAAAAATTCGAATTTCAAAATTTATCATGTACTGACTCTTTAAAAATTTGAATTCGACCATTCACCATCTAAAAACCTACCGAATTGCTGTTTTAGCATATGGGGGACCTCCTAGAACATGTTTGGAGTCAATTGGTGGACTTTGAAAAAAACTTTTAATTGCAAGATTCGAATGCTCTATTACTTTGATTTGTACGATTCGAATTCGATCGAAAATGGACCAATTCCATCGAAAACGGACCTATTCGGCCAAAAAAAACCTTTTGATTTAATTTCGGTTGGTCTTTTTGAATTTGAAATTTGAAGTTTTTCAAATTCACAATTCGACCCTTGATAAATCTGCCCCTAAGTGTAAAAAACTCTTATACAAAAATCTGTCGAGGTCCTAAAGAACAAATGATTTCACTTGCACTCAAATCCAAGCAGGAAAATGCTCTTGCTACATTTATTTGTGAATAAAAACATAGCAAGTGCTTGTCCCTGCTTGGATTTGACCTGAGTGCCAGTGAAATCATTTGTACGTACGAAATTGGAGGTTACCAAAGACTTCTTCACAGGGCACCGGGCATTCATTCCATGGAGAGCCAGGGTGTGCAAGTGTGGTAATACTTTATTATTCCTAGAGGTCCTAAAGAAGTCAGTGGGAGCTGCACTGATCCTATTGTACCATTTTCAAGTAATTCAGACTTTTAGAGGTTTTCAGATTTTTTTTGCTAGTAATTGTCCAAAAAAGCTCACATTTTTAGAGGTTTTTGAGGTATTTGTATTTTTTTCATTCGTGCTTTTTATATTTGTATCTTTTAATAACTTTCATGACAATAGTGGTTTTAGAGAAAATTCGTTTAATCGTGGTTTCAAAAACTCCTAAAACCACTAAAATTTGACCTTTTATAAACAGGCCTCTTATATTTCTGATCCCTCCCCCCAACAATTAGAATGGCGTTCAACTGACTTCATTTTGTATTCATTTTGAAAACTGTCTCAGTTTGTCTATGAAGCATTTCATTCATCCAGGTCATGATATTTAGTATCTAGTGGAATTATGTGTAAGGCAATTGGACTTTTTTGAGTTTTCCTGAAAACGCAAAAAAGGCCAGTTACTTTTAAACACAAGCTGCGGGGATGGAACAAGCCAGGAGTCAGCAAGGTCAGAGATTAGGGCATTGAGTATTCCATCTAGCAACATGAAGTGCACAATGAAGCTATGCTAAACTAGATAAGGGTATGCTTCTCTAAATGAATGTGTTTTATGAGATCTGTTTGAAGGCAGAAAATTGCGAGAAAGTCGTACAGACTATCGGAGTTTCCAGGGAATTCCTGGGAAAGGGTTAAGCCCTTGCCAAAGTCTTGAATGTGAGTATTAGAGGGGAGCTACGGAACAGGTAGAGAACCATAACAAGCTGTTTCTATCTATTAGGCTACCAAGAAACAAAAAGAAAAAATAAATGAATAAAAATATTCCACATCTAGATATGTTTGGCCTCCAAGAGAAAGATTATCCATGAAACTGCATACTTTAGATTTTGTAGAGGTAGATGGCACAAAAGGCAGCACTATCTACAATCATTAGATATTAATTTCACCTCCAAAAAAAATCAAAGCACTTATCAGATGCTTATCACATTTGATCATCAAAATTTCCATACGCAGCTTTCCAGCCTTGATCGAGATGGCTTACATTTATTGCCAGTTAGATTACTGTCTTTCAAATAGATTTTTCCCTCATGAGGTGTTCTTTTCTCGTTTATTTTAAAATGCGTAATCCTTTCTAAATAGTTCCACTCTGCATTGAAATATTGCTGCTGTGTGCCATCAACAGACTTGGCCGAAACAATTAGTGATGCAGCTCAAATCATTGCAACATTCACACCTGCCAAAGCACTTAAAACAATAGCCATTGACATCAACCTTTAAACGTGCAAATAAAAAAGAGAAAAAATACTATCCATGAACCCAGTCAAATCCAAACAATAAGCTTAGGGGTCGTTGCAAATCATCAAGCACAAAATGAGGTTGGTCTGTAATATAAACTGATGCTACAGGGCTGATGATTAAATTCTGATGCTAATTGCACTGGTTTCTGTGCTGTCATGTAGTAATTATCTGTATCAATTACTAATCAGCCTTATATTGTGACATTTCTATTCTATGTGTACTGTATATTGTGAGTGGGTCCCTAAGCTCAGTAAGTGACAGCAGCACAGAGCATGTGCAGTGAATCGGCAGAAAAAAAGACGAGGAACTACTTGGGCATCTTTGGAGACACAAATCTTTACTGCTAAAGGTCTGTGGTTGCCTTGGGCTGGTACAGAAGCCCAAAACATAATGTACAACATTTTTAGCCTACTTCTTTAGCTAAACTTTAGTTCTCCTTTAAAAAGCCACTTTCCTACTGAGATCTAAGAGTTCTTTGCTGTTGAGCGATTTCATAAAACACCCTTGCCTCATCAGTTTATATCATAAAGAAAACAACGACAGGTAAGTGTTTAGAAGAACATTTTCTATAATGCACGCAGCAGCTTTTAGAGAGAGAGCACTGAGAGCTCAATTACTATAATAGAGTGCTACAATTCCTAGTCTCAAATGCTTTTGGGAAAGGTATATGAATTCGATTTCAGAATGAATTTCTATTTAATTACAAAGTAGAAAAGGTATCTTCAGTGAAATCTCAATTTTACATCCCCTGCTTTAAAGTTTTCTTGCATTTTAAACCTTTTTTGTGGTCCCACCAATATATAATGGATTTCCCTGATTTTATATTTTCCCAGATTTTTTCACCTGTTTTTTGTGGTCCCCTGAACACTTTAAAATGTGGATTTTACTGTATAGCTTCATTTAGATGTATATGAGTTGTACTGTGTTTTTTTTTATAGTTATAGTACAACTCCTTGTTATATTCTTTATTTGATACTCATATTTTGTTTTTGCTCTGTAGCAAGCCATTCGCTAACAGCTGCAGCTTTTTGTTGAAGAAATGTGAATTCTACTTTCTTTTTCATGTCATGTTCAAGGTCATCAGTCTTCCTAAAAAAAAGAAAAGAATTGTAATTGCATTGATTGCCAGACTGCTACCCCAACAAACATGCCTTTAGCTGTATGACATCATTCAGAATTCACAGAAGCTCTGAACTTCTCTCCAACCCCTTGGGGGAATTTCAGGATTTTTCATTCCTCTTTATTTTTTAAGGGTCAACACTCGTTCAATTTCAAACATCAGATTTTGCGCATCATAGCTCATGTTCACATTTCAAAATTGATTGGGGTACTAGGAATAGAATAGGCCACTTGTTTTTTTTACAATAGGACAAACTGGAACATACATAACATAAATTAATGAGATGATGGTACTAATAGCTTATTGACTTGGTGTGTCTGAGTGGCCCATGAAGAATTGTTATATCATCACACAATAGCTAATTAAGATTGTAAACAGAGGTTAATGGCTAATTTATAGCACAACCTCACATGCGAAAACATCTGAGTTACTGAATAATTCTCTTACATCTTGATGTATTTATGTTGTAACCAGTGAATAGTGAAGGAAATCCTATATTGGTTTTGAAATCCTCAGCTTTTTTATAACGTCATGAACCATTAGCTCATAACACACGGAATTACATTTGCAAGCTTAAAGCAAAATCAACAATGAAAAAAAAATGAATTCACAAGCAGTAGTAGTCTCTAAAGAAGCCCATGTCAATCAGATTCATAAAGGTCTCAAATAATCTGTTCCAGCAATTGGCCGGCTTTAAAACCATTAAACATTAGTTTAATGGTTGGCATTGCCACGTATGCTGGGGTGTATTCAGTTGCTTGAACGAATGTTCAAAAACAGGAAGACCAATAAATGTTATAACCTTAAAGGAGAACTAAACCATAAAAATGAATATGGCTAAAAATGCTGAGCACTGCAGAATACTGAACTTATTGCACCAGCCTAAGGTTTCTCAAAAGCAGCAATGATCCAGGACTTCAAACTTGTCACAGGGGGTCACCATCTTGGAATGTATCTGCAACACTCACATGCTCAGTGGGCTCTGAGCAGCTGTTGAGAAGCTAAGCTTAGGGGTTGTTTCAAATTATCAAGCAGAAAACAAGGCTGACCTGTAGCAGAAGCTCAAGCTACAAGGCTGATTATTAAATTCTGATGTTAATTGCACAGGTTTCTGCAGTGAATCAGCAGGAAAGAACATGGGGAACTACTGGGGCATCTTCCGAGACACAGATCTTTACTGCTAAAGGGCTGTGGTCTCCTTGGGCTGGTACAGAAACCCAAAACATAATGTACAACATTTCTAACCTACTTCTTTAGTTAAGCTTTAGCTTTCCTTTAATGTAGAGCTCAAGAAAAATACAACACTCAATCAAGATGGTGTAAAGTATAGTTACACTGACCAATACAAATAATATAAATTCATATTTTTCACTGTGTGGCATGTTTGGTCATATAAATTCACTGTGTGGCATGTTTGGTCCAGGTACTCATGGCTCAGGACTTCAGCCAGGGGAGAACAACCAGTGTCATAGATGTGTTAGTTAAGGCTGGTTTTTACATCAAAGCAAGTAAGTAACAACACCAAAACAATCAGCTACAAGAATCAATTATCACAAGCCAAGTCTTAGGGGGCACATTTACTTTTGGTCGAATATCAAGGGTTAATCAACCCTCGATATTCGACCCTCAAAGTTAAATCGAAGTCGAAGGATTTAGCGCTATTCGTTCGATCGAACAATCAAAGGCATAATCGTTAGATTGAACGATTAAATCCTTTGAATCAAACGATTCAAAGGATTTTAATCCATCGATCGAACGTTTTTCCTTCGATCAAAAAAAGCTAGGTAAGCCTATAAGGACCTTCCCCATAGGCTAACATTGGTGCTCGGTAGGTTTTAGGTGGCGAAGTAGGTGGTCGAAGTTTTTTTTAAAGAGACAGTACTTCGACTATCGACTGGTCGAACAGTTGAACGATTTTTAGTTTGAATTGTTCGATTTGAAGTTGAAGTCGTAAGTTGAATTAGCCAATTCGATGGTCGAAGTAGCCAAAAAAAGACTTTGAAATTCAAAGTATTTTTTATTCTATTCCTTCACTTGAACTTAGTAAATGTGCCCCTTAAAGTAATGGTACATTATTATTTAAAGAATGCAAAACAAAAGAATATGAACAATAACAGCAAACATATTACATTTCTCACAAATGATTAAATATATAATATTTTTTAATTGTAGAAGGTCTTTCAGGGGCTGAACTCGTTCCCTAATTGAACCAATGGGCAAACCATAGAACACACAGTCGGATTACACAAGGAAATCTGCCCATATACATGTCTATTAAGTTGAATCTTTTATGTCTATATAAAACCTGCCTAACTGCTAGTTGCTCCAGAGGAAGGCAAAAAAGCATTCTAAAGCCTTTCCAAATTTCCTCAGAGGGGGGATGATTCCAAAAGGCATTGATGGCCATTCTCTGGATCAACTTGGCTACTTTTGTGACAATAAAGGATTAACTAGTAGCTAGATCTGCAGTGTTTCCTCTCTCACCCTTTTTCTTGCATTCTTTCTAGTTTCCACTACTGCTCTTATGTAAGTGGGGCACCATTTTCTTTAGATGGGGAGATCCCAGTGTGCTTTAATATGAGGTAAATAAAAACCCTGCATCGTATGATTAGTCCCAGTCTGACAAATCTGCCACCATTTGGATCAGGTTAAAAATCTGAAGTGTCTGGACTGTAACATCAATGATTAATAGAATTGGGGAAGAGGGGTCCAGATGTTCCTGTGTAGGGGACTCTCCCCAAAATTGTATTTACACCACTTCTAATGGGCACCAAAGTCCTCAATATGTTTGAACATCTGTATGCATAATATAAATAATAATACACACAAACCTACTGTACAGATTGGTACTCATAGGTATATGTCAGTATCAAGGTATAGAGTGCATTACACCTTTATGAAATGCATTGCTCAGAGCTCCAAGAAACTGGTTATTATGCAGCTAAGGAAGATAAGGGGTATGTGTATACCATGGGAATGACATGGCACAGCTTTTAATCTCTATAAATCCTTGAAAAGTCATTACAATGTTGGAAACATACAAAACATAGTAGCAAATATTTCTGCCACTAAAATGACAAACAATGTATAAATTAAGCAGCCAGAAAAGAGCCATAGGACACATCTTTAACAGATATATGAGTTGAATCCACACGCATTTTCACATACTGTTTGGAGGTAAACATAACAGGTGAAACATTTGTAAGCACGGTGATATGGAGACTGTAACAATAAACTATCCAATTACAATGATGTACTTTGAATAATTCCTTTGACTAAAGACCAGTTGGTTGACAGAATCATCTCCTGGGGCCTCAGTCCACATGTTTCAAAGCTTTGCACGGGCGCCCTGCCAGTGGCTAGTCGTTCTCCCATCTGACATATCTCCATATCTCCTGTCCATACCCCATGCTTCATTTCTCTTGATGACTCTTGAGGAAGAACAAGCTGGGATTTTCTAAAAGCAATCACAGCTCAGCTGTCACATCTGTCAGATAAAATGGCACAATCTGCATTATTATTTGGTTTGCATTAACTTGTGCCAGTGACTAACAGCTCAACCCGCATCTCTGTACTGATTAAAAAAACATATATGCAGCCAGGCCCTGCTTATTAAGATAGACATTCATAACACTTACAGACCTAGTCATACGAGTAACTTGGGATCTAAGAGTAATAAGAAAATGTATTTACAGTTACACCCTGAAAGGCTGGTATATTGACAATAAACACATATTTGAAGTACAGAATATCCTTATATACAGTTTCAGTGAAGCGATTTGTGTTAAAAACCACATGCAAAAAGCATACATTTATTGTTAAATTGCCATATCCATCAGCTAAAATATCAGCTCAGTAGAGGATATCACAGCTTGTAAAATCAGAGCAGCACATCCTTCATGACTTTGGCAGCAAACTAAATACCTGCAAATAAAAGAGAATTTGATTCAAGTTTTGGCAGCAGTTAGTTCCAAAGGGTTTGAGACAAACAGAATGAATTTAAATGTTACTGATTTAATCACTTGGACAAACAGAAAAAGGTTAAAGGACAAGGAAAGTATTTTTTTTTATCCCCCATGATTGTAAAGTCCACCCCATGAAGTACCTGGTCGCTAGGTTTTTTAGTGCAAAATCCGTTCTGTTCTCCTGTTCCGCATCCTAGTCTGTAAATGAAGCACAGCGTTATCAGCGCCGACATTTTCTTTCTTCAAGATGGCGCCGGTTGTTCTAATGCGCATGCGCCAAATCTATTACGCGCATCACATGCGCGAGCGTCACTGTAAAGCTCGTGCACCAGACTTCCATGTGGGCAACAGCGCACGAGTCTAAAACAGCGCGCACAAAGGCAGATAAAGGTGCAGGTGCTTAACAACATCATATTAGAGAATTCAAAGTCTATCTGATTTTAATGCAAGTTAATAGGTGTGCTTTAGATCAATTCTAAAGTATATAGAAGTTAGTAGAAGTGCTTTACACTGATTGCAAGGATATCTAAGTAAATGTGTTTGCTTTGGCCATTAATTTCACCAATATATTTTAGGGAGCTATAGCATTATTAATAATCATTTGTTAAGTAAATTTAATTAATTAATTTTAATAGAATTAAATAATCAAAGATACATGCAATAAATTAATTAATTGATTATTTTTAAAAAGTATTAATTATTTAATGAAATAATTATTGGCAGTGAATACAGTCCATAATTAATTATTTCTATGTTATTCATTTTTAATTATTAGCATAAATTATATTAATAATTAATTTAAAAATCAATTGATTATATATTATATGTTCTCTAATTAATTTGCAGTAATTAATTTAATTTATTCACAAATAATAAATTCATTTACAGATTAAAAAATGTCAGGTGATGACGATACTCAGATGCCTACTACATCTACATCAGATGCAGAACAGGTATTTTCTATTACACTGGTTTTCATTTAGGTAGGTTGGTTGCAATGGTCTATATTACCCTAGCAACCATGCATGACACAGAAACATAATTTGGAAAGTGCTATGATAGTTAGCTGTTCAATATATTTTTATGGGAGATATGATGCGTTTTTTTAACTGTCACAGGCACGGGTACAGATTATGGGTAACATTATGAAGGGGCAGGGGCATTGTGATCGGTGCTGGAACATGGAAGCAAAGGGGGCATTATGATCGGTGCTGGAACAGGTAACAAAGGGGGCATTATAATTGGTGCTGGAACATGGAACCAAAGGGGGCATTATGATTGGTACTGGAACAGGTACCAAAGGGGGCATTGTAATTGGTGCTGGAACATGGAACCAAAGGGGGCATTATGATCGGTACTGGAACAGGTACCAAAGGGGGCATTATGATCGGTGCTGGAACAGGTAACAAAGGGGGCATTATAATTGGTGCTGGAACATGGAACCAAAGGGGGCATTATGATCGGTACTGGAACAGGTACCAAAGGGGGCATTGTAATTGGTGCTGGAACATGGAACCAAAGGGGGCATTATGATCGGTGCTGGAACATGGAACCAAAGGGGGCATTATGATTGGTAATGGAACAGGTATCAAAGGGGGCATTATGATTGGTACTGGAACAGGTACCAAAGGGGGCATTATAATTGGTGCTGGAACATGGAACCAAAGGGGGCATTATGATCGGTACTGGAACAGGTACCAAAGGGGGCATTATGATCGGTGCTGGAACATGGAACCAAAGGGGGCATTATGATTGGTAATGGAACAGGTATCAAAGGGGGCATTATGATTGGTACTGGAACAGGTACCAAAGGGGGCATTATAATTGGTGCTGGAACATGGAACCAAAGGGGGCATTATGATCGGTACTGGAACAGGTACCAAAGGGGGCATTATGATCGGTGCTGGAACAGGTAACAAAGGGGGCATTATAATTGGTGCTGGAACATGGAACCAAAGGGGGCATTATGATCGGTGCTGGAACAGGTAACAAAGGGGGCATTATAATTGGTGCTGGAACATGGAACCAAAGGGGGCATTATGATTGGTAATGGAACAGGTATCAAAGGGGGCATTATGATTGGTACTGGAACAGGTACCAAAGGGGGCATTATAATTGGTGCTGGAACATGGAACCAAAGGGGGCATTATGATCGGTACTGGAACAGGTACCAAAGGGGGCATTATGATCGGTGCTGGAACAGGTAACAAAGGGGGCATTATAATTGGTGCTGGAACATGGAACCAAAGGGGGCATTATGATCGGTGCTGGAACAGGTAACAAAGGGGGCATTATAATTGGTGCTGGAACATGGAACCAAAGGGGGCATTATGATTGGTAATGGAACAGGTATCAAAGGGGGCATTATGATTGGTACTGGAACAGGTACCAAAGGGGGCATTATAATTGGTGCTGGAACATGGAACCAAAGGGGGCATTATGATCGGTACTGGAACAGGTACCAAAGGGGGCATTATGATCGGTGCTGGAACAGGTAACAAAGGGGGCATTATAATTGGTGCTAGAACATTGAACCAAAGGGGGCATTATGATCGGTACTGGAACAGGTACCAAAGGGGGCATTATGATCGGTGCTGGAACAGGTAACAAAGGGGGCATTATAATTGGTGCTGGAACATGGAACCAAAGGGGGCATTATGCATGTGCAGCCCTTGTGCATGCCTTGTGCATGCCCTGTATACATACCTCACTTACACCTGTATACCCATGCATAGCTAATTACTGTAATATACATATGTTTTTGTTAGCCTGTTCCTTATTTCTTCGGTTTATAGAACACTATCTTTCACAATTAATAATTGCTTTTTTCACTTTAATTTTAGTATAACGACCTTATAAAAAGAATGCGGTCACGTCCTGAAGTTAGGAAGGCTGGGGAATGTTTTCCTACAACAAATACAGAAAGTGCTGATGAAGAACAAGAAGATAGTACTGAAGAAGAGGAAGAAGAAGAAGAAGAAGAAAATCGTTCACAGCTGAATCAAAATCGAGTTGGGAAAACAGATTGGTGCCTTTGTGGAAATTGTACAGCAATGAATACAGAAAAGGAATCTACATGCTGTCAAGAGGAACCAGCAATTCAGGCTCTAATACCTGACCAATGTTCTTGCATAATTCAATGGGATCGTGTCACCAATGATATCCTAAATAAAGAGCGGGCTGACTGGGCCTATAAAATTACAAATTTCAAGCAGAAAAAGAAGCCCAAACAGGCTGCATATATGCGGTATGTATTTTTCAATTATTATTTTATGAAATTAGATATATATTACACATACTAATTTTTTTCTTTCGTTAAACAGGGGTATAAGAAGAGCTGCATATCGCAGTTTCACCGCTTGGGTCTATGGATATCTTGGTACCGGAAACCGTAAAGTGATCCCATCATGTATTGTTACGGCCATTCGAGCAGCCTTTCCTGACCCAAAAGGAAAATATGTTGGTTTCCTCACTGCCGGCGATTTTTCAGCAGAGGATATGATTTTTTACTAGTTATATTTACTATGTGAATATCTATAGTATTAAATTATACTATTGTATTTATTATATGTTACAATTTATTATATTAATTGAAAAATTGTTTATCAAATTCCAAACGTTTATAAATAAAAAAAAAACTTGTTTATTCTATTTTGTTGTATTTTTATTATTACAATAATGTATTAAAAATCAATGTTAACAACATTTGAAATCTATGTGAATCATAAATATCATTCAAAACCACTGTGCATCAATGAAAAAAATTAACAGGTTTTGTAAAGCAAGGTACAAAATTTAACTATTACAGTAGAATTTTTCTAAGGGGAAAAAAATTCAAAATAGCATTCAGGTGCTTGGTCAATAACCATTCCTTTTTTTTGTTCAATTGAAGATGAATCTTATCTTCCAAATCGAGAGTAACGCTGGGCTATTGTCACTGATTTCTCAGGCCTTATTTTTGTAGCAATGTTTTTGGGTAAGGCCTTGCTACGGGACTCCCAACGGTGAACAGTAACGCCATTCAATATTTTTCCGGCATCAACAATTATGTTGCTTAGATGAGAATCAGAGACTTCTTCAAAAATAGGTTTGGCAACCCATTCTTTTTTTTGTTTAGGGAAAACAATTTTGAATCTCTTTTCCCCAACCGGTAATGTTGATTTTTTTGAACAATGAATAGTAGCCTGTTGCCGACTAACATTTTTGTTATGAGAGAGCACGGCCAACATGGTTCGAGCATGCATTGAGTCCATTTTAAATGCAATTCTTTTGGGTCGGTACTTTAATACCTTACTGTGGAAGTTCTCTAGGTCTCCCGTGTGGCAGAATTTCTCAATTTTAGAAATGTCTTTGATGAGCAATTTGTTGGTCAGAATACCGACTAAAGTGCTGTAAGCAGGATGAGTAGTGGTTATCCATTTTTTATCTTTTTTTTGTGCTGCAGTCAATCTTTTGTGCTGGCATTTTTTGTACGTTTTCAAATTTTTGAATGTGTGCTTATTTGCAATGTGATAGAGCACTGATTTCCATTTATCCAACAAATTGTCAACATTTTGATCACATGTTTGTGAACACCACCACAAGTGATTTGCTATGGGTCCAATCCATTCAGCTATATCTTTACATTTTCGTTTCTTGCTTGCAGCTGTAAGTTTTTTCACCAGACCCTTACAGATGTGCCACACATCAAATTGATGATTAATGGTATCACTTTTAGACAGCATGAAGTTTCTAATGCTCGGGTGACGATCTGTTGCCAATATTTTAATATTTACTCCTTTGTTTTCCAGTTTCTCCAAAATGTTTTCAAAAGCATTTCTTTCCATTTGTCCTGTATTTTTCCCTGGTTCAACTTGCTCTATCTCGAAATCGACAATCTTCTTAGTCATTATGTCCATCATAGAATAGGTGCAGTATTTTGCACAGTGTCCTGGACTGTCAAATTGTCCGTCACCAGCCAATACAACAGCTTTACCTGTGATGTCTTCTTTCAAAGATTCCTGTTCATTGATCCAAGACAACTCTATAGCTGGAAAAACGTATCGTTTCTGGTAGGTGTAGTAAGTAGTATGAGAAAAAAAAGGAATGGCCATTAGCTGAAACATTTCTTTCACTTTGGTAAAAGAAGAACCACTTAGTAAAATAGCACATGCCAGTGATACGTTGCCAATTGATATCTGACCTGCCATAGGTTGGGAATTCCATACAAAGGATCTATGTCCAGAAAGACAGGTTAGCTGTACCTCTACCATACTTCCGTAAATTTTTTTCTCTATATCAATAATGGGAGCTTGACAGTGTAATTCCCCACTATGTTGACATTTGATCAGATAAAACAGCTGGTCAAGGGATTCTTCAAAAACAATGAAACGTCGCTGATTTATTTCTTCAGTTTGTTCTGTAAATGTCGATTCTTCTTCTGTAAATGTAACACTTTCCTCTGGAACATAAAGGGAAGTTTCCCTTTCTTCTTCAGTACTTGTGTCAATCACTTGTATACTGCTGATTGTGCTATCGAGATCTACAATTAAATGAGGATCTTCGAGAACCGTAGAATCTCTGAGGTTCTGTTCAGTTGATATATTTCCAGTTGTAACTATTTGTTGTGTTAATTTTATAGGTGTAGAAAACGAAACAGGGTACGTATGGTCCGCTTTTATTTTCCGCGGTTCAGCAGGCACAGAATCATCTCCTGTTTGTATTGCTATGTTCAAAGTTGTCATTGAGTAATCAGAACCACATGACTGATCGATTCCAAATAGTGCATCGCTTGTAGTGGTATTTTCATCAACCATAATTATGTTGTCTGTCTGAGTTCCAATTGTTATAAGATTTCGTACAACACGGACTAAGGTGTGAGAGGTAGAAGGAACTTCATCGTCTACTCTTCTTCTCTTTTGGCTTTGGAAAGGTGCAGCTTCCATTGCAGTTACCGAAACTGTGGTTGGTTGGTTTTCAAAAATGGTAGGTACAGCTGTAGGCTTCAGTACTTTTTTGGATCCTTGCATGATGAAAGAATCATCTGGGAAGTGCAACGAACAAATTCTATAGCGTCCAGTTTTAGATGCTTGTAAAATTTTATACGCCTCTGCATCCAAATTGTCTCCATACTGTGCAGTTTGTCTTAACCAATTGGTTATTGCATAGATATCTTTTGGAAAGTTATGAAGTGTCACGTTCGGGAATTTATCCTTTTGCCCTGTGTAGTGATGACATCCGTGTACTATGCATTTAGGCATTTTTGTATGTTTGTCTGAAAGAAAGAAATTTTTGAGGTTTAGCTCCACTTACTTGAGACAAAAAAATTGTGTAAATACATATTTTTAAAAATTCTACAAAGACCTATGAATGGTCTATGGTATGATGCATAAAGAATACATTATCAAACTAACTAATTTAACCTTATCTAATGTCATGGATAATATATATATATATATATATATATATATATATATAAATATATATATATATATATAATGTATGTGTATATATATATATATATATACATATATATACATATATATATATATATATGTTATGATCATAAAAGTGATAAGCCACCATACCACATCAAGGTAAATAGCAATAGCATTTATTATACTTATATATATATACTTTAAAGCCTTTAGAGTGCTCCCACAACCCCCCTGTTTTGATATTGTATATTTAGCCAGGAGCTGTGGCATAGCTTCAGTGGTTGTAGCACCCCATATCCCCCATTTTAACTGATCCTATGCTTTTAAAATTGGGCGTTTGTTTTGGGAATATCTCTCCTTTAAAAGCCTGATTGCTGGCTGGGGAGGATTTAGCCCTTAGTGAAAAAACAGCGTTCAATGGACATTGATTACAGGTAATGCTAAAATGCACATAATATATAAAACAAGGGGACCTTTTTCATGGTGTTTTTTTTGAAAATAAACACTATTACTTCACTACAGAACAGTGTGTGCTGATCCTTCATAAGAATATATATATATATATATATATATATATATATATATATATACCAGCACTCCCTTTTGGTGAAAATCAACAATCTTTTATTGTGACATGGTATCTTGTTCCATCGTTTCGATCCCGATAGGGATCTTTTTCAAGGAGGATCTACCTTGAAAAAGATCCCTATTGGGATCGAAACGTTGCAACAAGATACCATGTCACAATAAAAGATTGTTGATTTTCACCAAAAGGGAGTGCTGGTCTGGAAACTTTTGCTGTATACTAATATTACCGTGCACCCATCCTTATCCATTGCCTTGGAGTGCAGATACTCATCTAAGAAATATATATATATATATATATATATATATATATATATATATATATATAGAGATATATATATAGAGATATATATATATAGAGATATATATATATCTATATATATATATATCTCTATATATATATATATATATATATATATAGATCGCAATATATATATACACAGACTCTGTTAGAGGTGTTAGTATTTCACAATACAGCATTCGGTGCATCTTTTTAACTCAAGGGATGAAAAAATAATTCCATGGTGAGGGCTCATCTGGAGTATGGGGGGCAGTTTTGGACTCCAGTTCTGGAGAGAGTGCAGAGACTAAGTGCAACTAAACTGGTTAGAGGGATGGAAGAGTTACATTATGAGGGGAGACTTTCAAGCAGGGGTGTAACTATAGAGGAAGCAGACTCTGCGCCTGCAGGGGGGCCCAGGAGGTATAGGGGCCCCACGAGGCACTAATTCATGTACAGTTTCAAGAAATATTGTTAAAACTAGTCAACTGCTAAAAATTTTGGGTGCCTGAAAAATAATTTGCTGTGGGGCCCAGTAATATCTAGTTACGCCACTGCTTTCAAGGTTGGGGTTGTTTTTTCTAGGAAGAAAAGGGGGGGATATGCGAGGGGATATGATTACACTTTACAAGTACATGATCTTGGGTACAAATAACCCTGAAGTAGAGACTATGTGTATAATTTTATGGAAATAGGAGCATACAGACATCACTAAGGGAAAAGGCTGAAACCTGGTCATACCTTTCATTATTCAATCTCAACTACTGCTGACATGAACCCTGTCCTGAAGGAATTATAGCCCATTAGAAGTGCTGTGAATATATGCTGCCATTATGCTACATGCTATGTAAATGTGCCCTGTAGTCCAATGAGGTTAGATGCTCTATATTTAAAAAACAATCTTTTGGTTATGTATTAAAGAATCATTGGCGCACATCTTATTGCTGAACGCCACATGATTAAGTTGCAAAAAGAAAAATATATAGTACAAGTTAAATGAAGGGGGGGAAGGGACATGGCAATGCTCGAATTAAATTAAATTAATACATACAAAATGGATGAAAAACAAGTTGATTCTATATTATAGCTATATTGAATTTTTATAAGTATATTACATGAATTTAAAATTAATGTATTCCGAATTAATTAAAAAATATAATTATTTAAAAAAAAATTAAAAAGAATCAATTAATATGAAGAATGAATTGTGATGTAAATCAGTAAATAATTTATTTATTTATTAAATCGCTCACATTAATTGCTGAGGATCATTGTGGGTAAATATGTACAAACTTGTGGCTAAATACCATCACACAAACCACAGTACTATTTTATTCATTTCAACATTATTGACTATTTGTACAGTGCACAAATATAGGAGAGAACTCTGTAGGTTTTTTCTTTATAATAAAATATCCAGTACCTCAAAAGTTTCCTCGATCTATAAAGATCATTTGCCAGAAAGGAGCGCCGTTACTTTAAGAGAGGAGCAGCAACTGAAGCTGACCGAAGCTGTGCAGTAACTGATTTCAAAAATAAACCGGATCCTAAGTAACAGGCAGTCCGGCAAGGCGTCACCATAGCAACCGTTTAGACGTGTTGCTATTGGTGCGCGCATACAAGTGGGAGGGCACAAGGAAAAGCTTCGTGCACAGTTTGCACGTCCTCCTGCTCTGTTAGCTCGTTCACATATGAGCTCTACTGCGCATGCGCTCCCTTTGAACGCTTTCAGTGCGCAGAATCCTCTGCCTTTGTCTGTGTTGGGATCGGATGCATCATGGGATTTTTTTACACAGTACTGTGCGGTTATTTCTGTAAGCAGCCTGCAGATGTCACCAAAGGCTATACACAGAGACGATTGGAAGGCAAGGGTGACTACACAAAAGGTATGCCTATATCTGAAGCAGGATTTATGTATACACTTTCCTTGTCCTTTAAGAACAAAATAGGTTAAAATCTCACTAGGCAACATATAGGCAACTCATTAGTCTTGTTTGCTGACAGGGCTCTCTAAAATGATCTACAATGCCTAAATTAAACTTGAAAATGTTAAGAGAACTATAGTATAGACATTGTCTTTGGTTTAATGTTGTATTTAGCCTTTCTTCTTTACACTGATGCTTTCAGGTAACAGCTGTTAATGGTTTTTAGATGCTTTGATGTGTTCTCAAAGGAAAAATAAAATTAACCAATCGAACATGATCTAAGGTG
This sequence comes from Xenopus petersii, assembly GCA_038501925.1. Classification (NCBI taxonomy): domain Eukaryota; kingdom Metazoa; phylum Chordata; class Amphibia; order Anura; family Pipidae; genus Xenopus; species Xenopus petersii. The sequence goes on from CM076673.1 coordinate 169,739,721, forward strand.
TCTTGTATAGTGAGGGGCAGGTACATCAACATGTGATATTAGAGTTCACCATATTATATTCATTCCTATGGGATTTTTAGAAGTGTATTTCTCAATGGGTTAAAGTTATAGACTGCTGTTAGATAAATATGATTCTAACAATCCCATAGGAATGAATAGAAAGTGAGTGATTTTTTTGTGGTGATCTCTAATCTCACATTTTTCATAAATCTGCCCCACAGTATAAGGCTAAATTCCTGGGGGGCTGGGTCTCCTTCCTCCTTCCAACCCTCCCTCCGAAGAAGATGAGGATGCCTAAGGTTAGAATACATACTCTGAGAGTATTAGCTCAGTAATAAAGCTCAGTTAGGCTAAGAAAAACAGCATCTGTAGGAAGAGGGTCACCTTGTTCCCCTTGTTAGGACAGATATTAAAGGGTTCATGTAAAAGCTCTAGGACCTTTATGATATAGGACATAACAGTGTGGGGCCCAGAAATAAATTCAGGTTGAAGGATATATATACAACAGACCAACTTAGCATAAAAAAGATGTTAAAGTGCATACATTTTCAACTCCTCAGAAACTTCTTAATTTTTGTAAACACTAAAGTAAAATATAACACTTGTAATGTTACCTTTTGTGTGGTACTGCAATGCATCTGAATAAACTCAACAACTTTTGCCCACATTAACTGAAAATGTAAAGTCCCATTAGATGCATAAAGCTCTTGATTGCAGTATAAATGTATACTTTCAGAGTCCAAAACATACCCAACGAGGCCTATTTCTTAAAGTCTGCCTATGATTAAGGGAGAGTGTTCCCGAAACGCGTAAGGCGATGTTGTAACCCACAATGAGACAATAAATTATACCTCTTTATATTTATCTGGAGTGCCGCCTGGAATATTTTTCTTGGATTTAGTACAGTTGGAACACTGGTTGCCGAGCACACGGAGTCTGTAGAGCTGATTGGAAGGACTGATGTGGTGGGGTGAGTCTTGATCGGTCATATTTCCATTGACTATTAATTAAAGGTCAACTTTTAGGGGGTTACTTACTAAACTCTGAATGCAAACATCACAAAAAATTCATGATTTTTTTTATATAAAATCGGACTTTTAAAAAAATCATGAATTTTTTGGAATTTATTAAACCCTGAGGATGGAAAAGTCTGAATCTAAAAATCCAGCATCTCAGACCTGTTGAGGTTGCATATAAGTCAATAGGAGAAGTCCCAATGATTTTTTGATGTGTGCTGGGTTTCGTGCAATACCCCAAAGTTTTTGGGTGAAAATTCCAAAAAATTCCAAAAAAAAGGTGAAATTTGTGAAAATTGGATGAAAAAAATCTGAAAAAAACATATTTTTTCCCAGAAAGCAAATTTTCAGGAAAATGTAATAATAAATAACTGTAAAAAACCCGAGCAGATTTGATCTGAGTTTGTAGCAGAAAATATTGAGATAAATTCGGACTTTGATAAATAACCCCCATAGTGGGGTTATTTATCAGTGGGGTCTTTAAAACCATTAATCCGAATATAAAAAGTATAAACAAAAAAAAAATGCTGAATGATGCGCTAAAAATATTAAACCTAAAACCTCTTAAAATTTGAATTTTTCTGACAATTTCTAGCGAAAAAAATCTGAAATCTAAGTCTAAGTTGATTAAAAATTGTCAAATCTGATCACCTCCCATTGACTTCTAATGGACCTCAACAGCTTTTACTTGGCACAGTTTTGTGTTTGGATTTTATGTGGTTCCTACACTTCATAAATCAAAATTTTTTCGCATTTTAAAGAAATAAAAAATATTTTTAGAGAAAAAAAATATGATTCATGAAAAAAATAGAAATCCAAATTTTAGTAAAACAGTCCCCATGTATGAATGCCGGAACCACACACAAATGATGACATTATTTACCTATGGTCATTTTTTATAGACTTCCCTGCATAGTAGAATATCTTGGTTTTAGTGTCTCCTGACCAAGGGACTGGTCTCAAATGGCTTAATCCTCCCCCCGCCATTAGCTTTAAAAGGAGAGAGACTGCCAAGACCAAAACACTGATTGTGTTTTGGTCTTGTGGTCACACAACCCACTTTTTGTGTATGTTTGTACTTTAGCAGAGTTGCTATGCAGGAATGCAGGCCACACATCCTTGTGGTTGTAGCACTCCAACACTTGTCCTTGATGATAGTCGTATACTTTTAATATTGGGTGGAGATCCAGGCAATCTCTCTTTCTTTTGAAGAGAACGCACGTTAAACCAACTAGAATACTGTTAACATGTAATTATTTTCACTTTGCTTATAATTTTATGTATTTTTGAGAGGATTATTTTTTACCAGGTTACATTAGTGGTTTATACTTAAGGGCAGATTCATCATCCAAATCAGTCCCTACAGAAAAATGTTGGCCATCTCAGTATTTCAGTAGTGCTATCCCCAGTTACCAGTATCCAAGGGACTACACTTTTGAGATATCTGATTTTGGAGCCAGTTATGTAGACCATAGTCAACCCATAGTACCTAAAGAGCGATGGAAATGAGGTTCTCCTCTGTGGGAGTGCACACAATCGAAGGTACCCCACAAGGCATAAAGGTTTTTATTTTTATGCTGCTGTGCCCAATGGCACATTCAAAATATTTAGGTGGCGATAAAATACTGATTACCTTTTCATTGATCATTATTGTGTTATCATGTTATACTTATTTTATTGCGGCTATTTTTCTTTATAATTTCATGTGCAAAATAATATACCTTGATTAAGAATTATTTTCTCACAGTAATGTCATTCTCATCAGCTCAATTCAAATCAGCTCAACTTTCCATTTACATAATCGATTATCTATTTGTTTCTTAAGGCTATCCTTAATGGAATCCTTCTCATTTCCTCTCTCTCTCCACCTAATTAAAAAGCTAATCAGTAAGGTTAAGCAGCTATCAAACACCTGAGTCCTATGGGGATAATACTGGATTCAGGGTAATTATGCAGCAGAAATAGTTCCCACATATTTTCAATTAAAAAATAAATTAGTAATATTGACGTTGGCCTCATTGAGCTGATCATTTGATATGAAATTGTGTCTAATTCACAGTTTCCAGTCTGTTTAGTCAGCATATGGTTTAGTGTCATAGCATGTTACATAGAATTTATGTATTTACTCTATACTGTATTAGATTATTTAACATATTGGGATGCTATCACTGACTGATTAACTCCTAGGACTGCCATATAGAACAGGCATACCAGAAGCTTAAATTATGGCAGTGATTTATCAATGTTTCAATTCGAAATTTTTGCCACAAATCATTTTTTTTCCTGCTGAGTCCATATAGAAATCAATGGGAGTCATCTATGGCAAATTGAAAAAGTGTTTTTAATGCGTTTTTCAAAGATTTTGAACCATTAAAAACTAAATAGAGTAAAAATTTAAGGTATTTGATTTTTTTTCATGATTGTATTTCAATTAGTATTTTTATATTCACATTTCTGAATTAATAAGCAAACATTTGAGTTTAATAATTTCAGGTTTTTTTCAGATTTTGATAAATAGACCTTTAAGTAAGAGGGTTCTGTGCGAAAGTAAAAAAAAAAAAAAAAAGTAATGAAACAGTTGTGATTGGGCCCCACTATTTACACACAAAAGGTATGGTGTAGTCTCGTTTTGCATGAAAAAAGCTGGTATTGGAGCAAGATTTTACAGGACAACCAAAGCCCCCTGCTTGAAACAAAGACTAAAATAGCATTACAACCTTTATTTGGAAGCATTTACCATAAAGGGATCCTGTCATCGGAAAACATGTTTTTTTTAAAAACGCATCAGTTAATAGTGCTACTCCAGCAGAATTCTGTACTGAAATCCATTTCTCAAAAGAGCAAACAGATTTTTTTATATTCAATTTTGAAATCTGACATGGGGCTAGACATTTTGTCAATTTCCCAGCTGGCCCTGGTCATGTGACTTGTGCCTGCACTTTAGGAGAGAAATGCTTTCTGGCAGGCTGCTGTTTTTCCTTCTCAATGTAACTGAATGTGTCTCAGTGAGACATGGGTTTTTACTATTGAGTGTTGTTCTTAGATCTACCAGACAGCTGTTATCTTGTGTTAGGGAGCTGTTATCTGGTTACCTTCCCATTGTTCTTTTGTTTGGCTGATAGGGGGGGAAGGGAGGGGGGGTGATATCACTCCAACCTGCAGTACAGCAGTAAAGAGTGAGAGTCATATTCTTTGTTCAGGTTTTACACTGTCTGTGGATGGTAATTGTTGCACCCAGAAAGTTCCGATTTTCATTCCCCAATCAATAACCTTGAACAGAGTAAAAACATAGTTCATTGTAATCCAAAAACAGTAAATTATTTTAATGTCTACATCTATACTGGTAAATAAACTTGGTGGGAGTATAATCTCTATTCAAACCCCTTGGCCAGATTGTATCCAACCTATTAATCCATTGCATTCCAAGTTTCTGTAAAAGTGCCATCTGATTGCCCCCTCTCCTAGGCTGTTAAACAGAGTAACAACATCAGAAAAAAATTCACCCATGAACTCACTATACAGAGGAACCATTGAGCTTCTGAGGTGTTGAAAACATGACAGACACTTGAATAAAATGAAGAATTGACTTAACGTGTCAAAAAGAGCATGCAATACAAAGTGACTTAAAGAAAGAGGAAAACAAGGTAAGAATGTGTTGATTCTGTATAGTCTGAGCAATCTGTCAGTGATACATGACACAAATAAAGGTGTATGGCTAAGGCTGGCCTAGCTAGACAGTCTGCATTCCAACCACAAAAAACATAAAATCTTTATATGGTGATTTGAGAAACATTATTCTTTCTTTTCACTCCTTGATTTAGAACAAGCGGGTATAAAACTCAGCTAAAAATCTTTGTAGCTCGTAGGATCCTCACAGGCAAATGCTGACTTTTTATATTGGGGATTCCATTTGAACTTTGCAGACCCCATCACAAAGCAAACTCCATATCACTAATACATCTAACACAGTTTTAAAATATACAGACAGAAATATTTTCAGGTCTTTGAAACTACACACAAACAGTACAATCATCAAAGCAGGCAGGCTCTAGATACATAAATAATAGTCTTACTTGTACCCTAAATACAAATCACCAACTGTTTGTTGTAAACAAACCAAAATATAGCCATGTAGATCATGGTGCCTCAGTCTGAGCTATATTAATGAAAGGGCTCATGTCTGTTGGCTAGTGCAGTGTGCAAAGTGCAAATTCACATTAAATCAGCATGTTATTTCCTACAGTGCAACATTGTTTTCCCACAATTCCTGTAGATGAGCGCATAGTTGCGTTTACTGGATTAGCATCTGATACATCAAAATAGGGGCACATTGGAGCTGCCACCTTAGAGACATTCCTGGGCCCCCGCCTCAGTAATGGGGCCCATGCAAACTCCGGCACAACACCTCCCCATGAATTCCTTGTTCTTTTGCACTGGAGCCGTGATCAATGGGAGGTCTGGGAGAGCTACAACAGTGTGAGGAGTTGGTCTGGGTTGGCAGGGCCCACCAGGTTTTCTTTGTCCTGCCAGTCCCCTTAATATATAGCGAATAAAGTACCTCCTATTGTAAAACATAAGGATATTATAAGTCACTAAGGAGTTCCATGACCATATAAAAGCATGAGGCAGTTTATGAGGAAATAATTTACAGTATATCAATATATTATGTGCATTATATAAGATATGAACTATCTGTTGCTTAGAGAGGTTGTTTACCTGTTGAGTTAACTTTTAGTATGATGTAGAGAATCTGATTTGAATCTGAGTCAATTTGCAATTGCTTTGACTTTTTATTATTTGTGGTTTTTGAGTAATTTGGCTTTTTATTCCAGATTACCCTAGCAACCATGCATTGATTTGAATAAGAAACTGGAATATGAATGGGAAAGGTTCTGAATAGAAAGACGAGTAATAAAAAGTAGCAATACCAATACATTTCTAGCCTTACAGGGCATTTGCTTTTGGATTGGGGCTTTGACCCTCCATTTGAAAGCTGGAAAGGGTCAGAAGAAGAAGGCAAATAATTTAAAATCTATACAAAATAAATAACGAAGACCAATTGAAATGTTTATTAGAATTGACTAGAATTGAACTATTCAATGACATACTAAAATTTGATTTAAAGGTGAACCAAGCAAAGGGGAATTGTGTGATTCAGTGTAGGCAAAATTATTATCCCACCAGGAAATTATTAAAAATAGGTCCCCAGTGGAAAGGGGATTACAGATACATTGGTTTACCCAATGACTTTAACACATTATACACTGTATTACAAATGAATCATCTTCAGCCCTATTGCTTGCTGTCTTCCATGTCACCTCTTCTCCCTCTGTGATTTGTCATGTTTAATTTTGAGGCAGGCTGCCTCCGTAGATATAGTGGTTAATGATTGAGTTTTTAGTCTTAGGTAGGGCTATAAAATTGGTTTATCCACGTGTATTGTGGGGTATGCTCTCACTTAATAACTTAAATAGCAATAGTAAAACAGTGAATAGCAAAGTACAAATGTATATATTTGTAATTCAGAGTTCTCCAGGATGCCTGCTCCTCTTGTAGCTAATCCTTTATTGGGGTTCTAACAGGGGGATCCCACAAATTTACTCTTAAATTCACTTAAGTGTTTTCCTGGTTCAATCCCAACATAGCCCCCATTCATTTGTTTTTTAATGCTCAGAAGCCCTGACTGATGCATTGTGCAATGTATCACATACGTGTAATGCAATGACTCACATGACCTTTGATATGTCCTGGCTTTCTACTTCTTCTGAGTACCTTCAGTTTGGTGCTTACAAGCTAACACAGTGGAAAGACCAGCACCTCCCCTTGCTTTGTTAAAGGGATCCTATCATCGGAAAACATGTTTTTTTCAAAATGCACCAGTTAATAGTGCTACTCCATCAGAATTCTGCACTGAAATCTATTTCTCAAAAGAGCAAACAGATTTTTTTATATTCAATTTTGAAATCTGACATGGGGCTAGACATTTTGTCAATTTCCCAGCTGCCCCTGGTCATATGACTTGTGCCTGCACTTTAGAAGAGAAATGCTTTCTGGCAGGCTGCTGTTTTTCCTTCTCAATGTAACTGAATGTGTCTCAGTGGGACATGAGTTTTTACTATTGAGTGTTGTTCTTAGATCTGCCAAGCAGCTGTTATCTTGTGTTAGGGAGCTGTTATCTGGTTACCTTCCCATTGTTCTTTTGTTTGGCTGCTGGGGGGGAAAAGGGAGGGGGTGATATCACTCCAACTTGCAGTACAGCAGTAAAGAGTGATTAAAGTTTATCAGAGCACAAGTCACATGACTGGGGGCAGCTGGGAAATTGACAATATGTCTAGCCCCATGTCAGATTTCAAAATTTAATAAAAAAAATCTGTTTTGAGAAATGGATTTCAGTGCAGAATTCTGCTGGATCAGCACTATTAAGTGATTCATTTTCCCATGACAGTATCCCTTTAAGAGACTGGGTATTTGGTATGATTTATCATGGAGCCTCTATTAAATGGGTTCTGGAGGGAAGTCCCTAAGTAGCTCTACTAGCTAAATAAAGATCATACACACAGCAGATAATGGGTCAGTGAATGTTGGTGGTTCCAAAAAATCCACTCCACATAAGTAAATGGGCCATTGGTGGGCAATTTCATCCATGCTAACCACTACAGCAGAAGGTCGTCCGATCATTCTAGCATTACTAACAGGCACCTTGTTACTTCTCCCTCTTAGGGGCATATTTACAAAAGGGCGAAGTGGCCGCCTCTAGCGAAAATTAGTCAGAAATACAATCCGCAGGGACATCGGCAATTTACTAACAGGCATAGAGGACAATTCACTAGCGAAAGAGTACATTGCTAGCGACGTTTCGTGCCCTTTCACCAGACGAAATTCACTAAAGTGCAAATTTTCCATTACGTTACCCCTTTCTTTCGCCAGTGTTTCCTTCACCAGCTTAGACCTGGCGAACTGATAAGATGAAGCTACATCCTCCTCAATCTTATGTCAGTGACATCATATCCTGTATGCTGAAGAGTCATACACATTTTAAAATAACTCAGTTTTTTTCATATTTTAAAGTGGGATTGTCTTTAAAAGTTGTAACTGTTAAAAAATTTTGTTTTAACATTTTTTTGTAACAATTTGAGGGGCATGCCACATTTGTTTTAGGGTGGGCTCATGTCTGGGGCATTAGAGGATCTCTTTTGCATTTATTTTGCTTCCTTGGACATGTTTAATAATAAGTGACCACTTCAAGCTTTTGCACCAACATCTCTAATAAAGACATATATATCACCTATATGTACCCTCCCTATTCAAATTGACCTAAGCGTAAGTGTACTAATGAAGTTTCGCTACGCAGAAACGAATGTTAGCAAAGTTCGCTATGAAATGCTCGTGCTGATGAATTTACGCTAGTAAAACTTCGCCAGATCATTGTGCTGCTGAGACGCAACTTTGTGTAGTTTAAAAAAGGTGCATCAATTCTGCTTGTATCCTCGATTGTCAGTGCTACTTTCAAGTTTGAATTTGGTTTTGTGATTTGGCTCTGGCACGCGTTGCCTCCACACACTGTAACACTTCCGGGGCACTTGGATATGACGTCACCAGCTTTGCCTTATGCGCTTGGTCGCTTTAGAACTTCATCAGAGGCCTCTAGTGATCGGCATTTTTGGGCGCATTTGCAGTTGGAGGAATCTTCCGTTTCGGAGCTACTCCGCAAGCGCCGAAAGTCAGGAAATTTTCGATAAAAAAAAAATGGAAATATCGTGACAGAAGATTCCTCCAACTGCAAATGCGCCCGAAAATGTCGATAACTACAGGAAGAAGACCAAAGGAGACAAGATGGCTGCTGTGAACTCCGCTGGACAGGACCTGCAAGGAGGGGTAAGTAGAAAGTTAGGGGCATTTGCCTAGGGTGCCAGGTAGGCCAGGGGGGATGAGGGAGGGGGCCTATTTAGGGTAGGGGGGATGGGGGATGCAAATTAGGGAGTTGAATTCTCCTTTAAGATCAATTCTCTGTGGGAACATAACTGCATTCCACTGAAACTGAGCATAAAGCGCCAATGCCACTTTCTCTCAAGCAAGCTTAGGCCGTTAAACTTTTAAAATGCAGGCACTTGCTATTCCTATTCCTATTGTTGATGGAGTTAACCACCTAATTGTGGTTGAATTAGGAGTAGTTTGTATTATTTAAACAGTATCAAAGCCCAGAAATATGTTTTGAATTTCAGTGGGAAGGCTGTGGCTATTATTGCCATTTAAAGTTCAACTCTACCACAAGGAGAAAGAATATTTTTGAGTGAGCTGTTCATGTTTGGAATCTGTGGGATTTACATTGTGGAATTGTTGTAAATTCCTTTTTCTTTTTATTCTGACTATAAGCAGGGTTGGTTCTACTTTGATAACTTAAAGTAAGAAGCATTACCACTTTTGTTTTCATTGTATTGGAAATATTGACTAATGTTAGATTATTTGTAGTGATCCTGAGTTTCTTGCCTCCGTTTCACTAGCTAACGGCTCACATTTTTCACATTGTTTTTATTTGAGCTTTTGCCTACCTCTGAGATTTAACCACAACACATCTGTAGTTGGGTTTATAAAAGCCAATTGAAAATACTTGTTCAAAGTTCCCCAAATAAATTATCACCCTGCCTGCGCTGCAAACGCTGGGAACATGACATTGTCAGCATTTTCCGATTGTTAAAAGAGGGGGATTATACAAACAATTTGTTTTCAATAAAAATCCTCAGCATCCTGTCTTTCATTTCAGGAAGTTCTATAGCGGTGCTTTCAATTCTCTGTGGGAGCCGACTTAACTGCATTCCACTGAAACTGAGCATAAAGCCCCAATGCCACTTTCTCTCAATCAAGCTCAGGCCGTTAAACCTTTAAAATGCAGATACGTATACACAGCAGAGGTGACAGGGACGAAAATGTATGTGATGTCATTCAGGTGCTTCAACAGTACCCGTGTTCTTAATTTCTAAAATGCAAATATTGCTTTTATGACCACGGAAAGAAAATATTTGTAATTCAATTTGAAGTATCTGGAGCCTACTTTATTTTGAACACGTTTTTAAAACAATAATGCTACCATTTAAGCAGCTTGATAGATATACTAGAACCTGAGCAAAAACAGGTTTTCTGAAACAAAAAACTATATACTGTACATATATGCATGCTGTAAATGTAATAGACGTTTGTAAAAGAATCACTCATGGTTCTTCTTACAGCAGTGTCCATTTGGTCATTTTTTTGAACTGTGCACCCGACCCCAACATCAGGACATTCGGCCTTAAATATGAACCAGGTGGTTAGCTCAATGCTTGCTGGATGCCATCGCCCATTCTTCTGCTGACACTCCAGAGGAGGTAAGGAAATAAAACATTAGCTGATAATCTTGGATAAGATCCTCTTATAAGCTTTTTATCAGATGTATTTTTGTGTTATCTCCCTGGGCCAGGCAAGGGGCGAGGAGGCAGCATTAAATTATATAATGAATATAGCACCCCCTATTGTAAAATGTAAGGATATTATAAGTCATAAAATAGTTACATGACCATATAAAAGCCGAAGACTGAGTGATTTTATGCAGGTCATGGAACTCCAAGGTTATTTCTAATATCATCATATTTTCCAACAATGGGTACTTTATTCATTATAATAATATACGTTTTAATGAGTTATGTGACAAAAATTACTTCACTAAGATCCGTTTATAACTGATGACATCGCTAAAAGCCCTTTATATAGTGAATAAAGTACCCCCTCTTGTAAAATATAAGGATATTATAAGTTACCGAGGAGTTTTATGACTGTACCATATAAAAACACGAGGCCGGTTTTTATACAGGTCATGGAACTCCGAGGTAACTTCTAATATCCTCATATTTTGCAACAGGGGGTACGTTATTTATTATAATACATAAGTTTCAGTGAGTCATGTGACAAAAATGACATCAGAACTCACCGTTTATAAGGATATCATTTACAAGATATTTATAGCTTTTGTATATTATATGGATATAATTTACAGGATATTTATGGCGTTTGTGTATTATAATGTTATATTACTATCCCTGATCTAGGTAGACAAGCACGGACTTTCCTGGTTTCCCATTAGATGCCTACTAAGTCCCCAAGTCCCCACTAATACAATACAGAATGCAAAACAGAACGGTATAAAATATATTATATAAATATACAGTATATGATAGCCAAGATATTGTAGGGACCCATAGGATCAATGGCCCCTATGGCTTCATTGCCGTGCAATGTTAAATTTCCTTGTTGCTGAGCAAAAGCCCATGTAATGATTTGTACTTATTTGCATATCCAGTTCATTGACACTTAGGTTGATGACCATTTCCTGTTTCAGTGGAATATAATGCTTTGCAAGGGGTGGTCCTACAACAGTCCATCTGGGTGGATAACCAGTCCATTGAGCCTGGGATTAACAAGGCCCCAGAAGTGTTAGGGCCTAAAGGGACAACCCCTTTAGAGAAGTCGGGGAGCAGGGACCCTGTGAACGAGGTTAGCTACTGTGCAGGATAGCCACTGTTATAGACCTCTCTCGGAGGAGTAAGTCAGTGAGAATTAGTTGGCAAGAGCAGCTTTGAGCTCCATCAAGGAGGATAGACTGGAGTAGCTCTCCCCCAGGCTCAGTTTGTCTGTAGTAAAGGGACCACAGTACTGACAAGTACATCAACGTCAACCTAGGGGATCCAGACCACATGAAGTATTGACAACCTGGAAGGTGAATACTTTCAGCTCCCCAAATATTCCTTCAGTGGTGCCTTCTGTATTGTGTCTGCTACACCTGTGATTGTACCTGGTATTATTTCAACTACCTCACTTTAGCTATTTTAAGCCCAAATAGGGTTACTGTTTTCAATTTTCTCTTTGAAATGCAAAAATTAAAAAAGAATTTAGCTCTAATAAAACCAATAACACTGGCTTACACCCCTTTCAAAACTATTTGCTGGCTGTTCTCGTGCTTCATGCCACTGCTGCTGCCATTAAACAGAAAATATTCCCTGAAATATCAGGGTTCATATATCAGGGTTCACATAGCAGAATATAAATTTTTATGGAAAAGACAACCTTGCTATGTTTTAAAGGTGCAAAGGGAAATACGAACCACCCACTTCTAAGTAGAATGGTTTCATCCAAAGTTGATACACAATCTTATTCTTGGCAAAATGCAGGAGAACTCCAGTCAAGTTTTAAAAACAAAAATCTAAGAATGACTATGGCTATAAAGACTGTATTTTATCTTGTGAAGGTGTCGTACCAGCAGAGATGTTCAGCAGCGTTATAATAGTATAATCCAGGACTTCAAAGTTATTCACAGGAGCTCTACACCTTTAGGATGTATTTTGCATATCAGTGATGCGGCATATGCTCATGGAGGTTTCCCCCAAGCATCCCTATCATATTCCTGTTCTAGATAATGAGCTATGTACTGTATACAGTATGTAGCTTTTTGTTTTAATTTACTACTTCATCAATGAAATCTTAGTGGTCTTTTTTTTAACTACATCTACATCTAGTTCTTTCACTGTCTATCTAAATAATATTTCCTGGGGTCACACTTCAAGTTTTTTGTCCATGGTTTTTTTACAGGAATCTGTCATTGTTTTTAAATAAATGCTGTAGTTTTCAAATCCATTCCCCTGACCTTAACCTAGTTATACTGTACCTGCGTGTGTTGGACTTGACACTTCTCTCTAGGTGCGATCAAAGACCTGTCTAGAGATATGAGTTATGTGGTGCACCAGGGATTTGCAGGCCCAACCCCCATGGGTCCAGCTGGAGAAGATTGTCACCCCAACAATTGTAGGCACAGGGAAGCTTTCGAATAAACCAGTGGGAATATTTTTAATGTGTTGCTATGTGACAATGGGACATGTCAGTATCACTTTATTGTTACCATAGTGTTAATTCATTTTCCCATATTTTTATTATTTATCTTTAATAATCTATCTACATATTTTAAAATATGCTTTAATTGCTAACGTGGACATGCATGAAATGATGGATTTGTGTAAATATTAACCGAGAACTGCCTGGTTAATTAAATTCATTGGATATGATAACTCTCCAAAGAACAATCACATTAACATGAGCTAAATTATGTATTCACGCTTTTGAATTGTTAGACATCCATTAAAATTTAATTGGTAGGTAGCATTAACAAGACTTGCAATCTGTAAGAAATGTATTTAATGCTTAATTTGTATTATTATAAAGGGCAGTTTTTTTCTTGAGTAACCGATGTTTCTATAATGGAGGAAATATATTGGCAAATAATTCAAGTGATTTTATTATCTCTCCAGATATGCTTAGGGACTGCAACTGTTAAAAAACAGTCCATATTGCATCTTTTCTTCAGGTTTAATTCCAGACTTAAATTTTTCATGGAATAAAATAGCAGCTATGTTTTGTCAAATAATTCAATATGTTCCCGAGACTAATTTACCACCCAAAGCTCAACTGCAACTACTGGTAAGGGGCAACATTTCACCCATCTAGCCTAAGCTATTGAATGCCACTCTAGACATGTCTGTAGCTTTGGGGTTACTCTTGCCAAAAAGGTCTAGGAACTTAGGTGCTCAGTCTGCTGCATGTGGTTTTTCAAAACAGTCCATTGGAAAACAGAACCCAGCACTCAGAACTGAGCAACAGGGATAAACTCTTGTGCTTTATAATGTCAAAACATATCAAGAAATGCAATAATATCAACTAGGGCAAAAGCCGGCACTGCCAAACTGAGCTTTATGATGCCATTGCAATTATTTTATGTCTTCTTCCCAACTATTACTCTCTCTAGTATCACCGTCTTGATTTGACCCTTTCTATCACAAGCAAGTATCTTTTTTTACCCTCCTTTTTATGCTTTAAGTAAAAGGGGATGTCCATCTTTATATTACATTTCATTTTCCATTACTTGTTTTGTGTTGGCTCCTATTTTACCAATTTCCAACCTATAGCTGCAAATACTATCTGGTTGTCGGGGGTCACTGACCCAGGGAACCAATACCAGATCAGTTGTGAGCAGTGGCGTTACTAGAGAGAGCAAAAAAATCCTGCCTCCGCCCACTCACTGTCTGGGACCTCCCACTCCCTGACTCCGTCTGCTCCCCACCCAGATGCCACCCACTATCTGCCCCATGCGGACGTGCTCTCCTTCCCCACCACAGGTAAGAGAGGGGCTGGGGAGGGGGTTGGTGGATAGAGGAAGCAATTATGCCACTGGCTGTGAGGGTTTCGTTATATTGGAGTTCATTTATATAATTGCCAGCCTTTGTTTTCAGGCCCTCTCCAAGTAATATTTTGTTTCTGACATCAAAAATATGGCTGCCTTTTTGCTAAGTTGATTAAGCCCTAGCAAACGCAGTTTAAAAATCAAGCCTGAGAGCTGAAGGACAAAGGACTTAAAATATTGATGACTAATTGCAAATTGTCTTAAAATACTGTTGTCAACAGTGAAGGTTAATGCAAAGGTGACTTTCCTCTTCAATGTGTATTTTGTTGACTCATTAAAAAACAACATTAAACCAACAGTTTCTTATTTAAACTACCAAAGCAATTACTTTTTAGCTCTTGTGGTGGATATGCTACTCTTTTCACTACGCTTTCAATCAGTCCTCAGGATACCTGAAAAGTGTATTTTAAAATAAGCTTGTTATAACAAGATGAAGCTATAAAATAACTCCATTTTTATGTGTGTTATCATTAAAATGGAAATGTTATATCTCCCGCTTTGCTTATGTTAAGAAGAGCCAAGTCAAGACACATCTTTAGTTGATCAAACTGCATGCTATTGCTCGAGCCAGAGAGGCAAGCTGTTATTCCATTTCATAGAAAGCAGCATAAATATGTAATATAAAGGCACGGGAATGAATTATAAGAGCAAGAAGCTAGGCTCATTCCTGCAGATGGAAAGGAATCATATTATGATTGCTGCTGCTGCTTTTGCTCATTACGGAAGCTTCATGTCTGCTGGCAAGCAAGTGCCTCACATTTGATGTTTTGCCATCTGCTCCATAACTTTCAAACCCTGTGGAGTTTTATACAGATTTAATCTTTGATGCATTTCTTTATCTGCAAATGAAAGATCTAAAGAAATATTATACTGTGCCACTATGATTATGATAGTAATTATATTAATGGCAGTTAATATGATTTCTGCTAATCAGTTTACATATTTTTCCAAAAATATTTTAGTTTCCTTGTGTTCAGAGATCATTTGACATTGATACCTGCACTAATGTTTCTTTCCATTATTATTATCATGCATTTATACAATATTGGCCTTGGCTTTCTTAGGGCTGGTAATCATGGCAGCTTGTAGATCTTTATTCTTCAGTACAATTCACATTTTTAGGCAAGTGTTTTTGCTATGCAAAATTAAGGCAACCTGACCATAAATACAACAGATCCCATGCATAAATGAGAATGTAGCAGCAGAGTAATACATTTTGGGTAGATGGACAAAAATATTCTAAAGTGTTAGATAATGGGAGATAATACTATACAAGAATGTCAAAACAAAATAATAAGCAATCAAAGTAATATGATCATATTGATGGTGTTTAGAGATTACAATATAAAAATAAAAAGTACGTGTGTGATCTGTTATCCAGAATACTGGGGACCTGGGGCTTTCAGGATAACGGATCTTTCTGTAATTTGGATCTTCATACTTTAAGTCTGCTAGAAAATCATGTAAACAGTAAATAAACCCAATAGGCCGATTCTGCTTCCAATAAGGATTAATAATATCTTAGTTGGGATCAAGTACAAGATACTGTTTTATTATTACAGAGAAAAAGGAAATCATTTTTAAAAATGGGGATAATTTGGAAAAAATAAAGTCTATGGGAGACAGCCTTACCATAATTCTGAGATTTCTGGATAATGGGTTTCTGGATAACGGATCCCATACCTGGTCAATGAAATTTATGGATAATGTACCCCCTACTGTAGTTCACAAAGATATTAGAAGTCACCATTATTATTTTTATACATTTTAGTAGGGGGTACATAATTCATTAATAATATTATACAGAAGGGCTGGTTTATCAAGCGCAACTGCAGTTGAGGTAATACAACTTTTGCCCCAACAAATCTGCACCATCCATTCAGGTACTTGTGTCTATCGCATCTCCTTTCACTTGCAAACTTTTGTAGTCTGTTTAAAAAAGGGGAATGTGCATCAATTAACAGAGTGTAATTGCACCCAAAAAATCGGGGAAGGTGTCATTTTGACACAGACCACTTGAAATGACAACAATCCAACACTGAAGATTTGCAGCACAATTCCTGCACTTGAATCTGGTGCATCACCACCTTGCAGCCACTTTCCCGTTCTCAGCCTCAAAACTATAGGCCAGTTAGTCTGACGTCAGTGGTGGGAAAGCTTTTCGAAGGGTTAATAAAGGATAAGATACTGGACTTCATAGCAAATCATAATACTATGAGTTTGTGCCAGCATGGTTTTATGTGTAATAGATCTTTTTATGTGAAGGTAAGTAGAGACCTCGATTCTGGGATGGCAGTGGATGTGATTTACTTAGACTTTGCTAAAGCATTTGATACCGTGCCACACAAAAGGTTACTGGTTAAATTAAGGAATGTTGGCCTGGAACATAGTATTTGTACTAAAAGAGAATTGGCTAAAAGATAAACTACAAAGAGCGGTGGTAAATGGAGCATTTTCTAATTGGACCAGTGTTGTTAGTGGAGTACCGCAGGGCTCTGTACTAGGTCCCTTGCTTTTCAACTTTTTTTATTTTATTAATGACCTGGAGGTGGGCATTGAAAGTACTGTTTCTATTTTTGCAGATGATACTAAATTGTGTAGAACTATAGGTTCCATGCAGGATGCTGCCACTTTGCAGAGTGATTTGTCTAAACTGGAAAACTGGGCAGCAAACTGGAAAATGAGGTTCAATGGTGATAAATGCAAGGTTATGCACTTTGGCAAACATAATATAAATGCAAGTTATACACTAAAGTTGTCTAATTCTGGGCAGTGTCATTCTGTGGCTAGTAAAGCAAATAAAGTTCTGTCTTGCATAAAAAAGGGCATTAACTCAAGGGATGAAAACATAATTATGCCTCTTTATAACAGAATCAGCCATCAGCCCGGCAGTGTATTCCACAACCTCACTGTCCTCACTGTGAAGAACCCCCTACATTGCTTCAAATGAAAGTTCTTTTCTTCTAGTCTGAAGGGGTGGCCTCTGGTACGGTGATCCACTTTATGGGTAAAAAGGTCCCCTGCTATTTGTCTATAATGTCCTCTAATGTACTTGTAAAGTATAATCATGTCCCCTCGCAAGCGCCTTTTTTCCAGAGAAAACAACCCCAACTTTGACAGTCTACCCTCATAATTTAAGTCTTCCATCCCTCTAACCAGTTTAGTTGCACTTAGTCTCTGCACTCTCTCCAGCTCATTTATATCCTTCTTAAGGACTGGAGTCCAAAACTGCACTGCATACTCCAGATGAGGCCTTACCAGGGACCTATAAAGAGGCATAATTATGTTTTCATCCCTTGAGTTAATGCCCTTTTTTTATGCAAGACAGAACTTTATTTGCTTTAGTAGCCACAGAATGACACTGCCCAGAATTAGACAACTTGTTATCTACAAAAACCCCTAGATCCTTCTCATTTAAGGAAACGCCCAACACAGGGGCCCATTTACTTAGCTCGAGTGAATGAATAGAAGAAAAATAGTTTGAATTTCGAATGGCCGAATATGGCTACTTCGACCATTGAATGGGCTTCTTCGGCCTTCGACTATGACCTTCAACTTCGAATTCTAATCAAAGGATTTGCCCCAAAAAACTTCCACCAAATGACTCTAAGTAGGTTCTCGGAGGTCCCCCATAGGCGAAAACAGCAATTCGGCAGGTTTTAGATGGCGAATGGTCAAAAGTCGAAGTTTTAAGAGACAATACATGATACATTATACTCTAATTTTTTTTAATAGAATTTTGGCCTATTGATAGTCTAAGTACTATATAGCTTGAAATTCAAATTTTTTTTTTTTTTTACTTCGACCCTTAATAAATCTGCCCCTAAATAAACCCAATAGGATTGTGTTGCCTCTCATAAGGATTAATTATATCTTAGTTGGGATTAAAGGGGTTGTTCACCTTTGAGTTATCTTTTACAATATTACTCTCTACATCATACTGAGACAATTTACAAATGGTTTTCGTGTTTTATCATTTGTGGTTTTTGAGTTACTCAGCTTTTTATTCAGCAGCTCTCCAGTTTGCAGTTTCAGCAATCTGGTTGCTAGGGGCCCTAGCAACCATTCATGGATTTAAAATATGAATAGGACAGGGCCTGAATATATAGTAAGTAAGTAGCAATAAGTGATTAATATAAAGTAACAATAACAATAAATGTGTTGCCCTACAGAGCATTTGTGTTTTAGATGGGGTCAGTGACCACCATTTGAAAGTCAGAAAGAGTTAGAAGAAGGGAAATAATTCAAAAACTATAAAAAATAAACAATGAAGACCAATTGAAAAGTTTCAGAAAGATTCTATGACATTTCTGTAATTTGGAGCTTTCTGACTAACTGATCCCATACCTGTTTAGTGAATAATGTACAAGAATATAGTGAATAATATATAAGAATATTGTCACTGAAGATTTCCCTGACCATATAAAAGCACAAGCCATAAGACTGAGGGATTTATTTTACAGCTCATGGAACTCCGAGGTCACTTCTAATATCCTCATATTTTACAACAGGGGGTACATCATTTAATATAATACACAAGAGTCACCGAATCAAAGCAATGGATCATTGCAGCAGTGATTTTTTATATATATATATATATTTTTTTTTTTTTTCTGGTGCAGCACAATACATTCATTTCACAAACAAGGGTCACTACAATAATTGAAGCCAAAATACAGTTACATTAGTGCTGAATGTTAAAGAGAACCCTGCAAGAGTCCATGCCATGCAATATGAAAAGTATTAACATCAGTTGAGTTCTTTTTCTGTTAGGTTTATTAATTAATATTCTGTTTCTTCAAATTCTCATTAAACAAACAGGATTCAATTGGTTTGATATACAACAATTATAATATAGATTTAACTTGATTTCTTTGTATGTTGAAAAACTCTGTGTGCATTTTCTTGAATAAGATTCATTAATGAATATTTTTATGCACCCATCCCTATTAATTGCCCTGGCAAGGGTCTCTGGTTTGTGTACACAACCTTAAAATCTTAAAAAGCTTTGACATTTTGTCATGAAAACAAAATATGTTAGACTGTAAGTTTTGCTGGGATTACTGCTATAAATCAGACACAGAAAAACAAACCAGAAATGTATTTTCTTTTTCTCAAAAGTAAACAATTCCTGTCTTATTTATGGCTGTTATTTTTACCATGTATGAGCATTATTGCATGAATGTTTGCTTCATGGTGCTGAATAAATAAACTCAAATGAATGTGTTGCTTAATCTGACTATTTGTTGCTGTGCCAGAATGGGCCTCTCTACTTACCCAATAAAAATTGTGTTGTAATCAAGACTATAGGGCTTGGTAAACTTTGCAAAACAGCTTATGTCTTACATTTGGGCCCGTGAAAATGTTGTAAATTTAAATATTTGGCACAGCTAAAATGAGAAAATGGCATCATGGGATTTATCAAGACCCCATCCAACCAAATTTAAGGGCTTGTTTACAAACCAAGCCACAAGTACTAATCATTAAATATACTTACATCCAAATATATTTCTTACACTGCCATGTAGTTCTGCTAAGTGTCATTACCTCCATTCTGCCTTTTCTGTGGTAGTGTCCCTATTTGCATAAGGGAGTCCTTTTTCTTGCCTCTGAAGAAGCTGATTCATTCAGCTAAATGCGTCAGGTGGAGGTGACGTCACATTTGGTCACAGCTAGATCCACATGAGGAGAACACACAATGGCAGAGTCCTTCTCTGGAATCTAATAGCAACTTGGAAGATATAGGCAGGGCCACCATCAGGGGGGCACAGGGGGTACTCTTGTAGCAGGCCCGAGCCTAAAGGATGCACAGTTTTGGCGCTGTCAAGCTGTGCGGCTATTTTGAGAAGTGCAACACAGCTTGGGCTCCCTTGACAGCTCTGAAGCTGTGCCGCACCTGCCAAAGTCCCGAACTGCCAAAGTCCCAAAGAGTCGAAGTCCCGAACCACCGAAGTCCCAAAGAGCCAAAATCCAGAAGAGCTGAAGTCCTGATGCCTTGAAAAGACCCGACGCCACAAAAGGAGCTAAAGTTGAAGTCCCAAAGCCGTGAAAAAATCCAAACCTACGAAAGGAGCAGAAGTTGAAGTCCTGAAGCCGCAAAAAGACCCGAGGCTACAAAATGAGCCAAAGTTGAAGTCCTAAAGCTGCGAAAGGAGCTGAAGTTGAAGTCCAGAAGCCACGAAAAACCCAAAGCTACAAAGGAGCCAAGTGGAAGTCCTGAAAAAGTGAAAAGACCTGAAGCCATGAAAGGAGCTGAGGTTGAAGTCCGGAAGCTGCAAAAAGACCCGAAGCTATGAAAGGAGCTGAAATTTAAGTCCTAAAGCCATGAGTTCAGTTCTACTGAACACCAATGCGTTTTTTTTAAAACATTTTTATTATACTTCTAGCAAACAATGTAATATTTTAATACTCTATAGGCCCCTGCCACCAATGTTTTTTTAAAAAAAATATTCTCTGGGGCCGCAATGTTTCTTATTAACTTGTAAGGGGAGGCCCTGGCGCCAATGTTTTCTTAAAACAAAAACTTTTATTGGGGGCCCTGGCGCCACAGCTTTTTTTAATTTATAAGGGGGCCCTCACCATCAATGGCTTTTTATAACTTGTGTGTGGGGGGGTTTACTGTTTTTAGCACTGATGTCTGTGTGGTCTTTTAACTGTGGTGTGAGGTGGGGCTTGGGGTTGGCAGGGCCCAGAAAATGTTGTTGTACGGAGCCCCATGATTTTTAACGGCAGCCCTGTATATAGGTATATTTATTTGGATTTGTATCCTTTTGTTGGAACAATGGGGAGAGAGAGATCTGCTTGAAAGAATACTACAGGCATTATATCCAACTACTAGTTTGTAAGTAGGCACTTTGGATTAACTGTGGAGGTTTTGGATTGAACATTAAGAACTGACTATATACATCACTTTTGGAGGTAGAAAATATAAAGGGGAAATACACTTTGAAATATCTTCCCTGGGTGTTGCTTTTAAATAATTGAACTTACTACACTTTTTTAGCTTCTGATGTCTCTGTTGCCATAGGCACTGATCTACTTGTATTTTGCGGAATCCTTTTTCCTGCAGTAGTTCTTCAGTGCCACTAAGAAAACACATAGGAAACAAATGAGATCTATAGCTGTATGACAATCAGTGGGAAAGTGCTAGAAATTGGCAAGAAAGCAAAGGGAACATTTTCACAAACAAATACTAGTATAAATGTATACTGATTACAGTATTTAGTGACCATTTCAATTCAAGAGATCCAGTGAATAAACAGGAGCAGGCAGGTGTACTCCTCTGTCTTCCTAATAGAGAACTCAGAGGTGCAAGAGTAATTATGCACCTAACTGGAAACTAAAATTGTGTAGATTTTAAAATATGTGTATTTATCTCATGGAAGATAAACAGGCAACACGTTCAATTTAATCTGATAACAATTATTATTTTGGGTAAACATTTTAAACCTTAGCTGAAATTTATCTGTTTGTCTGGAACAATTTACTTCTATATGTCTATATATATATATGAGTCAGTGATGTGATGTATTACACTAACCACCAACCGGGCAGAGTTTATTTGATGACAAGATCATAATGATAATGAGAGCATAAACAACCAAGTTTTGATCACTAGATATTACCAGCTTTAAATTAGACATTGTCATTTGTAAATATTTTTGAAACTGATACATGGGTATAAACACTATTAAAAATTGCCTCATTTATTTTTGTAAGCTTGCGGGCGTCAGGGGCTACATCTGCTATACATTATTACTGTTTTTTATGGTCATTAGTGTGTTTAACTAATTACAGGTAATGGTCAAATGTATTTCAGATACCTCAAATAAGCACTAGGAATAGAATTGTATTTGCTTTACAAAGAAGAGATGGGAGGCACATTTATCGACGGTCGAATTTCGAATTCCTGTAAATCTTTTAAAATTCCCTCAAACTCCCATTAACTCGAAATTCAACCAATCAAAATTTATTATAAAAATCACATTTTTTAAATAGGATCAACCTGAAAACTCAAATCGAATCAAATTTTAACAATTCGATTCTCTTAAAATATTCAATTGTCAGGAATGCTGCAAACAACTCAAAAATGATTCCTGGATGTTTCCCATTGACTTAAACAGCAATTTGGCAGGTTTTACATGGAGAATAATCAAATTTGAGTTCTGATAGGGTCATAATACTTCACAGGGTTTCCCTGCCAATCCCATATTTGCATATGCAAATTAGATTTCAGCTTTGGTTAGGCCTCGCAGAAGGATTTGGCCGAATCCAAATCCTGCTGAAAAAGGCTGAATCCTGGCCAAATCCCAAACCAAATCCTGGATTCAGTGCATCCCCAATATCTATATTAAAGCCCTTGGAGGAACATATCAAAATCTTGGAGTGGTTCTGTCGATCTATGGGGTTTTTTTTCAATAAAACTCAACTTTTTCTAACTTTATTGTTAAAGAATATTCTACTAAACTCCCAAACTCGAATGCCCTTAATTTACCAATAATTATTCTCGATAAAATCGGTGCGACAAAAAGTTGTGACAAAATCAAACATCAATTCGAATCATAGTTACATAGTTAGTTAGATAGTTAAATCAGGTTGAAAAAAAAACCAAGTCCATCACAACCCCTCCAAATGAAAACCCAGCATCCATACACACACCCCTCCATATTTTCACATAAATGATATATACCCATATCTATACTAACTATAGAGTTTAGCATCACAATAGCCTTTGATGTTATGTCTGACTTTGGCATTATGTTTAACTTTTTCAAATTATCACTCCAAAAACTCGAATTTATCGAGTTGTGGCCTGAAAAATTTGAATTTATTGGAAGATTGTGCAAAAACCAAAGCAAACACAGAACAAAAGCAAGCCCAAAACTATCGAAAATCCTGAAAGTAAAAAAACATGTTCCAATTCTTAAAAGCACTGACATTGACTTCTGCATGATTTGGACAGGTTTTAGCTGGAGTATTAGCTGGAGTATTTTCAGATTTAGATTATTAGCAGTTTAGGTGCATAATAAATCTTGAAAAATTCAAGTTTTTGTTTTAATATACAAAAATGTTCTTTTTCCCCATTAAAAACTAAGTGTAAGTTAATTATCTGCGTTATCATAAGTCTTTGTCCCCCTACTTCCAAAAGTATTTGCAAAAGTTCAAGTATTTGAAAAAAAGTGCTGGGGAGTAGTGGTTCTGGATACTATGGGAGTCTGTTTCTGGCCAGTAAGGTATTTACTTCTCATTAAAGAATCTTTAAGCATACCAACAGCACACAATGGGGCAGATTTATGAATCTTAGTCCATGCAGGGTTGGGCAAACATTTACAAACTGTGAGTTCCTGAACTCTCTTGTGTTTTTTGAAGTTGATTGCTTTTGCTAGCTGTTATATGGGTTTTAATATAAACAAGTTTTTTCCCGTACCTGATGTTAGGAGGCAAGCTTTTATATTTTTATAAAAAAGACGCTTGTGAGGAACAAATGCTTTTTTAAACCTATTCGGCAGCAGCCAATCGATTACAGAAAATTTAATTTAGTTCAGGAACTTTCCGTTTCTATAACTGTTTGCCCAAACCCTGAGAAAATCTGCCCCAACGTGTTCAGTTGTATTGTTCTTTTCTTATTCAATGAATGTCTACTTTTTCTAGATACATTTAGGTGCTATGTTCACTTTTGCTGATCCCATATCTGAAATATGTTCAAGCAAAACTAGGTAGCAGGTGGACTTACCTGATTTCTCCATAAAGTGATGCTTTTATTAAAGAATTGTAGCCGAGCTTTGAAATCTACAAAATACTTAAGTCAATAATATTGAGTACATTCCACCTACTCCCTGTAGACCCATAGGAAATCGGGCTGATATTGTAGATGAAATAGCCGAGGGGTTACTTTTCAAATGTTTCAATGGTTTGTTCATTCTGTGTTTTTTTTTGTTATAAGTATGAAAGGCCTAAGAGAAAATCCCATGTCAGATATCATTTCTCTTTCATGATTGCTTTTTATTTCTCTGTAGAGTTAATTTATTGAAGCTCAGAATGACTTGTTCCCTTGGTAAGCATAAGTGAATAATCTTCTTATTATAACAATAGCAAATAAAGTGAGAAAAATATGATCAAATGCAATAACAGATTAATGTGTCACGCTCTGAGTCACTGAAAATAATTTTTAAGTATTCCCAAACTGCAAAATAATTTCAGTAAAATTGAATTTTTTCCACATTTTCTTTTACTAAAGTTTTTTTTTTAAAAAAAATATTTTTATGTCGTTTTAATGATATCTTCCAGCAGTTATGCAAAAATATTGCAGAAAAATGTAGATTTTAGGGAGCACCATCCATCACATATGAGAGAGAGTAAGGTGGTGTGCAGGGTAAATCAATAATGTCAGAGAAAAAGAAAAAGTTAACCCTATATAGTGCACCTCCCCACCATTGGATCTGATGGCTCACAGAACCAATCAAGGATAAAACTTAACTTTTATTATTAGTTGAATAAAATTAGTGAGTCCAAGAAAACGTTAAAAAAATGCGAGGTCAGGGGGAAAAGACCAGGGCCATGGTCGAAAATAACTGGCAATGGGGTAGAGGGTAGACCACTTGGTGGGTCTCAGAATGCGCACGGGGTAGAAATACAGTTAGTAATTAGCCAATCCCTAACCAACAGTGGGTAAAAATACAATCTGAATTGCTCAGTTATCCAGATAATCACCCCTCCAATACTAGTTTAACCCTCCCACTCCACTGGCAGGAGAAGCCAGTGAGGATTGCGTCTTTAAGTGTATCTGTGTAATGCGGGTCAAAACTCCGCAATCAAAATCAAACTGCTGCACACTTCGCAGCCACAAGAAACCGGTTCCCCTCACACACGCACCCCTCACTTCAATGAGGGAGATGGCGTTTACTGGATTATAGCTGGAATTAACCCGCGGTATACTCTTTTGAGTTGAAATGATTCTAAATTCTACCCCAGCAATGTCCGTCGTTTACCCTCCCCTTCACCCATAGAACGTCCCACCCAGGTATTGTTCGCCGATCAATGACCCAAATTAGGCCGTATTTGTCTTTTATCCCCCCTGCCTAAGTTTAAAAAGCGCCTGACGCGCGTTTCTCCTGCTCATAGCAGGCTTTATCAAAATCTTTGATTCCTTGATCTTCGACCTTTGCCTGAAACCTCCACTTTGATATCTTGCTGACTGGACCGACCTCTGCCTGTATTCGACCACGTTATCTTGCTGCCTGGACCGACCTTTGCCTGAACTGACGATTCTTCTGCCTAAACCCTTTGTACCACGAACTGTGTTTGCCTAGTTGCTTCCTCCTTGGTCCGCACTCCAAACTGCGCCTTCGGGCCTTGACACCGGGCCCCTCCAAAAAAAATTTCCTGGGGTGGGGGTGGCACAGAACTGTTTTGCAGCTGAAAGCAATTTATTAAATTTGCTTTTTTTGAGGTTATTCCCTAAAAAAAGCCTCATTGTATAATTGTTATAGTTGTATTAGATAAAGCTTGATAGATAGATGATAGATAGATAGATAGATAGATGATGATAGATAGATAGATAGATAGATAGATAGATAGATAGATAGATAGATAGATAGATAGATAATAGAGAGAGGTTGATAGATGATAGATAGATAGATAGATAGATAGATAGATAGATAGATAGATAGATAGATAGATAGATAGATAGATAGATAGAAAGATAGATGATAGAGAGATAGATGATAGAGAGAGAGACAGAGAGAGAGAGAGAGAGAGAGAGAGGGGGTTGATAGATGATAGATAGATGACAGACAGATAGATAGATAGATAGATAGATAGATAGATAGATAGATAGATAGATAGATAGATAGATAGATAGATAGATAGGAGAGAGAGAGGTTGATGGATGATAGATAGATACAGTAGTTAGATAATAGAGAGAGAGAGAGAGAGAGAGAGAGAGAGAGAGGTTGATGGATGATAGATAGATAGATAGATAATAGATAGATAGATAGATAGATAGATAGATAGATAGATAGATAGATAGATTAAAGCTTAATCTGCAGATGCCCAGCCAGTAAGTGCAGTTGTCTGAGATTCAGTTTCTTATGACTTGTGTTGCAAAACCCCAGAAAAGAATCTCTTATTTGGTTGTCTTCTTCCTGCAACTTTAATTAAAGGGAAAAAGGATACTGCAATGTGGAGAGATTTAGAATATACATGCAACCAAGTGGTTAACATTCTCTGGTTGACGTGACCAAGTTTTATGTTATACAGATATGGAGTCTATTATCCAGAAAGCTTGAGACCTGGTGTTATACAGATAAGGGGTATTTTAATAACGTGGATCAAGATGCCTTAAAGCTGCTAAAAATATATTAACATTACCCACCAACAGAGATTTATGACATCTTTGTTAATGAACTACAAAAAATTAGAAATGCTGCCTCCAAAGATATTCATAGAGTGGCTTCCATGTTATTTTCAGTCAGTTTACAGCAAATAATTTGGGCTACTCTCATTTACATGAGCTTAGGGACCAATTCACAATACATAGTATATATACAGTATACAATTCAACAAGACTGATGAGAAAGTAAATTAATTCAGATTCACATTATATGGCAGATAGAAACTTAAGCATTCTTTATCATAAATGATTATCAACAGCTTCTATGGCAGATTGTACTGTAAAGTCAATTTCTAATAAAATGTATTCAGCAGTCAAAACCTGTAAGGGTTGCTGTTTGAACAATTACATTTCAGTATTTTAAAGACTTCTTAGTAATATGTTTCTGAATAATAACATAGTAAGTTAGGCTGAAAAAAGGCACATGCCCATCAAGTTCAACCTTTTAAGTATATGTATAACCTGTGTAACTGTTAGCTGAACCAGAGGAAGGCAAAAAAGCCCCATTTGAAGCCTCTCCAATTTGCCTCAGAGGAGGACATCTTAACCAGAAAGATAGGCCCAGGTTTGGTTGTGTTCACAGATCCCAGCCGGCTCCCACTTGTATCCCTTCAAGTCCGCAAATTCTGTTACTAAAATAAAAGAGCCAGCGCCAGAGGCACGGGAAACAGACAAACAGGCAAATAGGGTAATATCGTTTTGCAATGTTGCCACCTCTTGTGTAGGGAACAGATCGCTTGTTACACCATATATGTGTGACCTTCCTTTACTGTCAACCTTCACCAAAAAGGGTTAAAAAGGGACTCTCCTCGAGAGCTTGTTTAGGTGGGTACTCACAAACAAATAGTATCAGCTTGCACGTATAATCTGGAGCGTTTCCCTTCGTGTAGACTGTAGATCAACAAATAGCAGCAAATAGTGTAAAAAACTTTTTAATAATGTAAAACAAAGATTAAAATGCACTCACATGGCAATGATAAAAATAGAGCATATCTATGCACCGTCCAACTGGAGGCCCCCCTGATTGCACCAGTCCACAGCAACAAGTCCCAAGATGATCAGGCTTGGGAAAACGAATATTAGAATGTTTTCGTTCGTTCCTTGTATGTGATGGTTGTTTGCGTTCGTTCCTCGTGTGCAATACTCGGCGCCTACCAGTGACGTCACCTGCCTTACGCGTTTCGTCTTGCGACTTCCTCAGAGGCTTGGTTTTGGCTGCGCATGCGTTGATCTTTTATTCCGTCTTTCCTTGCGTCACTTGACGCTTTCACCCCACGTTCGTTCGTTGCTATAGGAACGCGTCACTTTCTGATCGTTAGGTCATTCGTTACCATAGGGACGCATAGTTGGAAACAGAACGATCTTTCTATAGCTATTTTAACGGGGCCTCTAATTGAAGTGAATTATAAATATAAATACAAAATTTTTTCGAAAATACATCATTGTACAAATTGTTTATAATATTCAACAAAAACCACTCCTACCACAAAAGGTAGAAAAAAATGATAAAAAAAAAAAAAAAAAAAAAAAAAAAGTATATATAATAATAAAAATAGAAATAAAAATACAAATATGAATTAGATTAAACAATACTTAAGGAATTCCTCAAAAGAAGAAAAAAAGTTTTCTAAAAAATTCTTTTAAAATTACATATATAGATGGATGCACCTGAAATCTGAAATGAAATAGAATAAGGGGGATATTAAACAGCAATATTCTTTTTCTTATTAACCCTTTATATTTTCATGCCCACTCCTCGAGATCGGGTGAATGATATTATCTAGCACTATACATTTAGACATTACAATACCTACAAAAACGCTCTCAAATTTATGTCTACATTCAGACCACTTGGTACTGATGTTTCCATTCGATATATCCATCTACTTTCTATCTGCAACGTTTTTCTCACTAAATCGCCTCCTCTCCATCCCCTCTTTATCTGTTCTATACCCCAGAATTTTAAACCTTTTGGATTTTTCCCATGTGTTATTTTGAAGTGTTTAGATACACTATGAGTGTCCAAACCTTTCTCAATGTTCCTTATATGTTCTCTCATTCTATCTCGTAGAGGTCTATTTGTTTTTCCGATATATTGAAGTCCACATGGGCACTCTAGGCAATAAATGACATTTTCTGTAGTGCATTTTATACATTGTCTAATTTTGAAAACTTCATTTGTGAAATTTGACACAAATTGTTTTTTCTTAATGCCATATTTACATGCTTTACATGTTGCACACGGAAAAAAACCCAGCTAAGATTTATCTATCTCTTTACGTTTTATACTATCAGTTATCAAATGATTACGTGTTAGAACTTATCTAAAATTTTTTGGTTTTTTAAAAACTATCCTTGGCTGAGGGGGGAGGGACTGGTTAAGTTTTTCATCTCCTCTTAGTATATCCCAATGTTTTTTGATAATTCCCCCTATTTCTTTTGCTATTGGATTATATGTGGTTGAGAAAACAATTTCGTTATCTTCATTTGGTTTCTTTGCCTTACCCTCCAACAATGTTGTCCTGGGAATATTTTCGACTTTTTCAATGGTTTGTTTAATTAGGCCCTTACTATATCCCCTTTCCTTAAACCTATTGCCCATAAAACCCAGTTGTTTCTCTATATGTTCTTGTTCGGAGCAATTTCTCTTGATTCTACACATTTGGCCTAGAGGTATATTTTGTATCCACCGAGGGTGGTGGTTACTTGAGGGTATAACATAATTATTTGAATCCACAGATTTGAAATATGTCTTTGTATGTATTTTATCCTGTTTTATGTATATCTCAAGATCTAGAAACGTTATACTTTCTGTACTAATTGTTGGTGTTAATTCAATATTTAGATCATTATTATTTAATCCACTTATAAATTGCATTACTTCTGCCTCAGTACCTTTCCAAATAAATATAATATCGTCAATGTAGCGCCGCCACAGGAGTAAGTTCGCGCCCAGCTGTATTAGGGGGAGTATATTGTGTATCTTCCATAGACCCATAAATAGATTCGCATAGCTGGGCGCGAATCTCGTTCCCATGGCGGTGCCACACAACTGTAAATAAAATTGACTTTCAAACCAAAAATAATTATGCTCTAAAATAAATTCTATAGAATTTAGAATAAATTATTTTTGTTCACCAGTCATATTCTCATCATTTTCTAAAAAATACGCAGTTGATTTTATACCTTGGTTGTGTCTTATTGACGTATATAATGATTTCACGTCTAAGGTGCCAAAAATAAAATTTGGTCCCCATTCCATAGTGTTTAATATCTTTAACAGTTGTGTAGAATCTTTTAGGTAAGTAGGCAGTGTGCAACATGTAAAGCATGTAAATATGGCATTAAGAAAAAACAATTTGTGTCAAATGTCACAAATGAAGTTTTCAAAATTAGACAATGTATAAAATGCACTACAGAAAATGTCATTTATTGCCTAGAGTGCCCATGTGGACTTCAATATATCGGAAAAACAAATAGACCTCTACGAGATAGAATGAGAGAACATATAAGGAACATTGAGAAAGGTTTGGACACTCATAGTGTATCTAAACACTTCAAAATAACACATGGGAAAAATCCAAAAGGTTTAAAATTCTGGGGTATAGAACAGATAAAGAGGGGATGGAGAGGAGGCGATTTAGTGAGAAAAACGTTGCAGATAGAAAGTAGATGGATATATCGAATGGAAACATCAGTACCAAGTGGTCTGAATGTAGACATAAATTTGAGAGCGTTTTTGTAGGTATTGTAATGTCTAAATGTATAGTGCTAGATAATATCATTCACCCGATCTCGAGGAGTGGGCATGAAAATATAAAGGGTTAATAAGAAAAAGAATATTGCTGTTTAATATCCCCCTTATTCTATTTCATTTCAGATTACAGGTGCATCCATCTATATATGTAATTTTAAAAGAATTTTTTAGAAAACTTTTTTTCTTCTTTTGAGGAATTCCTTAAGTATTGTTTAATCTAATTCATATTTGTATTTTTATTTCTATTTTTATTATTATATATACTTTTTTTTTTTTTTTTTTTTTATCATTTTTTTCTACCTTTTGTGGTAGGAGTGGTTTTTGTTGAATATTATAAACAATTTGTACAATGATGTATTTTCGAAAAAATTTTGTATTTATATTTATAATTCACTTCAATTAGAGGCCCCGTTAAAATAGCTATAGAAAGATCGTTCTGTTTCCAACTATGCGTCCCTATGGTAACGAATGACCTAACGATCAGAAAGTGACGCGTTCCTATAGCAACGAACGAACGTGGGGTGAAAGCGTCAAGTGATGCAAGGAAAGACGGAATAAAAGATCAACGCATGCGCAGCCAAAACCAAGCCTCTGAGGAAGTCGCAAGACGAAACGCGTAAGGCAGGTGACGTCACTGGTAGGCGCCGAGTATTGCACACGAGGAACGAACGCAAACAACCATCACATACAAGGAACGAACGAAAACATTCTAATATTCGTTTTCCCAAGCCTGATCATCTTGGGACTTGTTGCTGTGGACTGGTGCAATCAGGGGGGCCTCCAGTTGGACGGTGCATAGATATGCTCTATTTTTATCATTGCCATGTGAGTGCATTTTAATCTTTGTTTTACATTATTAAAAAGTTTTTTACACTATTTGCTGCTATTTGTTGATCTACAGTCTACACGAAGGGAAACGCTCCAGATTATACGTGCAAGCTGATACTATTTGTTTGTGAGTACCCACCTAAACAAGCTCTCGAGGAGAGTCCCTTTTTAACCCTTTTTGGTGAAGGTTGACAGTAAAGGAAGGTCACACATATATGGTGTAACAAGCGATCTGTTCCCTACACAAGAGGTGGCAACATTGCAAAACGATATTACCCTATTTGCCTGTTTGTCTGTTTCCCGTGCCTCTGGCGCTGGCTCTTTTATTTTAGTAACAGAATCAGAGGAGGACATCACCTCCTCCTTTATATTAGCTTTTAAACCTTACCTAACAAACAGACATACCCCTCCTTCTATTACCTCATTCCAATGTGGTCCTACGTGTCTTTAACAGTATCTTCAACCAAATAATAGATCCTATACCTGTATGTTTTTTTTTTATCATTTTTCCTTTGCTGAGTTCTGATCTCACACAGAACTTTGTCTGAACTTGACTTACTGAACTACTTCATCAAAATCAGAGGCATTAAGCCATTTCTGCATATCTACAACTAATATATTAAACGAATATTGTACAAAATATAAAACATGCAACCAACAATTCAAAAAGATTAGATAACAGTAAGAAACATTCTTAGGTTTTTTTAGACTTAGGAGACAGAATTTCTGAATTCTAGTTTTTTTACATTCACTAGCATACTGGAAACCACAATTGCATAAAGGCATAGATAAAAAATGTAATATCTGATTGATCAATTAAAGTAGAAATAGTGCACCATTAAATTAGTTAGAAAAAAACAAATTGAATAAAATAATATAAAATTGTTTAGAAAGAGATAGCCACTGATAGTGGAGAGAAAAGGGCAAACAATAAACAATTTGGTCACATCTGCATATTTTTTCAAATAAACTGGGTTTGTGGGAACAATTACACCCGCTAGGAATTAAAAAGAAAGCATGTGAGGACAATATAAGGGAGATAAAAAGGAACAATGTGCAGGCATTGAAGATCAAGACAAAGAAATAAGACCAAGATAAGATTGAGAAAATAGTATGTGTCAATGAAGGAGGGTGATCAAATATAACAGAAAATAGCAAAAGAAAAGAAAAGTCATGGGGGGGGATGACAACTGGATTTATCATTAATGAGCTGTTACTTGATCAGGAGGAATGACAGCAGAGTTGGACTGGAGAAATCCAGTGTAAATGGGATGAACTGGGAATTGTTCAGAATCTGAGTCAGAGAAGGCAAATTGTAGTCTTTCAATGGGTTTCAAGGAATAAAGGAAATAAAAAGAATTAGGTGCGGGTGTATATAAAATAAGATGGTCATACAGTGGTCAGTCACTTGGGCCAATTTTGACCAAACTGCCATACCATTAGGGAATGTATATCAGCTTGACTTTAAAAGTTCCCCTGTAAATGATCTATTAGTATGGTATAGAAAGAATACTTCTAATCAACTTCAGTTCATTTCTTTCTATTTTGAATACTCCCATTCTGCTTCTTTCCATACTGAAAGTGATACATATCTGGGTCACTGACCCCACCAACAAAACAACCAATTGTTAATGATGTTCTTGCTTTTACTTGCTTATTTTTTATTTTAGGGCCTATTCATCTTCAATACTGACTTCCAAATTGCTGCCTGGTAGTGAAGTTAAGGCTTAGAAAACGAGTTAATGTAAATTCCAAGCACAATATAAATAATTCACAAACACTACCAAACACCAAAATGAACTAACTGCTAATTATCTACGCAATACTGCACTTGAGATTTGTTGAGAAATGAGTTGAATGAGCATGTATTTTTAGCAACACATTTTATATCATAAGGTAAAGTATAAAGGAATACGTGTTAGTTAATGTTTGAAATGTGAGGGTTCCATTTCCATGTGGGTCTCAGTGACATGATGAGAGGTAATTAGGTTCTTAAAATCAATAAACCATTATTAAAGCCTTACAAATATGTGTTTATTGATGCCACTATTTGTGTTTCCTGGATCCTTTCCATTTCAGTTCATTTATCATTATATGAGCAGTTCCGGTGTTAGGGGTGACTAGAGAATAACTCTGGTAATCAGCAGACTTGGCCAGCGTATAGCTTATTACATTAGTGATGAGCGTTTCACCATTTCACAAATTTTCACTGAAGCGGAATAGCAAACAACTATTTTTTTACCCATTCGAGTCTATAGGTGTCAATTTCACTGCAAAACGTAATTTTATATATCTATATATAATTATATATAGATATATAATATCAATTATACAATGAAAGTATCTTAATAGTACCATGCTATTAACATGCTGTAAACACTACATTATGTGGCTGAGCTTTTCCAGGCGTGGACACAAGGCAGTGACCTATCTGCTCTCTCCTTCAGTAAGTCTTTGTACCTGCTGGCTTCTTTTCTGTCAAAGGAAAACTATACCCCCCAAACACTGTAGGTTTCTGTAAAAATATATTGCATAAAACAGCTCATATGTAAAACCCTGCTTCCTTTTACAGTTAGAGCTGCAGTATTTCTGGTCAGGTAATCTCTAAGGCAGCACACAGACCACTGCAGAAATGGGAGGTTCAAGGCAAGAGATGTAAACGGTCAATATTTACTTAAATGTTTATTCCAGTTTTGTAAGATTCTTTAATATGACACTTAATTTGATATAAACTGTTAATTTGAAAAATCTTTTGCTTAAGTATACATTTTATGGGTATAGTTTTCCTTTAATTACATTATCATTCAGCCT
The DNA here is from genome assembly GCA_038501925.1 of Xenopus petersii. Taxonomy (NCBI): domain Eukaryota; kingdom Metazoa; phylum Chordata; class Amphibia; order Anura; family Pipidae; genus Xenopus; species Xenopus petersii. The sequence continues at coordinate 169,773,782 of CM076673.1, forward strand.
GACTGCCTACTTTGATAAGGATAGAAAGACACAGCCAAGTAGTGGTACTATTAAGGGCATGGGCACACAGAGCTGAAGGCTTCACTGCTCTCAGCCTGTGAAAAGCCTGAGAAAAGCAGATCCACTCCACGCCCTTGCTCCATTCATTTGAATAAGATCTGTCTGCATGCCTAGCCATGCAGATGTCACGCAGAGGCACCCATAGTATATGCCTAGGCAGAACACTTTAAGGTTATAATGGTCATTCTATAGGTTGTAAGCCCAGAGAAATGCTCAGATTGTCTGGACCATATTTAGGAGCAATAAGTCCCATCTCCAGCTGACTGAATCTGAAAAATATTGTGATAGGCAGCGTCGTATTGGGGAGTCAACATGCCTGCAGTCTCAGTGGCCCCCACACCATCCCCCAGGCCCCCCCAGCTGCAAAAGTCCTCTTTGCATCCCCCCCGAGTGCGCACTTATTTCCTTGTGTCCCGCCGGTCTAGTCCAACCCTGTTGATAGGTTCACTTATATTTCATTGAAATCAGTAGAACTTTGCTCCTGTGGGTTGCACAAAAAAAGGCGCCACAATGCCTCAGTGTGCCATTGCCCTAACACAGACCTTTGTGAAGTCACCTCACATAAGAGAGGATACTAACAATCTTATTGTACAGTACAATTAATGGAAAACATATGTAACTGTGTTCTGTGTTTGTAAATGAAATACATTCAATTTTAAAAGCATATTTCAAAGAAAACAACTTGAAGGTGGCACACATAAACACCACAAATTACATGAAATGATACTGTTTAAGCAATAAAAAGTCTTTTTTTAGGGTCTTTTAATAAACTAATATATTCTGGCATAAGTAACACCTTTTTTATACTAATATCAGTTTTGTTAATTTCCACCCTGGCCCCCTGAAAACATGTATGTGAGTAATCTTGCTGCCTCAGACATAGACAGTGTCTAATTTTTATGCAAGCCATCCAGCGTCAATTAAGGTTCTCAAATATTTATTTGGTAGAAAACTAGGACATTTTGACGGCCCTTTACGCAATCAAGCTATCCTGTAATTCAGCAGATGTGAGTCTGGAGCTGCTCATTAGATGCATTTCAACAGATCCAGGAGTGTATGACTTGACTCAGTTTGGACAACTAACAAAGGACTCTTTATTGCATTTAAAGAAAGTGCACTAAAAACGCACACACACACACACACACGTATATATATATATATATATATATATATATATATATATATATATATATATATATAGATGTAAAGTTTATTAAAACCTCATGTGAATGTTCTAAATTTGAACGTGGCATTCTTAATCACGCAACAAATAAACATTTTTAGCTGAGAGAAGACATAAAGCTATCTGTTTCTATCTTGTGACCATATCACTGTGTAGCAACATGTCATTGAGGAGACACACAACCTGTAATCAGTTGCATAAAGGTTATCTTTGATTGCTGTTGCATGAAACAAATTACACACAAGCAAGAAGAGAAGGAAGATCTATTCTCTCTCTTTTGAAACAGCATCTCAGTGAAAACAAGTAAAGCTGGCGTACATAGAAGCACAGATTAATTAAGGAGATAGAGGCTTAGAGTATCAAATGTTATGCTAATACGGTGACCGTTAAAACACAGGGTGTTTTTGTATTGTCTTTATCCAATACAAGAATCCTTTTCACTCCAGCCATCTGTGTGAACATAGTTAAAGGGCAGTTTCTGTTGTTTATTCACTGGTTTTCATATCTTTTAGCTGAAGTCACAATCACTTGTTCATCTGATATGTGCTACTCTGTGACACTACTTAACAAATAAAACTTTGTTTGGTCTAAGAACCTTCACGTTAGAAACTTTAAACGTGGACTTAATATCCTGTGGAAACAAGTAATGTATTGGGAATGTCAGGAAGCCCTAAAATGTGTAATGAACCAGAAGAAGATCACAGGAGCTCATGCAGAAAAGTTACCAAAACAGGTGCCATTGGTGCCAAAAAGTTTCAAACAAGACAATAAAAACAATAAAGTAACAAACAATTCACACAGACAAAGCATTGAATGAGATTCTGGGAAGAATGTCAAGTATAATTCTGAGAATGGGAAAGAGCTCTTTCAAATATTGGTGAATTGAACCATTTGGTTTTCCATGCCCTGGATTAGAAAGAATGCTTTGCAAACAGCACAATGGATAAATGTGTCTAGAAGCAAAATGATGTCCAAAGTTATACATTACATAAAATCAGACTATTTGTCATTAACAGAAAAATGATTAGCAATGCAAAAAAAATGATTTCTTTGTGTAAATAATTTTTCTTTTGAGCAAATGCAATATAGCATTTGACAATGGAAGAAAGTTTGTGAATGTTGTAGTTTGTGAGCAGTGTATATGTCCTATTACAGTACATATATAGGGATGAGCACCTTTTTTTTTGCCAAATACAAATTTTTTCAAATCTGTGCTAGATTTTGGCATGCATTTTGTTTAGCGGGAAAAAACGTGTATTCTTTGCACATCACAAATACACTAGAAAAAAACTGACTCCAATTCATTTGGTGAGAAGAAACTCACCCATTGACTTAGCACAAGAAAACATTTCCAAAATTTCAGCAACATTTTGCAAAATTTTCTCTGAAGCAAAATCTGATCATCAATAATTTTAATAAAGGAGACTGATTTATTAAAGGCCAAGATCATATTTTTCTGTGAAAAAAAAACACAATTTCAAATTAAAGTTTTCATATAAATTGAACAAAAATTTTGAAAATTCAATGAAAAAAGTTAATTGACTGAAACCTACAGAGCTTCCATAGAAGTCAATTCAAGGTGTATTTTTTAACATTTAAGCTATTTTATTTTCTAGTTAGATATGTAAAATGAATAAAACAAGGCTACATTCATTTTGATTGCCTTAAAGGTATTTTTCTCACGAAAGCTATTTTGTAAATATGTAATCCAGATGAAAAACTTGTATGATGTTTTTCTCAGTAGAGTTTCAAAAAAGCAAATTCGACACTGAGAAATGTCTCTAAGGGGCCCATTTACTAACAATCAAATTGTGATTTTTTTCCACGATTATCAAGAAATTTGTAGTTTTCCTATATTAAAAAAAATAAAAATTGAGATTTATTAAGGGGTCCATTTACTAATAATCAAATTGCGATCTTTTCAATGGCTCACAAAAAAAATGTGGTTTTCCTATATTCTAAAAAGCTATAAAAATTCAAGATTTATAAAGTAAAAAAACCACAAAAGCCTTTAATGCCAAACTTTGTCAAGTTAAAGTTGTCGAGGTGCTATAGAAGCCAATGAGATTTTAGAGGTTTTCAGATTTTTTTTCACTGTGAATTGTCGGAAAAACGAAAACTTTTAGAGGATTCCAAGGTATTCGTATATTTTTCCAGCTCATTCAGTGCTTTTTTTTATTCATACTTTTTATTATTGGAACTTTTATCAATTTCAATAACAATTGTGGTTTTAGAGTTTGTGAATTTAGTTGTGGTTTCAAAAACCTTTAAAACCAATAAAATCCAACATTTAATAAATAAGAATCTACGTGTAAAAACTATGGAAAACTCTAATGCAAACCTTGCCAAGTAAAAGCTGTTGAGGTCCTTTAGAGACTAATGGGAGCTGCACTGATATAGTTGAACAACTTTTTGGGGGTTATTTATCAAAATCTGAAAATGTCTTACTATTGTCTGAACACTACTCTGACCACAGACTCCCCCCCTATTTAGCAATAGAGTTTTCTGGAAATTTCTTGTGTGGGACAATTTTTTTGCAGAAAACCACAAAATCTTCAGATTATTGAATGAAACCCAGCGCAGATCAGGATATCAATAGGAGATCTGCCATTGACTTCTACATGAACTGAGCAGGTCTGAATGGAGTACTTTTTTATTCAGATTTTTAACACCATCAGTGCTTAATAAATCTTGAAAAATGTGATGTTTTTTCCCCACGAAAAAGTTGTTTTTCCCCTTTAAAAAACCGACCAGAACAAAATCGGACTTTAATAAATAACCTCCTTAATCAATTTGAACTTTTAGAGGTTTTCAGATTTTTTCATTAGGAATTGTCTGAAAAACTAAAATTTTCAGAGATTTTAGAGGTATTCATATTTTTAGCGCATTGTTCAGTGCTTCTTTTCGTTCTTACTTTTTATATTTGGATCTTTTAATAAATTCAGCGACATTAGTGTTTTAGAGCAAGTCAGTTCATTCATGGTTTTTAAAACCACTCAAATAAGAATATTGATAAAAAAAATCTTCCACAAACACATTTTTTTCCTGATTTAGTATAAAATTAATTTTTCCAAATATTTCAAAAGTGCTGAATGTCACTTTCACTCCATAGAAAGAAAAGCTAAATGCATGTTAATCAAAAATATTAATGTAGGGATCCAGAGGGTTAATTCTCCTCTGTTCCTTAATATGAGTACCACATGGCGGGTAATCCCCTGCCTGTGCAGCACAGGTTGAATTTAGAGTGAAGGGAGGGGCTGGAGCCTTGTCACTGTGCAGTGTGTCTGGCAGATACTGGAGGGTGCCACAAGGTGTTGCTGCCCAACTGATTTAATGTAGGCAGAGCCATGTGCTCACAGCCATGAGTGATTTTGAGCTGGCAAGATGTAGGGGCTAAAATGTAGTTCAATAGCCCTGCTTGGCTTGAGGCAGGGTACTGCAGAACCATGCAGGTTTAGAGCTTGGATGAACTATGGAGAGTGCTGGGACCTGTAGTTCAGCAGAGGAGGACTTTGTGTACTCACACTATGAAGAGTGCTGAGAGCTATACCATGAGGATAAAGCAAGCTACGCGTGTTTTGCTGAATGGATTTCATCACTGTGGATTCCTGTTCCAGCTCTGGATGAGCCTACCCATCTGAGTGAATCCCCAGGGTGAGTTGTGCCCAAGAGAGGGTAGAGTTGTGAAACAGGCTTTGTTCGTATGCCTGCTTTGTGGAAGTAAATACCTTTGTCCAGCGGGAGAAGTAGTTTGGCAGGTAGCACTACCTGGGAAATTTAAGAGCTCTTTGGGGAAAAGGGACTGCCCACCAGGAGTGGAGTGTGAAACTTTGCCCGGCAAGGAGGTGCCAGGATTGGACTGCAGATATTCCCAGGGTAGCAGTCATTAATATAGTGAAAATGCATAGTTTACTTTGCCTTTAATGTTATATAAAGTTCTATGTTTTACTGCAAACAGTGTGTTTGATTATTGTTTCCTAAAGGAGCCACCCGCAGGTGTATTCCTGGATCCCATTAGGTGAAGGCACTACCATAGAGGCAATTCCCAGTGCACTTTCACTTTGCAAAGGGAACTCAGGACCTGAAGTTGGTAAGAAATATGTGATTTATAACCTTTGGCACAAGGGGGTGGCCAAAAAGGGACTACATTAACTACATTAACTAATTTTGGATTGCAAGCTCTGTGGCTCTATTTCCTAAGGGAATGGTTCACATGCATTTTTTTGTTGCAGATTAAGGTTTATTGAATACAGGATGTATACAGGTTATACATCACATATTTCTTACCAACTTCAGGTCCTGAGTTCCCTTTGCAAAGTGAAAGTGCACTGGGAATTGCCTCTATGGTAGTGCCTTCACCTAATGGGATCCAGGAATACACCTGCGGGTGGCTCCTTTAGGAAACAATAATCAAACACACTGTTTGCAGTAAAATATAGAACTTTATATAACATTAAAGGCAGGATAGATTTCATGCGTTTTGCCTGGCACAGTTTTCAGGGCAGCACTAATAATTTTTATATTCAGTTTTGAAATCTGACATGGGGCTAGACATATTGTCAGTTTCCCAGCTGCCCCAGTCATACAAATAATGAAATATATTGAGCTGTACATTGCAAAGACTTTTTTTATTTTTCAGGACCGCTCGGCGCAGTCTTACCTCTTGGCGCCTCAGTCCACTTCTACAGTGCATCCAAGATGGTGGCGACCATGGCCACCACGTGGGTAGTGGTGATGGCGTTTTGTCGCAGGCGCGATGGCGTCACACCCGGTGCGAAGATTTCAAATAAAAGGACGCTGAGGTCACGGGTTTCGATGCCCGATAATAGGATTTTTTGATAACATTCCTGGGCGCTCTGTATTTCTTATTGATTGTTAATTTGGACTTTCACCCATGCCTGGACCTTGTTTCTGATATACTTCTGCCTGCCTTTGGATTTTGCCTGAACCCCTTTGTACCGCAGTCCTGGACTTTGAACCCTAAAGCTTCCTCCTTGGTCCTTACTACTCCCTGGCGGGAGCCGATAGGCCCCTGACATATATTCAACACATTCAGTTTTACAGCTGATGTTCTACATGAAAAACACCTTCTACAGGAAGATTATTTGTTTAATGGCTTCATACCAAGAAATTTCAGGATAGGCAGCTTCAAATAGAAAAAAACATAGCTAAAAATACATTGCAGATTTAAGCATTTTAAAGCTGTGAAATAAGATATAATTGCATGTTATAGACAATTTCAACACATTTATCTGCAGGATATTGAGATCAAGCTATATTTTACTTTTGTTGCCTTATGTATAATTTGTCCAGGCGTTTAGACAAGTACATTTATTTGCACATGTCCTGAGTTATAGATGTTTCGCACATCCATTAATGTCTTGGAATATGTTTTCAAAAAGATTTTCAGGGGGTGAATTCACGTCAACACAATCTTTTTCACTTGAATGCTCAGCTTGAGTGAAAAAGAAAACAAATAGTTCCTTAAGGCCAGCTTTCAGCTTCAGATGCCTATGAAGGAGCTTACTCATGAACATAGGAATTATCTGCAGAGATTTTTTAATGTGCAATTTTAGTCATTCAGTATACAAGAACAGAAAAGGGAATATGGCATTTCTTTAAAAGTAACGTTCATTATAAACCAATCTGAAGTTTTTGAAGTTGAGAAAAAAAACACGTGAATAAAAAAGCTTACAGAACATACACACCTTTTATCCCTTAATCACATTTGTTTAATCTCAAGTACAGGTATGGAACCTGTTATCCAGACCTTCAGTCTACTAAAAAAAATCATTGAAATATCAATTAAATCCAATAAGGATTAATTATGTCTTAGTTGGGGTGTAAAAAAGGAAATAATGTTTTAAAAATTAGAATTATTTGATTAATTATGAGTCTGTGGGAGATTACCTTCTTGTAATTTCGAGCTTTCTAGATATATGATCACATACCTGTGCTACCTTATTTTAAAAAACATGGCAGAATATTTGTGGTCACATTTTTTTTGCAGACAAAATTTACATTGTTTCATACCTTTTCAATGAGGCAGAGAACTTGAATGTTTTAATAAACTGGTGAAATAATGTAGTTAGAGATAATTCACACTGGTTTCTGTAGAAACTCCCTAGCTTTTACTTGCTGGGTTTTTAGTGGTGGTTTTTTGAATATTATTCTTTAAAAAATCCTTACTGCTAAACATTTTAGAGAATACTTGTCCATATTTGTCTGATTTGATTTTTGATACATAATACCCTCAAGTTTTTGTTCACTAAAAGATAGCGAGTACAAACTCAAATTTTTAAACATTTATTATGCCTCAAATCAGCAAAAATCTTACTCAAAAAATACTCCAGCTAAAACCAATGGCAGAGATCCCATTAGCCATTTGAAGATTTTTTTACCTTCACAATTTTTCGGGTGTTTTGGGATGTTTGACACTGGTTTTCACTCAAAAACTCAAGGAAAGTCAAGGTATTTGAGGGGTTTAAGCCTATAAACTAAAAAAATTCAAGATATTTGTAAAATATGTATGCAGAATATATGTTATATTTGTTAAACCTCTAATTTTTCTGGTTAAGTTTTTAAAGGGGAAAACTTCACATTTTTATGCGGAAAAAAACTTATTTTTTGAGACTTATTATGCTCTCAAGCTGCTAAAAATACAAATCTGAAAAATACTCCAGCTATCTGCTGTCAAATTCCTGTAGAAGTCATGTAGAAGTCAATAACAGATGGTCCTTTAACAATCGAAACATGTTTTTTAATTTCAACGTTCTTGATAGTTTAGGTCAGTTTGCGCTGGTTTTGTATGATAATCTGATAAATTGTATTTGCTGAGGTGGCCATTCAATAAAGTTGAGTTTGCAGGGTGACAATTCGAATTGACACATATCCTATCCTAGATTATATTAAGATCCTCTGCTGGACTGTACACTTTTAATTATCATCATATGTTAGTTCCATTGGAACACTATTTCATAGATAACTGTCTTTATTTTCTTCTTGGAATATAAATTAAACACGTATGGGGGGATATAATGGAAAAATTTTTGCATTGCTAAAAGTTATGCCTTTGCACAAACCAATTTTTCTTTGTGCGAATGCAATATACATTTTGTGTCTACTGTCCTCTTCAGTAGAAGAAGGTTTGCAAATTTCTATAGTATTCAATTTAGAAATCCACATTTTTATTCTTATTTTTGCAAATAAATTTTGTCTTTGTAATGTTTATTACATCCCCCCCCTTAGCAAATACATTTGTGTTTTTATTTTACAGAGAGATATTTATGCACATGGCTATATATCATATTGTAGAAAGATTTTGTCAACATGTATTTCCTGCCAATAGTTATCCTGATATTAATGGTAAAAGATGTCTGTCCTAATGGAGTCCAAAAGGAGCATGCAAAATCAAACAAATAACCTGGTGAAACAGACATGGTAAGGGATTGTTTGCATTATTATTCAGCATTTTTATAGATAATATTTCATTGAATTTTAATATCTATATTTAATTTTTGATCTTAGTAGATTTTGACATACGGGAATTTTCTTTCTATATATTTGCTTCATTGATGAAATGTTTGCAGATCTATATAGTATGGTTTATCGGAAGATTATGGCTACAAACCTTTTGTTATAAATGAAAAATAATGACTTACTTCGCCTTAAATGATTGAATCAGATTAGCCAGTGATTACATTTGCAAAACAATCTTCTACAGGCTTTTGTCCTTAATACAGCAAGTTACATAATTGCCTAATTATTTAGTTGGAAGAATATTCAAGACTGTTAAATTCTCAGTGTTGCTTTGGCATAGTTATTCCAAGTTCTTTGCCAGGTCTTTTGTTTGTAAGTGGGAAAAATCGTTCCTGACCCCTAAGCAGTACTAATCCTGATTATACAGTATGCCTTTTTGTGAGGGCAAAATCAGTCTGGTCTGGCAAGGGACATCTTAATGTTACTGGTGTTAGTGAAATGTTTAACCTATGCACTGCTGACTAGACATGGGAAATAATTTTGCCAGGTAACTTACTGAGTAATGAACTTGTAAGACAAACAATAAAAAGCAGGAAGTTGTTGAAAAAGGAAACAGTTGATTTAAACCAGTAGTTGGCAACAAAAACAAGGTAAAACAAAGAGTATATTGGAGAGAAAAATATGGAACAAACAGTGCCCGGCCGGCCACTTTGGCCCCCGCCGCAGCATTGCGCAACTGAGGACATGCTTTGCCACCCACTTTGACTATAGAGAGCGCACCCACTTTTCACTGAGGTAACACTTGGCAGACTATGGGTAGGCTGCATATGAGGTATGTGCCTGGCACCCCCAAGCTTTGTGCCCAGGCATGTGCCTCTTTGGCCTACCCCTAGTTCCGTTCCTGGGAACAAATATATGCAAAGTTCAATTACAGGCAAGTGTCTTCTGTTTCCAAGAATAGTCGAATAGCATGTCAACTGTGATTGTTACATTTTCAATGAGTATTCCACTTAAATGGAAGGTTATTTACTAAAAGAAAAAAGAATAAAGAATGGTTGTGGGTGCACAGCTGAGGCCAATTTCAAAAAAGTCTAATTCCCTGTATCAGTAATTCAAATAAAAAAGCTAGTGCATATAGTTTTGAAACAGGGTTGTTTAGTTACAAAGTTATGATCATAAAATTGATAAGCCACCATACCACGTCAAGGTAAACCCCATACGGTGGTCCCTAACTTGTTCACCTTTAATCATAGTAAAATAGGTATCTTACCTCTCTTCTTAATAGCATTTATATGAACAATTCCTATGCCTTGGTTTCAAAAGGTGTGCTAAATCGTCCCCCGCCAACTGCTATGCGGCTTTTAAATGGGAGAGACTGCCTTCAGGCTAGGTCCTCCCATGCCGCCAGCATTTTCGGCTTTTAGGGAGAGTGATTGCACAAACCAAAGCACAATGTTAAAGGGACAATAGGACCACCAAAAATCTAAAGGGTGGGTATGAGGGTGCAACAAACCACATGGGGCTCATTTTAAAACCTGATTTTATTTAAACAACCTTAACCAAATTCTCATCCACAATTTTACCTTATTTATCAATAAAATAATTTAAAAAATTCGGTGTAGGAAAAACTCTATAAATTCTCAATAAAATCTTGGAAAAGTTTTAAACATACGATTTTTTTGGATTATCGTCGAACACCACACTTGTTTTTGGATTAATGTACGAAACCCAGCACAGATCATGATATTTTCCAATTGTTAAAGGGACATCTGCAATTGACTTCTAAGTGACCTCAGCAGGTTTGAGATGTAATATTTTTTTATTCTGACTTTTAGCAGCCTCAGGGTATAATAAATCTCAAAAGTTTTTTATTTTCAACAAAAAATGAAGATAAATGTTCCCATCTAAAACTCTGACCAGAAAAATTTGGACTTCAGTAAATAACCTCCTAAATGTTATCATGCTCTCAGTTCTTTTTCAAATGAACAATCTTTCATGCATAACTAGCTGCTTGTATTGCACTTTTTGAAATCTCACCTTGTATTGCCTGATTTTAACATGTGCCCTTTCACACAATTCTTCAGATCAAGTTTGGCCAGTATATGGGGTGCGTCGGTGAAAGCAAGTGCCTATTTGCATTTTGGCTGCAGTGGAAGGGTGCTGTTGAGATTACAAATGTTATTGTTGCTGACAGTATGTGTTTTTGAGGGTTGCAGAAAGGAAAAAGTAAGTGGAAATGAGACGAGAGCTCAGAGTGTTAGAGATAGGAAAGAGAAGCAGTTACAGAGACATTTAGAAGAGAAACTGCAAGTGTTGGAAGTTGTGAAATCATGTAATTAAAAAGGGAAATCTTGGTTCAGACTTGGAGCTAGTGTTGAGCAATTTTTTGAACCAGGCACGGATTCTCTGAGAAATTCTGCACTTTGCCGTCTGTGAATTTTTGCCACAACTAAAAAGTCACCAAATCAGCACAGAGACAAAAAATTCTTCACAAGAAAAAATGCCCATTGCCTTTAATGCTTTTGTCCAAAAAGTCTCTGAGACGAAAAAAGTCGGTGAGACAAAAAAGTCGCCACAAGGAAAACAGGCATTGACTATAATACATTTGGAGTGAGAAAAAATTGTTGCACTCCTAAAAAAAAATTGACGCATATTGACAATGCTTTTGTGAATTTTTCTCTGTTTCCCGTATTTTTCAGCAGAGTGAAACGGAGCAGATTCGCTCAGTCATCACTGCTTGGAGCCTTTCATACATGCCTGTATTATTGAGGAGTAGTTGGTAAGTGCTTGCTTCAAAAGTCACTTTGTAAATAAGGTGGTTTTCTTGTGTTTGGTGAAACATTACATGTAGTCAAGAGTTTATACATAGCAAATAAGAATGGCAACATTTTCCTGGAAAAACCCATTACGTTACCATGCATCAGTGCTATCTTTTCTACACTACAGTATCTTAAGTGTACTGGGCATAAAAAACAATATTCTAACCCCCATATGTAATAAAAGGCATTAAGTTTGCCCAGGAGCAGTAACCCATAGCAACCAATAAGATGTTAGCTTTTAAACAGGTGACCAGTAAATGCTACCTGCTGATTGGTTGCTATGGGTTACTGCCTCTGTGCAAACTGAGTGCCTTTAATTGCATAACCCGGTTAATATTTAAGGACTGGTCTATATTTAACTAATGCCAAAGAAGTCAATGGAACCCTTGAAGATCTAGGGGTCAAAAGATCCCATTGAGGGGCTCCAGTAGGACAGCCATGCAGTAACTTATAGGATCAGTGATTTAATATTCATTGCATGCACAACGCTGGCAAGACTCTTCTATGTTCTTTCAGTTAATTGAATTCTAAAGATAAATTTTGGCCCATGAATATTTAGCATACATTAATCAAAACCACTATCACAAATGCATATCACAGTTTCAGAAAATTAACTAAAAATCGTATTGTTCTGCAGGCTGAAAGGATCTATTAGAGGCTTCTACAGTTCATAATTTCATCTGCTAAAACCACTCATTAAGTAATTGCTTCAGAGATAATTACAAATTGCCTGTACAATTAAATTGTGCATATTTTTCTTCTTCTTAGCTTGGAATTTTGATTGATGAACCATAACAATTACAGTAGATTAGCAAAAATTATATTACAGTAAATTAGACTTGAAGCAAACATTAAATCCAGCCACAAGACACAAAACTCACAAGGGCATCAATGTGGAATGTTTCAGTACTAAGTTTTTTTTAACCTTTTGTTTTATAATTTCTTGGATGAATGTTTTATCCTCCAGGTATGAAGCCTTCTTCTTGTTACAGGAGAAATGATATTCATTAGAACAATAAACGTAAATGTTATGCATTGTGCTCTGTTAAAGATAAGTCATACTGACATTGTGGTTGTGAATCCAACTGTATATTTGTCTGAATACCGTATATACCGAGTATAAGCCGTCCCTAGTATAAGCCGAGGTACCTAACTTTATCTCCAAAAACTGGGAAAGCTTATTGATTCGAGTATAAGCCGAGGGTGAGAAATGCAGCAGCTTCTGGTAAGTTTCAATCAAAAAATTGAGGGTTTCTGCTCCCTTTGGAGGTGCCGGCGTCTCGTTTTTGGATGCCAGCGACCATTCTTGGACACCGGCGAATATTCTTGGAGACTATTCTTGGACACCGGCGACTATTCTTAGGTGCCGGTGACTATTCTTAGACGCTGGCGACTATTCTTAGAGGCCGGCGACCGTTTTTGTGCTTGACCCGAGTATAAGCCGAGGTAGAGTTTTTCAGCATATTTTGGGGGCTGAAAAACTCAGTTTATACTCGAGTATATACGGTATTTGTAAAAGGTGTTATTACTTGTACATTTCCGAAAGAAACCATCTGCAAATTTTTTTGTGAAACTGCAGCAAAAATCCGCAGCAAAAAATTTGGCCATGACAAAAAAGTCATCAAGACGAAATTGTCGCAGAGACAAAAAAGTTTCCATAAGAAAAATGCCCATTCATTTGTGAATTTTTCACAAATTTGCTATTTTTTCTTTCCGTTTTGTGTTCGGCAAAACAGGACGGATTTGCTCATCGCTAATCTTGGCTGTGCTGGAACTAAGAGATTGGATTCATATTATTGCATTTTATAATTTTTATAATAAACCAAGGTAACATCTGATTACTAAAATAGCGAAATTACAATCACGCTGTTGTTATAAGTGTTCAGGAAGCCCATTTGACTAGTATTTTTTATTACAATTAAGCGGTTGCAGCAAAAAAGCATATCGCATACGGCGCATGCTCACACGAGCGGCAGGGGTGTCCAGAGTTCGACCCTGCATTTACAAACTATTGTAGTGTTTTTGCGCTACTCATGTTTATCTCTGCTCCAAAGATAACAAAAACTTCAGTCATAAGACAAAACTGGGCTGTGTGTGTGTGTGTACAAGAGGGGGGTTGTGGGTGCACTCCTAAGGCCATATAAAAAAAATATATAAATACAATAATCCCCTGTCTAAAAAAAGAAAAACAGGGTTTTTTGTTACAAAGTTATGATCATAAAATTGGTAAGCCGCCATACCACGTCAAGGTAAACCCCATACGGCGGTCCCTAACCTGTTTACCTGTGATCAAAATTTAAAACCTTGGTTTCAATCTGGACTAGATCCTCCCCCGCCACCTGCATATGCGGCTTTTGAAGGGGAGACTGCCCAGACCAACGCCCATTTAAAAAAAAAAAAAAAGTGAGACTATAATGAAGGAAAAGTAAAGTTGTATATATAAGTGCACACTTGTGTGTGTATGTGTGTGAGTATAAGTACAGGTGTGAGTATAGATTTAGAGGGAGATGAAAAAGGAAAAGCTAAATGTGGAGTGTAATAGGTGTAATGTGTGTGGGTCTGTGAAAGTGTTACCTAGTGATAAGTGCAGCAAATATAATGGGTGTCTCACAGGCGTTGGTAATAAAAAGGCCTTCATTATAGTCTCTTCACAATCACTTTTTTTTTTTTTTTTTAAATGGGCGTTGGTCTGGGCAGTCTCCCCTTCAAAAGCCGCATATGCAGGTGGCGGGGGAGGATCTAGTCCAGATTGAAACCAAGGTTTTAAATTTTGATCGCAGGTAAACAGGTTAGGGACTGCCGTATGGGGTTTACCTTGACGTGGTATGGCGGCTTGCCAATTTTATGATCATAACTTTGTAACAAAAAACCCTGTTTTTATTTTTTTAGACAGGGGATTATTGTATTTATCTATTTTTTTTATATGGCCTTAGGGGTGCACCCACAACCCCCCTCTCGTACCTGTGTGTGTGTGTGTACTTGTTTTTCAATTAAATTGAAACCAAAAAAATAGCATATCTTAAATGTTGAAAACGGACCTCACCTTGACTAATATACTGTAAAGGCTTACCAGGTTTTAGCTGCCAGAGTTTTTCATTAGACTTTTTCTACCCATAAACCTTAAAAAATTTAGTTCAGAAAACTCGAATTGGAAAACTCTAACAGGGGAATGTAATAAAAGTCGCAAAGAGCAAAACAATTCGCACCAATAAGATTAAAAATCCACATCTTGCAATGTAATATTGTTCCTTAAACTGTTATTGCATTGCGAATTTTAATTGCGTATTGTGAATTTTAATTGCGCACTCATAAGAAGTGCTTGAAGGTGTCGTAATCTTTTGGAGCAAACAACGACTTTTTCAGTAAGAAGTTTTATTACATTGACTGCGCATTGGCGCAAACTATAAAATTCGCAAATGGTCTTTCATTGTTGGAAGTGGTCGCTAAACAGTTTCCGGGCTCGCAAAAGCTATATTAAATTCGCACAAAGCAAAATTTGTTCGCGCAAAGGCATAACTTTTCTCATTGCGAAAAGTTTTTCCGTTAGCGATTTTTATTACATTCCCCCGTTAGTTATTTTTGGTAACTGCGAGACAGTGTCACTAAGGGACTAATAAACTAAAATTCCATTTTGTCCACAATTTGAGAAAATTGTTCCAAAAACATACAAGCCCCCATATGTAATAAAAGGCACTAAGTTTGCCCAGGAGCAGTAAACAATAACAGCCAATAAGATGATTGCTTTTAAACAGATGACCAGTAAAAATTCTTCCTGCTGATTGGTTGCTATGGATTACTGCTACTGGGCAAACTATTGCCTTTTAGTTTCTGTAGTTAATAGTTACTTTATTTAGAAAATGCACAACATGATTCGGATCGGGTGATCCTTCCGCAGGTGCTCATATACATATACATATATGAGCACCTGAGGAAGGTTCACCCGATCCGAAACATGTTGTGCATTTTCTAAATAAAGTAACTATTAACTACAGAAACTGGTTCTCCAGAGTGCTATCTACTATTTGTGAAAGTCTGGAAGGCCTGGCGGTGCCTTATAAAATACCCTACCATAAACAATACTGAGAACTGCCTATGTGAAAGCACACATAGACACATTATCAGCATTGTCTATTTTTGTAGCTGTGACAAGTAGCTTCTACTAGTAGCTCCATATGTCTTCACCCTTAAGGGTCCATGGTCATTGCAAAGACACTAGGGGGCAAATTTACTAAGCGCTAGTAACGCTAATTCCCTAACATGCGAAGTTGCATCCAGGGCGCCGAATGCTGGCAAAGTTGCGCTAGAGTTAATTTGGCAAGCAGAGCGAAGTTGCGCTAGCGTTGGCTAATTTGCATACGGCGGGAAGTTAAAGTTGAATGGACGTATATGTTGCAGAAAATACATTACATTACACAAGCGCAGATAATAATAATATAAAAGAAAATAGAATTGTTATAATGCCCTACAAATGATCCCAGTGTATAGTTTATGTGCCATATGTTAGGAAATGTAGGAGGAAAGCTGGTTACCCCAAAAAAAATTTACGCTCTTTTGCAGCCTATCACCCTGAAAAAATGAAAAGTCGCCAGCGTTTTTTGGGACTTTTCAACTAAATTTTTAGGAAGTCGTATCTACTCTATTGCACTTCGCCTGGTCTGAGGTGGCAAAGGCAAGTCTGGCGCAAGAAGTAACGTTCAGTAAAATCCGCATCTTAGTGAAATTGCGCAGTTATGTCTCTTCGCCAGAGCGCAATTTCGTCTGGGGATTTAGTGCGAAGGAGCATCAGCATCAGTCTCTTTCGCTACTGATTAGTAAATCAGCAAAGTACCAAAATGACGTCACGCGGGCGAATTTTCGCCAGCGTTAGTCACTTCACTCTTTGGTAAATTTGGCGCCCGGCGCTCACAAGGGCCGGGGCCCACTAGGTTTTTTCCCAGTGTCCTGCCAGCCAGTTTGACACTGGCCTTGGGATATTGTGACAGCATAGAACAGGGATCCCCAACCTTTTGAACCCGTGAGCAACATTCAGAAGTAAACGGAGTTGGGGGAGCAACACTATCATGAAAAATGATCTTGGGTGCCAAATAATTGCTGTGATTGACCATTTGGTAACCCCTATGTGGATTGTCAACCTATATTGTGGCTCTATATGGCAGTTCACCTGGTTTTTATGCAGCCAAAACTTGCCTCCAAGCCTGGAATTCAAAAATAATCACCTGCTTTGAGGCCACTGGGAGCAACATCCAAGGGTTTGGAGAGCAACATGTTAAGCTGGCCATAGATGCAAAGATCTGATCGTACGAATCATTGTACGATCAGACTTTCCCATCTCCCGACCCACCACTAACCATTCAGATCAAAGTCTTACCAGTCAGATTAGTTAAAGAACAGATCAGCAATGTTCTGCCCCTGACAGCAATCGTACGATATCTATGTCCAACCAAAGCTAGTGACAGTCTCCCACTGAAAATCGTACGATTGGCAATACACGCAGAGATATTATCGGCAGCCGACAGAAATTTTCTAACCTGTCCGATTGACCAAACGACCGATCTCCGCCGGACAAAAATGTCGGGACTCTCCACACACGGTTCGAAAATCGTACGAATCCTCGCTTCGTATGATCAGATATTTGCGTCTATGGCCAGCTTTACTCACGAGCTACTGGTTGGGGATCACTGGCATAGAATGTTAGGATTTAAGTACAGGAATATTTTAGGACATTGGGTTTGCAGTGAAACCATTGGGACACTACTGGAGTACAGTATAACTATTGGAGCACTGGAATATGTGTAGTTTAATTGGGGACTTTAGTGTTACAGTAGGGACTTAGTGAAGGTTTTAACAATGTATTTTGAAGCACCCACGTAGTGACGTTAGTTTGGAATATTGAGGATGGGGAAACTTGTGAAAAAAAAATGTCACAGTTGGTAAATTGTTTGCAAATTGCAGCACACACACCACTTAGTGGGATCCCCCGACAAAGCTGAAATTCTGGAGGGGAAAATGCCTTGTTATGGGATAAAAATATGGCAATTTGCACATGAAGCACTGCTTTGGTAAATAAGCTATAAAATATAAAAATTAGGTATTAACTATGTTCTTTATTATTTATATTTCTCATTGTTTTTATTAGCAGTGTAAAGTATTAAATGCATCAGTCTACATGCTTGAGAACTCACAGTTACTGGCTGAATATTCCAAAACATCAAACTAGCTTTAGTGTTAACTGCTAATTGCATAAATAACATTATAAAAATCACAACAAAGTAATCATTTTAAGAAGATTAACCAAAAACAATAATAATTCTGTCTGTAAAGCAATACACCCAGAATGCTGAAAAAACTACATTGATGTTTTTTCACATTTTGCATCTGCAGTGGTCTCATTCTATTCACACTGAAATCATTGTGCTCTACTCAATAGAGACAGATGTGGTATCCTGACCTATACTAACCTGACACATTAACCTCTGCTCCAGCTGAAGTCAAATATTACAAAATAATGCAGTGTAACATGTAAAGCTCTGTAATATCCTATACAAGGGACTTGTTACCTGCACATAGATTCAACTTTCTAGTTTCCATTGATTTCAGGAAGAAAAAAAACAATTAAAAATCACGTTGTTATAGAAGTGATATCAGAAATAAAAATGATCTATAAAGAATATTATTTCACTGGTGTGTCAAGGGCCAGCCATGAGAAGATCTATGAATTTCTGAGGCACAAAGACTCCTCTATACTTTTGTTCAAATATTAATGCATTTGTTTCCTAATATTGCTTGATTTGTAACTGTAATATTTCAGCTACATCAACGGTATATAGTAAGTGATGGGTGAATTTATTCGCCAAGCGCAAATTCGCGTGATTCGCGAAACTGACGTGAAAATTCGCCGGCATCAATTTCGTCATAAACGGACGCCAACGTCAAAAACGAGACGCTGGCGCTGTTCCGTGAATTTTTCGCTGTTTCGTGAATTTTGCTGGAAATTCGCAAATTTTTCGGCAAAGCGAAACTCCCCAAATTCGCCCATCACTATATATATATTCCCAATGCAGCTTAAAAGGGTGCTTCACCTTCAAGTTAACCTTTAGTATGTTATAGAATGGCCGATTCTAAGCAACTTATCAATTGGCCTTCATTAGTTATAATTATAGTTTTTTTATTATTTGCCTTCTCCTTCAGACTCTTTCCAGATTTCAAATGGGGGTCATTGACCCCATCTGAAACCAATGCTCAGTATGGATACACATTTATTATAATTGTTACTTTTTATTACTCATCTTTCTATTCAGGCCTCTGCCTTTCATACTCCAGTCTTTTATTCAAATCAATTCATGGTTGCTAGGTTAATTTGGACCCTAGCAACCAGATTGTGGAAACTGCAAACTGGAGAGCTGCTAAATAAAAAGCTAAATAACAAAATACCACAAATAATAAAAAATGAAAACCAATTGCAGATTGTCTCAGAATATCACTCTATACATCAGACTAAAAGTTATCTCAAAGGTGAACAACACTTTTAATGATTAGATTTGGAGCCTTAGTGTCCTAAATCTAATTGCAACCTAGGCACTATTTGTTCTTCCTAGTCTATCATGTATGCTTAGTACTTAGATTTTTATAGGTTGTGAAAGAGGAGAGATACCTTTAGTAGGTCAGCACTGTGGGATTACTAAATTTACACACAAGTTCTCTAAATGCAATACACTGTACAAAATGCAAAATATGCACCAGAAATGAAAAAAGTTAGTCCTTTAGTTTCCTCCTGCCGGTCCTACTTCAGTCTCTCAACTGCAGAATGCTTCATATAGGAAAAAATGGATCAGCGCCTTTGGCAACGGAGTCAAGCACACCAGAAACAAAAATGGGAGAATAAATGGACATATATTGTAGTATTTTTGAGACAGTAGTTTCACACCTCGTGCTTGTGTATAGAGTTTATATTGTGTTTTATTATTTCCCTTTTTCCAGATTCCCCTTTATTTTAGACTTCCACTTCGGGGGCTGTTCTTATTTTCACTTTACAGCATGCATGTGTGTTTTCCACCAAGGAATGGCTAAAGTGCCTACTTACAGGACGTTTAATTTTTAGATCGCATATAATAGTGCATTCCTTTCGCATTATATGCGATCTAAAAATTCAACGTCTTGTAAGTAGGCACTTTAGCCATTCCTTGGTGGAAAACACACATGCATGCTGTAAAGTGAAAATAAGAACAGCCCCCGAAGTGGAAGTCTAAAATAAAGGGGAATCTGAAAAATAATAAAACACAATATAAACTCTATACACAAGCACGAGGTGTGAAACTACTGTCTCAAAAATACTACACTATATGTCCATTTATTCTCCCATTTTTGTTTCTGGTGTGCTTGACTCCGTTGTCAAAGGAGCTGATCCATTTTTTCCTATACTGTGGGATTACTGCCTTGCAGCACTGAAGTCAGGGGTTTGTTTCCAGCTAAGGCACAATCTATAAATTCTTCAAGTTCTCTTATACAGGTCATGTAACTCAGAGGTGTCTTTTAATATCTATACAGTGGCGTAACTAGACACCTAGGGGCCCTGGTGCAAAAATTTGAAACTGGGCCCCCCCCAGCCCGGGTTGTGGGCAGTTACCAACATTTACTGACCTAATGTCCTAGAACTGAATTTAAAAAGTTATTTTAATTACTGAAACTGGTACACTTTTTAAGGGCAAAGGGCTGTACAACTAAAATTAAAATTTTATAACACTGTAACGGTAATCTGGTACAGACTGCAGTGATAAAAAAATCATGGAAGCAGGGACGGTCTGTAAACACCTTTAGTGGTGGCCAGATATTAATTCTCAGTTACTTTTATGACAAGGCACAACTAAACATTTTTACAACTCGCCTATTACTCACAATGTGAAATAAGCCTGGGAATAAGGGTATGTAAAACTGAGGTTTTACTCTATATGGTATTCTTGTATACAGTCCAAATATTGTTACACATTAATTTCATGTATAATACCAGAAACAATAAGCAAAAAGCCAGGGCCACAACCATGTATACAGACATAAAAACAATGGATGGCACAGTGGCAATTCCATGTATAAATACCCCAAAATTAATAGAGGGATGGCAGAGTGGCAATTCAATATATAAATACCCCAAAACTAATAGAAGGATGGCACAGTGGCAATTCCATGTATAAATACCCGAAACTCTTAGAAGGATGGGGCGGTGGTATTTCCATGTATAAATACCCTAAAATTAATAGGAGGATGGCACAGTCACAATTCCATGTATAAATACCCCAAAACTAATAGAAGGATGGCACAGTCACAATTCCATGTGAGAGGGGCTGGAGGTGAGTGAGTGAGAGGGGATGGAGGTGAGTGAGAGGGACAGGAGGTGAGTGAGAGGGACAGGAGGTGAGTGAGAGGGGATGGAGGTAAGTGAGAAGGACAGGAAGTGAGTGAGAGGGACAGGAGTTGAGTGAGAGGGACAGGAGATGAGTGAGAGGGACAGGAGGAGAGTGAGGGGGCAGGAAGTGAGTGAGGGGGTGGAGGTGAGTGAGGGGGGTGGAGGTGAGTGAGAGGGTCAGGAGGTGAGTGAGAGGGTCAGGAGGCGAGTAAGAGGGACAGGAGGTGAGTGAGAGGGACAGGAGGTGAGTGAGAGGGACAGGAGGTGA
Source organism: Xenopus petersii (assembly GCA_038501925.1). NCBI lineage: Eukaryota > Metazoa > Chordata > Amphibia > Anura > Pipidae > Xenopus > Xenopus petersii. The sequence goes on from CM076673.1 coordinate 169,794,988, forward strand.
GTGAGAGGGTCAGGAGGTGAGTGAGAGGGACAGGGGGCGAGTGAGAGGGACAGGGGGCGAGTGAGAGGGACAGGAGGCAAGTGAGAGGGACAGGAGGTGAGTGAGAGGGACAGGAGGTGAGTGAGGGGGTGGAGGTGAGTGAGGGGGTGGAGGTGAGTGACAGGGTCAGGAGGTGAGTGACAGGGTCAGGAGGCGAGTGAGAGGGACAGGAGGTGAGTGAGAGGGACAGGAGGTGAGTGAGGGGGACAGGAGGCAAGTGAGAGGGACAGGAGGAGAGTGAGAGGGACAGGAGGAGAGCAAGAGCTACAGGTGGTGGGTGAGTGGTACAGGGAGTAAGAGAAATGTACAGGAGAATAGTAAAAGGTACACTAGGTGAGAGAGGGGTACAGAAGGTGAATGAGAGGGACAGGAGGGCGAGTGAGAGTGACAGGAGGTGGGTGAGGGGTACAGAAGGTGAATAAGAGGTACAGGAGGTGTGTGAGTGTTTAGTGTAACCTAGGCATCACAGTAGATAAGGAGCACTCACAGTAATATGTCACCACTGGGTCCCTCTTCTCATGCTCCTTGGCAGTCCTCAGTGATGCTGCAGACTCTGATGCGCATATATTCGCCCTCACAACCACGTTTATACTATTCCCGAAACGCAAAGAATGGCGTAAGAGAAAGCAAAGCCATCCCTGCACATATGTTGCACAGAGGATGCCGGGAAATGTAGTTCAATACTAGTGAGAGCATCGCAAGGCAGATTGGGTTTTGGCGAAACGATTTATCTATTCCCACACTAAAACGACAGCAGATCGCAAGAGATAGTAGGCAAGCCAAGTACAAAATGAGTGCAGATTCAGCAAGATTGGCCGGCTCCGCCATGCTTCGTCCCATCCCCAACAGCAGCGGAATCGGGCCTCGCAAGGCACAGGCCGCGCACATGGACTGTCGCTCATATCGACTCGCTTCCACTTCGCGTCTCAGTTGAGAAACAAGACATGATTAGAGTTGCGGCCACTCTAACCTGCGGCTCCTACCGGAATCAGAATCCCCCACAAAAGCCGGTTCAGGAACAAGAGAGAAAATGTGCGGCCAGTCGGCCACATCTAAGCCCTCTCCAAATGTATGCATCAGCGACTAGCGAGCTGTGGGCTTGTGTGCCATAAAGTCCCCCTGCTGTGCCAGCTGCGATAAGATTTATCGCGGCTCCGGCGGGCCCCAGCTGGGTGCGGGCCCAGGTGCGATCGCACCTGCTGCACCCCTGGTATTTACGCCACTGTATCTATACATTTTAGCAGGGATACATTATTCATCATAATCTACAGTTAAATCTATATAGGTTTGTTAAGAGCTTTCTCTCTTTGCTGCAGAAAAATGGCTGATGCAAATGTGCCATAGGTATTCCAGCACTTTTTTTTATGAAACAGACAAAGGGGAGAAAGTTCTACAAGATATCACTGTGATATATAAATGGAACGTTTATAATGACGTAGGAGAATGCTGGTTATAAGGATATAATTTACAGTTTGGTACCATAGAGAAGTGACCGAATTATAGATTATAATTAAGTACAACTCACCGTCTAGTGGTCTTTCTGCATTCTAACGTATTCCTTTTATAATGTTTCATCATTGCTCTTTCCCAAGATCTCTATTTGTGACATGTGTTGCTGACTCTGCCTTGTTCAGGGGTGCAACTTTAGAGGAAACAGATAGTTATGGGTGAATTTGGGGCGTTTCAATTCTCCGAAAAATTAGCGAATTTCCAGGGAAATTTGCGAAGCGGTGAAATATTCGTGAAACAGTGCCGGAGTCTCGCTTTTGACGCCCGCATCCATTTTTTTTTTTATGCCGGTGTAAATTCGCTGACGAAAAAGCGCCGGCGTCAAAAAAAGGGACGTCGGCGTCCATTTTTTTTGATGCCAGCAAGTCTTTGCTGTGAATTTTCGCAGTGATTTTGCGAATTTATTCACTGGCAGCGACCATTTGGCTGTAAGGGTACCCAGGAGGTATAGGGGCCTCACAAGGCCCTAATTCATATACAATTTCAACAAATATTTATAAAACAGATCAACCTCTAGACATTTTTGGGGGCCGGAAAAATAATTTGCTGTGGGGCCCAGTAATATGTAGTTATGCCACTGGCCTTGCTTGTTACCATCCCCCATGCATTTGTCCATCCACTAGCATTTGACTTTCTACAAGCCAAATACTGGCCAGTGTTTTGCTGCATTTTTCAACAAAGGGTCTGTTTAGGGTTTAAAAGTGTCTCAGCAGCATATTCTACAGTATCATCTTGCATAGCATTTTTTAATTTAGGTTTAGGTTAGGTTAATTTAGGTTTCAACTTTTAAAGGAGAAGGAAAGGCTTGGTGCACTTGGGGGTGCCAAGTGATTGTAGTTACTTACCTGAAACCCCGGGCCAGTGCACCTATCAGCAGAAAACTGCACCAGCTCAGGGGTTATACTACTAACTATTTAAAGGGATACTGTCATGGGAAAAAAATTTTTTTTCCAAAATGGATCAGTTAATAGTGCTGCTCCAGCCGAATTCTGCACTGAAATCCATTTCTCAAAAGAGCAAACTGATTTTTTTATATCAATATATTTCAATTTTGAAATCTGACATGGGGCTAGACATTTTGTCAATTTTCCAGCTGCCCCCAGTCATGTGACTTGTGCCTGCACTTTAGGAGAGAAATACTTTCTGGCAGGCTGCTGTTTTTCCTTCTCAATGTAACTGAATGTGTCTCAGTGGGACATGGGTTTTTACTATTGAGTGTTGTTCTTAGATCCACCAGGCAGCTGTTATCTTGTGTTAGGGAGCTGTTATCTGGTTACCTTCCCATTGTTCTTTTGTTTGGCTGCTGGGGAGAAAGGGGAGGGGGTGATATCACTCCAACTTGCAGTACAGCAGTAAAGAGTAACTGAAGTTTATCAGAGCACAGGTCACATGACTGGGGGCAGCTGGGAAATTGACAATATGTCTAGCCCCATGTCAGATTTCAAAATTGAATATAAAAAAATCTGTTAGTTCTTTTGAGAAATGGATTTCAGTGCAGAATTCTGCTGGAGCAGCACTATTAACTGATTCAATGTACAAAATAGGGGTGTGGAAGCACTCTAAAGGCTAAGTAATAGTATATTTAAGTATAATGGAAGTGCTAGTTTTAATGCACATTCCCTGGGCCCCTGTCTCAAAAGTAAGTTTACAAAACAGGGGTTTTTAGCTACAAAGTTATGATCATAAAGTTGAAAAGCCACCATACCACGTCAAGGTAAACCCCACATGGCGGTCCCTAACTTGTTTGCCTTTCGGCCATAGTATAAAAAGTCTTACTGCATAGTAGCATTCAGTGTAATCAGTGTCTGTTGAACCTTGGTTTCAGTGAAAAGGATCTATCCTCCCCCGCCAGTATGCGGCTTTTAAGGGGGAGGATAGATCCTTTTCACTGAAACCAAGGTTCAACAGACACTGATTACACTGAATGCTACTATGCAGTAAGACTTTTTATACTATGGCCGAAAGGCAAACAAGTTAGGGACCGCCATGTGGGGTTTACCTTGACGTGGTATGGTGGCTTTTCAACTTTATGATCATAACTTTGTAACTAAAAACCCCTGTTTTGTAAACTTACTTTTGAGACAGGGGCCCAGGGAATGTGCATTAAAACTAGCACTTCCATTATACTTAAATATACTATTACTTAGCCTTTAGAGTGCTTCCACACCCCTATTTCGTACTATTAACTGATTCATTTTGAAAAAAAAAATTCCCATGACAGTATCCCTTTAACTAAAAAACTAAAAATTGCCTTTTTGAAGACGATTGGAAGAAGATGGAAGTGGATTACTCCATGGTGCTCACTGGTATTACCCCGGGCCGGTGCAGTTTTCTGCTGTTAGGAGCACCAGCCTGGGGTTTCAGGTAAGTCAATACAATCACTTGGGGGTGCCTAACATTTGGCACCCCCAAGTGTACAAAGCCTTTCCTTCTCCTTTAACAGGCACCGAGATAGTAGCAGTTAACCCACTAGTATGCTTCTGACTGTTAGAGGAAACCAGAGCACTGGGAGGAAATACATAAAAACATAAGAAGATCATCAAAACTTTTTTGGTTACTTTATTTTCCTGCAAAAGAGGTACCAGCCTCCCTCACATTCGGTATAGTGGCAAGGGCCACATAGCAAAACAAATAAAAATATCACTACCAGTTAGTACTTGTTCCATACACAACATAGTTGAAGAGCTTTGACACTCAGTAGACTTGGTGCCAGTTGATGCTAAGGCTGTGTTTTACCTTACAGTGTTTCATTCTCTGTCCTACCTTAAGAAATTGTCCATGGTCACAGAGCAAGTATCAAAATATCTCTATAAATCTATTTCTGAAGAAAACTTTGCATGTCACATCTCTGACCTGTCAAGGCTTCACTTACAACTCAACGCCTCACACATATTTCTGATTTCTGGCATTGTAGGCAATTACAATCAAAGGAGCAATCCATCACCTTTTGCTTATATTAGCTTCACAATGAGACTCAAAAGGCTGGAACAACAATCTGAAAATGTAGTTTTCTGGCTTTGCACTTCCATCACATGCTGTGCCTCACAAATTGTTTTATACAGCAGGCATACAGTGTAATAATATATTACAGTAGGCAGAAACAGAATCCTGATGTTTTTGAATCATGGGGACCATTTCGTGGTGTTTTTATTTGTGATGACGTTTGGAGCTCCTCACTTGATTAATAGTTTACCTTTAAAAACAGTTCATGAAAGACACTGGAATATCAGGGTATATCATCAGTAAGAATCGGATTTTTACTAAGGCTGCAGTGTGTATTTTTGCAATAAAAGAAACTGTTACTACTTTTCACTACATTTATCTAAATAATTGGATAACTAAAAGTGAAGAACCAGTTGAGGATTCCCTAATTATTATTCTATTTCTATTGCAATAATCCATATAAGAAAAAGGTATTTTTAAGTTACAGTCAACTTTGCTAACTCCTCTTATCAAAACCAAAATCAAAGGTGGTAGCGTAAAAGGAAAGTAAATGTAAAATATGCTAATCATAATCACAGTGACATACAATCCTTGGAAAACAGCACGTATGTGCCTGTAGCTAACCGCAGCTGCTGATAGCTGTTCATCCATCTATAGCTTTGATTAATACGTTTTTCAGAAGACTCCGTTTAAACTTTACATTTTTTTCCTCTGTCAATTCAATATTTCTAGCAATTACTCTTCAACAGATGAAGGATTATAAATCATTAATCCTGTACAAAATTTATTTTTTGATCAGTGCCTGCAAAGAATATTTCATTTCAGGCATACATTTATACCAGAGGTGGAGTCCAATGATCACCATGTGCTCATTATACTGGTATCATTTGTTTTTGTGGCTCCTTAAGTACAGTTGCACAGGCACACCTCTTACAGGCTGATGGTTCCCCCAAAAAGGTTTATATGGTTGCAATGCAAGTACATATACAGCTCTAAGAGGCTTATTTATTGAATGTTGAATTTTAGTGGTTATAAAGGTTTTTGAAACAAGGACTAACTCTTAATGGTATTTATTAAAACTAAATCAATTAAATTAATTATTTTAAAACAATAAAAATTCAACTCCCAATCACGATTTGGCTTAATTTACTAAAAAAGTTAGACAAAATCATGCAACAATTTGAATCATGTAACTTTTTTGAATTGTTGTCCAAAAACCATGAATGCTTGTCATATTTGTTTTGTGTTCCAAAGTTAATTCATTACTCCATACATGAAGTGGAGATAAAAGAAAAAATAATAATAGTATAATTCTGTTTATTTTTTTAAAAGCAATCTCAGAACGCCAATTGCCTACTCACAAAAAGTTCAGCATCAACAGCACATCACATTCCAAGGTAAAAGTCCAGACTCCTCAGAAGGATCTGCTGTCTGGGGATATGGTGGTGTTCAGGGAGTAGCAATGAGTGCCACACTGTCCTTTCCTACGCATTTCACAGACTCTCCGGCCCGTTTCCTCAGGGAGCGGTCTATAGGCCAGTTAGTCTGACATCAGTAGTAGGAAAGCTTTTTCAAGGATTAATAAAGGACAAGATACTGGAATTAATAGCAAATCATAATACTATGAGTGTATGCCAGCATGGTTTTATGTGTAATAGATCTTGCCAGACTAACTTATTTTCTTTTTTGTGAGAAGGTGAGCAGGGAACTCAATTCTGGGATGGCAGTGGATGTGATGTACTTAGACTTTGCTAAAGTATTCAATACCAGGGCCGGAATTAGGGGTAGGTAGAGTAGGCACGTGCCTATGGCGCAAAGCTGGAGGGCACCAAGCATGTACCGTGTGTAGAAGACATATTTATAACAATACACATAAACCGTTGGCTAAACCACCAAGTTGCACAACTTGAACAATTATGCAATGCTGGAGGCATAACATGGACTTTGTGGAGTTATTATCAGTGATTAGCAATGATCAGAGGCAAACAATTATCAGAGGCTTAATACCACTGTGCAATGCCAAGCATTAGCTGAAGTGGTGTAAAGGTCAACCCCATTTTGGTGTAAAGGTCAGCGCCATTTGACTCTGAAGCAGTGAAAACAAGTCCTCTGACCTAGAGAGGTCCATTTATCAACAGTCTCCATTTAGAAGTTTTAGAGCCTTTGAAACCACAACTAAACTCACTTTCTTTAAAACCCCGAATATCATGAAATGTATTAAAAGATCCAAACTGAAAAAGTGTGTTCTGGAAAAGTCAAGAAAACCACAAATTTTTCAACAATAACTATGACTTTTTCATATTGTCCCACAAAAGCCAGCATCAGAAAACTCGAAAAACTCGAAAACCACTAACCAAAGAAAGATCTTCCTGTTGTAAAAGGGACATTTACCATTGACTTCTACATGATTTCAACTGGTTTTAGCTGGAATATTTTCATATTCAGAATTATAGCAGTTTTGTAAAATGAATCCCAGAAAAGTGGTCCTTTTTTTGATTCTTGCTGTCAAAAACCCGACCCGAAAAACTTCAATAAAACGATCCCTAGAGTTTGTTGATACAGGCACTAGTAGAGGTTAGTTAATACATTTTTGAACTTATTAGAAACCACTGCCTTAATGCCTTTCCTTTCAATTAGATACTGCCATTGGCTTAACTTTTGGAACCAGGAAGTGTTTATTGCTCATTAATATGATGAAGACTGCTTCAGATTTTATTTTTTATGAAATAAAAAAAATCATGGCTAAAGCGTCGATAAAGCATGAGCCATTTCCAACCCTAATATTACTCTAGTAACCTAGGGAAATGTTAATACTGGAGTAGTATCACATAGCATCCAATCAACTGGTACATTGATTATGCAGACAGTAAGGGGCAGAGTTATCAAGGGTCAAAGTGAAAAATACTTTGAAATTCGACCATCTAATTAAAATACTTCGACTTCGAATATCGAAGTCAAAGGATTTTTTACCGAATTTGGCAATCGAACGATCAAAGTAAAATCGTTCGACCATACGATTAAATCATTTGAATCAAACGATTCTAACGATTTCAGCGATTGATCGAAGGATTTTCCTTTGACCTCTAAAGACTTAGAAAACTGCTCTAGAAGTTCCCCATAGGCTAACATTCAAAAGTAAAAGTAGTAACCTCCGCTGTATGCTGGCAAATGCACGGAGTTTGTCAGGTAAAATGGGAGACCTGGAATTAATTGCATGCTCTAAAAATTATGATATAATTGGTATCACTGAGACCTGGTGGGATGAAACCTGTGACTGGATTGTGAATTTAAATGGTTACACCCTTTTTAGGAGGGACAGAGGGATTAAAAAGGGTGGAGGAGTGTGTTTGTATGTAAAGCCTGGATTAAAACCATGCGCTAAAGAAATAACAATAGCTGGCACTGGTGAGGGCATAGAATCACTCTGGGTAGAGATTTTGACTGGGCAAAAGGTAACAAAAAGAGTTATCATTGGTGTATGCTATAAACCACCTCGTATAAGTGTCGAGTATGAAGCCCAGCTACTCTTGCAGATACAAGCGGCTTCACAGCTGGGTCAAGTTGTTGCTATGGGTGACTTCAATTATCCAGACATTGACTGGGGTAATGGGGTTGCTAAGACAGAAAAAGCTAGTAGGTTTGTAAATATGCTGAATGACAACTTTTTATTCCAGCTCGTTCAAGAACCTACTAGGAATAACTCTCTTTTGGACCTTGTAATGACTAACAATACTGAACTCATCTCTAACATTTGTGTGGGTGAGCATTTAGGGAATAGTGATCATAACATGGTCTCCTTTGAGATTCTGTTGCAGAAGCAATTCTATAAGGGAGTAACTAAAACACTAAATTTCAGACGTGCAAACTTTGACAGTATAAGGGCATCTCTGCAACATATTAAGTGGGAAATGCTTTTCTCAGGGTTAAACACAGAACAAAAATGGGAAGTCTTTAAAATGCTGCTTAATAAATATACTTGTCAGTATATTCCACTTATAAGCAAGGAACGTCGTTGCAAAGCAAAACCTTTTTGGTTCAATAGAAGCGTTGGTGTTGAGGTGGGTAAGAAAAGACGTGCTTTTAAAACTTTCAAGTTAGCTGGTACAGCCGAATCATTTATAAGGTACAAGGAGGCCAATAAATCATGCAAAGAAGCTATAAGGCAAGCTAAAATTGCTATAGAAAAGGATATTGCAGCAAGCAGTAAAAAAAATCCAAAATTATTTTTTAAATATGTTAATAGTAAAAAAATGAAGCAGGAAGGGGTGGGTCCCTTACTATCAGAGGGGGGTCAGCTGGTTGATGAAAACAAATTAAAAGCGCAGATTCTGAATTCATATTTTTCATCTGTCTACACAAATGAGGAATCAGTAAGTGAAGGTTTCCTTCTTAACAGTCCCAATTCTAGTAATACAACTAATGATGCATGGTTCACACATGATGAAATTCAAAAGAGACTAGAACATGTTAAGATTAACAAAGGTCCAGGGCCAGATGGTATTCATCCCAGGGTAATTAGCGAGCTTAGCTCTGTGATTGCCAAACCTCTTTACTTAATTTTTCAGGATTCATTGAGATCTGGCATAGTGCCGAGAGACTGGCGAATTGCTAATGTGGTGCCTCTATTCAAAAAAGGATCCCGTTCTCAGCCTCAAAACTATAGGCCAGTTAGTCTAACGTCAGTGGTAGGAAAGCTTTTCGAATGGTTAATAAAGGATAAGATACTGGACTTCATAGCAAATCATAATACTATGAGTTTGTGCCAGCATGGTTTTATGCGTAATAGATCTTGCCAGACTAACTTAATTTCTTTTTATGAGAATGTAAGTAGACACCTCGATTCTGGGATGGCAGTGGATGTGATTTACTTAGATTTTGCTAAAGCATTTGATACAGTGCCACACAAAAGGTTACTGGTTAAATTAAGGAATGTTGGCCTGGAACATAGTATTTGTACCTGGATAGAGAACTGGCTAAAAGATAGACTACAAAGAGTGGTGGTAAATGGAACATTTTCTAATTGGACCAATGTTGTTAGTGCTGAGTGCAATGTTGTAATGTTGAGTACCGCAGGGCTCTGTACTAGGTCCCTTGCTTTTCAACTTGTTTATTAATGACCTGGAGGTGGGCATTGAAAGTACTGTTTCTATTTTTGCAGATGATACTAAATTGTGCAGAACTATAGGTTCCATGCAGGATGCTGCCACTTTGCAGAGTGATTTGTCTAAACTGGAAAACTGGGCAGAAAACTGGAAAATGAGGTTCAATGTTGATAAATGCAAGGTTATGCACTTTGGCAAAAATAATATAAATGCAAGTTATACATTAAATGGCAGTGTGTTGGGAGTTTCCTTAAATGAGAAGGATCTAGGGGTCTTTGTAGATAACACGTTGTCTAATTCTGGGCAGTGTCATTCTGTGGCTACTAAAGCAAATAATGTTCTGTCTTGCATAAAAAAGGGCATTAACTCAAGGGATGAAAACATAATTATGCCTCTTTATAGGTCCCTGGTAAGGCCTCATCTGGAGTATGCAGTGCAGTTTTGGACTTCAGTCCTTAAGAGGGATATAAATGAGCTGGAGAGAGTGCAGAGACTAAGTGCAACTAAATTGGTTAGAGGGACGGAAGACTTAAATTATGAGGGTAGACTGTCAAGGTTGGGGTTGTTTTCTCTGGAAAAAAGGCGCTTGCGAGGGGACATGATTACACTTTACAAGTACAGTAGAGGACATTATAGACAAATTGCAGGGGACCTTTTTACCCATAAAGTGGATCACCGTACCAGAGGCCACCCCTTTAGACTAGAAGAAAAGAACTTTCATTTGAAGCAACGTAGGTGGTTCTTCACAGTCAGGACATCGAATTTTGAATTTTTTTACTTTGAAAATTCCCTTGAATTCACTTCGACCCTTGATAAATCTGCCCCCTTAGGTGTCATTTACTTAATGGACTCTAGATGGAATCCATAGGATGTTTTATCCAATATTTCACTAACAACGACTGAAGGTTAACCACACATCAGTGCCTCGACACAGCCCATAGCATTAGTGGGCAAAACATGTGTCAGCGTGGCTAATATAATCTTTACTTTACATAGAATGGGGACTTGGATCTGAGGTATTTAGTAGCAATGAGCGAATTTTTTTGCCCAGGTCTCGCAGCCGAAAAAACAACCATAGATTTCAATGTAATGTGATTTGAAAAAACATCCATTGACTAATGCTTTTTGGGAATTTTTGGCAGAGCTAAATAGCACCAATTGGTTCATCACTATAGACAGAATTGAGGACAGGTTTTCTGGACAGGGGGATTGTGGCATTAATTTGCACATAGACCAGCTACTTTATGATATGCCCCAGAAGTATGGACTGGATAGAATTATTGGTTTGCTGCCCCTCCAATTTAAACTACCACACATTCAGCAGTGCCTTCCACTCACACTATGAGACACAGATCACAGATACACAATATACAATCTTGTAACATACACAAATTAGGTGTCTAGTAACTCATATCAACCAATGAGCAGGTGGCATTTACTGGTCAGCTATTTAATAGCCCCCATCTGATCAGTTTCTTTTGGTTACAAGATATTGGGAAACTTAAGACCTTTAATTACATTACCCCGAAGTAGGGATGCACCGAATCCACTTTGTTGGATTCGGCCGAACCCCCGAATCCTTTGTGAAAGATTCGGCCGAATACCGAACCGAATCCGAACCCTAATTTGCATATGCAAATTAGGGGTGGGAAGGGGAAACCATTTTTTTCTTCCTTGTTTTGTGACCAAAGTCACGTGATTACCCTCCCCTAATTTACATATGCAAATTAGGATTCGGTTCGGCCAGGCAGAAGGATTTGGCCGAATCCAAATCCTGCTTAAAAAGACCAAATCCTGGATTCGGTGCATCCCTACCCCGAAGTTCCTTTTCTATTTGGAATGGAGCAACTATATTTGTATTGTGTTACTGTACAAACTGAATTTCCCAGCACTAGATGCTCAATAACAATTTACTGTATATCAGTAGATATTTGAAATTGTCTCCACATAAATAACTGCAGGAAATGCTGAAAATTTCTGTGTCATATGCTAATGAGTTATATGTTGAGTCGTGTTGTCTTTGGTATTTGTGTGTCATATTACCAGCACATTACTATTGAAATTTCATTCACAGTCACAAAAAAATAATTTACCAGGTGTATTAAACCCAAAAAACCATCCAACCATTTTCTGTGTTTGTGCAGATGACTTTGCCAAGGTTATGAAAATGCCAATCCAATCCACAAATGTTTTTTTTTTAAATAGTGTTTCCGGTTATTCTTTTATCCTTTCCATTTTTTTTTTGTCTACCTCGTGCCATTTCATACAGCGAGAGGAACAGCATGTGTATTTTCTCCAGAGACCTAGGAACCACAAAATACCATATGGGTTTAATGTTTTATGTATGAAACTCAGCATGGGGTGCAGCTGCCTCAAAAGCAAGAGTTTTGATTCAGGCAATATTCTAATAATTAGAAAACCAGGCAGCCCTCCTACATATTTGGGATGTTTTATTTTTCTTAATAACTAATTCCTCTGAGATACCTGTGTCTTCTCAACATAATTTCTTCTCTGTTTATTGTAACCTTTAGATCTGAAGTATTTATGCAAAAGAAATACTTTGGTTCACTGTCATCTGTGGAATAATTATAATCATAATTGGCAGAAAGTTACATATAATGGATCATACAAGGGGTTCAGATTAAATAAAACATAAATTAACGAGTATTCATTCAGGCCTGGATTTGAATATAAGTAATCCTTCATCTCACATGTATTGACCGCACCTTCTGCCATTGTACTGGGATGTCATCAATATGGCCGGTAGGGTTACATTGTGTAGATGTGTCTTTGCCAACATAATGTATTATATTTTCAGTAATTTTTTATTGTTTTGGTCATCTCTTTCATCACCTTCTGTTCTTAAAATGTAAAACTTTTATGAACTGCATTCACCAAATTAACTTATACTGCCTTTCCCTGTCTCCATTGTTGAGCATTGCAAGCTACAATGAAAAGGGTCACTCCACCCATATTGGTCTAGATTCATATGTCCATCAATTTCAATGATATTTTCATGAGATACAATTTGGCATTAGTTCCATCCACAAATCTTTCATCCACAAAAATGTGGGATTAGTTTCATAAACAAATCTATCTCTTGTAATTGCTATGTATTGCTATATATACAGTATACATGCAGCATAGGGCTGAGGGGCCCAGGGCCCCCCCACACCATCCCCCAGGCCCCCCAGCTGCAGAGCCCCCTCTTCCTCCATCCCAGCCGCAACCCGCACCACCCCACCTCTCCCGTGCATATCTTTTCCTGCGCTGCAGCCGGGGTCAGGGAGAGAGTTAAGTAGCGACAGTGCTGGGAGCGGGTCTGGGCTGGTGGGGCCCAAAAAAGCCAGGGCCCACTGGGTTTTTTCCTGGCCCAGTCTGACCCTGTGTATATACCTTATTCATTTTTAATTAATTTCACTATAACTATTAGAAATTCTTGTTGTTCTAAAAAGAAGTGTTATCTATACAGTGACTCTTATAGTTTAGAAAGTCCTGTCAAATATTCAATCAGGAATTGGAAAACATAAAGGGAATCTGTCATGATTTTTATGGTATAATTTTTGTTACTAAAATACACTGTGAATATTGCAAGTAATTCATTCTACCATTTGAATTCTAATATGATTCTTGAACCAATAAATGTACTTTTAGTTGTAATATTGGTGTAGGCAGCCATCTCAAGTCATTTTGCCTGGTCATGAGCTTTCAGAGAGAGAGACAGCACTTCACAATGGAACTGCTTTCAGATAAGCTATTGTTTCTCCTGAAGGAGTCACAACTTTTGTTAGTCGGACTGGGATTTTTACTATTGAGCACTGTTCTCATATCTGTCATTAGGTAGGGCACATGGCGCATTTTTAGCAATGTAGGTGCCAGGGAGATGTTTTCTGGTTACCTTCCCATTGTTCTGTTGGTAGGCTTCTGGGGGGGGGAGGGGTGATTTAAGTCCAACTTGCAGTGCAGCAGTAAAGAGAAACTGAAGTTTATCAGAGCACAAGTCATACAACTGGGGAAACTGATGGCATGTCTAGTCCCATGTCAGATTTCAAAATTAAATATAAAAAAATGTGTTTCTTCTTTTGAAAACTAATTTCAACACAAAATTCTGCTGGAGGAGTATTATTATCTGATGCATTTTGTAAAAAAAACATGTTTTCCCCCAGTATACCTTTAAGCTTTTTTATGACACTCTGTATTGAATGTATTTTTTTTATTTATAAATAAAATGAGAGGAAGATGTGTGCCCTACCCTATTCACAAGCACACATTTTAGGGGATCTTGCATGCAGGTGTTTTAATGTGCATTGAGTTTCCCCTGGGTACCCTGTTTTCCTTGTACACTCCAACAACACACAGGTTAAATGGCTCCTGATAGAATTAACCCTGTGTGAATGTGATAGAGACCTTAGATTGTAAGCTCCACTGGGGCAAGGGCTGATGTGAATAATGTCTAATCATTGGCACTCTTCAGGTGACAATTATTTTAAAGATGCATTTGAAAAGCTGTTAAGGGAAAGGCATTCTCCAACCTTAGCTTAATAAAGATTTAAAGCCCCTATTCTACATGTCATGGGGGTAGAACAAAGACTGACAAATCCTGCAATGCATTCTGGTTTCTGTTGTCTTTCTCCATACAGGATGCCAATTAATCAGGATGTTTGATATAACTGTGAACTGGCTTATCATTGATTTAACAAATTGAAAAACCTTCTCAGACATTGAACTGCTGAAGAGCAGCATTGCTTTAGTTTGTGTTGAGGTCATGCAGGCTTAACCAGTTTTGCTGGATCAGCACTTTGTATTTGGAAAGATAAGCTCGTAATATGGAAAACCAATCATTCCAGGCAGCCTATCTTGAAAACGATTTGGTACAATAGCCCTTCTAGAAGTGAGAGGAATTATGCTGATTGTGTGTGAAGGTTATATTGGACAAGAAACCGTGTAAAGCGACTACGTCTGTGAGATCTAAATCAATGTACATTCCTTTTTGAAGATAGGCTCAAATAACTCGCTTGAAAGGAGTAAATTGGGAAATCATTAACATTTCATAATTTAAAAACAGCTTAGAGCTAAAGCATAGGGAAAGGGTGACTAGTACATTTGTCTGTTTTGAATACAAGTTTCTCATCAGAAATTATGGGGTCTTATTCTACATATATAGATATAGGCCAGGGGGCAGATTATTAGCCAACTGCACTTATGGTCCCCATGAAAAATGAGCCCACTGTTAACTAAGAAATTGGGGCACCAATATAAAAGAGGTTGCATTTACAGTATAGAACACACCCTGTATCTAAATACAGTCAGGATCTGCCTATTCCCTTTTTTAGTCCATTAACCAAACTGTTACATCTGTCTGGAGTCTGGACCCCTTACTGTCACGTGATCCCTGAAAGGAGTCCCTTACTAAGTATGGAAAAAGCAAATAAGTGTTACGTTTATATTTTACGTATATTTCTCACTAAATTAAGTTGTAACATTTGACATTAATAGATCTATTACATACCAACACTACAACAAATTTTCTCTTCAGATTTTGAAGGTTTTCCATTCATGTTCCTTTGGGCTTTGACATTTCTGTCATCTCTTACTCTGTATATGAAATATATATGCCAGGCAAACAGGGACAGTGGAGAATGAAATATGAAAGAGCACTAATGAGGAATCAAAACATGAACTCAGACAGGTTGGCATATAGCCAATAACCTTTACCCAAGCAAGAAATGTCAGAAAATGAAGAATATTTACTTTTGTCATGACCTTGCTGCAGAAAATGATATCCACCAGGATAGATGCACATAACAAGTTGTTAGCAAAGTTTCAAAGGCTAAGGTTACATTTCAATTACATTTAGTGACCTATTTATTAAACCTCAAATTTTTCTACATATATATACAAAACTATGAAAAGCATGAATCTATTTGATCATAGGATAAGCTTACCGCTTTCCACGGTGGGTCCGGGTGCTCATTCCCTAGAGTAAATTCACGACAATTCGATAATAGGCAGGCACCACTTCGGAACACTAGGGGGCACATTTAATTAGCTCGAGTGAATGTATTGAAGAAAAAATACTTTGAATTTCGAATGTTTTTTGGCTACTTCGACCATCGAATTGGCTACTTCGAACTTCGACTACAACTTCGAATCGAACGATTCAAACTAGAAATCGTTCGACTATTCGACCATTCGACCATTCGACCATTCGATAGTCGAAGTACTGTCTCTTTAAAAACAACTTCGACCCCCTACTTCGCCAAGTAAAACCTACCGAACATCAATGTTAACCTATGGGGAAGGTCCCCATAGGCTTTCTAAGCTTTTTTTGATCGAAGGAAAATCGTTCGATCGATGGATTACAATCCTTCGAATTGTTCTACTTCGACTTCGACTTCGAATCGAACGATTCGAACTAAAAATCGTTCGAATATTCGACCATTTGAGGAAAGTCCCCATAGGCTTTCTAATGTTTTTTTGGTCGAAAAAAAATCATTTGATCGACGGATTAAAATCCTTCGAATCGAACAATTCAAAGGATTTAATCGTTGGATCGAACGATTTTTCGTTCGTTCATTCAATCGTACGAATTGCGGTAAATCCTTCGACTTCGATATTCGAAGTCGAAGGATTTAACTTCGACAGTCGAATATCGAGGGTTAATTAACCCTCGATATTCGACCCTAAGTAAATGTGCCCCCAACTGTAGACGTCTTTATTTTACATTATATATAAAATAAAAGCCTTTTTTTAAAAGCTTTTATTTTATATATAATGTAAAATAAAGATTATTTTATTTAAATATTGGCTCTTGGACTCTACTACTTCTACAATTGGTGTCCCGGAGTGGTGCCTGTCTATTATCGAATTGTTGTGAATTTACTCAAATTTCTTGAGTCTAGTTTTTAAAGAGGAAAAAACAGGATTTGTAGTGGAAAAAACTCAAATTTTTCAAGGTTTATTATGCTAGAAATCAAAATCCAAAAATCATGTAGATGTCAATAGCAGATGGCCCCTTTAACAATTGGAACATGTTTCATACCTTCAGGATTCTCAATAGTTTCGGGCTGTTGACACTGGCTTTCATCCAATAATCTAAAGTCGAGTTGCTGATGGGACAATTCCATAAAGTCAAGTTTTCGAGGGCAACGATTTAAAAAATTGCCTGATTCAAAATGACTCACAATTTTGTCACAACTTTTTCCTGTACTGTTTTTTTCTAGACGTTTTATTGGTAAATTAAGGGAATTGGGTTTGGAAGTTTGGTGGAAAATTTTTCTTAATTATAGTGAGAAAAAGTTGGGTTTTAGTGAATAAGCATTGAGTCAAATGTTCATCTTCAAAATTGTTTCTACACAATAAAAGAAATACATTAATATTCATTTGTTTATTATTTCAATTCATTTTCCTTATTTCAAAGAGGGTTGTGGAATTTTTTTTATTTTTTTTAAAAAAAAAGGTTTTTAGTTACAAGTTTATGAACATAAAGTTAATATGTCACCATACTATGTCAAGGTAAAATCCTTATGGTAGACCTTTCTATTTACTTCTGGTGATCTTTTTAAATGTTAGCACCTCCCTGTTTGGTTTAGAGATATCCTACCGCCCATATTTTGATGAAGAAAATAGCTTCAACACAAGAAGATATGTTTCACATCCACTGGCCCCTTGCTATATCACTAACTCATTATGTGCACGTCCAAATTTTTTCAAAGACTGGGGTTTTTTATTATGATCATAAAGTCACCATACCACATCAACATTAACCCTCAGACCACAATTAAAGGAATGAGTATGATGGTTCTACAACCTCATAGAAATTTAGCCTACCTCCTGGCGAAAATCTCTTTTACATATACAAAGGGGTTTGTAGGAGCACTCCAAGGCTAAGTAAAGTAAAAATAAAGTATAATGGAAGTGCCACAAATATAGCCTAGAACTACAAACATAAAAATAATGTATGGGATCAATGCACATTCCTTGGCAAGTGCATATACTAGATTTATACATTTTTGATTGGTAAAGGGGTGGTTCATCTTTAAGTTAACTTTTAATATGTTAGAAACTGGCTAAGCAATTTTTCAATTGGTCTTCATTATTATTTTTTTTTATTGTTTTTGAATTATTTGCCTTCTTCTTATGAATCTTTCCAGCTTTCAAATGGGGGTCACTGACCCCATCTAAAAACAAATGCTCTGTAAAGCTACAAATTTATTTTTATTGCTACTTTTTATTACTCATCTTTCTATTTAGACCCTCTCCTATTAATATTCCAGTCTCTTATTCAAATCATTGCATAGTTGCTAGTGTAATGTGGCCCCTTGAAACCAGAAAACCGCAAACCGTATTCAGCAAGCTGCTGAATAAAAAGCTTAATAACTCAAAAACCACAAATAATAAAAAATGAAAACCAATTGCATATTGTCTCAGAAAATCACTCTTTATGTCATACTAAAATATATCTCAAAGGTGAACAACCCCTTTAAGTTACCAAGCTGCATTACCATTCGTGAATTTATTCGCCAGTGGCGAAACGGACAAATTTGCCACAAATTCGAGCCTGGCAAATAAATTCGCCAATCACTTAGGGGCCCATTCACTAAATTC
Organism: Xenopus petersii; assembly: GCA_038501925.1. NCBI lineage: Eukaryota > Metazoa > Chordata > Amphibia > Anura > Pipidae > Xenopus > Xenopus petersii. Next base: position 169,813,188 of record CM076673.1, read on the forward strand.
GAGTGAAGGAATAGAAGAAAAAATACTTCGAATTTCGAAGTGTTTTTTTGGCTACTTCGACCATCGAATGGGCTACTTCGACCTTCGACTACGACTTCGAATCGAACGATTCGAACTAAAAATCGTTCGACTATTCAACCATTCGATAGTCGAAGTACTGTCTCTTGAAGAAAAATCTTTGACCCCCTAGTCCGCCACCTAAAAGCTACCGAAGTCAATTTTAGCCTGTGGGGAAGGTCCCCATAGGCTGGGCTATCTTTTTTTGGTCGAAGGATAATCCTTCGATCGATGGATTAAAATCCTTCGAATCGTTCGATTTAATCGATCGAACGAATTGCACAAAATCCTTTGACTTCGATATTCGAAGTCGAAGGATTTTAATTCCCCAGTCGAATATCGAGGGTTAATTAACCCTCGATATTCGACCCTTGATACATTTGCCCCTTAATGTGCCAAAAAGTGTTATTGAGTTTTAATAGAATAAAAATTTGGGAGCTGAAAATATATCTCATACAGGATAGAAAGCTTAATTTATTACCTGTATTTACAATATGGGGTTTCCACGTCTGTCATTAAAGGAAAACTATACCCCCCCAAACAATGTAGGTCTCTATTAAAAGATACTGAGGAAAACAGCTCATGTGTAAAACCCTGCTTCATGTAAATGAACCATTATCATAATAATATACTTTTTTAGTAGTATGTGCCATTGGGTAATCATAAATAGAAAATTGCCATTTTAAAAAATAAGGGCCGCCCCTTGAGATCGTAAGATTCACTGTGCACAAATTCAAATCACATGTAAAGTCACATGAGCCAATTAACAGACAGAGTTCTGCCTTTTGCTTCCTCACTTCTTCCTGTTACAGTTAGTGTTGTAGTATTTCTGGTCAGGTGATCTCTGAGGCAGCACAGATAGAGTCACGAAATGGTGGTTCAAGGCAAGAGATGTAAAAGGGCAATATTTATGTAAATATAAATTCCAGTTTGGTAAGATTCTTTAATATGTCATTCAATTTGATATAAACTATCTGTTGCTTAAATATTCATTTTGGGGGTATAGTTTTCCTTTAACTTGAATAATTTATCCAAGGATTTCAATATGGCAAGTAAGTAATGTTGGGCCCACAAAGAGACCAATATCATGTAAAAATGACAAAATTCATCTCCAATACCAGCCAATGTGTAAATAGTATTATTCATAACCTAGCAACGTTTTGAAACAACACAACCTCTTCATTAGGCTGCAGCATGTTACATAGTTTTGCAAGACCTTGTTGTATCAGAAGTGCCCAACATTATCCATCTCAATTAGCCAATAAGGTAACATAATAAAATCCTCTTTTTCTTGCTTGATTCATGACTTATAGTTACAACCATCTACTGTATATCTGTCAAGGTTTTATTGAGTAATACAGGAACAAAATTCAGAGATGTATTGCATAGACCTATAGCAATATTAAGCACATTGGTGCACTGTTCATATTCTGTGGCACTGCCGGAGAGGAGTTGCAGTTTTTAAAAGAGATTATGAATTTTCCTGCAAGTTATTAAGTTCTGCTAAATAAAACATGTTAGTTATTTAAATAGTAGATTCAATGCTTGCAGAGTGATAATAATATATTTATAAACTTGTAATTGGACTTGATGGCTAAATATACGGTCGCAAATAGTGATGGCCGAATATGTCCCGTTTGGATTCACTGGAAAATTCGCAAAACGCAGCGTCAATGGGCGTCAAAATAATTTTGATGTGCGGCAATTTTATCCAAATGCATTAAAGTCAATGGGTGCCGAAATAATTTTGACGCGCAACAATTTTTTTGGTGCAGTGGATTTTTCATCAGCGAATTTACACCACAGTTTCATAAAAACATTTTCCAGTGATGAGACACAGAAATTCCCCGCAAATCCATGCCTGCCAAATTTATTCGCCCATCACTAGACGCAAACTCTTGAAAAAGGCCTGTGATAAACTCAATGCGTTAATTATTCTAAACAATAAAAAATAAGCGATTAGATGTAAGAAATTAACAATACATCTTCTAAGTCAAGTTTTTTTTAAGCAAATGAAGTATTAACATGTAATTGATTTATTATTTTACTTTTGTCTTCTGTAAAAAGATAACATTTAAATAAACATCTTTTTAAGAAAGGATGAAATCCTACCAAAGTAACTTCATTAAATAAAGGTCCAGGATCTGATGGTAACCTTCTAGGGGTACTAAACGGGCTTAGCCATGTGGTTGCCAAATGACTTCACTTCACTTTGACATCTGTAGAAGGAAAAATGCACAAGATTTTGGAATGCATTAAAAATGACAACACTACTGAGTTTCCACAGATATATTTGATTCTGCTTACAGGGATCGTTTCCTCATCTATCTTTAGGCTCACAGTTTAATGCAACCCCTCTCTCACATTATTCCATTGAGAAGTTATGGAGTTTAGGACATGTTGTCTCTCTGCTTTTCATAGTGAGTGGTGCAAAGATTCTCTGGAAAACAGGGGTACTTCAAGTCTCAAATCACTACAATAGACCAAGGCAAGGGAGTAGCTGCGACACTGCGAGCCTAAGGAGGGATGGGAAATGTTTTTTTATGGCTAATGTCTTTCCTTTCAGTCTCTGGAATCAGGTATGGCTGTGGAGAAGAAGCTCTTGTGCATGGACATGATACCTATTACAAGTATGTTAGATGACATTTTAAACAGATAATGGGGGACCTTTTTTAACATTGAAAAGAACAAATTTCAATTTTGCATTCTGGCACATTAACATATATCTGTTGTGATAAATGTTGTAATTCATTAATACACTTTGGTTTGTTTTTTTTTAATCAAAATCTGAAATTTTCTAACAATTTTCTGAAAACCACTCCGACCAAATCCACACTGCCTCCCCCCCCCTTTTATCAATAAGGTATTGATAAAAGGGGGGGGGGATAAAATAGTGAAGAAAATCTGAAACATGAAATCCAATTTCCATTTTTTATTAAAGCATTCATAGCTGTTGTAAGCTCATTTAAAAATCTCAGCTGTCAATCAAATATTGTTTGTCCCTCTTCTATGCCTTAGGCAGACAATTACTTTCACTTTCCATTCAGCACTTCCTAGATGTCACTGCTCTCCACACATTCCCCCTCTCTCTTTACCATTTAATTGTGTAGCCAGTACATGGGGATGGACATCAGGTCTCCCATTCTGGTGCACAAACAAGATTCTGAGATGATGCAAGGCTTGTCTTAATAACAGTGTCCACAAAATGGCTCCTGCCTGCTTGTTATAATTATGAATTCCCAGACTGAAGGAAACGAGATTCAAATAATTTATATAGTGTAATTAAAGTTCATTTTGCTTGACTAATGTAATAAAATAGGATTTTGAATATTTTTTTTGGGTGACAGGTCCCCTTTAATAAATATCAAAAAATGCAAGTTTTTTTCTATGAAAAAATTATGTTTTTTCCCTTTAAAAGTCAGAGCGAAAAAATTGTTTTTAGAATTGTGTGAAATATTGGGAATGCAGAAATATTGAATTTCTGGAATGTGTAAACCAGAGTACCTGAAGGAAACCTACATAGTCATGGGTCGAACATGCAAATTCCTTATATCATTATATCAATTCCAGCCAGATATTGCCCTAGCTAGAACTAAGCCTAGGATCCCAGGACTGCAATGTGGTAGTGTTAACCACTTTGCCACTGTGTTTATATGTGTAAAAATTTGGTATTAACCACTGAAAAAATGTAATATATTTAGGTGATATTTCTTCCATATACATTTCATTGATTCCATTCACCCATACGTTTTTGTCTACCTGGTGCCTACTAATATCTACTAGTATCTTCTGAATCAGTGTATGCAGTGCTGCTCAACCTCGCTAAAGGAGAAGGAAAGGTTAAATCTAAGTTTGCTTTATCAGAAAGGTATATATGTATCAGAAAGGTGTATATATATATATATATATATGTATACACACACTAGTAAACCCTCAAAGTAATGCTGCTCTGAGTCCTCTGTCAAAACAAAAAACACATTTCTTTACTTCGATTGTGTACACAATGGCTTCTGTATCAGACTTTCTGTTTTTAGCTTCAACCTCTAGGGCTTGGGCTTGAGCATGCACGGTTTGCTCCTTTCTCCCTCCCTGCTGTAATCTGAGCTCAGAGCTATGAGTGATTAGGGAGAGACTCAGGCAGGAAGTGATGTCACACCAAGCTAAAATGGCAAAATAACCAGAGACAGTGTCTAGAGCTCATTACTTAGGTATGGAAAAGCATTCTAAAGAATAAAAATGGCATTCTAGCTTGCACTTTTGTTGCTAATCTATTGGCAAAAAACTGCCTTGGTAGCATTCCTTCTCCTTTAAAGCAACAAGACTTTATAACCATGTAGGCCTGTCAGAAAGTGAAAGGTTATGGGCAAATAAAAAGCTAAAAGTTCTCAGAAACAACTGTGTAAATATGTGAAAACATTTCTGAAGTTTGAGGTGCTTGTAATTTTATAGCATAAAGTTGGAAAATATTGAAACAATGATCTAAACAGCTGAATGATTTCATGCTGCAAACCACTCAATGTCTATGCAATGTTATAAAAGAGTACACCTCTCTAATACAAAGACAGAGGTTAGAAATGATGAATGACAAAATGCCAATCTCTGTAAAGTAAGAACACAAAAATCTCACGCAATTGAAATTAGCAACTCCCACTGCTGCTCACTTTAAAGCATTTTAATGGGCATCTTCAGATGCATTCTCAATTATATTGTGGGTTTGTGGAAATAATAAATGTTTTTTATGTGTGCTTGATTGAGCATATGTGAGTTCTGTATATGAAGGGACAGGTGGCAGTTAGCTTGCTGGAACCAGTTGTGAGATTTCAGGTAGCAGGAATCTTGACCACGGCACTTATGTAGCACAGAATCAGCACACAGAGCCTTGATTCAGTCCAATTCAGCCTGGGCTGCTTTATTTGAAGCCGTTCACACAGACAGCATAAACAGAAGGTTTCAGCAGGTTTAAATAAAGCAAATAAAACGTATCACAGTCCAGCACTTACTGATTCAGCTCAGTTTCCTCAGTGTCTGGTGTGCAAAGCAATGGCTCCAGGCTTGTAGTTTGAAACAGGCAAATCTGTAATGATCTCTCTGTGTCACTCTCAGCTTGAGTTCACAGCAGGCTCCTCAGCCCCTCACACACACTGAAATTAGACACCTGATTAATTTATGGGCAGGTAGCTAACCCCACACCCAGATCAGTCTGGAGTGGAATGGAAGGCCCGCCCAGCTCCTTCATGCATTTTCCTTTTACCATATCACATATCCCCCCCCCCTAGATCACTAGTAGAGTGATCTACAAGAGGACGAGACACTGGTGAAGTCCCATACTTTAAAGTCACCTTATGCTAATGACCAACATTTTTCAGACAAAAATCTGGGAGAAACATATATTCCATCAAGCACTTTCCCAGATATCCTGTTTAACTCCTTACTATGTACATTAATTTCTTGTACCATCCCCACTGTTGGGATAGATGCACCAAAGAGGGAATGGATTCTGGAGAGGCCATCAACATTACTCATCTGAACTCCTGGCCTATGTGTTACCGTAAACTTAAACTCTTGCATAGCCAGGAACCAGCGGGTAACTCTCCTATTAGTCTCCTTCTTATCACACATCCATCTCAGCGGTGCATGATCTGTCACTAACTCAAATTCCCTTCCTAAGAGGTAATACCGTAGTGCCTCCAGTGCCCATTTTATGGCCAGACACTCTTTTTCAACTACTGCATACTTCCTCTCGTGGTCATTTAATTTTCGGCTAATGTAGACTACCGGATGTTCCTCTCCATTATGAACCTGAGACAAAATTGCCCCTAGACCTACATCGGATGCATCTGTTTGCACAATAAAAGTTTTAGAGAAGTCTGGTGAAAACAATACTGGCTTGGAACATAATGCATCCTTTAAAGCCTGAAAAGACTTCTCTGTCTCCGGTGTCCACTTTACCATTACAGATTCTTTCCCTTTTGTCAAATCTGTTAAAGGCGCTGCAAGGGTAGCAAAGATTGGGATAAACCTCCTATAGTAGCCTGTAATCCCCAAAAAAGCTCGGACCTGCTTTTTATTTAGAGGGCGTGGCCAGGCTTGAATGGCCTCAGTTTTATTAACTTGGGGTTTTATAAGCCCCCTACCAATGATGTACCCCAGATACTTAGCCTCTTCTAACCCAATAGCACATTTTTTTGGGTTGGCCGTAAAACCTGCCATCTGGAGAGCATCTAACACAGCCTGGACCCTCGGCAAATGTGAATCCCAATCAGGGCTGTGTATGATAACATCATCCAGGTATGCAGCCGCCCACTGTCTATGGGGTTTTAAAATTTTGTCCATTGCCCTTTGAAATGTTGCAGGAGCATTTTGTAATCCAAAAGGCATCATTCTATACTGGAATGCTCCCTCTGGTGTTACAAAAGCTGTTTTCTCTTTAGCCGTTTGGGAAAGAGGGATCTGCCAATAACCTTTTGTAAGATCTAGGGTTGTTAGGTAACGGGCATTACCTAACCTGTCAATAAGCTCATCCACACGTGGCATAGTGTATGTATCAAATTTGGATATTGCATTGAGCTTACGAAAATCATTGCAGAACCTCCAACTTCCATCTGGTTTTGGAACCAGTACAATAGGAGAAGACCAATCACTACAAGACTCTTCAATAACACCCAGATCTAGCATTTTTTTTACTTCTTCTGCTACTACCTGTCGCCTAGCTTCTGGTATTCTATAGGGTTTTAGTTTTACATGATCCCCAGGGTTAGTGACAATGTCATGTTCAACAATAGAGGTATGACCTGGAAGTTCTGAAAAAACTTCTCTATTTCTCATGAGAAATTCCTTTACCTCTTGTTTCTGAACACCCGAAAGGGTCTCTGCAATCTTCACCTCTGGAATTAAAGGTTGTTTACTGAATGTTTTTGCATATAGTATAGCAGATTCAGCAGCTAGGGACTCTCTGTCTTTCCATGGTTTCAACAAATTAACATGGTAGATTTGCACAGGCTTCCTTTTTCCTGGCTGATGAATTTTATAATTCACTTCCCCACTTTTTTCCATTACTTCAAAAGGGCCTTGCCACTTTGCAAGGAATTTGCTTTCTGCTGTGGGGACTAACACCAGGACCCTATCACCAGGGGCAAAAGTACGTAGCCGAGAACCCCTGTTATATACCTGTTGCTGCATGGCCTGAGCACGCACCATGTGTTCTTTAACAATTGGCATTACTGCTGCAATTCGATCCTGCATTTGGGAGATATGTTCAATCACACTTTTATAAGGTGTCACTTCTCCCTCCCATGTCTCCTTGGCTATATCTAAAAGCCCTCTGGGATGTCTCCCGTAAAGTAAGTGAAAAGGCGAGTATCCTGTAGACGACTGGGGAACCTCCCTAATAGCAAACATCAGATAAGGCAAGAGTTGATCCCAGTTTCTCCCATCCTTATCTATTACCTTCTTTAACATGCTTTTAAGGGTTTTATTAAACCGTTCCACAAGCCCATCTGTCTGTGGATGATATACTGAGGTCCTAAGGTGTGAGATTTGGAACAATTTACATAACTCCTTAGTCACTCTAGACATGAATGGCGTCCCCTGGTCTGTCAGAATCTCCTTGGGAATACCTACCCGGCTAAATACCTGAACTAACTCTTTTGCAATCGTTTTAGCACATGTATTGCGCAATGGAACTGCTTCAGGATAGCGGGTAGCATAGTCCATAATCACTAGGATATGTTGATGTCCCCGAGCAGATTTTACTAAGGGACCCACCAGATCCATAGCAATTCAATAATGGGTAAGGGCACCAGGGGACTACGAAAGTGGGGCATGGGTGAAGAAATTTGGCATTCAGGACAGGAAGCACAATAATCTCTAATATTTTTGTACACTCCTGGCCAAAAAAATCTTTGTAGAACCCTCTCAATAGTTTTTTCCACCCCCAAGTGACCACCCATGACATGTCCATGTGCCAGGTCCATTACCATCCTCCTATATGGTTGGGGAACTACCAACTGTTCAATAACCTCCTCCCCTTTTTTGTACATCTGGTATAACAGCCCTCCATTCATAGCCATATAAGGATAGGACAGCCTCATCTCAGGTTCTGTAGGCTTTCCATCCACCATTTTTACATTCTCTCTAGCCTTGGCCAGTGTGGAATCTTTTAACTGCTCAGTACCAAAATTTCCTTTATGAACCTCTAGGTTAGGTAGTCCTAGAGGACCCTCTGTGTCTGTGGGGCTCAGGTTATCCTGCATAGGAGCAGAATTGTCCTCAGAGTCACTCTCCTGATCTCCCGCTAACACAGAAAAGGGAAAAACAAGAGGTTCCTGGGTAGTAATATTCTCTGAGGATTTAACCTCACTATCTACAGACTGGGGTTTATTCTGAGTTTGGTTTTCCCAAAGTTCCCAGAAATAAGGAAAATCTCTCCCAATTATGAAATCATGTAAGAGTTGCGGAACTATTCCTGCTGAACAGGCCACAGACCCAAATGAGGTGTCAACGTGAATAGTTGCTATGGGATACTCCCTGATGTCTCCATGTATGCAGACTACAGCAAGCTTTTTCCCTTGACAATTTACCGGAGGTATTAGACCTGACTTTATCAAAGTAACTGAACTACCAGAGTCCAGCAAGGCATGTACTTGTTTACCTCCCACAGTTACCACACACATTTGCTTTTCCTTATGAACCACAGGCTTATCCGAACATGCAACATAAGCAAACAATGATTGGTTCTTATTCATGACCGAAAAATCACACTGCATTGGTTCATCTATCAGAGGACAGTCTGCAACCATATGTCCCATTTTATGGCAGCGAAAGCACTTAATTGCCTCTTGACCAAGTCTTTTATTAGGTAGGGTCCCTCCTGACTTGGCCTGCCAATCTTTGACCCCAGTACCGACCTTCTCTCTTGGAATGTTCCTACTGAGTGCCATGGGAGATCTTGGTTTAATGGGTGAATGTTGCTGGGAAGACTTAGGGTCAGCCAAATCCTGAGCTGCCAGGTACCTCTCCACCATTTCCACTAAGTGGTCAGCTGACCTGGGGTCTGCATGACTTACCCACTTTTGCACTTTCACCGGGAGGGACCTCAGGAAACGATCCATGACAACCCTTTCCACGATTTGGGGACTAGTCAGGGTGTCCGGCTGCAGCCACTTTTTCGCCAGGTATATTAAGTCATGCATTTGAGACCGGGGCGACTTGTCAGCAACGTAAATCCAACTCTGTACCCGCTGAGCCCGTACAGACGTGGTAACCCCCAGCCGTGTAACAATTTCCAGCTTCAACTTCTCATAGTCCTCTGCATCCTCGGCTGGCAGATCAAAATAGGCTTTTTGGGGTTCCCCTGAGAGGAATGGAGCCAACAGCCCCGCCCACTGCTCCTTGGGCCAAGTTTCCCTCGCAGCTGTACGTTCAAATGTATGTAAAAACGCTTCCACATCATCTTGTGGTGTCAATTTTTGTAGAAAATGACTGGCTCTGATAGTACCACTCAAATTATGCTGGGATACTACCGGAACAGCTTGGGCCCTCAGTGTGAGCTGTTGCACCAACTCCTGCTGGGCCATCAGGGAATCTCTCAAGGCCGACACCTGTGTAACAGTAGACTCCCTCTCTGCTTGTAGCTGTTCAGCCAGCAACTTGTTTGCACGCTTCTGATCCTCACTGATCTGCACAACAGCTTGTTGCAAATAAGAATTTGTTTCTCGCTGGGCAGCATTGGCTTGCTGCTGTGCTGCATTAGCAACAATTAGCTGCTCCAAAACTTTCTCCATGTTGTAGCGAGAAACCTTTCCAAACACAGTCCAATATTACTGGCCCTTTAAGATTCTGTGCTTAACTGTTTTTGTGCCAGCGCAAACTCCACCAATTGTGAGATTTCAGGTAGCATGAATCTTGACCACGGCACTTTTGTAGCACAGAATCAGCACACAGAGCCTTGATTCAGTCCAATTCAGCCTGGGCTGCTTTATTTGAAGCCGTTCACACAGACAGCATAAACAGAAGGTTTCAGCAGGTTTAAATAAAGCAAATAAAACGTATCACAGTCCAGCACTTACTGATTCAGCTCAGTTTCCTCAGTGTCTGGTGTGCAAAGCAATGGCTCCAGGCTTGTAGTTTGAAACAGGCAAATCTGTAATGATCTCTCTGTGTCACTCTCAGCTTGAGTTCACAGCAGGCTCCTCAGCCCCTCACACACACTGAAATTAGACACCTGATTCATTTATGGGCAGGTAGCTAACCCCACACCCAGATCAGTCTGGAGTGGAATGGAAGGCCCGCCCAGCTCCTTCATGCATTTTCCTTTTACCATATCACACAGTCCATTAAAATGACATTGGAAAAGTGATTCCTAGTTAAAGGCACCTGTTGGGCAAAAATATTATCCCAAATGAAAGGTGGCTAATAGAACCCATACTCTGGTTGTGGGTAACAGTAGTTTTTTTTGCCCCCCGCTAGTGATGGAACTCACCGGGAAAAAGACCCCTCTGCAAGTGGCCATGTCCATCAGAGCATGCCCCAACGTGGCGGCTTGTACTGAGAGCTCCCTCCCAGTGTGGGTGGCCCAGTGTTGGTGGGGGAGGGGCAATTTTTAAAAAAACAAACTACTGTTACCCCTAACCGGAGCTCCGCACCTTTGGTTGGGGATTTTTTTTTGTCCAACAGGTACCTTTTAAGGAGAGAAGTAGATATTAAAATGTCAAAAGGCAGGTAGACAAGAGAAAGGAAAAGGCACAATAGAGAGTAAGGAATGTATAAAAAATTAAAAAGAATTAAATCTAAAAGTAAAAGGTGGGTTTCAATAAGATTTTAATGAGTCAACCACTAAATCAGTAAAGTATATGGGAAGATAATAAATAGTGGAGGGGGTCTAAAATTAATCAAAATAAAATAAGACACTAGTGATGTTTGTTTTGGAAAGTCCAGGAGACACGTATTCAACAATGTGTTTAAATAATAAGGTATGCTGTGGGTGCTATCACTCCAACTTGCAATGCAGCAGTAAAGTGTGATTGAAGTTTATTATAGCACAAGTCACATGACTGAGGGCACTTGGGAAAATGACAACATGTCTAGTCCCGTGTCAGATTTCAAAATTAAATATAAAAAGATCTGTTTTCTCTTTTGAAAAATGGATTTCAGTGCAGAAGTATGCATGAACAGCACTATTAACCGATACATTTTGGAGACATCAGGTTTTTCCTTGACAGTATCCCTTTAGCAACCTTATGATTATCCCAGTCTCCAGGCATACTTTAGCTAGGCTTTGCATATATTGTATTGTTTGCTTGGCCCATGGTGCCTTGATGCAAAATTGAATGAAACGGAATATGTGTTTTGCACAGGACAATTGCTGGATTTCTTGAATCCTCTACAACATGAATACATTTCTATTGCACAATTTCAACTACAAAGCACTGGTCTGGGGTGAAATGGCATTTGTTTCATTATAGATTTCGCCTTCCTGTATCTATTTGAGAAATCCTCTGTATTTCCTAAAGAAATGCCCTCTGGCCCACTCTTCTCTTATTCTTTTTGTCTTTTCAGGTTTGACATTTCTGACACACTGTACTTCTTTTATGCTACAGAGAAATGGAAGGAAGCCAGTACAAAATACAGTAGATGTATGAATGCATCTTTATTCTTTCGCCTTACTGCACAACTTTAAAATATCAAGGCGAGTAGAATACAATAAATATACCTGCAGACATGTAAGCTATCAATACAGCACTGGCGTATTCCAAAGGTGCCCTGGCAATGACTGAGAATAAGCATTGAAATCATTTTCAGTTAGATGGAAAATGAATTAGGCATAGGAACAACAGAAAGCTGTTCATCTGGCCCTGAAGGGCAGGACAAGAACATAAAGATTGATATGGAACGTGTGGTTGAAAACTTGTCACATGAATTAAATCGTACTGAGAAAGCTGTATATTCTATGGCAAGTCTGACTTCATTTCATTCTTCATTCTGCACAGCTTCTTATAAATCCAATTCAAATGCAAATTAAATGATCATTTATTATAATGATCAATGAAGTACTACCCCTCAAAAATATTCCTCTTCATTTCTCATCCTTTACACTTATGCCCCCCCCCAGACTTCCTGCTCCCCTGTTCTCTTCTGATTAAACTAATTTATTATAAGAGTCTGTCCTTGCAAGAATGTTTGGTCTTTGATATCACCCCACTCCTTCCCCTTCATTTTATTAGGATCCTCTGGGCTAGTTATACTTGAGGATGCACCAACCAATAGGTAAGCATTAACTTTAGCCAAGGCTAATAGAGACCTGTAGGGCAGAATGTCTAGAAGGACTAGGAGAAGTTTAGCAAGGATATTATACTCTGGTTAATGCCCTTCATTTGTTTTCAACTATGAGGTTGCATGCTGCTTATAGACTCTTAAGAGACTATTGGCCAGTGATCTGCAAGTTGATTAATTTGAGGCATGGCATATTTTATGCCCAGGTGAATACCTGATGGGATACTAGGTACATGAAATGAAATGTTCAGCATCATCATTGTGGACTTCTTTGGTGAGTCTATTAACATTCTGACTCTATTTTCCACTCTAGTAGAAGCTACTGTATATCCTTTGTTCCGCATGGCCATTTGTATGCACCAATTACATATAACAATATCTAAAGCTGACATTTATTACATTAACTACTTATTCTATTGCTTCCTGCCACTCCTCATAAATGCCAATCATATTTATGTGCTTCCCTGTAATTTGTATTGTTTTTGAAAGGCTGCTATACCCTGACATTTTCCAGGAAAGGGAAACTCCTACTCTAGTATATACTCATAGTATGTCTTTGTGCAGGCAATAGGAAAACCCTTGGAGTTGTCCCTGCTAAAGATGTCATCTTTTTAAGTAGCATTTCTTAGTCACTCCTATGTGATTTGTCCACCAAACCACAAAGGTTTTACCCATAATCACACACATGAATAAGCAGATCCCCCCATTCTATAGTTCTGTAGAACTACTCAGCACTTCATTGTTGCAAATGAGGAACCTTTGTTGTTGGAGAACCTTTCAAGTGTGATGAGCTTGGTTAAGCAGTCTGTTTTCCTGCAAACCTGATTGTTTTACCAGCCAATGCAGGGTACTAGCCCACCTATCTATCTGATGAGTTACATTAGATTACAATGGAGAACTTCTCAGCAGTGCAAAAGTTTGGCAAAGCAGAGAGGTAATTAAAAATGAATTCTATAATTTCAAAGATAGAACATCAAATTCCCCATGCAATGCTAGCATATATAAGATATAAGGCCATCCATATACTCTTAAAAGGGTAATTTATTTAACTGCAATCAGCCATATTTTTTTTGCACCACTTTGAATACTGCCTTCTGGGTTTACCAAAGGGTGGAAGGAGAGGAGGCAGGTAGTAGTGGCTGAGGATGCAGGCCGCAAGGGTTCCTGTCCTAACCATCTGCCCTTTTGAAGAGGTAGAAACAGGGCTGGCTTGCAACCTGTGATGCACTGGACATCACTTCATGGTGGATTTTTTTTATAGTGTTCTGCCCTTTATCCCCCTTATGCGTACCAAACTAGAATCCACGATTTGACCTTATTTATTATTAAAAAAGCTGGGGGAAAATCTGAATAAAATTAAGCAAAAATCCAAATTGTGCGATTTTTATGTATTTTTTCCCAAATTGCCCGATTTTGGGGGGATTTTGCCCAAAAAGTCAGAAAAAGTCAGATTTTAGGGCTAAATCTAGCGCAGACCACAAAAACTTCCAAATAGTATTGGGACCTCTCCCACTTATTGACATATAACTTATTGACTTATATACAACCTCGGCAGGTCTGAAATGGCGGATTTTCGGATTCTGCCTTTTGCAGCCTTGGAGTTTAATAAATCTCAAAGAATTTGAGTTTTGTTTTTCCACTAAAAATTCAGATTTTATAGTAAAAAAAAACTCAAATTTTTTGAGATTTTGACATTGGGACTTTAATAAATAACCCCCTATGTGTTAATTTCACATTTCTGTAGAGTAATTTACAGCTAAGCTACTAAAAACAATAATAAAAGCATTTACAACGTGCAGTAGTAGTAAATTTGCAGTTCTTATTCTAGTCAGGAAGAGATTTTATTTTTCTTTGCAACATTTCTCTATCACTGAAAAAGGCCCTAAGGCATATCTTGCTTCTGTAACCTTACACATCACTTTTCTAAAAGCACTTCATTTAAGAAGCCATTCTAACCCTTTTGTGAATATGTTTATGGCTGGTTAATATTGTTTGACAATCAAATGCAACACCTATATGACTGCAGGCCACTTTATTATCCTCCTTGTTTCACAAACAGAAGGCCTGAATATAATGTTAGGACGCTGCATCTGAAAAAGCGATAAGATAAATCAGATCAGTAAAAAGAAATGTGTTTGCAATGAAACCTAAGAGCCCAAGACAAATTGGTGCAATTCAATTGTGTCATAATAGCATGAAATGGCAAGGAGAAATTGCACTTAATATCTTACTGCATTTCAAGGCAAAATCTATACAGAAAAATATAAAATTAGATTTTCAATCAATTATTAAATCCCCTCCCAACCAAAAATCTGACTGACAGAAACTCACAAACAAATTTTAGCATTACATTTCATGGGTTATTGTTTCAGAAAATTCACAATTCGATTTTGCGGCTGAGGCTTACAAGTACCTAGAAGGCACGGACTTTTGGTAAATAAAGACATATCCAACTTCAAAAGGGAACAATCACAAAGGGTAAACCCACACACGATTAAACATTTTTAAAAAGAAAACGCTGTAATATACACTGAATCAAAATATAATTGTGTTTGCCTGTTCAGCCCAGAGCTGAGATGTGTAGGTGATGCCTAGACCCCAGTGTAGCAGCAGGAACTCCCCCACCCTACAGATATGGGGGCAAAAGCAGCCACTTGCTATATCTTCCTATAAAATAATTAATTTCTTATGATCCTCAGCCAAATACTGGCTTTTTTGACTATGTCTACTTAATGTAACACAACTTGCTCACTAATTCTTGGGGAAAGCAGAATGAGATGTATTATAGTTCATTAGGAAAGAACTTAAAGTTCAATACTCAGTATATAGAAACCACTGATCAAATATCATTCTGCTCTATTTTATATAACAACCTTTTTCTTGCTATGATCTAACCCAAGCCTTGGCAAAACCCACCTCCTCCCTCATACCCTATCTAAATAAATGACAGCTATCTACTCTTTGCTCCAAGTTGGATTTCCAGCTTTTTCTGCCTCAAACACTCTACTTGTTCCTGTCTACTTTCACCCGAATCCTATTTATTTTAAGTAATGTTATTTAAAGACACTTTTAATATTGGTCCAGGCAACAACATTTACATTATGCTAGTGATGTATGTGGCTGTTTGTCAAAAAGTTCAGATCAGCAATTTTTAAAGGTCAATTTATTGGCATGAAATTTTATTCTTTGATAGAAAACAGTGATGGATATGTAGAGAGAGGGAGAGAGAGAGAGAGAGAGAGAGAGAGAGAGAGAGAGAGAGAGAGAGAGAGAGAGAGAGAGAGAGAGAGAGAAAATACATTTTTCTAATTGTGCTCAGCTTGAAACGAGTCTCAGATATTTGTAACACAGAATTTATTTATGGCTTGTTAGAATGTTTGTTATTAGTTTTCTACTAAAATATGCACATTGTGAGTGTTTTGTTTCCATAAAAGGGTAGTTCACCTTAAGTTAAATTTTAGTATATTGTAAAATAGTCAGTTCTTTGTAACCTTTGATCTTAATTTGTGTTTTTTCCGTACTCCAAAAGTAAATAAATATTGGAATGAATGGGTGCACACCAGGAATTTTTTTTAGGGATCAAACATATTTTATTAGAATAATTAAAAACAGGCCAAACTAAAACTAAGGCCAATAATTAAAAAATGGTCTGTTTTTAATTATTCTAATAAAATATGTTTAATTTTTTAAAACAAAATTTAAACATTCCTGGTGTGCACCCATTCATTCCAATATTTATTTATATTTATATATATATATATATATATCTATGTGTGGGCTGCACACCCTGAAAGCAGTTGAAACCTGGGTGCTTATGTAAAAATACTAAATACAGCATATACAGTGATGGCACTCACAGGATTTGTACAAAAATAGGCAAATGAGGGTAAAAGGAAAAAAGGTTTATTCGTCCAACTTTTAAGTTCCACACAGGAACCTTTATCAAGGAAATATATATATATATATATATATATATATATATAATAATGAGAACATATAAAGTGTATTGTATGTAACATTTTTCTCTACTCATTATATTGTTGAGTCTAATACTTCTATCTAACGATAACCTCTTGAAGTCACATAGACTTCAGATTTTAATGCCATAAGGTTCTGCTTTCTTTGGTGAGTTTCTATCAAACCCTTCAAAAAAAAAAAAACAGACACGTTAGATTTACTCACATGGAAATGCCCTTAGGAAAAGCCATTCTGTATTTTCATTCCCAGTTCCCAGGTGCTGGTGTGATTTCTAATCTCGAGACTATTTAGGTGACCGTTGGGTACAGATGCCCATCTAAAGTAATAAGTGGCAAGCAAGGCAAGGTAATAATTAGCTATTGTTATATGAAAACAGATGGCTCTTTTCTGGACTGGCTTCTGATATAATTTGTCTTATTGAAATTTTTTTTATCTCTTTGTCGTCATTTCTTTGGGCATGTCTTTGTTTCGCATTTTGCTTTCAATTCAAGTTCCACACTTCAACATAACCTTCAGCATAACCACATTTCCTTTTCACTGATCTTTCAAACAATCATATTCATTTCAGTCTGTATCATACAAGGAACAGTAATGTTAACAGTAACGTTAAATGGAAATACAGAACATATTATTACAAATAACAAAAGATTGTGCTATTATTATGTTAGCTCATTGCTGCCTACATGGAGGTATGATGGGTAAATAGTCTCCAAATATATTGTTTGATTAATGGTTTAAAGGCTTCATAGCTCTATTGTTGGTCCTTGTTTGAAACTGTCCCCTTTCAAGGTTTCAAGGTCCCATTTCTGTACTATAAAAAATACAGCACAACTAGCTGATGTTATGCACATATCAGGATATTTATTAAAAAAAATACAAATGGTATAGGATCTACAGTATAATTCGAAATGCTTGGAGGTTTTAGAATAAGGGATCTTTCTGTAACGTGAATCACCATACCATAAGTCTGCTAAAAGAAATGTTTATTAAATTCTTTACAGAGAAAAAAGATTAAAGTGGACCTGTCACCCAGACATAAAAAGCTGTATAATAAAAGTCCTTTTCAAATGAAACATGAAATGCATAATAAAGCATTCATAGCTGTTGTAAACTCATTTATAAATCTCAGCTGTCTATCAAATATTGCCTGCCCCTCCTCTATGCTTAGGCATAGAGGCAACGCAAGAAATTACTTTCACTTTCCATTCAGCACTTCCTAGATGTCACTGCTCTCCACACATTCCCCTGTTCTCTTCACCATTTAATTGTGTAACCAGGGCATGGGGATGGACATAAGGTCCCCCATTCTGGTGCACAAACAAGATTTTGGGATGATCGAAGGCTTCAATTAATAACACATGACTTCTGCCTACTTGCTATAAGTATGAGTCCCGGACTGATGTAAACAAGATTCAAATAATTTATGCAGTGTAATTAAAGTTTATTTTGCTTAACTAACATGTTAAAATAGGATTTGGAATAATATTTTTGGGTGACGGGTACCCTTTAATAATGTTTATTAACTGCTTTACAGAGATTTTTACATTTAATTGTAAAAAACCGAATAATTTGCTTTTCAAGCTTCCTGGATTATGGGTTTTTGGATAAAAGATCCCCTACCTGTACAATACTTTAAATCCTCCCTAACATTGATAATACACATATAGTAGAAACACTTCTGAAGTACTCTGCAGCTGATTTCTATATCCAATTACCTTATTATTAATCCCCTTCATAAATAAATAAATCTTGCTATTTACATTCTCAAATTTTAAACCATTGCCATATTTTACCGTGTTCTATAAAGCAAATATATATATATATATATATATATATTTATTTAAGCGTCAGCTTATGCATGCTTTGTATAAACTTTGTAACTAAAAGTGTCTTTTATAAGAAAGTTACAGTTCAGTTGCGCAAGAATATTTTTATAGGGGGTCATATGTTGAGAGTGCTGGGGCTACTTGTTTAGTATGTAAATTAAGCCTTGCCCACATGCACCCAATAAGAAAGGTGAGGAGCGGCATTTCAGCTTGTTTCGTTTTAAAAAACTATACAGTATATATAGTTATACTGTACATTTTTGCAAAACAGCACAATGTGGTATACCTCAAACAATGGAAATGTGTTTATTCCTACTTAATATGCTCTAACCATGGATATTAGACAAATAAAAATTGCATGCTCTACATTTCCCAAATAATAAAACCATATAACATATATAGCATGACATTAATCTACAACTTGCCAGGGTTTCTATTTTGGTCCATGTTATTATGGTAACCCGGGTC
Organism: Xenopus petersii; assembly: GCA_038501925.1. Lineage (NCBI taxonomy): Eukaryota > Metazoa > Chordata > Amphibia > Anura > Pipidae > Xenopus > Xenopus petersii. Next base: position 169,831,787 of record CM076673.1, read on the forward strand.
AGCAGAACTGCGCAGATTACAGGTGAGACAAGACATTCTTAGATTGCAAAGACATACAGTTTTACTATCAGCTGAAGGTCAAGAATGTGTGAAATGCTCTAGTGGGATGAAGAGCAAATATTAATCAAACACTACTTTTGTTTTGCCAGGGAACATTACATATTTGTGCATAGCTGACATTTGTTGCTGATGAAGGAATATATGTGACTATGGAAATATATACTGAGTTGAAAAAAACTGCAGCTTTTATGTCTGTCTTTATATTTTTACTGATATACTGTATCTGGACAGTAAATATCTTACAGACAGTATGAGTACATCACACACACGTACAGTGAATTTAGTACATCCCCATATAATATTCAATAGCTTATATACTGAATATATATTATGTTCTGACATAGCTTAGCAATACAGAGCAAAGATCTCCTTTTATATTTTTTCTAATACAGGTTCATTTATATCATGCCTAGAAGGCTTTTTCTTTTTCTCAACAAATATTCTATGTATCTCTTTCTAGTTCTAGCCTGCCATGTCATGTAACTTTTGAGCTATTCTCTTACTCTTAGGTATGGGACCTGTTATCCAGGATGCTCAGGACCTGGGGTTTTCCGGATAATGGATCTTTCAGTAATTTGGTCATTTGGATCTTCATACCCTAAGGGGCAGATTTATCCAGGGTCGATTGAAAATTCGAATTTTCTAATTCTAGTTTTGAATTCAATTTTTTTTGTTTTTTATGGCCAACTGTCAAATTCAACTAGGGAATTCTTAACATTTGGGGGCAGATTTATCAAAGGTCGAGGCGAATTTTCTAATGAAAAAAATTCCAATTTCAAGCTATTTTTTGTGTACTTTGACTAGGAAATAGTCCAAATTTGATTTGAACTTGAAAAAAAAATTCAAAAATTAGAATATCAAAATTTATCATGTACTGTCTCTTTAAAAATTCAACTTCGACCATCTTCAACCTGCTGAATTGCTGTTTTAGCCTTTGGGGGACCTCCTAGAACCACCTTTTTAAGTTTTTTATTCAGAAAAACTTCTAATCGAATTTGATCGAATGCGATATTCCTTCTATTCGCACGATTCGAATCTGGCCAAATATGGACCTATTCGATCAAAAACGGACTTATTCCACCAAAAAAAAACTTCAACTTAATTTTGGTTGGTCTTTTTGAATTAGAATTTCAAAGTTTTTTCAAATCGAAATTTGACCCTTGATTAGTATGCCCCTTGATTTGAGTTTTTCAAAATTAGATTTTTGAAATTTTTCATACACTGGCCCTTTAAGAAGTCAAATTCAAGTATTCACCACCTTTCCGAATTGTTGTTTTAGCCTGTGGAAGACATCCTGGGATCAATTTGGAGTTGTTTGCAGCCTTCCTGACATTCGAGTTAAATACTTGAATCGAGTTTTAAAAACTTGAAATGAATTCGATTCGAATTTGCGGGTCGATCCTATTCACCCGAGTTTGAAAAATTACAGTTTTCTAATAAATTGCAATTGGTCGAATTTCGAGTTTATGGGACTTTAAAATAACTCCCATGAACTCTAAATTTGACCCTTGATAAATCTGCCCCTAAGTTCACTGGTAAATCATATAAACACTAGATAAACCCAATAGGCTGGCTTTGCCTCTAGTACGGATTTACAGTTTTATATCTTAGTTTGGATCAAGTACAAGGTACTGTTTTATTTTTGCAGAGAAAAGGGAAATAGTTTTTAAAAATTTAAAAAATTTCAATGAGATGGAGTCTATGATAGACCATCTTTCTGTAATACAGAGCTCTATGGATAATTGGTTTCCCTATAATGGATGCCACTGTAGCTTATATTTCCAGTGTCTATGCCTTGGATCTTGGTCTAGTTTATCTTCTGTTAGCCTTTTCCATCCTTGCATTACCCTTTTCCTTGCTTATTATGACATATTGATTCAATCACACCTTATACCGCTTATATGAAATAAAACTATACCTCTGTCACTCCTTTTCTTCTGTTCTGTCTCCTTCTGTTTTACCAACACTTTTTGATCACTGCAAACCAAGCCCAATGTCTTCTTCATGTAGACTGCTGATTCCAGTATCAACCTCAAACTACTATCCGCTTGGTTCAGTTCCTGAACTGTTTAGATGTGGTCTTTAAAGGGCATGTAAAGTCTAAAATAGAATAAGGCTAGAAATGCTGTATTTTGAATACTAAATATAAACATGAACTTACTGCACCACAAGCCTAAACAAACAAATAATTTATGCTTTCAAAGTTGGCTGCAGGGGGTCACCATCTTGTAACTTTGTTAAACATCTTTGCAAGACTAAGACTAAGTGCACATGCTCAGTGTGATCTGGGCTGCTTAGGGATCATCATAAACAAAGCTGCTTGAGTTCTGCATGGCTGGTAAGTAAGGCGGGGGCTCCCCCTGCTGTTCATAAGTATGATTGTTTCCCTGCTCAGCAGTTAGGGACCATCTGACAATTCCTATCCACAGCAGTAAATGAAGGGAGAATTTCACTGCATACAGTCAGGTTTCTTATAAAAACTGTATACATTTTTTGATTAAAGTATATTGGAGATGGGTTTCTTTTTCATTAAAGAAAGTAAAAATGGGATTTTATCTTTTTGGCTTTACATGCCCTTTAAGGGAGCCATTTCAAAGAGGTCAAATAAATGTGTGTTTTTCTTTTGCCACATACTTTATTTGTTTTCTAGAATTTGTAGATATTACAGCGGCTCGTCCGTTGCGATTAGTAAGATTTTGTTGCCTGAGTCAAAATTCTCTGGTCGCCTCATTATAGAAGCACCCCTGATATTATCATGTTAATATGGTTCCTTCGCTTAGATCATATAATAACCAGGTACATTGGTCATTTTTATTAATGTGCATACTGAAGCTGTGAAAGAGATGGATCTTTATAAAGTGACACAATTAAGAATAAAATGTTTATATTATGAACAATTCAGAATTCATCCTTCCCAAAAAATAATCTAGCAGCAATGAGACTGTGGATAATTAACAACAGAATTATACTATTTGGAGCATAAAGTGTAGTGTAGATAGATATGTATTGGCACCAAGGTTCTTCTGAATATTTATTGATTTTGACTTAAAGTAACAGATGCAATTCAACCTGATGAAGGGGCACCTCCCAAAATGCTGTGTATCTGTTTGACTCCACATGGGCCTTCCCCTGGTTGGATTGCATCTGATTTGATTTATTCTGCAGTGAAGTTTTAATGGGTGCCAATCTCCTTTCAATGCAGTGGCCCAGCTTAGGAGGAAGGAGAACCATACAGGTGTGTCTGATATACCATTATTTGTTGATTTTATCTACAATAAGTTGCTTATTGTTGAGGGAAAAGTTGTTATGTCGGTATTGCAGTGTCCACTTAGGTAAGCATGAATGTAAGCAGCGTTGTTTCTTGACTATTCTCACTATTCAATTACATTTTAAAAAAAAAAAAAACACCTTTTGTAGCAAAACATAAGCCTAATTGCAAGCCCTTAAAATAGTAAATGACTTTCCTATTAAATAAGAAAAGTATTTACTGCTGCAAGCTAAAGTGGAATGGATTTCATTTGCACATATAACAAATGCTGTCAGAAACACACCAAACGAGTACAATGAAACTGTTGTCAAAAGAAACTGGAAGGGAAAAAAAACGTTTTCAGATCAAGCCGGGAGTTTACTGATATATTTCCAATGCACTCTTAGATAACTGACTTGATGTAGAAAGCATTGTTAGTATCACCCATGTTCTTTTTCAATTAGATAAGGTTGAAGGACATCATCTTTGTGTGATTACAAAAGGCCGGCCTAGTGGTGTCCATATTCTCATTGTTAGGATAAGGAACACTCTGAGGTCAGACTGCATTAAAGTATTTCTTGCTTAAATTGTATCTGATCTGTGGTTGTATTAGTGATTAAAGACACTGCCATGAACTATAGAATAGATACACATGGCCAAAATGCAAATAATTAAATTACATGTTATGCAAGTTTTGTTGTCTGCAAAATTCAAGAAATATGGTGTTAATATATATATATACTGCAGTATAATTCTCCTGTTCTGAATGTTACTTTTTACTAATTCAAAACCTGGGTTATATTTGTTTTAATCAAAACCAGCTGCTTAAATCCAATTGTCATGATTGTTCTTCTTGGCATTTATCATATGTGAAATCCTTGTCAACCATGTACAATTTGTCATCAGCCTGGAAGGGTTATGGGCGGGATGCAAACTAAGATTCACAGTTAAGTAATCCCAGATGACAAACATTAGCCTAAAATAATCTAATTATACATATTACCCAAAATAACTGTAGGTTCATCCATTTCATCACGATCCTTAAAAAAAAGAAACAAGCAACATTGACTCTACTTCATACTAGAAGAGCTTCTGTACATTTCATGGCCACTGTACATGGATACTCATTTACTACTAGCAGGTGTAATGGTGTACCAAAGTGTTCTTGAAGCTGGTCCCAATGCCGCCATTTTGCCTATCAATGTGAATAAGGTGAAAGAGATTTTAAGTGCAGAAGAACTTGACTCGTAGGGGGTTATTTAGTAATACTCGACTTTTTGTCAATGAGGTACAGTACTCCTGTGAGCTATTAAATGGCAGATAGATAAATATTCATATTTACATTTCATGGGGATTCAAGTTTTTCCCACGAAAAATTTCAAAATCCATTAATCAAAACTCACATTTTTACATTAAAGCACAAAAAACTAGAAAACTGCAATAAAATCTACAGTATTTTATCTAAAGGCTGGTGAGTTCATGTAAAAATCAATGGGTGTTGCTTTTTCATATTTTTAAGTAAAATTTTTATTCAAAATTGTCTTCTTTATTTGATTCTGATAAAGCTGCTCCAAAATGTTGCTATACACAGATATCCGAGCATGACTTTGGTACTTTCTGAGCATATTAGTAGCGCTATAACATTTGTATTTACCTGTGAGTGATATTTTTTCTGTGATACAACTGTCTGTGATTCAGTAGTTAATATATTTTCTATAAATAGTCATAGCCAGTCAAGGTTTATATAGGAGTGCCATGGTTTCCATTTGCATAGCATGAAACAGATAAACCATTGTGATGAAAACAAATTGGCAGGCAATGATTTTAGTACTTAAGTGAAAATAAACAGAGGTAAATTGTGTCTGTGACTGAGATTTATTCTCAGTTTTTGGTATTACTGGTGCTTTAACCTCCATACCAGTCTTCAAGGTGAAGTGATCTAACATATCAAATCCATTTTAGTGGATTAGTTGTAAGTTGGAATCCTATCCTACATGTACCTACACTGTTACTGTTCTTGGCTTCTTCACCTAGTAGAATGTTACTGTTTCTTTTATTATTTTTAAATAAATAACATCTGAATAAAGATACAATAACTGTTTTAATTATATGTAATGTATTCCAGATTCTGTCCAAATATGGCTGGAAGTGAACATTTCATGGCAAGGAATCTCTGTCTCTTTTCAGGGAAAATCTGGAGAGCATTGCTCACAGTGTGAAGGCTAATTGGCAAGCATTGCAGAGGCAGCTGTACAAATTACAGTTTTTACTTCTTCCATGTGTACTCATATCCACACTCATACCATATGGACTCATATCCACATATGGCACAAAGACCTCCCGATTCCCTCTCTCCATTAGCCAGATTTGGTTTGCAAATATTATGGGGGGTTATTTATCAAAGGTCGAATTTTGAAGTTATGTGATTTTTTTTTTTAACTCTAATAAATTCAAATATACTCCCAACTTCGTGCAAACGCTCTCCAGCGGAGTTCACAGGCACAATCTTCAGCCACTTTGGTAATCTTCAGAATGAGACCGGTGCTTCTGCAATTTTTGTGAGTTTTGTCGCATGCGCAGTTGTTGCAAAACAGAAAATTGCTCCAAATGCGCATGCGTCGCTACGCCAGTCTCATTCCGAAGATTATCGAAGTGGCTGAAGATGGTGCCCGTGAAACTGTACAGAGAGGTAAGTAAAGACTTAGGTGCATTTGCCCAGGGTAGCAGCCATAGAATGGATAGAATGGTTCAAATATGCATTTATGCTTGTTTTTGTATGTGAAACTGGACTTTGGACAATAATACCAGGACATGGACTTTGAGTGTCAAGCCTCACTTTGGAACACCCTGGTGGACTATGGGAAATTGGACGGGACTCTATGTATCCCTATGCTTTAAAAATGTTTGTAGCACAAATGTTTGTATCCTGACGAAGGGAGGGTTAATCCCCCCTTCGTTGATGCACAGGTGGTCACTTTAAATAAAAGGGGTAAGCTCCCCACCTGCAACATACATGGTGTTGTGCTATTCTCTTAAATCTTCTACACAGTAACCCATAGCAACCAATCAGTGCTTTGCTTTTTCCAAGTAGCTACAAGTAGAACAATGAATGCAACAAATTTGTACAGTGTTGATAAATGACCCCCACTATGTGTATTAATATCAAATTAAGGTCACTATATTGGTGCCCATCACTGCAATACTGATCCCACTACCACCCCTATTTGTAGTTTTGTTTGCTCACTCTATGTAGCCTCACTATGGGGCAAATTTACGAAAGGGCGAAGTGACTAACGCTGGCGACAATTTGCCAGTGTGACGTCATTTCAGGACTTCGCCGATTTACTAATGGGCACTGGTGTAAATTCGCTAGTGAAGGAGATAGACTGTAGTGCTACTTCATACTCTAACTCGAGGCGAATGGACGTAACTACACAAATTCACTAAGATGCGGATTTTACTGAACGTTACCTCTTGCGCCAGACTTGCCTTCATCACCTCAGACCAGGCAAAGTGCAATAGATTAGATAGAAGTTCCTAAAAAAATAGTCCCAAAAAATGCTAGCGTCTTTTCCTTTTTCAGGGTGATAGGCTGAAAAAGAGCGTAAATTATTTTTGGGGTAACAGGATTCCCCCCTACATTTCCTAACAAATGGGCTCCTGTGTAGGGCATTATAACAACTTTATTTTATCAAGGTTTCCTGGGCTTGTGTAGTGTAATGTATTTGTTGCAACATATACTGTACGTCCATGTAACTTTAACTTCCCACCGTATGCAAATTAGGCAACACTAGCGCAACGTCTCTTCGCTTGGTGCAGTAACGCTAGTGCAACTTCGCCAGCGTTCGGCGCCCTGGACGCAACTTAGGATTTTAGTGAATTAGCATTGCCTGGTGAATGTACGCCTGGCGAAGTGTTGCTCTGTGAGCAAAGCCATCGCTGGCGAATTTCGGAGGTTAGTGAATTTGCCCCTATGTCTTATCCCTGCAGCTATACAACTAACATCTTATAACACTGGTTAGTCCCCCCTTCCCTAGATTCCAAAAGAATGACTATTGTGTCCATTAAACTACCCACATTACATGGAGTTATCCCTAGCCTGCATAAATAGAATGTACATGCTCATTCCTGCAGGAAAGGTAACAGTAAAGTTACTACAAATGATGATCATTTGATTATTTTGTACAGAGCTAGAATTACAGTATATTTACAGAGCCATCTCATTTAGCTTTATAATAAATAGTTGACTTAAAACCTTCTCCCCTTTTCACAAGTAAGTTTTCATTTTATTAAGGGTACATAGAAGAAAAAAGGGTTTAACTGTGACCTTTTGCAAAAATAAAAAAAGGCATAAATTATTTCAAATAAACCTCTTTATTGTCTGGGCTATCTATTTAGCAGTTTCAGCATTACTGAAAATGTGAGCAAACAAAGATATGTGGTTTTAATTCAATGCACATAACCTTCTTGGAAGTGCAAATGGAAAGTACTGTAACAGGAAGGTTGAGGAGAGAAATTACTTTCCAGACAGAAAATGTAACAAGAATTATTTTTAGAGGAATTCGGATCAATAGAATAAACATCAAGGTGATCTAAATCAGGAGGGTCATTTTACTATACTCTTTTAATTTATAGTAAGCACTTTATTTCCTGTGCTGAGTGGCTGATCTGATAAAGTGAACTAAGGTAAAATGTCATGTTAGATTTTGTCGTTTCTTTAACGATACGAGTAGTGTTCTACAGTCAGTAGGCCTTGGAGTATATTTTACCTTTTTTATTTGTCCATTCTTCAAAGCCCTTTCTTTCCTTTAAATCAGATCATTCAGTCATTATGGCAGATCATGGTAGAGACGTTGTCAAGGGCTAAGTGCACTGTTGACATGTTTACATGCTGACTCCAGGGAAAACCTTCTGAGCAGTGCGTTGGTACTACAGGTCAGGGCACTGAAAGACAGAAAAATACTATCTTAGAAATGTTCTGTCTGCTGCACAGCCATTAAAAGAGCAATCAGAGGACCAGACCACTACATATAGATTGTCAATGTAGTTATTGGTCCCAAGTGTTAGGTGTTATAGACTTTTGACATATATATAGTTTGTAGCTGCTACATATATTAGTAGCTGCTACATATAGCTAGCTAGAAATTGGTCGTAAAACAAAACAATGAAGCCTATTTCTAGCTTCTAATAAAGTATTGGTCTATGGGGGATGCAGTTGATGCTGAACAAATCTTCACCTTAGGGTAGAATAGAATTTGACTGCTCAAAGCAGCTGAACACATTAGGGGCATTTTTTCATCTTTGCAGTTACTGGTCCTTTAAAACTATGGCTATGGCTGCTGCGGTTTCTGGAGACTAAGGAAAATAATATGGGCAGCATCTGGAGCTCACGAGCAAATAATACACTGGCATAAATAAGTTGGATCAAATAATAAGGGGGATCAGCTGTCAGTTGCTAATTCAAATTATAGGTTTGATAAGAAAACAAATAGCTCCTTTGTACATTTGACAAACTGCTTTATCCTTATTAACACATCTATGTAACGGCTGCATCATGAATATACATGGGGAATTATTTTCAGAGGCATGTGACAGTCACTTATATGAGGAGACAGGAGGGGTGGGGGGAGCATAAGAAAAAGTTTGTGTTTTTCACGAACAATTCCTTGGGTAAGGCCCAAACTACACAGGGTCCAGAAAATCATGGAAAAGGGGTTTTTATACTAATTTTACCAGTTAGTCTCAATTTTAGGGAAGACAAATACATGTACAAGTACATACTGTATAAGAACCATGAGAATGTCAAGTATATAGAGATGTTTGAAAAAAGTGGAAAAGTAGTTTTGATCCTAATAATACATGCAGGAATAGACAGAAGCAGGATAGATACGCAAAAGACATTTCCTAAAAAAATGACCGACTTACAGAATTTCCTAAAAATGACTGAATGATAGAATGATCCTACTCTGTGCATCAGGGTTAGAGAATTAATTCCTAAAAATGTTTTCCTTTTTCTTTGTAATAATAAAATCGTAGACCAAAATAGAGGGGCACACTCCCATAGCTTAAATAGTAACATTCAGTTTATTAGACCAAATATATTGCATTTACAAATATCAGTGGCAAAAAATCATTTAATCCCAAGGGCTGGGATTTTAGGGGAAGATTTATCAAGGGTCGAATTTCAAGGTGATGGGAGTTTTTTTTTTAACTCCCATCAACTCAAAATTTAAATAAAAATAGACCAACTGAAATGTATTAAAAAAAAAAATGAATTTTTTAACTTCAAGTGAATAGTCTGTATATGATTGTTCGAATCGAATTCGGATCGTATTCTATCAAATTCGATTCAAAGTATTTAAAAAAATAACTTTGATTTTTCAAAGTCCACCAGATGACTCCAAATAGGTTCTAGGAGGTGCCCCATAGGCTAAAACAGCAATTCAGCAGGTTACGATGGCAAATAGTTGAAGTTGAATTTTTAAAAAAACAGTATATGATAAATTTTGATATTCAAATTTTAAATTTTTTTTCAAATTCAAATTAAATTTGGTCTATTCCCTAATCGAAGTACACTAAAATTAGCTAAAAATTTTAATTCAAAAATTAGATTTTTCAAGTTGATCCTTGATAAATCTGCCCTTTAATATTTAAAATGTTTTTTTTAGTAGTGGTGATCCAAATAATGGAAATACTGTGAAGTGGCATGAGAGGCTGGAGTTCTCCTTAGAATTTCACATATCTGACACACTGCAGCTCAAATGAAATAAAAGTTATGTGGCATAATGAAAGCATAATTGGTTTTTAATTGAACTTATCAAGGCCATATAGAATCTCTTTTTAATCTGGACCAGTATCCCTCTTAGTGTAATTCAATTTGTATGCAGGTTTTAATTGCCTTGTTTTTCATACAAAATGCAGGTATTACGTAAACTTACTGATTGTTTTCTTTCTATGATATCACTTTTAGACACAACAGATGTGACTGATTTTATATAGAGCTTTGGAACCATTACATACAGCAAGTCATGTGTGTCTCAAAAGAGGATTTGTTTAGAGCTCACTATTTTCTTTTCTTCTTCTTAGAGATAATAGAATTAGATTTAAACCATACACATTTTACAACTTTAATAAGCAAAGCACACAATATATGTATCTCCACTGAAATAAATGGTCATTACAAAACTCTGTAGGTGCTAAGTAAGGTTATCTTGTACAGTCTTTGTATTTTGAAGGCATTTATTTACTACATGTCTCCCAAAATGCATTGGAGAGTGTTTGCAGCAAAAGTCAGTCAGTAAAGCGCCAGTCATCACTACATGAATTATCTTTACAGAGTGTAAATACATTTACAGTGGTTATTGCTGTCACGCTTGACTCCCGTGTTCTGATTCTTGTTACCATAGATACATATGTGCCCATAGATTTCCAAATGTCTGTTATATACTCATAGGTCTGCTAACTCCATCTGAGCAAGTTTGTGTATACTGTAGTTCTAGAGATTCCGCAGAAATACAAACAGTCCCTAGAAAGATGTCATGGAATAATAAAGGGATACGCTCCACTGTAACTTATTTATTGACAGTACAAGACTCTGATTCTCCAGGAAAGTATGGCTTAATACTGAAAGGACATATTCTGTTAGGTGAGCTTGGTTCCATCTTCACGTTGCTGTGATGTCTGTCATGTTGCCATTTTTGTTCAGCTCGGATGTTTAATTCCCTTGCTTGCTATTTGCAATACTAACAGGATCAGCACACAAAGTGTTATTTATTTAATAGATGGATACTGTAATATTTATGGTTCCCTATGAGAACTGTAATTCACTTGTCAGGCCATGAAATGGCAATGTATAGCATACTGTGACAACAAAAAAATATAAACCAATGCATTGTGGCTTGTTCTTTTTAATATACTGTACATAGTTATAGAGACCTTACCAGAATCACAATTCCCAAGTTCCCAAAAAGTCACCAGTTACCATTACTACATATAATATTAAATACTTTGGTGCTCTGAAGCCATATCCAACAATCCAACCCCATACAAAAAGGGCTTATTCATGGGATCTTTAACATACAGTGTTTTATACACTAACTAAGGATAGTGGAGTAAGAAAAAGCCTGCCCAAAAAGTTGGTTATGAAAGACTAGTATAATAAAACATCTTTTCCATACCTAATAAATTATTTTAGGATTATTGGTACATGTATGGGACCTATTATCCAGAATGCTTGGGAACTGGGGCTTTCTGGATAATGGATCTTTCTGTAATTTGTATCTTAAAACTATTAGAATCATGGAGACATTAAATAAACCCAATGATTATAGACTCTCTAGGAGATTGAGATTGAGAGTACAGATAGTAGGAGCAGCTCTGTGCTCCATCAAGGATCTGTAGCAGTGAGTAGCTTCTCCTAGATTGCCTTTAGTGAAGGGACCACAGTGGATAGGGTGTCAGGCTTAGACTCCTTCTGCCTGACCAGTCCGCTGGGTGCTATCTGGGCCACTTTAAGTTACATCTGCCTGGAGGTCTGCCTTACTACTTGATTACATCTTTATGGGAGTCACATTCCTAGCTGACTCATCTGCCTGTCCTAGTGCGCTGGTACTTCAAATACTGCATATGCCTCATTATTGTAAGTAACCCTGTGGGTCATTTGTCTTGGACAAATAAACTGTTACTCCTTTGTTTTCACAACAAGAACCTCCTGGCATCCATTCTTTTCTATTTTTATTGTACAGTAGCTGTGGAAGTTGTAGTCACACTACACCACACCTTAGCGAAAGCCCTTCCTTAAGTGTTAGAGTCACATGTAAGCCATGCTCTAAGCACTAGCTCAACATTAACCCCGTTTGGTCTGCCTAGCCCAAGTTAGTGTTACAAACCTTTTTCTCACTGAATTGAATGTGGCCCTTTATGTTATCCAGGATGCATATCTGGGACAACCTCCAGTAACCTACCTCTTGGATGGAACATCTTAATTTAGTCAAGTGTCCTTTCCGTAGTAGTCCATTTAAATACAGTTATGGTAAGGAGCAGTGTTTTCTGGTAATATCCGTCAAAATATTTAATGGATCAGTTTCCCTTTAATGCAATTCATCATACCACAGATCCCTGTTCCTCTACAACCAACATCCTATCAAAGTAAACACACGTTACCATTCAGGTATGAAATGCTTTAGGTGTGTTTAATTGGATCAATAAAATTATTTGTCTCTGTTTACTGTATATGGAGTGGTGCCAGCACAATACTGTGTTCTAGTGCTGTATAGGCCTTCCATTCCCCTGCCCAGTGTTGGGCAAACATGCTTTTAAAGGTTTTCAATAAAGTTGTTTTTTGCAATAATATGTATTCTCCAGCTATTAATGGCCATGAGGATGCTCTCCTTTAGATGCCAATGTCAAGTTGAATGTTCTAGAAGTTGTAGCCTAGCAACATTTTTGGACCCAAGGGTTAATGAAGAGAGCATTATAGATTACATTAGCAAATATGTTTTAAAATCAATTTAAAATGAAAGATCGCTGCCACTAAAGTAATGAATCTTCCTGTTTTTTTATTCCACTACACAAAGAACATAAAACCCAATATATTCAAATATAAATATGAAATTTGCATCTGAGACAGATTGCTGCATATAGGCCATACCATAGTCAAAAACATAAATTGGTTCCTCTGAGATACCAACATGGTCAGGATGAAGAACTACACCGTTCTAGATTTTGAGTTTAACATTAGTGATGGGCGAATTTATTCGGCAGGTGCGATTCGCGGCGAATTTGCGCGATTCGCCGCCAGCAAATAAATTCGCGAAACGCCCACGAAAATTAGCGGAAAAAAATACGTTTCGCAAATTTTCCGCCGTTTCGTGAATTTTGCGCGAAAATCGTGAATTTTGCGCGAAAATCGAGAATTTTGCGGCGAAGCGAAACGGCGCAAATTTGCCCATCACTGTTTAACATAAATTCAGGTATATTTTTCATAACATTTACATAATGAGAGTTTTATTGAATATCTTTCATAAGGGAATTTTGAACTACAGTAAGAATGGACTATTTTATTGAAATTATATGGATGATATCAAAAAGGTCCTTCATAAATACTTTTTATAAATTATTTTACTATGATTATATACGGCACCTTATAAACTGCATTCATTAAAGGGATTTTGTCATGATTTTTATGATGTATTTTTCTCTCTCTAAATTACACTGTTTACACTGCAAATAATTCACTCTACAATATAAAATTTCATTCCTGAACCAGCAAGTTTATTTTTTTTATAGTTGTAATATTGGTGTGTAGGCAGGTCATTTTGCCTGGTCATGTGCTTTCAGAGAAAGCCAGCACTCTAGGATCAAACTGCTTTCTGATAGGCTGTTGTTTCTCCTACTCAATATAACTGAATGTGTCACTGTGGGACCTGGATTTTACTATTGAGTGCTGTTCTTAGATCTACCAGGGAGCTGTTATTTTGTTACCTTCCCATTGTTCTGCTGATGGGCTGCTGGGGAGGGGGAAAGGGAGGGGGTGATATCACTCCAACTTGCAGTACAGCAGTAAATAGTGATTGAAGTTTATCACAGCACAAGTCACATGACTTGGGTAGTTGGGAAACTGACAATATGTCTAGCCCCATGTCAGATTTCACAACTAAATATAAAAAAATGTGTTTGAGAATGTTTTGAGAAATGGATTTCAGTGCAGAATTCTGCTGGAGCAGCACTATTAACTGATGCATTTTGGGAAAAAAAATAATTTTCTCATGACAGTATCCCCTTTAAGTTTGAGATATTGCTGAATATGTGTGGGTGAGCAGAGCTTTCAGATTTCTTAGCACCTTATTATGTTGCTGTTGTTATATGGATTATAGTTTGTAAAGCTTCACTTTATCTCTGCACATTCACTAAATGCTTCCTCAGATCTGTGATGTGAATTATTCATCTAATGTATTTATTTGTGTAGATAAACATGAACCAGTTGAGGTCTTTAAAAGTTCACTGCTTGGTGAATAATGGAAGCGCTCACAATAATATGTGCTGCAATGAGTTTTAAATATGCAATAGTAGTGACATGAATCTAATTTAAAGCACCACTGCAGGATCCCCAAATGGCTTTTATTTATGAAATAATTATGTCTGGCTTGCTCAGTTTTCCAGCTGAAGTATTCTAAAAGGGTCAGATCTGTTCCCAGGGAATCTAATTATAGTTCAAAAGATGTTACATTGCTTTAGCTTACATACAACTAAAAAAGTCCAATTGATAAGAAAATGACAAAATCAGTGAAACATTCAAGTACTGACCATTAAGCTTAAAGGGGTTGTTCACCTTTAAAGGATAAGAAAAACTTTAAAATGTGTGAATGTAAAATTGAAGAGAGTGAAATTCTAAGCACTTTGTAATATACATTCATTATTTATGCTTTTTTCATTCCAAGATATTAAGGGATACATGTAATGTTAATATAAATGAATTTTTTTTTACAACAGCGCCACCTACTGGTCAATTTCCCACCAGTCTGACCACCAAGTAGTCAAGGAATTTGTCAGGAGAAAGAAAGAGGCTGCTCTGATGTTCTTATGCTTAGGAAAGATTTGAGATTTCTATTTTATTGCTAAACAGAAGAACATTAGAGCAGGCTCTAATGAAAATGAATATTAGAGGGCCTGAATAGCAAGATAAGTAATAAAAAGTAGCAACAACAATATTTGGGATCAGTGGTCCCCCTCTTGAAAGCTGGAAAGAGTCAGGAAAAAAAGTATATCATTAAAAAAACGTTAAAAAAAATTAAAAAAAACAAAGGGCAATTGAAATACTTACATTAGGCCGATATACTAACATTAGTATCTAAAAGCTGTCGAGGTCATATAGAAGTCAGTGGGATTTGTGTTTATTTTTCAAATGTAAAATCTTTCTTTAATTTGCGATTTTAGAGGTTTTGGGGTTTTTCCTTTTGCACAAACAATTTAAGGATTTTGAGGTATATTCCGATAAGTATTAGTTCCAGATTTCTATTCATTTGGGCTTTTTAAAAAAACGATACTGTTTAGGTCTACTATATGTGTCCTCAGGACATAGTTATAAATAATATATGTTTGCCACTATGAAGCAACTTTAAAGTGCCAGAAAATCGTAATAAAAACTGGAATGTTGTTTTTCATTATAGTACCAGTATATTGGCAAAGGCTGACATATCTGTGTTTTCAGACCAATATTTTATACACAGGGCAGGATGAAAAATAATATAAAGTCTGATCTTATGCAGGTATTTTTAGGTATTGTTCAGTGTAAAAATAACTGGGTAAATAGATAGACTGTGCAAAATAAAAAATGTTTCTAATATAGTTAGTTAGACAAAAATGGAATGTATAAAGGCTGGAGTGACTGGATGTCTAACAGAACAGAGCAGAACACTACTTCCTGCTTTGCAGCTCTCTTGGTTTTCACTGATTGGTTACCAGGCAGTAACCAATCAGAGACTTGAGGGGGGGGCACATGGGTCATAACTGTTGCTTTTGAATCTGACCTGCATGCTAAGGATCAATTGCAAACTCATTGAACAGTTATGACCCATGTGGCCCCCCTTCAAGTCACTGACTAACTCAGAGCTGAAAAGCAGAAAGTAGTGTTCTGTTATGTTAGACATCCAGTCACTCCAGCCTTTATACATTACATCTATTTACCCAGTTTTCATTTTTACACTGTTCCTTTGGCAGATAATTCTAGTTCCTAAACTGGTCTAAAGAAGTGATATTTTGGAGGTGCAGTTTTTAAAAATATATTTTGTTCCAGCTTTGCCCCTAACAAAAGCAGTGCTTGTTGGTTCATGCCCTACTTTTTGATACAAAATGTGGTTATAGCCTGCTGCCTACTTACCATATACCTTGGCTGTGAAAACCATACTTCTGTGGTTTCAAAATATTTATGGCAACAAACAAGTTTCCCCCCAAAATATAGCACAACTGACTACCATGAAGAAACACATTGGTATTCACCACAAATCACAACATTGTGCCCCACTTCCCATGCTCTCCTTGGGTGGATAACACCACTGCTTGGGAAAATAATGTTTTTTAAAATCAATTTTAAAAAAACAAACGTGTTGTAAATGGAGAGGGAACATGGGACTTTAAGCCACTTTAGGGGGCAGATTTATCAAGGGTCAAAGTAAATTCGAGGGAATTTTTGAAGTAAAAAAATTCGAAATTCGAAGTAAGTTTTTGGATACTTCGACCATTGAATAGGATACTACAACTTCGAATTTACTTTGACTTTGATTCGAAGTAAAAAATCGTTCGAATATTCGACCATTGAATAATCAAAGTACTGTCTCTTTAAAAAAACTTTGACTTCAATACTTCGCCAAATTAAACCTGCCGAAGTACTATGTTAGCCTATCACACATCGAAGTAAAATCGTTCGATCGTACGCTAAAATCGTTCAATCAAACGATTTTACTTCGATCATTCGATGTCCAAATTCAGTAAAAAATACTTCGACTTCGATATTCGAAGTCGAAGTATTTCAATTAGATGGTTGAATTTCGAAGTATTTTTTACGACCCTTGATAAATCTGCCCCTAGATGTCTGTACTATATTTTCCTTGCTATATACACACTCCTACCTTATGTACATTGTAATCTTATTGATGACTAGAATTCATAGTGATTGTTTTTTGGCTGTTTTTGTTTTTCAGACAGTGTTGTCTCTGAGCTTAACTCTTCTGAATAATGAAGATCAGCATGTCAGCACAGCAAATACATTTGCTCCCACTGTGCACAATTCATTTCATTCTATATAAATGTAATTAAATGCAAAAAGTTTAAATCAATTAAATTTAATTTTGCTGCTAGGAAATTCTATTACAGGGGCCAGGAGAAGTTAATATAATAGATGTTGCATAAACAATTTAAAACCAATAATGTAATTAAAAAATAATCATGTATCATCATTACAATCTGATTAACAGTACATTGCAGTAATGTATTGAGATCAGCAAAACCAGAGATTTATAAAATGTATTTAATAATACTAATTCAATGAAATTTACTAAAGGGGGTTTCAATTTTCTACTTCGAAAGTCTTCCCATTTGCATATTTTATTCATTAGAAGGTACAGTATATGGTACATGGTTTTAATGTATTTAAATTACCAAAGTTTTGGAGAAGAAATTACATGATTCAGCAGTAACTGTATATATATGGGAAGTGTTCTGCAGCTGAGTTCATTTGGTACAGGTATGGGATCTGTTACTAAACCCATTATCTACAAAACTCAGAATTATGCATTGACTCCGTTTTATCAAAATAATCCACATTTTCTAAAAACATTTTCTTTTTCTTTGTTAATAATAATACAGTACCTTGTACTTAAGCCAAACTAAGATATAATTAATCCTTATTGGAAGCAAAACCAGCCTATTGGGTTTATTTTGGGGTCTATTTCTATAAAACTCTATTTTTTCTGGTCGAGTAAAGGAGAAAAAACTTGAATTTTAGAGAAAAAACAAAAGTTGAATGTTTCAAGATTTATTATCAAATTGAAAAAATCACATTATTCGAATCAATGCACAATTTTGTTGTGACTTTTTCTTACACTGAAATTTTTGGAGAAAACTTAATGGTAAATTCAGAGGATTCAGGTTTGGGAGTTTGGTTGACATTTTTTTTAATAAATATAGTAAATATAGTAAATATCCCCCTTAATATTTACATCATATTCTAGTAGACATAAGTTATAAACATTATTGATGGATGAATCTGTCCCATTTTGATTAAAATTGTGAAATAGTGAAAAATTTGCAAAACGCATTTAAAACAATGGGCATCAAAACAATTTTTATATATTTTGTTTTGGATTATTTTGTCCAAATGCATTAAAGTTAATGGGCGTCCGAATCATTTTGACGTGTGGCAAGTTTTCTGAGCGTGGCAATTTTGACGTGCGACAAATTTTTTTTTGCTGCTGTAAAATTATGTTGCATTTTCAGGAACTTATTTGCGGGCGCCGAAATGTGGAAATTCGGAAACCATGCCTGACGAATTTATTAATAATTCACCCTCGATATTCGACCGTCAAAGTAAAATCCTTCGACTTTGAATATCGAAGTCGAAGGATTTTGCGCTATTCCTATGATCGAACGATCAAAGGAATAATCGTTCGATCGAACGATTAGATTCGAAGGATTTTAATCCAACGATCAAAGGATATTCCTTCGATCAGGAAATTGTTAGGAAGCCTATGGGTACCTTCCACATAGGCTAACATTGGCCACGGTAGGTATTAGGTGGCGAACTAGGGGGTCGAAGAAATTTTTAAAGAGACAGTACTTTGACTATGGAATGGTCGAACGATTTTTAGTTCGAATCATTTGATTCGAAGTCGAAGGTCGTAGTCGAAGGTCGAAGTAGCCCATTCGATGATTGAAGTAGCCATATTCGACCATTCGAAATTCAAACAATTTTTCCTCTATTCCTTCACTCGAACTAAGTAAATGGGCCCCTAAGTCTAAAGGAAAGCCCCTCCACAATTTGGAGGAGAAAAGAAGTGAAGGAAGGTACAGTCACATGAACTAGCATACAAAAAGGTTACGAGTTTTATGGGGGGAGGAATTGAGCATGGGTTTTTTTTTGCGTTTCCACCAGTATTTTGCAGAACTCACATCTCACATCTGTGGCATGATTTCCCATTAGCACCAACCATCTGCCATCGGCAACAAATGTAGTGCATTCAAGCAATATGCATTCACATTAACTTAAACACACAAACACATACACACACACACATATATGTATATATATATATATATATATATATATATATATATATACATATATAATACACAAAAGCCACGAATATCTTGTAAATTATATCCTTATAGATGGTGAGTTCTGATGTCATTTCTGTCACATGACTCACTGAAACTTATGTATTATAATAAATAAAGTACCCCCAGTTGCAAAATATGAGGATATTAGAAGTTACCTTGGAGTTCTATGGTCATGAAACTCCTTGGTAACTTATAATATCCTTATATTTTACAAAAGGGGGTACTTTATTCACTATATATATTATACTATATAAATAAATGATGATGATACCCCAAGGTGCCAGCACTCTCGAAAAATAGTTCACGTGCCCGGGTGCAAAAACCACTGACGTTTCGGCCACCACTTATCCTTCCTCAAAGTGACTTTGAGAAAGGCCTAAGTGGTGGCCAAAACGTCAGTTTCCAGCTCTAAAATAAAATAATTTTTACATTTTAAAAAAGACCTGTGAGTGCGGATCTCTGTGGAATTGGAATATATATATATATATGTGTGTGTGTGTGTGTGTATGTGTGTGTGTAACTTTGTTTTTACATGATCTTGGCCCAGATGATTTCTCTTTAAAGGAGAAGGAAAGCTATGTAGGCATTTTGTTGCCACTAAAGCTCTAGAAGCTCTCTGTTTGTTTAGGATAGCAGCTGTAGTATTAGCTTGGTGTGACATCACTTCCTGCCTGAGTCTCTCCCTGTTCACTTATAGCTCTGGGCTCAGATTACAGCAGAGAAGGGGGGAGGAGCAAACTGAGCATGTTCACACCCAGGGCAAGGAGGTTTATACTGAAAACAGGAAGTCTGATACAGAAGCCCATGTATACACAATAGAAGGAAAGAAATTCTGTGTTTCTTTTGACAGAGGACTCAGAGCAGCATTACTTTGAGGGTTTACTGGTGTATTTAGGTGAACCTTTCTGATAAGGCTTACTTAGTTTTAACCTTTCCTTCTACTTTAACTAAGCCACAGCACAGCTATTCTCATTAGTTTACCCTACATATTACTTTATGAGATAATTACTTGTCATTTTATAATCCATAACAATGCCCTGTTTTGCCGACATTTTTATGTGAGAGATAAACAATTTATAAAGAAGATTAAAGACATCTACATTTTCACAAGATTTTCTTGACAGAAGAAATTGCTAGATCTTCAAACAAACTTCGTAATAGTTTTACGCTAAAGGCTGCAATTGTCAGTTTGTCAGGTCTCATCCCAAAGCATCTGCAGGTAATTAGTTAAAATTGGTGATATTATCTCAAATATAACTGAGAGTGATATCAATCACCATTCATAGATTACAATCACTCCAGCAGAGCAACAGATTGAGAAAATTGGTCCTGAACAATTCTCTTCCCTTCCAAAACGTAGCAGGCAAGGTGTTCTCTTGATGAAAATTGTTCACATAGAGTCTTATCATATGTGATTGATGGTATTTTAGTGAACATGAGAGATGAATTTAAGTAAATCATGCACAAAAAGTAGTGCAGATGCAGCATTCTATTTAAAAAATCCAGCTAAATCTTATGGCAGAGGCGTTTTGCATATAAGGAGAAACAGGTTCATCACCGAGTTTTTCCCCTCTGTTAATATAAACTCATTAGGGGTCATTTACAATCTCAGGGGTGCCCAAGTGCAAGAACACCTCGAGGTGCAACTGTATAACAGTATCACTTACTTTTTTACATTTAAAAATTAAAAAATAAAATTATATGTAGTCTATGGGTGTTATTTATCAAGGTCCAAATTTATCTCAATATCGGCTGCTACAAACTCCCATCTAACCCGCTCGGGTTTTTACTGCTTATTTATAAATACATTTTTCCGAAAATTTGCTGTGCGGGAAAAGCTCAGATTTTCACGATTTTTTCGTGAATTTTCCCTGAAATCTCTTAATTTTTCTGAGTTTTCATCTGAAAGTTCCGAAAACATCATGAAATTGCCCGAAACCCCCAACACAACCAAAAACCAATGGGACTGTTCCCATTGACTTTTATGCAACCTCGACAGGTTTGAGATGCCGTCTTTTTATATTTGGGCTTTTTAGCCCTCGGGGTTTAATAAATTCCGAAAAACGAGTGATTTTTTTAAAAGTCCGATTTTATAAAAAAAACACGAAGTTTTCGGATTACAGGGAATTTCGGGTATTTGGAGCTTAGTAAATAACCCCCAATGTATCCCTGCCCTGGCTTGCTCAAAGTTCTGAAATGGGAGAGCAAGAGTGGTCTACAAGCTGCTGTTTCCACATGCTTTGCTGTGGTGGGGGTGGTGGTGAGTGGGACATGGGGAAGACAAGTCGGAGCTGGGACTAGAGGTACTAGCTCTTGGTCCAGCACTGCTACAATACATTTAGAAATATCAGACAGACTTACTGTATTGCACCATTTACATTTTACGTTAAACTGTTGGTAACCTGTTATGGATAAAGAACAGTTATAACTGAGAAATGTTGCCTTTCGGGGGCAAATGGTCAATAATGACCCAAAAAAACTGAAATCATTATCTGGTCTGTTAATCCAGTATCTGTATAGCCCTAGTAAAATCCAAATACACATAGGGGCAGATTTACATATGGTCGAATATCAAGGGTTAATTAACCCTCGATATTCGACTGCTGAATGTAAATCCTTCAACTTCAAATATCGAAGTCAAAGGATTTATCGCAAATAGTTCGATCGTACGAAAAATCGTTCGATCGAACGATTAAATCCTTCGACTCGATCCATCGATCGAACAAACGATTTTTCTTCAACCAAAAAATTGCCAGGAAGCCTATGGGGACCTTCCCCATAGGCTAACATTGCACCTCGGTAGGTTTTAGGTGGCGAAGTAAGGGGTCGAAGTTTTTCTTAAAGAGACAGTACTTCGACTATCGAATGGTTGAATATTCGAACGATTTTTAGTTCGAAGTCGTAGTCGAAGGTCGAAGTAGCCAATTCGATGGTCGAAGTAGCCAAAAAAAACCATTCCAAATTCGAAGTTTTTTTTATTCTATTCCTTCACTCGAGCTAAGTAAATGGGCCCCTTAATAACTCCAACATGAAAACATGAAACAAAAATACTAAAATTTTATGTCACAATAAATACCGTGTTGGTCTGCGAAAAGGGAAAAACAGTTGGTTTGCAGAAAGGGATAGAGACATGAAAAACACACCAAGAAATAATCTGTCCCACTTTAAAGGGAAATGTTGGCACATATGAAATAACTGCCATGCTCCAGATAAACAATTAATATATATATCATTTTGGAACAGCCATTTAAGCACAAGTAATGTCACAATTTTTCTACTAAAATGCTTATTACTAAAATTCTGCATAGTGTAAGACTAAACCAGCAAGAATATTCCAAGCCTAATGATTCCCAGTATACCCACATGGGATACATTAATAATTTGCAGATTTTCTCTTCTGTAATACTGTAGGGCTTCGTAATTTGCACTTCACTAGAATTCCAGACACACATCAACAGTCTGCTTTAATTCTTTATGATTATGTGTGTCTTTTACATAGTTACAATATTTGGACATGGGGGCAATAAAGTGCATATTTGCAAATATATTCATTTAAGTGCAATTTAAATTTGTGAAAATGTTTTTTTCGAAGTGAGTATACGGGTCCATTTTAGAGTTATATGAAATATATTACAGATGGAATAAAGGTTGCACACTTCCCTGATCTTTAATGTATGCTGATACTCATGGTTATGCATGCCTTCCTTATACAGACTGACATCCATATGCAATTTGAAGTATTTGTTAACTGAATGTAGGGCTGTAGGGCTTTCTCATTTGCACTTCAGTAGAATTTTAGACACATATCATTGGTCTTGTTAAATTCATTATGCTTATGCATTGAGTATTTTTTTTAAAAAATAAAAAATGCTATTTACATCTTATACATAGTTACAGTACGGTTACTTGGTTGGGCTTGAGGCAAAACACGGTTTATTTGAAATTTTAATACAATTTAAATTTCTTCCTATATTTTTTTCAGAGCCAGAGTGACAGTTCTGGGTCTTATGGAATAAAAATTGTATATTTACCTGACCTTTAAGGAATTCTCCCAATGATGATTACAATTTGAACATTTCTTAAAACAATTATTAGAGTGTTAGCTCCCAGATACACAGAAATCTGATAAAGTGCCACAATTGATTTCAATTAGCAATAAATGTTCAATCGCCTTAATTTTGGACCAAAAGAACAATACACATAAGGGGGCTATTTATTAAAACAGAAAGGTTTTCCCATTTTTTTAATAATAAAAATTTGACCTATCCACCATCTGGCTTAATTTACTAATAATTCGGATTGAAAATTGACTGTGCAGGAAAAGTCTTGACAAAATTGTGCGACAAATCAAATTGTGCGACTTATTCAAATTGTCGCCAAAAAATGATTGAATGAAACGAGTGTCAAACAGTCTGAAACATTCTACAATCATGATAGAATTGTTATAGGAACATCTGCCATTGCCTTTTACATGTTTTCAGATTCAAATTTTTAGCAGCTTTAGAGCAGAGTAAATCTTGAAAAATTCTAGTTTTTTTCCTTCTAGAAAATTCAGATTTTGTCTTCCTTTAAGACTTGACCAGAAAAATGTGAACCTTCATAAATAGGCCCAATACATTTAGAGGTATGAGCTAATTCTTTTCACCTGATATAGATTTGCATTGACTTTCAAGTGGCAAGAATGTTCATAAAGCTATGCTAGAACTTTGGCCTGTGTTTTGTTTCACTGGGAAAAATGTGTGGTTTATAAAAACTGGCATAAAACACCAATTTTTTCTAGAAAAAAAATGCAAGAAACATCGGCCACTGAAACTATAAAAAAACTATGAAAAACAATGAACAAAAACTGAAAAACAATCAGATTTCAATTTTTTCCACAAATCACACAAAAGGTGTGGTTTTCTCAGTTCTTAGAAAAGCTCTAAAACTTTGAGATTTATCAAGTGAAAAACCACAAAAGCCTTTCATGTCAAACGTTTCCAAGTAGAAGTTGTCAAAGTGCTAAACAAGTCAATGGGAGGAGCGCTGATCCTATTGGACCATTTTTAAACCAATCAGAATGTAAGGGGTTTATGGATTTTTTTCAATACAAAGGGGGTTATTTATCAAAATCTGAAAAGTTTTCACTATTATCTGAAAACTACTTTGACCATATCTGCACAGACTTTCTCCCCTTTTTACCAGTACATGTTCACAAATTTTCCTTTTGTTGAAAAATTCACGATAAAAACGATTTTGCACCCGAATCCTACAATTTTTCAGTAAAATCGTCCGAAAGCTATGATTATTTCGAAACCCAGTGCAACTCAGAAAATCTTCCAATTGTTAGCGGGACATCTGTCATTGACTTTTACATGTTCTCAACAGGTGTGAGCTGGAGTACATTTTTCATCTGACTTTTAGGGTGTTATTTATCAAAATCCAAAAAAGTTCTCACTGTTTTCTGAAAACTACTCTGACCAAATCCGCATGAACTTCCCCATCTATTATAAATACATTTTCACAAAAATTTCTTGTGCGGGAGAAGAAAACTCAATAAAATCATGAAAAAATCCGAATCACATGATTTCTTTGGATTTCCCATCCATTTATTGTGCCTGATACATATATTTGCATAATGACTGCAGCGTACATTGTAGAACTTCTTGAA
Source organism: Xenopus petersii (assembly GCA_038501925.1). Classification (NCBI taxonomy): domain Eukaryota; kingdom Metazoa; phylum Chordata; class Amphibia; order Anura; family Pipidae; genus Xenopus; species Xenopus petersii. The sequence continues at coordinate 169,856,575 of CM076673.1, forward strand.
ATTAATTGTTAATATTTAATAGGAACCATAGAACCTTCTCCTCCCTAACTTTTGAGAGACGTGACTGAAATTCAATTTACAATATAGGATCAACATCATTTTTGATACGGGAATAGCAGGTTCAACAAACAGAGAAAAGATGCTACAGTTTGTATATTGTACTGCCATTGTACAAGAAAAACAAGTTATGCCCATTTCATAAAGAGCACTGACAGAGTAGAGAACATACAGTAGGTGCAAATGTATTATCCATTTATTCTTTGTGTTTAGGCAAATCATTAGCTCACATTTTCTTCAGTCAATTGCTTATTTGTCTTGCACAACATACCCAAACCTAAATGCTAATGGATAAAGCATCTGCACAATATTATGGTCCATGCTAGGATAAGAAAGGTATGGGGACCAGAGAAAACCAGGAAACTAAAAAATATTTGGGGTGTCACAAGGGCCATGGAATCAGTTTGACTTGATTTGACACATAGTGGTATAAACCCATACTCCGTGACCCATTAATCTAATTAGTAGGGCATTTATAATCAATTATATGATGAATATAAATTACATTTTAATGCGTGTTCCTAACATACAACAAAGGGTCAGTTTCTTTCCGGTTTACTACTTGTCTCTGACAAACAAGTTCTCAAATTTACCAGTAGATGTTGAAATTGTGCTTACCTTTCATTCAGCAATAAAATACATTTCAAAACATTTTAGAAGTATTTTTTATTACACAGCAACAATGTAATTTATTGTCAAAATTCCTTTCCTCCCCCTGGTATGTGCAGAGACACTTTTCAAAGAATTTAAGTATTTTGTTGTATTTTCCCTTCCAGGCTTGGTTGACTATTTATAGTAGAATATGTAACACACCTTATAGGCCTTTATTCTTTGTCTGGTGGGCAGAAATGGTCACCCTATATCTTCCAAAACCCCAACTAGATTTGGGGGTCTAAAACTTTCCCTAAATAATGCAATAGATGAATCAGAAATGAGTTGCTGTAAGTGACCCATTACACCCCTACTGAAGGAGTAAGTAAGGAATTCTTCCAGCTCAGTAGAATATTTGACAAATGTATTTATATTTAGGTACATTTTGGTGAACTTCTTGATCTTCTTGAAATAATCAGCAACAGGGTATAAATATTAAGGATGCACCGAATCCAGGATTCGGTTTGGGATTCGGCCAGGATTCGCAGGTTTTGGAATCGGCCGAATCCTTTGCCTGGCCGACCCGAATCCAAATATTAATTTGCATATGTAAATTAGAGGCGGATAGGGAAATCACGTGATTTTTCGTTACAAAAGAATCTCTCACCAAGGATTCGGGGATTCGGCCGAATCCCAAATAGTGGATTTGGTGCATCCCTAGTAAATATATTGAATATTGAAAACCCTTTTAGATCATTAAGCTTGTTTTAAGTGTTGCTAGATGATTGCACTGTTAAAATGATATCATGAAGCTTGAAGTTTTGGAAGGATTGGCACACCGACAGCAGCATTGTATTCAATTAGGGCAGTTATTTTTTTTTTAGCTCACAGTAGAATTGACTCCATGTCTATGGAAGAGCTTTGGCCTGGGGTGAGTACTTAGCTATCTGAACCCAGCAGCAATTATTATTATCTGTCAGCATCACCAGCAAGTCGCATACAAGTGAATGTTCTGCCCTTAATGCTCTGGAGAAAAGAAATGCAGGCAGTTATGTCATGTCAGTGATGAGCTAAACAGCTTTCTTAAAATATGGACTGGGGTATTTCCATGTAAGAAATCCAATGCTGCTCTGATTTGCCAGAAAACCTACTTCTTCATGCAAGGAGGATTTTTTCCAGCATTGCTCTGTTTTATTAAACGTTATACAGTGTTCAGATTTGATTACAGAATGTCTTTAACTATAATTTCCCCTTCAGTGCACACAAGATATCTCGATTATTTGCTTGGTTATTTTATTGGTTATTTTTATTGACCGTCTGGAAGTGTTACAGTACATCCCTTTCAGCCGTGCATGAGTAGTCGTGGGCTGTATAAGTCTCTCTCTTGAGATGCATTTGCCAGACCTGAATCAGTTACACTGGATTGACTCTGAAAATGACTGACTTAAATGACATGCAATAGCAGCATTAAATAAATATACAGTAAGGAGAACTAAGTGCATTGGAAAGGAAACATTTTCATCTTAAACACTTATATCCTGTTAAGCTAGAATATTGTTTTGGGGATTTTGGCAACATATGTTAAAGACTTTATTGTAATTACCAAATTTCCAATACGCTGGAGTGCAATGTGTAGTAATATGGTTGTTATGTTTCCCAGTTTATTTTAGTGTGATATAATGAGCAAAGAAGAAATAGTGGCAGGGCTGCAGTTGCTGCTGTACAGTTTGTGGGGTGCTAAGGACTTTCACTACAGCTGGAACAGGCACATGCTTTAGTTTCACTCATCACTTCCAGTCCACTTAGTCCCCAGACACAAAATCAATATCCTATACAATGTGTATATATGTTTTATAAAATGTTATCATAGAAGAAAAATGCGCACTGTATAATGAAAGTATGTTCACTGTTAAACAAAAGGCTAGCTTTCATCATGCACAATAAGAGCAATTGTTATTTTTATTATTGTCAATACAGACACACACACACACACACACACACACACACACACACACACTACTATTTTTTCCATCTACCTCATCCCCTTAATGCTATGTATTGCTATACAGTTATCATTTTATAGCATAGTGGGAGTTAAATTAAATTATTGTGCATTGGTGCCTTGTGGGTTAAATGTTTTTAGGGGTTTGTTTGTGATTTAAACCGTAGTGTGGATTGAACTCATGTGCTTTTGAGAAAGTGTCTGGATAGCCATGAAACGCGTTAAGCCTATGGTTCTTTAATTGTTCCTACCATGATGTGCCGCTTTTAATGGATTAATACATTTTTGGATTTTTATTACTACTCCTGACTTCATTCCTGTGGTGCTCTGTGTTTCTGCATACAAGTTTGACTATGAAGTTTTGTCTGGGGTACTTTTCCAAAACGTGATGCACACAGAGGAGAAGTCATACACTGTGGTGCTCCCAGGTAATTCATTTTACGAATTATAGGCCAGTAAGCTTGACATCTGTGGTGGGCAAATTATTTGAAGGCTTGTTAAGGAATCACATTCAAAATGTTGTCCTAGTCAATGGCATTATGAGCAACAATCAGCATGGCTTTATGAAGGATAGGTCATGTCAGACAAATTTGATTGCTTTTTATGATGAGGTAAGTAAGATGCTGGACAGTGGGGGGGCAGTAGATGTGATCTATTTGGATTTTGCCAAAGAGTTTGATACCGTGCCCCACAAACGACTACTTTCTAAACTAAGGTCTGTTGGGCTTAATGAAGTCATTTGCACATGGATAGGAAACTGACTACAGGATCGGGTACAGAGGGTGGTTGTTAATGGGACATTCTCTACTTGCAGTAATGTTCTCAGTGGGGTTGATACATTAGATAGTTTTAAGAAGGGGTTGGATGGCTTTTTAGCAAGTGAGGGAATACAGGGTTATGGAAGATAGCTTATAGTAGAAGTTGATCCAGGGACTAGGTTGGATGGCTTTTAAGCAAGTGAGGAAATACAGGTTTATGGAAGATAGCTTATAGTACAAGTTGATCCAGGGACTAGTCCGATTGCCATTTTGGAGTCAGGAAGGATTTTTTTCCCCCTCTGAGGCAAATTGGAGAGGCTTCAGATGGGTTTTTTGCCTTCCTCTGAATCAACTGGCAGTTAGGCAGAGATAAAAAAAAAAAAAAAAGGTTGAACTTGATGGACATGTGTCTTTTTTCAACTTAGTATGTTACTATGTAGACTATTCTTCTGGATTCCATGTTTACGCTGCATATTTGTTGTTTACTGACTACACTCTTGTCTTCTGCTACTGTACTGCTCAGCTCGTTTTTGGTATTGACCCGGCCTGTGACCTTGACTACGCTCTTGTTTCCTGAATCTGTACCGCTCTGCAGTTTGGTATTGACCCGGCTTGAGATTTCGACTATGCACCTTGATCTCCATTTATAACGAGCGGTTCCCTTGCCTGCCCAGAACTCTCTCCATGGTCCTCTCATATTAAGACCTGTAGCGGAGGGCTTCTTCCCAAGTGAAAGGTGGTTGTTCAAGACAGAAGGCTGAGACGTGACCAGGACATTGGGGTTTGTTCTAGGTTTGGGATACCAATCGTAACAGTAGGCCTGTGTATGACCTTTATTATGACCACTTTCTGTTAGATTTTCTATATTTCTTTAGGGAATTCTACCCCCCCAATTTGATTATTGTGGGAACTCCATTTGAGCATTTTGTATTTGCACAACTGATGAGGCATAATGACTTAAAGGGAATTATACCAATAAATAATTCCAAATTCTATGCTTTTATATTATGAGAGCAAAAAACCTTACTTACACTATATAAATTTTTTATATACAAGGCAAGCTTTGCATAATTCATATATCTAATGTACTGTATGCACCAGAAAGGAGGGCTTAATGTGCATACAAAATGATAGGCTGCATAGTTATAGACGGTGAGGAGGGAGGGGCAAGTGAGGAGGTCAGTGACATCAAGGAAGTGCAGAAATGAAGATGAAATTAATTGCTGTTTCTCAGTCATAGAGGCAGGGAAGGCAAAATATGATTGACAGCTGAGCTTTTTAAATACATTTATAGCAGGTATGGATGTTTTAATATAGAAAAAAATTAATAGGGTTTTCATGTTTAATTTGAAAAGGACTTTTAATATACAGCTTTTTATGTCTGGATGACAGGTCCCCTTTAACAGTCAAGATACAAGTGAGTGGTGGTAGCTATTAAACAGGATATTATGGTGATATACAATTTGATGATGCGAAGAAGGCTGATCCTTAATTAAAGTAACGAGCGGAGCAAATTGGAATTAGACTTTACATATTGTCCCTTTAATTAAAAGACCATTAACATCAATGAGAGATGCAGATCCTGTTAAAATTCAATAATTCTTTCTGAGGTTATAGTTTGTAATGCAACTCTTATTGCTAAGGAGGAATCCAACCAGAATTCCTAGGCTCATTTTGAAAATAAATAACATATAACAGACAATGGAGACTGCAAATGTTTTGCTATAGCTGGGACTGTGTAAAGAATGTTTTGGTTTTAAAGTAATATTTATTAAAATATTTAAGTACAAATTCTGCTCCAAATATTTTTGAAATATGGATAGAAGCTAAGATTTAGGGGCAGATGTATCAAGGGTCAAATATCGAGGGTTAATTAAACCTCGATATTCGTCTGCCAAATTAAAATCCTTCGACTTTGAATATCGAAGTTGAAGGATTTTGCGCAATTCGTTCGATCGAACGATCGAAGGAATGTACGTTCGATCGAATGATCGAACGATTCGAAGGATTTTAATCCATCCATCCATCGATCGAAGGATATTCCTTCGATCAGAAAATTGTTAGCAAGCCTATGGGGACCTTCCCCATAGGCTAACATTGGCCTCGGAAGGTTTTAGGTTCCGAACTAGGGGGTCGAATAAATTTTTAAAGAGACAGTACTTCGATTATCGAATGGTCGAATATTCGAACGATTTTTAGTTTGAATGGTTCGATTCGAAGTCGAAGGTCGTAGTCAAAGGTCGAAGTAGCCAATTCGATGGTCTAAGTAGCCAAAAAAAACATTTGAAATTCAAACTATTTTTCCTCTATTCCTTCACATCGAACTTAGTGAATGGGCCCCATAGTATCTATAGAATTCTTATTGTGTGTGTGCAGGCTCTTTAAACAAAATAAAGCCCTAATTTTCACAAGGGTTCTGAAAATGTTGCTGACAGAAAGCAACATTGATGGATAACAGTTTAAGGGCTGTGTCTATGAGACATCAGTGTATTTCTTCAGATTACCACATTTCATCTCTTAAAAAGGAAATTATCTGTTGACACAGAGATGTTATATTTGCTAACCGTGCTTTGCTTCGCTGAACATTAGTAGCCAATAAAACTCCAGGATTACAAATTGCTGCAAAAATTCAGAGAGCCCATCTGACCTTTCTATTATTATAATTAGTGATGGGCGAATAAATTTGCCTGTTGTGAATTGGCCGCAAATTTCCGTGCTTCGATGTTGGCGAAAAAAATCGCAAAACTCCTGTGAAAATTCGCAGACATCAAAAAATTTTGGACATTCAACTGAAAAGTCGCTCGCGTCAAAATCGCTTTAACACCGTTGTCCAAATTGACGCAAGTGACTTTTCAGATGTGCATCCAAAATTTACATGGGAGTCAATTTTCGAGTTTCACAAATGTTTTCGCTGGAAATTTGTGACTTTTTCAGCGAAGCGGAACGGGAGAAATTCGCCCATCACTAATTATAATGTGAATCTCTTTTATAGGTGTAGTTCACCTTAAAATTGAATATTAGCATGATGCAGACAGCAGTATTATAAGACAATTTAGAATTAGTCTTAATCTTTCAAATTATTTAAATTTTTGTTGTGCAGTTCTCAAGTTAGTAGTTATAACTGCCATTGGGTTGTTAGGGCTTAATTACCCTGCGAAAATAATCTACCCTAAAACATTGGTAAAAAAAAAAAAAAGATATGAAAACCCGTATTAATATTTAATGAGGACTAGGAAGATCAATTTTAAATAGGCACTTTTAAGATTATTTTCCAAATATTAGGGCAGATTCAATTCACTGAGTAAAAGTTATCTCTTGGTTTATTACATGAAAACTGATGGAAAATATTCAGTTCAAGCAGAAAAAACTTTTTTCCAAATTCATATACTGATAAATTCATATTTATTTCCAAAATCAATAGAGTTTCCATGTGATAAATATAAAAATATAAGTTTTTCTGAATTTAATTGATTCTCAAATTGAATCTCATCCATGAGTTTTCACTAGATAAATCTTTTTCTAGCTGAATCGAATCTGGCCCATAATCTGTTAAAAACATCTTAAAACCCACTCGTCAATCAGTAGATCTCCTCTCTCACATTGTGTGAGAGGTTTACCTGGTGGTCTATTGAGGGTGCGACGGGGAAGCCCGCAATGTCCGCTTCCTTCTTCCTGCTGCCGATGCGTCCTCTGTAGATCTGGCGCACTTCTGGCTGCTTCCAGATTTATGTGCTGTTGCATGAGAAGTCATTGCGCATTGGTGTGAAATGCAAATATTTAAAGGGGCCATGGATAGTAAACCACTGCCCAACGTACATCGATTTTCATAAGTCCTGGGTGGGTTTTTGACCCTGCCTGTACCTGACCAAGTCTAAGTTTGCTGCCTGTTCTGACCTTTGTCCATGTACTGACTATTATCTTGGAACCTGTTTTGAACCTGTGTGTTGAGCCAGTTTGTGAACTCGACTATGCTCTTGTCTCCTTATTATGTACTGCGTTGCCTGATTGGTATCGACCCAGCCTGTCCCACAACTATGCTTCTTGTTCTCTGTTTCAGTAATATGCTCGGTTGCCTTGTCTGCCCAGAACTCTCCCTGGTCCTCGCGATAAGAACTAGTGGCACCCGAGTAGTGGAGGGCTCCTTCCCAAAGCGGGAGGGACCTTGGAGTTAGTTCTGGATTTTGGAACTCCGTCTGTAATACATTGCTGCATCAGCTTTCCTTTGTTAGCAGTGGCCATTGTTTGTCATGTATTAGCTCTGGGGGAAGTGCCCTGCTTCCTCCAGCAATCTGGCCAAAATTCCATTCCAAGTCAAGTTGGAGTGCAGAATTATCAAAAAGCTAATGTATGAGAGACTGTGCAGGTAAGAGGAAATTTGGGCAGCTGCAGGGGAGTGATGCAAAAGTGAAAAGATTATATTTGGGAAAAAAAATTGAAAATGACTACATACTGTAGCAGCATATCGAAAAGTCTTGATTTTTTTGAGTTTCCTTGTAACATTTTTGGCACAATTTTTATAGGCTAAAATAATTAGACAAGAACAAGTTGGTTCTGGCATTTGATTAAGATTGCTTTTACTGGAGTCACAGTTGTGAGGATGCACTGATATAAATACATTTTTTTCTGCGCAAGTTTCTGTCCAAACAAATTTCTTAACTGATACATCTGAACCTTGCAATTTACAGTACATAAAGGGACCCTTTACTTTAGTACACAAAAAGGGGGCTTGTGGGAGCACTTCCACGTGTATAATATACAAGTACATTAAAAGTGCAATTGATCTGGCCCAGGGCCAGAACTAAGGGTAGGCAGAAGAGGCACATGCCTGGGGCGTAAAAGAGAAGGGGCATGAAGTTTGTACCTCATTTGCTGCCTTCCCCTGTTGTCCTCCACCTCCTGCAGCTCTTCCTTTACCCTTCCCAATGGCTGGTGTGAGTATGCAGTCTTCTGTGCTCCTTCACAAGCACACACAAGGGGGGCAACATAGCCAGATGGGTTGCCTATGGCGTCCTGCTGGCTTGGTCAGACACTGATCTGACCAACTTAGCTACAAACATATGTAGGGACCTATAGGATATCCTGTCCCTATAGAGTTAATCCCCTACCCTTCTTATGTAGTTCTCGTATCCTTTGTTATTGGGCAAAACCCTTGCAACAGTTTAGGTGTAACCACCTCAGCTATAGGCCAAAGAGTGCAATACCACTTCCTGCCACACTGCTATATAGTGTTGTCCAGGGAATGGCCTCTTCCTCTTTGGCTCCTGGTGCTGCTGCTGCTAGGTGATTCCCATTGAGCCTGGGATCACCATAGGCCCCAGTAAGCTATTTACCCCAAAGGCAAACCCGTGGACGAGGAACAGCTAGCTTAGTCAGTACTTTGTTATAGACTCTCTAGGAGAGTGAGGCAGAGAGGTTTTAGCAACAAGAGCAGTTGTCGCTCCACAGAGGATTGGTACAAGGCTAACCCATGCTCACTCCACTAGCTGGACACCCTTAACTCATCATTGGCAGGATAACCCAAGAAAGCGTTACACATGAAAAAGCAAGCAACTGATCAGTGCACATTCTCTGGTTCCCTTATTCATAAATAATTTGGTATCTATGCAAGTGCATGTACAGTATTTTCAAAAACATATCTATTAAGCTCATATTTTTCATGGCACCTCGCTGTAGTTCTTAGGAAAAGCATCTCCTGGCCAGGGCACTGGTCCCAGTCTCAGGCAAGGTGCCAATTTTATGATCATAACTTACTAATAGAACAGGGGACCAGGGATTGTACATTGATCAATAATCCTCTCTTTTGCATGTATTTTTACTTTACAGCAGCTTTGAGTTGGCATCCAGTGCAAGAGCAGGAATAGAGCTTTCAGGAATAGAAGCTCTACCCCAGTCCAATCAGGGAACTCCACTGATGCCTAATAGGTATTGTGTGATTTGACCCTTTACAACTATTGTTTTAGCTACTACTAGAGAGAAAAAGCACTCACAATGGCATCAAACTTTTTTTTCAGAAAAACATTCCACAAAAAAATATATGAAACTGTTCTGCGGATAACAACACCAATGTAAAATGTTAACTAAGAGTCAGAGGGGTAGATAACATATTGGAACGGTCCAAACAGAACAGCTAGAGCAAGGTCTCCCAAGCTTCATGTGCTGCCATCCTTGTGACAGGACGTGAAGTTTGTGTTTCGTGTACAAATTGTAGCCAGATTTGGCCTATAGCCAGGCCCGGATTTGTGGAAAGGCCACCTAGGCCCGGGCCTAGGGCGGCAGGATTTTAGGGGGGCGGCATGTTGCCCAACCACACCCACATTGGTTCAAAAACACTGGGGATGCATAAGAGATACAATAATTTTTGTAATTTCCCATGCACCAATCCCCATTGCTCTGGTCTAGATGATGAAAACTTGCAAGAATAAAGGGGAGGGGACAGGGGAGACGAACGGCAGTGGGCCTAGGGGTTCCCACTATGTAAATCCGGCCCTGCCTATAGCTGCCATTCAGCCTTTAGAACAGGGAATGATTAGGTTTATGTTAATGGGCTGGGGCTTAAAAGCTCCCTGCTTTCTCACTAGAACTTCTGAGCTAAGGGTAAGTGCACCCTGTTTGCTGGGGGACTTGATTTTAAATGCACTACATACTTGTTAATGGATAGTGTAGGACACACATACAATGAGGGATCTTGACTTGGCACATAAGCTTACTTATTTTGGCCAAAGTGTGGTAGTAACACCTCATTTTTTGTAATAAATATTTTTAAAGGCAAACCGTGTGCTGGCATCCTAGTGACATGTTACCTCTCTTGAGTATTGCCTTCCCTCTGTCTCCACTTCCCATAGTTTAACATACTAGACGTAACTGGGTGTGGTTCTTAGGATAAAAAAGGCCTGCTTATTTTATTGGCACTGTCTATTTATGTAAACCATAAAAAGTCATCCACCATAGGTCCTTTGTACCTATTCTGAGAATTTCAAGTTGTCTTCCAACAGCAATATTGGAAATGGAGCCAGCATCAGCACAGCAACACCTCCACTATCCCCCTAGAGAATATTTTAAAGAGAGATGGGGAAAAGACAGCAATCCAGTTCATTTCCTTTATGTGTAACTTTTAATCTGCAACATACATATTACCTTTTACAAAAATACTGCTTTAGTGCTATACACAGGATCGCTGGACTAAACCTAATACAACATAACTTGGCATTTATATAGTAAACATTAAACATACACTATTTGTTTTGCAGCAGAACAGAAAGTGTAATACATAATCCTCTAAATGTATTAAACAATTTAACCACACAGAGGTAGTGAAATTGAGCATTGTTTACTACCATCTAAAGCTAACATTTCTATTAAATAACCATTCTGAACATATTTTATTGCTGTACAAAATTCATTGCTGATCTGCCTCCCCTAAAAATGTAATTATATAGACTTTTTCATGATTTTCATCTTTTTCTATAACAGCAAGATTCATCTAAAACTGATTAGGTGGGGAACGACAGAACAGCTCTGTCAGTAATGTGCTTGTATTGCTCTTTATCGCTTTATTATTGCAGTAGGGATTTCGCAATCAAAACACTATATTGGGAAAATATATTTCATCAACTTTTACTCCCTTCGGTGGCGCTTTAATTTTAACGCCAAGCAATACTTTGACAGCATCACAGTTCATTTGCAGCAAAATATACAACTGAATAATTTCTCAAGAAACAGAATTCATGTCAAGCTAATTTAATACAAAAACTGTGAGGCCTAATTCCTGAATGTTTTTACCAAGGAACTGCATTGGTCTCCAACTCATTTTCTTTTGTCTTATTCACTTTTTATTGTGATTTGATTCTTCCTTTTATCTTTGTCCTCTTCTTTTCCATCTCTAAGGAGATTGGATCTAAATTTACATTGCTACCCATCTCTGTAAGTTTAGGAGCTCCACAGCAGATTTTTGATCTTCACTAGATGTTTGATTGCGGCAATCTACTATTCTGAACACTATTCCTTTCTGTATCCTTTAAGATGCTTCACGTTTATGCTTACTCACTAATCAATGCATTTTGGATCCTGGGTGATCCTTGACTGGATTATTGTATAGTGGTTTGTATGTCATGTGTGACCCTGTCTGCTCCCTGTTCCCCTCATGTCCTAACTTTTAATCTACTTTCTTATGACCCTGTGCCAATCGAATTTTTGGCAAAATGAAACGGGTCTAATTCGCCCATCCCTACATCTTATGTCTATCCTTAACCGTGGCCCAATTCTAGACGTAAGTCTTATCTTTGGCTTTGGTTCATCCACTGCCTCAGCGTTTGCTAATGTGAGGGTTCTGATTGTTGTCTTTTAGTGTTGGGTGGAATTAGATCCCCAGTATGAAGATTGGGTCTTTAATAACTAGTATGGTTATCTGGCCTCTCAGACACATGCTGTAATGCTCCAATAATGTCAATATAAAAAGGCAATAATGTTAAATGTTTTACTGAGATTGCGAAAGTATTTCTTTGAATTGCACCAGGCAGTAAGAATTTCTTTACATAGAAAAACTGGTCTAGGGGTTCAATATTGACAATTACATTAAATTATACAAATAAGTGATACAATTTCATGACAAAGTCGGTCCAAAAGAAATGAAAATAATAATTGTTCAGGTGCAAGTACCTGAACAATCAGTACGTAAGTGACAATGCACAGGAACTCAGATTAGGCCGAATTCTGCTCATTTTGAGTTGGTTGAATCACAAACCAAATTCTGGATTAGGAGTGTGTATTACTTAAATACACACGTTATTTGGGTATACGCACATTTATAAACAGGGGTATGGGTGCGTGCAATCAATTTCAGGCCACATTTTGTATAATCTTTCATGTTTTAAATTCAAATTGCACAAAGTTGACACCTATGACACTTCTGTTTAGAGTTAGATAACATAACCTTATCCCCACTGATCAAAAACTGTTTCTGTAACAATGCTTGGCAAAAGCATCAGTGAAACAATTAGAAAGCCATGGTATATTGAAGCTCTGAAAATAATGAAGCTACGACATACCCAGCATCAGAGGAATCATGGAATGGAAAAGTTATGGGAGGGGAGGTCACAGGGTGGTTGCAGTTAGGGCGTGTGCCCGGAGGGGTAGAGGGAGGCAAGTAAGGCAAGATGAATGAGGAACAGACAGGGCCGGGAACTTGGGGTTGGCAGAAGAGGCACGTGCCTAGGGAGCAATGATAGGGGGACACTAGGCAGGTACCGCTTAATTGTCTTCTGCCTACCCCTATTCTGTTTTTGCAGCCCTCTTTGGTTTTTGCCTCTGCCCCTCTCTCCTCCCTGCCCCATCACTCTCCCCTCTGTCACTCCCACCACCCCTCCATCAATCCCATTTCGCCTCCATTGCTCACTCACCTCTGTCCCCCCTCCTTCTGGCTGCATATGAAGTCGTGGTTAGACATGCGCGCGGGAGGGGGAGGCCAGCCAGGTTGCCTAGGGTGTCTGGTCGGCTTGGCCCAGCCCTGGGAACAGACACTGATCAGCAATAACAAAGAATGGATGAATACTATTGTGCTGCCAATCAGTGTCTGTGTTTAAACTTGGTGCATGGGTTACCATAGCAACCACAGCATAGCTGGGTAATGTATGTGAGCGATCCTGCTCACAGTGGGGAAGGCATGCTCACGAGGAGGATGATGATCTGCGCTTGCGCCTATCGGTAGACTACACACTGCACATGCGTTTGGGTCTTGGTCTTGCAGATACAGCATAGCATAGTGGGGGTTTTCCTGTACAAAGTGCTTTTGTGAAGACTACAGAATTGGATCTAGTAGCACCGGTCCCCAACCTTTTTTGTCCTGGGGACTGGTTTAAGGCAAGAACATTTTTCCAAGGACCTGGAGGCAAGCCCGGACTGGCAATCTGTGGGTTCTGGCAAATGCCAGAGGGGCTGCTATAAGGTGCCATAGAAAGTTACTATTTAGTGGGCTGGTGGGAACTGGGTGGGCCTCTGTGTGGGCTGATTGGGCCTCTGTGTACCTGAAATGCCAGGGCCTATTTTAATTCTCAGTCCGGACCTGCCTGGAGGGGCAGTTGTCGCGATGACTCGTCTTATGCGCGGTGCTGCATCACCCTGAGGACTGGCATCACAGGTAATTGTGAGTTTAGGCAGTGGTTTCAGCTGCTAGCTAAATAAGCACCTGCGTTCAGCTCCAAAAAAATGTATGATTCTGATTCAATTCCTCGCACCAGATTTTTTGAGAAAAAAATATTGATAAAAAAGTCTGTGGGAATTTGGTCAAGTGGTTTTAACAAAATATTGAGAAATTTTCAAAGTTTGTTAAATAACGCCATAATGTCCAAATGCGATATGCATTATACAATAAAGGTGTAAAATGTGATAGCGACTGAGTCAAGCTTCTCCAGTTGTGATTACTACTATGCTTCTTGGTCCCTTCTCACAAATCCATTAGGGCAATAGTCTTCTCTTAAATATATGCATAGCTTGTGCAGAATCTGTATTCCAGCTTTCGTTTAGTCATAACTTGCTCCAGTAGAACAACTGCTTTAACTTAATGGTCTTTGCTGAACAACAAGACAGCAGTGCTGCCATTAGTTTTTAAATGAAAAGGTAATTGAGCCCTGTTACTGAAATAAACAGACTGAAAACAATGTCCTGAAGCAGTATGCCTTCTAATGTTATTACAAATACTCCAGTCATCATTCCCTATTTCCTGCTGATTGGCAATCACATCTGGATAACATTATTGTGCTTTATCTGCCGGAGAGATGCTCAGTATTCTCACAGATGCTCTTCACAGATGTTTATCCATTTAACCAAATCTGATCTTCCTTGGAACAGCCCCAGCTACCCAGGGCCTGTACAATCCAGCCTTCATAGTGAGATAGTTGGCAGGCATCTTTAAACCACGACTAAAGTTCCATTAAATGTCTATGTAGCTATAATAGCAGACATTTAGCACAGTTAAAGTACACCAAATGGCCTATTGTGAAAAAGCATATTTATAGAATTTCCACTTTTAAGTATAAACTTTCCAGGCTATGTGATTAGTTGTCTTATTAATTTCTCTAGTCTTTTATGAGGTTTATTCAAAGTGCTCTGCGGATGTTCCTTTAGAAACATGTTTATAGAAACGCTTTACCAACAGGCCTGATGATTAAAGCACAAGAAGTGTTCTGCTCAGTCAGTGAGAGCATTGCAAATCACTCATTATCAGTCATGTGCACTGCTCTCTTTCCTTTAAATATTCATAATCCTTACAATGCAATCATCTGGATTCCTTTTGTCTGGTTCACACAGCATTTGACACATGAAGAATGTGAATGTCAAACACTGTCTGCTGCTCTTTGTATGGAACCAGCCTAGGGATTTGTATTCTGAACCAACAGGGCAGCACAAAAAAAAAAAAAAAAAAAAAAAGAATAACCAAGTGAGACATGGCAAATTAGGAAATCTTTTCCAAGAGGGTTCTTTTGATTTATGAACGGGAAGGCCACTGAGAAGATCAACACAAGGCTCAAAATTTTAACTAATTGAGGTTCCAATGTAGAACTCTCAACAGAGTACAGGTGCTTAAAAGAAAACGACAGTAAAACCTTGAATTTAAGTTTCCCAGCATGTTACATTTTTCATTTGTGGTCCCACCAATTTATAATGCATCAATGAGTGCATTTCTCTGATTTTAAGTAATGTTTTCCAGGATTTTACAAAATAAAAATGTCCTTATGTTCCCAAAAAATACTATTTGTCTTCTGTGAATCTTATTAGTGAAGTAAAGAGGTTTAACATACTAACCAGATGTATATGTTGCCATGGATCTGCCTTTAAATAGTTCATTCCAACTAATCTGTCCCTCATACAGTCCTGTACCAATCACTTTTTATTTTAGGTTGTGCACATGCCCCCCTCCATAATGTAAAATTAAAGAGGAACTCCACCAAAACATACTTTAAGCTTTTGGAAAAGTAAACATAATTTCAAGCAACTTTGCAATATACAGAAATTAAAAAATATGCAGATTTTTCATGATTTTAATGGTTTCTGACAGTTCCCTAAGCCTGGTCTCCTGCCCTCCTTTCTGACTACTATGCTGAGCTGGCTGACTACTGTTTCTTTGTATCAACAGCCAGCTGTCCTCAGCCTGCATCCTCCAAACCCCATAATTCCCTGCACACGTGATTTCAATAAGGAAATGAACATCACAGTGCAATGCATTGTCCAACTCTGCTGCAAATCTTTGTATTACCATTGCCAATTATTCAATTGTGGGGTATGTCTAATTCCTGCTAATTGAACTTACTGCTCCTAGCTTTCTGCATCTCACCATCCAACTCTGCTGCAAATCTTTGTATTACCATTGCCAATTATTCAATTGTGGGGTAGGTGTTAAAATACATCAGTTTACATTTATCTAGCAATTTGTTGCTTGCTTTAGTGAATAGTTTGGTATGTCCATTTTATTGATATTGATGTCTGTTAGATGACCAGACTCAGAGATTCTTCTGTCTTTAACTTGTCTTAATTAATCAATTGCTGGCCCTCACCCATGTGACCCTCTTGCTGTATATCAGGACATTCATTCTAGGGGAAGCATAGCAGGGGTGAGCATGGCAGGAGAGCCATGGCAGATTTATCAACTTAAGTCCATCAAGTTAAAGTACAGAATGTTTAAGTACAACATATAGAGTTAGACAGAGTTTAACAACTTGAGTCCATCAAGTTAAAGTACAAAACGTTTAAGTACAACATATAGAGTTAGACAGAGTTTAACAACTTGAGTCCATCAAGTTAAAGTACAGAACGTTTAAGTACAACATATAGAGTTAGACAGAGTTGGACAGCAGTTGGATCAGAGTTGAATTGGAATCTCCAAGCAAACATTGGACATCACTGCTCATCAATTCTTCTATCAACAAGATAAGCCGGATTATACTGTCTAACTATGTTTAATTTGATTGCCTTCTTTTTCTCTCTCTCCTCTATACTTCTGCATATATCCTCTGCACCCCAACATCCATCAAACTATCCGGAAATTGAAATCTCCTCTTCACTGCTCCCATCACCCTCTCTCAATCTAAGCACACTATCTTGTATTGTTAAATCTATTATCCCCTCTCATCCCATCAAACAATACACTGCTCGCACTGTCAAATCTAGGTCACACCTTGTCTCACTCTCATTATTACTGTTACTTGCAGCTGGGGATATCTCCCCAAACCCTGGTCCAACTTACTCATTTGTACCCTCACTTTTTCCTACTCTCAGGCATTCAACAAGGTCTTTTCCCGTCTCTCAGACTTTACGCACTTCTAATATTGCAAACCTAATTCACATAAAACCCTGCCTTTCTCATGTGCCCTCTGGAATGCACGGTCAATCTGCAATAAACTAACAGCAGTCCATGACCTCTTTATAGCTAAATCCCTTCACCTTCTTGCAATCACTGAAACATGGCTCTCCCCCTCAGACACTGCTTCACCTGCTGCCCTCTGCTATGGAGGCTTCTCACTTACTCACACTCCTAGACCGGATGGCTGTCATGGCGGTGGGGTGGGATTTCTTCTCTCCCCCAAATGTAGGTTTCAAAATCTAACTACACCGACTTCTCTCTCCTTCACTTCTTTTGAAGTCCACAGCATACTTTTGTTTTCTCCAATCTCTCTGCGTGTTGCTGTCATATATCGCCCCCCAGGTCCCTACTCCACCTCCTTGGATCACTTTGCTGCCTGGCTTCCATACTTTCTCTCCAGTGAGACACCTGCTCTCATTTTAGGGGACTTCAACATCCCCATTGACAACTCTGCTTCTGCTGCCACCTCTAAACTTCTCTCTCTAACAGCTTCATTTGGTCTCTCTCAGTGGACCGACTCACCTACCCACATCAAGGGTCATGCTCTTGACCTTATATTCTGCCACTCATGCTGCCCATCCAACTTAATTAACGCTCCCTACCCTCTGTCTGACCATCATCTACTCTCCTTTCAGAAACTGCTTTCACCTGCACCTTCACAACCATCTCTCTCTACCCACACGTACAGAAACCTTAATACCTTTGAACCACAACAATTATCAACAGTTTCAGCACAATCCATATCTCATATTAATACTCTCTCCCGTCCCAATATGGCAGCTTCTCTCTACAACGATGCCCTTTCAACAGCACTTGACCCCCTTGCACCTTCTACCACCCGTCACAGCCGGCCAGCTAAACCCCAACCCTGGCACACTAGTGTAACACGGTACCTCAGAAGATGTAGTAGATCAGCTGAGCGACGGTGGAGAAAGTCACAAACTGATCCTGACTTCATCCACTTCAAATTCATGCTCTCCTGCTATAACCGAGCTCTATCATTAGCCAAAGAACAATACTTCTCTTATCTAATATCTACTATGTCCTCCAAACCACAGCAGCTGTTTGCCACATTTAACTCACTCCTACGCCCCCCTCCACCTCCTCCACCTATTAATGTTACCGCCCAAGACCTTGCTCATTTCTTTAATGAAAAAATCGATCTCATTAGGCTGAGCATACCGTCCCACAACAATCTCAGACCAACGTGCAGTCCACTCACATCTACTTTGCACTCCTTCACCCCTGCAACTCTAGATGAAGTTAGCAAACTTCTAGCCAGCTCAAAACCCACCACCTGCTCCCTTGACCCCATACCCTCTCGCCTTCTCCACCCAATCTCTGATACACTCTCTCCTGCACTTATCCACCTATTCAATCTTTCACTCTCTACTGGTACCTTTCCATCAATATACAAACAAGCACTAATCACTCCTATCCTCAAAAAACCTTCCCTTGATCCCAGCTCTCCCACTAACTATCGACCGGTCTCCCTTCTTCTATTCGCATCCAAGTTACTAGAAAGGCTTGTTTACAAACGCCTGATCCAGCATCTCACTCACAACTCCCTCCTCGACCCCTTGCAATCTGGCTTCCGCCCATCACACTCGACTGAAACTGCACTCGCCAAAGTAACCAATGATCTTCTATTGGCAAAGTCTAAAGGTCATTATTCCATTCTAATCCTTCTAGATCTCTCTGCAGCCTTTGACACAGTTGACCACACACTCCTCCTTGACATTCTACACTCATCTGGTATTCGGGACACTGCTCTTTCATGGTTTACATCTTATCTGTCTGACCGTTCCTTTAAAGTTTCCTTCTCTAACTCTACTTCTACTACTTTCCCACTCTCTGTTGGAGTTCCTCAAGGCTCTGTTATTGGCCCCCTGCTGTTCTCGCTCTATACAACTTCACTAGGAAAACTCATTCAGTCATTTGGACTTCAGTAACACCTTAATGCTGATGACACCCAACTCTACTTGTCTACTCCTGATCTTTCTAATTCTGTCCTTTCCCAAGTCACAGACTGTCTCTCTGCTGTCTCCTCCTGGATGTCACAGCGCCACCTGAAACGGAACCTTTCTAAAACAGAACTCATTATATTTCCTCCAAGATCTTCCCCATCCCTCAGATATCACTCACCGTAAACAACACCACCTTTCATTCCACCACACAGGTACGCTGCCTCGGAGTCATCTTAGACTCTCATCTGTCTTTTTCACCACACATTCAAACACTTGCAAAATCTTGCCGTATTCAACTGCGCAACATTGCTCGAATACAACTCTATCTCAGTTCAGAATCAACTAAAACACTGATTCAGTCTCTCATCATCTCCCGCCTTGATTACTGCAACTTACTCCTCGCAGGTATTCCAACAAGTCACCTTTCACAACTCCAATCTGTTCTAAACGCGGCCGCTAGACTCATTCATCTAGCTCGCCGCTCAACATCAGCTGCTCCAATATGTATGTCCCTTCACTGGCTCCCAATCTCTTCTAGAATCAAATTCAAATTACTTACACTCACATTCAAGGCCCTTAATAATGAAACCCCTCCCTATATTTCATCTCTAATCTCTAGGGCCATTTTAATCAAGTAATTCAAATTTTTGTAAAAATATGTTTGCCTTTTCTTTGCAATTATAAAACTGAACCTTGTACTTGATCCCAACTAAAATATTTGACGCAAAACAATTCTATTGGGTTTAAAATCCTTTACTTGGAAAACCCCAGGTCCAGAGAATTCTGGAATTCTATTATTCTACAGTCTCTCTTTTTTTGTTTTATTATTACAGAGAAAAAAAAGAAATAAACAATATCTCTGTGAGAGATAGCCCACCTGTAATTTGGAGCATTCTGGATAATGGATTTCTGTAAAATGGATGCTATAACTGTATACTATTTCACTGAAATTGAAATTTTTAACTGCATTAATTAACAGGGAACAGGCAATGACTGAATTCTATATATAATTCCACACACATTTCAGACTTACCCCTCAGAATATAAAGGGTGACACATAATTCAGTCTCTTCAATTCCAACATGAATACACATATGCCTGTAAATATAGCAGCAGGGCACTCCACTGCTGACATACTGTCGAATAAACCCCTATTTCTTGCTGTTTTGTGCCTTAAAACTTTACTAAACCTTGGCAAATCCACCTGCTCCACATGTACAGAATTGATTCTCCATAGCATGGCATGACTATGAATAATAATAATAAGGATATTTGATTTCTAATCTGTATTCAGCTGTATACATATCAGCATGGTGATTTCATTTCATTTTATTTCAATATATTTTTTTTTATTACCAAGAATATTATGAGAACACAAAGTAAGAGTGTAGGGGTAGAGCAAAGAAGGGGGCCAAAGAAAATGGTCATAGGATTAACTTGGTCATAATGATTTTTTGTTTAGAAACATATTTCTGTTCTTCTATACATATTATAATTACCAATATCAGAGCAATCAAGTCAATTCATATTTTCATAAACCCCTAACCCCTTATGGGATACTAATACACAAACACAATTAAGGTCCTGTGAAGTCAGTCTGTCAATTTCTATTATTTCCAGTAACCACAGAGGGGCAAATTCACTAAGCTTCGTAGTTGCGCCAGCGTCCGATTTGCCACACTTTGCCAGTCGTATTTTCGCCAAAGCTACGCAAATTCACTAAAATCGGAAGTTGCGCTCAGGGGAATCGTAAGGTTGCAAAGTTGCGCAAGCGTTAATTCTCCAAGCAAACGAAGTTACGCTAGCGATGCTTAATTTGCATACAGCGCCAAATTGAAGTTACAAAGGAGGTACAGTGGTGTGCAAAACTATTTGCCCCCTTCCTAATTTCTTATTCTTTTGCATGTTTGTCACACAAAATGTTTCTGATCATCAAACACATTTAACTATTAGTCAAAGATAACACAAGTAAACACAAAATGCAGTTTTTAAATTAGGGTTTTTATTATTTAGGGAGAAAAGAAATCCAAATCTACATTTTTATGTGTGAAAAAGTAATTGCCCCCTGAACCTAATAACTGGTTGGGCCACCCTTAGCAGCAATAACTGCAATCAAGCGTTTGCGATAACTTGCAACAAGTCTTTTACAGCGCTCTGGAGGAATTTTGGCCACTCATCTTTGCAGAATTGTTGTAATTCAGCTTTATTTGAGGGTTTTCTAGCATGAACCGCCTTTTTAAGGTCATGCCACAACATCTCAATAGGATTCAGGTCAGGACTTTGACTAGGCCACTCCAAAGTCTTCATTTTGTTTTTCTTCAGCCATTCAGAGGTGGATTTGCTGGTGTGTTTTGGGTCATTGTCCTGCTGCAGCACCCAAGATCGCTTCAGCTTGAGTTGACGAATAGATGGCCGGACATTCTCCTTCAGGATTTTTTGGTAGACAGTAGAATTCATGGTTCCATCTATCACAGCAAGTCTTCCAGGTCCTGAAGCAGCAAAACAACCCCAGACCATCACACTACCACCACCATATTTTACTGTTGGTATGATGTTCTTTTTCTGAAATGCTGTGTTACTTTTACGCCAGATGTAACGGGACACGCACCTTCCAAAAAGTTCAACTTTTGTCTCGTCGGTCCACAAGGTATTTTCCCAAAAGTCTTGGCAATCATTGAGATGTTTTTAGCAAAATTGAGACGAGCCTTAATGTTCTTTTTGCTTAAAAGTGGTTTGCGCCTTGGAAATCTGCCATGCAGGCCGTTTTGCCCAGTCTCTTTCTTATGGTGGAGTCGTGAACACTGACCTTAATTGAGGCAAGTGAGGCCTGCAGTTCTTTAGATGTAGTCCTGGGGTCTTTTGTGGCCTCTCGGATGAGTTGTCTCTGCGCTCTTGGGGTAATTTGGTCGGCCGGCCACTCCTGGGAAGGTTCACCACTGTTCCATGTTTTTGCCATTTGTGGATAATGGCTCTCACTGTGGTTCGCTGGAGTCCCAAAGCTTTAGAAATGGCTTTATAACCTTTGAAATTGAACTCAGGTGTGATAAACCACAGTTAAGTTATTTTTTAACAAGGGGGGCAATCACTTTTTCACACAGGCCCATGTAGATTTGGAGTTTTTTTTCTCCCTAACCTTCATTTAAAAACTGCATTTTGTGTTCAATTATGTTATCTTTGACTAATAGTTAATGGTTTTTGATGAGCAGAAACATTTAAGTGTGACAAACATGCAAAAGAATAAGAAATCAGGAAGGGGGCAAATAGTTTTGCACACCACTGTATATGTAGCAGAACTACACAAGCCTGGGAAACCTTCAAAACAGCAATTAAAATTTTTATTTTGCCCTACACATGTGCCCGCTGTATAGTTTAGGTGCCATATGTTAGGAAATGTAGGGGGGGAAGGGTAGCCCCAAAAAAAATTTCGATCTTTTTCAGCCTATCACCCATAAAAAAAGAAAAAACGCCAGCGTTTTTTGGGACTTAGAAAAAATTTGAACTTTTTTTGAAGCAATCCCTATCTACTCTATTGCACTGCGCCTGGTCTGAGGTGGCGAAGGAAGTCTGGCGTAAAAGGTAGCGTTCAGAATAATTTGCGCTTCAGTGAATTTGCGTCGTTACGTCCGTTGCGCAAATTCGCCAGGCGTAAGGGTGCGAAGTAACACTAGTGAATTTACACCAGCGTCCGTTAGTGAATTAACGGCGAATTAACGAAAATGCGCTACGCTACCGAATTAACGCTAGCGCTAGGCGCTTTGTCGTGTCTAGAATGTATTGTTTTTCATATTCTTGGAATTGCTATACTGAAGTCATGCTTGTTCATATAACATCAGGTATCTAAGTTCTGTATTGGATTTAAAGTATTATAATACAATGGGCTTTGTGATATTGATTCAGAAGTCAACATCTGTTGAAGTGAGGAACTCACTGGGTAAAAGGTGGGTTCCCTGTTAATGGATTTTGTGAGTACAGTATAAAATAACTTTGATTTACTTGACCAGCAGAAATGTATTTAAGACTATGGACAAATAAATCCATATTTTGTTAAAAGGGGAGCTTCTTGTAGATACTAGGGTTCATTTATGAAGACAAATACAAAGTACAAATTAGTGGCCTTCTACTGTGAATCGGGCATTTTGCACCAAGAGTTTTACAGCAGAGATGACATTGCTTCTTGAGATCCAAAGTGCAGAGTCAGTAACAGTATTAGTGTCAGAATCACTCAGCACAATTTATTTCCTGACACACAACATGCAAGAAGCACCCTGAGATTACTGCCAGCTTAAAGCTGGGTGTAAATCAAAAGTTCCCAAATATTGCTAGTAGGGATGCACTGAATCCAACTTCAGGATTTGGCCTTTTCAGCAGTATTTGAATTCAGGCAACTCCACTGCCTGGCTGAAAATCCTTCAAATCATGTCTCTTTTCATCACATGAAAAAGAAAATGAAGTTCCCCAACCTTTTGAAGCTGTGAGCAACATTCAGAAGTAAAAGGAGTTGGGAAGCAACACTACCAAGTGTATCTAGGAGTTGCATGACACATTGGATAATCCTATCACAACTACACAGAATCAACACCTCTGTGAGTTTCATCAGATGTCACCTCTTTGAAGAGTTACAATGTGCCATTGTAAATGGATTAGTGGAAGAGTTTATATGCCGAGAACTTCCCACACCAGTCAGTTGAAGAAACTGCTCAGATGAGTAGTGAAACATCTTCATTGATTACTCAGCAAGTCCAGTTGTTTTTAGATTGACCTATACTAGATATACTATGACCTGGATGAATGAAAATCTTCATAGTCATACCAAGGAAAATGTTCTTGGGGTGCCAAATAAGTGCTGTGATTGGCCATTTGGTAGCCCCTATGTGGATTGTCAACCTACATTGAGGCTCTGTTTGGCAGTGCACCTGATTTTTAAACAACCAAAACTTGCCTCCAAGCCTGGAATTCAAAAATAAGCACCTGCTTTGAGGCCACTGGGAGCAACAATCAAGGGGTTGGAGTGCAACATATTACTCACGAGCTACTGGTTGGGGGATCACTGTTTTAGACCTTTCTTTGCCTAATTTGTATATGCAAATTAGAGATCCGATTCAGTTCAGCTGAAACGTTCATGAAAGATTCAGGATTACAAAAAAAGATGATTTGTGGTATCACTAGATCTCTTTCTGTCTATTGTCCACAGCTTGCAGACCACAATAAACAGTCCACTGATAAATATTATATTCTACAAAGCCTTTTGCTATCGAAACATTCTCATTCTCTTTATTCACTATAAAGAGTTGGTTGAGTTAATTTACAGTAGGTGTTTTTGTTAATATACTGTAATATTTTAGTAAAGTGCTGCATCACTTACATTGACTATTCAATGTCTAGTATGAATATGGTCTCTTGGAATTATGGATGTATAATTCTGGCACATTAGGCACCATTGTAGTCATACAAATAAACCATATGGCTTTTATAATACACATGGATCAAATGTTTACATGTTACCACATATTCTATAATGTTTCCTAAGAAAATAACATATAAACACAGGTTCACTCCAGCATTAAAGTTGCCAAGCAAAGTAGAAAAAACATTCTTTCTCAGGACTAATCACTAAATGTTATGCTTCAGTTTTTTGATATGATGATTTCTGCGGCATGCATATAATATACATTTACTGTGGATTCCACCTGGCAACTGCATAGGGAGAACTAATTTATGATTCATTTGTGCCTAGTGACTCGTGAACATTAAAACTCTGATTCCTGCTGGCTTTCAAAATTTTAGTTGATTAAGTATGTACAATCATTACTGCTCCATATTCCTCTCAGGCCAGTAATCCCACAGGAGAAAGTAGGTTTGAAATTACAAATCCATTTTACACTCTTTTTTTTTAAAAAAAAATCTAAAGCTTAAAGGATTCATGCGGCGCTCGATTTCATGCGGCGCTCGATCCGGATCACCTTTTCTGAAGAGGAGTGCAAGCTGAGTTTCGGTAAGTTATTTCTTAATAAAGGCTGTGCGATTTTAAAGTTTAATTTGTCTAGGTGTTTTTTTTTTCGTGGTATACTAACAATTTTTTTTCAAAATTCTTTTGATGTTATTGGTCCTTTAAGGTTAAAAATTGTAGTTGATCATATCTACGTACAGTCGTGTTCAGAATAATAGCAGTCCGACATCACTAAGCTAGTCAATAACTGTTTTTATATTTTTACAAATAATTTACTAGTAGATGTAGTAGAGGTACAGAAAACCAACAGTCATCTTATGCATGCTGCTGATTCTGTGTAATTGAATCATTAATTGGGGCTTATTCAAAATAATAGCAGTGTGGAGGTCAGTTAGTGAGGTCATTCATTCTGTGAAAAAACAGGTGTCAATTATGGCCCTTATTTTAGTGAAGACAGCAAATGTTGTGCATGTTGGTTATAGTGCATTTCTCTCTGAAATCTGAGTAAAATGGGTCATTCCAGACATTATTCAGAAGAACAGCATACTATGATTAAAAAGTTGATTGGAGAGGGGAAAATATATAAAGAAGTGCAGAAGATGATAGGCTGCTCAGCTAAAATGATCTCAAATAGGCTGCTAAGCTAAAAGATGTGGAATAATGTAAGTGCCCATCTGGGTACGAAACGCATAGGGCAGATGTAAATAGATAAAGTACTATTTTTTAACTAAAATATGTTGGTCCTGTGGATCCATTTGAGTGCCGGACAGCCCTGTTCTTTTTTCGTATTTTCAGACTCAGCCAATGATCAGCTCCAGGAAGATCAAAGAAGGTCTAAAATTACCTGTGTGCCATAATTCACTGTGAAGACAGCAAAGCATGGTGGCACAAGCATCATGATATGGGGATGTTTCTCATACTATGGTGTTGGTCCTAGTTATCACTTTACAGGGATCATGGATCAGTTATTTAATACATTAAAGTGGACCTGTCACCCAGACACAAAAATCTGTATAATAAAAGTACTTTTTAAATTAAGCATGAAATCCAATTTCTATTTTTTATTTAAGCATTCATAGCTGTTGTAAGCTCATTTAAAAATCTCAGCTGTCAATCAAATATTGTCTGCCCCTCCTCTATGCCCGTGGCATAGAGGCGGGGCAGACAATTACTTTCACTTTCCATTCAGTACTTCTTAGATGTCACTGCTCTCCATATATTCCCCCCGTTCTTTTTACCATTTAATTGTGTAGCCAGGGTATGGGGATGGACATCAGGTCCCCTATTCTGGTGCACAAACAAGATTCTGAGATGATGCAAGGCTTGTCTTAATAACAGTGTCCACAAAATGGCTGCTGCCTGCTTGCTATAATTTTGAAATCCCAAACTGAAGGAAACAACATCCAAATAATTTTTATAGTGTAATTTAAGTTCATTTTGCTTGACTAATCTGATAAAAAAAGGATTTTGAATATTTTTTTTGGGTGACAGGTCCCCTTTAAAATACTTGAAGAGGTCATGTTGTCTTATGCTGAAGAGGAAATGTCCATGAAGTAGTGTTTCAACACAACAACCCCAAACACTCCAGTAAATGAGCAACATCTTTGTTACAGACCAACAAGAGTGAAATTCCTGGACCTTAATCCAATAGAAAACTGTGGGGCGACATCAAAAATGCTGTTTATGAGGCAAAACCAAGAAATGCAGGAGAATTGTAACAAGTGCCAGAAGTTGGTCGACTTCATGCAACGCAGAAGAAAAATAACACAAATTTGATAAATTTTTCTTCATGTTTTGATCTGGAATAGAATTTGCAGTGCTCCCAATGCATTTGCGTGTATGGAAAAACAGTAAAAGCTGTTATAAGGATTTTGAGCTTTATTCGCTTTTTGTAAACACACTGCTACTATTCTTAATACACCTGTATATGTGGAACAGTGAAATTCTCAGCATACCATTGTGCAGAGTTCCTTTTAGTTTTATATGTTGGATTTAATTGGTATTAACAAGAGCAGCATTGAATCATGCTGCATAGAAGTTGGCAAATCTAAACATACATAGATATGGTCAGCACGGGTCTGTCCGACCGCACCCGCACAGGACTCTAGTGTGTGTGTGAGATGCAAAATAATTTATTATGACACACGAGTGATAGTGTATAACACTGTTTTTTTGTTTTGGTTCTTAACTTAACCCTTTCCCTGCCAGCCGTTTTGTCCTAGATGCGAACATCTACTGCCAAGCAGTTTTTAGATATTTTGCACTCTTTCACTTTAAGGGCCTTTCCTGGGGTGGTCTTTTAGTTAACCCAGGAAAACAATATATTGTTTTTTTCAGGACAACCTGAACTTTCACAATATGCAAGAATTTTGGTGTAATTCTACTTCTCTAAAAAAATATTGGATTCTAAGTGTCAAAAAAAATGAAAAAAATCATGTTGCATGAAGAACAATCACATATATCAGAAACATCATTCATTTTATGTACGAGAACACAGCCGATTTAGAAAGGTCTATGTCTCCTGAACACGACAATACCAAATATATATAGTTTTATGGAGATTTCTCACTTGTATAGCTCAAAATCTACAAGCAGTACACAACCAAATTTCCAAAGCAACACTCCGCAAACGGCATACTTTTGATTTCAAGGCCAAACATTCCACTAACAGTAGGTTTACCCTAGAAAACTACCCATTACTAGAAAGAACAGATTCTGGTGAATCAAAAATGGGTAGAAATATCTTTGTACTCCAAACCACCAAGTTGCAATTGTTTCCTAAAGTTATAATGTTTTATAGAAATTGGTGAATTTTTTGAAAAATGACCTCAAAGCTTCCACTCTACAGCAACATATCTCCCACACATCATTAGATATCAATGTAAAACACCCCAAATATAAAATCCTGGGTCCACTGAACAGTTTGATGCCCAATATGAATAGATGTACCCAAGCACGTGGCATAGGAGGCCCCAAAAGGAAGACCACCCGTTTGTTCTGTCATTTCAGATACTGCAAAATCAACACATTTACACCTTTTTGGGGGGCGGCAAAGGTAGAAAAAAGTACGTTCACCCCAGAAAAACATATATTTTCGGAAAGTACACATTCCCCTGAATCCAAATTGGGTATGCATGTCTTTCTACACCAAAGTACCAAGCGGCAAACCATTCCTAAATTTGGTGATTTTGGCGACATTTCCAGAAATCACCTAAAAATTTCTACCCTGCAGCATCGTATTACCCACATACTTTTAGGTATCAAGAGAAATCACCCCAAATATGAAAGCCTAGGGTCCTCTGAACAGTTTGATGCCCAATATGTATAGGTGTACCCAAGCAAGTGGCATATAGGGGCCTGAAAAGGAAGACAACCATATGGTCTGTCATTTCAGATACTTCAAAATCAACACATTTACATCGTTTTGAGGGGGGCAAGTGTAGAAAAAAGTAAGTTCATCCCAGAAAACCATATATTTTCGGAAAGTACAAATTGCCACGAATCTAAATTGGGTATGCATGTCTTTCTACGCCAAATTACCAAGCCGCAAATCATTCCTAAATTTGGTGATTTAGGTGACATTTCCAAAAATCACCTCAAAATATCTACCCTGCAGCATCGTATTACCCACATACTTTTAGGTATCAAGACAAATCACCCCAAATATGAAAGCCTAGGGTCCTCTGAACAGTTTGATGCCCGATATGTATAGGTGTACCCAAGCATGTGGCATATAGGGGCCCTAAAAGTAAGACCCCCATATAGTCTGTCATTTCAGGTACTGCAAAATCAACACATTTACATCGTTTTGGGGGGGGGCAAAAGTAGAAAACAGTAAGTTCACCCCAGAAAACCATATATTTTCGGAAAGTACACATTCCAATGAATCCAAATTGGGTATGCATGTCTTTCTACGCCATATTACCAAGCCGCAAATCATTCCTAAATTTGGTGATTTAGGTGACATTTCCAAAAATCACCTCAAAATATCTACCCTGCAGCATCGTATTACCCACATACTTTTAGGTATCAAGACAAATCACCCCAAATATGAAAGCCTAGGGTCCTCTGAACAGTTTGATGCCCAATATGTATAGGTGTACCCAAGCATGTGGCATATAGGGGCCCTAAAAGTAAGACCCCCATATAGTCTGACATTTCAGGTACTGCAAAATCAACACATTTACATTGTTTTGGGGGGCAAAAGTAGAAAACAGTAAGTTCACCCCAGGAAACCATATATTTTCGGAAAGTACACATTCCAACGAATCCAAATTGGGTATGCATGTCTTTCTACGCCAAAGTACCAAGCCGCAAATCATTCCTAAATTTGGTGATTTAGGTGACATTTCCAAAAATCACCTCAAAATATCTAACCTGCAGCATCGTATTACCCACATACTTTTAGGTATCAAGACAAATCACCCCAAATATGAAAGCCTAGGGTCCTCTGAACAGTTTGATGCCCAATATGTATAGGTGTACCCAAGCATGTGGCATATAGGGGCCCTAAAAGGAAGACCCCCATATAGTCTGACATTTCAGGTACTGCAAAATCAACACATTTACATTGTTTTGGGGGGGGCAAAAGTAGAAAACAGTAAGTTCACCCCAGAAAACCATATATTTTCGGAAAGTACACATTCCCACGAATTCAAATTGGGTATGCATGTCTTTCTACGCCAAAGTACCAAGCCGCAAATCATTCCTAAATTTGGTGATTTTGGTGACATTTCCAAAAATCACCTCAAAATATCTACCCTGCAGCACCGTATTACCCACATACTTTTAGGTATCAAGAGAAATCACCCCAAATATGAAAGCCTACGGTCCTCTGAACAGTTTGATGCCCGATATGTATAGGTGTACCCAAGCACGTGGCATACAGGGGCCCCAAAAGGAAGACCCCCATATAGTCTGTCATTTCAGGTACTGCAAAATCAACACATTTACATCGTTTTGGGGGGGGCAAAAGTAGAAAACAGTAAGTTCACCCCAGAGAACCATATATTTTCGGAAAGTACACATTCCAACGAATCCAAATTGGGTATGCATGTCTTTCTACACCAAAGTACCAAGCCGCAAATCATTCCTAAATTTGGTGATTTAGGTGACATTTCCAAAAATCACCTCAAAATATCTACCCTGCAGCATCGTATTACCAACATACTTTTAGGTATCAAGACAAATCACCCCAAATATGAAAGCCTAGGGTCCTCTGAACAGTTTGATGCCCAATATGTATAGTTGTACCCAAGCATGTGGCATATAGGGGCCCTAAAAGGAAGACCCCCATATAGTCTGACATTTCAGGTACTGCAAAATCAACACATTTACATTGTTTTGGGGGGGCAAAAGTAGAAAACAGTAAGTTCACCCCAGAAAACCATATATTTTCGGAAAGTATACATTCCCACGAATTCAAATTGGGTATGCATGTCTTTCTATGCCAAAGTACCAAGCCGCAAATCATTCCTAAATTTGGTGATTTAGGTGACATTTCCAAAAATCACCTCAAAATATCTACCCTGCAGCATCGTATTACCCACATACTTTTAGGTATCAAGACAAATCACCCCAAATATGAAAGCCTAGGGTCCTCTGAACAGTTTGATGCCCGATATGTATAGGTGTACCCAAGCACGTGGCATACAGGGGCCCCAAAAAGAAGACCCCCATATAGTCTGTCAATTCAGGTACTGCAAAATCAACACATTTACATCGTTTTGTGGGGGGCAAAAGTAGAAAACAGTAAGTTCACCCCAGAAAACCATATATTTTCGGAAAGTACACATTCCAACGAATCCAAATTGGGTATGCATGTCTTTCTACGCCAAAGTACAAAGCGGCAAATCATTCCTAAATTTGGTGATTTAGGTGACATTTCCAAAAAATCACCTCAAAATATCTACCCTGCAGCATCGTATTACCCACATACTTTTAGGTATCAAGACAAATCACCCCAAATATGAAAGCCTAGGGTCCTCTGAACAGTTTGATGCCCAATATGTATAGGTGTACCCAAGCATGTGGCATATAGGGGCCCTAAAAGGAAGACCCCTATATAGTCTGTCATTTCAGGTACTGCAAAATCAACACATTTACATCATTTTGGGGGGGGCAAAAGTAGGAAACAGTAAGTTCACCCCAGAAAACTATATATTTTCAGAAAGTACACATTCCAACGAATCCAAATTGGGTATGCATGTCTTTCTACGCCAAAGTACCAAGCCGCAAATCATTCCTAAATTTGGTGATTTTGGTGGCATTTCCAAAAATCACCTCAAAATATCTACCCTGCAGCATCGTATTACCCACATACTTTTAGGTATCCAGAGAAATCACCCCAAATATGAAAGCCTAGGGTCCTCTGAACAGTTTCATGCCCGATATGTATAGGTGTACCCAAGCACGTGGCATATAGGGGCCCTAAAATGAAGACCCCCCCCTTGTATGTTCTGTCATTTCAGGTACTGCAAAATCAACACATTTACATCGTTTTGGGGGGGGCAAATGTAGAAAAAAGTAAGTTCACCCCAGAAAACCATATATTTTCGGAAAGTACACATTCCCCCGAATCTAAATTGGGTATGCATGTCTTTCTACTTCAAAGTACCAAGCCGCAAACCATTCCTAAATTTGGTGATTTTGGGGACATATCCAAAAATGACTTCAAAATTTCGACCCTGTAGCATCGTATTACCCACATACTTTTAGGTATCAAGACAAATCACCCCAAATATGAAAGCCTGGGGTCCTCTGAACAGTTTTATGCCCAATATGTATAGGTGTACCCAAGCACGTGGCGTATAGGGGCCCCAAAACGAAGACCCCCATATGGTCTGTCATTTCAGGTACTGCAAAATCAACACATTTACATTGTTTTGAGGGGGGCAAATGTAGAAAAAAGTAAGTTCACCCCAGAAAACCATATATTTTCGGAAAGTACACATTCCCACGAATCCAAATTGGGTATGCATGTCTTTCTACGCCAAAGTACCAAGCCGCAAACCATTCCTAAATTTGGTGATTTTGGGGACATTTCCAAAAATGACTTCAAAATTTCGACCCTGCAGCATCGTATTACCCATATACTTTTAGGTATCAAGAGAAATCACCCCAAATATGAAAGCCTGGGGTCATCTGAACAGTTTGATGCCCAATATGTATAGGTGTACCCAAGCACGTGGCGTATAGGGGCCCCAAAACGAAGACCCCCATATGGTCTGTCATTTCAGGTACTGCAAAATCAACACATTTACATTGTTTTGAGGGGGGCAAACGTAGAAAAAAGTAAGTTCACCCCAGAAAACCATATATTTTCGGAAAGTACACATTCCCACAGATCCAAATTGGGTATGCATGTCTTTCTACGCCAAAGTACCAAGCCGCAAACCATTCCTAAATTTGGTGATTTTGGGGACATTTCCAAAAATGACTTCAAAATTTCGACCCTGCAGCATCGTATTACCCACATACTTTTAGGTATCAAGACAAATCACCCCAAATATGAAAGCCTGGGGTCCTCTGAACAGTTTGATGCCCAATATTTATAGGTGTACCCAAGCACGTGGCGTATACGGGCCCAAAAACGAAGACCCCCATATGGTCTGTCATTTCAGGTACTGCAAAATCAACACATTTACATTGTTTTGAGGGGGGCAAATGTAGAAAAAAGTAAGTTCACCCCAGAAAACCATATATTTTCGGAAAGTACACATTCCCACGGATCTAAATTGGGTATGCATGTCTTTGTACTCCAAAGTACTAAGCCGCAAACCATTCCTAAATTTGGTGATTTTGGGGACATTTCCAAAAAGGACTTCAAAATTTCGACCCTGCAGCATTGTATTACCCACATACTTTTAGGTATCAAGACAAATCACCCCAAATATGAAAGCCTGGGGTCCTCTGAACAGTTTGATGCCCAATATGTATAGGTGTACTCAAGCGCGTGGCGTATAGGGGCCCCAAAACGAAGACCCCCATATGGTCTGTCATTTCAGGTACTGCAAAATCAACACATTTACATTGTTTTGAGGGGGGCAAATGTAGAAAAAAGTAAGTTCACCCCAGAAAACCATATATTTTCGGAAAGTACACATTCCCACAAATCTAAATTGAGTATGCATGTCTTTGTACTCCAAAGTACCAATCCGGAAACCATTCCCAAATTTGGTGATTTTGGTGACATTTCCAAAAGTCACCTCAAAATTTCTAACCTGCAGCATTGTATTACCCACATACTATTAGGTATCAAGAGAAATCACCCCAAATATGAAAGCCTAGGGTCCTCTGAACAGTTTGATGCCCAATATGTATAGTGTACCCAAGCACGTGGCATATAGGACCCCCAAAAGGAAGACCCCCATATGGTCTGTCATTTTAGGTACTGCAAAATCAACACATAAACATAGTTTTGGGGGGGAGCAAAGGTAGAAAAATGCACATTCACCCCAGAAAACCATATATTTTCGGAAAGTACACATTCCCGCGAATCCAAATTGGGTATGCATGTCTTTGTACTCCAAAGTACCAAGTCGCAAGCCTTTCCTAAATTTGGCGATAAAAGCAACAGTTTTTACATTTTTGAAATTGCCTAAAAATATTGCAATTGGCCGCATTTATTTCACCCAATTTTTTGCATACAATTGTAAAACACCATAAATATTGATGCCAAGGGTCTACTGAACAGTTTGATGCCCAATATGCATTGATATACCAAGGCAGCTGGCATATGCGGACCCCAAATGAAAATAGTGCATATGATTTACTCCGCTGCCGATTCGCCTTCTGTGAACATAGACCATTGACTTCATATTATGTGCCTCAAGACCCTCCTAACAACAAAAACCCCCGAAAACCATATGTTTTTGGAAAGTACACATTCTGACGAATCCACCAAAGATAAAGACGTCTTTCTACACCAAACTACCAAACTGCAAAGCTTTTCTAAACGTAGAGGTTTTTACAACATTTCTGAAAATCGCCTAAAATTGTTGCAGTTTGCCGCATTTATCACACACAATGTTTTACGTATAAAGAGAAATCACCCTAAATATGGACGTCAGAGGTCTACTGAATAGTTTGATGCCCAATATGCAAAGATTTACCAAAGTATGTGGCGTGTACGGACCCCAAATGAAAAACATGCATATGAATTTTCACGCTGGCCAACTAAGCTGCAGAAAAGAGAGCCCCAACTGTGCGTTATGTGCCGTATGACCCACAAAATGTAAAAAGACCCCCAGAAAACTATACATTTTTGGAAAGCATATATTCTGGCGAATCAAACTAAGTAAAATAAATCTTTCTATACCAAAGCACCAAACAGCAAAACAATACTAAAGATTCAAAAGGAACAATAATGCATGGATAAAATTGCAATAAAACCACAAAAATAGCGTAAATCAATGAAATAACAAAATAATTGATCCGACAGCGTAATTAGTGGCCGAAATCGATTATCCAATAGTCACGCTGTCAAAATAACATGTTTTTAGGCAAAACAAACAGTACAATGAATAAGTAAAAAAAAAAAAAAAACCTGTTTGTGAGTTTTTGTGTATACATATTTGTGCACTAATAAAAGTTGTCTAAGTGTGCAAATACATGTAATTAACTGTAAATAAGTGTACAAAATTGACCAAGTGTGCTAAAATAAAAAAATAAAAAATAAAAAATACAAATTTTTACTAAAATGTTTGTGTAAGTGTATAAATGTACTGTAGGTATGTGTAAATGCAGGTAAGTGGGTAAAAAAACGTGCACTTACCGTTTTTGTAGCAGGAGGATCGCTGGAACAGATGGAGGCAGCCAGAACAGCGTGTCTGCAGAGTTACTGCGCAGCAGGAAGTGTGTGGGCGGCTGTTCAGGAAGGAAGAGGTGAGTAATGCGCAGCAGCGCTATTTGCAGCGCATTTGCGTCTTTGAAGTCGGATCTGCGACAATCGTGTCGCAGATCCGACTCGACAGCCCCCCAGCCTTGTTGCCCAGGGGGCTGTCAACCCTTCTGACACTCTGCGGAGGCGGCAAAAGCCGCCGATGCAGAGTGTAGGGCTCAGCTGCAGGAGAACGTACATAGTACGTTCTTGGCAGCCTGAGCCCTGAACCGCCAGCACGTACGCCGTACGTGCTTGGCGGTTAAAGGGTTAAACCTTTGCCGCATATCAAAGTAAAATTATATTATTCAAAAATTGTGGACATCATTTTAAAAAGGGCGGCACTCCGGTTAAAGGAACAAGCAAGTTTATTGCAGTATCCTACAGGAGTAATACACCGTATGCATTTCAGGAAACAATCCCTTAATCACTTCACTTTTAATGTATTCCTTCACTTGTACAGTGCTGTCTTGTGGGGTGACATTATACAATTGTTTTGTATAGCGTATGATATTTTATACTCCAACTTATTTATTAAAAGAAATAAAACCCTCCCCAAAAAGAAAGTTCCCATCCACTACCCCCCTTTTCAACCCGCCTTGCTTCCTTCCCGCATAGTCAACTATTTAAGAAAATTTCCCTGAATATAACACCGACCATGCAGAGTAGCACAATGGAGCTCATGGGTGCCGTCTGCACAATATAAAGGCACTTTTTATTCCAGGAGCTGGAACAGAACTAAACCTTTTACATTATGATTTTTATATGAGATAGATATCAATTTGCTAAATGTATATACCATTCTTCAAATCTCCACAGTTGTTTTTTTTTATTAGGAAATAACACTATGGCATGAATTATCCAGAACAAAAAACTGTAATGTACAGTTGTTTCATACTATTTTGGAGCCAAATCTTCTTGACGAGCCTTTGAACTACCTCCATTTGATGTACAAGACAGAAGTTCCATGCCCCCTGGAATCTGTGAGTAATTATTCAAGAACATCTACTTTTGGCATCCCTGGAAGCACAGACTCCTGCGAACGCTGTTCTTTGAAATAAAGAACATTTTTCTAGGAGAAAAAGGTTATCATTAAAATTATATGAATTATCCCATAGACCTGATGTATCAAGTGCCACACTGCAATTTGTTAGCGGATATTAAAAATTGAAAGTAATGGATTTGATTGAGCATACCCTAAGGCATTACTTGGGGAAAAAGAATATGTTACAATGGAATATCATTAGTTCCTGTGAAAGTGGTTCTGTAAAAGAGCCAATTTATATTGGCCTCTCGGCAAATTTGAAAATGACTGTATGATAAAACTTGCAGCATGGAGAATATAAAAAATCAAAAATTAAACCTCTGCAATGTAAGCAATGAGGATACTTAATAAAATCCAGAAATATTCTCATCTATATTTGCTTAAACCAGAAAAGAAATCTTTATAGACTGAAATGGAATTGTTACCGCAGTGAATTAAAATAAAAAACAATTTGATTCATGTACTTGAGATGACATGAGACACTGCTCAGATTCCAGATTCCATTTTTACCACTGGTTCTAGATTTCAAATTAGTGCAGTGATTACAAAACGTTATAGCTGGCTGTGCTATGAGAATCCAATGCAATGGAGAGGGATCTCACTTCAACAGCCAATCAAGGTGAGAATTAGGGATATGTATAACTTTATTTATAAAGCACTGTTAAGGAGCTGCAGTGTCATATAATGCATAAAAGTACAATATATGCAGCCTCAAACCATTTCTTGGGCTGAGGGGCAGCTTGCATTCCTTGGCATGGTGGTCTAAACCTGGGCAGTTGCAGCACCTGCCTCCCTTTTGTCCTCTTTTTCACTGCCCTTCTACTTTGGGTCTCCTTTCATTTTAAATACAAAAAGCCCCACCAGGTCCTGTCACTCAAGTTGATTCCAAACTCTTGGAGGGTTCCTGTGTTCCAAACCCTTCTTGATCTTGTTTAGCCCTAGAGCAATAGAAAATAGCTGTGAAAATTAGACCTTAGCAGTCTATGTATCATGTCATCTCAAGTACTTGTATTCAATTCGTTGATTTTTATTTTAATAATCCCCTCTTTGAAGTTTTGTTTTTATCTAAGAGACTTTGGAAGAGTCCTTTGTGATTGTTTCCAGGAGGAGGTAACACAGCATATGGGAGAGAAGTGGATCCTCACCCTCTGAAATAAGAGTTTGCCTCATTTAAATAGCTGGAATTTCTGCTAATAACATTTAAAGAAAGGTTCGTATTTGAGACGATTTTTTAACTGACAACATAAACATGTATAAAGGGTTTAGTAATATATGGGTCCTTTTTTTAAATCAGCACATCTGGAAATCTTTTTGGGACTCCATAGAGAGCAGACTCCAAGAGCAAAGGAAGAGCATTGTATTATTCTGGGTTGAATCACAGAAAGTTACTAGAAAACATGCTTTAAAGTCAATATCGACATATTCACAAAATACAGAACAGGGTTTTCTAGATATCTACCTTAAATCTATTAGAAAAATGATGTAAACATGATATAAACCCAATAGGCTGGTTCTGCTTCCTATAAGGATTAATTATATCTTCCTGTTTTATTATTACAGAGAAAAAGGAAATCATTTTTAAAAATCTGGATTATTTGAATAAAATGGAGTCTTTGGGAGACGCCCTTTCCATAATTCGGACTATTCTGCATAACAGGTTTCTGGATCCCATACGTGTACAATGCTATAGAGCTGTCCATGCAAATCACGACCTCAAAATTATTCAGGCAATACTATACTATCATAAAACATTTAAACATTAACAAACACAGTATACAGTTGTATACATTCATTTACAATATCTATCAATACACAGTCAGCCTTCTTCATATTCTGCATCAGAAACATCAGTGATGCAAAATCAGTCCTAAAGGAAGAACATAACCCTTGTTATTTATTTATTTTTTAAAAGATTGCAGCTGCACCTTGCCTGTACCTAAGATGAGAATGCAGAGTAGTGTAGCAGGGGTGTTGGCCATCATATCATGTAACATCTGGTATAGCAAGCTCCCAGAAGCTGATTGGCAGTAGAAGCATGCACACTGAAAGACAATTGGGTTCTAATGTACATGCTCAATGTTAGCGATCATTGTTGGGAGACTGCTCATTGGATCTGATGTGGCTAAACATGGTGGTGCTAACCCTGCTGTGCTACTCTACATTCTCACCTTAGGTAAGGGAGCAGCTTTGGAGGAAGCAGCAGATGTGGTATGGGAGATGGCCCTTTTAAAAATAGATAAGGGTTTCGCTCTCCTTTAATCCCTCAATCCAAGTGGTTTATCATCCCTAAAATAATAACTGTGATTTACAAAATATGATGTGAAGAAGTTATCCTGTTATTGACAGGAAAACATTAAAAACTTCAATGCAGCTGAAACTTTGGATATTTATATCAGTTTGCCCGATTCATAAAGTTGGGAAGCATCTCTCTATTACTTCTCCCAAGCCCTTTCATTAAAGTGCTCTCACAATATGTGTTTCCTTGGAAGAGATCATATCCAATAATGATATGATCTTTTTCCACCCTCCAAGGATGATACACTTATCTAGTATAGTTGCAGGCCTGGTGCAAGGGAACTCGGAGACTTCTTTGGAATAGAAAGTCTATTCTTTCAAATGTCAAAATTGATTATTGCCAATAAGACTTTTCAATATTTTGGCCACTGTTCCAGTTTTGCAGGACTTACATTAAAATGATCATTTGTACAGAAATAGAATTTAAACATGATACTTCCATCTTTTTTTCAAATCTGATTCTTTGTACAGAATAGCTGATGTTATTACATTGTCTAAAACATATATGAGCAATAAACTGTAATCCTGATAAAATTCCATAAGTGGGAGAATTCACATTCAGGTTATTTCATAATTAAAGGTAACTATACTGCATAGTAGTTCAGCAAATACTAATAATCAGGATTGTGTACACTAATACTAATAATTAATAATTAATTATGGAAGGTTGAGGGTCATCAGATCATTATATATTATAATTATGGATAACTCCTGTACTTCACAAGTTCAGTTAGCAATGGCAGCCATTTGCGGTTTTCATTTTCCAACTTGCAGTAGAATGAATTGCTGCAACTGCCTCAGAATACCATATTCTTATCATATGATAGCTTTTGGAATTATGTCAGATT
This sequence comes from Xenopus petersii, assembly GCA_038501925.1. Taxonomy (NCBI): domain Eukaryota; kingdom Metazoa; phylum Chordata; class Amphibia; order Anura; family Pipidae; genus Xenopus; species Xenopus petersii. Next base: position 169,895,316 of record CM076673.1, read on the forward strand.
CTAACAGTCTGACACATCTGTTTTAATAGATTGTTAATGTGAAAATGACAATCCTGTCTGGATTTAAACCAGGGAACAGCAGTTTACTGTGCAGTCTTATTCGTATTTGCAGCTTTGTTATAAAATTCTCAGCCCTGAGCTCCGTAACTGCCCATAAAAGGTCAAGCCTGCTTGAGCCTATGTACACCAATACCTAAAGGCAGCCATACATGTGACCTCTGACAGGCCTACCTGACTGCTATATAACCAAAAATACCATTGCAGAAAGGACTGCAGTGGCTTGTTTGTGCAGTTCTAGTCCTGACCGCCTGTATCCCATCATAGGAGCCAAATGATTGGATCAACCTGTTATTGCCCAACTCAATGTGGGCATATTGGGGTAAGATCTGCTTGTTTGGCGACCTCTCCAATAAAGTAGATCTTTTAATGTATGGCCACCTTAATTCCTCTACTTTGCTGCTCTACCAGGTCTTTAGTTTCCTATGTTTAAGTTTCCTTTATTTGAGTTTGCCTCAAAATTCATTCTGTAGTTGTTTATCTGGTTCTGACTCAGTGTGTCTGGCTATTCTTTGTTCTGTACTTACTTGAGTTTAACATTGAGCTTCTTTGATTGCCCAGTGAGAGTCTCTGGACCTTTCTGCAGTAAGACCTGGCAGCACCTGCATAGCTGACAGCCAGGCCCAATGTCAGAGGTAGATGGGTTAGGCAGAAGCCTATACTGTGACTGGTACTGACTTACCCCATATGGTGTTGGGAAATGTGGCCATGATGAACATTAAAAACAAGCTGGTACATTTATTCCAGACAAGTTTATATGCACTGTCAGTGTCAGTACTGCTTCTGCTGACAAGGGACACTCCATTAACCTGATGCTTGATACAGGTTCAGCTGTTTTCTATACTACCAAAGGATATTTTCTTGAAATACTTTGCAAAAGATCTGCTTGTTGCACCTGCCCTGAAACTGTTCAGTTACTTAAAGGATCCAATGCCTGTGCTTGGTTGCTTGCCAGTGACTGTACAATTTGAATCAAATAAGAGTACTGCTATCCTTGGAAGGGATCTCTTTGCTGCATTAAACCTACAATTAGTTGATGGTCTCATTACTACAGCACCAGTGCCTGCCACACAGCCAGTGTCTAAAATTTCACCACAAAGCAACACTTCACTGGGCTGTGCAAAAAAACTTTGTAAAAAAAGTTAAGTTGAGACCACATGTAAAACCAGTACGATTCCCTGATTCAGCATGGGAAAAACTTGCTATTGATATTGCCGGTCCTTATACAGATGCTACTATAGATTGTAGATTTGCTATAACCTTCATGGACTATTAAAGTAAATGGACTGAAATTGCATTTGTTTCTCAAGTAGGGATGTGTAAAATAGCCACCCCCTAGTATTTTGTGCAGGCAGTCCCTCAATGTTATGGACACCTATTTGGGTCCTAAAATACAGTTGGGAGGGGTACTGTTTGCTCTTTCTGCTCTGAAGCCATGCTTTGAGTGTCCATTTTGTGCTGGCTCTAGCCTGAGCTAACAGGCTGAGTCTGTGTGGAATCTGAGTATTTTAGGATTAGTAAGAATAGGCTACTCACCATTATAGGTCACTCTAGGAGTAACAGATAGACAGGTTATTTAGTTGAGCAGCTCCAGGCTCCGACGAGGAGAGTCAGAGGGATTAAGATCCCGGGTACTAATAGCCCAGAAGTAGGGACTAAGTGTATAGGAACAGGGTAGATAGATTCCCCTCAGGTTCCACTTAGGGAAAGGCTGAGCTGGTTGTACCTTTATTGCTGCTGAGCACGTCCTCTTGCCTGTGGGGACTAATATTGACCAAAAGGTGCTGTGAGTATTGCTTATTCAATGTGATACCAAATCCTGTCATGCTCTATTGTATACTCCACTGAGGATTGTGTATGTTCAATAAATCAGTTCATGTTTAAGTTATAAGAACCACTGGCGCCCAATTATTATACCCTGAATCCAGTTCCAGTTGCTCTACAGCCTGCCTCCACACCGTTGCGAGGGCTCGCTCCCTAACATTATAGGTCTCATCCGGTGCACATTTATTGGGAGTGGAGCTCAATAGTGGTGTAAATAACACTCAATTTACTATAGCGCTACACTCATATAACATCAGCTACAGTTATAACATTTCTGTCTACAGTCTTCAGCAGAGAAGGTAATCCAAAGGAGTTAATATCAGACAACGGACCACAGTTTGTCTCATATGAGTTTGAATCCTTTCTGAGAGAGAGGAATATTGTGCATAGGAAATCTTCACTGTATTACCCACAAGCAAATGGAGAAATCGAGCAATTCAACAGAAGTCTGAAAGAAGCACTACAGACAGCAAATCTTAGTGGGAAATCTTGGAAAGTATTTACAACAGAGTTCCTACATAACTACAGAGCAACGTGCCATGCAACAACCCAATCATCTCCAGCTGAATTACATGGCAGACAGATGCACACTATGGTAAATGTTTCAGACATCAAACTTCCACAAAATACTGTGCCTACAAAATCATCTACTGCTGACATTGTAAAATGTCAACAAGCCAAATATAAGGCTTATACTGACAGAAAACATGGTGTCAGAGAAGTACACTTTCAGCCTGGATCTTTAGTCAGAATTAAGAAACCAGGAATACTGAAACAAGGACAATCTAAATTTACTACACCACTTGAAGTGAGACGCCAGCAAGGACCATACACATATGAACTGTCTGATGGACACATATGGAATGCAAGTTGTCTTGCTCCTGTTAGATATGACTTTAGAGAAGCTCCATTTGATAAAGGACATTTACCTACTCCTGATGTCAACTGCAAAAGGCCTTTAGAAAGTGAATCTATAAGGCGTACTGAGAGAATCAGAAAACTACCTGCATGGACCCAGGAACACGTGATGTGAATAATGTATATTATTGCTTTAAGATGCATTGTTGTTATTTATTACATTTGCCCAAATGCTTTCCTACTATAGGGGGAATATGTGGTGTTTATACAAATGGCCTGTAGATCAAGACATACTGTGCATTCTTCCTGTTAGCTTAAAAGTGAAATGAAAGCTTACTGTTGTGTAATGCCTGCATGACTCTGCTCATAAAGCACTTATATTATACATTACTCATCCTCGGCTACCCAAAACATAACAGTATTATATTGACCTCCATGCCCTACAAACCATATGCATCAATACTTCTGAAATATTCTTTTTCTAGCTCACCCTCCTGTCATCTGCAGTGTCTGGATGTGTCTGGTATTTCCTCCTTATGACCATGTCAAGGTAAGTATGAGCAAACTCTCTGTTGCTGTCAGTAACGGATCAGTCTTTGCTTAAGACCAGGTCAAACTTTCAGCACCGTACAGTATTGTTATTAATACACTGGCAAAAACACTGGCCATTGTGTGAAGTGCATACAGAATGATGAGACCATGAATTTGCTACTTATACACAGACTAATAAGTTTAGGCTAATGTCCCGAGAGGCTGAGATGGGCATGAATACTAGACTGGAAATCTAGAGAGACCAATAGAACAGGAATATATAGATACAGATATGTTTTGGATAGCAGTCAAGCAGACAGACTTATCAGTAGTCACTGAGACTGGTTGTGCAGTAGGTATCTGCCCCTTGTGTTGCAAGGAAACTAAAATACAGATAAACCCCTTTAGGTGTTGAAACACTTCAGTATCCCACAAAGAGTCAAACACCTGAAAGGCCAGCAAACAGTGTGTCAGGTATGTACACTGCACCCCAGAATTTGACAATGCATTCACTCAGATATTAGTGCATATTAGTCTTCCACAAGCATTGCCAAAATAAACTGATCTGACCAGGGGTCACTCAATTGAAGGCTATTCTGTCTATGGCCCAGTACACACACCAAATTCAACTGTTGGCCTGGAATTCTGTTTTAAATAATCACCCATAAACTATTTGCAGCTGGGAACCACAATGAAAGCATGTGCAACTTCTGCCGAATAAAATATGCAGACTGGTCTCCCACATGTTAACCTTTGGTCCCTGTTTTTATTTTTTTTTTTTTTTTTACTGAAGATCACAAGAGGCTCTTCAGCAAAATCAATTTGTCTGGGTCTAAACACAAATACTGTTGATTAATGTACATTTTTGATCAGAAATTGACTGACTTGTTTAAAATTTTTGTACTTGTGAAGGCAGCTTAAGGAGTTTTGTAACCTACAGTTTATGCAGCATTGCTGCTGAATGCAGATAAATGTAGTTTCAGATTTCCCACTTTTGTAAGAATTATTTATCCCCCTTTAGTGCAATACAAAGCAATGTCAGAAGATTATCGATGGAAATTGCTCCTCATTGATTACAAAAGCTATTGCCGTTCAAATCAACATGGAACAATGCCAGTGGGATAGATCTCCTGAAATCGTTATGTGTGCCATTGCCCTGAGTGAGAAAAGTTAATTTTACAGAATTGTGGATTCTCAAATTAAAGTTCTTGTATTCAGCAGCAGGAGACCATCCTGCATAAACTCTTTTTATTTTTTCTTACATATACCCAAATACATTGCATGAAATACTTTCCAATCAGCATATTAAAGAAAGCAAACGTACAGTTCTAGGAGTGATTTTCTCCTAAAAGAAGAGAACAGCAATTTTGCTGTGTTTAAAACTGAACAAGTTAAATTTTTTACCTTCATGCTGTGTCTTTGATGGAGTCAACTGCATCTTGAATTTGTTCCACGTTGTTTTTGAAAATCGTCAAGAAATTTCTCAAAGCTGTCAGATGCTTCACTTTTAAGTTCTGCATAAGAAGTAAGAACTTCTGCAACAAAGATTTTCAGTAAGTGTATATCAATGTATAACAAATTGTGTAGTGCAATACAAACTGACCATACTGAACTTAAAATATAATGAATGTAAAAAACAAATAGTTATGTATACATCAGATATCTTGAATACAATGAAGTAGTAATTGCTGCCATAATGTGGCCTCCCTTGGGTTGAGAGTTCCCCTAAATTCTTGTCATGAGTCAAGGTGCCCATGGACAGATTAATGAATAGCTTACCTTAGGCTATACCCTAGGGGCACAGAGTGATTAGGAGCTTATCTAGCTTTTTCAATTATTATTTTTCTTTCCTTTGAAAAACATTTTTTAACTGCTGTGCTGGGCCTGGTGGGACAGATGCACAGTACCTACTGGGAGAAAATTAAGCAGGCGGAAAAGTCAAAGAATGAGAAACGAAAGAGAAAATAAAAGCCTGAGCTCTCTTAGACATGCACCAGTGACATTACTGGTGGTCGCTGAACCTGATGTGTATTAGAGAGCTCAGGTACACGCCACACACGATTTGCCTTATCTTGCTTAATCTTCTCCCAGCAGGTACCGCGCACCATTCCCAACAGCACAGCACAGATAATATATATAGATCAAAAGAAAATACTAGTAGCCATTTAAAAAGGCTAGATCATGGGCACCTTGTATCTCCAGGTGCATCTGTGACCCTGGTCAATTTGAACTCTTGAAAGTGGGAGTAGCCTAAAAGGAGGGCTTGTGGAAAGTGTAGCCTAGTAGTGATATGCGGGTAGCACCGACCCTAACCTGCCCTCCCTTAGCCCGCATCTGACTTCCACATTGCTTTTATAGAGTGCAAGATCGGCCCCGACCCACCCGACTAGGCCAGCCCGCACTATAGCCTAGGCGCCTCACCAATGGCGTAACTACCGGCGGAGCATGGGGTGTGATTGGACCAGGGCACACACCTCCGCAGGGCCCCCCGGCAGATCGCCGAAAAAATCCGAGGGGGGTGGTGCACCCGGGCCCGCCCACGCCTAGTTACTTTACTGGACCTCACATCTCATTAATCTGCCACGGAAGGTGCTAGTTTATGGAAGCTTTGTCCTTTGCAGAAAAAATGAATATCTGTTCTATGCCTCTTTCTTTCATTTGTTTAGCTAGTTGACTTAAAGTCGACCCGTCACCCAAAAACATTCCAAATCCTATTTTATCATGTTAGTCAAGCAAAATTAACTTTAATTCCCCATCTGGTAATTCTTAATTATAGCAAGCAGGCAGGAGCCATTTTGTGGACACTGTTAAGACAAGTCTTGTCATCTCAGAATCTTGTTTGTGCACCAGAACGGGGGACCTGATGTCCATCTCCATGCACTGGCTACACAATTAAATGGTGAAGAGAGAGGGGAAATGTGGGGAGAGTAGTGACATCTAGTAAGTGCTGAATGGAAAGTGAAAGTAATTGCCTGCCCTGCCTCTATGCCTAAGGCATAGAAGAGGGGCAGGCAATATTTGATTGACAGCTGAGAGTTTATAACAACTATGAATTCTTAAATAAAAAAAGAATTTGGGTTTCATGTTTAATTTGAAAAGGACATTTATTATATAGCTTTTTATGTCTGGGTGACAGGTCCACTTTAAGCCACATATTGGTGACCCATTACATTGGAAGAGTACCATCCATCTGTTATTATTAGCTGCTGAAGTGAACAACAAAGAGCTACTGGGCACAAGATATGTTTATTATTTTGGCCTTGAAGCTTGCATGCTGCTAATCTGTACTTAGGAAAAATGTAAAAGGAGAAAGAAAGTGTAAAGCTTTAAGCATTCCTGGTGATTCTATTCTTTCCTGCTACCTCTTCTTCAAAATAAAACACTGAGGTACTGTATGAGTAACAATATGCCGTGCTCTTGTTGCAGTGCCCCAAGAATCCCTGTGCCACCCTGGGTGAGCCTATGTTCAGTTCTTCTCTATTTTAGATATTGAGCATATGCCAAGCTTCAATAGGTGCAAGGAATGGTGGGGGAACCATAACAAGATGGCGGTGTAGTACTACTCAAACAGTATCCTGGTCTGGTATACCCGGGTGATGTTTTAGCCTTTGCCTTAATGCAACTCCATGAAACATTGTATAAAAATAAAATTAGCAGGCATCTTCTTTACATGTCCACAACACCCATCTTTATCACAAATTCCTGGCAAAATAGGAATATGATTGTCTTTACAGCACAAACATGTAAGATTCTGTGACAAATTACACCAAATGACAAGAAAATTGGCAATTTTAACCAAGATTGTAATAAGTTGACTAGTTTCAACATTCAGCTGTGGTTGCATATGAATCCCAATGATGCAAGGTAAAAAGAATATTCCGCAATATATATACTAATTTATTTCAAACAAGAGTTGAGATTGCAAAATACTAAAATATGTAACTTGGTTCAATATGAAAGAGCCTTTGAACTCCCAAGTTCCAAGCAAAAATCAATATAAGCAAACTATTTTTTCTACCCTGTTGAAAATGACACTAAACATCTCAGACACTGGTTTTGGAAACAGCAAGCTATGCATTAAATTGCATACTGCTGAGTGCTGTGCTAGGCTTTTTTAAACCAGATATCTTGATAACGGATTTTATCTATTCAAGCTAATGAATTAAATTGGACTACAGTTCAATAAATATAGCTAAAATAGCAAAGTAGTATCACAATTTACAGTCCCACAATTAGAGAAGGCAACACTTACATTTTAGAAAACACTGAAATGCAAATTAAGATTTAAATATGTTACAGTTCGATGTTCTAAACTCTGAATGCAAAAATCACGTAAAATTTGTGATTTTCCTTTATAAAATTGGACTTTTACATTTTTTTTCCGGAGTTTATTAAACCCAGACGATGGAAAAGTCAGAATCTGAAAATCCGGCATCTCAGACCTGTCGAGGTTGCATATAAGTCAATGGGAGAAGTCCCAATGATTTTGTGCAATACTCTGAAGTTTTCGGGTGAAAATTCAGAAAAAAACGTTAAAATTGGATGAAAAAAATCGTGAAAATTGGATTGTTTCACACAAAGCAAATTTTCGGGAAAATGTAATAACAAATAATCATAAAAATGCCGAGCGGATTGGATCTGAGTTTGTAGAAGAAAATATTGAGAATTTGGACTTTAATAAATAACCCCCTAAGTATAACAGTAACTGTATATCTACTATTACATCCTGGCATCTGTTTTTACACTGACAAACATAGGGCCGAGTAATGGCTGCTGGAGTATTCTCAAAAAAATCACAATCTTTCAAGATTCATTCAATTTAACTGGGACATCTACCTGTATTTCAATTAAACTCTTCCTGTGTTCTATGTAGTGCGTAACTATTGACAGTTTCAAGAACCTTTTTACGCAAATTTTAAAAGTGTTTTAAAGCAAATTGGACAAACTCAAATGATAAATGCATGAATCAAGACCCACTCCAAGACAATTTTCATATTGTAATATTAGTGGAACAAAATGATTTTGGAATGTGGTTAAAGTATTTGTAAACCTTCCTTTCAATGGACACCAAACAACAGATGCAACATTTTCTTGAACATTGTGGTAGGCTTGTTTAATCCCTTGAAATACAGCTTCAGTATAATGAACTTGCAGGCTGTAAATACTACGGTGGAAATCAAGTTCAGCTTCTAATGCATGTATCTAAACATTAACTTTTTTTTTTTTTTAAATGGGTTTAATACTGCAGTCACACACTTTAAATGGATTCTGTCATGATTTGTATAGTTTTTATTTTTAAATGACACTGTTTACATTACAAATAATTCACTCTACCATATAAAATGTTACCGTATATGGTATATAAAATTAAGATGCAAAACATAGAAGTATGTGGGGATCAAATGTACCCTTTTGGTCATAAAAATCCTTAGAATATATGTATCCTCTGCCAGGGTTTCCACTTGGATAACCCTGGTGTATAAAAATCAACAATTTTAAATTCTAATATCTTAAGCTGAATTTTAGAAGTTTTGACAAAACTGGACAAACACTTTACAATAGGAAGGACTGAAATAATCTGACCAGTAAAAGGAAATCTAATAGCAATTCTGTATATTCCAATATGATTTAATTGTAAAGCTGTTAATTTCTTATCTGTGTATTAAGTTGATCTTTAGTCAACTACATGGCTTTCTATCTTACTTTTAATTGGCCAGTGATCTCTTGGCTCAACATTAATTGCAAACAGGAACATGCCCATATGTGGACAGCATTTTTTTTAATAAAGGTTTTATGTTATTGGTTCAGTTGCAAAATTACCTGGGGTGTCTTTCACCTTTATTTGTCTCATTTCAGGCTTTACATTCAGATTATGCTAACTCTATCCCCCTACATTAAATATGTAAATCAGGGTTTCGATTTGTCCAACTCTTTTGTGAGAATTTAGCAGAACCAAAAATGTGTATCTGTGTTAAATATAAATAATAAAAGGTAGCTTTTAAAACACCACACAGGTAGAGGACTGAAGGCAGATTTACTATATTATAGCATCATTTATGTATAGAAAAAAAATACATGATTGCAATGTTATAAGGGTCCTTCCATAATACTTATACTGTATATATACACACATACATACATACATATATATATATATATATATATATATATATATATATATACATATATATACAAAATGGCACCAAAGGGCGTTGCTAAGCAACCAGACAAGCTAACATTAGCTTGTATGTATAAAATCCAAAGATGCTGGGATGTAGTGAGGTAGAACAAGGAGTGTAGGTAATAAGGAAGTGAAACGAATAAGCAGAATAAAGGCAAAGGTTTTATTATAACTCACTATCGCTGTGCAAACAAAGACCACTGCTTTGCATCAATTCAACCAGCCAATCAACAGACACACTAGTGGTGGGCGTGCACACAGGCACTCTCAGCCTCCGTATGGTCGCTCGTTTCAAACGACACATAACTTAGCAACATGTGCATATATTTGCACATGTCCAAACTAAAGTATTAAACACATTCATAGAATTAAACTGAATCATTCGTAGAATTAAACTGAATCATTCATAGAATTAAACATGTATCAACATACAATATAAAAGCATCAAGTATTCAGAACGTGTATTACAAAATGACAAAAATCCTCTGTAGGGAGTTCTTCTGCCCTGCCAAATGAAAAATCTTTACAATCAATAATATCTGCAATACCTGTTGCTGTACCATTAATCTTGAATAACTGGCGGCTTTCACCAGCGCTTCTGCTGCTCGCTGTGCCCGTTGCTGGGGAGCACCCTTGGGAAAAGCACATTCTCCACTGTAAATTCATGGCTCACAAGACAAACCATTCGTGCCTGCAATATGAGTTATAGCAACTTCAAAATAATGAGGTGAGCGTTGGACACAATATTAATTTAAAGTCACAGTTATAAACAAGAAACAAATTACAGTCAATAAATGTATTAATTATACAATACAAATAAAGGAAATATGGAACAGTCTGAAGAAGCATATTTATTCCCACCAAAGCATATGGTCAGCAGGAAATCATCACATGATTATGGCTCCAAATGCCTCTTTATACATTACCTTATAATTGTGCAAAATGAAAACAACATCTAGACTTACCCAAGGTGCAGATGGTATGATAAGAGTCACTGTGAGTAAACTTTTGGAACATTCCTCCACATCCTGTCTACACACTGTCAAATGATTTATAAAATGAGCATAAGTAACTTTTAAGCTGAATCAGGGACCTCTTTTCCAGGGGATAGAATAAGGCTCAGTGTCTCCTTTGTAGCACATAATTGTCTGAATTGCTTGCAGAGTTTTCCCTCTAGTGCACTCTGTCATAAAGAAGTGCATGTTTTAGTGCCAGTACTAATGAACTAGGCAGAGAAATCTAACAAACAGAAAAGCAGCATTATTTGCCAGTCAGAGCAGTATGGGCTTGTAGTTCAGATGCTGATCATTGCACGGTGCATCCGTTTTTTTGTATATTCTTTATTTTCAGTTTTAAAATAAACAAGGAAGATACAGAAAACAAAAGGGGAGGGTACTAATAGTCATATAACATATAACTCAAGTAGTATACAAGTAATGAAAACAAGTTTTTAACCACTTTAAGGAGTTGTTCACCTTTGAGTTAACTTTCAGTAAGATGTAGAGAGTGATATTTTGAGACAATTTGCAATTGGTTTTCTTGTTTTATTATTTGTGGTTGTTGACTTATTTAGCTTTTTCAGCAGGTCTCCAGTTTGCAATTTCAGCAGTCAGGTTGCTAGGGTCCAAATTACCCTAGCAACCATGCACTGATTTGAATCAGAGACTGGAATATAAATAGCAGAGGCCTGAATAGAAAGAGGAGTCATAAAAAAAGTAGCAACAACAATAAACGTGACGCTTTGCAGGGAATTTGTTTTTAGATGGGGTCAGTGACTCCCGTTTGACAGCTGGAAAGTATCAGAAGAAAAAGGCAAATAATTGAAAAAAAGATAAAAATAAATGAAAGCCAATGGAAAAGTTGCTGAGAACTGGCCATTCCATAACATACTAAAAGTTAACTTTAAACAGGGTTCTAATACATATTTGAATTATAATATTGCGTGGTTTGAGCCTATAATACCAAGTTAAAGTCTAGGGGTTTGTACTAGTAGAGAACAGCTTTATTGTTTTACTGTTCCTTTGTCTTTTAAGTATTTAGGCCAAGGTTCACATATGTTCCAATATTCTTTACTTGTATTATATATCATAAGTTATTGTCTCTATTTTCCTTGTCTCTTCTACTAGGGCTATCCATTTAGCATGTGCATTAGTCTTACTTGGGAATTTACACATGTACAATTATCTTTGAGAAGCTCTTTCATCCTACACTTCCAATTACACTTTTGAGGTTTATAGAATACCGGCAAAGTCAACCTGGGCATCCATAAGCCCAAAGCAATAAACAAGACAGGTAATAGCTCATCCTCCATGACCATTCTGCTTCAAAACTAAATACACTTTCCTAAAGCAAAATAAACACCGTAAAGCCCAAGAGAAACGTATAATGTACTCAATTTACTTCCTACCCAAAGAGAATAGTATTTGTCCTGGCTTAAAAAGTTGACATGATTTGTTAAAGCAATATAAACAACTGGAAAGGTGCCTGAGCTGCATATATTCTATAACTCTATGCTACGCCTCAAATATTCTCATAAGCCCCAAAAACAAACAAACACACAAGGAAAAATGCAGAACATTTTGAAAGGAAACACAAAACCAAGAAATGTGGTGCAGAATTCCAGGCATAGCTCTGTAGCACCTGCACAACAATGCCAAGTCTCCAAAGGGCAGGCCAGAAGGAATTAGCATAAGACTGCTGGCACTCCCAGAACCACTTTGAAAGGAGCATGATAGGTCTCAGCATGAAAACCAACACAAAGCAGGACTTTTAGCCTTTGAAATGAATATGCAAACAATTTTTCAAAGCTCTGGCTCAGATATATCACTGTTATGTGAATGGCCTAAAGCAAGAAAATATACAGAGTTAAAACAAAAGGGAAGAGGGATCCGTCAGCAAATGTGTCCAGTGTTTATCTTCCCTGTTTATTTGCAGAAGGCAGTAGAAACAAGTTGTGCGGTAATATCTCAAATGTATTTCACCTAAAATAAACTTGCCCTTTTATTACATTTTCAAATACTACACTTTGTAATATAATAAACAAAATATGTTTTCCTGTTTCTTCCGACTCCTGTATTGTTAGAGAACTTGGAAGAAGTTTGACATTTGCATACGTTTTTTTAAAGGGCCAGTGACACCAGAAAATAAAAGTCAATATATAAAGTTCAAATTTATAAAGATTGTGTACAAAATTTATTTTTATTGATAGTTTTTATATAGGAATGGGATCTGTTGTCAGGAACCCTTTCACCCTGTTTTTTTTTGTTTGTTTTTCCCCATAATTTGAATCCTCTTATTCTGTCATGGGAAATTGTTTTTTTTTTTTCAAAATGCATCAGTTAATAGCACTCCAGCAGCAAAAACCTGCATTGAAATCAGTCAAATTTCTGAAGTGGGGCTAGATATGTCCCTCAGGCATGGAACTTGTGCTCTGATAAGCATTAGTCACTCTTTATTGAAGCGATATCACCCCCTCTGTCAGGCTGGGCCACAAGTGAGTGGCTCACAGGTAAGAGCCTTGGTGCTGTGTAACATGGAAACAGTGGGTCTCTGAGTTGCTGATACACATGAAACATGTTGTAGCGTGGAAAGATTTATTAAAGTAAAATGCAGGCAACACAACTGGTTATTTGCAAGAAAACCAGAAGTCCTTTTACCGGGTCAGTGGTCAGAGGCAGGCTGCAGGCAAGAGTGATCTGAAAAATAGGCAAAAAGGTCAGGACTGACGACAAACTTGGAGAGTCCGGTAAACTGGCCGAGGACAGGGGCAGGCTGAAGGCAGAGAATGGTTGAAGAGACAGGCCGGGAGTCAAATACCAGGAGATCCAATAGTTAGTGGGAGCAGGGAGCGGAGTACCAGGCAGGACAAGGACAGGAACAGGGAACAAGGCAGGAATAAGGCACCGGCGTCACAGGAACAAGTGGTACGCTGGATCTAGCTTGGGAGCTTCAATGATCAAGCACTGGATAATTTTTGCAACAAGCTTATAAGGCCCCTTAATTGGCAAATTACAAACACCTGGTGAGCAAGGAGGAGGAGGTGAGCAAACATATAAGGTATAAGGTCTTTAATCAAACAAGTAGTATCAGAATCCAAAGGTCTCCGGTGGCTCAATGAAGTTATGCAGGAGCTTATAAGTGTATAGTTCAGAGTTCAATCTCAAGTAGCTCCTGACACCCTCCCTTTTTACCCCAGCAGCCTGTCAACCGAACAATGGGAAGGTAAAGCAATAACAGCTCCGACACCTGCGTTACTAAAAATGCTCTCATGCCCCACTTAGTGGTACATATGAGAATAGCACTTAAAGGGGACCTGCCACTAAAAAAAATATTCCAAATCTTATTTTATCACGTTAGTCAAGCAAAATGAACTTTAATTACACTATATGAATTATTTGAATCTTGTTTCTTTCTGTCTGGGAATTCTTAATTATAGCAAGGAGGCAGGAGCCATTTTGTGGAAACTGTTATTAAGACAAGCCTTCCATCTCAGAATCTTGTTTGTGCACCAGAACAGGGGACCAGATGTCCATCCCCATGCACTGGCTACACAATTAAATGAGAATGGGGGGAATGTGGGGAGAGCAGTGACATCTAGTAAGTGCTGAATGGAAAGTAAAAAGTAATTGCCTGCCCCGCCTCTTTGCCTAAGGCAATATTTGATTGACAGCTGAAATTTTTAAATGAGTTTACAACAGCTATGAATGCTTTAATAAAAATAAGAATTTGTGGTTCATGTTTAGTTTGAAATGGACTTTTATTATACAGCTTTTTATTATGGATGACAGGTCCCCTTTAATAGTAAAACACCCAAGTCTGACCATGACTCTTCCAGTCACGTTAAGTAAAAAACAATAGCTTATCTGAATGCATTTCCACTGTGTAGTGCTTGCTCCTTCTGACCAGGCAAAATGCACTGAGATAGCTGCCTACACACCAGTAACACAACGAAAAGAATACATTTATTGGTTCAACAAAATAATTTGAAATGGTAGAATGAATTATATGCAAATAACTGCAAAGTATAATTTGGTAATAAAAGCTACACCATAAAAATCATGAGAGAAACCCTATCTAAGAGTACAATCAACTACAGATTGGAGGCCCTTGTGGGCAGGCCCCTCATTACCTACTGTATCTGTTTGTTTACTGTATTGGTTATGTACCTTATTGTACAGTGATGTGGACTATATTGGTGCTTTATTTATTGATGTTTTATTATAACAGAGAAGGAGGAAATAATTTTAAAAGAGTTTTTAACGGGCAACCCCTTTCTGTAACTTGGAGTCTTCTAGATACAGTATCTGTTTTCTGGATAAAATATCCCATACCTATACTACTGTATAGCTGCAGAAAGAATGTTCACAAATAAATCTCATTTAGGGGGCTATTTACTAAAATATCTTGTTATTTTAGTAAAACCACTTTTTTATTATTCTATTTATCAAAAAATTAACTCAACAAAATCTTTTGAAAAAAACAAAATTGTATGTTTTTTTCAGATTTGACATCCAAAAACGCAGTTTTCTTCGGATTATCGCCTGAAAACCACATTTCTTTGGATCCTCATGCGAATTCCAGCACAGATCATGATATCTTCCAATTGTAAATGGGACATCTGCCATTGGCTTCTACATGACCTCAGCAGGTTTGAGATGGAGTACTTTTTTATTCTGACTTTGTAACAGCCTTGGGGTTTAATAAATCACGAAGAATTCTAGGTGTTTCTTTTTCTATGAGAAAATGGCGTTTTCTCCTTTAAAACTCAGACCAGAAAAAATCGGACTTATAATTAAAACCAGGGATGGGCGAATTTGACCCGTTTCGTTTTGCAAAAATTCGCCGCCGGCGAAATGTCGCAGACGCCCATTAAAGTCTATGGGCGTCAAAAAAAATTTGTCGCGCGGTGAAATTATGTATACATTACATTTGTCGCGCGTCTTTTTTTTTTGACACACGTCTCCATACAAGTCTATGGGCGTCATTTTTTCGGCAAAACGAGGCGAAAAAATTCGCCCATCCCTAATTAAAACTAGTAAATAACCATGATGTAGTTGGTAACTGTGCATAAGCAATTTGTATAGCGTATGCACTTCTTTGATTTGTGAGCAAATTTTAAATTCAAAAGATGTAAAAGAAAAAACAATAGTGTAAATTCCACTGTAATATAGTTGTATTTTAAATACCAAGACTTCATAAATATGCAATTAATTTTACATCCTGTTTTGGGGGGGTTGCATAATATTAAATTGGTATATATGCCAGCCTTGCTCAATAATGGGCATATTAACTAAATAATAAAGCACCAATGTGCCACAAAATGCCATAAAATAAATGAGAGCTGAGGCATTGCTTAAGACCAGATGTCCAAGGCAACCAATCAGAATTTTTATAAGCATAAGTCAAAAATCACTTAGGATGTCATTTTGTATTTACCACACCCTACCCTACTAGGCTAAAAAAGAAGCTATCCTCTATTAAAGGAGAACTAAAGTTTAGGCTAGAAATGTTGAACATTATGTTTTAAGCTTCTGTACCAACCCAAGGCAACCACAGTGAAGATCTGTACGTCTAAAGATACCCTAGTAGCGCCAAATCTACTGATCTGCTGGACTGAATCACAATATACAGTACACATAGAATATAGTTGTCACAATATGAGGCCGATTATTAACTAATACAGATAATTACAACATGGCAGCACATAAACCAGTGCAATTAGCATCAGAATTTAATAATCAGCTTTTTAACGTCGGCTTATATTACAGGTCAACCCCATTTTCTGTTTGATAATTTGAGACAATGACTAAGTTTAGCTTCTCAACAGCTGCTCAGAGCCCACTGAGTATGTGAGTGTCACAGTCGATTTCCAAGATGGTGACCCCCTGTGACAAGTTTGAAGTCCTAGATCATTGCTGCTATTGAGAGGCTGAAACTTTAGGCTGTTGCAATAATAATAAAATATGGCATTTTAAGATATATTCATTTGTAGGGTTGAGTTCTCTTTTATGGGTATGTACATCAAACTGCATACAAGAACTTATTAATACAGGATATAGAGAGGGCTCTGTTCAACATAGCTTACATGGAATCCATAATTTATAGATGCAGTTGAATCCTAATAATATATTGCTTATTAATATGGAAGAACACTAAATAATAAATATATTAGCATGTTTGAGCAAATGTTTGTTGACTAGTTGGCCACTGTATTGAAACCACATATCAACAAAGGTCTGGAATCTGGTTTATAGGAACCCAAGACAAAATCTTCAACTTTGTGCAATTCTACAAAAAAAATATTGGTGATAACTCATGAAAATACAAAAATGTTCAGTGATTTGTATTGGGGGCAGATCAGATACATACAGCAGGGAGAATAAGTATTGAACAGGTCAGCTGTTTTCTCAGTAAATATATCTCTAAAGGGGCAAGGGCAGCCATCAGGGGGGAGAGTTGTAGGGGGCCCGAGGGTAAGGGGGGCCGGCCACACCGCACTTTCTTGATTAGCCGGGCCCCCCTGCTTTCTGAGAGCTGCTGACTTCAAGAAGGCAGTGCGGGAGCACAAGCGGAGGTCTCTTCTGTCCATTACTTCCCCTTATTGGTCACTGAGTTTAAGTCCCAGTTGAGCTGCACAGAGATTAGATAGCGGAGGTTTGAACTTCTCCTCCAGCTCATCCAATCCCCATGCAGCTTTACCAGGACTTGAAATTCTGTGACCAATAAGGGAAGAAAATGCTGTCACTTGAAAAAGATGCAGCCAACTGTGCTCCCCTTCTCCCTTCTGTAGGTAGCTCACTTACAGCAGGTGGGCCACATTAATGAAGTAAGTGCAACATGGCAGGGCCCCCCTAAAGGTAACCCCTTGTGGTCCCTGTTGTGTGGTGGGGCACTGGGCACTAATTTTTTTTAAACTTCTGGGGGGGGGCAAGTTTTTTACATGGTCTTTTAAGGGGGGCCCTGGCCACCAATTTTCTTATAACGTGGGGGGGCCCTGGCCATCATTTTTTTCCCCATGTGGGGTCCTAGACACCAATATTTTTTAATGGGGGGTCCTGACCACAAATGTTTTTTTTAATGGGGGGCCCTGACCACAAATTTTTTTTCAATGGGGGGGCCCTGACCACCAATGGGGGGCCCTAGCAACCAATGTGTGTGGTGGACCTGTGGGATGGGGAGGGTGGACCTGTAGGCAGGGCTTGTGGTGGGCGCAGCCCAGTGGGCCCAGGAAATTTTTTCATATGGGACCCTACGATTTCTGATGGCAGCCCTGGGCTATTGACATGAAGCATACACCAGATGTCGGTGACAACCCACACATACAAAGAACTCATACAAAGAATTCAAAGTCCATAAATTCAGTTATGTGTAGCAAAGTGGAATGACAAAGGGATTAAGTATTGGACATGCTTACTGAAATGTATATAATAATTAGGAATTCAGTTTGGGATTAGGCCAGGATTCGGCTTTTTTCAGCAGGATTCGGATTCGGCCAAATCCTTCTGCCTGGCCAAACAGAATCCGAATCAAATTTGCATTTTTGTCACAAAACAAGGAAGTAAAAAAGTTTTCCCCTTCCCACCCCTAATTTGCATATGCAAATTAGGATTCGGATTCAGTTCGGTATTCTGCTGAATCTTTTGTGAAGGATTCGGGGGTTCAACCAAATCCAAAATAGTGGATTCAGCACATCCCTAATAATTAAATACTGTACAAATCTTGATGATTCCTGGGTCCCTTCTATGAACTCCGATCTTCAGTTCTTTCCATAGATTTTCAATTGGATTCAAGTCGGGTGATTGACTGGGCCATTGTAGCAGCTCTATTTTTCTTTCTCTGAAAACCAATTGAGAGTTTCCTTGATTATGTGTTTGGGATCTTAGTCTAGCTGAAATGTCCAGCTTCTTTTTATCTTCAGCATCCTGGTAGATGGCAGCAGATTCTGGTCAAGAATGTCCTGGTACATTTCTTCATTCATCCTTCCTTCAGTTTTATGAAGTCTGCCAGTACCATATGCTGAAAAACAGCCCCACACCATGATGTTCTCACATCCAAACTTCACTGCTGGCCTGGTGTTTTTGGGGTGAGATGTTGTGCCATTTCACAATTTTGGTCTCATCTGACCAGACTATATGCTCCCAGAATTTCATTGGCTTGTCCAAATGTTGTGCAGCAAACCAGCTTTAATATGGGAGGGGGGGGGGGCTAGGAAGATTCCTAAGGACAGGAGAGCATCCACTGCCTGAATCAGTAGTAGTTTTCAGGTATGGTTATCCAAATTATGGAAAAAACACTAACATGGAATACCCCAGGACCCAAGCTTTCTAAATAACAGAATGTGTGTTGGAATGAGTTTAAAAATAAACAGTTCAAAACAAGAGTAATATTGTCTTCTAATGAGAAAACCCTAATGCTGATAAGTGGGGGTATACATTTGTATGCTTCAATGGCTGAAGAGCTATGGCATTTGGCATCAAAATGTCCTGCACCACCTGTCATTGCTTCCTATTCAAAGCATGGATAATGGCAGCCAATGGGCATATGAGGGAGGCACAGTTCAGGAATGCTAAAGAAGGTATTCCTGGGGACTTCCCAACTGCCATGTCCACAATATGCAAGTGGCAGATTGTTTGCCCATTCTTTCAAGTGGGGAGTGGTGACAGATGGGTAATGGCCGGTGCAGTTGTCCAACAGCACAGCAGAAGGCAAATTTCCACCTGTGCCTTTGTGCTTTTGTATACAAATACAGTACAGCAGGGGGATACATGGTTTTGAGTATATTGTTTGAATATCTAGGCTTAAAACCTAAGTGGTTAAAACAATCTTGAAAAAGAATTATAATTTAACAATGATTGAAAACCAGGCTGTACATATTCAAAATAACGAGGGCCCGTTCATCTGGAAAATAAAGGAATATATCATTAAAATATATTTATGCTTAATTTGCTTGTGAAATGAAGCAAACATTTGAGTTTTGATGTAATAAAATAGGTCAGCCTACATAAAAAAAGAGAAAACGTTATATTTATTTTCCCTGCAGTATTACCATAATGCTAAACCGATGATACAATCTTTTGCCCAGGTAATGACTTTGTACAACACACTGTTGAGATGCAAATACATGCTTTTGTTAGCCTAATGCAATACACTGCAATAGCGTGTCTAAGCAATATAACTGCCGAACTCAAAACCTTAATTGCAGAGCTGGCTGCATATACTTTAATAAGCAATGTAAAATCCTGTCAGCAGGTGCACTATATGAAGTTGGAAGCTATGAATTATTCAACAAGGAAAGCACTTCTGCTGAGACAGAAATTGAAATTATGTTTTTTTAAGTGAGATCAGAGCATATCATGAGCTGTCAATGCCAGTTTCCTTCAGCTGAAATGAGAAAGGTCACACCTATAAAACAAACAATAGATAGAAAAAACTTGTTTTACCCATATATCGGCTTTTATAATGTTCCTTCAATTACTAAGATTGTAATTAAAGAAAATATTATACTATTAGTAAATATATATATATTGACCAGATTGAAAGGCTGGTCAATGTTGAATTTGTTTGTTAAAAGGTGACATTTTGTCCATTTTATCAATTAAATTATCATATCTTTTAATACCAAACAAAAAACATGGCTCTGGGATTTTAGTTCAGCAGTGTATAAAGCCATTATTACCACCTACTTGAGGCTGAAAAAAATCCATATAGGTTAATATAAAATTGTTTTGTGTACAGCACAACAGTGCAATGATATCCTTGTGTAGTGTAAGACCTACGGCTTCTATAGATACAAATGGTAATTAAATTGTTAATTAAAATGCTGGCTAATTCTTTAATTTACAATTGATATAATAAAATCACTTTATGGGATAATACAAGAATTAAAAAAAATGAATATGCTAATTATATAAACTTACCATACTAATTGTTTCATGTACACTTTGCTTTTACCATATGGAAAATGTTTTCCAATAGCAAATATGCACACAGCTAATTTTTTTTTTAATTAAATATGCAATCTAAATGCACCTTTTATGATTCTTTGAAGTTAAGGGCATGAGAACAATGAGGACAGACCAAATGGAATAAGTAAAACAATGACAAATGTAGGGGACTGGTAAATTAGTTCCACAGTATTATTTAGCAGACAGTCCCCTAGTGTTATAGACACCTAACTGGGTCCTAAAATACAGTTAGGAGGGGGAACTGTTTCCTATTCCTGCTTTAAATTATGCCCTTTGTTGTTTCTCACAGTGACCAGTAGATGGCACTGTGGCAAAGTATAAAACCCTTTGAAGCCAAGCTTTCCGTGTCCATCTTGTGCTGGCTCTAGCCTGAGCAGGCAGGCAGAGCTTGAGTGGAACCTAGACAGGTCAAGTCTAGCAAGGATAGGCTACTCAACCTCATAGGTCATTCTAGACAGGATCTTTAGCTGAGCAGCTTGAGTCTCCACCGAGGATTGTGGGATTAAAATCCCACGTACTGATTGCCCAGAAGTAGGGACTAGATGTACAGACCTAGGGTAGAGTTTCCCCTCCGGTTCCACTTAGGGAAAGGCTGAAAGCTGGGTCTACCTCCTCAAGGCTGCATACATTGTTCTCGTTCACGAGAGAACTTATATTGACCAAAGGTGCTGTGAGTATTGCCTATCCAACGTTGATGTATTATCCTGCATGTTCTCTTTTATGTACACTCCACTGAGGATTGTATATGTCCAATCAATCTGTTCAATGGTTAAGTTATAAGAACCACTGGCGCCCAATTATTTGCACCCTGAATACAGTTACAATTGCACTACACCCTGCTTCCACATTGCTGCGAGGGCTTACGCCCTAAGATTTTAAAGGAACAGTAACGTCAAAAAATGAAAGTGTTTTAAAGTAATGAAAATATAATGCAGTGTTGCCCTGGACTGGTAATAAAACTGCTGTGTTTGCTTACGAAACACTACTATTGTTTATATAAATAAGCTGCTGTGTAGCAATGGGGGCAGCCATTCAAAGGAGAAAAAGCTCAAGTTACACAGCAGATAGCAGATAAGCTTTGTCTGTCTTATGGTGTGATCTGTTAATCTGTGCCATATAGCCGTTTTTCAATTTCCGCCATTGCTCCACAGCAGCTTGTTTATATGAACTTTGACACTTGACAAAGAGTCCTTGGAGACTCGAAACATGTTGTGTTGAACAATAAACACCTAATTGAGCAGTTAATCCTGCAGTCTGGATCGTTCCTTGGAAAACTTTATTTTATGAACTTTAGTAGTGTTTCTGAAGCAAACACATCAGTTTTACCAGTGCAGGGCAACAGTACATGATATTTTCATTACTTTAAAACACTTACATTTTTTGGTGTTATTGTTCCTTTAAGGTCTCATCCGCACATTTATTGGGAGTGGAGCTTATAGTAGAGTAAGGTGCACTCAATTTACTATAGCGCTACACAGGCAAATCCAAAAATGATTTAGCTTATTTCTTTTAACACAACAGCTATAATCACTGAACAGTAGCTTGCTAAATTGAATCTTCTCTAAGTATCTTACACAAGAAGCTAGGCAACTAGTGATGGGCGAATCTGGCCCATTTCACTTTACAGAAAATTTGCGAAACTGCAAAAATTTGCCAAAATGCTTTGGTCTATGGGCAACAACATTGTTTAGACACACAACAATTATTTTTATCCATTAGAGTCTATGGGGCAAATTTACTACAGGGTGAAGTGACTAACGCTGGCGAGAATTCGCCAGCGTGACGTCATTTCGCTACTTCACCAATTTACTAACAGGCACTAGCGAGAGAGACTGACGCTGGCGCTCATTCGCATTCAATCACCAGACGAAGTTGCGCTGTGGCGAAGGGACGTAACTACGCAAATTCGCTAAGATTTGGATTTTACTGAACGTTACCTCTTGCACCAGACTTGCCTTCACCACCTCAGACTAGGCGAAGTGCAATAGAGTAGATAGGAGTTCCTCAAACTTTGGTTGAAAATTTTTCTAAGTCCTAAAAAATGCTGGCGTCTTTTCCTTTTTTCAGAAAAAAAGAGCGTACAAATTTTTTTGGGTAACCGGCTTCCCCCCTACATTTCCTAACATATGGAACATAAACTATACACTGCGCTCATATGTAGGGCATTATAACAACTCTATTTTATTTTATTAAGGTTTCACAGGCTTGTGTAGTGTAATTGCTGCAACATATACGTCCATTAAACTTTAACTTCCCGACGTATGCAAATTAGTGCAACAGTGTTCCACGCCCTGGACGCAACTTTGCATGTTAGCAAATTAGCCTGGCAAAGTGTTGTGCTGCCTGCGAAGCCGTCGCTGATAAATTTTCGCTGATTAGTAAATTTGCCTCTATGTGCGTCATTTTAGTGTCAAAACATGGTGAAAAATTTCGCTCATCACTATAGACAATATAAAGTATACACCTAGTAGTTAAAGACCACAAAGTGAATACACCTAATACAGTATATCTATGAAGATTCTCATTAATCTAGGTCCTGATATACAGTATCTAGTAGAATTAAGTCAAAGGCAACTGGACATTTGGGGGTTATTTACTTTTCTAGACAGGCTTTTAAAGGAGAAAATACATTTTTTTTTAGAGTGGTGTTAAAAGTCAAATGAAAAAAGTACTCCAACTCAGACCTGCCGAGTACAAGTAAAAGTCAATGACAGATGTCCCGTTAACAATTGGAAGATTTTCTGAGTTGCACTAGGTTTCTAATCTTTCAGGTGATTTTACAAAAAAATCGTAGGTTTTGAGTGCAAAATCTTAAAAAAAAAAACATGTAGGATTCAGATTTGTTTATGATTTAAATCTGACTTTTACCACACAAGAAAAAATTATGAAAATGTATTGATAAATAGGGGGGGGGACTCCATGCGGATTTGGTCATAGTAGTTTTCAGAAAATGATAAATAACCCCCTAAGAGTTTATTTTGAAAACATTTTCAAGAAAAACTCTAAGGGGCAGATTTATCAAAGGTCGAGGTGAATTTTTGAATGAAAAAAATTCAAATTTTGAGCTATTTTTTGTGTACTTTGACTAGGGAATAGTCCAAATTCGATTTGAATTTGAAAAAATTCTAAAATTTGAATACTGAAATTTATAATGTACTGTCTCTTTAAAAATTCAGCTTTGGTGATCTAAAACCTGTCGAATTGCTGTTTTAGCCTATGGGGGTCCTCCTTTTGGGGGGAAAAACTTTGAATCGAATTTGATCGAATGCTCTATTCCTTCAATTTATACTGACACATTCTTATAAAAATCATAAGAAAGTGTCAGAATCAAGTAAATACTGCACCCCTAATTGTCCCCCGCAAAGCCCCTCCGCAAAGCCATCCCCAGCCCCGCAAGCCTGTGTGTAGCAGACTGGCTGACACCACTAACAGATCTTCCATGTTGCTTCAGTGACGCTGAGCTGGGGGCTTTGAGGCGAACAATTACGGGTGCAGTATTTACTTGATTCTGACACTTTCCTATGATTTTTATAGGAACATGACAGTATCGCTTTAAAGGAACAGTAACACCAAAAAATGAAAGTGTTTTAAAGTAACGAAAATATAATTTAGTGTTGTGCTACACTGGAAAGGTTGTGTGTTTGCATCAGAAAGACTACTAGAATTTATATAAAACAAGCTGCTGTGTATCCTGTGCCTTTTTTCCTTTTTCAGCTTTGAGTGGCTGCCCCCCATAGCTACCCATAGCTACACAGCAGCTTGCTTATATAAGCTATAATAGAGTTATTGAAGCAAACACACCAGTTTTAACAGTGCAGGGCAACAGTACTTTGTATTTTCATTACTTTAAAACACTTTCATTTTTGTGGTGTTACTGTTCCTTTAAATATTTTCATGTTATTGAATATGTAACTGGTCCTTTAGTCCAGCTAGAAACCAAGAATTTAGCAAGCAAGAAAACAACACAGTATAGAAAAGAGGGTTAGAGCAGAAGTAACTAGAATACAGAGATACAGGAAATATTGACAACATAGATACAAAAAAAATGACTACAAACACAAGACACAAGCAATAAGAAAGCTAAAAACCACAGGCTTACAGGAAGACAAATGTCACTTTACAATGCAATTGAAAATTCTAAAGGCTGCAGCTGGAAAAATGTAAAATGCCACAACAAATGAATAATGACTTAAACATACTGTACATTTGGGGGCAGATTTACTAAGGTTCGAGTGAATTTTTCGAAGTACAAAAAGTTCGAATTGCGAAGTAATTTTTTGGATACTTCGACCATCGAATAGGATACTACGACTTAGAATTTACTTTGACTTTGATTCAAAGTAAAAACCGTTTGAATATTCGACCATTTGATAATCAAAGTACTGTCTCTTTAAAAAAAACTTCGACTTCAAATTAAACCTGCCGAATTGCTATGTTACCTTCTACAAACTTTTTCTAAGTCTTTACACATCGAATAAAAATCCTTCGGTCATACGATAGAATCGTTTAATAAAATCTTTGAATTTTTATTCGATTGTAGGATTGGCAAATTCGGTGAAAAAACTTTGAATTCGATATTCGACTTCGAAGTTTTTCAATTCGATGGTCGAATTTCGAAGTTTTTATTTCTTCGAAATTCGACCCTTGAAAGATCTGCCCCATGGTGATGTTGCTGTGATTAACAGACCCCTTGTCTCCAAACTGCGGACAGCGGGACTGCTTATACAAATTTACGCCACTGGCGCCATTTAATAGAACATGTAAGAAAAGCTACACATGGCAGTAAATACAAGAAAGATCATCAAACTCTTGCGGAGTTATGGTTCATGTCACAAATAAGAGACTGAGCTCTGTTACTTTTTCGAGACAAGATTCATTCACAAAATACCTGGAATTTCCCCTCAGATGTCAGCACAAGGGATAGTCTCTAACTAAATATGTTTTGACCCAACTCAAGTCATTCTTTCAACGTCATTTGTGTCTGGAAAATTGAAGCAACCTTATGCAAAAAGGCCATTCATGACTAACTGACTTCCCATCTTGTTTTTTTTTTTTGTTAGTTTGCACCCTTAATTAAAGCAGCAAGAGTTCCACAGCATTGTTAACTTTGAATGCAACAATGTGTTCATGAGTAGCGATGGGCGAATTTCTCCCAAAATTCGAAACGGCAGAAAAATAACGAAAAAGCAGTGAAAATCTGAAAGTTTTATGAAAAAATCGTGAAAATCTGAACGTTTCACAAAAATCTTAAATTTCTCGAAAAAATTGTGAAAAACGGAAATTTACGAAAAAGTCGCTTGCATCAATTTTGATGCTGTCAATGGGCATCTGAATAGTGTTGACCCTGTGAAACATGGAAATTCGCCACAAATTCGTGCCAGCCGAATTTATTAGCCCATCACTATTCATGAAATCAAATATAAATGACCACATATAGTAGATTAAGATTCTCCATCTTTCCAAAGCAAAGGTTCAAGAGGGTCATCGTACTTTTTGTTGCTTGTTTTTCAGACAGTATCCATGGCAGTACAAGATTATCAACACTTGTTGCCTAAAAACAAAGAAAAAATTACAAAATTATAAACTATCTTAACATATAAATCTATAATATTGAGTACCATAATTAAATAACTATACAAAATAAGAATTAATGCCAACGGAACGGCCATTTCAAATTGGCACATCTATAAAGAACTAAATTTGTATATAAATCAATCATTATCTAAGGCTCACAGTAAAACCTAAACAAAAGCTTTGGCAGACTATTGAAACAAATCAAAGCCCAATCAATCAGTAGTTTATACACATATAAGTGTAATGTAGCAAGTCCAGCTGTCTCTCATTGTATAAATTCAAATTGGAGGACAAAAGGACAATATGCAGGATGACTGCCAATGTGCAATTTATTGCTATCCACACGACAATCAAATCAAAGCCCTAGTTAGCAAAAGGAAAAAAGAGTCAATGTCCCAAAAATAAAATAATCTGGGAAAATATATGTTAACTCTTGGATTAGGTCTAACCAAATTTGTCTGAATCCAAAAAAAGTCTTGTGATTCGCAGTATATAAAAATAAGGATGCCACAGAATTCACTAAAACGTCAAATAACGTTGGTATTGTATCCATCAACCAAATTAGGCATCATGCTCAGTAATTTGTATAGAGTTAATTTTGGTTATGGTATTATAAAGGAGTCTTTAATGTATTGTTAACAGAAAAATTGGCAATCAAAATGTAAATAAAGATGCCACAAAATTCACTAAAATGTCAAATAAGGTTGGGATTGTATCCAGTAACCAAACCAGGCATCACGCTCACTAATTTGTATAGAGTTCATTTTGGTTATGGTTTTTAAATGAGTCTTTAGTGTATTGTTAACAGATTCCCTTTAATTTGAAGTACTAGGGAAAGCCCGATGTCCAGTCTCTAAAGGTGGCCATACACGGGCCGATAAAAGCTGCCGACAGACCGTGTCGGCAGCTTATTGGCCCGTGTATGGGGGCCCCCGACGGGCTTCCCCGATCGAGATCTGGCCGAAAGTCGGCCAGATCTCGATCAGATGGGGTTAAAAATCCCGTCAGATCGCGGCCGCATCTGTTTGTTGATGCGGTCCTGCGATCTGACCGCCCGTTTGTGAGAGCTAGGATCCGATCGTTGGGCCCTAGGGCCCACGATCGGATCTGCCCGATATTGCCCACCTTCAAGGTGGGCATATCGGAGGGAGATCCGCTCGTTTGGCGACATCGCCAAACGAGCGGATCTATCCGTGTATGGCCACCTTTATTTAGACGGGCTTTTGCATTCTCAGCCAGCCACCAATCATCATCTCATGTTGATTAACTTGCTACTGCCCTTTAGTACAACTTTTACTTGTAAATAACATATAAAAAGAAAAAAAATGTACTGAAATTAGGAAGTCTCCACTGCTCCATTTTGTCTATTTTAAGCAAATATATTGTATGCTTTCGGGGGTCTCTTTTGTGGTTTTCCTCCTCCTGACATTCAATTAGCAGCATAACTGAATCTAAGTAACACTGCTATTAAGAAGAACATTCTTTGGTTGTCATATTATATCTTGTTTTACAACACTAACCCTCTCACAATGTATGTACAAGATAAAAGTACAGTTTGTACTGTAAAGCAAACCTGGCTTTGGAGATGGAACTCATTTGTCTTTAACCTGGATGTTCGCATAAAAATTGGCCAGCAGGTATGACAAACAACTAAACTCCCACCATTTAAATTGTTAATTCGCAAAATCATATATATATATATATATATATATATATATATATATATTTTTTTTTTTTTTTTTTTTTTTTTGCTTGAAGCACATTCCTCCCTCAGGGTCTGAATGTGTGAATCTGTTAAGTTAAATGTGTCAGGGAGCATAAGCAGTTTTCAAAGTCAAGTTTAACTGTTACAATTATTGATCTATTGCATAATTCATTGCCAGCAGTTCATTACAAAACCAATACAAAGTGTAAAATATATTGGTGTTTATCCATTTAGCAGAAGCTATAACGAGCTGCATGCATTGTCCTTGATAAATAAAATAGGTAATCAATAGCAAGACAATACACTGTTTTTTTGCAGTATCTGATGAGATTCAAAAGGTATTCAGTGGTGCTTCACTATATGGCCCCAAACAAAACTCTACTCAATAATGCATTCAGTGAAGCCGACTAAATTCCCAATACATGTGGCCAGTATCTAAAAAGAGAATATAAGAGCTACAGTATGTTAAATCAAGGAAATATTAAAAATGACAATGATGGTGCTTAACTGCAACAATGTGTGTGAAGGTGCCAAGTTTTGAGAACAAACGA
Organism: Xenopus petersii; assembly: GCA_038501925.1. Taxonomy (NCBI): domain Eukaryota; kingdom Metazoa; phylum Chordata; class Amphibia; order Anura; family Pipidae; genus Xenopus; species Xenopus petersii. The sequence goes on from CM076673.1 coordinate 169,923,561, forward strand.
TTGCCAACACAAGTCTCCAAACACCAGATCACTCTGACTTTTATTTCTCCATGGGGTACATTTCAATATTGTCTCCAAACTCCAGAGCAGGATCATCATTAAATCAGCCTTTCATGATAGAATGTACTCTTGGAAAAGCTCAAGAGTTTTACACTAGGGAATGTCATGCAAGGTATAACAGCTTAAATCATCTGCAAGGTAGGAGAGTTGAAGCCACTTGTAAGCAATTCCAACAGCCCATCATTACTGAGGTATAGAAAACATTAAATAATTATAATTAATAATAAGGTAAAGAATAGTCGATGAGTTTTCTTTATAAAACATTCACATCTGTGTTTGGTTTAGTGTGCTTCCTGGAAAGTATGTTTTATAACAATGAGTTTTAATGCAAGTCATTTAATTGAAAATAAAGTTGGTGTCCTCTCCCCAAAAAACCACATATGTTCATTTTAAATTTTAGAGGAACAAATAAAAAAAACTAAAACCAATAAAAAAAACTTGAAGACCAATTGCAAATTGCTTTAAGCTGGTCACAGAAAGATTTTCAAAAGATCTTTTCATTATTGTTAGACCAAGTTTATCTTGAAACGATTGTTTAACTGTACGATTTGTCCATCAACTAAAAAGACCATTTCAAGTGATGTTGTCTAGTTGAAGCCAGGAAAACTGAGGGTACCTGCCTGCTTGGCCCTGCAAAAAATTGGACAATAGATAGATTTCACTGTGACCAATGAAAATTTTCTAACCTGGTCGATTAATTTTCTGACCGATGTTGGACAAAAAATCGTTAGCTGCACAATTGTTTGATTCCCACTAACCTCACGATAATCAAAGAAAGATCTTTCATCTATGGGGACCTTCAGAATATAATTATGGTCAAATTTAACTTTAAGGAGAACTGCACCTTACAATTTAACAAAAGGGCACTGTTTCTCAGGGGAAACACTACTGCACCAATTATTTGTGCTGTATAAAGATTTTTACAGATGTATTATTGCTACCAGGCTACTCCATGCTGGAGATTCTATGGAGCCACCTAAATTCTGAATGCCACAATACCGCAAAGCTACACTAAACCCTATTTTACATATTGATATTTCAGCAAAATTCAAAACAATGTACAAGATCTGTGCCACATTCACATGAATTATAGGATTGATGAGCTTCATGGACAGATTGGGAAGTCCTTCCCATATGTGATACAATACATATGTGATACAGATGACATTATGATTTGATATCTGGAAAGGAATTAAGTGTCCAAATAAGCAGCTGAATTCATCATTTTGGAACTGTCTACAACAGGGTTGTCCAACTGGATGGTCCCCAATCATAGACTTCATTGTATGATATTATGATTTTAATATAATGTGGCCCTCACACTGAGAATTGGCACTTCATATGTAATATGTTGGACAACAGTGATGAAAATTGGCACTCTATATGTAATATGTTGGACAACACTGATGAGAATTGGCACTCTATATGGAAGTTGGATAACATTTACTTGTTTCCTTGCCCAGTATATTGTAAGGTTATGCTTCTACAAATTGTTATCACTGATTCTGTTTCCCACTGTACATATGCTCCTTTGGAAACCAGGCACGTTAACTTAAAATAGAACGGCATCAATAAGAAACCACAGATGCAATAACATTGAGGACACTTACTTTTATATTAAATTATATGTTAACTCAATCACTTTCACTGACCTTTTGATTCCTTTCTACACATCCTGAGACTTGTGATTATTATGATTGATCAGATACAATGTTATATTCACATATAATAACGTCAATTTTGTTAGTGTGTCAGTCTTGCAAGACCCTGCTCTGTAATGACTCAATTTTATGCCTCAGGTAAAGATGAGTAGGCAATATATGTGATGGTTGCAAGCATGCTCGAAAAGCACTTTCTACATTAGCAGGGGTTGCACTAGGCTGGCTATTGTTCCCTTTATGTGCTCAAAAAATATAAGCATTTCACACCATGAGGATTAGGTAGGTTAATCCAGCCAAAGATAACACTGTGTGTTTGTTGAATAAGCTGTGGTCATGATTGTCTCGGCATGTTTCTTTTAAAACTGCATGTTCTATTATGCATACGGTTTATGCGATATCCTTTCCTTTATCTTTTTGTACATACTAGAACTCACTCATCCTGTTTTGCCCCCTGGCCTTGCAAGACTTTTTACACATTACACCATGTTTTACTTTGCCTTTTTACTGTTTAAGTCACAAGCAAACAGGAAAATAGTTAAAACAAAATAAAGACTTCTAACACTGCCCAACAGACTTGTTTGCCAAATCAATCACAGTTTCTCTATATTCTATTAGTCAACATGGAGTCTTCATGATGACTGTTCCACCGACAACATGACCAAGAGGATCATCAGGCTCACTAAAATATGTTTAGAAGGGACCAGCTCAGGATGGGTAAGACACTAGTAAAGCTCACAGAAATATACTGGGAAAACTATATTCAATTGTTTAACTTTCATGCTGCATCTGACTTGTGTATATATAATATATGCTTGCTTGATACAAACTACATGTTATTTCTTTACCCACACAGTATGACATTTGTTTTTGAATATCATATAGCTTCTGCAATTAGCGTACTTACAATCCTATATTAGACTTATAACATTGGATAAACAAAGGATTATTAGTATCTTTCAACATATTTGCAACAAGCAATCAGAGAGAGAGATAGAGAGAAAGGGGCAAATTTATTAAAGGGCAAAGTGACTAACGATGGCGTGACTTCATTTCGGTACTTTGCCGATTTACTGGACGCAGGTGTAACTTCGCTAGCGAAGGATGTAAGGACTATGTCACCACCAAATATGCTTTACTTCTTTGTCAAATGTATTAGCCTTATATTGTCTTTTATATGTTGCTTCTCCTTATAGCAAATATGGAGTTGGAAGAATCCCTGTTAGGTTCACAGTTGCTGATTTACCAAATGATTGGTGATTCCAAAAATAAAGAACAACACTGGAAGCTTAACTGCAGTTTACTGGTTTTACAAAGAAAATAATTACCTTTTTTACTTATGTAGCCAACAGACATAACCTCCACTGTTAACATTCACAGCAGTGTCTGAACAGTGTGCATATACTATTACTTGATATAGTCATATACTATATAGACACAATACATAACATGCTTAATAACTCACGGAATAGCAGTTAGCTTCTAATTCTTATTTCACTTAGGAAGAATTATAGATAACCCCTTTCCTTTCATTAACATATAACAATGTTCAACACAACAATAATACAAAGTAATCAGAAAATATCTTAACAGAACCTGTGCCTAGGATTTTAATATGAGAGGACAAACTGCATTAAATACGGGATTATATATTTGTATCATCACCCAGGAGCCCACTTAGTACAGTCACTTGGGTTGCGGGACCTGAATCGAATGGTTGTAAGAGGTTCCGGTTATGAGATGAGAACAGCAGGGGTTTGTGGCAGTCTTTGTGACAGAAGGAGGCACTTAATAAGTGTGGTGTCCACAATGAGTTCTTAAACCTAGGGCCTAGGAAACTTTAGTGTCCATTGAAGACTTTGGCAAAAGAATTGCTAAACTTGTCTCTGGGTAATTGGCACATTAACTGGTTCCAAGATGGGGCCATCTGAGAAGAAAAGGAAAGGATGCTGCTGGGAGGGCAGTTCAAAGTTCTGGCCAGAACTGACTAAAATGCATGCATGCAAAAGAGACTAGAAGACACCTTTATCTCATTGGACAGCAAGGGTTAATGATCCTTGATAATGTGAAGACTTGGGGTACAAGTTGGTACAGTTGCTCACCTATTATCTGGACCCATCAAGATTAGTATTCCACAGCTACCTGAAATAATCCTCTGTCCATTGCCTGCTTCTGGTGCTGGAGGCCTCTCAGCTCTTTTACCAATACAGTTCAATTCTGCTGCTCAGCTGTTCCGGCTCTGCTCCTTTCCCTGCACAGAAACTTGTTTGCTTGTCTTTGCACTGCTGCAGTCCTGCTACCTGGTCCAGACAGTCACTCTCCCAGGTACCTGTAACTCCTTTTATACCCTCTCAGGTCTCCAGTCACTGCTGTATCACTTCCTTTGCATGTGCTGGTCCTCAGTCTGTCCATGTGCCTCTCATCTGCTGATCACATGCAGCCTCCACAGCACTAATACTGCTCTTCCCAATGTTCAGTTTGCATTTTATAGGATGGCATGTTATACAGTACATTATTCAGTACATTTCCTGGATTAAGGCTCTGAAATATATCTGCCATTACCCCATTGCTGTTCTTTACTAGGCATTAGAAAATGAAAATATGTCACAAATAACTTATAATGTCTGCTTAACATTGCGTGTTAAAATATACACCATTTCTGACTACAATACTGACATTTTCCTTATGTACAGTAGCTTTATCAAACAGATTTAAAAGGTAAATACACAATGGTTACATACAGATACATACTATTTGCTTTATGTTTGGCATGAGTAGCACACCTACCCCTTACATTCCTCCCTTGTTTTCCTTTGTAGTCCTCTACAAGGAACAAACAGCTCAATCCTGGTATCTGAGAGGCAATTGACCTCTGGTGCTTCTTTCAAGGTATCGGTTTTCATTTTGATTGGGTTGGCTCATGTCTGTTATGTTATAGTTAGTATCTCTGCTTTCTGTTTGGCTAAATAAATCAGTTGGCTCTTCACCCCATTGAGAAGATGCTGTTCCTTCTACACCTGCTGAATCTGTTTCCCAACTCCTTTCAAAAGAAGGTGAATAACCCTGATCAGCCGGAGTCATAGGTATACCATACCAGAGGACAGGTACTTTACTCGGCTGTGTATCATGTGAAATTGTGATTGGTTCAGATGTAGTTTCTGGTGTAAAGATACATGGTCTTAAAAGATTGCGATGGACCATTCTTTTTGGTCCACATCTGACCTCAGACTGGATTTCAAAAATGGGTATTCTTACATCAGGTTGTCGAACTATTACATATGGTTCCTTCTCCCATTTAGGCACAAGCTTTCCCTTGCGTTGCTCAGCTTTATTACGGACTAATACTCTATCACCCACGTGAAGAGGCGGTGCCCGCTTTTTGCTGTGGGCATCCCAGCTGTGTTTCTGTAATGTTTGAGCCACCACCCTATGTGCTTCCTCTAATTTTTGTTTGTGGAGTTGCACCCACGTATTAGGGACAACATGGCATTCTGGTTCTGGTCTATCTAGAAGCAAGTCAATTGGAGTTCGCCCATTTCTACCAAACATCATAAAAAATGGGGTATATCCAGTTGTTCTATGAATGGTGTTATTATAGATCCAGCAAAGTTCTTTGACATAATCAGGCCATCTCTCCTGACGCTGTTCCTCTAATGTCCTCAGCATTCCCAAGAGTGTTCTATTAAAACGCTCACAGATTCCATTCCCTTCAGGGTGATAGGGAGTAGTGCGTGATTTACGAATCTGATAGAGACAACATAGTTCTTCAATTAATTTTGATTCAAATGCAGGACCCTGGTCTGAATGGAACCTACGGGGACATCCATAGACCTGAATGAAATCTTTCCATAAGATCTGTGCTGTAGTTACAGCCGTTTGATCCTTGGTGGGGATTACAACTGCTAGCTTGCTGAAATGGTCGGTTAAAACAAGAGCGTATCGATATCCACCTGGTGACTCTTGTATGGTCAGATAGTCCATGGCAACTAAGTCAAGTGGTGAATTAGAAACAATTGGTACTATCCGAGCCTTCTGCTCTGGGCTTTTGTGAATTGCACAAGTAGGACATTTACGGCAGACTTTATCTACACAGCGACCCAGATTGGGATAGTAATAGTATCTGGCTGCCTGCTCTGTAATCTTTTCAGTTCCAAGATGCCCATGTATATTATGCAGAAGAGTCAATATACTGGCTACCTCTTGCTTAGGTAGAACAAGTTGCCAAACTTCTTGCTGATTCCTGATGTCATAGTACTTCCTATACAAGATACCATGATGTTCATAGAGTCTATCCCATTGTCTAAGTAAGGCCTGACCTTCATGCGAAAGCTTAATTCTCTCTGTTCTGGAAGGTTTTTTTCTATTTTGAAGGAATGCTCTTACCTTGCATATATTTTCATCCTGAAATTGTAGTTTCCTCCATTCTGCGGGGGTATGCATCTCAGAAGTAGAATGGGTATTTTGTATAAAACATGTGGTACCAAGGTAATATGCGGGAGCATTGACTGGGGGTAACTCAATACATTCTCTTTCAACATCAAGTTCTCCAACAGGTGTATCACACGGGTGTCGAGACAAAGCATCTGCATTGGTATTGCTCTTTCCTGGACGATATTTTATTACAAAATTGAATCTAGCTAAACGAGCTACCCAGCGTTGTTCTAATGCCCCTAGCTTGGCAGTTTGCAAATAAGCTAATGGGTTATTGTCTGTCAAAACCTCAAATGTGCTGTTAATTAAGTATTCAGAAAATTTTTCCGTTACAGCCCATACTACCGCTAATAGTTCAAGCTTAAAAGAACTGTAGTTTTCGGCATTGCGCTCTGATGGCCTTAAACTGCGACTGGCATAGGCAATAACCCTTTCTTGTCCATCCTGTTTTTGAGATAGTACTGCACCCAATCCCTGAAGACTTCCATCTGTATACACCAAGAATGGTAAGTGATAGTTGGCATATGCTAGAACTGGAGCTGAAACTAATTCTTGTTTCAGAGCAAGGAAGGATTTTTGTTGTGTCTCCTTCCATTCAGCAGAAATATCTACTACCTTTTGGTTCTTCTTATTAGTTCCAGGATATGCACATAATAATTGGTGCAAAGGGGCAGCAATGTGGGCAAAATGCTTTATAAAACGTCGATAATATCCCACCAATCCTAGAAATGACCTCAATTCAGTCACAGTCTTGGGTATCATCCACTCTTGAACTGCTCGTACTTTTTATGGATCTGGGGTAACCCCTTGAGCACTGACTACATGACCCAGATAGGCTATCTGGGTTTGAAACAGATGACATTTCCGTGGTTTTAATTTTAGACCATATTGGTGAAGCCTATGGAAAACCCTTTTTAGGTGCTCCAAATGTTCATCAAAGCTTTTTGAAAAGATGATAATATCATCCAAATAGATTAAAACAGATTCAAAATTCTGATCCCCAAGGCATTGTTCCATGAGCCTCTGGAATGTGCCTGGAGCATTTGTTAATCCAAAAGGCATTCTATTGAATTCATAAAGCCCCATGGGGGTCACAAAGGCTGTCTTTTCTTTATCATCCTCTTTTACTGCTACCTGCCAGTAACCACTGGCCAAATCAAGTGTGGAAAAGTACTGAGCTTGAGAGAGGGCCATCAGAGATTCGTCCACTCTAGGAAGGGGGTATGCATCCCTATGAGTACATGAATTTAATTTCCGATAGTCGACACAGAAGCGCAAACTCCCATCTTTCTTTCTCACTAAAACAATTGGTGCCGCCCATGGACTTTTGCTTTCTCGGATTACATGGATGTCCAACATTTTCTTAATAAGAACTTTTACTTCTTGATATAGAGGAGGGGGAATGTGTCGATATCGCTCCCGAATAGGGGCAGCCTCAGAAGTATGAATAGGATGAGTTATGGCTGTTGTAAATCCGTAATCATCATCATGTCTGGAGAAAATAGAGATATTCTGCCGCAGAAGTTCTTTTACTGCCTGTAGCTTATTAGATTCCAAGATGTTCTCTTGAATTTTAACATCCTTAATTATGTGCTCTATTTCTTGTTCAGTCAGATTACTGCTGGAATCAAAACCAACATTATCAGCAGTTGCTAATAGTTGCTGAAGAGTCCATGCTTCCAAGGTTGGTCCTTCCTCTATCACAATTTGGTGGGGTATAATTGGATGTACTTCAGCAATTATGATGTTACGTGGTAAACGAACAGTTCCTTCACCCAAATTTGTCAAACGGACAAACACCTTTCCATCTTTTACTGTATTAAGCGAGCGAGCTACTACCACTTCCCCTTTTATTGCTGATAGATTTGATGGTTCCACCATAACCACTGCCTGGCGCAATACTCTATAACTTCCTACCTGCAGTGGAATAACCAATTCATGTCTTGAAGGAATTTCTATGATTTTTCTGAAGGGGGTTCGCACTACTCCAATTTTACCTGTAGAGTTCTGTAGGCACTGCTGCTGGCTGCAAGATTTTTTAAGTCGATGTAATAACTGTTGTTCTGGAACATGTTTGGTCACCAGCTGCCAGTACTGATGGCCATGATTTTTGAAGAGGATACTATCCATATCTTGCAGAATATTCATACCCAAGACAACTGGCACATCAGATGGAGTTGCATCCTGCACTAGAATAATACCTTTTTTCTGCAATTGTTGCCCAAAAATTGTTACATCGCACCAGATAAGCCCTGCCACTGGAATTGGTAGATTATTAGCAGCTCTTAGTTTAATATTTGGCAAAAGGGTGGTAGCTGTCCCTGGTAAGTGTTCAGAGAAATAGTCTAGTGTCATTGTAGAAACTTGTGAGCCAGTATCAATTAAACAGTTAACTTTTTGTCCTCCTATTATAGCCATAACATAGGGGCATTCCCCAGCTACTTTCCCAAATCTGTTCATGGGACCTTTTTCAACAACCCCCACTGTTTGGCCCTCAACAGCAGGATCAGTCAGTTTAAAGATGAGTTCCCTGATTCAGGTAATGCCTTGGGGCATGTTCGGGCCAGATGCCCTAAATCTCCACACTCCCAACAATGTCGGGGGTTGTTCCCAGATTGGAATTTGTATCTATTTGCAGGCTTTGCCCCATATCGGACTGGGACATTCACTTCCCTTCTTAGGTCAGCAACTTCTCTCTTCAGTGCCAAAACACTTTCTTGTAATCCTTTCACAAGTCCTTCTAAAGCATTACTGGGAGGTGCTGTAATAGATGCCTGAGATGGCTGCATTGTCATTTGTTGCATAACTGTATAGGCCCCAATATCATCTTCCTGCACCCTCTCTATGGCCTCTTTTTGCATTTTAAGGAATGTGAGGTCAGGCTGAGCCCTGACTCTCTCTTTTAAGGCTTGTTTTAAGGGAACACTGCGTAGCCCAGCTACAAATTGGTCTCGTAGCAATCTATCCTCTTCCCCTAGGTCACGGTTTTCCTTCCTTCTTAACTTCTCCCAAATTTCTTGTAATGCTAGAGCAAATTGTTGCAGTGACTCCCCTTCCCTTTGAGCCCGAGTAAAAAGTTTTTTTCTCAAAGCAGTAGCTGATGTTGTATCACCATACAATGTTTCAAGATGCCCTATAATCTCTCCAAGAGTACCCCGATCCTCTTCTGGGATAAGAAGCACTGTTTTCCTTGCATCTCCTTCAAGTGAATTCAGTGCTAAATCTGCATGAAACTCAGTTGGTAGCCGGTATAAACGGGCTGTACTTTTCAATTGTTCACTGATATCCATATTAGTACCGCTGAACTTTGTCACTCCAATCATAGGCATAGGTAACATTGTCATGGTGGTTCCACTAGCTGGTTCAGCTTGTGAACTGCTAGATCTTTCCATCTTTTCCTAAAGGGCAAAGCAGGCAATAGTACCCTGCTCAGCAGCGCCAAATTATGTAAGGACTATGTCACCACCAAATATGCTTTACTTCTTTGTCAAATGTATTAGCCTTATATTGTCTTTTATATGTTGCTTCTCCTTATAGCAAATATGGAGTTGGAAGAATCCCTGTTAGGTTCACAGTTGCTGATTTACCAAATGATTGGTGATTCCAAAAATAAAGAACAACACTGGAAGCTTAACTGCAGTTTACTGGTTTTACAAAGAAAATAATTACCTTTTTTACTTATGTAGCCAACAGACATAACCTCCACTGTTAACATTCACAGCAGTGTCTGAACAGTGTGCATATACTATTACTTGATATAGTCATATACTATATAGACACAATACATAACATGCTTAATAACTCACGGAATAGCAGTTAGCTTCTAATTCTTATTTCACTTAGGAAGAATTATAGATAACCCCTTTCCTTTCATTAACATATAACAATGTTCAACACAACAATAATACAAAGTAATCAGAAAATATCTTAACAGAACCTGTGCCTAGGATTTTAATATGAGAGGACAAACTGCATTAAATACGGGATTATATATTTGTATCATCACCCAGGAGCCCACTTAGTACAGTCACTTGGGTTGCGGGACCTGAATCGAATGGTTGTAAGAGGTTCCGGTTATGAGATGAGAACAGCAGGGGTTTGTGGCAGTCTTTGTGACAGAAGGAGGCACTTAATAAGTGTGGTGTCCACAATGAGTTCTTAAACCTAGGGCCTAGGAAACTTTAGTGTCCATTGAAGACTTTGGCAAAAGAATTGCTAAACTTGTCTCTGGGTAATTGGCACATTAACTGGTTCCAAGATGGGGCCATCTGAGAAGAAAAGGAAAGGATGCTGCTGGGAGGGCAGTTCAAAGTTCTGGCCAGAACTGACTAAAATGCATGCATGCAAAAGAGACTAGAAGACACCTTTATCTCATTGGACAGCAAGGGTTAATGATTCCTTGATAATGTGAAGACTTGGGGTACAAGTTGGTACAGTTGCTCACCTATTATCTGGACCCATCAAGATTAGTATTCCACTGGCTGTATTATATTTCAATCCATCTAACTCGCATTAAACAATGGGCAAGGGAAGAAAGGATGAAAGAGTGGGCAGTGATAGAAAATCAGTGGGCAGGGATACCTCTGTTAAACCATTTATGGTGCGAGCCCAAAGACATATCAGACAAGGTGAAAGCCCACCCTTTAATTTCAAGCACACTTAGGATCTGGTACGGCAATAGAACAAGGTTGGAGTTGACTAAAAGGCCCTATATATTACAACCCTTAATAAATAACACCTCTTTTATACCTAGCATGGAGAGAGGTACATTTGGGAATTGGCGGATAGCTGAGGGGAGAGCAACTAGAATTAGTGACTTCCTGGAAAACAATAAATTGATTCCATTAAATGATATTCAAAAGAAATGGGGAAAACATGTTAGAGACGTATGGAACTATCGCTTATTGCAAAATTATACCTATAAATATAAAGAGGATGATTGGGATAGAGAACTGACTAAATGGGAAATATTACTGGAAAGTAAAGAGGTCCCTAATAAAGTAGTATCAAATATATACAAACTTTTAATATCAACCATCCCTGCAGGCAATGACATAGCTCTTAGGGAATGGGAAAAAGACCTGGGTATAGAGATTCCCCCTGAGATGTGGAATAAGATTGTGCTACAAGCCCATAAATCATCTAGAGCTGTAAGAGTGAGGGAAATGAACTTTAAAATAGTAACTAGATGGCACCTAACTCCAAGTAGGTTGAATAGGATGTTCCCCATACTTACAGATGTATGCTGGAGATGTGGTAAAGAGAGGGGGACACACACACATATTTGGTGCAAGTGCAAAGAATTGCAGGACTATTGGGGCAAAATCCTTAAAGTAATAAAAGAAATAACTAACTCCAATTTGTCGCTGGATAACGCCCCTCTGATCCTGCTAAGCTTTGATATGGATAAGAAGGGACTATTAAGAGACCCACTTACCTTGCACCTGTTGGATGCGGCTAGGTCAATAATCCCAAGACATTGGAAGCAGAAGGGACCACTTTGTAGCACGGAATGGCAGTTGGAAGTAGAACATACCAGGAAAATGGAAGAAATAACACATATTATTCACAATAAGAGTAACATATACTGGGATATCTGGGGCCCTTGGATTAGGTATTTAAATAACCCGAGTTAAAAGTGGGAAGTTAACTAGGGAGACTCCTCAGTAACATAGAAAGGAACGCACCAGGGAGTGGATAAGGAAGGCAGGCAAAATAATTAAAGTAGTAACCGGTTCTAGCAACCCTAAAGGCCGGAGATATGGTCGGAGGGTGAGGTAGTGGAGGCCAGATGTACCCAGTGGCGCGACAGTCAGGGCCCTATATACCCCTATATATTCTTTTATTCTTTTACTTTATTCTATTCTATTCTTTTCTTTTTCTTTCTCTTCATTTATTTGTTTATCTATTTTTTATGTGGTATTGTAATGTATTTGAAAAAATTTGTTAAAATAAATAATATAAAAAAAAAAGATTAGTATTCCACAGCTGCCTGAAATAATCCTCTGTCCATTGCCTGCTTCTGGTGCTGGAGGCCTCTTAGCTCTTTTACCAATACAGTTCAATTCTGCTGCTCAGCTGTTCCGGCTCTGCTCCTTTCCCTGCACAGAAACTTGTTTGCTTGTCTTTGCACTGCTGCAGTCTAGGGATGTAGCGAACGTCGGAAAAAAAGTTCGCGAACATATTCGCGAACTTGCGCAAAAATGCGAGCGGTTCGCGAACCCCATAGACTTCAATGGGAAGGCGAACTTTAACATCTAAAAAAGACATTTCTGGCCAGAAAAATGATTTTAAAGTTGTTTAAAGGGTGCAACGACCTGGACAGTGGCATGCCAGAGGGGGATCAAGGGCAAAAATGTATCTGAAAAATCTGCCTGTGTGTGCTTGGAAGAGATAGTGTAGGGGGAGAGCTGTTAGTGATGCTAGATGGCAGTTGGTTGAATAACACACTGGGCAAAAAATGCCTACAGGGCAAATAATGCCTAAAAGGTCAACTTATACACTACTACAGCGATGGATACGGATTACGTAAAATATATTATGGCTGCTTGAAAAAAGTCACTCCGGTGTTTTTTCTGGAGACGGTAATATTATGGATATTTAGACAGAATGTGAACAAGGTCACACAGCTAGATGGCAGTTGGTTGAATAACACACTGGGCAAAAAATGCCTACAGGGCAAATAATGCCTAAAAGGTCAACTTATACACTACTACAGCGGTAGTAAAATAAAAAAAGTAAAATAAAAAAAAAATGAATATTAAAAAAAAAAAATTACAGTTGGTGCTGCTGAACTACTAGGAGCAGCAGATTAGCACACCAGTCCCACTCCCCAACACTGCTAGACTAATAGCACTGGGCTCTTATAGTAGTAGTAGTAGTAGTAGTAAAACAACAAAAAAATAAATAAAAGCAGTCCTTACAAGGACTACTGTTATTGCAGCAGTCAGCAGATGAGATCAGAAGCAGGACAGCTGCCCACTGCAGCTACATACAGAGCACTGCAGTAGAAGGTAGATTACTAGCCAGCAAAGCTACCTAAGCTTAAATGTCCCTCAAACCCCTGCAGACTTCTGTCCCTCCAATAACAGAGCAGTATCAACACGATTACTAGCCAGCAAACTTTCAACTGTCCCTGAAATCACTAACAGGCAGCAGCTCTCTCCCTACACTATCTCTTCAGCACATACAGGCAGAGTGAAAAAACGCTGCAGGGCTTCGGTTTTTATAGGGAAGGGGAGTGGTCCAGGGGAGAGCTTCCTGATTGGCTGCCATGTACCTGCTGGTCTGGGGTGAGAGGGCAAAAAAAAGCGCCAACAATGGCGAACCCAAAATGGCGAACGTCGCGCGACGTTCGCGAACTTCCGGCGAGCGCGAACACCCGATGTTCGCGCGAACAAGTTTGCCGGCGAACAGTTCGCGCCATCTCTACTGCAGTCCTGCTACCTGGTCCAGACAGTCACTCTCCCAGGTACCTGTAACTCCTTTTATACCCTCTCAGGTCTCCAGTCACTGCTGTATCACTTCCTTTGCATGTGCTGGTCCTCAATCTGTCCATGTGCCTCTCATCTGCTGATCACATGCAGCCTCCACAGCACTAATACTGCTCTTCCCAATGTTCAGTTTGCATTTTATAGGATGGCATGTTATACAGTACATTATTCAGTACATTTCCTGGATTAAGGCTCTGAAATATATCTGCCATTACCCCATTGCTGTTCTTTACTAGGCATTAGAAAATGAAAATATGTCACAAATAACTTATAATGTCTGCTTAACATTGCATGTTAAAATATACACCATTTCTGACTACAATACTGACATTTTCCTTATGTACAGTAGCTTTATCAAACAGATTTAAAAGGTAAATACACAATGGTTACATACAGATACATACTATTTGCTTTATGTTTGGCATGAGTAGCACACCTACCCCTTACAAGGAGACTGACGCTGGTGCTCATTTGCACTCAATCGGCAAGCGAAGTTGTGCTCTGGTGAAGGGACGTAATTGAGAAAATTCACTAAGATGCGGATTTTACTGAATGTTACCTCTTGCGCCAGACATGCCTTCGCCACCTCAGACCAGGAGAAGTGCAATAGAGTAGATAGGACTTCCTCAAAATTGAGTTGAAAATTTTTCAAAGTCCCAAAAAATGCTGGAGTCTTTTCCTTTTTTCAGGGTGATAGGATGCAAAAGAGCATAACATTTTTTTGGGATAACCGGCTTCCCCCCTACTTTAACTTCCTGCAGTATGCAAATTAGCCAATGCTAGCGCAACTTCGCTCTGCTTGCTGAATTAACACTAGCACAACTTCGCCAGCATTCGGCGCCCTGGACGCAACTTTGCATGTTAGTGAATTAGCATTGTCTGAGCGAATTGTCGCCTGGCAAAGTGTTGCGCTGCCTGCAAAGCTGTCGCTGGCAAATTTTCAGTGCTTAGTAAATTTGCCCCTAAGAGTGGTAACTACATTATTCCAAAGTTATACAAAAAAGGCAGCAAATATCAGGAAAAAAAATTAAAGTTACCCAAATAATTTCAATAACTGGCAGCATTATTAAGAGAAATGTAATGCAGACATTTGATTGCCAACAAATGGCATACTGTGTAACTGGAGGGCAAAACTAACGGTGAACCAATGCCAATATTTCCCAGTGTGCAAGAAACAGAATTCTAAGGGCTGCTGAGATAAAAATGTACTTGAGAAAAAGCGTTCCATAATTCATTGTTCCTGTAGCTTCATCCAAACTGTATGAATTATTCTGTATTTCCATAAACACTTTTCTGTAACTACTCCACAACAGTTCATTATCATAATAATACAATTGAATTTATGGCCAACATACGTACTCCACTTGTTGTACAATTGCTTTTATATGTATTTTTTTCTTTACTCTTCTCTTATTCCTAGCATATGAAGTGAATTAGAAATTCAATTTCTATAAAATTTCTCATTTCTATTCAGTTGTCATGGACATTCACAATGATCCAACAATATGCTATAAGCGCTGGAATTTTAACACAATTACTGGCTGGTACAAGCCCTAATATTTACTATGATTTGTGAAGTCAATTACATTCATATTTCTCTCTTGTGTTTTCCCTGCGTGTCTTAGCACATTTATTTTTTCATGGCTTGGCAAGGTTACTGAGGAAACATGTTACTCCCAATATTGCAACCAGCAAAATGTTTGGGCAAGATCTTTGCCTGTTAGGTGTTGCAGTATATTACAAGACGGTTAAACTCATACAAAACATAAACTGAATTCATAAGGGCAAATTCACTAAAGGGCAAATTTTCTCCAGCGAACAATCTGCCACACTCAGATTCGTTACCAGAATGCTAATCCACTGAAATGCAAAGTTGTGTCTCAGCAGCCAAACGCTGGCGAACTTTCGCTAGCGTTAATTGATCAGCATGAGCATTTCATAGCAATCTTTCGATAGCTTTCAATTTTGCCTAGCGAAACTTCGTTAGTACTCTTATGCTTAGGTCAATTTGAATAGTACATTTAGGTCTTATTTATGTCTTTATTAGAGATGTTGGTGCAAATGCTTGAAGTGGCCACTTATTATTCCAAATTTCCAAGGACGCAAGATAAAGACTAAAGAGATGCCCCTAGACATGAGCCCACCCTAATACAGCTGTGGCATGCCCCTCAAATTGGTTAAAAAAAAATTGTTAACAAAAATCTTTTGAAGGCAATCCTGCTTTAAAATATTCCCTTGTCTGTCATTGATGGAGACAACACAGACAAGGGAAATGGATTTGATGTGCCTATTTTTAATCAACACAAATGTGAGTGCAATCGTTTTATTGTTTTTACAAGTAAATAAAAGATTTTACACTATTTTGAACTCTGCTTCTCCACTAGTACAATACAGCCCTGAAAACTACAGTCTGATCCTGCAGATAAGCGTACATCTAAGCTAAACACTTGTGAGTACCCACCCATAAGCACACCTAAGGTGATCCATATAAAGTATAATGTACACCGTATGGTAATAGTGGGCAATTGTTGAATTACAATAATTGAAAAACTCACTACACTTCTTGCTATATCTTATTCCCTAAGTATGTGTGCATTAGGGGCTGCTTTTAAGATATGTCTATATCTCTTTATTGTGGGTTTTGTATTATCTTTATAGGCCCTTCCACCACAAGTGTCTATGGTGAATGTCATCTATTAAATATAACATGTTGCATCTCAGCATATCTTAAATGGCACCTGTTGGCAAAAAACATATTTCTCAAACAAAGGTGTGGACTAATAGAACCCGAACTCCAGTTGGAGGTAACAGTACTTTGTTTTTTTTTTTTAATTTACCCCCACCAACGATTGGCCACCCGCACTGGGAGGGAGCTCCTGGTATGAGCAGTCATGTTGGGGCACATACATGTGGGTAATGAGCAAATGGCGTGACTTGCTCATTATGCAGACGCGCGTGACATCAGAAGCGCATTATGCGCTTTTGGCCAACAGATGTCCCTTAATTTACACTCAAAGTTGGCACTCTAAAACTCCAGTGCGACAGAATATATAAGCAAAGCCAGACTGCATGTGAATATCTAAGATTTAGTTATCATGTGAATGAAACTAGTCTTTATTTTGTGTGTTATTTTAACATGGGGGGGGGGCATTTTATCAGGAGCCAATTATCCTGCATGTATGTTTTTGAAGTGTGGAAGGAAGCCAGCGGACTACTTGCTGATAGTGGCCAGGCTGGAATCAACCCTAGTACTGAAGGAAAAATAACCATTAAGCGATAAACCATATTATAAATCAACAATATATATGGACAGCATGCATGCAAATTCACATCTGTTTTTTCATTCAAGTAATGCATATTAGGTATTAGTTATTCTAGCAGAATTACCTTCTCTTCTTGTCTTATTTGGCAAGTGGAATAAGAATTGCCATTTCTTCTCTTTAACCTCCTGGCCAAAGGTAGTTTCATGTTTTACCTGGCACCTATCCACAATATTTAATATTTTTAAGGGCAATACGGATTTGCAGAAACCTATTGCTTCTGAAAGCATGAAACAGGCAATGTAGAAAAAAGAAAAAGAAAGGAGAATAAAAAAAATGTATCTTTAATAACCGACACCATAATGTCCAAGCGTGATTAATTAAACTTGGCAAAGAATATATACAGAGTATATACCGACCCATGTATTTATTTTATTCAGATTAAGTAATTATGTGCTATTAAATAAGTACTGATACAAATCTAGCTGGAATAACAGCCATAAAATAAAGGTCATCTGATATAGAAAGGCAACAGGTGCAGTAATCTGATTCTCAACAAAGACAAGAATATAGGTAAGTGCAAAAATAAAGCCAGACACATTTTTTTCATACAGTTCAAAGGCTTTAAAAAGTTTAATCCTTCAAGGTTAACATCCAACCAGGTAAAATAGAGAAATAGAATGGCCAATGACTCATGCAGCTGTTAGGTCATTGGCTGACAATACACTATAGAATTCTGCATTGGGATCCAACCAACTGCATGCAATTAGTGTAGTTTTGGTCATCCACTAGTGTGACTTAATCACTTTAATATCCAATCAAGTACTGTACAAGATAGTTGGTTTGATATGCTGCTTCCAGTTCATGTGTGACCGACTTTACATTTTTAGAAAAGAAGGTCCTGTAATAACATTACAATGTCCACAATATATAACTTATCATAGCGTGGGGGTAAACATATGCATACCGTATAAATGGCCATACATTTACACAGCCACTTTTCATTGTTGCATTCATTGGGGCTATTGGAACTAGAGGGAGAGGAACTAGAGGAAGTGAAGATAGCTGTGCACTTATATGCACACGCTATGAACCCTCGGATGAGATTTTCAAACAGTGCAGGTCATCCGCAACAGTACAGGAGCACATGAATCCCAGGCAGTAAGGTCAATATCAGACAAACTGCCCCAACAGTCTGAACATTAATGACCATCTTAATACTCAGGGGGGAAATTCACTAAATAGCTAATTTTGATTTTGAATAGGGTGGGTACATATGTCTTTATTAGTGATGTTGGTGAAATTGCTTGAAGTGGCCACATATTATAAAAAAATGTCCAAGGAAGCAAAATAATGACAAAAGAGATCCTCTATTGTCCTAGACATGAGTCCACCCTAAAACAAATGTGGCATGCCCTTCAAATGGTTAAAAACATTAATTTATTTAAAAGTTACAAATTTTAAACACAATCCCACTTTTAAATATTAAAAAAAACGCTAGTGTTTGTCTTTTTTTATGACAGGATATGATGTCACTGACATAAGATTGAGGAGGATGTAGCTTCATCTTATCGGTTTGCAAGGTATAACTGGGCAAAGCAAATTCTGGTGAAAGGGGTAACGTAATAGAAAATTCACACTTTAGTGAATTTGTGGAGAAAAATTTGCCTGGTGAAAAAGCACGAAACTTCGTAAACTATTTTTCTAGCGAATTGTCCTCTACGCCTGTTGCTAGCAACTGTCATTTCACCCTCTCGTAAATTTGCCCCATGGTATCATGCCTCACTATTTACCAGCTTTAAGCAAATTAATCATACAAGAATTTCATCTCACTGTATTAAAAAAGGTATACATTGTGTTGTATGATTATATTGTATGCTGAAAGGAATACCTGTGTGCATGCAAAAACATGTCTGTGTATATTTTTCTCAGTAACGGTATTTACATGTTCGATTTCCTGAAAGTGACCTCTTCATGTGCGCATTTTTTAATTCTTCATTTCTCAGTCTTTCCTTTGTTTCTCTCTCTAATCCAGCTATGTTCTTTCTAGTTGCACCAACTCATCCTTCACTTTTCTGTTTTCATCAATTACCTCCTGTGTCTTTGTCTTTATTTATCTTCTGTCGTCTCTGTTCGTTCTTTGATTCTTAATATTCACTTAGCTGTAAAGTATTTATGAAACTCTGCTTCTATTCTTTCTCTTTTTCTTTTATTCATTTCATTTTATTTCAAACTCAGGATAGTCAAATATGCTCTATATTTTTTTTATCTCTTCCTCTATCACCTTTCCTTTATCATTTGTAAGGAATCATTCCACTGCAGCTAAAGAGAGCCATCTAGTGTTCATTGCATAAAGTGTTCTTAAAGTGTTCTTTAACCTTAAACTATTCCATACTATAATCCAGAAAAAGGAAAAATATTTATCAAAGAGAAAATACCCCGCTTAGACAATCTTACTTGGCAGTTACTTAAATAAACAATTTCAATACCTGTTAATTAAAGACTTAATATATTTAAGTGCAATCCCTCTGATTGTCATTAGACCAATCACATGAATTATAAAGTGCAGTGCTGAGAATTGATTATAAAGTTAATAATAAATTAAACAATTAAAGTTGATTAAAGATAGAGTGCAGTGCAATGAAATTCATTAAATTAAATAGATTTAAAAAGTTTTTAAAAAACCATTAAATGAATGTGCCCACAGTAGAATCAATTATAAATCGCTAGAATTCCCTGGTGAGGATGTATTTCCTTTCTAATGTGGCAAAGTTATTTGATAAATGATTATTATACCTGCATCTTAATTGTACTTGAAATTAATTGATAAAGATTAAAGTGCTTTCCAGTACTAAATCAATGATTAAATATAGCTCAGGTAAATTGATTCATTAAGGTAACCACATTAATTAGGATAAATACTAAAAAACAATACTCAGGTTCATGAGTTGAAATAGGAATATGGAAAAGGAGAGGGGTGGAGTTGTCCCAAATCTACTGCCTAAATTGTTTCTAATCCCTGGGACACCACAAAGGCAAAGAAGGCAGAGCAACCGGGACTGTGGTCTCAAATGTTAATCTAAGCCCTAAACTGTAGAGAGCTATAATGGCCTAAAAAAACACAAATCCAAGGCCTCCTGTAAGTTTAGTATTCAGAGAGAAGAAATAGCGAACTTGATAAAACCCTCCACCACCCCTTCAATTGCCATTTAACCCAATTTTTAAAAATAATAAAAAGCTAAGATCAAGTGGATTCAAAACGCCGATGTGCGTTTCGCAATACTGGCTTTGTCAAGGCGTAATGGATGAGTCACCTAGGACGCGTGATTTAAATCACTTCTGTGTTGAGTGTCATTCGGTAAAGTATCGCGAGGCTTGATTCCGCACTAATACCGGATCCTTCCTAGAGTGTCTAGCTATTGTGAGAACTTGCAACAGACAGATCTTGCTTATATGTTGCCATGGATACCGCGCAGCATTATTATATTCTTTTGAAGCGGAAAACCGCCAAATGGCTGCTATCGTCTGGCTATATTGTATATCCTAACGATTTTTTTAATGCTGCTTGATTTACTCCTACGATGTTAGGGAACTTCCACTTATTAAATTCACACTACAGATCTGTTTTTTGTTTTTAATACCCAATCTTTGTTAACCCTAGGTTGCTCTTACTCCCTTCTGTACAATAATATTTATCATAAATATTTTTTAATTAGCTATATTTAAAAATGTATACTTTCCTATATTGTACATACTGTATACAATATCCAGCGAGACTGAAATTCTGGGCATTGGAAAATGTAGAATTAGGAATACGTAAAGGAAACTGGGAACAAGCCATGTTAAAACGAGAGAGTAACTGGATCTTTAAAATGAACACGGTGTCCCCAAATGGAATAAATGAGAACAATTTATTTACATAATTTATTTAAAAATAGAAACAAAATCAGATCATTTTCAACCATTTTATTATTATAAAAAATCGAATAAATTCATATAAACACTCAGATTATGTACAATATAGCTCAGCACTGCACTTTATAATTTATAATTCATGTGATTGGTCTAACGACAATCAGAGGGATTGCACTTAAATATATTAAGTCTTTAATTAACAGGTATTGAAATTGTTTATTTAAGTAACTGCCAAGTAAGATTGTCTAAGCGGGGTATTTTCTCTTTCTCTTTGGTTTTTGAATCATTAAGTACTGACTTAGGTCAGCCTTCTGTTTCTGTTCAATCTACTAGCAAAGGAATCTTTGGTGTGTTTTTAAGGTGAGCTACATGTTTATCAGAGTCAGTGCTTGTCTTGTTGTACTTGTCTTTCTACAGAGAGGCACCCCTACATCTCACAGGTACAATAACAAACTGGTGATTTGCAAAACAAAGTGAAAAATTGGAGATATTGTAAATCGTCTAAAGGCATAAAAATGTCAGTGAGATCAGGTAAAGACTAGAAGGCAGGATATTATTTGTAAGGCAGGATATTTGTCTTGTTTGGCCATCTGCATTTATGTCCACATAGCTTTATTTTGCATATTTGGCCTATCAGAAATGATTTCCACGGTCTGGCCTGGTTGATGATATTGGTGCATGTATAACCAGCTTTAGAATACCACTTACTATATCATACTAAGGTCAACTCTATTAAATTGGGGCACACCATTTTTTTCTCATTATTTTATTAAAACAATTTTAACCACATTTTTTTATCTTATTTATCAATAAATTAACTCGAAAAAACCTGGTGCGGGAAAAGACTCGATACAATCGTGAAAGAAATCTGAATCTTAATATTTTTTGGGATTTGATGACAAAAAACTCAGATTTATTTTGGATTATCACCTGAAATCCACAAATTATTCAGATTATTGTACAAAGCGCAGCGCAGATCATGATATCTTCCAATTTTAAAAGGGAAATCTGTCATTGAATTGTACATGACAACGGCAGGTTTGAGATGGAGGTTTTTAGGGTTTTTTTGCACAAAATAAAATTGTATTTTCCCCTTTAAAACTCCAAACTTGGGCTTTAGTAAATAACCCCCTTAATTTTCTAGATACATTTTATAAAGCGCACAATTACCTGATGATTCTGGTGTAGTTTGGTGTAGTTTGTCACTCATTGCTTTGAATATTTCAATCATTTTTATTAGTTCAGCTTGACTTACAGGTACAACGATTTTCACTGGCCAGCAAATATCTAAGTACAAAATCCACAAATGTATAAAGAGATTCTTAAGTACATAAAGATGGCATTATGATGGGTGACCTAGATAAGAAAAACAAACCAGTCAACATTAGAGTAGCCACAACAGAATACTCAAGAGTAGCTTCTGATAAAAATACATTAGGATGCACCTTATAAAACACATATAAATTTTCGAGTATTTCCAATCAATGCTTGTTTTTATAAGCAGCAAATAAAGGAAGTTATTTTAAATACAGTTGTGATGTCTAATGCGTTTCCTCAGCACACTAACTTTTTAATTACATACAATATCTGAATAAAGTAGGTGATGCCCATCTAATGCCAATTTATCATACTATAATACACAAAAGCTATGAATATCCTGTAAACAAAAGCTATGAATATCCTGTAAACTATATCCTTAAAAATGTCTCCTAGTGATGTCATCAGTTATAAACAGAGCTTAGTGATATCATTTTTGTCACATGACATGAGTTAAAAACTTGCGTAGTATTATAAATAAAGAACCCCTTGTTGGAAAATATGAGGATATTATTAGAATGACCTTTGGCCTCATGCTTTTATATGGTCATGGAACAAAAGCTATGAACTATATCCTTAAAGGACAAGGAAAGGCAAAAAAATAAAATCCCATTTTTACTTTCTTTAATGAAAAAGAAACCTATCTCCAATATACTTTAATTAAAAAAGGTGTACCGTTTTTATAAGAAACCTGACTGTATGCAGTGAAATTCTCCCTTCATTTACTGCTGTGGATAGGAATTGTCAGATGGTCCCTAACTGCTGAGCCTACTTATGAACAGCAGGGGGAGCCCCCACCTTACTTACCAGCCATGCAGAATTCAAGCAGCTTTGTTTAGGATGATCCCTAAGCAGCCCAGACCACACTGAGCATGTGCAGGGTCAGGCAAAGAAATTTAACAAAGTTACAAGATGACAGCCCCCTGTGGCCAACTTTGAAAGCACAAATCATTTGTTTGATTAGGCTTGTGGTTCAGTAAGTTCATGTTTATGTTTAGTATACAAAATCTAGCATTTTTAGCCTTATTCTATTTTAGACTTTCCTTGTCCTTTAAAAATGTCTCTTAGTGATGTCATCAGTTATAAACGGAGCTTAGTGATGTCATTTTTGTCACATGACATGAGTTAAAAACTTGCGTAGTATTATAAATAAAGTACCCCTTGTTGGAAAATATGAGGATATTATTAGAATGACCTTTGGCCTCATGCTTTTATATGGTCATGGAACTCGTCGTTGACTTTTTTAACGCAGAAAAACTAGAATTTATTTTGAGATTTATTAAACTCCAAAGCTGCTAAAAAATCAGAATCTGTAAACACACCAGCAAAAACCTGTCAAAGGCATGTCAAAGTCAATGGCAGATGGTACCTTTTACAATTGGAACATGTTTTTTGCCCTCATGATTGTTGAGAGTTTCAGGCTGTTTGATGCTGGTTTTAATAATCTGAAAAAATTCCTGGCTTCCATTCGATAAAAGCCAAAAATGGCAAAAACCATTATAAACAGTGGACACAGTCCTACCATGATGTGAAAAAAAAACTACAACATCAAATTTTCAAAGCAACTCAAGATACATCCACATTATTAAAAGTACATACAAGGAGATTATTATATGCAGGGAGTACATCTCCCTACAACACAAATATATATTGCAGCTTTGCACCACAGCAGATTGTACAAAGAGTATAAGTGTGCAAATTACCCTGTTCCTCGAGATGTTGCAAAATTTTAGTTTCTGGAGGAAGATTTAGAGACTGGGTCACAGGTACCTTACTTAATTAGGTACCATTCTTCCCTGGATAAGCAATATTTAAGCCTTACAAATAATGCAAATCATGGCTTACCAAAGGAAAAAAAAGGTAGAAGTGACAGATCAGATATTATGGTAAGGGATTTTCTTTTCACGATTCAGTAGTTTGCAGTTACACTTCTCAAGCCAATGTCAGCAGCACCCAACCTTGCTTCCTCAGAGACAGTTTTACTGGTTTGGCTTCAGGTAACAGCAGACTAAAATAAAAGCCTTGGACAAACTTGTGACTGTTGTGTATTTTGCTTAGCATTCAGATGACAATTTTTAAAGGAATTGTTCAGTGTAAAAATAAAAACTGGGTAAATAGATAGGCTGTGCAAAATAAAAAATGTTTCTAATATAGTTAGTTAGCCAAAAATGCAAAGTATAAAGGCTGGAGTGATTTGATGTATAACAAGTCAGTCAGGACACTACTTCCTGCTTTTCAGCTCTCTTGGTTAACACTGACTGGTTGCCCTGGTTACCAGGCAGTAACCAATCAGAGACTTGAGGGGGGGGCACATGGGTCATTTCTGTTGCTTTTGAATCTTAGCTGAATGCTGAGGATCAATTACAAACTCACTGAACAGAAATGTCCCATGTGGCCCCCCTTCAAGTCGCTGACTAACTCAGAGTTATAGAGCTGAAAAGCAGGAAGTTGGATTCTGGCTGTTTTATTAGACATCCAGTCACTCCAGCCTTTATACATTACATTTTTGGCTAACTAACTATATTAGAAACATTTTTTATTTTGCACAGCCTATCTATTTACACAGTTTTTATTTTCACACTGAACTATTCCTTTAAAGCATCAGTAACACTACAAAATTGTATGTAAAAAATGAATTTCACCCGCCCTCAAATAACAAATATATCTTGGACAAAGTTAATTATTTTAATTGCTTTATACATAAATACCTAGTTAAAATCCCACTTCTGCTTTGTGCTGCATTTCAAAAAAGTGATGGTGGCGACATGCATTCTAAGCTCTTCTGCTTGTTCCAGTCTCCTGCTAGCCAAACGTTCTTGTTAAAACCGATAGTCAGTTGCTTCTGTTTTACAAAGGGTTTTCTGCCGCTCTGTATCTTTCAACAGCTTGATTTACTTCAGTACCAGCTGTGAGAATTAAGGCAGCGCACAGGTCAGCCCTAAATATTTCAAGGAAGGCCGGAAACCCAGACAGCAAGAGCAGATCGCACTCTTTTCATTACTAACTAACCCTTTAGAAATAAATCTTGCTAAGGGTAGAGCTCCCACACACTCTCTCCCCCAATACAAACTGTTTGATACAAACTGAGACGGAGAATACTACTTTACATCTTTCCTGAAGCAGAAGCCATTAACTTCCGGTTTTAAAGAAAGAGCACACGCATAAGAGAATGTATGTCGCCCCATCGCCTTTTCAATGCAGAGCACAACCGGAAGAGGGATTTAGGTATTTATACATAAAGCAAAAAAAAATGAACTTTGTCCAAAATAGATGTGTTATTTGAGGGGGTGGAATTAATTTTTTACATAAAAAAAACTAGTGTTACTGGTCCTTTAAAGGAGAACTAATCCCCCCAATTAGAAAACCCCCATCTACTACCCTAGATAGTCCCCCTCACTATTTTCCAAGCTTTATTCCAGTGTCCCTGGCAGAATGCTCACTTATTTATGAAGAGTTGCGCAGCGGAGCTCATGGGTGCCATCTTTTGGGTCTTCAGTCATATAAATGAATCCTCTGAGGATTGGAACACATTGATATGAATAATACACACTTAGTTACACTTACACAGTTAATCAGGGTTATTTATAATTCCAAATTCCAATAAACACCAAAACGACTGACCAAATTTATATCGTCTCTGCTTAAAAGGATACTGTCATGCTTTTTATGGTGTTGTTTTTATTTCTAAATTACACTGTTTACACTGCAAATAAGTCACTCTAACATATAACATTTCATTCCTAATCCAACAAGTGTATTTTTTTAGTTGCAATATTGTTGTGTAGGCAGCCATCTCAGGTCAATTTGCCTGGTCATGTGCTTACAGAAAGAGCCAGCACTTTAGGATGGAACTGCTTTCTGGCAGGCTGTTGTTTCTCCTACTCTCCTACTAATGTAACTGAATGCACCGCAATGGGACCTGGATTTTTAGTATTAAGTGCTGTCCTTAGATCTACCAGGGAGCTATTATCTTGTGTTAGGGAGCTGCTATCTGGTTACGTTCCCATTGTTCTGTTGTTAGGCTGCTGGGGGGTAAGGGGAGGGGGGCACTATTAACTGATATAAAACATGTTTTCCCTCAACAGTATCCCTTTAATAAAACAGCACTCTCTAACAATGATGAAAGCAAATATTTTTTTAAAAAAACTAGGGACTGCATTTAAATGTATGTAATAAAAGTGGTGTGGGCGATAAAAAAAGGAGAGAAAGAAACCTGAAATTTTTCTCTCATAGGAAAGTAAAATAGACATTTCTCTACATTGCTATAATTACTTATTGTAGTTTTTACAAAACAAGTTAAATGCATGAAAGTTGCTTCATAATAAGCCTACTTCAAAGCCATAGGCCAATATACTTTATTAAAGTCCTATACAAAAAACTAAGATATTCAGCTTATATACAACAGGAGCAGACTATACTGAATGTAAAACTAGTGACTGTATAAGTTGCAAGACATTATTATAATACACAAGAGTCTGTAAATTATAAGGACATCATAAGTTACCGAGGAGTTTTATGACCATATAAAAACACGTTTTTATATAGGTCATGAAACTCCTCGGTAACTTCTAATATCCTCATATTTTGCAACAGGGGGTACTTTATTTATTATAATACACAAGATTCGTTGAGTCATGTGACAGAAATGACATTACTATTCACAGTTTATTACTGATGACATCACTAGTCATAGGATATCATTTACAGGATATTCATGTCTTTTGTGTATTATATCCTTATAATACACAAAAGCCATGAATATCTTGTAAATTATTTCCTTATAAACTGTGAGTTCTGATGTCTTCAGTTATAATCGGTGAGTACTGATGTCATTTCTGTCACATAACTCACTGAAATTTGTGTATTATAATAAATAAAGTACCCCCAGTTGCAAAATATGAGGATATTAGAAGTTACCTTGGAGTTCCATGACCTGTATAAAAACACTCGGCCTTTGGCCTCGTGTTTTTATATGGTCATGAAACTCCTCGGTAACTTATAATATCCTTATATTTTACAAGAGGGGGTACTTTATTCACTATATAAACTATGCTTAGTGATGTCATCGGTTATAATTGGAGCTTAGTGATGTCATTTCTGTCATGACGCTCTGAAACTTTGTGTATTATAATAAATAAAGTATACCCTGTTGTTAAATATGAGGGCAACTGTACAAAAAGATAATGAGATTGGGTGCACAGTCTTTCTGTCTGAAATGTATTCAACTAAATGTAGACTTATTTCATTATTTATGGAGCTGTCCAAATGTAAGCAAGGTTTACTAGCCTTAGAGACCCCATCTCAAGCAAAAGCTTGGTAAATTTTCTGGGATTTTATTGATTCTAGCTTTAAATAACGTACTCTTGGGTTGCTACAAATGTAATCTAAACTGCAGTAGTTGAACCGTTATGTTCACAGAATGCAGTTTCCTAATAACCTTTCATTCCTTGCTGTATGAATGTATTGCTTTAGATCCTTGAGTATTTACTGAGCGTTTTTACGTTGTTACGATGTTAGGTAGTTCTAATTTACCTGTCTTTTAATTTGGTAAAATGTATAGGTGGCATCACAGTTTAATATCAATATCTTTTCCTTTCGACAGCTCAGAAAGCTGAATAGGTGTGATTCATTGTACAGCTTTTGTCAAAATCTGCTGTTTATTCTGTTAACACAATAAAAAAAAATGTATATAAAATATGAGGATATTAGAAGTCATCTCGGAGTTCCATAACCAGTATAAAAACACCCGGCCTTGTGCTTTTATATGGTCCTGGAACTCCTCTGTGACTTATAATATCCTTATAGTTTACAAGAGGGGGTTCTTTATTCACTATATAACTATATACTTAAAAAATGGATGCATGCCTAAATCCATGCTGAAATAAAAAGGCAGCTAGGAGATTTATTTGGGGCTTTACAGTGCCCAGTGACATTCATGTCTATTGTACAAGTCTAATAAGACAGTATGAATAGAAATGATCACAGTAGGAAAGCTTGCAAGCATGACACATTCAGTGCCAAGTGCAGCACTCTAATTAGTGAGCAGTTCTGGTCTGACGAGAAGGCCTTAACCTCCTTACAGAATAATGAGCCAGGCAATATTTGAAGCTTAAAAATAAGCAGCAGAGAACAAGACGGGTGCTGAGAACTATTTTAAAATGTGCGAAAGCAACAGATACAGGTGACCGAACACTGAACTGTATACTTGGCAGAGGAAAGGAAAGCAATGGGGGTAAAGAGAAGGGTCAGCTGTGCTTTGTCAGTTCTTTTGTTTATAAAACAAGTGGCAAAACAATTATAGCAGATGATAGTTAGCCATGTCAACCAAATTAAAAGGAAATTCACAACTTTTTGGCATTGGAGTCTGACGTATTGAGATAAACAGAGCCAAATTGGAACAATCCTCGCGTTTCAG
This sequence comes from Xenopus petersii, assembly GCA_038501925.1. NCBI lineage: Eukaryota > Metazoa > Chordata > Amphibia > Anura > Pipidae > Xenopus > Xenopus petersii. The sequence continues at coordinate 169,952,110 of CM076673.1, forward strand.
ACTGGACTGAATCGTTTATTACTTGTAAGGCAGTTTATCCTCTTTGCTGGATAATATTTTGTTGAATGTTTTATGCATAGAATTCAATGAGACTGATCAGAAACACAGATAATGTGTTCTGCAAAAATGTACATATAAACTACCTAGATGAATTGCCTGAGTAATACCGGGACTTTTACTACTTAATAAACATGACTGGTGTCTGACTCCTTTTATCAGTGAACCTTTAAGACTCCAAAATTATGGATAAGAAAGTTTATAAATATTACCATAAACAGATGGTAACAAAAACAACAACAACAAAATGCAAAAATGTGCGAAACAGATACTAGTACAGGTATGGGATCCGTTATCCCAAAACCCATTATTCAGAAAGCTCCGATATTTTAAAAACGATTTCCCTTTTCTCTGTAACAATATAACAGTAGCTTGTACTTGATCCCAACTAATATATAATTAATCCTCATTGGAAGCAAAACCAGCCTATTGGGTTTATTTCATCTTTACATGATTTTCTAGTAGATTTAAGGTATGGAGATCCAAATTAAGGAAAGATCCGTTATCCGGAAAAGCCCAGGCCTGAGCATTCTGGATAACAGGTCCCATACCTGTATTATAGCTTTCTGAATCTCTGGCCACAATTTATCTCCTGCAATGTCTTACATACTTTAGTTGCCTAAATAGAGCATCTAGTCACCAAGATGGTGTGATAATATCAGTTGGATTGTAGCCTGACAAAAGCAAAAGCAATGGAAGTTATCCATATTAAAACAGATAGCTTGTAGAGAGAGATACAGATATGGGATCTCTTATGAGGAAATCCATTTTTTTTTTTTTTTGGACAGAGGACTCAGAGTGGCATTACTTTGAAAATTTACTGGTGTATTTATATAGACCTTTCTGATAAAGCTTACTTAATTTTAACCTTTCCTTCTCATTTGAGTACAGCATTTACATTGAACAAAGACCCTGAAGACACACTTGGGGGCCGATTCACTAAATTCGAGTGAAGGGTTCGAATTAAAAAAAATTCGAATTTCGAAGTTTTTTTGGGCTACTTCGACCATCGAATGGGCTACTTCGACCTTCGACTACGAAAATCGAACGATTCGAACTAAAAATCGTTAGACTATTCGACCATTCGATAGTCGAAGTACTGTCTCTTTAAGAAAAACTTCGACCCCCTACTTCGGCAGCTAAAAGCTACCGAAGTCAATGTTAGCCTATGGGGAAGGTCCCCATAGGCTTGCCTGGGATTTTTTGATCGAAGGATTTTCCTTCGATCGTTGGATTAAAATCCTTCGAATCGTTCGATTCGAAGGATTTAATCGTTCAATCGAATGAAAAATCCTTCGATCGATCGATCGCATGAAAAATCCTTCGATCGATCGATCGCAGGATTTGCGCAAAATCGTTCGACTTCGATATTCGAAGTCGAACGATTTTAGTTCCTAGTCGAATATCGAGGGTTAATTAACCCTCGATATTCGACCTATAGTGAATCGGCCCCTAAATCATCTAGTCCCCAGAGTTTCTTAATTAATTGGACACTAAAGATATTGCACTGGCATGTCTGAGGGTTCACTCCGTATTCATTATTCCCTTTGTGCAGAGCTAAGTGACACATCTGTGGTTAATTCGGTGCTCATTATTCATTATGATCTTACTGGGATGTCTGGGGTTAATACAATGTTCATTATCCATGTTTGTGCAATGATCTTCCTTGCATCTTCCTTAATTCAATTTGTATTATTGTTTGTGTAGTGATCTTACTGGTACACCTGTGGAGAAATATATCAACTAATTGAGTCAACTAAACGTACCAAATTGTAACAGTTCAGATGCTCCCGGATCACTGAGCTGCCAGACTAAAACCCTAGAGACACGAACATTCAACTTTAAACTTCAATTTTGGTAAAACGGTAAAAAAAAATAAAAGATGGAAAGCAAATAAGAAAAGTCATTATTTCTGGTGAACAAATTCAAAACAACTGAGCTGAAAAAAATTGCTTGGAAGGTGAACAACCCCTTTAAGGGTAAAGACTGTGTCAAATATAGTTGAGGTATACGGCTCAAAAAATCTTGTGTGTGAAATTGAATGGCTGGCTGAATTTTAATTGAAGCAGTAAAAATGGTACCTTTTAATAAACATTCCTTCTACTTATAAAGGGATATAATGCAACAGGAAATAATTGTTCTTGAAACTATATATATCCCTCTTTGGGACAGACTGCATCTAGAGGAAAAGCAATGCTGGAAAACGCTAGCAGCATTTTCACATAAATAAGCACATGCAGTATATGCTTGTATGTTGTGCATGGCCAAATTTTGTCACATAAGAATAATGCAATGTTCAATTAAAGCTGTAAGAAAGAACAAATTGTCATACTTGTGAGTTAGATTGTGATGTAGATATTTTCTTGCCTGATGAACATAACAAATAGTAATGTAAGCAATATGGATTAAAGGAAAACTTTATCCCCCAAACAATGTAGGTCTCTATAAAAAGATATTGCATGTAAATCCCTGCTTCATTTAAATAAACCATTTTCATCATAATAATATACTTTTGTAGTAGTATGTGCCATTGGGTAATCCTAAATAGAAAATTGCCATATCAAAAAATAAGGTTTGTAAGATGCACGGTGCACACAAACAGACCAAACAAACCATATGTTAGGTCACATGAGCCAATGAAAAGACAGAGTTCTATCTTTTGCTTCCACACTTCATCCTGTTACAGTTAGGGGCAGATTTATCAAGGGTCGAATTTCAAAATACTTCAAAATTCGACCATCGAATTAAAATACTTAGAAAGATTTCAGCGATCAATCGAATGATTTTACTTCGACTTCCAAAAACTTAGAAAAATGCTCTAGAAGGTCCCCATAGGCGAACATAGCACTTCGGCAGGTTTAATTTGGTAAGTTTTTTTAAAGAGACAGTACTTCGATTATCGAATGGTCGAATATTTGAAGCATTTTATTTCTAATCAAATTCAAAGTCATAGTATCCTATTCGATGGTCGAAGTATCCAAAAAATTACTTCGAATTTCGAATTTTTTTACTTCGAAAATTCCCTCTAATTCACTTCGACCCTTGATAAATCTGCATTTTAGAGTTGTAGTATTTCTGGTCAGGGGACCTCTGAGGCAGCACACAGACCATCACAAAATAGTGGTTCAAGGCAAGAGATGTAAAAGGGTAATATATATATATATATATATATATATATATTGATATAAATCTGTTGCTTAAATATTCATTTTGGGGGTAAAGTTTTCCTTTAAAGAAGTTGTTCACCTTCAAACACTTTTTCAGTTTAGTTGGTTTCAGATAGTTCACCAGAAATAAAGACTTTTTCCAAATACTTTTTATTTTCTATGTGTGACCGTTTTTCTAATACTGTAAGGGGCCGATTCATGAAGCTCGAGTGAAGGATTCGAATTAAAAAAACTTCGAATTTCGTGTTTTTTGGGCTACTTCGACCATCGAATGGGCTACTTCGACCTTCGACTACTACTTCGAATCGAACGATTCGAACTAAAAATCGTTTGACTATTCGACTATTAAAGACTGTCTCTTTAAGAAAAACTTCGACCCCCTACTTCGGCAGCTAAAAGCTACCGAAGTCAATGTTAGCCTATGGGGAAGGTCCCCATAGGCTTGCCTGAGATTTTTTGATCGAAGGATATTCCTTCGATCGTTGGATTAAAATCCTTCGAATCGAAGGATTTTATCGTTCGATCGAAGGAATAATCCTTCGATCGTTCGATCGCAGGATTTGCGCTAAATCGTTCGACTTCGATATTCGAAGTCGAACGATTTTAGTTCCTAGTCGAATATCGAGGGTTAATTAACCCTCGATATTCGACCCATAGTGAATCGGCCCCGGTGTGTACATTGTGATTTTTCACCTTCTAAAACAGCTCTGGGAGGGGGGTCGCCAACCCTGTAAACCAGGCATGTCCAAAGTGCGGCCCGAGGGCCAATTGTGGCCCTTTATCAAATTTACACTAGCCCTCAGCCTCCATCATGAAACTAATAATAATGCGCCAGCATAGTTCGATCAGGAATCACTTAGATGTAGCAGTAATATTTGGGCACATTAGTGAAGTGATCTGCCACTAGGTCAATACTGGTGGCTGTGTGCTGAAGGTATTAGTAATAGACACGTACTGGCACATAGTGATGTGTGCTCTCACATACTTCTTTACTGTACTTGCACGTCACTACTTCTATTGCACCTTCAGCGATAAAGAAGTATGCAAGAGCGGCGCGTCACTCCGTGCCAGTATGTGTCTATTACCAACACCTTCAGCACACAGGCAGCAGTATATAGACCAAGAGGCAGATCATTTCACTAATGTGCCCAAATACTACCGCTACGCGATTCCTTGTTTAGATGAGTTAATGGTTCAAAGAATGTCGGGCTAAATGGTCGGCCCCCACACATTTCCACCTCACCAAATCTGGCCCTGGTTGCAAAAAGTTTGGACACCCCTGCTGTAAACTGTTCAAAAATGATACATTTAGTTGATACATTTCTTATTTGTCCCTACTGAGCAGAATCCCTGAGTTTCATTAAAGGCAGCTGTTAGAATTTATATAATAGGTACTAATACTTCAGAGATGCTTCTAAAGAAATGTATCATCTAAATATTGCAAAAATTGTAACAGTTTAGAGTCTGCACCTGAATTGCTGAGCTGCCAGACTTAAAGGAAAAGGAAAGCTACCGAAGCAGTTTATTGCCGATAGATTAGCCACAATAGTGCAAGCTATAAGACTATACTTATTCTGCAGAATGTTTTACCATACCTGAGTAAACAGCTCTAAAATCTCTATCTGCTCTATCTTTTGACAGAGGACTCAGAGCAGAATTACTTTGAGGGTTTACTGGTGTATTTATATAGACCTTTCTGATAAAGCTTACTTAGGGGCAGATTTATCAAGGGTCGAATATCGAGGTTTAATTAACCCTCGATATTCGACTAGGAATTGAAATCCTTCGACTTTGAATATCGAAGTCGAAGGATTTAGCGCAGAAAATTCGATCGAACGATTATTCATTCGATCGAACGATTAAATCCTTCGAATCGAACGATTCGAAGGATTTTAATCCAACGATCCGATGAAAAAAACTTAGGCAAGCCTATGGGCACCTTCCCCATAGGCTAACATTGACTTCGGTAGCTTTTATCTGCCGAACTAGGGGGTCGAAGTTTTTTTTAAAGAGACAGTACTTCGACTATCGAATGGTCGAATAGTCGAACGATTTTAAGTTCGAATCCTTCGATTCGAACTCGTAGTTGTAGTCGAAGGTCGAAGTAGCCCATTCGATGGTTGAAGTAGCCCAAAAAACACTTCGAAATTCGAAGTTTTTTTACTTCGAATCCTTCACTCGAATTTAGTGAATCAGCCCCTTAATGTAAGCCTTTCCTTCTCCTTTAAAGGGGTTGTTCACATTTGAGTTAACTTTTAGAATGATGTAGAGAGTAGTCATGTGCGGGTCAGGGTTTTCCTGACCCGCACTCGACCCTAACCCGGGTCCCACGGTTATCGGGTCGGCCCGCACATCACTAGTACAGAGTGGTATTCTGAGACAATTTGCAATTAGTTTTCATTTTTTATTATTTGTGTTTTTGACTAATTTAGCTTTTTATTCAGAAGCTGTCCAGTTTGCAGTGAACTATTTAGTTGCTCGGGTACAGATTACCCTAGCAACCATGCATTTATTTAAATAAAAGACTGGAAAATGAATAGGAGAGGGTGTGAACAGAAACATGAGTAATAAAAAGTAGCAATAACAATAAATGTGTATCATTACACAGCACTTGTTATTAGATGGGGGTCAGTGAAAACTGGAAAGAGTCAGAAGAAAATGGAAAATAATTAAACTATAAAACCAGTGGCGTAACTAGTTGTTACTGGGCCCCATAGCAAATTCATTAATAAGTTGGCCTATTTTACCAAGATATATTAAAATTGCTAATTAATTAGGGTCTCACTGGGCCCCCTACACTCCTGGGCCCCCCTGCAACCGCAGGGTCTGCTTCCTCTATAGTTATGCCCCTGTATAAAACATAAATAATGAAACCCTATTTAAAAGTTGCTTAGAAGTAGCCATTGTATAACATACTAAAGTTAATTTAAAGGTGAACCACCCCTTTAAATATATGACGGGCAGTTTCTTATTCTATTTCCCACTGTTATAAACCCTAAACGTATTTAGGGAGATATTGCCGTTAAAGGGGCAGATTTATCAAGGGTCGAATTTTGAAGTTAAAAAACTTCGAAATTCGGCCATCGAATTGGGCAAATTTGATAGTCGAACTTTTCTTTTTGAAATTTTTGGATGTTTTCGGTCGAAGTAAAAACGTTTGTTCGGTCATTCGATTAGAACGATTTAATCGATGGAACGATTTTCAAAAAAAAAAATGTAAACTTTTTAAAACTTAGCCAAATTTTGGCTCTGGGTCCTAGGAAATCCCCATAGGCTAATATAGCAATTCGGCAGGTTTAAATTGGCGAAGTGTTGAAGTTTTTTAAAGAGACAGTACTTCAAAAAAATTCGACCTTCGAATTTCGAAGTTTTTTCAAATTCAAATCGAAGTATGACTATTCCCTAGTCGAAGTACACAAACAATAGCTCGAAATTCGAAGTTTTTCACTTTTGTAACTTCACCTCGACCTTTGATAAATCTGCCCATTTAAAAAAACTTCGAACGTCGAATTCAAAAAGACCAATCGAATGGGGGTCGACGTTTTTTGGGGTCGAAGTAGCGCTACTTCGATCTACTCCTATTCAAAGTTTTTTAACTTCTACAATCGATCTCCCAAATTCCCCCAATTGCCTCCATATAGGTTCTAGGAGGACCCACATAGGCTAAAACAGCACTTCGGCAGCTTATAGGTGGCGAATGGTCGAAGTTGAAGTTTTAAAGAGACAGTGGGGCCGATTCACGAAGGGTCGAATTTCGAAGTTAAAAATACTTCGAAATTCGACCCTCGAATTGAAATCCTTCGACTTCGAATATCGAAGTCGAAGGATTTAGCGCTAATCCTGCGATCGAACGATCGAAGGATTTTCCGTTCGATCGAACGATTAAATCCTTCGAATCGAACGATTCGAAGGATTTTAATCAAACGATCGAAGGAAAATCCTTCGATCAAAAAAAGCTTAGCAAGCCTATGGGGACCTTCCCATTCGATGGTCGAAGTACCCAAAAAATACTTCGAAATTCGAAGTATTTTTCATTCGAACCCTTCACCCGAGCTGAGTGAATCGGCCCCAGTATGTCAAAATAATTCGACCTTCGAATTTCAAAGTTTTTTTAAATTCGAATGAATGTATGACTATTCCTTAGTCGAAGTACCCAAAAATTACTTCGAAATTCGACCTTTGATAAATCTGCGTGTTTTATAAAGTATTGGCATGTTCCTGACGCTCACCTCTCTCTTCTTCATTACTACTTCCCGCCCCCATCAAACTTTCCTTCGTTCACGTAGGCAGCAAGGACCCGAATGGGAGATAAAACAAACAATTCAAACTCGGCTCCTTAAAATCCTATCCTCACGCTACTACAGTTTTAAAAGGAATATTTATACCTTATATTTGTGTATTTAAACCCTATTTGAATGTCAAAGTCTCCTGTAAAATAATGTAAACTGCACTTTACTGCAAACTAATGTAAACTACGCACTGTCAGGACCTGACGGAATCAGAACGATGAAGTCTGTACGTCTCGGTGAGCCGCACGCACGTGGATAGTATGCGTTCCACAGCCTGGGTCTCAGCATGGGGAAGCTCAATGTACTTTTGTTGCGCTATTTGTCGAGAGAAGATTTTCGTGTTTTAACCGCGGTAAGTATGGAACGTGTAGGAAGATACAGTTTTTGTCCGACTGATAAATTATGTTTTTTTTTAATCATGATAACAGTCTGAGGTGCGCACGTGAGGTACATTATTCATATGGCCGCTAGCACAGCACACAGGATCTACTTGACTCGTGTTTTTGGGACAGGGCTCAATATCCTATTTCTGATAGTGTATAAGGCTCGGGTTTCAGTTGGATAGTGAGAGGTGTATTTCAGCCCCCCCGCAGGGTTGTCAGGTCCAGTTTTCAAAACCAGCCCAAGTCTGCTATAATACCAGCCCAAAACTAGCCACGTCAAAAGTAGCCCAAAAACAGCACAATATGTGCATTGAAAATAAAGTCTAAAAAAGAAATCAATATATATGAGAATATGCCTTTTTTAAAATTTTTCCGTGGAGCAAAATGGGAAAGATTCGCCCATCACCAGAGGAGTAACCACAGAGGGGGTCCCCAGGACTTATAGGGGTCACATGAGGCCCTAATACATATACAATTTCAATAAATATTGGGAAAGCAGGTCAACCTCTAGACATTTTGGTGGCAGGCAGATTTTTTTGCTCTGAAATTGAGGAAAGTCACCAGAAAATCGGAAAATGTGAGAATGCTTAAAGGCATACTGTCATGGGAAAATTTTTTTTTTCAAAATGAATCAGTTAATAGTGCTGCTCCAGCAGAGTTATGCACTGAAATCCATTTCTCAAAAGAGCAAACAGATTTTTTTTATATTCAATTTTGAAATCTGACATGGGGCTAGAGATATTGTCAATTTCCCAGCTGCCCCAAGTCATGTGACTTGTGCTCTGATAAACTTCAATCAGTCCTTACTGCTGTACTGCAAGTCAGAGTGATATCACCCCCTCCCTTTCCCCCCCCCCCAGCAGCCAAACAAAAGAACAATGGAAAGGTAATTTGATAACAGCTCCTTAACAGAAGATAACAGCTGCCTGGTAGATCTTAGAACAACACTCAATAGTAAAAACCCATGTCCCACTGAGACACATTCAGTTACATTGAGAAGGAAAAACAGCAGCCTGCCAGAAAGCATTTCTCTCCTAAAGTGCAGGCACAAGTCACATGACCAGGGGCAGCTGGGAAATTGACAAAATGTCTAGCCCCATGTCAGATTTCAAAATTGAATATAAAAAAATCTGTTTGCTCTTTTGAGAATTGGATTTCAGTGCAGAATTCTGCTGGAGCAGCACTATTAACTGATTCATTTTGGAATTTTTTTTTTTCCCCATGACCGTATCCCTTTAAGAGTGAAGGGAAACGCAGGTACAGAGCCCAATATCTGGTAACTCCAGACTTCTACACAAGTCAGTCCCATTGCATACTGGGTATTGCATTCTTACTTTAAACGTGGCAGTTGGCAAAATGTTAAACAAAAACTACATTACCCAACATGCATTGGGAGACGGAGGCTTGGCCACATTAGGGTAGGAAAAAACTATGGCTGGTTTCCAAAGTACAAACCAGCCGAAGGTCTGAAAAGTAACCCAAATCCGTACCTTGGCTAGTTTGTACTTTCAGAACCCGCCTGGGATTTAAATTAGTAGCCCAATTTGGCTGAAAAAACGCCACCCTGGCCACCTGTGCTTTGGGTTTAGGAGGAGGATTTGGGCTGATCAGAAAGGTCAGTAGCCTATTCTTTTTTTGTGGTGGTGGGGTTGATAATATTATAAAGAACATATTACACTATTAGGTGATGCTTTCACTGTATACGTTTGCATAAGGCGTATCTAAACGTCAGACCTCCAGTTATTGTTTGACTGCAACTCCCCAGCATCCCACTGACAGTCAAAGGCTAAAAGTTATCAGCAACAGCTGTCAGTGCTGCAAGTTGGACATCCCTGAAATTTGTGACACCCCCATCCAAATGGAGGTCGCTTCTCCTCTAATACTTGACTGACAACCTTTACCAATACTTGAAGGCTTCACTTAAAGGAGATATATTGTGTAAAAACAACAATCTGCCAGTGCATTACACTCCTCTAACTAGAAAGAATGATCTTAGAAATGATGTGTTTGGGGCTGATTTATTGGAAGATTCACTCTAAACCCAACTAGCCCTGCCCATCTGTTCCACTTCCTGCCTGCTGAGTTCTCTGTACAGGGGAGCCAGTGGCACTGCACTGTAGGATAGCAACCAATCAGCAGCTAGGCTGACCTGATAGGCAACTGAAGGCTGTCTTTGCTTGTGTGACTGCAGGGCTGTGATTGGCTGTCCCCTTCCTACTGTGCTTCTGGCAGGGACCATCCCTCATTTGAAATACAGACAGGGACTGTTACAGAACTATGGGGGCCTCCAATAAAAGATTTTTGAAGACAAAATACCAGCACTATATATTATTCGTTATTGCCTACAAAATTAGTTTTGTTTTCCATATCCTATATGTCTCCTTTATGTATAGTATTTGTAATAGAAGAGTTACAGCAAGAAGGAGGATGAGGGACCATTAAGTCATATTCTCTCCCAGTTTTACACTATTCATTGTAAATTAAAACATTGTTTACTATGCCAAAGACAAGGAAGCCCTAAAAGTGTGAGAAGGACTAAGTTCCTCTCATTAAGACTTTGCACGAATTGACTGATCATGCAATTTAGTTCGGGCAACTTTGACCAAACAGACTTACCTTGTTTGTGTCAGGCGTGACCCAAATGTTCAGAATCCAGAAAATATGAGTAATAAAACAATATCCATTTTCTATGTTAAATGAAATACTATTATTTTTTCTTCTAATGAATATAATAAGCTGAGCCCATTTTAATTGAAATTCTTTTGAATTGTCTTATGTTAAATGTGTAGTTATTAAAGGGGTTGTTCACCTTCCAAAAACTTTTTTCAATTCAGTTGTTTTCAGATTGTTCCCTAGAAATAACTACTTTTTTCAATTACTTTTCATCATTTATTTTTTACAGTTTTTCCAAAATCTAAGTTTAAAGTTGAATGTTCCTGTCTCTGGTGTTTGTCTTGCAGCTCAGTAATTCAGGCGCAGACTCTAAACTGTTACAATTTTGCAACATTTATTTGATCCATTTCTCAGCAGCATCTCTGGAGTATTAGCAACTATTGTATCAATTCTTACACGCCTCCTGTAATGAAACCCAGCGATTCTGCTCAGCTGCGACAAAGAAATGTATCAACTAAATGTATCCATTTAGAACAGTTTACAGGGTCAGCGACCCCCCCTCCCAGAGCTTCTTCAGAGGATGAAAAATGATACTTTACACTTCAATATCAGAAAAACGCTGACACATAGAAAGTCATTGGAAAAAGTCTTTATTTCTGGTGATCTATCTGAAAATAACTAGTTGTTTGAAGGTGAACAACCCCCTTAACATGTATTTATATAAAGCCAACATATTTCCCTGTTAAATCTTTTCAATTACATGTCATCCGTTCTAAATTTGGTGTTCGTTTTTTTTTGTCCTAAATGTTTTCTACACCTTTAGGTTGAAATGGGTATGAAGAACCATGAGATAGTTCCAGCAAGTTTAATAGCCTCCATAGCAAGCTTGAAACATGGAGGATGCAATAAAATTTTACGTGAGCTGGTGAAGCACAAGCTCATTGCATATGAGCGGACAAAAAGTGAGTTATCAAAATGATGTTACAGTTTTTTATCTCTCTTTCCTTTAACGCATGCAAATATTATCAGTTTAACTGTTTTTATTTTTTCATTTATACCCTTCCACTCACAAACTCTGGTCCTGCTGCTTGTTTTACTGCATAGCGTTTGTGTCTGTGAGTGAAGGCATGACCAGATAGACTGGTACTTACATCTACACTCTTGCCTAAACACTGATAATATTTCCCAGCAATCTTTAAACACACAGCTTGCTTATATTTCACTGTTACTGCAGATCATTTTAATGATCACCCACGGTGAAAAGCATGCCAGACTGTTTAGAAAAACAAAATGTGCAGTTATGCTGGAGGCGCATGACCTCTCTCCTGACTGTATAATGTGGTGAGGATGTTGGGGGGGGGGGATAAAATGTATAACACTGTTATCAACATATGATGTCAAGTGTCATGTTCTGCCTGTATAATACACTTGGGACCAACACAATTGAATTGTGGCTATGTGTTGGGCAATTATAGCCTTTGTTCTGATTGTATAATTATGTTTTGAATTTTTTTTTTTTTTAAAGCTGTACAGGGTTATCGATTAATTTACGGTGGCTATGATTATTTAGCATTGAAGACTTTGTCTTCTCGTGACGTTGTGACTTCAGTTGGAAACCAGATGGGTGTTGGCAAAGAGTCAGGTAAAATGTTCACTATACCCAACAATTCTACCTCTAGCAGAACATGTTTTTTTGTTTTGTTTTTTTAACACATTCATTCTATTTTTAACGTTCTATTATATTTCCTAAACAAAAAATACAATAGAATGAACAGAAATGAATACATATGACAATGTATATAGTATTGCAGAATCTGCTCACATTTATGGGTGGTGCTCTATCTGTGAACCTTGCTGCAATCATTGGTATCCATAATACATATACTCATATACAAATGTGTCTCCAACGTTTTGGAGACACAGCCTCTTTTCTCAAGTGCTCTCCAAAGCACTTGAGAAAGGAGGCTGTGCCTCAGAAACATGGTGGGGATCTCAATAAAACTTCAACCATTTAGCACGAATGCTTCTGTGTGTGCCATCTGATTTTATATGAGTATATACATATGACAATGTTCCTAAGTTAGGTATGATTTATATTTTCATTGGTGGGAATGTGGAACTTGTGAGATCATATTTAGTTTTAAATTTTTGTATATGTGTCAAAGATGTGCTTTATTCTTCCCCAAATACACTCTACGCCGTTTCACTTTTCCAACTGTAGATATTTATATTGTGGCAAACGAAGATGAGAACCAACTGGCACTAAAACTGCATAGACTGGGAAGAACATCTTTTCGGAACCTTAAAAACAAGCGTGATTATCACAAGCACAGACACAAGATGTCTTGGCTTTATTTGTCCCGCTTGGCTGCAATGAAAGAATTTGCATATATGAAGGTAACCGCATGTATTCAGTGTATAAAATGCTATAATTTGCTCTTTACTGCATTGAGTCTTGCAACTAACTACCTGCTTCCTGTGTGCTAGCCTATACCTTAGTACAACACCATTTCTTGATACTATCTATTTGCATGTTTATGACTATGGAGCACTAGACCCTGTGATTGTTTCATAGTCTGGGGTCCCAAGCTAGGAAGTGCTCTGCAGCAGTCAAAACATTTATTAACTTTCTACTTACTGTTTTTCTCAAAAATCTCTAAAAATGTGTTTCTTTGTTTTTTAATTACTCTAAAACTCTAAAAATGTGGTGTTTATTGAGTGTAACAAGCACGAAAAACAGTAAAAGCAGTCAAGGTCCTATAGAAGTCAGGAGACTAAAGGAGAACTAAAATGCAACTATAGAAGTAGGGCAGACATGCTATACATTATGTTTTGGGCTTTTGTACCAGCCTAAGGCAACCACTGCCCTTTAACAGTAAAGATCTGTGTCTCCAAATATAACCCTGCATCTCCCCATATTCTTTTCTGCTGATTCACTGCACGTGCTCAGTGCTGATGTCCCTTACTTAGCTTAGAGACCAACGCACAATATGCTGAATATATATATATATATATATATATATATATATATATAAGGCTAATTACGAAAGAATTCAGATCATTGGTCAATTGCCACTCAGAAACCAGCACAATTAGCATCAGAATGTAATCATCAGCTTATATGGCAAGCCTCATTTTCTATTTGATGATTCACAACAACCCCTAAGCTTCACTTCTCAACAGCTGCTCAAAGCACACTGAGCATCACTGTCAAAGAGACTTCTTACAAAATTCAAGATGGGATACTCCTGTAACAACTTTAAAGCCCTGAATCATAACTACTATTGATATGCTAAACCGTTCTATAAGTTCAGTGTATAAAATATGGCTTTTCTTGCCATATTCATTTTTAGGGTTTATGTCTCCTTTAAAGGAGAAAGAAGATGAAATCAAAAGTTAGCCACCATAGTGATTGTAGTAACTTACTGTACTCTGGGCCAAAATACACACACTCTGAAAAATTTTAGATTAAGATATATGGGTTGGATATATGTATTCTTTAATTATCATTATTATGTCTTTCAAGATATTAGTTATGAAATAATTTCAAATGGTCCAAAAGTATTTAGCCCCAAAGTATTTTCAGAATGCATCTGCTTTCTAATATTAACCGTAGCATTAATATGAAAACCAACTTGAGAAATGTCCCATTCCCTTAGGATTTTGCATCAAACATTGCTATCATTTGCACTGTCACATTAAGACACAATAGCAGCTAAATATACAAGTCCCTGTTCTTTGTTGTTTTGGTTGATGACTTTTTCCCTAAAAGACTTTCCAGCAGCCGTAAACTTTTCTGATTTAGTGCAGTGGAGTTTGTCAATAATGCACTTTAGTGCAGTTATGAAATAACATTGTGTGAATAGAGGGACCCCATGAGCATAAATAAACTTTGAATCTCAACAGAACTCTCTTGTTTTGGCCAACATAATATCTGACTAATGTCCCTAGACTTTGCTGCTACTTGATTTATGATATGTTGTACCTTGAACCTGCCCCAACGAGCTAGACGACTATACCTGTTTTTGCTATGTGTTATTCTTGCATGTATAAGTCACTTTCATAAATGCATATTCTGTGAATTGCTTGTACATGTACTTTTATAATGAATGCATGTTTTTCTAGTGAGGTAGTGATGCATACATACTTTGTTTCCCTTGGGAGCTGATTATTTTTCACTTTTAATAGAATATACTCTGCTATTGCCTTTTTCAATGGATATGATTATCATAGGCATATTCTTATTTAATACTCATAAATTGTGTAGTGCTGTGCAGATTTCTGTAAATCCGGTGATTTATTTATTTATTTTTAACAAAGAAACAAACGCCGAAAGGTTCTCTAACATAGTGTTATCTGTTTCTGAGTTTTATCTTAGTTTAGTGGTTCATATTTTTATATTTCTGTTTTTTAAGCTTTGATTTGTAATTTTTGATTTGCTGCTAATTTTAGCATCTAGTGATTGTGATTCACTTATTGTGTATTTAGCATAATTCATCCATCCCTTTTGGTCAAGGTCTGCCATTGACTATACAGTTATGGGATCTGTTATCCAGAAACCCATTATCCAGAAAGCTTTGAATTACAGAAAGTCCATCTCCCTTTGCTTCGATTTTAATCAAATAATTCACATTCAGGGCTCTTACAGACGAGCGTTTTTACATTACATTTTTTCCAATGGGGCTGTACTCCAATGTACACTGTACAGGCGCGTGTAGGCGCCGAACGCAGGTTGAGACGCAACATGCTGCATTTTTCCTGCGTTCGGCGCCTACACGTGCCTGTGTGAGTACAGCCCCATTGGAAAAAATGTAATGCGTCTATCCCTGCACTCCCCTGCGGCTGAACGCAGAAAAACGGAACGCAGGGGAGCGCAGGTAAAAACGCTCGTCTGTAAGAGCCCTTACTCCAATTTACCTTTAAGCTTCAAACTGCTGGGTTTCTACAAGAGCTTATAAATATGATTTTTACTCTGTAATTTGTTAAAATGCTTTATAAAATATATTGATTTTCTCAAAAATATCTGAACTTATGTTTTTTCAACACTTTATTCCTTTACCTCAGGCGCTGTATGATAGAGGATTCCCAGTTCCCAAGCCGTATGACTACAACAGGCATGCAGTGGTTATGGAGCTAATTAATGGCTATCCATTGTAAGTATATTATACAGTGTAAGCATTTTGATTTGACAAAATATTTGTGTTGGTAAAAAGCAATACATTAACCTGCAAAAAATCCTAAGAGGCTATTATCAGGAGTAATGACTTATTGTTTTTCCATTTGTTGTTAACACACCTCTTTCTTTAGGTCATTCGTTTTTTTTCCTTCTTTCAGATGCCAAGTGCGTCACATTGAAGACCCAGCTTCCTTATACAGTGAATTAATGGATCTCATTGTCAAACTTGCCAATCATGGTTTGATCCATGGGGACTTCAATGAGTTTAATTTGATGCTGGATGAAGAGGATCGTATAACAATGATAGATTTCCCACAAATGGTGTCCACTTCACACGCAAATGCTGAGTGGTCAGTTTTCTATTATTTGGGATGTCCTTAAAATATTGTATAAAAAACAAGAATGTGCCAGTGCATTATACTCCTCTTATTATGGAAGGAATGTTCTGGACTGATTTATTGAATTTTAACCTACTAGTCTTACCCATCCGTTACACTTCTTTTTACCCATAAAGTGGATCACCGTACCAGAGGCCACCCGTTTAGACTAGAAGAAAAGAACTTTCATTTGAAGCAACGTAGGGGGTTCTTCACAGTCAGGACAGTGAGGTTGTGGAATGCACTGCCGGGTGATGTTGTGATGGCTGATTCAGTTAATGCCTTTAAGAATGGCTTGGATGATTTTTTGGACAGACATAATATCAAAGGCTATTGTGATACTAAGCTCTATAGTTAGTATGGGTATATAGAATTTAATTAAAAGTAGAGGGGTGTATGTATGGATGCTGGGTTTTCATTTGGAGGGGTTGAACTTGATGGACTTTGTCTTTTTTCAACCCAATTTAACTATGTAACTATGTAACTTCCTGCAGCCTCCTTACCCAGGCTGTGCAGGGGAGCTGGATGCACTCAGCACACTGCACTGTAGGATACAAAGCAAACAGCAGCCTGGTGGACCTGATAGAGAACTGATTTCTATCTATCATTCTGTGAGTGCAGGGCGATGCTTGGGTGTCTGTCTCCTACAGTGCTTCTGGCAGCGACCTTTAGGACATGCCCACCACTCATTAAAACAGGGACAATAATGAGACATTTTTTTTTAAAAATGACCTTTCACTTATGCTATATGTTTCTGTTTAAAGCCTAAAATGGGTTTTGGACATTCCTACAATATCATCCATCTATTAATTTGCATATACAGCAACTGTACTCATTGGGTGTAACCTCATGCTGTCATTCCCTCACTTTTAAATTAAAATTTCTAAATATGTACTTAAATATTACAAAATAATTTGATACTGGAGCAGCCTGACTTTGTGATGATATTATACTGACCAATATATTTCTTGCGTAAAGGGGATCTATCGCAAAATTAAAATTTAATATAAGCTTCAGCATACTGAAAAAAGAAACTTTGAAAATACAATCAATTAAATATTCTGCATAATTTCAGAAATAATCATGTTTAGCTTCACTAGCCCTCTCTCAGCATCTGTTTCTCTTCATTCTCTCTTTATGCAGGAGTTGGGTGTCAGATATTCATTGACAGTTAGATCCAATATATCTTATAGGGGGCTTCCTTCAGTAGCAGAAGAAATAGAGCTCACTCAAATAACTGATTCCAGCACAAACAAAATCTAACAAAATAACTGCCTTTTGCACAAATCCTGCATGTAGAGAGACATGATGTCTGGTGATTTTAATAGAGTGAGCTCTAATACATCTTCTAGACAAACGGAGTTCCCCTATACGATATATTTTGATCTAACTGTCAATGAAAATTTGAACCCAACTCCGGCATGAAGACAGAATGAAGAGAAACAGATGTTGAAAAAGGGATAGTAAAGCCAAACTGCAATATTTCAGAAATAGTACAGAATTTTTAATTGATTGTATTCAGATAGTTTCTTATATCAGTATTCTGAAGCTTATATTACATTTTCATTTTTGCGATAGTTCCCCTTTAATAAAAAATGGGCACTTTTCTGAGAGATTCCCTATTTCAGAGGTATTCTTTTCCAAATCCAAGCAATTAACGAACCATTTTTCATTCATTGGTCAATAGAGGTCCCCATTTAATTTTGAATGAAGTTACTGCATCACAGAAATGACAACTATCTACACTGATTTAAACCATATAAATGGGCAGTTAACCAAGTGTCCCATGCAAAATAACCCATGTCATTACATTTAATGAATCTTTCATTGTAAAAAAAAAAAATTACCTTTAAATAAACTAACTACTAATGTATTTGATTTAATAATCAATAAAATGTAAATTTCATGAATTACATAAATGACCTCTTGTGGGGATTCTCTGTGTTTTTTTTTTTTTTAGGTATTTCGACAGGGACGTAAAGTGCATCAGAAATTTCTTTCTGAAGCGGTTTAACTATGAGAGTGAACTATATCCCACTTTTAAGGATATCCAGTGAGTACATATTGGCTTATGTCACTGTATCTGTGTATGGAATAAAACATGGCTTCCATGTTGAAGGATAGGAGTGAAGCGATTTTGACTTATTGCTCTGAATGCTACTCAATTGCACTTTATAAGAATCATTTTTAACACATTAATTGATGGGTGGTAACAGTGATTACTGCTCAGTAAAAAAAATACCAGTCATTTCATCGCAGTTTCTTTACCACGCTAGATTGATTTCTTCTAGCTATGAGAAGAGAATTGCTAAACCCCACTTCAGTTTGCATCAGGGGCTGAAGGGTTGTTAGAATGCAGCGCTGGTACTGAGTGCTAACATGCCATAAATAAGAATATGTTTGAATGCTTTTCTGTCTGTTTAGGCAAATGTGTCCGTTTGTTAAACACTTTGCAGCCGAAGGGACAGGTAAACACATGTATGAACACTCTCCTATGTCTGCTTAAATTCAGCAGATGTCACCCTGCCATTGGCAGTTAGGTTCAGTGCAAGACCCATCAGTTTACTGTTAAATAAAACTCTCCATTTGCAATGTTGATTGCACACAGAAAGTACATTATTATGTCTTGGGTTTTATTCATTTCCTAAATGGTGATTTATCTAGTTCTGTCACAGAAGGGTGAGCTTTTGAAAACTAAGAAAGGGGTATGTTCCAGAAACATACTGTGCCGTTTGCTAAGTCACAATTAAACACAGGGGTTATCCACAGCTTTTTCAACTAATTTGTGTGCTATTTCTATTTTTGTATTGTAATTGTCCAGCACAGTAGGAGTTTTTTTAGATGGTAGCTTGTAGAATCAGCAAAACAGGCTAATCAGTTACATTTTTGTAAGATTTAAACAGTATTATTGTGAAACAAGTTGCAATTGGTGTTAATTTTTCTTTTTAATGTTCTACATAGTTTGGAATTTCATTGGCTATCTGGTTGCTAGAGTCCTGCTTCCCTTAGCAACCTGCCAGTGGTTTGGAAATCAGAATGGAAGGTGAATAATAGAGGGCTACTATAGAAAACAAAAACCAAACAGCAATTAAAAAATATATATACTTGACAGACTCTGTGATTCCAGCAACAATATATAAATTTTTATTGCAAAATGATATAGAATAGAAAGTTACATAACTTAAAAATAATAAAAAGTAGAAAAAGTAAAACTGAGCCAATTGAAAAGTTGCTAACACTTGTCGAAAATTAATTTAAAAGTCAACAGAGAGTTGTATATATACAGTATATATGGAAAGAGTGAGTAGATAAGTAACTCTCCAGGTTAGTAGTATTCAATGTGAAGTGGTTTGGCTTTGTGGTGTTAGTCTGGGGATTTTTCTGAAATAGTCTCATTTTATTTATAAGCATTCCGATGTCTCAGACAAAATCCTACTGGAATTCTCCATTCTGTAAGCACTGACTAGAAAAATGTTCTATAAGGGTTATTTATTTATTTTTTTATTGTGATATATAGTTGTTGGGTTTAGAGTAGAAACAAAGTATTTGTGTGGCTATTTTTCATATAACCATCTTAACTTTATGACATGCATATGTTCTAAACTATTCCACCACTCATAAACTCTATTCATTGGCCTGCACATCTGCCTGTCTCATTTACATTTAGAATTAGAACTGCCTATCTTTAATGTCTGTTTAGTATTATTGCTTTTGTTTAGCTTCATGGGAGTGTTCTCATACACTTATAGTAAGAATCACCCTTTTCACTGAATAGGGGATATTCTATTTGTATCAAGGTAAAGTAATTTTTGCCTATGAAAAAAAATAGTTATCAGGGGGGTCTAGAAGTTCACAGGCCCTGGTCAGGCCCTAATTAATTAGCCATTTAAATATATTGTAGTCGAAAAATTCAACTTAACAATGTTTGGGGCCATAAACAATAAGTATTAAAGGAGATGTAAAAGCAAAAAAATTAAATCCAATTTTTACTTTCTTTTATGAAAAAGAAATCTCCAATATACTGCAATTAAAAAATATGTACCGTTTTTATAAGAAACCTGATTGTATGCAGTGAAATTCCCGCTACGTTTTACTTGCTCTGACTGCTGCAGATAAGAAACTTCAGATGGTTCATAACTGCTCTGCAGGTAAACAATCATACTTTCAAACTGCAGGGGAGAGCCCCCACCTTACTTCCCAGAACTCGAGCAGCTTTGTTTGTTTCCCTGTAGAGCAGCCAGTGAATGTGTAGAGACTTGTATCTGCAGAAACAGTGCTTTGCTGTATAGGCTTCTATGGCAGATATTGTTTTGATAAGTCATGACGATCCCCAAGCTTAACCTCACAACTGACCACACTGAGCATGTGCGTAGTCTTGGTCAGCTGATGACCCCGTGCAACCAACTTTGAAAGCATAAATGTTTTGTTTTATTAGGCTTCTGGTGCAGTAAGTTCATGTTTATGATTAGTAGACAAAATACAGCATTTCTAGCGTTATTCTATTTGACTTTTTTAGTTCCCCTTTAAGGCACAAAAAAAGTTTTATTTTGATGCTAGGGTGACTTTATCAGCCTTTTCTCAGACTCAGTTGAAATGTTATAGCATTTTGTTCTTATACTTACTACTGGTCTGTTTTTTCTTATAAAGGAGAGAATGTTCTCTTGATGTGGAAATTGCAGCTAGTGGATTCACTAAAGAAATGCAAGAAGATGATGAGCTTCTACAGCCATCAGGGCCCAGTGATGATGAAGTTGACGACGATGATGATGATGATGATGATGATAAAACATTCGGCAAGGATCCAACTGACGGGGATGGAGAGAAAGCAAATATTGGCAATAGTGCAACAGGCACTTCAGAGACTCCAACCAACCTGTCTTGGAAAAACTGTGTGCAAGAAATAGCAGTTGAGAATGAGAGTCTTCAGAGTTTAGACTTGGCAGAATTTAATAAAGCATTGGCAGAGCTGGAAGGTCATCCTGGTGAAAATCAAACTACCTGTATCCCATGCAGCTCTTCACTTGAGGATGACAGACTGATAGAAGACAATTGTCAGAGAGATGGGGATGATCAAGTTGGAGACCAAGATTCAGATGAATGCCACGATGGGTGCCCTGAGCTTGTTAATCTGTCTGAATTTAATAAAGAGTATAAACCATTCAGGTAGGAAAAGGCAACAGATTTTTACTTTACATTTGTTAGTATGGGAAATGTTTATTTAAAGTAATTTGTGCCCATTTACATTGTTGGTCCCTGGCAGTAGCTACTTTAATGGTGACCAACTGGCACAGCTTCTTCGGGCAGTTCATGGCACGAAAATGCATTTCTAAGCTAATAGCTGCCTCAGCCTGCAGTATCAGATGATTTCCATTAAAATCAATAGGAAGCAATACCCACTGTTTTGTGTGCCATCCTAATGTCCTACTGATCTAGTGCAGTTAAAATAATCAAATGTCTGGTTGCATTAGTGTCACAATTTTCACAGTCAGCACCCTCACCTCCGAAGTACTTTAATGTGATGCACGTCCAACGGTTTCCAACCTCAATCCGTTCATCAATTCAATTGTAGTAATAGATGGCATCAGTCATTGGTTTATTATCTTAAAATGCCTTTATTGGGACATATGCTCTGACCCCAAACACCCGGCAACGTTTCAGACCTATCACGGTCTCAAGTGGCTTGAGAAAAGACCGTGATAGGTCTGAATCGTTGCCGGGTGTTTGGTTGAATTAGTGTACAAGTGGACAAATTGGAATTTTATTGACTATACTTAAATATTGAAACTTTTTGTTGTTAGAGATGAAGAAAGCCTGGCTCATGTAAATGAACACAGAACAAGAACTACAAGTGTGACTTCTGTAGGCACTGTTGGTAGCTGTTCTACAATTCCACCGGTAAGTGCTCTGCTCTCTTTCAGACTGCTAAATGGTATGATCCAGACTGCTAAATTAAAGAGCTACTATGTTTCCGTTTTTATTTTCCCTTTGCATCTGGCTTATGGTAATATTAAGCAGGGATGCACCGAATCCAGGATTCGGCCTTTTTCAGCAGGATTCGATTCGGCCAAATCCTTCTGCCTGGCCGAACCGAATCCTAACTTGCATATGCAAATTAGGGGCGGGAGGGAAATCGCATAACTTTTTGTCACAAAACAAGGAAGTAAAAAATGTTTTCCCCTTCCCACCCCTAATTTGCATATGCAAGTTAGGATTCGTTTCGTCATTCGGCCGAATCTTTCAAGAAAGATTCGGGGGTTTGGCTGAATCCAAAATAGTGGATTCGGTGCATCCCTAATATTAAAAGCATATTATGTTACTCTTCCTTTTTTTTTTTACCTAAATTATCTCTGAGTGCCTCACTCTCAAGGTTAATTCACTTACAAGAAGCCAGCAAGGGAGCATGATCTGATGCTCCTGAATGGTGATAGTGCTCAGAGTTGCTGTAGAGCACCAATAAACACTACCACTCCATTGATCCGAATGGGATTGGACTGCTAAGGCAGCTGATCCCATTCTAGCTAGTTGACGTATTTCTTTGTCATTTGTGGTTCCTCATTCAGATTCTACGTTCATTTTTTGAGGTTCCACTATGTGCTTTTTCTTGTTCCTTAAAGCCTATAGCATACTTGGCAGTTTAGCCACAGCAGAATTCAGGGAGCACGCTCTCCAGTTTACCAGGCTTTGCTAACATTATCATTTTCTATCTTTCTGAGTATTTGTAGTATAAAATCCTCTCTATAACAACACAAAGGTGGAGTGCTCGACCTCATGCGATATATTCTTTCGGATCAGGTGCTTCTAGCAGTATTAGATCCAACCTGCCACGGGTCAGAAAATCAATTGCAGAAATCCAATAAACTGCAGCACACTGTTGGCTCAAATGTGAGCGGACATGTGGCAACATTTCGGGCCTCACAGGACCCTTTCTCAAGCCTGTAAAATCACATACTGTTCTGTGTTAAATAGAGTAAATTGTGGGTGGGGAAACAGTGAGGGTATTGGGCGGGAACAACAGTATTCATTAGTGATCCTTAATTGCATTACAAATGTCCCAATGTGTTCCAATCCATTTATTTTGGAATAGCTGAGCCAAAGTGTCAAAATCCCATCTTGATTCCTGATAACGTCCATATTTATAATTGTGTCCAAAAAGGTATAAAGTTTCTTTTCAATAAGTGTCCTTGTGAATCTGTAACAAACCTCAAGTGATTAAAAAGCAAGTGCTACAAAAAAGAAACTAAGTACATCATTAAAATCAGAGGATCTGAGGCGCTTCAACATTACCTTATATGCACATTGTGTTCTGTGTTTCACTCTGTGACCGCTTAATCTGTGCAGAAGGTCATTTCAGCACTTGCTTTTTGATCACTTGAGGTTTGTTACAGATTCACAAGGACACTTATTGAAAAGAAACTTTATACCTTTTTGGACCTGGGTTCTGCAACTCGTCGCCATCTTGTTCGTCAAGCGGCTCTCTGGCATATCTCTCACGGAACGCCGCAGCCTCGGAGGCTCTCGTTTACGCTATGTTTTGGCACATCAGTGTTCTTGGGGGAAGCGGTTACCACTATATGTTATTCTTCTCCATTTTTAGGTCAATTATTCAGGATAATGCAGGATAATTTTAGACCAGGACCCGGAGCTCCCCTCACGTGCGACCTCTTACATTCAGCTCCAGGCCACGCCCCCCATATTTATTTTTTAACGAGAACCCTTTTGCATTCTGAAATCTAAGTTTAACTGAGTGTATCCAGGGATTGCCCAGGAGCCATGATTCATGTTAATCGCAAAAGCTAGATAAAATAGACTTCTTTTGCTGCTGGAAAACTGGATCGGATATTCATAGAGTTCAGTCTTGCATATAGCTATAGCATCCAGGCCCGGATTTGCGGCAAGGCCGCATAGGCCCTGGCCTAGGGTGGCAAAAAATAGAGGCGGCATGCCGCCCAGCCGCATTATGGGGACGTGTGCGTCCCCATTCAAATACACCAGCTGCGCCAATGTTTTTTCGCCGGCGCGCTGGGAAGGAGAAGTGTAGACGGGCGCTAGGACCGCGCGGCCGCCTGGTCGGACCGCGCAGCCTAGGGGCGGCCGGCAAAGAAATCCGGCGCTGATAGCATCTGTATAAATAATATAATAACATGTAATTACAAGAGATTAGGTTACCAAAATAGAATGAATGTATAGTGTGGATTTATTTGTCCTTAACATGACAGAATTATGGCTGCATTATTTTTTTATGATTATAATGAATTGGGCAGGTTGCTGCTTATTATGAGCACCAACCTCTAGGAAAGGTGACTCTGTACCTACGTTCTATTTGCTTCATGTTGCTTGATCAGAATGCAAAACTGATTTGATCTAATCTCACCAAGACCAGCTCATTTTTCCAGTACATTATCCATTACACAGAGCCAATATTCTAGTGATTACTTCTGACCGCCACAGCAAATCCTTTTCTAGAGGGGAATTAAAACTTGATGATTTCCAGGCTTAGTATGTATAATGCCTTCAATTCTCTACTTCATGTGAGAGGCAATTACTTTTTTTTTTAACCTATTCTATAGAAGGGCCCGAGAGATTCAGTTTTGTACGTTTTCCTCTTATTTATTTTTGTTGTTGCAACTGAAAACTTTTATACAAAGCCACCAGATGGAGCTGTGAAACCTTATTAATCAGCTAGTCCAGTTGTGATCATTTCATGCGGACCTAAAGGTGGCTATACAAGGGCCGATAAAAGCTGCCGACAGACAGAATCTGCAGCTTATTTGCCCGTGGATGGGGCCTTTCGACGGGCGTTTCCGATCGATATCTAGCCTAAAGTCGGGCAGATGCCGATTGGGCAGGGCTAAAAATCCAGTAGGGCCCACGATCGGATCAGCCCGATATCGCCCAGGATCTCTGTGTATGGCCACCTTTTGTCTTCTTTCTTTTTTAGTTCATAAGTTGAAACTACAGCAGTCCAGTAGGTGGGCAAAATAAGGCAAAATAGATTTTGGGACCCAAGTCCCAAATATATCTGCCTACTATATAAAATCAAAGGAGCAATTTTTTTTTTTTGGAGTATTTGTGTCTGACTTTCTCTTTTCCCTTTTTGGAAATGTTGCAGTTTTACCCACTGAGGTAGACACCCATTGGATTCTACCTTTCCATTCCTTTCCATAAAAAGAGCCAAGTAACAGAATTCTGAGATTGTTAGTCCATTGATTACTTCTGACATTGCGAAGATATTCATAATC
Source organism: Xenopus petersii (assembly GCA_038501925.1). NCBI lineage: Eukaryota > Metazoa > Chordata > Amphibia > Anura > Pipidae > Xenopus > Xenopus petersii. The sequence continues at coordinate 169,977,411 of CM076673.1, forward strand.
ATTGTCTATAACTGTTGTGTTACCCTGGGACACTTGGTTCTTCACATTTTGGTTTAGATATAAAAATATTTTGTAGAGCTTTGGGCCAGCACTCACCATTGTATTAGATCTTGCTCTTTTACTTAAGCATTTATCCTGTGCTTTACTGAACTGTTAGGTATGCTAGGGCAGATAATGGAACTTACACCAGTAAGAAACAGGCTTCAAAGGCAGAGTAAGCACATTATTTAATGTTTATTTTCTGTAGATACTTCTAGACCCCATGTCATTTGATGCAGAACCATGTTGCCAAGCGCTGTTGTTTGAAAACCATAAACCCTCATCTCATTTGGCTTCAAGTTGTAGATGTAAATACAAAAAAGAATGGTTGTGGGTGCACACCTGAGGCCAATTTCAAAAAAGTCCAATTCCCTGTCTCAGTAATTCAAGTAAAAATGCTAGTGCATATAGTTTTGAAACAGGGTTGTTTAGTTACAAAGTTATGATCATAAAATTGATAAGCCACCATAGATGTAAACCCTTATATGCGTTATACTGACAATTTCAAAGCAGTGTAATTGAATTGTTTTCTTTTTTTTAAAGGAAATGGTAAAACAGAAGGTGAAGCGGCAATTGACAAAGCAGCAAAAGGCCTCTGTCCGAAGACGGCTTCAAAAGGGAGAAGCAAATGTGAACACCAAACAGCGCAGGGACAATATGTTCAACATTAAATGTAGTGTAGATGCAGCAAGCTTTTGGGGTTAACTGCAAGAAATGTCAGCACTTTGTGTGTATGCAGTGATGCTGTGCAATAAAATATTTTGCTATATGATCTTTTCAAGTTTTACAACAATATTTAAATATGCAGATATAGCCACATTCCCTTAGTAACAGTTTAGTACACTAATGGGGGAATGTAATATTGGTCGCTAATGAAAAAATAGTTCCCAATGAGAAGAAATGTTCGCAAAGTGAAATTTTTTTTCACTGACACATTGCCCATCACACAATATTTGGATAATGTGCAGTGTATGTAATAAAACTTCTTAATGAAAAAGTTGTTACGTTTGCTCCAAAAGTTTACGCCACCTTCAAGCTAGTCTTAGAGTCAGGGCACACAGGCAGATTCGGGGAGGTTAGTTGCCCGGTGACAAATCTCCCCTTCTTCGGGGCGACTAATCTTCCTGAACTGCCTTCCCGCCGGCTAAAATGTAAATCGCCAGCGGGATGGCACTCAAGGAAACTTTGGGCGACTTTGAAAAACGAATCGCTCTGAGTGCCATCCCGTCAGCAATTTACATTTTAGCTGGCATGAAGGTAGGGAGGCAGGTCGAGGAGATTAGTCGCCCCGAATAAGAGATTTGTTGTCAGGGTGATGAATCTGCCTGTGTGCCCTGACCCTTAAAGGTTCACAATGCACAATTAAGATTTGCAATGCAAAAAAATACTCTAATGAAGAATATGACATTGTGATATGCAAATTATTATTCGCAAATTTGTTTACATTTCTCCCTAAATGCACAAATGGGCTTTTTTCATTTTGTTGTAAAGGTTTAAAGGAAATACGAGAGTAGAGGTTACCTGACACAATGAGCCCCTGTTTCTCTGTTTGTTGCATCAGTGAGAGGTCACAGTGACTGTAAAGTGCCCTTTACACAAAGCTGAATGGACTGAATGTTTTTTTTGTCTTTTTAATATCAAGCATTTGGCGTTTCAAACAAAACAAAATTCCCATGGATTTTTCACCAAGCAGGGACATATTTTGGCTCAGAAAAATGTGCATTTTCTATGAAATGATTTCACTTTTCATATAAACTTGTATAATTTATTTGGCTTCGCTCAAGTTTAAACTAACATTGTGGGGTCTTTTTTTTTTTTAATTTTTTTTTTTTGAGAACAAAAGTTTTCTTTCTCAGGAACCAAATGCAATGAAGGTCTATTCAATTTCATAATAATCCGGTTTAGATTGTTGTCATTGACACCAGGGAATAAACTTTGCATTTCATCTAAACTTGATCGCAAGTATTTATCCGTTTAATGACTCTGAGGTACAGAGTAATAATGCTGAAGATTATTTTCAAAGGATATACATTCTTCTTTACTAAAAAACACAAACCAGCATGAACTGAAGACAACATCATCTTTGTGTCATTTCTCTCTGCTGGTGGGAAAGGATAGAATTACACTCAAATATTTTGTTAATTAAATAGAATTCATAATAACTTCTATAGCTTACTACATTAAATGAAATGGAGACAACAGCCCATATAGTCTGCATAGAATGCGCGAGACCGAGACACTTCATGGAAATGGTTTCTCTAGTTTCTCTAGATGTTTTGGCTTTCCCATAAAGTTACTTATTGTTACTCGCTATTCCCAATAATAATTCTACTAAGATAAGGCTGGTAGGCATTTACTGGTACCATCGCTTAGGGGCACATTTATCAAAGGCAGAGGTATTCGTGTTTATTAAGGCTAATTATGTTTCCACTTTATTTATGAATGATTTGCTGATCAAAGTCATACGATTTGAGTTTTTACAATCCCAACTTCTGATGTCGAATTTGTCAAAAAAAATTTTTCAGTCAAAACTCAGCAATTCGAATTTAAAAGCACCAACTCGAATGTAAATTTGAATGTGAGATTTATCACACCTCGATCGTGGAAACCATTCTGATTCGAATATTCACCAGCTAAAACCTGCCGAGTTCATTTACAAGTCAATGGCCGAGGTCTGTTGAACCATTGGATTATGTTAATTACCTTCCTAAGATTGGAGGGTTTTTTTTGGAGAAAAATTTAATTCAAATTTTGTTCGTATTCTAATTGAATGCAAATCGAATTTTTGGGTCGTTCCCATTTGAACGAATTTTAGACAATCACATTTTTTCATAAATAACCTCCCAATCAAATTGAGTACATTCGAATTTCGAGTAAAAAACAAATTCACATACATTTGAAATTCGACCTTTGATAAATCTGCCCATACATATTTAACAAACTCCAATCAATTGGAACTTTTCTCTCTCTCCAGCTCAGATTTACAGAGATCCCACTGAAATCAAATGAAAATTGATATTCTGATTTTGGAAAACTGATGATTGTTTTTTTGGGGGGTTTACTTTTGGATTCTCAAAAGCTGAAATGTTTTTTTCAAGATAACATCTGAATGCTAATATGGCTGGAAACTGCATGTAATGCTAGGATTCTGAAAACATTATCTTGAACGTTTGATTATAATTCATTCGATCTAACTCTGTTGAGATGATCCCATTCAAAATATTCGTTGAATACAATCAAGTTCAGGGGAATTGAGATAAAGTATTTGATTGACTCAAAGGAGCCTATATATAATAACACTTTTTTTTTTATATCCCTATGTGTTAAAGCTGAACTTATATGCAGGTTTGTCTTAAGTAAAGGAACAACACTGTAAGCTGTACTGGTGTAAAAACATTGAGTAAAACATATGACAGTTGCACCTTGCCTTTGGCATTGGCAGCTACCAAGGACTATGTCGCACATGATGTCTTTAAGTGCATGTTATTACAAAATTGGAATGCTTTATGAAAAAAGTACATGTAAAAAAAAGTACAATGTATTTCAGCCAGATATATTATTAAATTACCTATAATTTAGTCCGCTTTCCCACAAACTTTAGCAATAATTCACATTTCCCACAAACCACCACAACGTTACCTCAATCTGAGTTTTGTCATGCATATTTCCACATGTAATAACAGAATGCACAATAATGATAAACTGTAGCAATGATTACTGTATGTTTCTGCACATTAAATTAATTTGCGGGATTTCCACAATACTGGTATGGGACCTGTTATCCAGTATTCTCGGGACCTGGGGTTTTGGGATAAAGAATATTTTCATACTTTGTATCTCCATACTTTAAGGGGCAGATTTATCAAGGGTCGAAGTGAATTCAAGGGAATTTTCAAAGTAAAAAAATTCAAAGTAATTTTTTGGATACTTCGACCATCGAATAGGATACTACGACTTAGATTCGATTCGAAGTAAAATCGTTCAAATATTCGACCATTCGATAAACGAAGTGCTGTCTCTTTAAAAAAAACTTAGACTTCAATACTTCGCCAAATTAAACCTTCCTATGGGGACCTTCTAGAGCATTTTTCTAAGTTTTTGGAAGTCAAAGTAAAATCGTTCAATGAAATCCTTTGAATCGTTGGATTCGAAGGATTTACTCGTTCGATAAAACTATTTTACCTCGACCGCTGGATACCCAAATTCAATGAAGTATTTCAATTCGATGGTTGAATTTCAAAGTATTTTTAACTTCAAAATTCGACCCTTGATAAATCTGCCCCCAAGTGTACAAAAAGTAATTTAAATAATTGAAATAAACCCAATAGTCTGGCTTTGCTTCCAGTAAGGATTAATTAAATATGAGTTAGGATCAAACACAAGGTACTGTTTTTATTATTACAGAGAAAGAGGAAATCATTTAAAAAAATGTAATTATTGAAAATGGAGTCTATGGGAGATGGCCATTCCATTATGCGGAGCTTTCCAGATAAAGGCTTTCCATATAACAGGTCCCATATTTTATGATTGTTGCTGAACGTACTCAAGATTTTCAATATTACGCAGCTGCGTAATATTGAAAATCTTGAGAACGTTCAGCAACAATCTTAAAATATGATATGCATATAGATTCCATGTGCCCACATTCCACAAGTAATCATTTGCTTACATAGATTTGTTCTGGCATATAAACTCCTACACGTTTTTTTGGCGGATGTGAGCCATATTACAGTGTTTTCCAAAGTAATGCTTAGTTTGAGTTTTTATGCCAGGTATATTATGTAATATAAAATAATATGACATAGACCTTATTATGCATTTCCTCAAGTACAGAAAGTGATTTGCTCAAGGGGTCCACCACATGTTTTAAGTCTATAGAAAGAAAGTGTTCATTGTAAGCAACTTTCCAATATCCCAATATAACAGGTTGAAAGCAGTAGCAGACTGTTTCTGTTCTTTGCACTTACTGCTGGTTCTGACTCTTGAAACTGCACCCCATAAAAGAATTCTGCTCCCTCACACCTGCTTGCCAGAACCTCTACGCCATATTCAGAAGAATGACTCAGAAAGAATACAAAATTGGGCCAGTTGAAATCACATTTTTTAAAGTTTAAATGAACTACTGGAAATGATCATGGATTACTTAAAGGAAAAATATACCCCCAAAATGAATATTTAAGCAACAGATAGTTTATATCAAATTAAGTGACAGATTAAAGAATTTTACCAAACTAGAATATATATTTAAGTAAATATTGCCCTTTTACATCTCTTGCCTTGAACTACCATTTTGTGATGGTCTGTGTGCTGCCTCAGAGATCACCTGACCAGAAATACTACAACTCTACTTACTTTGTTTATTTTTTATTATCATAAATTATGATAAAATTATGATTATTAACACATATTTTTTTAATGCACCAACAAATGTTGCATCACTGTACAATAAAAGAATGTATATATTGAACACACAGATTCAATACAATCTATAACCTGTATAACATTGAAAGAGGGCCCTTCCCAAAAGAGCTTGCAATTTGAAATGAGAAGGGTTATAAGAAAGGGTGGGGGGGTCAGCAAGGTGAGCATTGTGTTTAGCAGCATGTAGTGTATACTGAAGCTATTTTACTTTTCCAATTATATTTATTAGCATTTGAAAAAGCACAGTGACAATAAAAACGCATAATAATTGCACAACAAAAGTAAGTTAACGTACTTAAGATGGATAAAAAGAAATAGATTGCAATGCAAAGTAAAATAGAATATACCTACAACTCTTAAGCTGGCCACAGACGCAAAGATCCGATCATACGAATCAACTTACGATTGGACTTCCCCATCTCCCGACCTGCCACTAACCATTCCGATCAAATAAAGTACAAAAGAACAGATCAGCGATGTTCTGCCTCTGACAGTAATCGTACGAACGTTATATCCGACCAAAGCTAGTGACAGTCTCCCTCTGAAAATACGTTTCAAATGATCGGCAATACATGCAGAGATATTACCCGCAGCCGACAGAAATCTTTTAACCTGTCCGATCGACCAAACGACCGATCTCCGCCGGACGAAAAGTGTCGAGACTCGAAGAATCGAGGACGATCAGATCTTTGCGTCTATGGCCAGCTTAACTGTAACAGGAAGAAATGTTGAAGCAAAAGACACAACTCTGTCCAGGGCCGGAACTAGGTGTAGGCAGAAGAGGCAGCTGCCTAGGGCGCAACGATTGGGGGGCGCTAGGCAGCTACCTCTTCTGCCTACTCCTAGACCAGACCTGTCACTAGACCTGCACCCTGAATGCTGCTTCTGTGTATGCTCATATGGAAAGTGGTACTGCGCACGCAAGCGCTGGAACCGCGTATGCGCACGCAAGCGCTACTGATGCACATGCGAACACGAGCACTACTAATGCGCATGCGGGCCCTGCTGCGGAGAGACGGAGATGGGGGGCGAGCTATCAGGCTGGGCTGCCTAGGGCGCCCGGCCAGACAGGCTCGCCTCTGACTCTGTCTGTTAATTGGCTCATGTGACCTAACAAGTATGGTTTGTTTGCACAGTGAATCGTACGATCCCAGGGGGCGGCCCTTGTTTTTTAAAATGTCAATAATCTATTTATGATTACCCAATGGCACATACTACTAGAAAAGTATATTATTATGTAAATGGTTTGTTTACATGAAGCAGGATTTTACATATGAGCTGTTTTATGCAATATCTTTTTATAGAGACCTACATTGTTTGGGGGGTATAGTTTTCCTTTAATATCACAATGTTGTTAAATCCTGTATCACTGTCTGTTTGTTTTCTCAGGACAACAGTGTCTGTTAAGCACACACGTGTGTTTTAGAGCTTGTTCCCATAAGCATTTGCTTTTTCTGTTACCACAAGGTGCATTCCACCGCACGGCATTGTGTCTATTCATCAGTTCCATTCATTCCTGTGGGTTTTCTCTTGTGCAAATAGAGAAAAATCTAAATGTAGAAACAACAGATCTTAACAGAACAGGCCATCAGAGATATATGTTATCAGTTAAAACAATTAATCAAACGCTCATGGGTACCATCATTTTTTATAACAAAGGATTCGGAAATTTGTCTCAAACCATAAAATATATTTGGTGCATTCATCCCTATTATAATTGCTACTATGCCAGCAGCCACATCAACAACCTCCTCATCAAGCAGATTCAGACCTTAAAATAAATAAAATCAACTTGTGACCAACTTTCGGCAAGATATCAGTTGGGTGGACCTGTCTGAGGGCCCTTACTTAGGCAGTTTGAAGGGCCTGAATCATCATCTTAAATCTGCCCATGACTGTCTTAAAGGATATTTCTTAAACACAACAAATCTCAACCTGCTGTTTAGTGTTTCCTATAGAAGTCAATTACACATACCACCCCCCCCCCAGTTATCTCATCTTAGACATTAATAAGGGGCCCCCTACATTATCTCTTGGGATACAGTTATAGTAACTGAAAAATACAAGGCAACTGATATTTATAATCTTAGTTATTTCAATTGATCCAGTGACTTTTCTAATGTTTCGAAAAGATAATTTTATTCCCTGTCTGAGACTCTGGACAGATTCTGATTGAGTTTATTGCCTTCCTCTGGATCAACTAAGTCAAGTTGAGTGGCAGTACTGCTCCTGCCATAAAGTTAGATGAGAATCTTGGTTCAGGCGGCAGAGTGGCCATTGTACCAGAGGTCAAATCTTAGAAATAAATTGGGCAATGACACAAATGAAGATTTGTCGACCGCACTAAAGCTTTCACTACTGCAAACGACAAGTCTCCCTGAATATGCCTTACCATTTGCTAACATTGGGGCTAAATTGTGGGAAATGGCAAAAGCAGGCATTTTCCTGTTATTAACCTGAATCACTGCAAATAATGTATGTTGTTCAAAGCATGAACAAATAAGCATGGAAGCAGCAAGGGCCTTAGAAATTACTCAAGTAGAACTTAAACAAAAAGTTTAACTTGTTTGCAGGCCCGGACTGGCAATCTGTGGGTTCTGGCAAATGCCAGAGGGGCTGCTATAAGGTGCCATAGAAAGTCAGTATTTAGTGGGCTGGTGGGGAGCTGTTTGGGCCTCTTTGTGGGCTTGTTGGGCCTCTGTGTAAATGAAATACCAGGGCCTATTTTGACTCTCAGTCCAGACCTGCTTGTTTGAGATGTCACATGTTTTGAGTATGTAACAGTGCCACTTTGTTTCCTTAAGGGCAGGACTACACGGCCGATTCCGCCGCGATCCGACGCGCTGAGCAAAATCACAGGCGTCACGTCGGATGCAACGGAAACAAGGTAAGTGTCGGATCGTGTTGCATTGTTGATGCGACGCGACTGTCGGATGCAGACGCAGCGTGCAGCATCCGCATCCGACAGTCGTGTTGCGTCGCATCAACAATGCGACACGAATCGGCCACGTAGTCCTGCCCTAAAACTTTCATTGTTTCTTTTTTAAATACATAGAAAACATCTTGCTTAAAACTTCTTTGTCATTTCAGAGATAGAGCAGAGATAGAGCAGCTGATGAGAGTTTGCACCTCACTCTTTGGCATAGGCTGTGCAGCAGGCCCGGACTGGCAATCTGTGGGTTCTGGCAAATGCCAGAGGGGCTGCTGGAAGGTCCCATAGACAGTCACTATTTAGTGGGCTGGTGAAGGACCCTGGGCCTCTTGAATGCAAGAGCCTATTTTGACTCCCAGTCCAGACCTGCTGTGCAGTGCCTCCTAATTAAGAAATACTGGGTAGCAGCAATGATAGAATACATGATAGTGAATAACTGCAAATGGTTCTAGCGATATATTTTATGCAATCTTAAAGGAGACATATAGGATAAATGAAAAACCCTAATTTTGTAGGCAATTATAAGTAAGATATGATGTTGCTTTAACATGGTGCTAAAAATTTAAATTAAAAATATCCCCTTAATTGGAGCTTCATATAGATGTTCTCTGGTCCCTGTCTGTGTTTCAAATGAGGGGTGGGCGTGTCCTAATGGTCCATGCCAGAAGTACAGTAGGAGGGGGACAGCCAATCACAGCCCTGCAGTCACACAAGCGAAGACAGGCTTCAGTTCCCTATCAGGTCCTGCTAGCTGCTGATTGGTTCCTGCCCTACAGTGCAGTGAGCTGAGAGCCGCTGGCTTTCCTGCACAGCCTGGGAATTCAGGGAGCAGGAAGTGGAAGGTAAGGGACAGATTATTAGAGTTTTTGAAGAAATATTCAATAAATCAGCCTGAAACACTACTTTTTAAAGCACAATTCTTCTATATCTAAATGAGTATAATGCACTGGTACATTCTTATTTTTTACACAAAATCCCTCCTTTCAGCAGCTTTTATTCTGCACCAAACTGCACTTGTGAATTGAACAGCTTCACTGCAACATTTTCAGTGTTTCCTCTCTAAAGAAAACATCACCATGATCCCTTTTACTTATTGAAAAAGCAGAGTGAAAGGCTTGTGGAGAGTGCACATGAATAGAGGAATGCTTTTCACATGACAAGCTACTCTAACTGGCCTGTAGGTGGGTGTGTTGAACAGAAGGAAGGGCTGGGAATAAATCCGTCAGCCAGTCTTACAGCTAATTAGCTCAGCCTACAACAAAGATAAGCAAGTCAGGGAGGAGGACCCCCTAAGGGTCTTTACATTCTGTCCTATGTCTGATTGGCAGATTTTAAAAGAGATTGCTTAGCAATCCACTGCATCAATGAGCTGTACCAATTCGGGAGAGAAGTGGAGTAAGTCAGGCATGAGGACAGTGTGTGCAGCAGGCAGCTGGAAGGACTCAGAACAAAAATGGACAGGACATTGGACTCTTTGCAGCTTCTAGTGACTCAGGTGCTGCCCCAGAGTGACCCAAACATAATATTCAAGGACTGTAAGTATTACAGAACTGACTTGTTAGAATGCATGAGGAATCTGGTACAGCAGCTGTGTGCAGTGCTTTTAGGCTTTTCTCATATTCATTTGGGCATGTTATGAGTAATCAGGCTGGAGGGTTGAGTTTGCTCAGGAGTTACTTTTGGAAGCTGCTGTAAATGGGAATGGTGCTGAAAGTCACAGAAATGAGATGTCGTTTTCTCTGTGGCGTGTTTGTGTTTCTGCAGAAAAATCAGTATGTGTCAGAAGGAGAACAGAGGGCACATTGACATAAGAACATTCCTAAAGTTGATAGTACAGCGTGTCTCACCCCTATTGAGCACCACCTCACTGCTGGAAGATTTGTTCAGTTGTGGCACATTAATATAACAGGACTAAATGATTTTTGATGTGTTCTATAAAGAATGGTGCCTATTTGCACTAAAAGCCCTGCCGCCACTTTGCTCGCTGCTGCTTTATTTTTATTGCCATCCTACAAGCTGTAGGTTAAGTTTCTGGCTTTGTTTATAGATTTGCAGGGTGGCTTGTTAAACAACACCATTACTAGTCAACACATTGTATATAATAAACATTTGCTTTTATACAATACTTGTGTTGTGTCCTGAATATCACTTTCCTTTGAATGGCTAGAAAGAATGTGTTTAAATGTGTTTCTGTTTCATCTTACTTTGCAGTATGTAAACTAGCAGATGTGCTCTCTATATACTATATTGATCCTGTTGCACTGGCAATAGCTGGACGTACCTCTAAATTGCAAGCGTCCCATTTGCCCACTTATGCTGTTGGGTTACAGGGATGAATGATACGCTCACTGAGTTACAGTATTTATAGTGTTAATGGAATTCTTATAGTTTTTCCTGTTACATAATTCTGTCTAATTTAATTCTGTCTAGCAGCCAGAGATCATTCTAAGTACTCAGACTGACAGTTGTTATGCAAATACAATCAAGCCTAAACTTTATGAACATCTCAACTACAGGCATAGGATCCATTATCTGGAAACCCATTATCCAGAAAGCTCCAAATTACATAAAGGTGGTCTCCCATAGACTCCATTGTAATCAAATAATTATAATTGCTTTTCCTTGAACAGGTACGGGATCTGTTATCCGGAAACCCCTTATCCAGAAAGCTCTGCATTATGGAATGGCCATCTCCCATAGATTCCATTTTATCCAAATAATCCAATTTCCTTTTCCTCTGTAATAATAAAACAGTAGCTTGTACTTGATCCCAACTAAGATATAATGAATCCTTATTGGAGGAAAAATCAGCCTATTGGGTTTATTTAATGCTGATTTTCTAATAGACTTAAGGTATAAGGATCCAAATTACTAACTTACGTTATCCAAAAACCCGAGATCCCGAGCATTCTGGATAACAGGTCCCATACCTGTAGTAATAAAACAGTACCTTGTACTTGATCCCAGCTACGATATAATAAATTCTTATTAAATGCAAAACAATCCTATTGTGTTTAATTCATGTTTTAATAGTTTTTTTAGTAGACAAGATATGAAGAGCCAAATTATAGATAGATCCCTTTTCCGGAAAACCCCAGGTTCCCGAGCAGTCTGGATAACAGGTCCCATACCTGAATTGAGTAACTGTAATCAGTTTCCGTTTTCACCAAACATTGTCACCTGTATCCACTTCCTTTGACATTATCTGCACAAGACGTAGAAGGCAGGCATGCAGATTTTATTTTTGTTTTATGCATCATTTAGTAAAGAGAGGCCACTGTGGAAAGTCAATATTGATTAGGGATGCACTGAATCCATTATTTTAGATTCGGCCGAACCCCAGGATCCTTCGCAAAAGATTCGGGCCCAATACCGAATCTGAATCCTAATTTGCATTAATTTTTCCCAGGGGTGGGAAGGGGAAAATATTTTTTACTTCCTTGTTTTGTGACAAAAAGTAACGTGATTTCCCTCCCGCCCCTAATTTGCATATGCAAATTCCGATTCGGGTCAGCCAGGCAGAAGGATTCAGCCGAATCCTGGATTTGGTGCATCCCTAATAATGATACTTTAATGTAAACACATTTTCAAACCTTTTAGCCTCATACAGACTAAGTGTGCCTGATATATGGGAATGCATAGGCTATAGTTTTATTCTTTCTCTGTAATTTGTACAGTATATTTTGTCTTTCCTATTTTATCTATCTGCCACTATGAGCCTCTTTGTCACATGACCCAAAGTCATTCTGTTGTTCAAGGAAGTTTACACAAGGCAAAGGGACAATGCCCCACAGAAACTAGTCAGGTGTATACTTCATAATTATAAATACTCTAGATCTGTAAAAGCTAAAAAAATATAGATCTGTAAAAGTTTACTTCTGTTCTGTCACCTGAGCTGTCTGACATCAATAGAATAAGACCACCAGTGCTGATTTCTACAGCTAATAAAAGACTAGTGTTTGCATTTTAAATGGAATATTCTTTAAATGAAACAACTCACAGAAATGTCTCCAGTTTACTTGGCTATAATGGCATCCACCCACCATGCCTGATACCGTCCAAGTACAAGTGTACTGTGTAGAATTTTAGGAATTCTGATTAAGCAACATCAGGACAGGATATTGAACGCACAGAAGCGATGTTTACAGATAGGGATATGGTCATGATTTTTTTGTTTTTAATTAGGGATGCACCGAATCCAGGATTCGGTTCGGGATTCGGCCAGGATTCGGCCTTTTTCAGCAGGATTCGGATTCGGCCGAATCCTTCTGCCTGGCCGAACCGAATCCGAACCCTAATTTGCATATGCAAATTAGGGGCGGGAGGGAAATCACGTGACTTTTTGTCAGAAAACGAGGAAGTAAAAAATGTTTTCCCCTTCCCACCCCTAATTTGCATATGCAAATTAGGGTTCGGATTCGGTTCGGTATTCGGCCGAATCTTTCACAAAGGATTCGGGGTTCAGTCTAATCCAAAATAGTGGATTCGGTGCATCCCTATTTTTAAAGGACCAGTAACATCAAAATATTAAATTGTTTTAAAGTAATAAAAATATAATGCAGTGTTGCCCTGCACTAGTAAAACTGCTGTGTTTGCTTCAGAAACATTACTATTGTTTATATAAATAAGCTGCTGTGTAGCCATGGGGGCAGCCATTCAAAGGAGAAAAGGCTCAAGTTACACAGCAGACAGCAGATAAGCTCTGTCTGTCTAATGGTGTTATCTGTTATCTATTAGTTATCCTGTGCCATTTAGCCGTTTTTCAATTTCCGCCATTGCTACACAGCAGCTTGTTTATATGAACTATAGTAGTGTTTCTGAAGCAAGCACATCCGTTTTACCAGTGCAGGGCAACACTACATGATATTTTCATTACTTTAAAACACTTTCAGTTTTTGGTGTTACTGTTCCTTTAATATGATATACCATGTGCCTTGCAAACAAATCCCATTCTACCTTTTAAATTGTTACTATCAAAGTAATTGAGGACGGTTAATAACTGTATTGGACAGCCAACTCAGATCATTAGGTGCAATCAAGTGTTTGCAGTAACAGTCAGCAGAGTATCATGCAAGTCCTTTCAGACAGCTGTTGTCTCAGCTATTCAGGTCATATATGGCACAGCTCAGCTCTCCAGGTTCTCCTAATGAGTGTTATTCCTATACCTATCACTAGGTGGTGCATTGGAGCATTTTTAGTAATGTAGATGATTTCTATGTTAATTGTAACCTGCTGACAACTTTTTTACCTGTGAGCCACATTCAAACGTAAAAAGAGTTGGGGAGCAACAGAAGCATGAAAAAAATTCCTGGGGTGACAAATAAGGGTTGTAATTGGCTATATGGTAGCTCCTACTGTATATGGACTGGCAGCCTACAGGTTGATCTGGTTGGCTATACAGTGTATACCTGGGGGCACATTTACTAAAGGGCAAAGTGACAAACGATGGCGATGATTCACCAGCGTTATGTCATTTCGTTACTTCACCCATTTACTAACGGGCACAGATGTCACTTAGCTAGCGAAGGAGATAGACGCTAGTATTGCTTCGCACTTTAACGCCAGGCGAATGGACGTAACTCTGCAAATTCACTAAGATGCGGATTTTACTGAACGTTACATCTTTCGCCAGACTTGCCTTCTCCAGTATCAGACCAGGCGACGTACAGTGGCGTGCATAGGACTGCCTCAATTTTTAGTGGAAAATTTTTCAAAGTCCCAAAAATCGATGGTGTGATAACCTGCAAAAGTCCTTAAAAATGTTTTGTTGGGTAACCGGGTCCCCCCCTACATTTTCTAACATATGAACTTCCTAACAGTGGGCTCATGTGTAGGGCATTATAACAACTCTATTTTCTTTATTAAGGTTCCCTGGACTTGTATAATGTAATGTATTTGCTGCAACATCTACTGTACGTCCATTCAACTTTATAATATCCTGCCGTATGTGAATTAGCCTGGTCGAAGACCTCTAACGAAGTTGCGCTAGGCATAATTGAACGGCAACTTCGCGTTTTAGTAAATTATCGTTGTCTGAGCGAATATGCGCCTGGGGAAGTGTAGTGATGTTTGCAAAGACGTCGCTGGCAAATTGCCCCCTGGTGTTTATACAACCAACACTTTGAGGCCACAGGGAGCAACATCCAAGGGATTAGTGAGTAACATGTTACTCGTGAGCCACTGGTTGGGGATCACTTCTATACAGTCTGCCAGTAGCTTGGTTGTCTTTGTAAGTATTTTACACACAGTATAATAAAAGCTCTCTTTCACCCAAGAAATGGGACTTCCATTGTTAACCGGATCCCTTGAAGGAACATACAAAGTTATAAATATAGTATGTGATGAGTCTACTCACAAGTCTGTGCAGAGATTGCTGTTTAAAAAGACATACAAATAATACAGGCGCAGAAAGATTGCCCTATTAAATCTTAGGGCAAGAGTTTAGAGGCCAAAATAACATCATTAAAAACATTCACCTCGCTAAATAAATTCAAAGGCTGGACAACAAATGAAACTTGAGCAATAAACTAAATTGAAAGCATCTTATACATATGCTGAAAAGACTCTTCAAAGGCTTGTTCTCTATTTTGTTGTTCTAAACTAAAAGGTGAATGTCCATCTGCGTTTGATTTTCAGTGGAAAGTAGTATAAATGTGGAACAGGCTTTGCAGTGCTGCGTGAATGTATTCTACTATGCCTTGTCTGGATTAATTTACCTGTTGAGCAACAGGTTTGATGCTTGTGTTTCTCTCATTTTTAACTCTTTGTGACAGTAGGCCCAGCTATGGGATTGGGAGTTAAATTGTTCCTGGGTTCCATTTGTAAACAATGGGAGGTGTTCATAAGTTATGTATATATAGTGAATGTACCCCTATTGTAAAAAATTGGGATAACTCTGGGGTAACTTCTAATATCCTTAAATTTTACAACATTCTTTATTATAAATCACAAGTTTCATTGAGTCATTTGACATCACTCAGAAAACTGATGACATCACTAAATACCATTTATAAAGGTTTTAAAACTATTTGTAAATGTAACTGCAATTGAAAACAGTATCTGTCTATCCCTCACTCTGCCCTGTGAGAAGTGTGTGTAGAAAAAAGCCATCTAAATCTGAAAGGGAAAAGATTAGGAAATGGAGTCTCGCCTGAAACAGAGCAGACTTATTATTTATTAACATGTATTTAAAGACATTTGACCACTGCGCATTATTTTATTTAAATATATTAAAAAAAAGTTGCTTTGGATTAAATTCAAAATTGTATTTTGGGGTTTCCATTATTTTGTGGCCACATTTTTGGAAGCTGTGCAAGTTGTGTTCCAAATAACATGCAATCTCTCTAAGTAAAGGGATTTCTTATCTGGTAGCTTAACTGATTGCTTAACAAGTTGCTTGACTAGTTGCTTAACTGGTTGCATCAGTAACGGAACTGGGTGGGGGTGGGCCCTGGTGCGGGCTGTGCAGCCAGGCCCCCCCCCTCGTCCGTGAAAATTTACTTTGCAGCTGCAGCCGACTCCAGCCGGCTGCATTGCGCGACCTGCCGGGGGGGCTCTGCGGGGGTGCTGGCCCTGGCCCAGTTGCACCCTCTACTCCCCCGGTAATTACGCCACTGGGTTGCAATTTCTTCTCTAATGTCTGAAGCTATTTAAGTTGTGTAGGAAAGAAGCAGGTGGCTAATTATAGATAGTACACCTGCCACTTGGGTTTCTTTCATGCTGTCTCAAAGGGATGCCAATGAGGGACTGATCCTGAGTGTTGGAGTGTGTCAGTTAAATGCTTAACCTTTAGCTTTCTGCAAATCTGCTAGTTCTGAAACAACTGTAGTTTGGGTAACTATTTAATCTTAAAGGGAACTAACCCCCACTGATATGTACTGTTATCATCCATGCACAGACTCACCTGCACTGTCTCCAACTGAATACATTTGCACATACTCTGCCAGGCAGTATTTGGAACCTTCATTTTTTTTATCTGGTTTTGCCCCAAATGCAGTTGAATACGAAGATATTAAACCTTAGTTGATGAGCATAGATAAAAACCAATACATTTTATGCATGTCTGAACTTGAATGCAGGGTCCCATTTTTTAGAAAAATATTGCTATACCTTCTCAATTATATTGGCAGTATTATTCATTTGGAAGGGTTGAACTTGATGGACTTCTGGCTTTTTCTAATCTTTTATCATGTGGAAAAGCCACATATTGGACAATATGGACATTTGCTTTCATAGACATATCAATACATAGATAGAGAGTGGAAAAGGAGTGGGAAAAATGTGGAGGAAACAGTAAAGATAGAGAAGAGTAAAAAAAAACATAACTAGAACTAAACTGCCTATAGTGACTTGACAACAATGCCTTTTCAACGTTTTTGTTGACAATTTCAGAAATACCAAATGGATATCAAAGTACGAAATGTAAACTATTATTCCCAATAATCCATTTTAAAAGGAAGGAAAAAGGAAATGTAGGCGATAGTAAAGTAAGTGAAAAACATGAAAGGAGAGATAATTCAAACAAAAATCGATGTACGCAACCATCAATTGTTAAACCGAAAGTTTGATCAATGGACAATAAAAGAACATTATAAACTCAAGTGAGTGCAGTTGGTATATATATCGAAGAATTTTCATTCGAATCGAACGATCGAAGCCATTCGATCGAATGCTTTTCATTCGATCGAATGCTTACAATCGTTCGAACGAATGGAAATCGTTTGATTTTTAGAGGTCGAAGGAATTCGAATGGTCGAATGGTCGAATGGTCGAACGATTTGTATTCGAATCGAACGCGAACTCAAAATGCGAACGTTCCCAAACGTTCGCGAACATTCGGCGGACGCGAACGGTCGAAGTTCGCGCGAACTAGTTCGCAGCAGAACAGTTCGCTACATCCCTATTGACCATCCCATGTTAAATTAGAAAAGTGGAAAAACATTTCAAAAAGTACAAAAATGTAGGTTTCTCTGCCATGGTTCAAGGCCTTGCGTTACATGTAGCTGTAAAAGATTAGAAAGAACCTTTCAAAATGTACTCAGGTTAAGTCACTATCCTCCTGTCCAAATCCTGATATGATAGAGCACAATGAGAAATAAAGAGAGTCAATTGGTGGACTTCGAAAAATCAATGTTTTTTTGGGGGAAAAACTGACCTATTCGATCCAAAATGGACCTATTCGACCAAAAAAAACTTCAACTTAATTTTGGTTGGTCTTTTTGAATTAGAATTTCAAAGTTTTTTCAGTTCAAAATTCGACCCTTGATAAATATGCCCCTTAGTATGTTATTCCTGGGTTAATCAGGGTGGTTCTGGTCAGTAAGAGAAGATATGATGGCCAAGACATTTTGCAAAATCTTCTGCATCATCTGGATCTTGAATGGAAAGCCCCATTTGTATTTAATTTAATAAAGTGTGTGCATGGGTTTAATAGTGCATACATAATTTATTTTTTGTGCATATGGCCCCAAAAAAATTAGAGGGAGCGTTAATCTATTGTTCTCAAGTTCTCGAAAAATACTCTGCCTGTAGAAGTTGTCTTCTTCAATGCAAAATTGTAATGTTTGACTACATTGTAAATTTTACTACAAATGTTTTCCATGAATACATCTGGAATCACTGACAATGTGTGAAAGTATAGCTGAAATGTCCTAGGGGCAAATTCACTAAAGGGTAATTTTTTGCCTGTGAAAGCTTCAGGCGCTAATTCGCTACCACTATGCTAGTTCACTAAAATGCAAAGTTGTGTCTTGGCAGCCGAACACTGGCGAAGTTTCACTAGCGTTAATTCGTCAGCGCGACCATTTCATATCGAACGCTCGCTACCGTTTATATCGGTAGTACACTTACGCTTAGGTCAATTTGAATAGAGCGGGTACATATTGCTTGTATACATATAAACATGTCTTTATTAGAGATGTTGGGGAAATTGCTTGAAGTGACCACTTTTTGTTTAATATGTTCAAGGAAGCAAAATAAAGACAAAAGAAATCCTTGTCCTAGATATGAGCCCACACTAAAACAAATGTAGCATGCCCCTCAAATGATTAAAAAAAAATATTATAACAAAATTTTTTAACAATTACAACTTTTAAATAAAATCCCACTTTAAAATATGAGAAAATGCCAGTGTTTTTTATAAAAAAAAATTCAAATTTTCGGCATAAAGGATATGATGTCACTGTTTTTCCTTCTCAAAGTAACTGAAGGAGTCTCAGTGGGACATGGGTTTTTACTATTGAGTGTTGTTCTTAGATCTACCAGGCAGCTGTTATCTTGTGTTAGGGAGCTGTTATCTGGTTACCTTCCCATTGTTCTTTTCCTTGGCTGCTAGGGGGGGGGTGATATCACTCCAACTTGCAGTACAGCAGTAAAGAGTGATTGAAGTTTATCAGAGCACAAGTCACATGACTTGGGGCAGCTGGGAAATTGACAATATGTCTAGCCCCATGTCAGATTTCTAAATTGAATATAAAAAAATCTGTTTGCTCTTTTGAGAAATGGATTTCATTGCAAAATTCTTCTGGAGCAGCACTATTAACTGATTCATTTTGAAAAAAATTGTTTTCCCATGACAGTATCCCTTTAAGTGCTATAAATTAGGTGCTGTGACCTTCAACAACATGTATCTACACACAATTGATGAATAATTGAAAAGTTTATTTTTAATTGTTTGATACCATGAACTCATTAAAATTATAACTACAGCACTAGCACCTTATTTAATTCATATAAACCATGAACTTTTAGATTATTCATCAATTGTGTGTAGATACATTTTGTGGAAGGTCACAGCACCTAATTTATAGCACATAAGCACTTTAATCATAATTATTTGTATTAACACAATCGATTGAAATACCATTAATTGTATGTTGGTGCTAAATTGATTGAGAACTAAGCATATGTTTATAATAGCACTAAGCACTTATATAATTAGATCTCAATTAATTTTAGTAAGGTAGTGTGGGGTTTTACTGCTTTCTCTTGTTTTTAGTTTAGCTAAAGGTCTCATGATGGATACCTGGAGATGAAATGCCAGAATGAGGCATGAAACGCGTCAGGTGACTAAACACGTGATAGTTTAACTAAAGGTCTCATGAGGGATACCTGTTCATGGTTTTTATGCAAATTTGGCAATAACGTTTTTTGATGATTTTCACCCGTGGCTTTGTAAGGCTCCCATTCATCTCCTACTCTTTAGTCTTCATCCACCCAGCCACTAAGAATGCAAGAGGTTCTTATGGTTATCTAGAGACTGCATAATGAAACTGCTTCCATATTACTAGAATTAAGAGGATCTGCATAAAAGGAATAAGGCCTAACAAACTGTGGTGGGTAAAATTAAAGTAACCTAACAATCCGCAGCACAGGTTGGCTTCATAACTGGATGCCTGGTTCAGCATTGTACATTTGCTCACATATGGCCTAGACCTTGTGACACTGCCATAGTTCTATATGATTGGGATTTATTTCTGTGGTTTCTGTGTGCTCCATCAAATTTAACAAAAGTATTGGGACATCAATTTTCTTTTTTTTTTTTTACTTTTTCTGTTAAGTCTTTGTTCGTGCAGACTCATGAAACATTAGACGCGTGTATGACATGTTTATTGCATCTGGCTCACATTTATCTTGAAATTTAGGTGCCATGTGTCTAATTACATTTTACCATTATCAGAGTACTTATTTGCCAGGTCATAAAAAGTTTTCTGTAGTCTGGCTATTATGTTTATTAACACCAAATCTGCAGGTCAGCATTCCTTTCAGGGGATTATTTGGTAATGCTATGCCCAAGTGAGAACTGGTACACTCTGTTTTAGCATTTCAGCCGTGTTGTGATATTATAGCACCTATCGAATTTTAATTATTGCTACCTGTTATCAAAAATGCTCGGCACCTAGGGTATTCCAGATGAGGGATCTTTCCGTAATTTGGATCTCCATACCTTAAGTCTACTTAAAAATAATTTGAACATTATATAAACCTAATAGATAAAAGGTTTTGCTTCTAAATGGATGAATTGGATCTTTGGATAAAACCTTTTGCCTCTAATATGGATGAATGGTATCTTAGTTGGGATCAAGTACATGATACTGTTTTATTATAAAAATTTAAGCCATTTGATTATAATGAAGTCTATGGGTGATGGCCTTTTCGTTATCCAGAGCTTTTAATGAGTTCTGAATAATGGATCCCATACATGTACTGACTAGGAGAATGCCTTGAGAGGCAACTTGGGCCAACTATGCAATGAATATTTAATTCATATATTATTTACTTTAATCCCAGTAGGAACTAAACTTCAACTGTTTTGTTGCCCCCGCACTGGAGGAGATTAATGTACCGCTTGCCATTACCCTGAACCTCATAGGTACAAAATATAAATTTTAGACTTTTTGAGTTCAGCCCCTCCATTTGAATTCTAACAATGTCAGAGACAAAATATTTGTCTGTACTGCAGAAAAAGGAAATAGTATTAGCAAGTAACCACCCCAAAATGATGCTTAATGCCATGCCATGATTACTGGTAAATGAAAACATGCTTTTAGCATTCAACCCTTTGTAATACCAGGGATATCCAAAATGAAATAAGCATTTATTCTCATATTTTACCCAATAGGCTTTTTGACCGCCTCTAACCCAACCACTGGTTTGAGTCCCGGGGGAGGCCATCCCCACAGTTTAGGAACTCATTTACACCCAGAGGATGCAGTATTTATCAGTCAACAAATCTGATTTTTTTTTTCTCATTCCCTTAAGTTCTATGATGGGATCATTTTGAGGTGACATAATATTATGGCTACCAGTCACATTGTTATATCACTTTTATCAACAAAACGTCTACAATACATTTTCTAGTCTGAGGCAATTTAACAGCTTCACGGGGCCTTGCTTTAAGTTACAGCTCATAATGGGACCCAGCTGTAGCAGGGTGCACTTATGATTTTTATGTTTAAATGATATGGTTTTACTGATTATGTGCCATAGATTGATTTAAGAAATGTAATCTGGCCTTAGAAGCCCTTTCACAAAAGAATTTCTTTATGTAATAGATTTCATATTGGATTTTCAACTCCAAAAGCTTCTCTTGTGGTCTCCATTGTCTCTGGTTTAATGTTTTTGGTTGTGGCTCTTTATGGAGCACTGCTGTTTCATATAAAGGACAGGAGAGGCTAGGTGGTATAATCCTAGCACTTGCATGGATCAATCACATGTGTCTCTGTTACGAATCTATGAGACATCTCATGCTCTAGAGAATAATTAATGGCAGGGGCCCATTCAGCAAGTACTAGAGCAAATGTAGATGTTTTAGCCACAATAGAGAATTTTATTGCAACATGTCAGCAAGCAATGCCTTTGTCTTTTCTCTGGACCATGTCTTCATTTTTCATGCTGATCCACTTACAGCACATTTCTCCAACAGTGACAAACGCTCATAATTTTTTCAAGATTATGCAATTTATTTTTAAAAACCTTCTCTTCGTTACCTTCCCATTGTTCTGTTGTTAGGCTGCTGGGGGGGGGGAAGGGAGGGTGATGTTATCACTCCAAGTTGCAGTACAGCAGTAAAGAGTGATTGAAGTTTATCAGCGCACAAGTC
Source organism: Xenopus petersii (assembly GCA_038501925.1). NCBI lineage: Eukaryota > Metazoa > Chordata > Amphibia > Anura > Pipidae > Xenopus > Xenopus petersii. Next base: position 169,999,403 of record CM076673.1, read on the forward strand.
ATATGACTGAGGGCACCTGGGAAACTAACAACATGTCTAGCCCCATGTCAGATTTCAAAATTAAATATAAAAAAATCTATTTGCTCTTTTGAGAAAAGGATTTCAGTGCAGAATTCTGCTGGAGCAGCACTATTAAGTTACTGATGTGTTTTGAAAAATGACAGTATCCCTGTATATATTATGAATAACCATATGTTATAAATTATGTAGTTCCAAGAGATGTCTCTTTCTCCAGCTTCCACTACGTTGGGGCTCTGGAAAACCAAATGACCCATCTAAGGGCACGGGATTTGACATATGATGCTCACAGCAATCTCTAGTATGAATTTGTTTCACAGTGAGAGCTCCAGTGTTTGAGCATGGTGTTCTTCATGCCGTCATTAGGGCATGCCTCTGTGGTCCTTTAAATGTCGAAACATTAAGTGGTTTTACATAAACTGCGCTTGGAGTGAGCAGGAAATAGGAAAATAACAAAGCATGTATTTATACAGCGCCCACCGATTTATGCAGTACTTTATTTTCTTCATTTAGTCACTGCCGCTTTGTAGCTTACAACCTCAGGTACCTGTGACACACAAATAAGGATCAATTGTATCAGGAGCCAATCAACCAGCCTGTATATTTTTGTTTTTAAAAAAAATTATATTTCAAATTATAACTGGGCACATACAACAGAAGCACCCCTTCTACAATACAAACAAGTGGTTAGGTAATTTGGCTGTACAAAATTGTTATTTGATTTAAATATATGTGTGTGTCAATACAATCATCAGCCAAATGTATTTACCAGTGCACACTATTCCAGATTCCCATGGGAATAGATTGTAAGCTCTTTGGGACAGGGATCTCATTTCACCTGTGTATTGAAACTCAAAGTACATACTTTTATCTTCGCTCATACATATTAACTGTACCCCTGTTTGTGTTTACTCCTTTAAAAGCATTGTGAAAATATGTGATGCTATGTCATTAAAGGGGTTAGTCACCTTTGAAATAACTTTTAGTATGATGTAGAGAATGGTATTTTAAGATAATAATGCATTTTTTATTATTTGTGTTTTCTGAGTTATTTAGCTTTTTCTTCAGCAGCTCTCCAGTTTGCAATTTCAGCAATCCAGATGCTAGGTTCCAAAACCCTAGCAATCATGCAATGATTTGCATAAGAGGCTGAAATATGAATAGGAGAGGCCTGAATAGAAAGATAAGTAATATAATGTAGCATTAACTATAAATGTATAGCTTTAAAGAGCATTTGGTTTTAGATGGGATCAGTGACCCCCATTTGAAACCTGGAAAGAATCAAAATGAGAAAGTGAATAATTAAAAAAATAAATAACAAAGACCAATTCAAAAGTTGCTTAGAAGTTGCCATTCTATAACATACTTAAAATTAAAGGTGAACTACCCCTTTAAGGCTTATTTTGCCCATTATAGACAGATGTTGTACAGATTGGTTGGGAAACGGCCAAACTGGTGATATTATCTTCCTGTTTGTAAGTATCCTAAACACACAGATAGATAAAGAATCAAAACAATTTAAGGCTCACAAGACAAACAATGATGCAGTTGTTGTACTGTGTCCAAATTCAACAGATTCCTATTAGTGATGGCCGAATCTGTGCAGTTTCGCTTGGCCAAAAAATTTGTGAATTTACCAGAAAAGTTTGCGAAACGGCAAAAAATTTGCAAAACGCATTGAAGTAAATGGGCGTCCAAATAATTTTTATGTGTGACAAATTTGAGGCGCGTCATATTTTTTTGACTCAGCGGATTTTTCGCTGCCGAATTGACACCGCAGTTTTGAGAATTAATTTGCTTGCGGCGAAACGCTGAAATTCATGTCTATCGAATTTATTCGCCCATCACATTGCTATGTCATCAGTGAACATCTGATCTATAGAATTCTCTCTGACTTCCTTGGCTCAACGGAAATTCACAGTCATAGGTTCCACTTGCCGTTATAATGGTGATGTTTGGAAACCTACTTCTATTTAGTCATATGTTACCATCAAGGCTGATTCTTACATGTGGGTTTAACAAGATTTCTTTAAATTATATGGTGCTACTTATAGGTAGAACCATCTGTTCTATTTAGAAATATAAGGATCCTAGCTGGCACCATGGTCACACTAAATCTAAGGATATTGCTAAATTTGGCTGCAGGACAAGTACAATTAGGAAATGTATATTCTTTTACCTTGTTTAAGAGATACAGGGTAAAGGTGGAGTAGTATAGGTCTAACATCTGTACCCCGGCAGATTCAGAACACTTCACACATCCATTCATGCAACTCTCACAAGTAACACCTGTATCTAGGAGTTGCATGACATATTGGATAATCCTATCACAACTACACAGAATCAACACCTCTGTGAATTTCTTCAGATGTCACCTCTTTGAAGAGTTACAATGTGCCATTGTAAATGGATTAGTGGAAGAGTATATATGCCGAGAACTTCCCACACCAGTCAGTTGAACTGAAGAAGCTGCTCGGATGAGTAGTGAAACGTCTTCATTGATTACTCAGCAAGTCCATTTGGTTTTAGATTGACCTATACTAGATATACCATGACCTGGATGAATGAAAATCTTCATAGTCAGTGATAAAGGTAGAGGATTGTGTCCTGGTTTGAACTGAATATTAAGGTTTTCAAAAGAAAACAGGCCAGTTCATTTTATGGATGTAGTATATACTATTAATCGACAGGAGGAGGTTTAACTTTAGGCGTGGATACCAAAAGTTCATATTTGTGCCAAGTTAAATCACAGGGGATTTTTTTCTACTGACAATATGACTGGTGTAACTTAAGCACTAGTACGTCAGAGGGAATTGTCTTTAATTAGCAGGATAAGAATTTCACGTCCCTGTTAAATTCCAAGCATTAAATGGGTTCCTTAGGAATTTGTTAATAAAATTTGGTTCTTGGATGGGATATGGGTTCATACAAGTGATCTTCGTGTTACATAGTGCCAGCACTTGCCTTACAATAATATTATAACAAACAGAGATCTTACAGTATATTAATGAACATGGGCTTGAATGAAACAGTAGAAATAAAGTGACTTTATTCATAATAAATGGAACTGAAATGTTACATGCCTCAAAAGAGCTTTCTGTGAAAATTCTCCAGCAATAGCAATGGTTTTTGTTTATGAGTAGATGATAGCGAGCTGCTCTTTAAAAGGTGAAATGCACAACGCAACTCCTACAACTCTTGCATCAACAAAAATATGAGTGTGTGGCATTTAATGTACAAGAGTAGATATATATAGAAGAGCCTTTAATTTGACTCAAATAGTCAGAATAGGTTCTGCTTTATTTATTCCCACATAAGACAGATTTTAGCTGCAATACCTAGATCCATAGATGTCAGAATTTTTCAGACTTTTTCTACTTAAATGCCCCTTAGAAGTTAATCCTTTGGTCAGGGCCCCTTGTTGCTCATAACAAGATTACAGATGTAGGTAAATAGCCATTTAACCAAAGCTGAAAGGAAAGTAGAACAGGAAATACCTTTTTACACCAAATAAACGAACAAACTGACCAACAACCTGGACTTTCAAGTCTATGTAGGAGAATAAATGGGCATTCACCTAAAATCTTCCCCTAACTGCCATTTTGGCTGAGCTTTACTGTCACTTGTCCATGCTCCTCAGGGAGCTACTGCTATTTGGAACTACTGACCTAAAATATTGAGCTGCCAATGTGCTTTTAAAGCTCGCCATACATGAAGAGATCCGCTCATCTGGCGACATTGCCAAATGAGAAGATCTTTCACCGATATGCCCGCCAATGGCAGGGCTATTTTGGGGTAATCCAAACATTCGGCCCTAGGGATTTCATCGGATTACAACGAGGAGCAATGGGCTCCGACAGGTCGGTCAGCGGAAAAATGAAACCTTTCTGATCGATATCGTGGCCAGATATCGACCGAGAAGACCTGTCGGAAGCTCCCACACATGGGCAGATAAATTGCCAAATTGGTCTAAAGGACCATTATCAGCAGCTTTATCTGTCCATGTATGGCCACCTTAAGTATTTCAAAGTAAGTACCAATTCCCACAGTGTTTTGTTACTTTGAAACAAGGTCCGTAGATTTCAGCTTGGCAGTATGATTAATCAAGAAACCAGAATTCTTAAAATGGCCATAGAAGTGCAGATTTTACCATTGTACCCAACGAACAATCGGACGTCCCAATCTTCCAATCTGCCACTAACCATTCAGATTAAATAAAGTGGTAAAAGAACAAATCAGACAATGTTCTGACCATGCAATCGTACAAAAGTTATGTCCGACAGATGCTAGTGACAGTCACCCATTGATATTGTCGGATAGGCAATAAATGCAAAGAAATTATCATTAGCTGACAGAAACCTTTTAACCTGTCTCATCGACTAAAGGACCGATCACCATGGTACCAAAAACGCTAGTACGATCCACGCACAGGTCGAAAATCATATAAGACTTTGATTCATACAACTATATCTTTGTGTCAATGTCTACTTTTAGACTCAAACCATGACTGAGTATAGTAAAACACTTAAAAGACAATATCTGGAGGTTGTTGGGTCTGTTGATAATCTGTATGCCAAATATATGCAATCTATATTTTTCAAGATGTTGCTGATCTATAACTCCTAGGGGGTTATTTATCAAAGTCCGAATAACTGAACCTCAAATAATGTGTCATTTTTGGAAGAAAAAAAATAAGAATTTTTCCTGATTTATTAAATTCTGATGTCTAAAAACTCAGAATCTGAAACCCTGGCATCTAAAAGCTCTTGAGGTCCTGTATTAGTCAATGGGGAAGGTCCCAGTGTCTGCGCAGATGTCCGTACTGATATCCGATGACTTTGTGGTTTCTGCCCAAAAAACTACGATTTTTTCGTAGATTTCAGAGTTTTTTGCGCAGAAACCATGTTTTCGGGGGAAAGCTTCTAAGTTTGCTCGACCCCATTTGTTCAGGCTTCTTTCTTCATAAATAAGGTCCATTCAGGCAATTGGAGTTGCTAAAATTCTGACCTTGATAAATAACCCCCCTAGTATCTTGAGACTTTGTAGCCATCATTCGGCTTAAAGGAACAGTAACACCAAAAAATGAAAGTGTTTTAAAGTAATGAAAATATCATGTACTGTTGCCCTGCACTGGTAAAACTGATCTGTTTGCTTCAGAAACACTACTATAGTTCATATAAACAAGCTGCTGTGTAGCAATGGTGGAAATTGAAAAACGGCTATATGGCACAGGTTAACGAATGGATAACAGATAACACCATTAGACAGACAGAGCTTATCTGCTATCTGCTGTGTAACTTGAGCCTTTTCTCCTCTGAATGGCTGCCCCCATTGCTACACAGCAGCTTATTTATATAAACAATAGTAGTGTTTCTGAAGCAAACACATCAGTTTTACCAGTGCAGGGCAACACTGTATTATATTTTCATTACTTTAAAACACTTTTATTTTTTGACGTTACTGTTCCTTTAAGATGCTGGAGGATTTGTTCATTAACACCTGTAAAACTATAGGATGAAGGTGCCTTCTGAATTTGGCAAAAGTTAATTACATTTGTCTTAAAGCTTATGGCACATATGGGGGTTTCACCACAACAAGGCTGTCATGTAGACTCCTGACGAGTCATCACTTCTCATTCAAAGGAATGGAAAATAATTTAAATCAAAATTATTGATGATTTAAGGGGGCACAGATGCTGAGACTATGTTAGAGCACAGTAAAGACAGGCAAGTGTGTGCTGGTCTACCATGATTATGCAGTCATTGCATTTCAGGGGACTTTTAAAATGTTTTAAATATGGAGGGGGTAAGGTTACACCCCTGGGTCACTGTACAGAAAACAAAAGTTAATTGTTTTGTTGGTATTGATTTTTATTCCTGTATATCCATTCTCAGAGCTCCTTTGCATATTCAGAGCTTCTCTGGTAGACTTGTGTCCCCATCTATAAACCCACCAATAGATTGTCTGAAAGCCAGAACTGCAAAGGCACGTTTTTCTTTAATATCATATAGGAGGGAATACTGCAATATTCACATTTGATCTAGTAGCAGATACCCTTTGTTCGATGTATAAAGCTTCTCAAAATCCTGAGGCTACAGTTGACATTACCATCAAAGCAGCACATTTTTAACATATGTATTCACCCTGGTGTTTTGAGAGTGTGGATGCCATGCATTGCATATATTAATTACAAAACGGTTTGGGTGCCAAGATCTTCCTAAGAGGATTTCTTATGAATCCCTTTGATATCAAAAGCTTGTCTAGTGCTCTTTCAAAGAGGAAACGCACAGCATGATATCTTGGATCAAAACAGTGGTTTAACTAATTGGCAGTTGCTATGGGTTTCAGACTGCCAAATTCCAAAGGATGCTGCCACACTGTGAATCAGTTAAACAGCTGCCTTTTAACTATGCTTAAAAATACACTATTAATTATAAGGTTTCATTACAAAATAAGATAAATATAAATTAATATATGGGCATGGTAAAGGGGCTGTCATGTATTTAAATTATTATTTTATCTTACAATGACCTTTTACTTTTAGTATTAGTGATAATCTCAGATCTGCTCAATATCTTTTTTCCACTCTCCAATGTGGAGTTTAAAATGCTATCTGGTAAGCAGAGGAAGAGGATGAAGGAAGATTAACCTTATTTTTGTTACTTATCCTTCTGTTCAGACAATTTTTTTGACAACATTCTAACCATTTTCTTGTTTCTAGGACACATGGTAACAATTCAAATTCCAAACTGGAGAGCAAAAGTGCAAAACATTTTAAAATGTTCAAAAACCACAACGAAAACAAAATAAAGACATAACACTATCAAGCTGTATAAAAGCTGGATAAAAATCAAATACCAAATTTCCCAAGTCTAATCGGCATGTTTATTTATTGGTTCCCATTTTGAAAGCATATCATTGGCTGCATTGTGTTATAGGTATGACACCTAATTGGGCAGCTATGTACAACGGGTCTCAATTTATGTAAGGGTACACTCATCAGGTTGATATCCGTTATTGCGCAGATGATATGCAAAAATAAAGGGACCATACGAATAACTAATACACTAGATGTATACTATAAATAGACTGGCCTGCTTGGACTGTGGGAGGAACCAGATGGCGTGTAATCTTCTATGTAGTTAGGCTATGGGTAATTAGGAGGAACATAGTGGTCCTATGAATGCTCCGACGGGACTCTTCGACTAAGTGCATCCCATTACAGCCGCCATTTCGCTTTGAGAAAGCTAATAAGCGAAACGTGCATTGACAAATCCTTTGCTTTAACTGATATTATACTATACTCAATAATTTTTTGGTCATATGTGGATGGGGGCTAAGAGACCTATTTGCTCTATTCAATCTCTTTTGTCTTGACAATACTTCCTTTCTTTACAAGGGGCAGAGGATTTGTGGTTTTTAGGGTTAGTCTAGCCTCTCCACAGATCAGGGCAGGTTAATTACGAGACCACAGTCCTGGTTACCCTGCCTACACCAACTTTTGTGGTGTCCCAGGTCTAGAAAAATAAGTAGGTAGTAAGCTTTTGGGACAACTCCACCATCTTTTTCCTTGCTTTTTCTCTCAATTTAAGCATATTGGTTAAATAATTTATCCTATTTATTGGATATATTATGCCCACATTGAGGTGGGCGATATTGGACTGATCCGATTGTGGGCCCTAGAGTCCAAGAATCAGATCATGATGCTGCCAATATGGGTGGTCGGATTGCAGGACCGCATCTACAAACAGATGCAGCCACAATCTGATGGGATTTTTAACCCTACCCGATTGACATCTGGATAACTTTTGGGCAGATATCGTTTGGGAAAGCCCGCTGGAGGGCCCACACATGGGGCAATAAGCTGCCGATTCGGTCTGTCAGCAGCTTTAATCGGCCCGGGTATGACCACCTTAAGTCTACTAAAAAATGATTTCAACATTAATTAAATCCAACAATATTGTTTTGTCTCCAATAAGGATTAAATATATCTTAGTTGGGATCAAGTACAAAGTACTCTTTTATTATTAAAGATAAAGGTAGAGTCTCCAGATATAAAGTGATTACTCACCACAAAAGGGAAGAGGCCCAGGTGCACCGCCCTGAGCCCTCAGCATGGGGAGCGAATCCGAAAACTGTTTAGCAACCTCTTCCGACAGTGGAATAAGGTTTGAAAATATTATAGTTTGCGCCAGTGCGCAGTGAATGTAATAAAACTTCTTACTGAAAAAATTTGTTATGTTTGCTCCAAAAAATTATGACAGCATCAAGCACTTCTTAAAAGTGGGCAATGCACAATTAGAATATGCAATGCTATAACAGTTTAAGGAAAAATACTACATTGCGAAATGCAAATTTTTATTCTTATTTGTGCAAATTGTTTTTTCTTTGCAACTTTTATTACACTTCCTTATGTCTGGTTTCTAGCGTTAGTTTATAGGCTTTGGATTAGTGAAAGATAGAATCTGTCCTGTTTAGTTTTGCTGAAAAATTCATGAAAAGTCATGAAACATATTTAAGGCAATTTTTTTTACCGCAGGAGAGATTAAGTCACCAAGGGTCCAAGGGGTGCTGTTTGCAAACCATGAATCAGAGATACCAAACTATTAGCGGAGTTGCATTTTGGACATCAGTAACACAACCAGTAACCCCTCTCTCTGGTTGGATTCCATTATTCATTCTAGTCTGTGGCTTTATGCAGTATATAAACCCCACATTAAAGTACTTTGGTGGCTTCTTGTGAATGTTTAAGTATAGATTCAAATTTTAACCAACAGGAATAAAATAAAGTTTAGGTTAATTTCAGTGTAATAAATCATAGCAGAGTGTTAGTGAATGGGAAGACCAATAAAGTTGAAAAGGTAAAATAATTTAGACGACCACCCAATGTGAATTCAGAAAGCTCTCAGGCTTAGGTGCTTTGGTGATTAAAACAAGTAATATGAGATTTGCCTGACATTAAAAAACGCTTGATTATTCCGCTGCACCATAAAAGCATTGCAGTAAAATTGTTAAGGATATGATATTTGGTATAAATTTGAATGGGATAGTTAACACTGACGACCAATGTGTAGACATGTGTCTTTGGTTTCTGGTATCGCTGTTCAGTGAGTGACTCATTGTAAATTCCACCATGTATCCCTTAACTGTTAGGGGCACAATTACTTAGCTCGAGTGAAGGATTCGAAGTAGAAAAACTTTGAATTTCGAAGTTTTTTTTGGGAACTTCGACCATCGAATAGGCTACTTCGACCTTCGACTTTGACTCGAACGATTCGGACTAAAAATCGTTTGACTATTCCACCATTCGATAGTCTAAGTACTGTCTCTTAAAAAAAAACTTCTGCAATTTAAACCTACCGAGCATCAATGTTAGCCTATGGGGAGCTTCCCCATAAGCTTTCTTATGCTTTTTTTGATCGAAGGAAAATTCTTCAATCGATGGATTAAAATCCTTCGAATCGTTCGATTTTTCCTTTGATCGTTCGATTTTTCCTTTGATCAAAGTATTCGATCAAAGTATTTGCGGTAAATCCTTCAACTTCGATATTCGAAGTCGAAGGATTTTACTTTCAATGGTCGAATATCGAGGGTTAATTAACCCTCGATATTCGACCCTTACTAAATGTGCCCCTTAGTGTGTGGGATATTGGATGTGTGTCAGCCTAGTTAAACAGTATTTGTCAGGATCAGATACAATCAGTCAATTTACTTGCAGGTTTTCCTTAATAGGCAGGGGTTCCCATTAAAGCATATTGTTAGTTAAATCTCTTTATTCTCAACACCTTACTATTTCCAATACAGGTGAGCCTGAGATGTGAATTGTCTTTATTGGCTGCTCAGCACAAGTCATAAGAATTAAGAAAGTGAAAGATTAGAGAGCCCAAAGGAAAGCTAGAGTCTAGGCACGTGATCTCTTAGATTAAATCAGGTAAATTCCACTCACCTCCTTCCATTCCTATCCAGTGTATGTACAGGGGAATTCTGTAAGGTTGTTTTCCTTTGGACCCCATTTTGCTGTATGAATTAGAACTGGACCCTTGATGTGTGAATCTGATATGTTTAAAGGAGAAGGAAAGGTTAAAAGTAAGTAAGCTTTATCAGAAAGGTCTATATAAATATACCAGTAAACCCTCAAAGTAATGCTGCTCTGTCAAAAGAAACACAGCATTTATTTTCTTCTATTGTGTACACATGGGCTTCTGTATCAGACTTCCTGTTTTCAGCATAAACCTCTAGGGCTAGGGCTAGAGCATGCTCAGTTTGCTCCTCTCTCCCCCTCCCTTCTCCTTCCTCCCCTCCCTGCTGAGCCTAGAGCTATGAGAGACAGGAAGGAAGTGATATCACACCAAGCTAATATGGCAGCTTCTATCCTAAACTAACAGCGAGAGCTTCTAGATCTGTTTTTTCAGGTATGGTAAAGCACTCTACAGAATAAATATAGCGTTCTAGCTTGCACTCTTGTGGTTAATCTATTGGCCATAAACTGCCTCAGTAGCTTTCCTTCTCCTTTAATGGGCCTTTTCTCTAGAAGGTTTTAAATGGAAAAATGAAAATACAACATAAAGTGCCTTGTCAAAGTAGTCAAAGTATTGAGAAAAATGACAAACTGTAGTATGCTATTTGTATAACTATTCTACTATCACATGAAAAAATATTTTGCATCGTGGGCAGCTTTATGGGGGTATTATGTACAAACCTCTGCTTTTAACTCATTATTCCAAGAGGATTTGCTCCAGGTTGTTCATATTAGTCTGTGCATCTTAATTTTGAGTTAGCGCTATAGATCTAGAGAATTGGGATTGTTAATTGGAATGAAATCAGGACATTGACTATGAGTTGTCTCATTGTTAATTTGTCCTTGTGTTCAGGCTCATTATCAATTATCATCAATCAACCATCACCCAAGATTTACTGTTTAGAAGCAGGTTCTTTTGCAGTATTCTCCTGTATTTTAGCACCATCCATTCTTCCTTCTATTTCAACAAATGTCCAGTCTCCATTGATGATGCTACCGAGACCATACGTCAATGTTTTACTTTTCTGTTCATAGTCCTGGCCTCATTTTGCAGTCCTGTTTGTAGAAATCAGTGTCCATTGAGCTATGCTAATCCTAGCAGAGAAAATGCTGTCTCTCTTGGATTCCTTATGTGCTATCATTGATGCCTTTATGAAAGCAGAAAAGGGTTTTCACAAGGAACTACAGGGATGAGTAAAATTTCATGAATAAAATATTATATATTAATCAGACTTCTGTAAACCAATAAACTAACTGGTTTCAAGAAAAGCAAAAATCCCAAGACCTAATATAGAAGCTGGTTATGTTTTTACACTGTGTGAATGTGCAGACTTGTTTTCCCAGTGCTGCTAGGAAAGATAACAACTCCTACAACAAACACCTGTGGGATTGCTGAGTATCAAGATTTCTTTGCACAGTGTAGGCAGAAAATGTTTCAGTCTCTCAGAAGTTCATGCTGAGCAGGCAATTTACAGCAGCCGAGACTAATTTACATGTATTAAAGGAAAACTATACCCCCAAAATGAACACTTAAGCAACAGATAGTTTATATCAAATTGAATGACATATTGAAGAATCTTACCAAACTGGAATATATATTTACATAAATATTGCCCTTTTACATCTCTTGCCTTGAACCACCATTTCGTGACTCTATCTGTGCTGCCTCAGAGATCACCTGACCAGAAATACTACAACACTAACTGTAACAGGAAGAAGTGTGGAAGCAAAAGGCAGAACTCTGTCTGTTAATTGGCTCATGTGACCTTAAATGTGGTTTGTATGTGTGCACAGTGAATCTTACAATCTCAGGGGGCGGCCCTTATTTTTTAAAATGGCAATTTTCTATTTATGATTACCCAATGGCACATACTACTAGAAAAGTATATTATTATGATACTGCTTCATTTACATGAAGCAGGATTTTACATATGAGCTGTTTTACTCAGTATCTTTTAATAGAGACCTACATTGTTTGGGGGTATAGTTTTCCTTTAAGGAGTGTTTGCTGTGCTATATCTGAGGCTAACTGACCTTTGTTGGGTTTCAGTTTTAATGCTTCCATTGAGTAAGGATAAGTTGAAGTTTGGCATTTTCTCTGCCAGCACAAAAACTCCAGCAGAGAAATCATCAATACTAATAGTACCAAATCCAGGGTTGGTGGATCTCTAGTTTCAAATCTGCCTGTCACAGTGCACACGGGTGGTGGATATTACCCATAAAAGAGGCTTTAGATTTAGAAAGGCTATTGTGATGATACTGTTTAGTCTTGCCAGAGTTTATTTTCTTTAATGTACAGTTTCAGTTAAATTCTTTTGGTTCTGGTGCAGACACCTATACATTCTCATAAGCCCTTTCTAATGATTTTAACTTTAAATTCTGTTCCAACCATTCATTCGTTCATTCATTCTACATATTTAAGTCGAGAATGTTCTGATTTATGTTTGATATCATCAGAATGTGCTCTTAAATGCATATTATACTATTTTTCTGAAAACCATTTCCACCCTAAAAACATAAACATCTGACTGCATCTGAGTTAATAAGAGCAGACAAGAAGAATTTGCGCATTTAGCAGCATGTCTGTAATAGGAACTTACATCAAAGCAAAGCAATGCATTGTTAAAAATGAATGTTGCTTTTTCGTGACTTTGATTTGTATTTGAAGAAAATACAAATATCCCTTAAAGGAGAAGGAAAGTTTAAAACTAAGTAAGCCTTATCAAAAAGGTCCCCCTTAATATACCAGTAAACCCTCAAAGTAATGCTGCTCTGAGTCCTCTGTCAAAAAGAAACAAAGCCTTTCTTTCCTTCTATTGTGTACACATGGGCTTCTGTATCAGACTTCCTGATTTCAGCTTAAACCTCCAGGGCAAGGGCGTGAGCATGCTCAGTTTGCTCCTTCCCCCCTTCTCTGCTGTAATCTGAGCCCAGAGCAATGAGTGAGCAGGGAGAGACTCAGGCAGGAAGTGATGTCACATCAAGGAGTATGTACCGATGCCTTGAGAGGAAAACTGAAAAAAGGGCTGCCTCCTTACTTATTCAGCAAGGCTGAACTTTACTATTGTACAATCTAATCTTTTCAAGTAGTGGCTGATTATTTGACATACTTCAGGGGTTATTTATTTAATCAGAATGCAAAAAACTCAAAGGTTTTGGGGTTTTGAATTTTTAGTGGGTTTGAATTTTTAGTGGGAAAAAAACCAAAAGTTTTTGTAGATTTATTATATCCTGAGGATGGAAAATGTCAGAATCTCTGGTCCCTATCCTTTTTGGAATTTTATGTGGTCTGTGCTGGATTTAGCCTGAAAATCCGACTATTTTGGGCTTTTTGGGCAAAAATCTGAAAAATTCTTTTTTGAAAAAAGCCCCAAAAAAAATGACCCCCCCCCAAAAAATTTAAAAATAAAGGCATTTTTACCTTGCATTTTTTTTTAAATTGAGTGCAAAAACAACTGTGTATAGGACATTTACACATTTCTTCTTTTTCTTATATAACATTCTTGTTATTGTTTGTTTCTGTACAGTGAATGTGGTGGCATTGCTTCAAGAATTCTGGGAAAACAAAGAAAAAAGAAGAGCATTTTTTCCCAGTGAAAGTCTGGTGGCTTATGAATCTGTTCCCTCCCCAGACCCTCCATTTGTATGCTATGTGACTCTGCCTGGTGGCAGCTGTTTTGGTAACTTCCAGGTAAGGCCACATGTTATATTGTTATTCATTATGAAGCATCTCAAACTGAGTAGTAGATTCTACAGATAATCATCTTGTGACATGGTTAAATCAAGTATCTGCTTGGCTTCATTTTTCTCACCCTTGAATTCTAATGACTAAACCTAAATGAGGACATCAGCTGACATAAGGACCACTCTACCTTTTGGAGCACAAGAAATACCAGTCTAGTCCAGGTGCTTAAGAGACAATGGGGTAAATTTAAGAGTGAAGTTCTGCCACTAGAGTGAAATACCACAGCTCACAATTCATTTCTATGGGATTTTGAAAGGCATATTTATCAATGGGTGAAAGTGAAAGTTCACCCTTTGATAAATACGCCTTTAAAAATCCCATAGAAATGAATGGAAAGTGGTGGAATTTCACTCTAGTGGTGGAAATTCACTATTAAAGGACACCAATCATGACCAAAATCATTTACTAAGTAAATACACTATGTGAAAGTTCAAGAAATCCAATTTTTAAAACAGTTAGAATTGTTTGTATAATGTAAATGATCAGCTCACAGTACCTTCTGCAAGATCTCCCCTATCTCCCCTGCAGTTCTAGCTGAGGCAGCCATCTTGGATTTCACTGGCTCCTCCTACCTATATCTTCCCAGCCAACTGTAGCTCTGAAATCTCGCACATGCTCAGTTGAAATTCCTTGTTGCTTATCAACCCTTCTAAGCTATTTTCAAATCAGCCAAACCTGTGTGTTAGCTGCTGTACAGTAGTGCTGCCACCTGCTGGAAGTTAGTGTGTGTCCTTCATTTGCATAATGACTTTACCAGCAGGGGACAAGATAGGGAGATATCCTGATACTTCTAGTGGAGGAGTTTACTAAAACAAGGCATTCTGGGTAGAATACTCAAAGCAGTGTTACAATCTGAGCATGCTCCTGAAATTTGCATATTATGGCCTCCCTCAGTGAAAGAACCCATTTGACAAAGTAAGGGATTTTTTTAAAACCTGCAGTTTTTTCAAAAAACTATATATGTAGTTTGGTTAAACGTGTTTAGCTTGTACTGGTCAGATTGTTAATATGTGTTTGATTTTGGCTGTGATAGGTGCCCTTTAACTTCACTCTTTGATATATATACCCCAATGCCTTTACCTTGTGCACTTTACCCCTCCAATTTGTGCCTGTATGCTATACATCTACTTAGAATGTAAGCTCTACAGGGCAAGGACCTCCTTCCTAATGTCTCTATTACCACATGGCACTTACGTTACCTGTCCTTATATACACTCTCTCTCTCTCTCTCTCTCTCTCTCTCTCTCTCTCTCTCTCTCTCTCTCTCTCTCTCTTTCTATATATATATATATATTGGGTTGTTATTAGGTTACTTGTCCTCCCTGTGTGTATATTATACAGCACTGCGGGTCATTACTGAGCTTTACAAATAAAGTTATACATATACATACCGCAAAGTGTGGCTATTGTTTGCTTCTATTCCCAAAATATCCAGGTCGTGCCAGCAGAATGAAATACAGGCCAGTATATTAGGAATAGGGCACAGTGGTATGGGTATGGGATTTATTATCTGGAAACCCATTAAACCCATAAACAGTACCTTTTACGTTATCCCAACTAAGATAGAATCAATCCTTATTGGAAGCAAAACAAGCTTATTGAATTATTTAATATGTTAATGCTTTTTAGTAGAAGATAAGATCTGGAAACCCCCAGGTCCTGAGCATTCTGGATAACAGGTCCCATGCCTGTACATACAAAAGCATACAAATACAAATAACCAAATTAGCCTTGCCCATTAGAAGGAAGGACACAAGAAACACAAGGGCTAGGCACAGTCAGCAGTCTAGAGACTGAGATGTGGTATTAGTCTTTAAAATTACTGTAAGTTGGTGACTAAGAAACATTTGGTATGCAGACAACCTTGTGCTAAGCATCTCCAAAGTCTTTCAAACTTCTTCCCTGTAAACAAATTACCAGTGTATGAAAAGGCAGAGAAGAAAGGCAAGTCTTGACATAGAAGGCTTCAAGAGAAAATGTGTAAGTTTTGGATATACTCCATTCTTGATGCACGAGGGATGCACCAAATCCACAATTTTAGGATTTGGCAGAACCCTTAATACTACATTAAAGATTCAGCTGAATACCGAACTGAATCCAAATCCTAATTTGAATATTTAAAACAGGGTAGAAGGTGGAAAGTTACAAGTTTTTTTCTTCCTTGTTTGTGTGAATAAACTTCACATGATTTGAAGGCACAAGGATTCAGCCAAATCCTGCTGAAAAAAGCCAAATCCTGTCCAAATACCGAACCAGATCCTGGATTTGGTGCATCCCTAAAATTAATTGAACAGACTTAAAGGAGAATTCAACCTCCCATATAAGAAAACTCACTACCCCCTACCCTACATAGTCCCCCTCCCTGCTCCTGCCCGCACAGGTGATAACTCCAGTAATTACCCCTCGTTGCAGAGTAAGCCAGCAGAGCTCACGGGCGCCAGCTTCTTCTCTTGGGTAATCTTTGGGTCCAGAACCGGAAGATTGCTTCAGCTGTGCGTGCAACGATTACTTTGCGAAGATTACTGAAGAGAAGACAATGGCGCCCATGAGCTACGCTGCACTTACTCTGCAACAAGGGGAAATTACAGGATATGGGGCAATTACTGGCGTTATCACCTGTGCGGGCGGGAGCAGGGAGGTAGGACTATGTAGGGTAGGGGGTAGTGGGTTTTATTATATGGGGGTTTTTCTCCTTTAAGAGGACACATCCAAAGAGTCAATTCTATGAGAAAGCCAACATGAACTGGTAGAGATCCCATTTTTGGGAGAGAAGAATCTGAACAAATAGAAACAGAAAAGACAGTGACCGGGTGAAAAAGAAGGTGTTGGAATTTTATGATAGAAGGGCTTGAAAACAGAACCATCAGGATGTATTTATTTATATAGCTTTGCACAGGTTACGGAATTCTTTGAGGAGTCAATAGACAGAAATAATAAAGAAATAATATAGGGAAGAATAATGAAGAAAAATGATGCATTGCAATGTACTACAATAAGAAAGGCTATTTATGTATAGTAACATTCATTGATACCCTGGGAGTGCTGAAGTCATAACCGTGAACCAGGAGCCAGAATTTTAGGCGTAAAAATCAGCTTTTTATCATTTGTGATCCTGTATTTATTCCTGTTTTAGGGATGTCATACTATAATAACAAATACCATCCAGATTTATTGGGCCATAATTGTTCTTATCCTCCTGCAATATTTGTTATCCTAATTTCTTGTCATTTCCCTGCGCTGTAATTGTTTTACTTCACTGCTGTCATGGTCCGAAGACTTGGACAGCTGCCGTTTGTGTGGTCCTGTTGATGGAAAAGCTGCGTTCCTTTCAGATCTCCCAGGTGGTAGATCTCTTTCTCCTCTTAGGGGAGCGGAAGCAGATCAAATTACATGTGTCTGGGTGCAGTTAAACAACTCTATAGTGTCTGTAGGACTTTTGTAGCAGGCTATAACTCTTACTTACCCCCTACCATAAAAAAGAAAGATAACGAATGTGAGAAAGGATGGGAATGTGTGACTGAGTGCAAAGGGAAAACAGAATGACTAATAATGACTCCTAAAATAGGGCACTGTAGTCTCAGCTATTTGTATTATTCTGTGCATACGACGCAGAGGCAATGGCATAAAAGTAATTATCACTGTTATTTAATGTATATACATAAATCTGTACAAATAGAAAAAAAATAAAAATTGCTGAGAAAGAAAAATAAATATACAGTATATACTGTATTATGTATGAGTTGCCAAATACTATACTCACATGTCTGATGCTTTTTTTTGCTTGGGCAAGAAGAATGCCTTGGGCACACACTCCCCCCCCCCATCATTTATCATCTTGATAATGAAATTAAATAAAATCTTTAGATATTTACAGAATAGCAAGGGTATAATTAGTTTAAACAGGCATCTCAAAGCATAAGTATTCTTGGTTTTAGTTAAAGACTGAAGGTATCAGAGTACAGGCATAGGATCAGAGTATAGGCATAGGAGAGCTGCTGAATAAAAAACACAATAACCCAAAAACTACAAATAAAAAAAAAATTAAAACCAGTTGCAAATTATCTCAGAAAATTCATTTTCAAGTTCAATTAAAGGTGAACAACCCCTTAATATGATATGTTATATTCATTTTGGGGTATAGTTTTCCTTTTTAAACCAAAAGACTTCTGATGGCAGCAGTAGGGATCTAGACATGCTAAAGTGTATTCTAAAACTATGAAAAGAATTAAAGACCATGGGAATGGGAGTTCTGAGAATCTATATTGATGTAGCCCTGTCTGCTACATTTTTCTTGTATTGCAGCTGCTCATTACTGTAAATCCCAATAAAAATATTGCTCACAAGGCAATTTTATGTGAAACTCATTTGCAGCAGATTATTTATTTCAGAACAACATTTTTGTCATTTGTGTCATAAACATGAATCAACTCAATATTCCCAGAAAATAGGGAAATCATAAAAATTCACTCTCTTGCACTTCCAGATAAACACGTTAAGCCTGAAATAAATTATATTTAAGGAATTCCCACGTGACTCTTTCCTTTAACATAGATTTGGTTTTCCTGATAAAGTTTTTAAAGTGAATGCTTCTCTGGAGGATTATTAACATCATTAAGCTGTGTTTAGAAAGTTTGCCTGAATCAGACATTGGGAAAGAAGGAACAGTTCTGTGCTTGGACTGTCCATTAGAGAATGTGGGAGCAATAAAACAGATTTAATACTATGTAATGCTGTAATGGAGTCTTAGAAGAGAAATACCATTATCACAAGATACAGTTTCATAGCACACAACTGTATTAGTTAGAACAGTGTATGGACACAGCACAGTATTACTAAATGCAACCTGTTTTTCTATTAAAAAATGGTATTTTGTAGTGCTATATCCATATAAATAATGGTGTTCATTAATAGAAAGTGACATATATGAGAGAACTCACAGTGTTACAGACTTATGTGAATAAGTTTCTTATAAGAAACTAGTTCTGTCTCTTCCTAGTCTCTGTAAGGAAAAAGCACTGGGTGAAGGTATATGCCAGTTTCAATAGTGTTGATGTAGTATATTGTATTTATATGAGGACACAGTAAACTGAAAGCTCCTTTGCAGGAATATAAGGGCCCCAGAGAGTGTTACTTGTCTACTAATACTGATAATGATTGTCTATTATTAAAAGAGGTGTTCCCAAAATGCATTAGGCATCCATTACACAGCAGCCACTTGTTTTTAATGGTTTGATAAACAGTGTTTTTTTTACTTGAGACAGTGGCACTAAGTTTAGCCAGTAGCAGTATCCCTAGTAACCAATAAGATGTTTGCTTTTAAACAGGTGACCAATAAAGTCTACCTGCTGATTGGTTGCTATAGGTTTATGCACCTGAGCAAAGTTAGTGGGGGTCATTTATCAACACTGGCCAAATTTGCCCATGGGCAGTAACCCATGGCAACCAATTGGATTGCTGCATTCATATAATACATGTCCTTTTTAAATTAAACATGGAACCCAATTTTTTTTTTTACTAAAGCATTCATAGCTGTTGTAAGCTCCTTTAAAAATCTCAGCTGTCAATCAAATATTGTCTGCCCCTCCTCTATGCTTTAGGTATAGAGTCAGGGCAGACAATTACTTTCACTTTCCATTCAGCACTTCCTAGATGTAACTGCTCTCCCCACATTCCCCTGTTCTCTTCACCATTTAATTGTGTAGTCAGGGCATGGGGATGGACATCCGGTCCCACATTCTGGTGCACAAACAAGATTCTGAGATGATACAAGGCTTGTCTTAATAACAGTGTCCACAAAATGGCTCCTGCCTGCTTGTTATAATTATGAATTCCCAGACAGAAGGAAACAAGATTCAAATAATTTATACAGTGTAATTAAAGTTCACTTTTGCTTGATTAACATGGTAAAATAGGATTTGGAATTATTTTTTAGGTGACGGGTCCCCTTTAAAATGCAGAAAAAATGAAAATAACTTTTCCAATATTGGAAATGTAACAGCTGCATTATCATGAATTGAATCCCGTAAAGAAATCTAATAAGCATTGACGGAAAGGTTGTGCAGTTGCACCTCTTGATAAATGTTACTGTCTTTGAGGGTAGAGGAAGACCAAGGCTTTTGACCTCTTTAATTGGAATTACCTCTTCTAAGAATGGCAGCTTGTGCCTTCTTATGTGCAAGGTTGTTTTTTAATTGGCTTGGGCTAGGAGAGAAATAAGTTAACTGAAGAGAAAATGTGTGACAAATAAAGCAAGGTAGAGTATCAAAGCCTTCAAGCCACAAGAGAAGCAACATCATTCTCTCTCTATTCACTATTAACTAATCAGCCATGTTGAAAAAAATTGGGCATGAGTCAGAACAGTCTTGCGCATAAACATTGTCTCACGTCAAAATGATATGGACACCCATTGACTTTAATGCATTGGGCCAAAATAGCCGCGCGTATAAAAATTGTCACGGGCTTCGAAATTGATGCACGTCAAAATAATTTTGATGCCCATCGACTTCAATGCGTTTTGAAAACTTTTCGGCGTTTCGCGAAAGGGGACAAATTTGCCCATCTCTAATCCTAATGCCATAGTTTTGCCCATGGGGCTTCTTCATAGAGCAATGACGCTACTTCAAAATGACTGTTTTACAATGACATCATTCTCTTAAATATAAAATGTGGAAAGCTATGGTGCTATACCCATTCATTGGAAGCCACTGAGTCTGACCATAGAGGCAATGTTTCTGAAAAGTTTTACGTTTATTTTTTATATATGTTTTACTCAAAATATTACATGCATTAAAACAACTTGACAAATGAAATACACATGACTCTACCAACCTTCCACAGTAACCCTGCATACAGTTCTTCTCTTTTATTTTTTTACTGAGGTCTGCTTTGAAACAAAAAGCTTTTAGGACTGTGTGCTCGACTTTATATTTTCCTTAAAAGAAAAGCTTAATGTTTTGAGAATATAGAATACTATGTTTGTGGTAACGTTGTTTTGGGTGGGTGACTGATTCAGTAATCCTTCCATCTTCTACTGACAACATTTATTACATGTCTATGCTTTTAAAAATATTTCTATGCCATTTTATGGCTGTCTGTGAAATCCTCAAAACCACATGGTATGGTCATGAAACTGTACAGTAATTTCTATTTCCCACAGTAAGACCTACACTAGCCCCAACTGATCTGACTTTTGGCTCCCCTCTTCCTGAACTCAGCCATTCAGCCCTTATAGTTTCAGCAGATGTTTTTGCTTTTAATAACATAAAGCATTCTTTTTTATTTCTCTTTCATTGAAGATGTTTATCATTTCAGATGATTACCTTGCCCTACATGTTATCAAGTGCAATGCGGCTATCATTTATATCATTTATGTTGCCCAATACACTTGACTTGTTTATTTTTTATAGAAGTGGCCATTTATATTCAGGTAAGTAACAGGTATTACACATTTTTGGAGCTGTGTATGATAAGCATATGTTTTCTAAAATTTCTATTTCACATAGTTCAAGTATCAACATTGCTGTCTGCAAATATATTAATGTGCTTATCAAGGTGAAATACAGACACCAAGCTTATTGCAATCATGTATCTAAGAGAAACTGAATGCCCAGTATCATAGATTTAACTGCTGAATTGATCATGGACTTATGATTATCAGCTGAATAATATACATTTTAAACAAATATTGGCCTTAAACTGTGTTAAAAATGTGATTAATGGGGCTGATGGATTGAAGGCCTGGATCTTGAAATGGCAGATTTTTTTAGTGCTGTTGGCTTTATGGAGATTGTCTTTTAGAGTATAAAAACAGGTAGAAGGTAAAGAGTTTTAAATAAGGAAACATGTTTTTGTTATCTGACTTTAATAAATTGATTTCAGTAGGGAAAGTTCCTTGGAGCATATTGCACAGGATAATATAATCTTTGCTGACTCCAGAATGGACCACTATTTTGATCAATTTTGCATTATAGAACTCATTTATGAATGCAATTGCAGTACTTAAACACTATTCAGAAACACATTTGCACCTATTCAGCTGGCTTTGATGAGGTGTAAAGAACTCAAGTGAGTTCTGCAATTAACACCTTCCTTGAGGAGGTGTTACTTCTAGGTAACGGAACTGAACGGGCAGGCTCAGTCTGAAGGCCAGTTAGAGTGAGAATTGGGCAGAATGCCTGTTTGCTCTCCTAAATATAATCAAAAGAGTAGAGTGTAAATTTGGGTGAAATTTGGGATGAATATGTATTTTTTATACCACTATGGATGAATGTCTGATAAACCAAGATCCCATTTTATTAACTAAGGGCGCCCTCACCAAAAGTAGGGCCTTCAGATGGGAATCAAATTTGAGAAATGCCGCCATGATGGCTTATTTGTTAAAGGTTGGCTTTAGTGGTTTTAGAGGTCTTTGAAACCACAACTAAATTCACAAACTCTAAAACCACAGTTGTCATTGACTTTATTAAAAGATCAGATGAAAGTGCGAAATATGCAGTAAAAAATCAGAAAACCTTGAAAACCATTAAAGTTTTTCAGGGAATTTAGAGCGAAGAGAAAATCCGAAAAACTCTATAAGTCTGAATTGATTTAAAGCAGTCCAATAGGATCAGCGCAGCTCCCACTGACTATAGCAACCTCGACAACTGTTACTTGGCAAAGTTTTGCCATAGAAGTTTTCATGGTTTTTACACTTAATAAACCTCAACTTTTTACAACTTTTTAGTAAAATATAGAAAAATCTCAAATTTTTCAGGTTTTGTGGAAAAACTCCAAAATTTGTTTGTTGGTAAATGGGCACCTTAGCATCTTACGTCTACACTTTCAACTGATTTCCCCACAGCATTCTGCATTCTATTTACTTGCTGATGCACGGACCATCTTGTTCTTAAATTTTAAATAATGTAACCCATTGTAAATAAAAGAGGTTTCATGAAATAAACCATTAAGGAAAAAGAGCAACAGTCAACAATTTTTAGAAGGATAGAAGACTGTCCTTATTTTAATTTTTTTTTTTTAATTTTAGTAAATTGTTCACCTTTTCACCCTTGCACAGGTTTGGTTTCATGTAAATTGTAAAGTTTATTGTTGCCAGAGGTCAGATTAACACAAAGGAAGTACTGTATATTACAGAAAGGATCTTATTACATTATGACCTCCAAGGACGGCTAGCCTTCGATAAAACTCAGGGGATCATTTTTATTAATACAACCTGTGTTATCTCATAAGAAAATTCAATGTGTATAAAATAAATCCATCAGAACTCAGAAGCATATTTACTACTGAACAAAAGTTGGAACGGGAATGTTACCATTGGATGTAAAGAAAACAAGACACAGTCAGAAAAATCTCGTTGGCTAGAGGTTGTAGGTCAAGTTAGTATACATGGTGATAATAGTAATATTGAAGGAATATTCTGTAAACTTAATTGGAATGGTATGCTCAGATGAAAGGATAATGAGAAACTTCAGTAGAAACTATTCCCCAGTTCAAAATATACAAAAGGAAAACAAAATATTTTAACATTGAGGACTCAGCAGTGTATGATGATTCCCATTATATGTCTTGCAATTCCTAAAGATAATTTCATTAATTATAAAACTAGGGATGCACTGAATCCAGGATTCGGTTTCGGATTCAGCCAGTATTAAGCCTTTTTCAGCAGGATACAGATTCGCCCGAATCCTAATTTGCAAATGCAAATTAGGAGCAGGAGGGAAATCATGTGACTTTTTGTCACAAAACAAGGAAGTAAGAAATGTTTTCCCGTCCCCACCCATAATTTGCATATTCCCCAGCATTTATGCCCAAAAGAGTAGTAAGGTCGCAGACATCCAATCACATTCAAGGACACACAAAAAGTCTGTTTGCTTTAGGGCTATAAAACACTGTGCTACTTGCAGCCACCTGTCGTGGTTACAAAAAGCCAGAAAATACCCTGCCATAGACAATTCTGAGAATTGCCTCTACTAAAACACATGTAATGTTTTAGCAGAGACAAATAGCAGTATTGTCTATTTTGTAGCCGTTACAAGTAGCTGGCTACAAGTAGCTCCATGCTTCATTGCCCTGAGAATTTATTCTAGTACAGGTATAGGATCCGCTATCCAGAAACCCGCTATCCAGAAAGCTCCAAATTATGGAAAGTCCTTCTCCCATAGACTCTGTGTTACCCAAATAATCCAAATATCTAAAAATAATTTTCTTTTTCTCTGTAATCATTAAACAGTAGCTTGTACTTGATCCAAACTAAGATATAATTAGTCCTCATTGGAAGAAAAAACAGTCTATTCGGTTTATTAGATATTTAAATTATTTTCTAGTAGACTTAAGGCATGAAGATCCGTTTTCAGGAAAACCATATGAACTTGTATAACAGAGTAGGATTTAGATCTCATTCAGTAATTTTAATTACATGAATTAATGTAATTGTTATCAATGGTTTCACAACAGTTATCTTGATGACATTCTATAGAACCACAGTCATTTGCAATTACAGTCATAAGTTTAAACAGTTCACTGGGAATGTGATTTATCACATTCAAAGCAGTTGCTGTTATGGAAAAAAACATTATTATTGGATAGAGGCTAAGTTTTTTACATTTTGTTTTTCACCATTACCTAGCATGATATTGTTTATGGAGGCATGCCATCATTTGTTCTGAATACAGTTTTTTCTTTTGGTTTTGCAGTGTTGTTTAAGCAGAGCAGAAGCCAGAAGAGATGCAGCTAAGGTGGCTCTTCTCAATTCTCTCTTCAATGAGTTGCCCTCTCGAAGGATTACAAAAGATTTCATTTTGAAAAGTGTACAAGAGGCTGTCTCCTCCACTAGTGTAAGTTTGATGTCTACTGTATATAAAGGTGCTGTATATATCATTTATTTTGGATGGAATAAAGTGAATCTGCGTGAATCTCCAGCCCCATTACCTCGTTATAGCATGACTTTAGCTGCAAGGACATGTCTGATGTCTATAACGGGGTGAGCCATGCCCAACATAGGCAGTAGCTACAGTTCAGCGTTCACTAAAACTCTTAACTCGTCAGCTCTCTCTCCATTAGTTTTATTTTAATAATGTTGTCCTTACTGGTGTCCAACATACACTGCAAATTAAAACTGCAAACTTAATAAAGCTGAATTAAAAGCCATATTTGAGATTCACTTTCATTATTCTAAGTGGACTATTCCATGTAACTGATTTCTCTAGATTACTCTGGGTTGCTGCACTTCTTCAGCCATGAACCCATGTTTGTTAAGGCCGCCTTGTGTGATAGTAAAGAATGTTGGAAATCATAATTCATTTTGGAATCATCTTAGTACCTATATTATATTACCGTTTATACTCAAGTATAAGCAGAGTTTTTCAGCACCCAAAATGTGCTGAAAAACTCTACCTCGGCTTATACTCGAGTCACACAACACAAACAGGCCAAAAGTGTTGTCCTCGGGCCTATTGCGGCCCGCAGTATCTCTAAGAAAATTACTGTAACAATAATAGTAGCGTACAGGCCTTGTATTCCCCCCCCAGTGCTGAATATGCAGTACGGTAGATAGACTGTGCTACTGGCTGACAGTGATGCGCCACTCTCGCGTCTGAAGCTGAATAGACTAACTAACGTGCTAGTAGTACGTACATTAAGAAAGTACAGTATGCGAGAGAGTGGCGCTTCACGTGCCATTTGTACAGTGTTGCCTTGACAAAGCTCTATAATGGGAAGCACGTTGGTAATTACCATCCTTTTAATGGTAATTTATTACGTTACTTTATCAAGATCCGATACTTTGAAAACTAGTGGGGTGGTGAAATGCTTTAGCCTGCTGCTCGGTTTACCTTCCTTTTGTACTTCTTCCCTTACTACTTTCCAAGAGGCTGTGGTTTTGTAGACTCCACCATCTACAATGCTAAATGCAAGCAATCCATGTGATCGACCTTCCATTCTTCTTGGAAGATGCTCCCACTATTCCCATTTGGTGTGCAATCCTTTGCACATTTATTCAATTTTCTTTAAAATCCATAAACTAACTTGAAAAATGTAACAAAAATAAAGTCTTCACATTTCAGACTAATATCCTAATCAATACATTCCAGCTCCAGGGATGACAACAGATTCAATTCACATTGTTGGCTAATAAACCAGAATTAATTTCTCTGTTGGATTCTGGAAGCTTAAGTGCTTTAAAAGGTACAGGTGGGCGATGCACTACATTCCACTGATCAAACGTTATATACTGTAGGTAGGTTTTCCCATAGAAAGGTAATATAAAGAATAGGATGATCCCTTTGTGCATCAAGGCTACATAACTGTAGAAGGAACTCAGAGGTGTAAGAGCAGCGAAGCCAGGAGAATTAGCAGTCCGTCAAAAAATGTAGTGAGTACAGGCAGCAAGGAAGGCCATAAAGGCATGGGCCTAGGGTGACACAAATTAAGGGGCGTCATGCCACCCATCTGCTTCTAAATTGATTTAAAAAGCGCCGGAATCCCACAGAATATAATGAGTGCATGGCAAGGGAGCAGAAGTTTGATTAGCTCTCCGCTAGCAAATCTGGGGCTAAGTACAGAGTTGACCTTGCTTATGGTCCACAAGTGGTCCTAGTGTGATGAGGGAATTCATAAAGCATGGAGGTATTACCCAGAGGGTAGATGTTATTATATTTATGTTGTTAAAATAAAAAGAAAGTGTCTGTTTTCAATTCTGCAATAAATACAATATCTGTCCAGCTAAATCAGCATGCAGTTACCTCTTACAGCTTTTGTGCTACCAGTATGCATTCTGTGTTACGTCCTGTGATGTAAAATATCCAAAATGTCTGAACAAGGGTGGAGTACCTTCGCATTAACATTCCGCAAGACTGCCTTTGGTCTGCCTTATATAGTTCTAAAGCATCACTGAGTATATTTGTAGTAATTTAGCCATCAGAGAGCAGTGAAAATGCTGTATGTTCCCAGCAGCACAGCAATGCCAGAAATAACAGCCCCAAGAAGCAATGTTTGATGTGCTCAATCATGGAACATTTACAGCAGTGAAGGACATTTTGTGGTTTAATCCTTCATGCAGGTCTCCCAGTTCAGTTGCGTATCAGATGTTTATCATTAGAAGGCGCTATTACTCAATGTCTTATAAACACTGATGAAGTTATACAAACTGAAGACAGAATAATTCCATTAAAGTGTCCATATTCTGCTCCCAAATCTCTAAATCTAACTTATTTCTGCTTTTCTGGAATGCTATTGTTTTGGTACTCAGGCTTTTGTGACCTCAGAAGTCTTTGTCTCTTTCCCTGTACATCTGGAAAGATATATCTATAGCATGGCAAAAAAAAAATAGCAAAAACATTCCAAGCAGGTGCAGCGTTTCTGCTCTCAGTGTACAGATGGGGGAAAGGTTATGGTGCTTGCTGGTGAGTGCCAGTGAGAAAAACAACATGTGCTAGGTTCTGGCATGGATCATGTGCTAGGTCCTGACATGAGATCCATGCAGATGTCTAGTTGCTGTCACATGGCACCCCCACATACAACCCCTGGTGCAGCGTTACATCTGTACTTTGTCGTCAACCCCAGCCAGGGCTGCCATCAGGGGGGCACAGGGGGTACAAGTGTCCCAGGCCTGAAGGGGGGCTCGGCAGTGCTGAACTTTTCAAAAGAGCCGGGCCCACCTTGAGAGCGCCAAATTCCTGCCGCCCTTCCGAAGTCCCGAACAGCCGAAATGCGGAAGTGCCGAAAAGTCAAACAGACAAAGTCCCGAAGCAGCAAAAAGACCCGAAGCCCTGAAAATAGCTGAAGCTGAAGTCCTGAAACGGCGGAAAGACCCGAAGTCGCGAAAACAACCAAAGTTAAAGTCCTGAACCGGCGAAAAGACCCAAAGTCACAATAGGTGGTGAAGTTGAAGTCTTGAAGCCACGAGTTCAATTCAACTGAACACCAATGTGAGTTTTTTCAATTTTTTTATTCCTCTGGCCACCAACATATTATTTTAATACTCTATAGGCCCCTGCCACTAATGTTTTTTTTTTAAATATTTTCTGAGGTCCCAATTTTTTTTAACTAATAAGGAGGGCCTTGGCGCCAATGTTTTTTAAAAAAATATTTTCTGGGGCCCCAATTTTTTTTAAACTTGTAAGGGGGGGCCCTGGCACTAATGTTTTTTTAAAAAAATATTCTTCGGGGGCCCAATTTTTTTTGTAAGGGGGGCCCTAGCACTATTTTTTTAAAAAAAAATAATTTATGGGTGGTCCTGGTGCAAATGTTTTTTTTTTAACTTATAGGGAGGCCCTGGTCACCAATTATTTTTTTTAAATTGTAGGGGGGCCCTGACCACCAATTTTTTAAAAAATCTTTTATTGGGGGCAGTGGCACCACAGTTTTTTTTTAACTTATAAGGGGGGCCCTGACCATCAATAGCTTTTTATAACTTATGTGTGTGGGAGAGTTACCCTTTTTAGCTCTGATGTCTGTGTGGTCTTTTAACTATGGTGTGGGCAGGATCTGGGGTGGGGCTTGGGGGCCATTGATTTTACAGTTTGCCCAGTCTTTCTCTCTCTCACAGATACTCAGATTTGAACTTGAAACATACTTCAGACTTTTGGAGGGCCCAGGGGAACAGGGGGGCTGGCAGGGGTTTGCTTCCTTGAAAGTTTGTGCGTTTGGCAGTCTGGTAAAGGAGCGCAGGTGAACCACGAGTATCTGCTGCGGGGGATCAGCATGGTATCAATCAGCAGGTAGCAGTTACTGTCACCTGTTTAAAAGCAAACATTGTATTAGTTGCTGTGGGGTACTGCACAGTGGAGAATTATGGGGCAGATTCAATTCAGTGACAAAAAGGTTTATCACGTGATAAGTCATAGACGAGATTCAATTTGGGATGCAAATCAATTCAGAAAAACGTATCTCTTGGTTTATCACATGAAAACTCTATTAAGGTCTATGGGAGACTTGAATCTCATCCATGAGTTTTTATGTGATATATGATAACTTTTTCTCACTGGATTTTTTTTTAACCTGTGGACAGTGGGGCTAATTGATAATTGTTGTTACAGTGATACCCAGCTTTTATGCTTTTTTGAAGACCCAATAAAAACAGCAGGAAAATGTCTTATGGATGAAACGATCGCTGTTTAAGTGCACCGTATGGCAAAGAAATTCCAAGGAAAAAGTAATTTCCATGGGTGTGAAAGCAGGGTTCCACTGTATTTTTTTCTTCTGCACTAATGAAAAGTCCCAGCAGAGAAAAAAAACAATCAAGTTAGCAGTGATTGTTTCCATATCTGTCAAATTGCAATTGTGAAAAATGTCAAGTAAAAATATCTAAATCCTGGTGACTTGCAATAGAAGTCAATGGGAAGTTTACTTTTCAGCATTCCAAAAATGTTTGAACCAAGTTTTCTGTTAATCGCAATCATTCAACATGAAACCATTTGAGAATTTTAACAAATATGAAAAAACGAGAGTGCAGGAAAAAAGTTGTGATTGCATTTGGACCCATTGGGGTATATTTATCAAAGAGTGAAGTTGATAGTGAAGTTCCGCCACTAGAGTGAAATTCCGCCACTCTCCATTCATTTCTATGGGATTTTTAAAGGTGTATTTATCAATGGGTGAAAGTGAACGTTCACCCTTTGATAAATACGCCTATAAAAATCCCATAGAAATGAATGAAGAGTGGCGGAATTTCACTCTAGTGGCGGAACTTCACTATTAACTTCACTCTTTGATAAATATACCCCTTTGTGTTTAAAACCTTTAGCGACATTAGACGACATATATTTATGTATTTACTGAATCCTGCGTTTTTAGAACTGGAGTCCCTATCCACTGCTTCTAAACAAGCAGCTTTATACTGTTACTGTGAGTATTTTTTCATGATGCTATAACCTGTTGGTTGGCTTTACTTGTTACATCTCAGTCTGTCAACTACATGTTCTGTTCTTTGGTCAATTCCCAAGTCATAAATAAACAGATGAAAGTGGCCACAATACAGAGTTCTACGACTCACAGCGTGTGCTCTGTCCCAAACTGTTTATACAGTAGTTGTTTATGTGGCAATGCATCAGAAACCTTGCAAGATTAAAGTAGGCTGCATTTATTTGTAACACCACTCCCCACCTCTGATATTTACTTTGTACTCTTTGTAGTCTTCTTTTGGTACTATAAATATCCCTATAACTTTTACTATGAGCCTTTTTAAAGAGAGGAATTCCTAATATTCTCAGCAGTCCAGTGCCAAGTTTGTCATAGTAGCTTCCCTCTCAGTCCCCTGTAGCCCTTTTAATGCTCCAGGCAAGTTGTGTATATTATAACATTGGGATGTTGTGGCAACATTTGTAGTTTATTAAAGCCGCTTTCCGCAAATGCAGTGTCATGATTTGGATTAAAGGGGTCATTTACTTTTGTTTCCATTGTCCTTGTGTGGCCTCAAGGGGACAATGCGCCTGGTGCTGTTGTGGGCAATGCATTAAAACTAGTCCAGTTACACTTGTGATTTGATGTGAATTGGCTGCAATTTCACTGAAAATGTTTTAAGTTAGATAGGTGTAAGTTCTGGCATTCAGGATGCCTTTTTAAATGGCAAGGTTCATCATGTGAATGATTTTGGAAACAAATGGTGTCAGACGAGGCTACTGAGGGAGATTAGTCACCCACTCGGATTGCTTCAGGCTTTCCAAAGTTGCTCGAAGTTTCCTCATTAGGCAACTTTGGGGTGACTTTGGAAAATCAAATGTTCTGAGTGCTATCCCACCGGCAATTTTCATTCTAGACGGCGGGAAGACATTTAAAGAAGATTAGTCGCCCAAAGAAAAGGCGATTTGTCACTGGGCAACTATTTTCCCTCAGTAGCTTCATCTGCCACCACCCTAAAGTTTTACAGAGTTACATAGTTGGATCGGGTTGAAAAATAGACTAAAGTCCAGCAAGTTCAACCCCTCCGAATGAAACCCAGCATCCATACACACACACACTCACACTGACCCCTCCATACACTCAGAAAAACTATTTATACTCATACACTAACTATAGCGTTTACTATCACAATAGCCTTGGATATTATGCTGCACATGATGATATAGATGGACCTTTTGTAATCATGATTTCCATTGGTCCTCAATTTTGATTCGGTATGGCTTTTAAATGAATTATTAACCTTACTATTCACCACAAACACAAAGAACAAAAAATGAAGACCAACTGTAATTTGTCTTAATACAGCGAGGGCGAGGAATTGCACCTAAACCTATTGTATAAGGTAGAGCTAGCTTTAGACTCAAACCCGGCTACTGAATGTGACTCAAATACTACACCTTCAACTACATCGGTAGTAATATATTTTTGGTTTAAGGGGTTGACATAAACGTGCCATAATTTACTAATCTCCATGCCCCCCTTTTTTATTATACATCATATTATGTATATGGGAAGTATTTCCTAGTGTGTATATCTTCCATTAGTTTTCTCCAGTGCAGCACAGATCCATTTCATCCCGCCTTATGGTTTAATAAGGAATATGACAGTTTGTCCGAAGCACCCACAGAAATAGAACTAGAGCCACTCATTGTTGGATATATGTTTTTGATATGGTTAATGTAGGGTAATGGATTGAAGCCATGCCGCTGTCCCTGATAGGAAACTCTAGGAGAGGTCAAACATCTCAAAAAAAATATACATTATAAATTAGAAAAACACTGCTTATAATTAAAGTTTTGCTTGCTGATGGACAGGACAATGATTCTTTGGAGTTTGGGTAAAAATAACATGCCTTTATGACCACAAAAAAAAATCTGTTTTGCTTCCTTTGTGCATTGTATAGGACTGGGCT
Organism: Xenopus petersii; assembly: GCA_038501925.1. Lineage (NCBI taxonomy): Eukaryota > Metazoa > Chordata > Amphibia > Anura > Pipidae > Xenopus > Xenopus petersii. Next base: position 170,030,987 of record CM076673.1, read on the forward strand.
AATTCAGTTAAACACATGAAATTTGACTTGTGTTTTGAAATAATGTACAGTTATCCCAAATGGACCAATCAACATAATTATAGCAAACTGTTGCTGCTGGCAAGGAAATCCATGAATTTTACTGTGCACTGTCTCTCCTCCTAGCAGTGGTTTTCAAATACAATTTCTTGCCATTTTCAGCCAAAAAAGCAAATAATCATGACTTATTTCACATGGACACTACCTTTCTATATATTAAAAAAAAAAAAAAACAGCAATACAACATTCAAAGCTCTGCATTACATTGAACAGATGCTAGTGGCCAACAGGGTCACTTTAAATAGACTGTCTGATGATTGGTAATTTTAAAGGAACGTGCTGCCGTAGGTAAGACTCTTGATGTATTGCAAAGAAAACAGTGTGACGGTACATGTAAAATGATGAGAAATTCACTTGCGTGTTACAACCAATGAAGGGTTCTCTGAAGCTTCATTGCTTGAAACCTTGACTACATATTTATTTCACTTTCACTGGCATTGCCTAGATCATCACATATCTGACAGGATTTCCAAAGCTGCCCTTAGCCTTTTCCCACTGTTCTATCCTTGATTCAATTAAGTTGGGAAATAGTCGGGAACTTTTCTAACTTCTGCCAAACCTTTCTACCCTCAAAGGAACTAATGAAATTTTTATTGCTAAAGCTTTTCAACTGTAAACTGCCCTTAAAGGTTTGGCTGTTGCAGCCTCTCAAATTCTCCAAATCCGTTGTAGGGACACCATAATAAAATACAGGGTTTTTTCACATAAAAACAATTCATTGCCATTTTTTTTCCCTCATGGTAAACTGATGTTCTTAAGTGTAATGATCACTTTTTGTGCTTGAATGGCAGTTGGGTGTTAAGTTGTTCCACTTTTCTTGTCTCTTCCATTCTTACAAATAAATAAACATAAAAGAAAGCTATTAATGAGCTGGAGAGGGTGCAGAGATGTGTAAGTAAACTGGTTAGAGGGACGGAAGATTTATGGGTAGACGTCATGGTTGGGGTTGTTTTTCTGAAAAAAAAGAGGGGACATTGTTACACTTTTTTAACAGGACAATGTAGACAGATAGCGGCAATCTTTTTACTCATAAAGAGAATCACCTTACGGAGGCCACTGATTCAGACTTGAAGAAAAGAAATTTCATTTGAAGCAACGTAGATGGTTCTTCACAGTGAGGACAGTGAGGTTGTGGAATGCACTGCCGGGTGATGTTGTGATGCTGATTCATTTAATGCTTTTAAAGGAACAGTTCAGTGTATAAATAAAAACTGGCTAAATAGACAGGCTGTGCAAAATAAAAGAAATGTTTCTAATATAGTTAGTTAGCCAAAAATGTAATGTATAAAAGCAGGAGTGAGCGAATGTCTAACATAACAGAACAGAACACAACTTAGTTAGAACAAGATAGTCAGTGACTTTAATGGGGGGCCACATGGGACATAACTGTTCAGTGAGTTTGCAATTGATCCTCAGCATTCAGCTCAGATTTAGCAACAGTTATGACCCATGGGGCCCTCCCCCAAGTCATTGATTGGTTGCTGCCTGGTAACCAATCAGTGGAAACCAAGAGAGCTGAAAAGCAGGAAGTAGTGTTTACACTTTCTACACTGACAATTCCTTTAAAGGGGAAGGAAACCTAGTTGGCGCAAACCCCCCACCCCCCCCTCCCGTTTGTTGCCCACTCACCCTCCTCCCCCCTGGCCTACCCGTCCCGCTGGGCAAATGCCCCTAACTTGTTACTTACCCTTCTGCCCAGGTCCAGTCCAGGGAGTTCACAGACGACATCTTCTTCCACGCGATCTTCTTCCTGCTGTGAACGGCATTTTGGCGCATGCGCAGTAGGATCATTTCGCCGGTACGGATCTACTGCACATGCAAGCAGGAAGAAGATCGCGTGGAAGAAGATGTCGTCGGTGAACTCCCTGGACTGGACCTGCGCAGAAGGGTAAGTAACAAGTTAGGGGCATTTGCCCAGCGGGACAGGTAGGCCAGGGGGCAGGAGGGTGAGTGGGCAACAAATGGGAGGGGGGGTGGGGGGTTTGCGCCGACTAGGTTTCCTTCCCCTTTAAGAGTGACTTTGATGGACTTTTGGACAAGCATAATATCCAAGGCTATTGTGATACTAAACTCTATATTTAGTATAGATATTGGTATAAATAGAGTTTATGTGAGTCTATGGAAGGGTCAGTATGAGTGTGTGTATGTTTGTGTGCTGAGTTTATGTGATTATAAATAATATTTATTACTTAAGAGTTCCAGAGGCTGGTGAGCCTAAATCCCCTGCATGTTTTCCATTGAAGTTGCTGAACTGTACCCTGAATGTACCTGAATGTTTGGCATTAAAGTTGCTGAACTGTTTTCTGTTGTCTTTTGTTGGGAATACCCAGTGCTTAATAAACCTGTGTTTTGTCCAAAGCCTTGGTGTCTCTGTCTCTAAGCTCAAAATCCTATGCTTACCTGCCTACCAAACGCTAATTCCCCCATAAAATGCATGTGCAGGCGAGTGGCATGTCACATGTGTATATATATATATATATATATATATATATATATATATATATATATATATATATATATATATATATATATACCCACTGTATACATTTTGAAATAATCAGCATGTGCACTGGAGTGGAACAATTAGAGATATTTAAATGGGTCCTCCACCCAAACACAGTTTTTTTGGCATTATGAAAGAAAATGTTATTCTACATAACTTTCTAATATACATGATTTAAAATGTTCCAATGGTTTTAAAGTTAGTTGGAGATGCTTCATTCCAGATGGCTGCATTTCCGTCAAGGATACTTTTAAAGTGCTTCTGGTACCAGTGTCTTGAATACAAACACAATATATGTGGGTCCGTATGCTGTATCTTTTATGCTTCGTACCTAGAAATATTACTCTTTGTTCAGCTGAACAGACCACAATAATGAGTTCTTGAATATTAAGTATCATTTGATCGGCACATTATGATTAAAGATACATGAAACCACAAAATCTGAAGCTATTTATACATTCAATGTCAACATACTTAGCAAAATATTTGGGTAAAAGTTACATTTAAACCAACAAAGTCATGTTTTACTAATATACTTCAAATGGGTAAGTTGAACTGGAATATCACAAACCATAATCAGCAAGGAAACTTATTAGAAATGCAACTGTTGTTCGCATTTGGCAAATTTTCTGTTTCTTTCACGGCACGTCTAAGCGGTACCATCTTTGCTCTCAAGAGCTTTTGATAAATCGCCTCCCTCGCTATTTTAATTGGCTCAGAATTACATAACAGTTTGTGAATGTTGAACCTATTCCATTGGAGTATTCTCCAAAATAAATACACCAATATATTTTAAGTGGTTTTCAGAATCTGGCAACAGTTCAGCATCTTCAACCGTACGTGCCAAGAGGCTGAAAGTTTTAGTGTGAGAACTTAGTTATATTAATTGTAAAGATATAACATAAGCGTTTACTGAACCATAAGGAATGATTTGTGTGTTGGCAGCAAAATGTGCTCACGAATGTACTCACCACTAGCACATAGGCTCCAATCTTGGACAATGTCCATGGGTGGTAGAAATAAATTATAGCTGAGAACATAATCAAGCTGTACCTTTTAATTGCTGTTATGCGTGAACTGTAACTATGTCTCTTTATTAAGAGTGCAGATTTTTGAAACACAGGTGTTCAGCTCACATGCCTTCTCAAGAACTGAGAATTTTAAATCACTGTTTTACAAGGAAATCAATCCTAGGAGATTAAACGTAAAGGGTCACGACTTTGGCTTTGGGCTAATATTACCTCATGCTATTTATTTTTACTATACAGTATTAATATGTATAGATGTAGTGAGGAGGCTGAAAGGAAGTTTGTTAGGTATATCTATAGTTGCTCTACTGAAGTAGGTCTCTCCATCCAAATGGTCCAAAGGCCAAATAGAGAGAGATTGTGCCAGGGTCCTTACATGGAATTGCCATCATCACAATGTACGAAGAGTTTTCACTTCTTCATCTTTTGATGTACTGGCTGACATGGCGCATCAGTAGATTACATTTTTAAGCCTATCCGATTACCATACCATGCAATATCCGAAGTACATGGATACTGGTTAGAAGCAGTGGACCACCAGGCTTTAGGAATGGCTTTTAAAATCAACTTTTAAAAACTGTGGGAGAAATGTAATAAAATTCGCAAAGAGAATAAAATTTGCTCTCAAATAAGGCTAAAAATGTCGCAATGTAATATTCTTCATAAGGCTTTTATTGCATGGCGAATCTTAATTGCACATTGAGAACTTTTAAGAAGAGCTTGAAGGGGCATAAACTTTTGGAGCAAATGTAACAGTGTCATGAAGTTTTATTACATGCACTGCTCACTATTGAAAACTATAAAATTCGCAATCGATATCCTAGGGGCCCATTTACTAAGGGGCCCGTTTACTAAGGTTCTAAGTGAATTTTTGAATAACAAAACTTCGAATTTCAAAGTAATTTTTGGGTACTTCAATCATCGAATATGCTAAAATTCGGTTCGAATTGAAAAAACTTCACAATTTCGACCATTCGAAAATTGAAGTACTATCTCTTTAAAAAAAATTCGACTTCGCCACCTTAAACCTGCTGAATTGCTGTTTAGCCTATGGGGGAACCTCCTATAACCAATATGAGCCGTTGGCTAAGTTTTGAGAAGTTGAAGGTTTTTTTTTTGTAAAATCATATGATCGTACCATTAAATTGTACGAATCGAACGATTCCAAGGATTTCATTGTGTGATCGAATGATTTTAATTCGAAAACCTTTGACTTCGACTTTGACTATCGTACTACACCTATTCGATGGTCGAATTTCGAAGTTTTTTCACTTCGAAATTCAACCCTAGATAAATCTGCCCCTAAGGGTCGAAGGGAGTTTTCAAATTCAAAAACGTTGAATTTCGAAGTAATTTTTGAGTACTTCGACATCGAATAGGCCAAAATTCAAATCGAATTGAAAAAACTTCACAAATTCGACCATTCAAAAATCGAAGTACTGTCTCTTTAAAAAACTTTGACTTCGACACTTCGTCACCTTAAACCTGCCAAATTGCTGTTTAGCCTATGGGGGAACCTCTTATAACCTACATGAGCCGTTGGCTAAGTTTTGAGAAGTCGAAGGATTTTTTGTAAAATCATAAGATTCAAACGATTTGAAGGATTTCATCATGGCTTAAAACGATTTTAATTTTAAGGAAAAAACCTTTGACTTCGACTATCGTACTACACCTATTCGATGGTCGAATTTCAAAGTTTTTTCACTTCGAAATTTGACCCTTGATAAATCTGCCCCATAGTGTTGCAAGGATTCCCAAAATGTTTGCAAAGGCAATGATAACATTTATTCGCATTGCAAATGAATTGTAAATGCTTTTTCCATGAGTGACCTATGGTATAAGAATTCGAGCACTGGGATACCCCAGCCAGGACCATCTCATTTTTAACGTTCTCCATTTGGATCAAGCTTGGCTTGGTTCTCCTTAACCAAAACTGTCTACCACCTGAACTTCTTTAGTATTCCTTGTAAAAAACATTCTATGAAGATGACATACTAAATTTTCATTTATAACCACAACATCTCTGTTGAAGTACCTCTACCCCTTGTGTCCATGTACTGGTACCGTGTACAAGTGTTGTATGTGTAACAGGTTAATTATTTGGAGTGAACCCCTACCAAAGTCAAGACCATTTCAAGGGGTCAAAGCTAGTTTTCTGATTTGTTGTACAATGAACATTGAACATACAGTGCAATAGCAAAAATGTGCATTGTACATTCTTTTTCTTTTTGTTATAATAATCAATACATTGAGAGGCATTGCAATAATATAATCCCTATGCTACTTAAACTGGTCCCTGTGAGGTTTGCAGCTGAGAGAAGAAATTGGCAGTGTGTTGTGTTAGTACATGCACGTAATCTGACCTTGCAGTAATGGCTGTTGGATGCTGAGTTGCTTGAAAGATTTTATTTAACTTCTGGGTGGCAAATAAACAAGTTGTAACCACAAAAATATCTTGCCATGCAAATGCTTTAAGGATGTTGCACTGAATCAAATTAAAAAACATAAAGTGTGCTTAATATGCATAACTGGTATACAACTTTTCAATTTCATACTCTAGGGTTGGCTTGCAGTTCATTGCAATTCAGTTTATTTTCCTAGTTCCTGCTTAGATTTGGAGATTTGTGAAGTGAAAGGATGACATTTTAGTAGAAAACAAAATTGTGAAAATAGAGAATGTGAAAAGCAGTTAACTTTTACTTCCAAAAGGTTTCTTCAACATGGGGCCCAAAATCAGTGGTCCATAGATAAATCACAGGAATTAGGTTTAGAATATCTGGTAAATATGGAGAAAGAAAGATAAATGAATACAGACGGTATGTCAACATATAAGAAGAGAGGGCAGGAGAAATCCAAACAATAACAATTAAATATAAAGATGTACTTAAAAAGGAGATGCTGTAACATATTACTTCAGAGTAAACTGACTATGATGGTTCTTTTAGTGTAGAACAGAGACATTGCATTCTCCATTACTCCACCCATACTGCCTCCTTACAAGTGCAAGATAAGGGGTTTGGGGACAGAAATGGTGCACAAATGATAAACAGCCAAATAGGGGAAATGGACCAGAAACATGGAAGATTTATTTTCATGTATATTATGCAAGGTTTGGGCAAAAAAGGTAAAGGATTTAAATTGAATTAAGGATTTTCATCTGTGTAGCTGCCAGTAGATGGCGCTGTTTAAAGTAGTATAAAATGTGCAACTGCAATGTGCACTCAGTAGCTTGAGGAAAGGCTAATGTAAGCCTGAAACATTGCTGTATTTCGTCTGAATAAAGCCCTTCAAATAAAGGCTTTTTAAGAAAATTCCTGTCGGGTGCTGTCTATTTTGCAAAGTGTTCCTGAATTTCGGTTGTTGGTGGCAGCCTGGGACGTGCACCAAAAAAGACTGTTTATGGAGGGTGAGTGCTGACTTCTTATCCTGTGTACAAGGATTTAAATGGTGTCATAAAAAGGATATAAAATATACCAATGCATTAAGTGCAGCACCAGATACATGGAGTACTATAAATAATGCCCCACATGCTCTTCAGTATAAAGGTAAAACTAACAGAATGTTGTGGTGCTGATACCGGTATCATTACATACCCTACTGTACGTTTCTAAATAACTTTAAAACCATTGGGAATCTTTCACAAATCTATACTAGAATCCATTTCTCAAAAGAGCAACATTTTTTTATATTTGATTTTGAAATGTGACATGGGGCTAGACATATTGTCAGTTTCCCAGGTGTCCTTGGTCATGTGACTTGTGCTCTGATAAACTTTAGTCACTCTTTACTGCTGTACTGCAAGTTGGAGTGATGTCACCCCCTCCCTTCCAGGAGCCTAACAATAGAACAATGGGATTATGGGAAGGTAACCAGATAGCAGCTCCTTAACACAAGATAACAGTTGCCTGGTAGATCGTAGAACAACACTCAACAGAAAAATTCAAGTCCCACTGCGACACATTCAGTTACATTGGGTAGGAGAAACAATAGCCTGTCAGAAAGCAGTTCCACCCTAAAGTGCTGGCTCTTTCTGAAAGCACATGACCAAAATGACCTGAGATGGCGCCTATACACCAATATTACAACTTAAAAAAAAACACTTGGCAGTTCAGGAATTAATTGAATATTGTAGAGTGAATTATTAGCAGTGTAAACTGTGTAATTTAGAAATAAAAACTACATCATAAAAATCCTGACAAAATTCCTTTTAGTTTACTCTTCTGTATTCAACAATTTTGACCCCCCCCCAAAGAAGCGTGGGTCACATTTCCCCCCCATAGCTTTTCATTGTTCATATGATGTAGTCCATTAAAAGCTTTAGAAGCAGAGTTTCAGCTTAATTTTGAAAGGTCTGAGGATGTGTTTTATGAGCAGAGTAATGAAGTCGGGAAATATAGTGAGCAGCGACATTGTGGTTTCTCAGGTGTAAGCTATGCTGAAAAGATTTCTTATAAAGTTTCCTGTTTAATGGAATATAGACTGAACTGTTGCAAGATTCTTAGGGCCAAAATGCCCTGACCTTTATTTTCTTAAGTGTAGCTGTATCAGAAAATTTATAGCATCTCAATTCAACAACATGAACACAGCGCCGCTGAAATATTTATGCTGGCTTTTAGATATCCCAGAGGAAACTCGCACCCAGAAGTCTACAGAGTCTATTCTTTTAAACCATAGACATGTCCATAAAAATGATATATTACCTTAAATTAACATCCAATATTTAGCCAGAATAAATCATTTTGGAAAAAACTGCGGTTGTGATATATGATTTCATTAATTCATAGGTTTTTCAAAACCTCTGTCTGTGTAGTCTTCCTCTGGTTTACATGTCTTATCTCGGCATGTCATTGGACGGGGGAATGTAATAAAAGTCGGTAACGGAAAAACTATTCGCAATGCGAAAAGTTATGCCTCTGTGCGAACAAATTTGGCTTCGCATTAATTTAGCGACCACTTCCGACAGTGGAAGACCATTTGCGAATTTTGTCGTTTGCGCCAACGAGCAGTCAATGTAATAAAACGTCTTACTGAAAAAGTCGTTATGTTTGCTCCAAAAGATTACGACACCTTCAAGCACTTCTTAAGAGTGCGCAATTAACATTAACAATGCGGAAAAATTCGCAATGCAATAACAGTTTCACGGAACAATATTACCTTGCGAAATGTGGATTTTTATTCTTATTGGTGCAAATTGTTTTTCTCTTTGTGACTTTAATTACATTCCCCCATAGGGTTGTGTATTAATTATATGATTTCTAGCAAGGGCCACTTTACAATGCCGTGCTTCTGCCTCCTGTCGGCGATATTTATAGAGTCACATCTGTGTGTCCCACCCATTCCATGACATCAGAGAGGGGCGGGTTAGACATGGGTCTAGAAATACACAGGCATGCTGGGTTAGGGTTGGGTGTGGCTTGTGAACAGGTGTGTCAGTTCAGGGATGATTCCAGCAACAAAGGAAAGGTAGTCATTTTATGTGTGGCTCTGTGTATGCTTTCTGCCTATTGCATCGGTGTGCTGATTGGTGAAAGAGTTCAGAGATTGGCCCATGTAAGGCTGCCTTACCCATCACCCAAAAATATAATTCCAAATCCTATTTTATCACATTAGTCAAGGAAACTTAACTTTAATTACACTATACAATATATATATAATTACACTATATAAATTATTTGAATCTTGTTTCCTTCAGTCTGGTAATTCATAATTATAGCAAGCAGGCAGGAGCTATTTTATTAAGGCAAGCCTTGCTTCATCTCCGAATCTTGTTTGTGCACCAGAATGGGGGACCTGATGTCCATCCCCATGCCCTGGGAATGTGGGGAGAGCAGTGACATCTAGTAATTGCTGAATGGTAAGGGAAAGTAACTGCTTGCCCCGCCTCAATGCCTAAGGCATAGAGGAGGGGCAGGTGATATTTGACTTTTATTATGCAGCTTTTTATGTCTGAGTGACAGGTCCACTTTAACAGTTATTTTGTAGCTTCTCACATTTTCACTAAAGTACCTGAATTCAAATCTTTGCAAATACAAAGTATATACAAATAGTCTCCGTCTTTTTCAAGTAACCCTCCTGTATTTGTCTGCAATTAATACTTCCCACTACAATTTTGAGCAGGACAGGCAAGTGTGCCAAGTTCATGCTAAACTAACAATAAAAGGATAGAGAACAAGAACAAGAGAAGACAGTGGTGCAAACAGAGTTGGAGCCAACACATACGGCAGGCTGAAACCAACAAGAACCTGGCAAAGTTTGACTGAACCAGCCTCATTAGGTAGTGTAAGTATGTAACAAGCCAGGATCGAAACAAAAAACAAGATGTAAAATCAGACACCCAACAGGTAGAAAGAGGACATGATGTGAATGATGAGAAGCTCTGCTAAGAGAACAGACTGGAAGAGGACAGATACAAAGTGGTAAACATGAATAAGGGACTAGAAAGAATATAAAGTGGGATGCAGCAATGTGTTTTCCTTTGTCTCAAGATAGTAGGCGCCGCTTCATGAAAAATTATCTTTAGATGAGATTTCATAAATATATTTTGATCTAGTTTCTATTGTAAGCATACAGGTGTGGGAAATATAATGTGGTTTATAAGAAAAAAAGCAAGTGGCTAAAATAGGAATCTGACAATTAACATCACTGTATTTTGTAACATTCACCAAATACACACTGTACTGAATATATAACTGTACTTTGTATCATTTCAGGGAAACATGCACGATGCAGAAGATCCAAGCACAAGTGTTGGAGCATACCACTATATGCTGGAGACAAACGTTGGCAAAACCATGATGGAATTTCAGGTACTGTGGGAAAACTGTTTTGTAAAGAAGTAGTTGACTCATATGCCGCAAGTAGGTATTGTTGTTCAACTACAGCTGCCAGAACTCAAGCAGTCTTCAACTGATGGTAGATAATGAGAATTATAAATAGAATTAGTCAGTAGAAAATGAATGTTAACAGGATGGACAACACCAATGTGATGTTACAGTGTTATGTGTTCTCTTGCTGTCTGTGTATTCTTGCTGTCCTACAGCTAAACTCCTTTCGTATTTGTTATTATACTCACTGCTACTACAGGCACCATTCCATGCTACTGGCCCACAGCCACAATGCATTCCCAGAGACTATTATCCCCACTGCTTCTATAGGCACCATCTCTCCCTACTATACCTGCTATCCCACAGTCACACTCCCTTCCCAGAGACTATTATCCCACTGTTACTATAGACACCATCTCTCCCTACTATACCTGCTATCCCACAGCCATAGTCCCTTCCCAGAAACTATTATCCCACTGTTACTATAGGCTCCATCTCTCTCTATTATACCTGCTATCCCACAGCCACAATCCCTTCCCGGAGACTATTATCCCACTGCTACTATAGGCACCATCCCTCCCTACTATACCTGCTATCCCACAGTCACATTCCCTTCCCAGAGAGTATTATCCCCACTGCTACTTTAGGAATCCTCTCTCCCTACTATACCTGCTATCCCACAGTCACTTCCCAGAAGCTCTATACCTACTATAACACAGCTGCTGTCTTGTACCAAAGGCTACAGACAGGTGTAGTATTATTGGTTTCTTCACATTCTTTCAAACTGCTCTTCTGCTTGGCCTCACTAGGGATTAGGCCAAGGGAAATTCAGTCTGCTTGCATTTAACTTAAACATCTCTGGTTTCTAGTCAGCGAGATCTCTCTACTCATCACTGACTAGCAGACTAATGAAAACTTCCAGTGCTCCCCATGAAACAAAAAAATAAGGTCAGCTTACTCACTTCTAACTGCTATTTTTTACACCAACATATTACAGGTGTGAAAATATTGTTTTGCTGTAAATCCCCTAAACAAGTATCACATTTCATTCTCAAATGCTCCCTGAATTAGTTTCTAGGCTGTGACAATACATGTGGATACCTGGGCACCTGCTGTGTTTTAAGAAACTCTTTCCCCAGTGATATTTTACTTTCAGAATTTCCTATTCAGTTGGGAAATATAAGAAGCAAAATAATTGTTACTGTTGTTAGTTTAACAAATGTAATTTATTGCCAGCATTTTATGTTCTTTATCCTATTTCTAAACATTGCTTTGAGCACCACATAAAAGAAACAGAAATGGTGCCAGCAAATAGCACAGGCACCAGATGACTGTAAAAGGAAACAAAGTAAAATCCAAACTGCCCTGGCCCATTATCAGAACAGAATAAGTAAACATTTCCAAATCTCAGAGTCTGTTTATATAGTAGGTGAGGAGAGTACCCAGCAGAACTTGATGATACACAGAAGATGCCCATGAGTAAAACACTCTGAGAATAAAGTATAGGGTCCCAAATGTGAAATTGCTCTGTGTGTAATTCTGAGCAGGAAATGAGTTCTTTCCGGCCCTCAACACTTAACATAGGTGAGAAAAGTTATATGACAGCGAGGAAAAAACTGCCTTGGAAATTGTTCATTTGGGATTGGTAAACTGGAAAACTGGAAGGAATATAGTTAAACCCTCATACTCGCATTTTCAGGTCTGCAGTTAGAGAAAATTATGGACCTGGACTATAAGAATATAAATCCCCCTTACTCTCCCAGAAATACTGTATAACCCTGTTCAGCTGTTTTTTAGATACAATTCTGAAGGAGCAAGAGGGAAGATAATGGGATAAATACAATAGTTTTCACAGATACAAAGGGTTGAAGTGTTCTTCACTTCTCTTAGGAAATAGGATGAAGAGTGTACTATGGAACTATGTTACAGAGAAAAGACGTGGCAGGCTCCCTACAGGCACATTCAGATGCAGCCAGTGCAATCGGTTGTCAGCACTTTTCATGTTATACATATGTCACATCATACACTTTTATTTCACTTTTTCACCTTATTGTTCAATACTAGGGTTGCTATGTGTGCAGTGAGTTAGAGCAGTCCTATGACTGTAAAAATATCATCCTCTGAGCTTGCCTGTGTTAGCTCCATGCACTCCAAGTCTCTGTAGTGCTCATTTACGTACACAATTGCAAGTGTGACATACTAAACTGGCCACAAAATTGTGCACACATTAACAACATATATGAAAGGTTCTTGTCACAATACCTGCTCTTTATGAGTACTTGCCATCAGCGGTGTACCTGTACCATGCCAGCCCCCTTGCAAAAAAATCTTCAGAGTGGCCCAGCATGCATTTCAACCATTACTGCCTGCCCTGTCTTGCCGCCTGCTCACTCTCTCGCTCGTCTCCAGCTCCATGATGTTAGTGGTGCAGCCAGGGAGGGGGGATTTCAGCTGGTTAGGGGGCAGTGGTATAACTAGATATTACTGGGCCGCACAGCAAATTATTTTTCAGGCCCCCAAAATGTTTAGAGGTTGACTTGTTTTACCAATATTTATTGAAACTGAATATGAATTAGGGCCTCATGGGGCCCCTATACCTTCTGGGCTCCCCCGCAGCCACAGGGTCTGCTTCCTCTTTAGTTACACCCCTGGTAGAGGGATTTATTTAAAGTTATAGAGGAAGCAGATCTCAGTTTGGGCAACCCCTGTTCATTGGACCCCACTGCGACCTTGGGGTCTGCTTCCTCTATAGTTGTGCCCCTGTTTGCCATGAGTTCCATTGAATCTGTCCTCTGCTGATGAATAGTGTTCAAGTGCACCCACTAGAAAATTCGGGACTTAGCAGCATCCTGGATGTGGCAGTAATTCTGGATTCCAGTAGATGGTTGCATTTTGACTTTAAACTGTGTGTTAGTGACAGTATTAACATTGCATGATTACAGCTACACTGTGCAAATGCTGGCTGCAACTTTCTACCAATTTCCAGAAATGTGCATGCTAATTGGCTCACTTTTTGTGTTTCATGCACTTTTGCAAGGGACACAACCCAGTGCATTGACACAATAACACTAGAATTCTGGGGGGAACCATGTATTGTAGGGGGAAATACTATAAGACAATTTGCAGCATGCACTGCATTTGTACATTTTAATTACTCTTCTGTTAGCTACCTGACAAAGCATGCACGCAGTATCCCAACTGACTCCTGAGCAGATCAGAAATGTTGTGACTTCACACCCAAACTAGCAGCCAACACCAGGGAATATTATTATTAGGTCACATATAAAAACTGTGGGGTTATAAGGATACTTCTACTCCATGACCTACCATCAAGGTCTATGACAACCCAATAACTAAGGGGGATTTGGAGACAATGGGATTGATCTACTAACATAGGCACTAAATTGCACAACTGCAGTTACTCATAGCAAACAATCAGATGTTTGCTTTCATTTAACTTGAAGTAGACTGATCTTGCAAACAGTATTCAGTTGGGTGGGTGCCAGAGCAGAAACAGACATATTTTGCATAGAAGTCAGCACTCGTAGGACTTGTATAGACTTAAATGATGTAATGTTGAGGCAAAGCACAGCTATTTAGGATTTATTATATCTATAATATTTGTTATATCCCTTTAAAAGAAAACCAAACATTCCCATAAACATTAAATACTCCCCAGGAGGATTTTTTCACAGCGCTAGATTCTTTCCCATAAAACTATATGTGGATCACATGAGTCAATTAATTGGCTCTTGTTTCCATCCGAAACAAATTGATCATCAAGAGAAAAATTAAAGAGAAATAATAATTATTGACAAATCTGAGAAATTGTAACGATATTTAAATTAAATATTTACACCCTTTTTTATCAGTGGTTGGAAACATAAAAAAAATAAAGCATGGGCAGATTGAATTTGAGATATGTTATATTTACGCCATTCATTAAAGTTTTTAGGACTCTCAGGAAATGTAATTTGCCTAGTCCTTTAATAAAATCCATATTTTACCAACATTTTTTCACTTAAATTACACCCCTTGCCTTTGAAATTGTTCAAAAGTGGAAAATGAGCTCTGAATAAACAAACCCCTCTTATCCCTAAGCTGCAGTTTTTGAGATAAGGAGCAGCTATTGATACAGAGCACTTAATTGTGGGTGTCAGGGAGCCGGGAGCTCCCTACAGGGAGATAGTCAGGATCTAGGAGGAAGCCCTCTTGAGGGTGCAAGGTCGCGGTATCCAAAGGGTTAAGCAAAATACAAGGTCAAAGTCCAGGCAAGAGTTCAAATGGCAGGCAGATCAGGATCAATAAACAAGAGTCCAGGCAGGGGGTCAAAACCAAGGCAGGAGCAGGAAAAGGAATCAGGAAACAGGAACCCAGGTTCAGAGTAGAAAACCTATTCTTGGGCGCCATTCTGGCGTCCTGGGGGCCTTTTTGTACTCAAACTTGGCGCCAAAGTGACGTCATTGACGTGCTTACGCCGGCGTGCTTGCGCCGGCGTGTTTGTGCATGCGCGTTTGTGCGTGCGTCGACGTTGCGGCGCTGGCGTCCTAGCGACTGGGCGCCGCCATTTTGGATTATTCGCCGCCGGGAGCAGACGCGCCTCTTCGCGCTCCCGGCGGCCTTCCACTTGATGAGGTACTGAAGAGAGCCCCTGGAGATTCTGGAGTCAAGGATCTTTTCCACCTCATATTCTTGTTGACCATCCACAGGGATAGTAGGAGGGGGAGACTGGTTCACAGAAAAGCGATTGGAGGTAGCGGGTTTCACCAAGGAGACATGAAACACGTTGGGAATTCGCATCTCAGGGGGAAGCTGAAGTCTGACAGCCACAGAATTGATCACCTCCGAAATGGAGAATGGACCCACAAACTTCGGACCCAACTTAGGAGATGGCACCTTCAACCGAATGTTCCTGGAAGACAACCAGACTTTATCACCAACCTTGTAGGGAGGAGAGGGTCTATGTCTACGATCAGCAAACGTCTTGTGAACCAGAGCGCTCTTCTCCAAGTTCGACTTGGTTGCAGCCCAAACAGCAGACATGTGGGCTACATGGTCATCAGCAGCCGGGATGTCAGACAACACAAAGTCCTGGGTGAAGGCTTGAGGATGCTGACCATACACCGACATGAACGGAGACCTTCCAGTGGAAGCGTGGCATGCATTGTTATGAGCAAATTCCGCCCAAGGGAGGAGATCAGACCAGTCATCTTGACAAAGAGAGATGTGGTTCCTCAAGAACTGTTCCAAAGCTTGGTTTACTCGTTCAGCTGCTCCATTTGTCTGAGGATGATAAGCGGAAGAGAACTTGAGAGCAATACCCAGATCTTTGCACAGGGAACGCCAAAACTTAGCTGTAAATTGAGAACCTCTGTCGGAGACAACTTCCACAGGAAAACCATGCAAGCGGAAAATATACTGGATGAAGAGCTGACACAACTCCACAGCAGAGGGAAGCTTCGTCAGGGGAATGAAATGGGCCATCTTGCTAAAGCGGTCAATCACAACCCAGATCACCGTGTTCCCACAAGAGGGAGGAAGCTCAACTATGAAGTCCATTGCTAAATGAGTCCATGGATGAGAGGGAATAGGCAAAGGTTGCAATAACCCACTGGGGCGGGAATGGCTAGGCTTTGATGTGGCACAAATGGTACAAGCAGCAACAAAGTCTTTGACATCTTTTCGGATAGTCGGCCACCAGACTAAACGTCGAAGGAGTTCAAGAGTCTTTTCAGGACCAGGGTGTCCTGCTTGCTTGGAGCAGTGCGTTTGTTGGAGTATAGGAAGACGTAACTCGGAGGGAACAAAAGCCATCCCAATGGGGGTATCCGGAGGAGCAGAAGACTGTCCAGCCAAGATTTGTTTGGCAAATTGGGGAAACAAAGATGCAATAATGTTGGCCGGGGGAATAATTGGTTCAAGTCTTTCTGGAAGACGATCACCCGGAGTGAAACTTCTGGAAAGCGCATCGGCCTTCCGATTCTTGGAGCCAGGATGATAGGTCAGAACAAAGTTAAAACGGGAGAAGAACAGGGCCCACCTGGCCTGACGAGGATTCAGTCTCTTGAGAGAGTGTATGAACTCCAAGTTCTTATGATCAGTATAAATTGTGACCGGAATAGAAGAACCCTCTAGGAGGTGACGCCACTCTTCAAGAGCAAGCTTGACTGTCAGAAGTTCTCGATTTCCCACATCGTAATTCTGTTCTGCAGGAGAAAACTTTCTGGAGAAAAAGGCACAAGGGTGCAACTTCCCATTGGTAGAATGTCTCTGGGATAGGATAGCCCCAGCACCTACTTCAGATGCATCCACCTCAATGCAAAAGGGTAGCTTAGGATCCGGATGACGGAGGACTGGGGCAGAGGAAAATGCGTCCTTTAGGGACTGAAAAGCTTCTACAACAACTGGAGGCCAAGAACTGGGATTACCCCCTTTTCGGATGAGAGTAAGGATAGGTGCAATACGGGATGAGAACCCCCTGATGAATTGCCGGTAGTAGTTGGCAAATCCAATGAACCTTTGAATAGCCTTGGTGCTCAAGGGAAGGGGCCACTCTTGGATTGCTGACACCTTAACGGGATCCATCTCGAAACCTTCTGAGGAGATGATATAACCCAAGAAAGGAATCTTAGACCTCAAAGACACATTTCTCCAACTTGGCGAAGAGAGGGTTCTTCCTCAAACGAGAGAGTACTTCTTTCACCTGGGAGCGATGAGATACAAGGTCTTTCGAGAAGATCAGGATGTCATCCAGGTACACGACCACAGACTTTCCCAAAGGATCCCGGAAGATGTCATTCACAAGCTCTTGAAAGACAGCGGGGGCATTACAGAGGCCAAAGGGCATCACGAGAAATTCATAGTGCCCATCTCGAGTGTTGAATGCCGTCTTCCATTCATCCCCTTCGCGAATGCGGATGAGGTTGTACACCCCACGGAGATCTAATTTAGTGAAAATCTTAGCCCCTTTCAATTGGTCAAAGAGTTCAGCAATCAGAGGCAAGAGGTACCGGTTTTTAACTGTGATCTTATTAAGGCCCCGGTAGTCAATGCAAGGACGTAGGCCTCCATCCTTCTTTTCTACGAAGAAGAAGAAACCTGCCCCGGCAGGAGAAGTAGAGGGGCGGATAAACCCCCGCTGGAGATTCTCCTGAATATAGTCTTTCATAGCGGAAGTCTCAGCAGGAGAAAGAGGATAGGTGTGACCCCTAGGGGGCATGGTTCCAGACAGGAGATCGATGGGACAATCGTAGGGTCGATGAGGAGGAAGGAATTCTGCAGACTTCTTACAGAATACATCAGAGAATTCCCTGTAAAAGGAGGGAGAGTCTTCAGATCAGACATAGAGATATTCACCCTCCGGAGGGGTTCAGCAGGAAGACAGTGCTGCTGGCAAAATGGGCTCCAACGGGAAATCTGTCCTGCGGACCAATCAATGGAGGGATTATGCAGGCGCAGCCAAGGGAGACCCAAAACAACTGGAACGGATGGGCAGGAAATAATTAGGAACGATAGTCTTTCTTTATGCAGCGTCCCAACCTGCACAGGCAATTCCCCAGTCGTCATAGAGATAAATTCAGCCTCCAGGGGTCTGTCGTCAATGGCAGTGACACAGAGAGGAGTAGGCAATGAGAATAAGGGAACTTCCATGTGTTTGGCAAAAAGAGCGTCCATGAAGTTCCCAGCAGCTCCAGAGTCAATGAAAGCTGAACCAACAATGGTCTTAGTGGCTAGCCGAATCTGTAAAGGAAGGAGAAACCTGTGAGTGTTCTCTTGAGACTTCGGAGTAGTGTCCCCTACATGAGTTACCCTAGATATACCTCGGGGAACAAAACTCGTGGGCTTCACCGGACAAGAGTTCGCAAAATGAGACTGTCCGCCACAATACAGACATAGGCCAGCCATCCGTCTACGGAGCCTTTCTTGTTCAGAGAGACGAGCCCTTCCAACTTGCATCGGTTCCTCCGGAGGAGAAGTAGAAGCTTGAGAAGCTGGAGTATGCAAGAGAGGTCTTTGAAAGCGGGGTGCCAACAAGGGTTGAAATTTTTTACAACGCTCCTTCTCTACTTGATGCTCTCTGAGACGAGTGTCCACCTTAATGGATAGTGCAATCAGATTTTCCAACAGGTCAGGGAACTCCCTGGAGACAAGAATAGACAGACCTTGATAGAATACGGCCTTATAGGCATCGTCATTCCAGGAAGTCTCAGTCATCAGTTCTAAAGTCAATAGCATGGTCACAGACACTGCGGTTTCCCTGCCGGAGTTGCAGAAGACGAGAAGGGGCATTAGTGACCCGACCCGGCGCATCAAACACAGTACGAAATGCTTGAAGAAAGGCCTTGGCATCAAGTCAGTGGATAATTCTTCTCCCAAAGAGATGTTGCCCACTCAAGCGGTTTGCCTATCAAACGAGACATCACACCCACCTTGGAACGTTCATTGGGGAAGTGCGAGGGTTGAAACTCGAACTGGATCTGGCACTGTGTAGCGAAACCTCTGCAGGCCTGTGGGTCCCCACTGAAGCGAGGAGGAGGCGGAATACGAGGCTCACCAGACGAGAAACCTGTGGTAGACAAGATGACCGCCATGGGAGGATTTACAGCAGCTTGGGAAGCAGGAGGCGCTGGAGGCACTCGAGAGAGAAGGGTATCGAGGGCCTGCCCTATACGGTACTGCTGGGCTTCATATTCCTCTATGCGGGATGCCAGTCCGCGGAGCGCTCGTCCGACATCAGGCGTAGCTTCCTCAGTAGGATCCATGGCCCAAGAATAATGTCAGGGAGCCGGGAGCTCCCTCCAGGGAGGTAGTCAGGATCTAGAAGGAAGCCCTCTTGAGGGTGCAAGGTTGCGGTATCCAAAGGGTTAAGCAAAATACAAGGTCAAAGTCCAGGCAAGAGTTCAAATGGCAGGCAGATCAGGATCAATAAACAAGAGTCCAGGCAGGGGGACAAAATCAAGGCAGGAGCAGGAAAAGGAATCAGGAAACAGGAACCCAGGTTCAGAGTAGAAAACCTATTCTTGGGCGCCATTCTGGCGTCCTGGGGGCCTTTTTATACTCAAACTTGGCGCCAAAGTGACGTCATTGACGGCGTTTGCGCGTGTGTCGACGTTGCGGCGCTGGCGTCCCAGCGCCCACGTGGGCCGACTGGGCGCTGCCATTTTGGATTATTCGCTCCCGGGAGCAGACGCGCCTCTTCGCGCTCCCGGAGGCCTTGACAGTGGGCTAGCAATTATTTTCATAAACGTCATCTTAGTTCAGTAGAACCAAGAATTTGTAAAAGGAGAGCACTTTCACTTTTTTGTTTGATGCAAAAAATAATAAAACTGTATATATAAATCCTATATCCATGAGCTCATGTCATAAAATGTGTGTACTGCTCCTTGGCATTATAGACCAGAAGAATTATTTCAGCCAACACCCAGAGCAACGTCTCTTGGAGCGAAACTTTTAAAAAGTTAAAAGATCAGACTAATAATAATTGGATTGGTATTTTTCTCAAATTGTAAGTCATATTTTTCTGCATTTGGAAAGGGGTGGCAACTGCCAAGTTCGAGTCATGCCTTTGAAGACTCTAAGCTAAGAAAAATGCAGTTAATTTAGATATAGAGCTTGACAAATACCACTGAGTGTCTCTTTTATATAATTCCATATGTAAAGCTCCTCGTAAAAGTGCGATGCAAAATAACAGAATAACAGCAATATTTTACAATGCTATGGGTCTGGCATAGTCCATTGAAATCAAAGGGACCCAAAAAAAAAAGATAGTGTAAAATGTGGGAAAATAACACAGGATTTTTAATTTGAGTTTTTACAACAATGCAGAGATTTTACATAAGTTTTACAAACATGCAGATTTTTATGCAAGTTAATACACTTGGCTGCCCACTGCCTGAATAATATTTATGTAGCTTTATAAATACACATGCTTTTACAGGGTACAAGGCTCTACAAATGCAGAAAATACAGTTGTATTTATTTGCCATTTTTATCCTTCTTTTATGAATAGCTCCTAGACATGGCAAATCACTTTCCCTGGTGTTTATCCAGTGCAATAATGAAGCCGATATTTGGATTAATTACTGAAAATCATTTCGGATAAAATGTGCAGCCTGATGTACAAAGGGAGGAATAGTCTGGCTAAACAAGTGGCTCACTAGAGGGTTAAGGTCAATAATAATATTTAAATAACATTCCTATTAAGAGCTCTAGTAAAGGAGCATTCGTGGTACTTGTGACAGCTACTTTAGAGAGTGTATTTACCAGTTAAGTTACTTGGAAAGCTTTGATCCACCACCTAGTGATCCTGTCACAAATGTCCTTGTCATTTATATGTATGTATGTATATTTTGATTTCTATAGCACTACATATATAGTTATCTCTATGCACTCAGTGCTGTACAGCAGAACAGTACTTTAATAAAACAGGGGTGATTACAATAATAAATACAAATAAAAATACAATGTACAGTTGCATTAAAAATTAGGATTAAAGGAAAACTATACCCCCAAAATGAATACTTAAGCAACAGATAGTTTATATCAAATTGAATGACATATTAAAGAATCTTACCAAACTGGAATATATATTTACATAAATATTGCCCTTTTACATCTCTTGCCTTGAACCACCATTTCGTGACTCTATCTGTGCTGCCTCAGAGATCACCTGACCAGAAATACTACAACACTAACTGTAACAGGAAGAAGTGAGGAAGCAAAAGGCAGAACTCTGTCTGTTAATTGGCTCATGTGACCTTACATGTGGTTTGTATGTGTGCACAGTGAATCTTACGATCTCAGGGGGCGGCCCTTATTTTTTAAAATGGCAATTTTCTATTTATGATTACCCAATGGCACATACTACTAAAAAAGTGTATTATTATGAAAATGGTTTATTTACATGAAGCAAGGTTTTACACATGAGCTGTTTTACTCAGTATCTTTTAATAGAGACCTACATTGTTTGGGGGGTATAGTTTTCCTTTAAGTAAAGTGTAAAAGAAACTAGAATATGAAGTTCCCATAAAGCTTACAATCTACTTGTATCAACCCCAATAATTCACTCTACAATATAAAATTGAATTCCTGAACCAGCAGGTGTATTTTTTTGAGTTGTAATATTGGTGTGTAAGCAGCCATCTCGGTTCATTTTGCCTGGTCATGTGCTTTCAGAAAGAGCCAGCACTTTAGGATGGAACTGCTTTCTGGCAGGCTGTTCTCCTACTCAATGTAACTGAATGTAATCAGGGTCGCAGTGGAGCCTTCGGGGCCCACCGGGGCTGCACAACGAAAGGGCCCACCTGGCAGTCCCTGGGGGCCCCCGCTGACCATTAAATTCCTGGCATGCGCAAAAACCGCACCGACGTGCATGCGGAAAAAAACGCACCAAAAAGCTACAGTGACGGAAGTGCAGTGCAGTGACGCGCATGCACGTAAAAATGCATGCACACAAAAAGCCCGAAACAATCCCAAAAGCGCAAAAGATGGCCAGCAATGGGGGGCCAGGTCTGGGCCGGCTGGGGCCCACCGGGTTTTTTCCCAGTGGCCCAGTCCGACGCTGAATGTAATGCAGTGGGACCTGGATTTTACTATTGAGTGCTGTTCTTAGATCTAGCAGGCAGCTGGTATCTTGTGTTAGGGAGCTGCTATCTGGTTACCTTCCCATTGTTCTGTTGTTAGTCTGTTGGGGGGGGGGTGATACCACTCCAATTTACAGTACAGCAGTAAAGAGTGACTGAAGTTTATAAGAGCACATGTCTCATGACTTGGGGCAGCTGGGAAACTAACAGTATGTGACAATATGTCTAACCCAGGTAACCCCATGTCAGATTTCAAATTTTAATATAAAAAAATCTGTTTGCTCTTTTTAGAAATGGATTTCAGTGCACAAGTCTGCTGGAGCAGCGCTATTAACTGATGTGTTTTTTTATAAAAAACAGGAGGAGAACAGGAAGATTTCTCAGATAATCTAGACACTTTTTGCAAAAGGGATACAGGGATATCTTTAATACACTCTTTATTTTTTACTTAATTACCATCATTGTGCAGGGCTTTACATCCCCTTATAACAAACAAGGGCTACAGAGAGGGAGGAAAAAGTACAGTTGTTTTACAGAAGACATGCTGTTTTTATATGCCTGGATGTGACAGTAGAGTTTGTATGCCCTTTCATCCTGGGATTTCATAAATTATGTTTTCTTGGCGTCCTACAGGCAGCACACAATGGGTTAAGGTTCGATCCAACCCTGATAGGACAGAAGCATAATGACCAATGAAAGCGGCTACATTAGGACCCCCCATTCCTCCCTCCAGCAGTGTTTTTTCTGTCCTATCTAGGTTAGGAAGGAAGCAAGGGACCATTTGGTCCGAAGATCCGGGCCCTAAGGGGTTCGAGGGCTGCATGGGTAACCACCTGAGGGTGGGTCACCCAGGGGGAGGAGGTCGTAACTCTCTTAGGCATACCTGGCAGTTTTATGGTGCGGCAGAGGGTCTGGCGGCGCCATGTGCAGGAGGGGAGTCTCTGTCAGGATCCGGCTGCTGCTTCGGGTGTGTGTCACTGGGAGAGCAGGCGCGATGACGTCATCACTGTGCGCTGTTCCTCGGCTGCAGGGATGGAAGCGAGAGAGAGAGTCTGTGTCTCATGGCGGTGAGTAGGAGATCCTTTATGCTCTTCGGGCTAAATTATGCCTCCATCTGGGAGCTATTTAGGGGCCCTTCCTGCTCCTTGCAATTGCCGTTTGTGCTGCAGCAGTTCCTGTGGTCGCGCTGCCAGGCTGCTGAGATTGTACTACAGGCTGTGAAGGTACAGTTGTGACCTTCTATGCTAACCAAGGTGCCTTTTTTTGTATATTACGGCTTATTACACCCCTCCATTCTTTTTTTTTTTAGATGTCTGACTTTGCCAGAGCATCTGGAAAAAAGAAGAGAAAATCCAGACACCGGTTATGTTTAGGCTGTGAACAACCTCTGCCTGAAAACTTCCTTCGGGATAAATGTGACCGCTGTTCCCAGTCCGCTTCTAGTGGAAGTAAAGTGGATCAGTTTATGGTTTGGTTTAAGGAGGCTTTTCAGGACTTTAAGTCAGTATCCTCAAAACAGCATACCCCTGAGGCCCATAGTTCTGAGTCCGAGACGGTCTCTGTGCATTCTGATGATTCCTCTTCCTCATCCTCGGCCAGTATAAAAATACAAAAGGAGGAGTTGTTTCTCTTTCCGGTTGAGAAAGTGTCAAAACTGATTAAAGAAGTAAAAAAGGTTTCAGGCTATAATACGTTGCCTCCTGTGACATCGGCAGTTAGTCAACAGTTACCCTTTTTCTCGGAAAAGAAGTCTAACACCTTTCCAGTTCATCCCTCCATTTCGAAGGTTATAGAGCAAGAATGGAGGGATCCGGGGAAAAAAACCTGAGATCTCAAAAAGGTTTAAGCTTATGTTTCCCTTTGATGGAAAAGACATTGGGCAGTGGGAAGATCCCCCGAAAGTAGATATACCGGTAGCTAGGTTGTCAAGGAGGACAACCATTCCGGTGGAGGAGTCCGCGATCAAAGACCAATTGGATCGCCGGGCAGAGTGTTCATTGAGAAGAATGTATATGGCAGGCTCAAATGCATGTAAACCAGCATTAGCAGCTGTGTCAGTCTCCAGGGCATTGAAATTATGGGTCAACTCCTTGGAGGAGGAAATTGAAGCAGGAACTTCAAGGGAGTCCTTGCTGGATATGATGGGCAAGATTAAGTTGGCTTCAGACTATTTGTGTGATGTGTCCATCGAAAATTTAAAATTGGGGGCGAGGACAATGGCATTGTCGACAGCGGGGAGAAGAGCTCTCTGGCTTAAGGCATGGTCGGCAGATATGGCGTCTAAAAATAGTTTAATTTCAATTCCTTTTGAGCCGGGGAAGTTGTTTGGTAGCCCCTTAGACAAACTTCTGGACAGCCTGGTTTCAGGGAAGGGAAAAACTCTGCCACAAGATAGACAAAATTTTTCAAGAAAGAGGTCCTTTCGTCCCCCATCAAGAAGATCGCCTCATCGCTCGGACTCTTTTAAGAAAACAGACAGAGAGTTTGTCAGGTCTGCAGGTTTCAGACCCAGACAAAATAATTTCAAACCAAGATGGGTTGATAAGGAACCCAAACAGAAGAAGGAACCCGACCAGGGAAAGGGAGGGTCATTCTGACGCCAGAGTACAGGAGGAAGTAGGAGGCAGGCTATCCTTCTTCCTCCGAGCTTGGGAGCTGACGACTTCAGATTCTTGGGTCCTCAGTATAGTGAAAGAAGGGTACTTCATAAATTTCCATTCTCCCCCCAAGCAAAGGTTTTGTATCAACGTCACCAATACAGACCGAAGGAAACAAGAAGCTCTAGAAAAATCAATAAAAGATTTCATAAACATGAAAGTGTTAGAGCATGTTCCATCAGAAGAGAGGAAAAAGGGCATTTACTCTCATGTTTTTCTGGTACCAAAGCAAAATGGCCAACTCAGACTGGTCATAGACTTAAAGTTTCTAAATCAATTTATAAAAAAAGAGAGATTCCGGATGGAAACAATCAAGTCGGCATTGGGCATTCTTCGAAAAGGAGATTTCATGGTGACCATAGACTTGAAAGATGCTTACCTGCATGTTCCGATTCATCAGAACAGCCGGAAGTTTCTTCGGATAGCGGTGGAACTGAATTCTGTTCTTCACCATCTACAGTTCAAAGCCTTACCTTTCGGGATTTCATCGGCCCCAAGAGTCTTTACAAAAGTGATTGTAGTCTTAGCAGCAGCTCTCCGAAGTCAGGGGATATATGTGGTACCATACCTAGACGACTGGCTCTTGAAGGCTTCCTCTTCCACCGAGTTACTCTCGCAGAGAGATTTGGTGCTGGATATGTTGGAGAGCCATGGATGGATCATAAACAGAGCGAAGTCAAACCTGGATCCTGTAACGTCTATCAGGTTTCTGGGGCTCCAGATAGACACAAAGGAGATGAAAGTCTTCCTTCCCCAGGACAAGATCGGGGCCCTGCAGTCTGCAGTAAAATCTCTAAAGCATTCCCATCAGGTTTCGTTGAGGTATGCCATGAGGGTCTTGGGGCTAATGACGGCTTCCTTGGAGGCAGTTCCTTGGGCGAAAGCTCATATCAGACCTCTCCAACGCCAAATCTTACAAGAGTGGGATCGGTCACCAAACTCACTAGACAGGAAGTTTCGTGTTTCAGCCAGTCTCAGGAGAGATCTGATCTGGTGGAGCAGGTCTCAGATTCTAGTCGTGGAAGATCCTTCGAGGTGCCAGAGTTTATTTCACTGACGACAGACGCATCTGCGTTAGGTTGGGGGGCTCACCTAGGAGGGCACATGATCCAAAACAGGTGGTCATCATGGGAAGCGACTCAGTCCTCAAATTTCAGAGAGCTAAGAGCGGTCAGACTGGCATTGATAGAATTCAGGAGTATGGTGAAAAATCGCCAAGTTCTGATACACTCCGACAACATGGTAACAGTGGCCTATCTGAACAAACAGGGAGGGACCAGGGTTCCTCTCTTGATAGAAGAATGCCACAAGATAATGTCTTGGGCAGAGGGCAATCTTCAATTTATCAAGGCAGTCCACATAAGAGGGGTGGACAATTGTGTGGCAGATTCCCTGAGCAGAGTGACAGTGAATCAGGGGGAATGGGAACTCAATACTCAAGTGTTTCATCACCTCACTATCAGATGGGGGTGTCCAGAGATAGACCTGATGGCGACACGGCGGAACAGGAAGTTGTTCCTTTTCTGCTCCCTGTTGAAGGAAGACAATCCGACCTTTGTGGACGCAATGTCAGTTCCATGGACTTTCAAAATGGCGTACATCTTTCCCCCCTTACCGATGATTCAGAGGGTGCTTCAAAAAATCAGACACGATCGGGCATCTGTGATCTTGATTGCTCCCCTTTGGCCAAGGAGAACGTGGCTTTCAGATCTGATGGTGATGTCCAAGGGGGAATATTGGGTTCTTCCCACCATGGAAGATCTTCTCATCCAGAGGGGCATAAAACACCCAAATCCTGCCAGGTGGAGCCTAACCGCTTGGAGACTGAAAGGCAATTACTAATTCTGCAAGGTCTCCCACATGAAGTGGTAGACACTCTGTTGCTGGCCAGGAAACAGTCAACTTCTAAGGTGTATGCCAGAGTATGGAAAGTCTTTTGTTCCTGGTGCGCAGTAAGGGATATTTCTCCAGAGTCATGCCCCTTGTCGGAGATTCTCCACTTCCTGCAGGATGGGTTTTCTAAGGGACTAAAGCCCAACACCTTGAAAGTCCACATATCAGCACTCTCAGTCTTCCTTTCTAGGAATTTGGCGGCTGAACCTCTAGTGAAGAGGTTCGTTAAAGCGGTATCAAGACTCAGGCCAAGACTACGTTCCATTGTGCCTCCGTGGGATTTGAACACTGTCCTGACAGCGTTGTGTGCTTTTCCCTTTGAGCCTTTACAAGAAGCCAGTCTGAGGCATCTGTCATGGAAGGCAGCTTTTCTGGTAGCGATAACATCTGCAAGGAGAATTGGGGAACTCCAAGCCTTGGCGGCAGTACCTCCTTATACTATATTCTACCCAGATAAAGTAGTCATGAGGACATTGCCGTATTTCACGCCTAAAGTACCATCATTGACGAACATCAATTCTCACATAGTTTTGCCTGCTTTCTGCCAGCAACCCACTAATCCGGTGGAAGAAAAGTTACAGTTTCTGGATCTTCACAGATGTCTGTCAATATATATTGACAGATCAAAGCAATTCAGGTCATCAGACTGTTTGTTTATTCTTTTTTCTGGCAAAAGAAGAGGAGATAAAGCCTCAAAAGCAACAATTGCCGCTTGGGTGAAGAGTGCTATTATCCAGTCCTGCTCTGAGTTAGAGATGGATCCACCATTTCCTCTGCGAGCTCATTCAACTAGAGCAATGGCTACTTCCTGGGCAGAAAGATCGGCTGTGGATATTACAGAGATCTGTAGAGCAGCCTCATGGAGCAATGTGCACACTTTCGCTAAGCATTATAAATTGGATTTAGCAGCCTTTCAAGACGCAGCCTTTGGCAGCAGAATTCTTGAAGCAGCACTTCATGCGGCACAATAAGTTTTTTTTTTTTGTTTTGTTAAACCCGCCCTATTAGCTTGCTAAGTCCCATTGTGTGCTGCCTGTAGGACGCCAAGAAAACTGAAAATTTGTCCTTACCTGAAATTTTCTTTTTCTTTAGTCCGTAAGGCAGCACAAATTTTGTGTGACCCTCCCAATAAAAATATTCAGCATTTGTTGTTGTGTTTTATTCTTCCTAGATTAGCTTGTCAATTAACACTGCTGGAGGGAGGAATGGGGGGTCCTAATGTAGCCGCTTTCATTGGTCATTATGCTTCTGTCCTATCAGGGTTGGATCGAACCTTAACCCATTGTGTGCTGCCTTACGGACTAAAGAAAAAGAAAATTTCAGGTAAGGACAAATTTTCAGTATTTCTTTTCTTCCCAGTGGATGTTTTCCCAAGATGTGGGATAACTTTGGGGACTAAATTTGCTCACCAATATAGATGAAAATGAAGAGTGAAAACAATTTGATTATTTCTGCACATGACAGCAAAAGTAATTCTAAGCCACTTTTTGATATACATTCATCAAAAATATTCAATGGGTTTTTCTTTTTTAAAAAAAATCCCCATTCTTCATGCCCACAATGAAGCTCCGGTTGGCCCAAGGCCCACGAGGTGCAAAGTGCAGGAGGACCCCTGACAGAAATGATCACTAAGGAGTTTGCTTTCACATTCTAACACATAACTAACATTCAAATTTCTATTTTTATAACAAATATCTAAGAATTTGTGGTTTTTCTATATTTCTTAAAACTCTAAATTTGATGTTTATTGTGTATAAAAACCACAAAAAACTCTTGTACAAATATTCACCATGTTTTGGATTGTTTAGCATGTCAATTTTAAATTAAATTATTTCACATTTTTTTAAATTTAAATTCAGATATATAAATTCCGTGGCATTTGTGATTTTATTTGTAGGTTCAAAAATCTCTAAAACTACAAAAATGAGATTTTTGAATATTTGAATTCCATTTATATTTCACTGCTGAGTGTGAAACATTTTAATGTATAAAAGTCCAGCCCAGAACCCTGATTCCTTTGCATGACATTTTTATTTTTAAAATCAGGATGTCCTTTGTGAAGTAATGGTACCATGTCCTTTGAAGTGAAGACGATACTACATGCAGGGAGTATTACATGATTGCCTTGGATATAGGATTCAGAGGAGAAGTAGAATGGAAAGCAATACATAATTCGTTTAGATGATCTTCACATACAGATTCTGAAATAAACTTCCACATTTCATCAAACACAGTATTTCAGGCCAGAACATTATTAATGCACATTCTACACTTGAGTCCAAAGCCTTTAATGAGGAATCTGCAGGCAACGGGTGACAATCAAATATCTGCTCTCTGATCGTTTAATATCACCAAACTTATGGCCAATATACGTTTTAATATATTTGTATATCTGTAACAGGTCATTCTGTAAATTGCAATAATAACCTTTGCTTCACCCAGCTTCTTTCCATTAGGAGAGATGAATATTATTATTCTGCTTTTAAGGTATTTAGCACAATTAAAGTAGTTCTTGCTGTGGTTCCAAAAAAATCTATAAAAGACATGGGCTTCATTTGTTATTTAAAAGCACTAAGGAATGCAAAAGAATGCCACTTGTTCATGCTAAAACATTTGCATATGGGATCTGTCTGCACTCTGCACCTAGCGCCAAACCGGCAATCTGAATGATGTGCAAATTAAAGGAGAACTATCACAAAATAAACAATTAATATAAGCTTTATTTCATGGAAAAAAATCTTTCAAAATGCTGTACCATTTATAAAATAATCATATAACGCTATATATAATATATATATATTATATATTAGAGCTCACTCAAATAACCGACTGAAGCAGAATAAAAATCAAACAAAATAATTGACTCCTGTACAAATTCTACATGTAGAGAGACAATGTCTCTGGTAATTTGAAAAAGTGAGCTCTTCTAAGCAACAGGAACCCCACAAAGGATGTATAAGCCCTAAGTGGAGTGGTAAAACTATAAAGTTTCCCCCCCCCCGTGTGTGTGGGGGGAAACAGGGGGCCCGGGCCAGGGGATCTGCTTCCTCTATGGATTTAAAGAGATTCCCACTTGCAAGAGAGAAGCAGCATTGGTAGGGAGGACAGGTGGAAAAAAAGAGAGCATGTGAAGGTGATCAAGAGGGAAGGAGGATGGATGGGCATCTTAAAATGAGAGAGGGGAGGATTAGCGGATGAGCATCCAAGAGGGAAGATGGGTGGGGCAAAGCACAACCCAGAGGGAGAGAGAGCGAGACAGGGAGTGAGGGCACATGGGCGGATGGCCAAGAGGAAGCGCTCTGGACCCCACTGAAGTTCTTTTGCTGGGGGCCCCCGTGCTGTCTAGGTGCCTTTTTTATTATTTGTGCCCCTGAGGAAGACCCTTAAGGTCGAAACGAGTTGGACTCACCAAATATAATTTTTTGTATTGTTTGTTATTTTTTCCTTTTTGTAATAAATTAGTTTTTTTCAACTGGGTGTGCTATCCGTTACTTTCAACATTTAGCCTTCTAGGTATGCCACTGACTAACTGTCAATCAAAATCTGACTCCAACTCCTGCATAATAGAAATTAAAGAGATATATGTTGATAGGGGCACTGTTCAGAAACAGTACTTTTTTTATTTGATTATACAGTACTTAGTTCAAGATTATTCTAATATTAGTTTATATTATTATCATCTTGGCGTTAGCTATCTTTGAATGAAGTGCATCTTTGTACCATACCCCTCGTGAATACAGCTAAGAGGCCAATTTTTCAAGTGCAAAAAACATGGTAGTTAAAGGTGCTGAAAGATTATCCTTTCTGGGCCCTGCTAGACAGTATATATATATATATATATATATATATATATATATATACACTAGATCAGCACTCTGTATCCTGGAAGTGATGCCTTTGTGGGGTTGCCAATAGAGGGTATACAAGTTTGTTTATAGCTAACAATATAAATACAGTCTGGTAGTTATATTTGCTCAGTTTCTTAAGAGAGCATTAAATACCTGTCAGCTGTATATGTATACTGACTACTGTACAGAGGACCCATCAAACTTTGCACTGTGTAGCGCATAGTAAAATAATGGCAGTAACAGTACTGCAAACAAGGCACAAGGACTAAAGGTATTGGGAAAGGGTCCCAGTCAAAGGGTCAGAGAGTACTAATGGCTCATATGCTTTGCCTCTAGAGATGAGCAAAATATTTTGCTTTGTTTTGCTGAATAAACACCCATAGACTCTAAAAGATAATTTAAAAAATGTTGAGTGGTTTGAAAAATGTCACGTGTCAATGTTGGCGAATAATGCCCATTGGCTTCAATGCATTTGGTGAATTTCTTTCCAATTCGCAAATTTTTGCAGAGGCAAAACTGGTCAGATTCACCCATCACTATGTTGTCTCCTGATCTGAGTATGCAGTTGTTACCTTGAGTACCATTTTCTATCTTCATTAAATTGCCAGTACCATATACTTAATGAGACCATTTATGTTTACTTTCCTGTTACAGGAACTTATGATAGTCTTTCAGCTTCTACACTGGAATGGAAGCCTTAAAGCCCTCAGAGAAACAAAGTGCTCCCGCCAGGTAAGACATTACCAACATATTATTCACCACTTACTCCTAACCTACTGTATAAACATTGTCAACATACATTCGTGTTCAAAATCATGTTGCCTTAAAAAATTAAATTAAAAGTTCTTGGTTCTGTTGGGAGCCTTTTTACTGAAATACAGCATAACAGAGAGCAATGTTCCAATGACTATACAAAATCCACATGGAACTGTGGTTTAATGTGGCAAAAAAACTGGGCTGTTCTTAAAACTCAAATTCACACAAACACTGGTGGGTATTGATTGACAGAATGATGGCAGAGGGCATTTTAACACAAGAACACTCTGTTCAATATCCCTACATTTTATTTTACATTATCCTTATTTCCTTCGGTTTAGTACACTAGTTATTTTCCAACAAAAAGAGGAAAACTATAATTGAGGTTTATGCAAAGGGAATAATACATGGAATAGGTTCTCAAAGCAGATGCTAACTTAAAGTACACAAGTCATCATAAACCATTGGTGCCTGGCACAAACAAAACAAATTCCTATACCAAAGTGAAGAATGGAAACAAATCCTCACCTAACATTATTGTAAAGCACACTGAAACATCACAATGGAATGAACACTATAACAGCGGGATATTTTATCCTATTATATTGTTTGGATTCCGGGTAATGATACATATACAAAAAGTGCCATTTGTGGCTTTTAAACTGTTACAAGATTCACGTTCATAACTTTGAATTTGAATTTTGTCTTTTGTTTTTAAAAAAAATGCGTATGCTAGAGCTACAAAGTGTGTGCTCTGAACCTTAGGTACTAAGGTAAAAAAAAGAATTGGTAAATGTACAATGTAGTTTATAGCCATACTGCCATAAGTCATGTGAATTGGAAAGTTATATAGGAGTATGGGGAAATTCACCACCATGTCTTTAAAGTTTACTTGACATGGCCCAAAAACAGTTCCTGGCCACAGTCTTGATATAATGTCATTTTGCCCAACTATTAGCCAAGCTGCCTTTGTGTAGGCCTGAGGAAGAACAGATGAAACACCAGAGTAACTTTTGGAATTTAGGAACCCTTCTGCCAAAAGACTTATATGAACAAGAAATGATACCAGTCAATCTCTTTGCTTCATAGAAATGCACAGTTTAATGTAGCCAATCACAATGAAACCAAAAAAGCGTAGAGGCTGACAAATTGTTTGATTGTGATGCCCGCTGCCAATAATACACCTCTGAGCTGAAACTGCTGCTGTTGCAACAGATAGAAGCAGAAGCCAAAGCATCCGGTCAGCAATAAAAAAGTATTATGGGATATTTCCTGCCCCTTGAGAATTTTCTGGCGAAAAAATACTTTTACGCCACTACTTAGGTGGTGGTAACATTTTTTTGCGTAAATTTTGTCTTTTGAACGTTTCGCTGTTTAGTAAACCAGTTGTTAATGTGTACGTAGAGTTATTTTCAGCGAATGCGATAACTGGCGAAAACATATTTTTGCGCAAGAAAATTCACAAATTAATATTTACTGCAGGTTAGTAAACTGGCGAAAACATATTTGGCGACAAATTTGTCTATATTTTGTGTGCATACACTTTAGTAAATGGACCCCCAAGTCAGAAGAAAGATTCACCAAGCTGCATCTTGCTTTCAGTCATCATGAAGGCATCAGTTTATCTGAGAACTAGAAGGCAAGCGAGTTTAATCATCATAGCATTATAGAAAAGATTGTGGTTTCATCCTTAAAGCTACAGATGCTGGGAGTTTTATGTGCAGCCAGGGAATGGGGGATAAACACATTTTGCAGAGTTCATATGCTTTTTAGCTTTCAATATCTTTAAATACCTTGAATTGTCATAAGGGGCTGGGATTTACACTTCATCTGCTGAAGGACGGGAGGTTGTGTAACATTGTCTTAAAGGGGACCTGTCACCTTAAGAAATAATTACAAATCCTATTTTATGAAGTTAGTCAAGCAAAATAAACATCACTTCAACTATAAAAAATATTTAAATCTTGTTTTTTGTAGCCTTAGAATTCACAACCAGAGCAAGCAGGCAGGGACCATTTTGTAGACACTGTTTTTAAGTCAAGCTTTGGAATGGAAAGTGAAAGTAACTGCTTGCCCCGCCTCTATGCCTAAGGCATAGAGGAGGGGCAGGCAACATAAGATTGACAGCTGAGACTTTTAAACAAGTTTATAAAAGGTATGGTTGTTTTAATTTAAAAAATAATTTGGGCTTCATGTTCAGCTTGAAAAGGACTTTTATTATGCAGCTTTTTATGTCTGGATGACAGATCCGCTTTAAAGGATTACTGTCTTCATCTTTAAGACAACATTTTGCTATACCTTCAGTGGCCACACTTGTGAAGAGCTTGGGAATGCTATGGCACATACCTATAGAGCCCCTGGTATTTTGTCAGAAATTTGATTAAACCACATCTTCATTTCATGTGCTTTTCCGTCTTCAGTTCCCTCTAAACTCTTTCAGCCAAACTCCTATATTGTTTTTTTTTTTTTTTGACAAATTAATTTATATAGGCATTCCCACATTCATTGCCGTAGGGCCTGCAGTGCATTGGCAGTATTCTATGAAACAATGATTTTAAAGGATGCCTAAGAAATTCAATTATATTTAAACCATAACGATCAGAAAAGACTGTTAAGGCAGCATGTGTTTAATATTCAATTTATAAATATCACATGACTAAACTATTCAAATAGCTTTTGTACATCTTTGATATTTATATATGCAGTGATTAGGTCAAGTGTGTTGCTATGACAAATTTATAAAAAAATAACTTAATCTATGTTATGCATTCTCCACCTCTTTCCAAGAAAAACATGACATTTAATCCTAAAGCGAAAGGTGCACAAACAACATTATGCCACAAATTCACCATTCACCAATGGTGAACCAAAGATAGATAAATAGGTCAAAATCCATTTTCTAGGCTTGAAGATAAGCTGAAGTTTTTTTCTATTGGCACGATTGCTGTCCATCAGTCAGAGGGCAGACAGAAACAGGGATGAATTATATACAAGTGCCAAAAAAGTGTGACATTAGAATGATCACTCATTCTAGTTCATGAAGTTCTGGGTAGCTGAAAATCAAAAACGTGTAAGATAGTGATGATCAAATCCTACCCATTTTGCCTTGTCAAAAATTTGGGAAACTACAGAAATATTAGCGAAATAGCAAAATTTCACCAACTGCATTGGAGTCACTGGGCCTTTTTTTGACAGGTTTCTTCTTGGCCCAAATGCTTTGGAGTCGATGGACATGTTTTCCCCAGTAAAAGCCTGTTTTTTTTTTCCCCCAAGTGAAAAATTGCAATTTTTTCCCCCCACCAAAGCAAAAACTCACATTTACAATTTTCTCCACCCACAAATATAAGAATCTGTAACAGGCAAAATAATTGCTCCTTCCTAGTGGACTCATCAGCTGGCTGATGTTCTGTTTTGGGCAATCATACTCTAGGGAATCACCCAAAACAATCAGGGGCCTATTTATTAAGCCTCAATTTTTTCTGACCGAGTTTTTAAGGGTAAAAATCTAAATTTTTAGAGGAGTATAAGATACTTGATTTTATTGAGATTTATTATGCTCCAAAATCTGAAAATAGTAAAACCTGTTAAAGTCATGTAAAAGTCAATGTCCCTTTTACAAGTGGAAGAATTTTTGCCTTGTAAGCCTTTTACAAAGTACTTTTTGTTGGTGTTGTAGTTTTTAACCCTATGGTTTCTTTTAACATTTTCTTCTTATTTGTCATCATTTCATTAGTCAAGTAATGTATTCAGTGGGTGTCAAGGAAAAACACAGAGTGTACTCTATCATTTCCAGCATCTGCTGCTCGACAGATATTGTTAGCATATGTAGCTTTTGTTCCTTTTTGAGAATTATCATGATGAAAGCTCAGTGAAATATATGGTCCAAAACTTAAGAATCAAATTTTCTCTGTTTATCTAGTGTTTTCCAGACATTAACTTCTGATTGTATTGTATTGGAAAACAGCAGAGCCACTTAGAAAGGACCAGAGGCTGACACAGCAGTATTGTCATTCTTTCTTCTCCAAGAGCCAGTCTCTGTGTAATTATCTTGTGTTGCTGGGTTATTAAGCACTGGGCCTTTCAAACTCCTTCATGTGGCATCCTATATGGAGTCAAGTGAAATCTGAATGTTGGAATAATATATAGAGACAGACCTGGGAAGAAAAACGTGCACAGATTGAAAAGGGATTAGCTCTTGGTTGGATGCTGAATTTAGCAAAAATAGGGACATAATTTAACTTCTGGCTGACTTCATATAGCCGTAGTTATCACTTTCTAGATCAGATAGGTTCTAATTATTAGTAGAGCTATGTACTAATGAGGCAGACACTGTGGTGTAACTAGATGTTACTGGGCCCCACAGCAAATTCATTATAGGGCCCCGAATGTATCCAGAGGTTGTCCTGTTCTACCAATATAGAAATTGCTCATTATTTGGACCTCATGGGGCCATCTATACCTCCTGGGCTCCCCTGCAGCTACAGGGTCTGCTTCCTCTGTAGTTAAGCCCCTGGGCAGACAACTGCTTACAAACTAAAGTTTTGTCAAACCATTAAGACTGTTACTTCTTCTATATTTATACCTATAAAAGGGCCCACAAGCACTGCACATGGTGAATGAGCCTTACCTGGCCTTTAAGGAATCCATTTGATATTTACATACCTTCAAAGACTAACCATTGTTAGAAGCATAGCTTGTATTTGTTGCAGACATTCAACAGTGTACCTTTGAGATCCAGAGTCAGGGTGCTGAGGCTGATGACTAGGTTGCCCATTACAGCCCTGATTGATAGATTCCTTTAGTTAAGAGCAAGCGACTTTGGCACCAGATTTGGAAATTGAAGTAAGGCTCGGAACAAAACCCTTGTGATGCTATTGGTCATAATGGGGGAAGGTGTGCAGTGATTGGACGCCTCCCCCATTTTAACATGATCTGATTCAGTTGGGCTGTAGAAAAGGTACATAAACACTATCTCAACCATCAGATATAAATGTATTTTTTACACGGATATATCAGATTCCACAGGTTGAAAAGAAACTAAGAAAGTCTATCTGAGCCCCCACAGAGTGATCCAACCTCTACCTCACCTGGTTCCATTGTGAAGTAATGGATTCTGGGAATTGAAGTTCCTCTGCTTTTCAAGGTATCTGTGGATCACCCACTATGGAAAGCAGAGGGACTTCAAGTCCCAGAATCCATTACTTCACAATGGAACAATATATGGGTTGGGTTGCATTATACTGTCAGCGTAATAGATGGTGGGGAAATGTTTTTTTTATCATTGTATCCTTTCAATCTGTGATATCAGGTATCAGGCGAAATTCTGATTTTTCGTGTGAAAACTACTTCTGAAACAATCACGAGAATCTGATTTTTCCCCATAAACAACATTTTCGGGAAAGTGTTTTAATAAATAAGCCCAAAAGAACCCATGCGGAGTTTTTTTCATAGAATATTGAGATAAATTCGGACTTTGATAAATAACCCCCTTATACTTGTTTCTGAAAGTTCAGAAAGTGTTTCTTTACCTTTTCTACATAAACCCAACTGAATGAGCTCATGTCAAGAAGTGGCTTAAATCTCCTCTCAAACAATCATTTGAGTGCATTCAACACTGATCTATTTGATGCTAAGTCCTACCAAATTAGAGATCAGTCCCCCCCAAGGGGAAAAGTACAAGAAATACCCATAAATGAAGCCCTCCAATACTGGGGCACCAATAGAACAACTTTAGTTTTATATAATGTAACACAATGAAAAAGAGGAGATAAAAATAGAATACAGATCAGATACATTTATTATAGATAATACATGATAATACAATAAATAATTTATAATATAAATTAGCTACAATAGTAGACCTTAAAGCTGGACTTTTGCTAGGTTATCTTTATTACACCAAGCTTCACATCACATTAGAGTTAGTTTAATCAGGAGCCAATTAACCTGTCTGGATGTATTTAGTGTGGTTGGAAACCAGAATTCCCAGCGGAAACCCAACAGACATAGGGAGAACTTACAAACTCCTTGCAGATGGAATCAGACTCAGAATTACTAACCACAGAGCCACTGTACTGCCTAAATATTCCATTTACTCTCATTCTTCTAGTAATACATCTTCCTAAAGGTATTTTAGATTTCCAGTGCACTGGGAGCTTTATATTAAATCATTATCATTATGTCCCTTTACTCTATTATCTTAGATAGTAAATACATAGATGTAACATAACAGATCAAACATTTCTTTAAGCTGGGGAGTCATATTTTTGGATGTATTTTCTGCGCTTTGCAAAACCACTTAAAATTCCAGTTCATATTCATATTTCCCAATCTGTCATTGAAAATCTGATTCCATTGTCTTGTTCAAATTCACTTTCAACATCTTCTTGCTTTAATGAGAAGTGCGTTTGCAGACATATGCTGGGGTTCATGGCTTAGTCAGTGTGTATGTGGCCTGCACAGATATAAGTGGGTGAAGCTGGATTGGAATCATATAGAGATTGATGAAATTATCATCAGAGGATTATATTCATTTTAATTGGTTTTATTTGGAACTAAGAAGAAAGGCTAAGGAGAATTGGAGGGTGATTAAACACCATATGGTAGGAATTATATTTCCTAGTGATCTGCTTTGTTGTTTTAATATAATAAATTTAATTTGTTTGTATGAAGAAGTTGTTTTGAAGGCATGAAGCAATGTACAAAGTTGCATTATAAACAACCCTTGTTTGTGCTGTGGCTTCTGAGCTGTTGTTTCACTTTTATGCTTTTTGTTTTATTCCAACCAATAATGTACACATAAAATATAAATCACTGATGTATCCCTGTATGGTAGAACCTCCCAGCTACTGGGAGAGAAATAGTCTTATGAGGGTTAAATGAATATAACTGTAATTATAACGGCTGGATGCTTATTTAAAGATACCGTAACACCAAAAAATAAAACTCTTTTAAAGGAATGCACTGGTAAATCTGATGTGTTTGCTTCAGAAACGCTACTATAGTTTATATAAACAAGCTGCTGTGTAGCCATGGGGGCAGCCATTCAAGCACAGGATACACAGTAGATAACAGATAAGTTCTGAAGAATCCCATTGTATACTACAGAGCTTATCTGTTATCTGCTGTGTATCCTGTGCCTTTTCTCCTTTTTCAGTTTTGAATGGCTGCCCCCATGGAAGAAGCTTGTTTATATAAACTAAAGTACAGTTTCTGAAGCAAACACACCAGTTGTACCAGTGCAACGCAACAAGATGTTATATTTTCTGACTTATAAAGGGGAAAATAAAACATTTTCGGAGCAAAAAAACATTTTTTTCGGGATTTAATAAAGTCCGATGGTGTTAAAAGTCAGATGAAAAAGTACTGCAACTCAGACCTGCTGAGAACATGTAAAAGTCAATGACAGATGTTCCATTAACAATTGGAACATATTCTGAGTTGTGCTGGGTTTCCGCAAATATTTTATATTTCGAGAGATTTTTTAAAAAAAAAATCAAGCACTAAATCCGAAAACAACGCACAATTCAGATGTTTTTATGATTTTATGGTGACTTTTTCCACACAAAAAAAAAATTGTGAAAATGGAAGAAGGAGCAGCGTTTTGGTAAAGTTTTGTGGTGAAATCTGCATTTTTTGGCATCAGTGAACATGTTTGCAAATCTGCAATAGAATTTTGCCATATGTTTAGTTTTGCTGTAAAAAAACAAACGCTTTTTTTGCTGTAAAAACAGCAGTGTCATTTGCCTTTATTTCAACAGAAGAAAATGTGTTTTAGTTTCAGAAAAATGCATAGAAAGCAAAGATACCTTCCTATTGACTCCAATGTATTTGCTAAAATTTTAAAGAAAACTAGTTATTTTATAATTTTTGTAAAATTTTCTACAAAGCTAATTCATAAGAGCTAATTCACTATCCATGAACTGTATAAAAGGCTGTCTATGAGACCCCCTAGATCCAGGAAATTTTAAATGGGATCTAACCCCCCCCAAAAAAATGCTGGCTTTTGCAATTTACATTCATTCTTTGTTTTTAGTGATTTCTAAGGAATAAATAGTTTCGCAGTGTTTTACACCTTTGGCTAAGCATCTCTCTTTGAAAGTCAAGTCAAAAGTCAAGAGTGAGTTTATTGTCATTTCATCCATATACATTTGTACAGTACACAGTGAAACTAAACAACGTTCCTCTAGGACCATGGTGCTACACACAACACAGATGTACCGGACAACAGACAAAAAGAACAAGTGGAAAATATGCAACTCCTGCAAAACAGGACAGCATAGTGCAGGGACAGGACAAGACAGTGCACACTCAGCAGATGTAATATGTTAAGTAGATAATGCTAAACGTCAGACATGATGGGTGTATCTGATAAAGTACATGATGAAGTGCAGATGTGTTCATAGAGGACAATTGTATCCAAATGGCTAGTGATGGGCGAATTTATTCACCAGGCGCGAATTCGCGGCGAATTTGCGCATTTCGCCGCCAGCGAATAAATTCGCGAAACGCGCGCGAAAATTCGCGTCAAAAATTCGCCAGCGTCAAAAAATTTTTTTTCGAAAAATGGGCGCCGGCGTCAAAAACGGGCGCCGGCGTCAAAAACGGGCGCCGGCGTCGAAAAAAACGGGCGCCGGCGTCAAAAACGAGACGCCGGCGCCGTTTCGCGAATTTTTCGCCGTTTCGCGAATTTCGCGCGAAATTCGCGAATTTTTCGGCGAAGCGAAACGGCGCAAATTCGCCCATCACTACAAATGGCTATTTATTTATACAATAAGGTCAGATGGAGTGTGAGTCTGAGAGAGATCTGTCTGGTCCCTGAGTATTCAGGAGCCTTATAGCTTGGGGAAGAAACTGTTACACAGTCTGGTAGTGAGGGCCCTAATGCTTCGGTACCTTTTTCCAGTTGGCAGGAGTGTGAACAGTGAGTGTGAGGGGTGTGTTGGATCAGCCACAATGCTGGTGGCTTACGGATGCAGCGAGTGGTGTAAATGTCCCTGATGGAAGGAAGAGAGACATCTATGATCTTCTCTGCTATCTTCACTATCCTCTGTAGGGTCCATGACAGTGCAGTTCCCAGCCCAGACAGTGATACAGCTGCTCAGGATGCTCTTGATAGTCCCTCTGTAGAAGGTTTTGCGTATGGATGGTGGGAGATGGGATTTCCTCAGCTTGCACAGGAAGTAGAGGCGCTGTTGGGCTTTCTTGGCTAAGTAGCTGGTGTTGTGGGACCAGGTGAGGTTCTCCACCAGGTGGACACCAAGGAATTTGATGCTTTTGACAATCTCCACATTAGAGCCGTCAATGTACAGTGGCAGGTGGTCACTCCTAGTCTTCCTAAAGTCAACAACAATCTCCTTTGTTTTTTCTACATTGAGAGACAGATTGTTGGCTCTGCACCAGTCTGTTAACCGCTGTACCTCCTCTCTGTATGGTGACTTGTCATTATTGCTGAGACCCACCACGGTTGTGTCATCAGCAAACTTTATGATGTGATTTGTGCGGTGCGTGGCTGCACAGTCATGCTTCAGCAGAGTGAAAAGTAGAGGACTAAGCACACAGCCTTGAGGGGCTCCGGTGCTCAGTGTGGTGGTTCTGGAGATGTTTCCAATCCTGACTGACTGAGGTCTGTCCGTCAGGAAGTCCAGTACCCAACTGCAGAGGGAGGTGTTCAGTCCAAGCAGACTCAGCTTTTCTATCAGATGCTGAGGAATGATAGTGTTGAATGCTGAACTGAAGTCTATGAACAGCATTCGAACGTAGGCGTCTTTTTTGTCCAGATGAGAGAGGGCCAGATGGAGGGTGGTGGCTATTGCATTGTCTGTTGAGCGATTTTTTTGACAGTATGCAAACTGTAGGGGGGTCCAGTCCTGGTGGCAGCAGAGTTTTGATGTGTTTCTTGACAAGCTTCTCAAAACACTTCATGATGATAAGGGTGAGTGCCACAGGACGGTAGTCGTTGAGGCAGGACACTGATGATTTCTTCGGCACGGGGACAATGGTGGTGGATTTGAAGCACTTCAGGACAGTGGAGGTGTTCAGGGAGATGTTAAAGATGTCAGTGAAAACATCTGCCAGCTGATCTGCACATTCTCTTAGCACTCTGCCAGGAATATTGTCTGGTCCTGCAGCCTTCCGTGGGTTTACTCTTTCCTGAGTCATCCTCACGTCAGCCACCGTCAGATGTAGTGCGTGGTCACTAGGCAGAGTGATGGTCTTCCTCATTCCTGTGTTGTTCTGTGCTTCAAACCGTGCATAGAAGTCGTTCAGTGCATCTGCAATGGAGGCATCACTGGCAGATGGTGTTGACCTGTAGTTTGTGATAGCCTGGATGCCCTGCCACATGCGCCGTGTGTCGCCATTCTCCTGAAAGAAGCTGTGTATTCTCTGAGTCTATGCGTGCTTAGCTTCTCTGATGGCAACGGGAAAGTTTGGCTCTCGCTGTTCTCAGGGCGACTTTGTCCCCTTCCCTGAAAGCAGAGTCTCGGACCCTCAGTAACACACGTACCTCTCCAGTGAACCACAGAGTTAGAGAGCCAGTAACCCTAGGGTTAAAGTTATGCTCACTAAAGCTGGGCTACACAGGCTGATATTGGACTGTATATGGGACCCTACGAAGGGCATCCCTCATGATAGGGCAAGGAGCGCTTGTCTTGTATTATAATCTGATAGTTTGACCCTTGGATCAGCCTGATATTGTCTACCTCCAAAGGTAGGTCATCCTGACCTGATTTCTAAAATCTAATATTGCCTTATCTCAGGTTTTATCTCAGCAATTGCTAAAATAAAAAATTCATGTATTATTTGTAAAGCGCTCAGGGGACCCTCTCAGTAAGTTTGCATAAATAAATGTTTTGGGTTTAGATCCCCTTTAAGTTTCCAGCAGAGAATTCTTGTTTAAGATGGGAAGGTTTGTTTTGCATATTGGGAGCCTAAAAAGGAAAAGGAAATAGAGAGAACTCTTTTAGGGTATGGTTTCTTGGACAGGTAAGATCTACGGAACATCTTTGAAGATGAGTGCTGTTGGAAGACCTCACCCATAAAACTCAATTAGTGGTTAGGGACAAAAAATCAAAAAGGTCAAGTTTGATGGGTTCATCAATATGTCACCTGAAATCATCCAGACAAGGGGGTAAATTTATCAAAGAGTGAAGTTCCGCCACTAGAGTGAAATTCCGCAGCTCTCAATTTATTTCTTTGGGATTTTGAAAGGTGTATTTATCAATGGGTGAAGTCGAAGTTCACCCTTTGATAAATACGCCTATAAAAATCCCATAGAAATGAAAGGAGAGTGGCGGAATTTCACTCTAGTGACGGAACTTCACTATTTACTTCACTCTTTGATAAATATACCCCAAGGGGTGCCAGACAGACA
Source organism: Xenopus petersii (assembly GCA_038501925.1). NCBI lineage: Eukaryota > Metazoa > Chordata > Amphibia > Anura > Pipidae > Xenopus > Xenopus petersii. Next base: position 170,073,530 of record CM076673.1, read on the forward strand.
GAAATGGACATCAGAAAGAAATGAAACAGAGTAAATGGATGATAAATGATAACTGCTATAATTAGGGTGGCAGAAGATGGCCCATGGTTCGATCAAGGCTTCTATGGTCCTTAGAGCCTAAAACAGTATTGTTTGCATGTGATTTTTGATCTGGGTGATAATGATATGCACAGTGCACAGGTGTGGAAAAGTGATTGTCCCTTAAGGAGGTAATTAGAATCCGGCTAGGTGCCAAATATTGACTTTGTTTTTAACTGGAAATTACAATACAGATTAGAAAAGACCCAATAGTAGTAATGCAGTAGCCATAAGTAATTATAAAAATTCCAATAAAAAAAAAGGAATGATCTAAATTCAGATATATAAAAAATTGACCAAGAGGAGGGGATCTGACTTCCGTCAGTATTTAATTTTGTATAGGAGAAAAGAAGAAAAGTATCCCCGTCTTCTTAATCAGAAAAGTTACAAAAGAATAAACATTATCACTTTTTATTTCATTAATTGATCCCACAAAGTGCTAGTGCTCAATAAGTTAACATTAACCTCAATAAGTTAACATTAACTAGAGTAAAACTAAAACACAATTAATTTTCCTTTTAATTATTGTGTATATTAGGTAAATTCTAACTCATGAATAATTCATTTAACATTAATTGATAATTTACTAACAACCCACTAAAACACCAATAAGGATGGTAAAGTGCCACCAAATGTGATCAATTCACATGTAAATTACTTAAAGTGCAATTATGAACATCTCTGATTCCAAGAAAAGTTAGGAAAAGGAAATTGGTAGAATGGTGGAGAAGTCCCGTATTGTCTAGCTGATTGTTTTACTAACTGCGGGACCCCACAAAGGAGGAGAAGTCAGTGCTTCTGGAACTGTGGTCTCAATTCTATTTTAACTGTCTAGATTGAGAGGCTGTCTTGTCTAAAAAAACACACAAATTCCAGAGCACTTATAGTGAAAACAGTAACAAGAATACAGATGAGGAATCTCCTATAATCTGAGCAGAGAGAAGTGCCCAGATCACTATAAAAAAACGTTTTTGTAAAAAGAACCCCCCAAGGTTTTATCTAAAATTGGTATAAACCAGTAAGAATGGCAAGCCAACGCGCGTTTCGCAAAATTGCTTTTTCAAGGCTGTGTGTGCTGCCACGGACGCCAAATATTTATAATCTTTCAAACATGCGCCGGCGTCTTTACGCATGCTTACGCTCAGCGTAATGACGCTGCCAATTGCGCCCGCGTCTTTACGCGTGCTTACGATCAGCGCAATGACGCTGCCAAAATACGACCGCGTCATTACGCATATCGTAATGACGTCTTGTGTGTAATGATGCGTTCAGTGACAGCCTTGCTATAATCATTATAGAAAAACTGAATTGATCACATTTGGTGGCACTTTACCATCCTTATTGGTGTTTTAGTGGGTTGTTAGTAAATTATCAATTAATGTTAAATTAATTATTCATGAGTTAGAATTTACCTAATATACACAATAATTAAAAGGAAAATTAATTGTGTTTTAGTTTTACTCTATTTAATGTTAACTTATTGAGGTTAATGTTAACTTATTGAGCACTAGCACTTTGTGGGATCAATTAATGAAATAAAAAGAGGGAATCCTTAGATATTGGATCACGTGACCTATTGGTTTAACTGAAAACAGATCACACAGTGATAATATATATTCTTTTGTAACTTTTCTGATTAAGAAGACGGGGATACTTTTCTGATTATAAAAATTAAAATATCTTTATTAGGACATGTAGCCTAATGTGTTTCGTGCCAAATGGGCACTTACTCATAGGCTGATAGTCACACCCTGTACATCCTTTTTAAAGTGACAAGTTGATCCAGGTACTGGTCCATTTTGGAGTCAGGAAGGAATTTTTTCCCTCTCTGAGGCAAATTTGAGAGGCTTCAAATGGGGTTTTTGCCTTCCTCTGGATCAACTGACAGTTAGGCAGGTTAAAATAGATTTTAAAGGTTGAACTTGATGGACATGTGTCTTTTTTCAACCTAACTTACTAATCACTTACTATGTACTAAATAATATGGAATGAGTCTATGAGTAAGGGCCCATTTGGCATGAAAAATATTAGGCTACACATGTCCTAATAAAGATTTTTTTTAATTTTGATTACTTTAGCTACTGAATTACTACTATTGGGTCTCTTAGATCTATATTGTAATTTCCAAAATTGGTAACCCTAGGACTGGGAGTCTTTTTTTATGAGAGAATTATTATGCTTTGGACCATGTTTTGCTTGACTCCAGGAGCAGGGCCGCACATCACCAGCTTTTCCATTTGTTTTTAACTGAGCAGACTAGCTGTACACAAATAAAATGGTTTGGACCTTTACAAAAGGCTTATCTGGATTTTTACAGTTACTTATTACATTTTCTCCTGAATATTTTGCCAGTTTCTATATTTAGTGCAACTTAAATTAGATTTTCACTATAACTTTTAATATAAAACAGAAATATCAAGATACTTTGACATATTTTGGCCTATAAGGAAAAGTATTATCTGTTTATATAGCTCGCTCTACTATTTTCCTATCAGACCAGCTTTCTATCCTTGTATTCAACACTAAGCCAAACATAAGTAATTGCTAGAAGCTGAACATGTCACTTTATTCTCATCTTGGATTTATAAAATTGCCTCTTTGCAACATACCCTGTGTTTCAGTTACTGAATAACTATTTTTAATCCACTTGAAAATCTCAAACAAATACCATGTGTTATGGGGGGGGGCAGCCTATACAAACCATGTGTTGAGGAAGGTCCGGACTGAGTTTTCTGCTGCTAAAAATATGTTCGCAGTTCATTCTGTGCTGCTTCAAACATAAAAGCGAAGTATTCCAATGTTTAAAGAAGGTTTTTGTTTTATTCTTACATGCTGGTTTTATTAACAATTGGCCTTTTTTTTATTTAAAGGCCTTATTTATTAAAATCCAAATTTTTCTGACTATTTTAATTAAAATGTCCAACCAAACTAGAATCCATGATTGGAGCTTATTTATTATTAAAAAAGCACGATTTAATCGGATCGGGGACAAACCCAAAATAATCAAGCTAAATTCCAAATCGAGTTTTTTCCCAAAAAGCCTGAATTTTTCAGATTTTTGCCTAAAAAGCCCAAAATAGTGAGGCTAATTCCAGCGCATACGACAGAAACTTCCAAATACTATAGGAACATCTCCCATTGACATATATACAACCTTGCTAGGTCTAAGATGCTGGATTTTCTGTATTCTACCTTTTCCATCCTCGGGGTATAATAAATCTCGAACAATGAGAAGTTTTTTTGCAGCATTTTAAGATAAAGTACAATATACTGGTTGCATGTGTGTATTACTCTGAATGAATATTGCTGAGAAATAGTTAATTAAAAAGGGATAAATATTCCAAACAATCAGTGCATACCCTGACAAAATTAAAAAGGTGGAGATAGTTCATTAGCTATTTTGCCAGCCAGGACTCTGACCATTGCAGTATAGCTATGTATGCATTAAATATATCATTACATTTCTTGTTTTTTGAAACAGGAAGTCATTGCCTACTACTCCCAATATTCCCTCGATGAGCGAATGCGAAGTCACATGGCACTTGACTGGATAATAAAGGAAGAGGAGACGCCAGGAATCATATCTCAAGAGCTTCAGTTGGCTTTACGTGAACTCGAGGAATCCAGAAAAGCAGGACGAGAGCTGCGCTTCTACAAAGAAAAGAAGGAAATATTGAGCTTAGCCCTTAGCCATATCTATGGTGACTGCATTACATCATCCAGAATTCCCGATCAAATGGGCCTTACATTAAATGGTTATCACTAGACAATTTGTTCCTTTCATGTAAGGTTGGCTGAACAGAGACTGGAAACATGTTCTGCAAACGCTTATCCATAAGGCCACCCAGCTTAAACAATAAGGGATCACTTTTAGACGTTTCTCTTTGAACTATACATTTCAAAGCATGTTCTGTTTAGCTAACAAATGCTTTATAGCTCCGCAGCGTAAACTTGGATACAAAAAAAAATGCAAAGTTTGGCATTTAGAGCCTATTTTTCTGCTAGGATAAGGCAGATAAGTGTCTCAGCTTGTCTTTTTATTTATTTATATGTAGCGTACCTTCTGATTAAACAATGAATAATACAGATGTGGCCCGTTTATTTACATGACAATCATGGGAGGCTTCTGCCAATGAAGCCCATTAATTTGATGGAACAGGGCTTAATTATGTTGCCTTGAGCTTGGATAGTGTAATAAAAGAAGGGTTCTATATCTGTCCTATATATTTCCACCATAAAATATAACAGATGTATTTAATACCACTGTTGGTGTCAGACACAATATCTCATATATTAGCAGCTGAAAACATCATCAACATTAACCCAATTAGTATATTACTGGTAACAGTTTTTAAAACATTTTTTTTAGTTATGGCACGCAGGCGCAACAGCTCATGACTGATTATGGTGCTCTTATGGCTTTTTGTTTGTGTTTTCCAGAACTTGTCCTGCAAGTAAAAGTCATTATGTAGATTTTAATGTTTCTTGTCCAAAATGTAACATTTTGCTTCCACGTTTATCCTATATTAGCCTGTATTACATTTGCAATTCATTGAGAGATAAAAAAAAAAAAAGGTTAACAACCTCCCCAAACTAGCGGATCTTTCAGTGTATGGACAGCTTCCCTGATATTCCCATCTTAGTGGCCAACAATTTAACCAAGGACGGCAAATCTCCCTGTTTGCCGTCAACCTACAATAGGCATATCAGGCAATAGCTGTCCATATGTTGGAAGATCTTCGCTACCACAGGCAACAAAGCTGCAGAAAAAAACTTGCAATTGAATAACATTACAATTGCCGCAAGTAAAACCTAGAACTTGTAGCAATCTGTCTTAACTGTGGGAAATGACCTCCCTATGCATTTTCCCACAATAAATCTGGATCGCCAAGTACATTTTACTTGTGCCAATTGTGATCTTATTCATTGGAAAGTCTTATTTGGGAAACTTGTAATCGGCAGTAGTGAAATATTTAACCACAGGTGACAAATCTCCCCGTGTGCTATGGCTCTTAGGGTTCTTACTCACAGGTGGTTTTTTCCTGCGCTCCCCTGCATTCGGTCTTAATGCGTTCAAAGCGCAGGAAAATACGCCTGTGAGTAGGAGTCATTAAAGTGGATGATACTGGGCTGAACCAAAAAATGAGATTGCAAAGACAGGAATGATAGGGGCTTAATCATCAACTTAAATCTGCCCTTGTATGGTGACTTTAAAATTGGGGACTTAAGCTGGCCATAGACGCAAAGAACTGATCGAGGGTTCGTACGTTTTTCGTGCCGTGTGTGGAGAGTCCTGACATTTTTCATCCGGCGGAGATCGGTCGTTTGGTCAATCAGACAGGTTGAAAGATTTCTGTCGGCTGCCGATAATATCTCTGCGTGTATTGCCGATCGTACGATTTTCAGTGGGAGACTGTCACCAGCTTTTGTCGGACATAACTTTCTTATGATTACTGTCAGGGGCAGAACATTGACTGATCTGTTCTTTTCTACTTTATTTGATCGGAATGGTTAGTGGCAGGTCGGGACATGGGAAAGTCTGATCGAATGATGATTCGTATGATCGGATCTTTGCATCTATGGCCAGCTTTAGGGTAGAACTCCATGAGCGTTTTTCGTCGGATCGTCCACCAACAAAACGCACTCGACAAGTCTGGTGGAGTCACACGTGTCAAGATATAACTGAATGAAATATATGACTGAATTAAAAGTCGGAGGTAACAATTACACGGTCCAACTGTCGGATGAAGACGCTGCTTTCTGCGTCCACATCTGACAGTCATGTCGTGTCGGATGTAATGTAGTTTTTACCTGCGACTTTCAGTCCAATTAGAAACTTGACGCCAGCTTCTCCATCCAACTTGTCGCGTGCGTTTTGTCTCCAGGCAGTGATTCAACGAAAACGGTTTGTGGCGTTCTACCCTTAGAGGACAATTTATCAATTTTCTAATTGAAGCTTTTCCAAAATTCTGATAGCAAATAAAAAAATTGCAATCGAGCTTGACTGAGCAGTTTTGCCAATCTCAATTGTTTTCCTTGATCGTTAGCATATTTCCGTACAAACTTGAATCGGAAAATCTTCATTGGATTCATTTGTGGGGGAAAGACATATATTGGTATTGTTCCATTTATTTTTACAGATTTTATTATTTAAAAACTTTCAAAAAGATAAAAGAGCTTGGATATTGTATATAGACCTTTGATGCACTAAACAGAAGTTTGCCTGGTTTTGGCGGTTTTCATTCCAATTAAAAAAAAATTGATATTTCAAGTCCAACTTTCTGAGCCTAAAATTGAGACAAAAAACATTTTTAATTTTTATGAGCAGAGTGTTGTAAATCCACAATCCACTTGTATCTATCCAGAATGGGTGAATTCATATGAGTAAAGGGTAAATGATTAGGGAAGGTTTTGTTAAGCATCCTAAAACATTTTACCCCTGCATTACGATATACCCCAGAATAACTAATTTACAGAAATTCTTCTTCATTCCTTAGTAAATGCATTTACAGTTTTCCTTAGCACTGGTTACATAAAGTGTAACATGTACTCATATTTTGTAAAAACAAAACTAGTTTGCAGATTCCTTGTTTAGATTGTCAGCTCTCAGGGGCAGGGACCTCTTAGTTTGGTCTAGATAAGCTTGCTGCACTTACTGTATTTTTTGCACTTACTGTTCAGCCCCGATTCTGTCAGTTCATTTGTCAGACCTTGTACATATAGTTGGAATTACAAGAACAGCAGTTTCCATTTGCCTACATATTCATGCATACTGTATGTTCACTCTCTCTTTATTTCTAATTTACCCTTTTTTCACTTTTCATAAAAATAAAAAGACTACATGTGATTATTAAAAACTAAAACATTATACTAATAAAATATTTTTTTAGAAACAATGTTTGCCTTTCTTCAATTCTCCTTGGGTGTAACCAGTCCATTGGCAGCCATGCCCACCGCAGCCAGCACTAGAAGGGTTAAAACTAGTCTAGTTTAGTCTACTTTTGCCTTGATAATCTATTTTTAATCTGAATAAACCTGTTTTTTAATCCAAGAGCTCAAATTCCTGCAGTGATGTAGACAGCAGGTTTAAATGAACAGTTCAGTGATAAAAACTGGGCAAATAAATAGGCTGTGCAAAATATATATTTTTGTAATATAGTTAGTTAACAAAAAATGTAATGTATAAAGGATGGAGTGACTGGATGTGTAATAGCCAGAACACTACTTCCTGCTTTTCAGCTCTCTAAGGGGCAGATTCACTAAAGGGAAAATTGTCACCAGTGAGCATATGGAGTTGGACGTCTTTATGTTGGTGCAAATGCTTGAAGTGGCCACTTTTTATTACAAATGTACAAGGAACTTGAATAAAGACAAAATAGATCCTCTAATGCTCTACACATGAACTCACTCTAAAATGTTCTATGGCCCTCAAATGTCTGGGGAAAAATGTTAATTCAAAATACTTCATTAGATTTTTGTAGATAATCCCACTTAGAAGTCGCCAGCATTTTTACAACTTTAATGCATTTCCGACACATAAGATTGAGGAAGATCTACCTTCATTTTGCAGTCGCCTGGTGATGAGTGTGAATGAACGCTAGCGAATTGTCACCTACACCTGTTAATAAATTGCCAATGTCTCTGCGGATGGGATTTCTGGCAAAATGTCACTAGCGTTAGCCACTTCACCCTTTAGTAGAACCTTGCCTTGAACTCTGAGTCAGCGACTGAAGGGGGGCCACATGGGACATAATTGTTTAGTGAGTTTGCAATTGCTCCTCAGCATTTAGCTCAGATTCAAATGCAACAGTTATGACCCATGTGCCCCCCCTCAAGTCACTGATTGGTTACTGCCTGGTAACCAATAAGTGGAAACCAAGGAGCGAATTCACTAAGCACCGAAGCGCCGAGCGCTAGCGTTAATTCGCTAGCGTTTGGCATTTTTCACTACTGCGCAAATTCACTAACGAACGTTGGCGTAATTTTGCTAGTGTTACTTCGCACCCTTACGCCAGGCGAATTTTCGCTAGCGACGTAACTACGCAAATTCACTAACTTGCGCAGTGTACTGAACGCTACCTTTTACGCTAGACTTCCTTCGCCACCTCAGACCTGGCGAAGCGCAATAGAGTAGATAGGGATTCTTTCAAAAATGCTGGCGTGTTTTCTACACGATGGGTGATAGGCTGAAAAAGATCGAAAATTTTTTTGGGGCTCCCCTCCTTCCCCCTACATTTCCTGACTCATGGCAACTTACCTAGACAGTGGGCACATGTGTGAAGGTTTTCTAGGCATTTGAAGTGGTGATACGTGTTCCTCCATTGAAATTTGAATTTCGCACCATATGCAAATGAACCATCGCTAGCGAAACTTCGCTTCGCTTGGCGAATTAACGCTAGCGCAACTTCGAAAACTTACGCTACCCCTGTGCGCAACTTCAGATTTTAGTGAATTTGCGGAGTGCTGGCGAAAATACGCCTGGCAAAGTGTGGCAAAGTGTGGCGAAGTGCGGCGAATTTGCGCCTGGCGCAACTACGATTCTTAGTGAATTTGGGCCCAAAAGAGCTGCAAAGCAGGAAGTAGTGTTCTGGCTATTATGTTAGACATCCAGTCACTCAAGCCTTTATACATTACTTTTTGGCAAACTAACTATAATGAATTTTTTTTTATTTTGCACAGCCTATCTATTTACCCAGTTTTTATTTTAACACTGAACAATTCATTTAAGAGCAGATCCTTTATGACCCAAATTCTTTATTATAAAACCTGACTCAACTGCTGTTCAGTGGGAAAAACCATTTCATTACACTTCCCTATGCGCGTAGAAATGTAACATTTTCAAAACTTCAGTATATGATTTCTTACAAAGCTTCAATGTTTTATTGAATGTTACAAATACAGATGTAATTGTTTTCTATAATAGCTTTGAAGAGTCCCTGTCCCTTCAGATTTTGTAGAAATTACAATATAAGCTAAACTCTACTTTTGATATTCATAGTTAAAGATATAGTGGTCCTTTGTGAACAGAGATGCCAACCAGGATCTAAAGTGATCTGGTGGCATCTTGGATGTACCATGCCCCACCCCTGCTCCGCCTCATCCTGACCAGGGGTGGAACTTGGGTTAGGCAAAAGCGGCAGAAGAGGCACAAGCCAAGGGTGCAACAGTGGTGGGGGGTGGAGCTAGGCACATACCTCTTTTTTTTGCAAACCCCTAATCCATGTCGTCATCCCTTGGCTGCTAGCTGATTTCCCATCCACCTGCTCCTCTCCTGATCCTTCAAGCTGGTGTCAGTGGTTCGCTACATCAGCACATTTGCACATATGCTCGGTCACATACATACCATATTGGGGCGAGCTGGATAGCCTAGGGTGCCCTGCCAGTTAATCCTGGCTCTGGTCTTGCCTCCCACTGTGGTGCTAAGGATGATATTGGATGACTTTGGATAACAATTCTATGCATTTCGATGGAGCAGGACCTATATGGGCCTATAGCCCACCTTGCATTGTGACCACCAGAGTGGAGAAATTATCCAGTGCCATAGCTTTCAATGCACTGATAAATCCTACTCTACCCATATTTATTTTTTCTCTACATGTGTGATTTTTAACACATTTTTCTTGTTAATATTTATATAACATTAATCACTGGAAATGTCCATTATTGGCATCAGCATTGCCATAGCTTATTTTAAACTGTTACCCATAAATGTTACTTTTTCACTTTCCTGGGTTTTCTTTCTTTTTTTTAAATTTGAAGGATCTGTAAGTCTTACTAATAACTTGAATTTGTTAGATTTCTGAGCATTTCTTTACATGATAGGAAAAATAATCTAACTTGGAGCAGGAATATTTTGATTTCGGCTTACAAGAGAAAACTGGTGGGTTTCTAGCTTCCCTCACTCACAGAAATGTGTTATTTATTTGAAGAATGTACTGGAGAGAGCTTCAACAAATACACTGCTCTTTATACTTAAATATGTATTACATTGAATCTGGAAATCATTTTCTGTTATTTATGCATGAAAAATATTAGTCATACTAAAAAGTGAGAAGCTTCCAGTAAGTGCAGTTGCTTAATGGCAGCCTTCCATAGAAGTTTCTAATGTAGCTGATAAGATTATCATTGGCATGGACAATTTGTTTTCAATGGTCAAGTTGAATTAATGTATTGCTGCCAGTTTCAATGCGCTCAGCTGAGCAAGGATTAAAAAGTCCAAATCAGCTTCAGTAACAGAAGCTGATAGAAGAACATTGTGCACCTGATATGTTAAACAAAATGGAGCACAAACATGTTAATTACAACAGCTGACAGTGACCCCTCCCCTTTGGGAATGGTTGCAATAACCTGAAGCCACGTCCCATTATAGGCTACCTGCCATGTTGGCTGCTCAACCAAGCCAGGGAAGACAAGCAACCAAACTGGTCATCTCCCAAGTGCTACACTCATAGAGTTCCTTAAAGGGCATGTAAAGACAAAAAAATAAAATCCCATTTTTACTCTCTTTAATGAAAAAGAAACTTATCTCCAATATACTTTAATTAAAAAACGTGCACAGTTTTTATAAGAAACCTGACTGTATGCAGTGAAACTCTCCCTTCATTTACTGCTGTGGATAGGAATTGTCAGACGGTCCCTAACTGCTGAGCAGGGAAACAATCATACTTATGAACAGCAGGGGGAGCCGCACCTTACTTACCAGCCATGCAGAACTCAAGCAGCTTTGTTTATGACGATCTAAGCAGCCCAGACGACACTGAGCATGTGCACTTAGTCTTAGTCTTGCAAAGATGTTTAACAAAGTTATAAGATGGTGACCCCCTGTAGCCAACTTTGAAAGCATAAATTATTTGTTTGATTAGGCTTGTGGTGCAGTAAGTTCATGTTTATATTTAGTATACAAAATATAGTATTTCTAGCCTTATTCTATTTTAGACTTTACATGCCCTTTAACTATCTAACTGTTGGCTACTAGCCATATTAAGACCGCCACACAAGCAAGTATTCCCCCACAATCTGTGAAAAACAAGGCAGATTATAAAAAAATGAAGCAACTCCCTGCTGCCATGTACCATCCTTACTTCCACTTTCTGATTATACTAAGCCAACCCATAAGACTGCTGCACAAGATTGCAACTCCTTGCCCTCCTAGCACCTTCATGGCTTCCTCCACTACTCTCCATGCTACCAATCCAGGAGACCCTGTAATGGCATAATCTCTTTATATTCAGCTACCTCTATTATATTCAGCTACCACTATCAAGCTGATGTGCCACAATAATGACAGATCAAAGAAAAGTCCCAGGAATAAGGTAACATTCATGGTAAATAGGGCTTTTTGTTTTTCAATTACAATGAGCAAACAAAGGCAATGGCACACAAGACGTTTTGTCGGCCATAATAAATCTGTGCAACCGCAGACAACAAAATGTCCCTAGTTTCTTCTTAGTGGCAGTAATATAAATGATTACATCTTGTCACCGGCAGTGGTGCAGGTTTTGTGGATGACAAAATGTCACATGTACCATCATCACCCTACGGGGCAGCTCCTTTTGTTGCTGTGTCTGTTCTTTTTTATGTTCTTCTTTCATCTGACCCTACTTTCCCTGGTGCAGTCAAACCATATCAGATGGTTACTTGACCAGCTCTCTTACTTAATCACATTACAGTTGGGCTTGTGGAGGAGATAAGAAAGGCACTGAATGTGAAATAGAAAGTGAGGTGTTACCCAAAACATCAACAATACATTTTTATTAATACTAAACTGAAATAATTCCAGAAATTGAAGCAGAAGACTCCAGGGGCAAGTAATAGATCTATTCAGTTTATGTTACTGTAATAATTAGGAACAGTTTTGTCAGCAGGTTATTTTCATCTCCAAGATTTGGAAAGCCAAATGTATAAACCCAAGGGGTTTATGATTTAAGAGAAATACATGTGGAAAACACGTTTCAAGCTACGGGTGTTGTAGCTCACACCATGTGGTGTTATTTATAGTGTTTGCAGCATAGTATCAGCGTGATGGACACTCTCTTCTGCATTTCTTTATGCTGCTATGGACAGGAGAAATGGATAAGGGACCATTGAAGTGTTAGAGAAGTTTGAGAGCACTGCTTCCTATCTCACATACGTTTGATTTAGGGACAAGCAGGAGCTATGGAAATGTTATCCATATGTTTATTTCTAATCTAAAGTCTCCTAGCAAGGAAAGCAGAGGGGAAGATTGGGAGATCAATGCAAATGGTAATCTTTAATTAGTGCAGTAAACTTGCCTGATTAGTAAGTACTTATTGTATTTAAGTAGCTACAGGTAGTGATGGGAGAATTAGTCCCGTTTTCCTTCAGCGGAAAATTTGCGAAACTGTGCTGTCGCCTCGGCGCACATTCGCCAGCAAAAATACGCCTGCGTCCAAAAAAAAGGACACCGGTGTCCATTTTTTTTTGGACCCTGCAAATTTTCGCTGGCAAACACAAATTCAACTGCACTTGTTCTTCATCATGAATTTATTGAAGTAGCACTGAAAAGCTCTGTTGTCAGGCTTTTGTCCATTTTGGCCCTTGCTGTCAAAACTACATGTATATGCCATTTTTTAGGCGCAAGTGTGCTGCATATAGTGACACAGGCCACTCTGGGAACCATTCCAGGGGGCGATAGCAAAAAATCCCAGAATCAATAGATGCAATTGCAAAAAATTCAGAACAGACAAAGGCAGGGGTGCTGAGTGCAACTATTCAGTGCATGGAATAGATTTTGACACCAGTCAACTAAGTGAATGGAAAAGTTTTGCACCAAAAATTGCATAGCTACAACTGCAGTTTTCCTCATTAATGATCCCTACTGTGCTTCTCCTGCAGCACCTTCTATTCAAAAATAATACACTTCCTTAATCAATGATCCCATGGACTTGGACCAGATTTCAACTTTGTTTCTTCACTTTCTGCCTGCAGCCTCCTGGCACTGAGCACTCCTTTCTAGTGTCAGAGAGGACTCACTGTAACAAGCTGATATCACTTATCATCATCCTCCTCATCCAGTGGATCTGAGTCCTGCATTTACATGCTGAGCACGACAACAAGCATACTAGAGGAATGAGATATCATGATGGATTTTAAAGATGGATGTGTGCTCAAGGGCCAATAGACCCAACAATGTTTTATTGAGTGGAAAAAGGGAAGGTTAAACATGGAGATAAACTACTGAAAGTCTGCCCTGGTCAGTGCTCCTTGTAGCAGAGAGTTCAAGATGCACTTATCGAAGTTGCTGTCTGACAAAAAAAACCTTTTTTATTCTTTATATTCCTTCTTAATGCTTTAGGACATATCTACAGTATCTGCACGGATGCTACACATACTGTACATTTCACTTCTCCCAAACACACAGTACTGCTTATTTTTACAGTAAAACAGTTATACTTTGTTATTCCTTTTATGTTATTAGCTGTTGTTATTATGCTGTCAACTCGCAACTGGCATTTATCTTTGCTACTGATGTTCTCGTCACTGTCAGTGCCATTGTTTATTATCATTCCCTTCCCCCTGTATTCTACTAACAAATCTAATCCAGCTGTCAAACTATTGTCTAACACAGCAGACCCACTTATTCTAGCCTTTCCAGTGCCCCATGCCCTTTTGCCTACAAACCATTTTTTGCACATGTACTAGAAATTAGTAATGGGCGAATTTATTCGCCAGGCGCAAATTCGCGGCAAATTTGCATGATTCGCCGCCAGCAAATAAATTCGCAAAACGCCCGTGAAAATTTGCGTCAAAAAACGGGTGCTGGCGTCAAAAACGGGCGCCGGCATAATAAAAAAAATGTTTTCTGTGCTGTTTTGGATTGTGAGTAAATCGTTAAAGGAGAAGGAAAGTAAAAAAAGTATTCCTACTTCATTAGGTTCATCAATATGCCCCCTCCTGAAACGCTATATTTAAAATTCGCATTTTGCTGCTGTATCCGTGCACTTTCATGTCGAAGATGTGGCGCTTGTCATAGTTTGGCGCCGCCATTTTAACCTAGTCGCGTCATTTCCGCCCTGCACTTGATCGGTAGTGCGCATGCGCTCCCTTCGTGACCCCTTGACGTCATCTGAGACGCATCTTATTGCCAGCACGGAGTCCATCCTGCAATTACCTCTGACAGACAGACCCGCTCGCTGGATGGCTGCCTTCCCCTTTAACCTCTGTGCTCGCTCGCTCACTCGCTGACAGTGACTGAATGAAAAGCAGAACGAGCGCAGGAGATAAAAACGCTTCCCTTAGTTGCTTAGCAACGTGGAAGCAGGAGCGCTATTGGCTGCTTACAGAGAGGTCAGCGCTGACGTCAGCAGAGATCACGTGATGAAAATGTCAGTACTAACCACGGAACTCAGAGGTTTTTTCTGCGCATGCACAGGGCACTGCAGATCCATTCTGCGCATGTGCATGCCCTATTCTAACAGATTTCTGGACTGCAGACAGGGTATGTCAATTTATACATGTTTAAACTTATTTCTACATTGATTGCTGGTAAAATATTAATGTAAAAACTAAGGAGGGAAAGGATACTGGCACAGATACATACTTATCATTGGCAATACTTGGAGCCTAATATCATTTTTGACTTTCCTTCTCCTTTAAAGTAAGTAAATGTATTTTTCTCTGCAGATATAATTATCTTTAGATTTGTTGCATTGAGCTTGTATCAGGTTCCAAATTAATTTAAGCTATGGCTAAAGTCAAAGGGTTGTTCACCTTCCAAACACTTTTTTTCATTTTAGTTGTTTTCAGATTGTTTAACAGAAATAAATGATTCCAATTATTTTCAGTTTTTTATTTTATACAGTTCATCCAAAATTGAAGTTTAATTTGTAATGTTCCTGTCTCTGATGTTTCAGAATATGAACTGTTACAATTTGATCCATTAGTCGATAAATTTCTCAGCAGCACCTGTGGAATATTAGCAACTAGTGTTCTAACAGCTGCCATTAATACAACTCAGGGATTCGGCTCAGCAGGGACAAAGATATAATGGATCAACTAAAGGATCAATTCAGAACATTTACAGTGTGTATGACCCCCCCCCCATACACACACACACACAAACACACAAGCTGCTTCAGAAATGTCACAAATAGATAATAAGAAGTAATTGAAAAAGGCTTTATTTCTACTGGTATGAGAACAACTGCATTATAAATAATATTATTAATTCTGAATCTGAAAGGTATGTTGGACCTGGATCTCCATTATTGTACAGGATCTCTGTGCAGTTCATCCTTAAAAATATTTTGGGTGTATGTGTATATGGCAGAATACACATGCCTCTTGAAAAATGACATGTATTGCTACATTTTGCAACACAAATAGAAGCTCCATTCAGAAGGAATGTGTGGTGGGCAGCCCCTTGTACATGCAAGCTAGGTAAAGATGGGGGCTGTAAGGGACTGCGGTCTTACCACCTGCCTATGACTGGCATTAAAGGACATGTAAAGCCTACATGTTACTACCATGTATATAAGTTGGGCACATCTTTTCCCACCCTAACACAAATAGCAGCTTTCAACCAGTGCCCATTTTCCCTCTGACACATCATCAGTAACATTGACATGTGCAAACAGGACATGTTTGCTGTAAAGTTCATGCAATGCAGAATTCAGGTTTACACAGACACAACATAATTTGATAAAAAGTTCTGCTGGGGTTGAGCACTGGAATGGTTACTATGAGCTCAGGGGAGGTGGTTAGGAGAAAAGAAATAGGATCAGACAGCTACAGTTTCTATGGGAATTAGCAATGCTATCTCTTCATGTTGTTTGACTGGAGGGTGTTTTAGTAATCTGACCTGAGTAGAACTGAGCATGTTCATGAGCCAACAGCCAAAGCAAATTCCTAAGGGAGGGGGCAGAGTCATTTAGATGAGGAGAAGGATTTCTAAATGATGATGCAGCCTTACTGTTAGCCTTTTAAAAGTGGCAGTTCCTAAAGATTTCAAACTTTGATTACACTGATTCCTAACTGTTCACTGATTACATTTTTGTGGAGGGGGTTTACATGTCCTTTACGTATAGAGCTGTCTTCCACCCAGCAACTCTATGCTATGAATCCTGTGCAAGGAGCAGAGCACAATAAATCTCATGGACACAGTTGCTCCTTGGTTTGACCCTTGGGGGCATATTTTTTTACCACTTGGGGTTGGTTAGTGATTAGGTGATGTATCCACCCACATTTTTAATGGCCAGGAGACATTTACAGAATGTCTGGAGGTGTGTTTGATGATGACACTTTTGAGTTTGGTTAATATTGAATTTGATTTAATAAAGTCATGCGTTATCCAGTCACAGTCAGATTTTGGGATATTTTATGGAGAAAACCAAGAAGGCAAATTTAGCATTGAGACAGAAGTGTGGCAGCATGGGACAGGGTGCTGGAAGAAATAACTGGCTCTGTACAACATAAGCTGATGGCAGAGGTGATCCTGACGTAGTAGCACTGCATATAGTCTGAATCCCACATCTCTGAGGACATGTGGTATATACTGTAGATATATGTGCAGATAGAGACCTCCTTTGGAAAAGATCCTTTAGATGCCTCCCCTGAGCCAAGGTCATCCCAGTTCTGGCTGGTTCAAGTCTTACGCTGACTTTAACTTGATTCATGAACAACTGCTAAACTTCGCAATGCATTTCTGTAAGGAATACATCACGCTAAGGTTATAAGTCTCACATGGTTTTCCATATCAATGCACAATACAGGGATCACCTGACTGAATTTGGGAATAAAGGGAGCTACAGCAAAGAGTTGGCCACTGCTCCTGTACAAACAAAAACAATGTTTTCTGCACACACCCAGATAAGAATATTGATAAAATAAATGCAGCCCATATGTTTAGCAGTGAGAACGACTTTCATTTTACTGTGTCAAGAAAAGCAATAAATGTCACATGTATGGGAAAAAATACAGCTAAATGTGCCCATTATACAGTTTCTTATCAGCACTGACACACATTCTGTATGGCGCAAGGTAAGGAGAGGTCACATGTATTTTTCCTTTTTATTCCCACCTAAATTTTGGAATGTTTGCAACATGATTCTCTGCTGAACTTGATCACATAAAAGAGCTTTGTTTTATACAGACCAAAATATCTAAATAAGAACATGACAGCTGACGTTTTGTTTTCTACATGTTTTCTAAAACCTGGACGGCTGCCTAAAAAAACACAGCGGTGGAAAATATAATCCCTAGGAAATAAAATACTGATTCTAGCAATCTGGGTCCAAATAAAAATCAAAAAATGGGTTTTATACATTTCACGCAATTTATCTTGGAAGATGGAGTGAGATGGGGGCAATCATAATATGTTCAAGTCAAATTAATCTTTCTAGTTTTGCTATTTCTTGTGTGTTTTTTTAAGTCTTATGTTTTTTTTTTTAACCTAAACAACCAAATCCCAAAACTAGTGAAAAAATGGAACAAGCTATTGTGTGTAATGGACAGGCGGAGTGTAGTATACCCCAAAAACATGCCTGCTGCTAGGGATGCTTTATATGCACTAAATTGTCTCCTATGGTTCCTTGAGTTTTAGCAGAAGGGTCTTCTTAGAATGGAAACTTGGAGAAAATGTGTATGTTATAATGAAAATTGCATAATCAATCAAAACATGAAGGGGCCGATTCACTAACTTCGAGTGAAGGATTCGAAGGTAAAAAACTTCGAATTTCAACGTTTTTTTTTGGGCTACTTCGACCATCGAATGGGCTACTTCGACCTTCAACTTCGAATCGAAGGATTCGTAGAAAAAATCGTTTGACTATTCGACCATTCAATAGTCAAAGTACTGTCTCTTATAAAAAAAAACTTCGACCCCCTAGTTCACCATCTAAAAGCTACCGAAGTCAATGTTAGCCTATGGGGAAGGTCCCCATAGGCTTGCCTAAGTTTTTTTGATCGAAGGATATTCCTTCGATCGTTGGTTTAAAATCCTTCGAATCGAACGATTCGAAGGATCTTATCGTTCGATCAACGGAATTATCCTTCGATCGTTCGATCGAACTATCTGCGCTAAATCCTTCGACTTCGATATTCGAAGTCGAAGGATTTTAATTCCTAGTCGAATATCGAGGGTTAATTAACCCTCGATATTCGGCCCTTAGTGAATCGGCCCCGAAATGTTTCCTGAGCATATAGTCAATGTTCATTTCTACTGATAAAATTTAATTAGGTTTTGAGACCCTTAAAAAACCCATTGTGGAAGAGGGGTGTTAATGCCCTAGAACTTCCAGTGTCACCATTTGAGTTCCTAATTACAAAAGCTATAGAATGACACCTTTTTATTGTTGAGGCAGTTTATTCATTGAGTGATTGAAAGCTAGGCAAACAAGCTTATTCAGTATCTCAGTAGGTTGAGCGGTAAAGCTGTAGACACATTATTTTCAAGATAAGCATAGATCTTTAATATGAACATGCAGAGATTATCCAACCATTCATGATCCATCTATAGGCTGAGCTTCTGTAATAAACTGGCTGCAGTTGTTGTACCTGCAAATATTCCCAAACCTTGACAAGGGCAGTGTGCACCTACCTTAAATAAGCAGTTGCATTTGTGTATTGCACATACAGCATACAAGTTGCACCAGATGAAATGTGTATGACTTTACTCAATCGAGAAGCTCCCACTAATACAACTTGCACCTCTTTTTTTGAATGTAACAGCCCGATGTTTGTGCCAGATTTGATGCATCTCTTGCAAGTAGTCACACTGAATCATGGATAAAAAAAATGGTGATTTTATTGCACAGGGCTAGTAAATGAGCCCTACAAATGATTTTTAGTCCTGTACATTTATGGTTTACTTTTGATCATGTATCTAACTGATTGAAATAGGGAACAACTTTATATAATGTTATGAATGATCCTAGAAGGTTTTTGTGGTATAGTCAGTGCTATATTGGTGAGGGACAGGAGGTGGGAAGCACCTAAGAGCAACCCCACCCTCCCCCATCATATTGTCTGAATTTGTGAGTTCTCATAGTCATTGTAGCTCTAGCATCTGTCTTTTATATTGCAAACACCAAGGGGCCGATTCACTAAATTCGATTGAAGGATTCGAAGTAATAAAAATTCGAATTTCGAAGGTTTTTTTGGGCTATTTCGACCATCGAATGGGCTACTTCGACCTTCGACTACGACTACGACTTCGAATCGAAGGATTCGTAGTAAAAATCGTTCGACCATTCGACCATTCGATAGTCGAAGTACTGTCTCTTTAAAAAAAACTTCGACCCCCTAGTTCGGCAGATAAAAGCTACCAAAGTCAATGTTAGCCTAAGGGGAAGGTCCCCATAGGCTTGCCTAACTTTTTTTGATCGAAGGATATTCCTTCGATCGTTGGATTAAAATCCTTCGAATCGTTCAATTCGAAGGATTTAATCGTTCGATCGAAGGAATTATCCTTCGATCGCTCGATCGAATTTTCTGCGCTAAATCCTTCAACTTCGATATTCGAAGTCGAAGGATTTAAATTCCTAGTCGAATATCGAGGGTTAATTAACCCTCGATATTCGACCCATAGTAAATCAGCCCCCAAGGGTCGAATTGAAAAATCCAGTTTCTAGGTAATTTTAGTGTACTTCGACTAGGGAATAGTCCAAATTCGATGCAAATTTGAAAAAAATTAGAAAATTAGAATATCGAAATTTATCATGTATGCCTCTTTAAAAATTCGACTTTTACTATTCACCATCTAAAACCTGCCAAATTGCTTTTTTTCACCTTTTGGGGATCTCCTAGAACCCATTTGGAGTCATTTGATTGAATACAATCTGAATACAATCTGAATTCAATTCGAACGATCGAATACAGCCTATTCACTCAAAGTTAAAAAATGTAAATTTTTTTTAATACATTTCAATTGGTCTTTTTTTAAATCGAATTTCGAGTTGATGGGAGTTTATAAAAACTCCCATCACCTCGAAATTCGACCCTTGATAAATCTGCCCCCTCGTGTCCATTCTTTCTATAGCATTGTAATAGCACATTTTTTACAGAGGTAATAGACACTTGTAAAAAGTTTTTCAAAACAGTTGGGATGCATAGAGGACTGGGAATGACTGCCAGGTCTCAGCACCCAGGGTCTCTATATTGCCCCATAGAAATATTAGATATGCACAGATACTGGTCAAATCCCAAATCTTAACACCATTGGATGTTTCATCACACGAATGAAGAAATTGTTGTTTGAGCGACATTTGTGTTGGGCATGAGCTTCTTTTCATTCCTTCCTTGTCATACTTTGCATAGGTTTTTCATTTAGATTTGGCAAAATCCTTCATGAAAGGTTTGAGATTTATACATAAGGGGCCTTTAATGCAGGCCTACAGTAGGTGCAAGTGCAAGTGAATTTTTTGTACTTTTCCCCTTTTTTGTTAATGAGCAATAATACTCCCATAGAGGCAGATTTTTTAAAGGTTATGTTTTCTTATCTTAAATTTATATAGAGCTGGTGTTTTTTTTCCAGATACTTTTAATCTATCATTTTTCCCTACTAAAGCATTTCTAAAATAAGGTATTTTTGCCAAACACTATCTGCCAGTTCTGAGGTGAAGAAAATATTGCAAATTATTGCAAAAAAGTCTGACTAAAATCTATGCTATTTTGCATGAAAAATATTATGTGACTTGAGAAAATTTCTTCCATAATGGACTCCCAGGGAAAAATATTTTTTACATGTTTTAGCAAATGAGAAAATGTATAGCATTACTAGCAAATAGCAGGAAAAATCAGGGCCGTATTTATATATATACATAAGCCCCAGAGGGCCTGTGCCTAGGGTGGCAATGTTTTGGGGGCGGCCTATTTTTTTGGTTTTATTAAAAACCCACCCCACCCTCCACCATGGATTTCCATAGGAAATCTGGTGACGGAGCTGAGGGGGTGAGGGGTAGAGGGTCAGAGGAGGACTGCGGAAGTGACGTCATCACACATGACATAGGGGCATGTTTAGGTCTGATGGCTAGTGCGGCATCGAACCTAAATACAGCCCTGGGATAAATATTTTCCCTTGGCAAGAAAATAATGAAAAGGGAAAAAAGTATTTTTCCCAGTGTTAAGAAATGTACTCCATACTTGGTTTATTTGGATAGAGGTATAGGATCTGTTATCCAAAAAGCTCTGAATTACGGGAAGGCCATCTTCCATAGACTCCATATAATAAATAATTCAAGTTTTTTTTTTAATTATTTCTCTTATATCTGTTATAATAAAACAGTACCTTGTACTTGATCCAAACTAAGTTATAATTCTTATTGGAGGCAAAACAATCCTATTGGATTTAACAAATATTTTTATTTTTGTAGACTTGAGGTATGGTGATCCAAATTACGGTTAGATCCCTCATCCTTCCTCAGCATTCTGCATAACAGGTGCCATAACTGTGTATATGTACAGTATATATATATATGGGTTACAGTAGCAATTTCAATTTTTTGGTAACTTTCACTGAAATATTTTTACTCAAATCGGAAACCAAATTGGAATGTAATTTTTCAGAGACACTCTAAAATCTTGTATATTGCTAATTTGCATTTGACTCTCTGCTTTAATCAGGCTTTAAAAACAAAAATGCTGCCAAGAGCCCAAAGATGAATATTGAGACCACTGTCTTTTGCATTAATTCAGCTCTGGCTTTTATATGGGATGACAAATTAGCCTTCGAGCAACAAAGCCCTATCCCACAGCCACAGAGAAGCTGACACATATATAGTTTCCCTGGGCTACTGCCAGACAGAAGTGAAATGGAACTTCAGTGTATAGAATGACGGTAGCCTGCAGAGATCTCCAGATTAGCACACGTGTATTTACACAGGCTTATTTGAGGTGATGAATATAATAACATACCTGTCCATTCAGTAATAGGAGAAACATGCAACATTCATCTAAGCAGCACTCATTCAATGCAGATCTTGTCAACTGCTGCAGAGGAATGTGGGACTGGCCAGCATTCAAGAACCACACTCGTTCCATCCATTCTAATTCCTTCATTCCCACATCGCTCCCGGATGTCATTCTTTGCTAAATGATTTCTACCCAACTTAAAACTGGTTTCCTTTTGGTCTCAAATTCCCAGAGTTTTGATTTCAGCCTCCATTAATTTTGTTTAGAGTAGGAGTCTTCCACAGCAGTATATTAGTGGCATGTTGAGTGTGGTCCAATTGCTTCCAAAAGTGCCCAGTTTGCTTTGCTTCCTCAACATCAAGAACATTTTTAATTAATTCATACATTTATCAAAGCAGATAAATGTGCTTCGCATGGTCAAACTTCATTCTGCTTTATGGTGTGTTAGAGCTCAGTGGCAGTACTCTAACATCTCTTTTGCATAGTTAATCCCTGATGCAAATTGGGATTTGAGAATTTGCACAAATTGTTAAATTGGTTTCCATTGGTTCATTACAGTCATTACTGTATTGTAAAAATTTATAAATCACGTCTTTTGTATTTTTTAAAATAAAATACATTAATATTGCACATTGCCAACCCTTTAAAAATATAGTTAAGTACAGTTATGGGATCAGTTATGCAGAAACTCGTTATCCAGAAAGCTCTGAAAGCCGTCTCCCATTGATTCCATTTTATCCAAATAATCAACATTTTTAAAAATGATTCCCTTTTTTCTCTGTAATAATTAAACAGTAACTTGTAGTTGATCCAAACTAAGATATAATTAATCCTTATTCAAAGCAAAACCAGCCTATTGGGTTTATTTAATGTTAACGTGATTTTCTAGTAGACTTATTGGGTTATTTACTACAATCTGAAAATTTCTCACTATTTTTTTAAAACCACTTTGACCAAACTCCAGTGCACATTTTTACCGTATTTATCGATACATTTTCTCAGAAAAAGCTGGTGTGGGAAAAAACTCGATATAATCCAAAAAAACGAATAGTGCGATTCTTTTATATTTGACTCTAAAATACAATTATTTTTCTGATAATCACCCGAAATCTGCAAATTCTTCGGATTATTGAATGAAACCCAGCGCACATTATGATATCTTCCAATTGTAAACAAGACATCTGCCATTGACTTCTACATGACCTTGGCAGGTCTCAGATGTACGTTTTTATTAGGACTTTTAGCAGCCTCAGAGTTTAATAAAGTTTTTTTTTCCTCTGGAAAAATTGTGTTTTCTCCTTTAAAAATCTGACCAGAAAAAAATCGGACTTTAATAAATAATCCCCTTAATGTATAAAGATCCAAATCCGGAAAACCCCAGGTCACGAGCATTGTGGATACAGATTAAAGCAGATCTTATACTGATAACTATGGGATGTGTTATACTGATAACTATAAATGTGCCCCACTTCGGTGGTATAAGACCTAACTATTTTCCCACAGATCCACTGTGCTAATACAGGTATGGGATCTGTTATCCAGAAACCCGTTATCCAGAAAGCTACGAATTATGGAAAGGCCGTTTTCCATAGACCACATTTTATCCAAATTTTTAAATATGATTTTCTTTTTCTCTTTAATAATAAAACAGTACTTTGTACTTGATCCACACTGATATATAATTAATTCTTAGACATAAATGAATATGATAACATGGTGTGTGTTACTATAACACAAAATGTGACATGTTTCATGTTAGTTTGATGAGGGGCAGCGGGATCTTTTATGGGCTATAGAATGATATAGCTAGTCTATATTGCTTGTAAACTGCCTTTGTGCTTACAAGGCCTTTGGGACCTTATTTCCCCACCATTATTTATGTTTTATGTTGGATTTTTGCTTTCTTTGAATACTTATACAATTTGAAATAAAACTTTTTGCATTGGGACTTTTTTTTTATATACTTGCCTTATGATTTATCAGGAGCAGAAAAGCCATAACAGCCTGACATGAGACACAAGTGTTTTCTCTGCAGTAAATCCCAGTAATGGTTAATGCATATGCACCACTGTCAAAAGGAAAGTATGCCTAATGTATTTTGCACCGTGTAGTAGTTTATCAGATGGAGGGTGCCATTATTTTTTTACAAGAACAAAGTACGCTAACTTCATGCATCTGAAAGACCTCCAAACAGTTTCTCTCCAGCTGGAGTTGTCCTTTATGAGTCTGTTTCCTATTTCCTGTAGGAATGTTGGCAAAGCAGCGACTAACTCAACTTGCTCATATAAACCTGAACATCCAGGGCAACAAAGTACACAACTTAAGATGTTCTTGTGCAGCACTAGTAAGAGTGAACTGTTTAGCATGCTGTTTAAGAATTAAAGGGGCAGCAAGTACTCAATTACTTAACTGGGTTCATCTTACATTTATTTTGCTATTAATTTGGAAGCATTAACCAGTGCTGTCTAAATAACCTTGATATGGCCCTCCTGTGGATTTTTATTGGGATATGTTGCACAAGGGTTCCAATAAGATTCCTCATCTTTAAAATAATCTGGTCCATAAACTTTTGATATATCGTGCACTGAGCCTAAAAAGTTGGGCAGTGGCACCTGGCTAGTGTTTCTGGGGCTAGAGTAGTGGGAGTACTAGCATGATCCCTGTAGTGTGTAAGGAATTAACTGTCCCCTTAAACCCCTCAGTTAAGAAGTACAAATGTGTTACAAATCAAGGCAAAACCCATTGATCACTGATTCATGAATTCCAGGGTCTCAGTAGTGTGTTGTGTCACTAGGCATAGAAGACTTGTGCATATAGAATTATTGGTAGGCATCATTTTCACGCCGAGTGCTGGAAATTGCAATGATTTGTGTCCAATGTGCCAATACTCACATTATAATTGAGTACATTTTGACACATTTGGCTCAATTGCACTGCAATTATGCTGCCTTGTGGGTATAAAACATGTTGAATTGTGCTTGCAGCTATAAATGAACCCTAAGTTTGTAATGGTCCCACTTGTGCAGAAAGCTTTACTTTCATATTCTAACTCCTCCAGGCCAATAATAGCAAAATGTCAATTGGTCGGTCTGAGTTACTCCAAAGTTACATTGAGTTTAATAAATGAGTTTTTTTTGGAAATTTGGCTGATTGCAGTAACCCATTGCAACCAATCAGCAGTAACATAGTAAAAAGACACACGTCCATCAAATTCAACCTTTTAACTTTATTTTAACCTGCCTAACTGCCAGTTGATCCAGAGGAAGGCAAAAAACCCATCTGAAGCCTCTCCAATTTGCCTCAGAGGGGGAAAAATTCCTTCCTGACTCCAAAATGACAATCAGACTAGTCCCTGGATCAACTTGTACTAAGAGCTATATTCCATAACCCTGTATTCCCTCACTTGCTTAAAAGCAATCCAACCCCTTCTTAAAGCTATCTAATGTATTCCACATCTTCTCAGCTCTCGCTGTAAAAAACCCTTCTGAATATTAAGGTGGAACCTCTTTTCTTCTAATCGGAATGGGTGACCTCGTGTCAGCTGGAAAGACCTACTGGTAAATAAAGCATTAGAGAGATTATTATATGATCCCCTTATATATTTATACATAGTCATCATATCACCCCTTAAGCGCCTCTTCTCCAGCGTGAACATCCCCAATTTGGCCAGTCTTTGCTCATAGCTAAGATTTTCAATACCTTTTACCAGCTTAGTTGCCCTTCTCTGGACCCTCTCTAATACAATAATGTCCTGTTTGAGTGATGGAGACCAAAACTGTACGGCATATTCTAGATAGGGCCTTACAAGTGCTCTATAAAGTGGAAGAATGACCCCCTCCTCCCTTGACTCTATGCCCCTTTTAATACAGCTCAAGACCTTATTTGCCCTTGATGCTGCTGACTGGCATTGCTTGCTACAGCCAAGTTTATCATCTACAAGGACTCCAAGGTCCTTTTCCGTTAAGGATTTGCCTAGTGCAGTCCCTTTAAGTTTTGATAAGTCTGTTACAGGTACAATAGTGCAATCAATAAGCCTATTGGTTGCTATGGGTTACTGCACTGAGATATTTAGTAAATGATCCCCACTAGTCTTCAGTTCTCCCCACAGTATGACCTGTTTGTTACCACAAAACTGAATTTGGTTTACTTAAAGGCTTACGTGATTATGAACCCTATATTGGAATTCAACAGACAGAGTTTCAAAGAAAATTTATAATCTAAAGTTTCCGCATGGCCTGCTGTTGAATAGTGTATTGCATCATTTGTGATTTTGCAATCTCCTCTCCTAATCTTCTCATTTTCTCTGTTTTTTGCTTCTTACCTGGTTTCAATTTGCACAATATCTATTTGGAACATATTGGAGGCTGCTAAGTCTAAACAGGAAAGCTATTCTTCCCATTCCTTTGCATTAGGCATCTGGAGTCAGGCTCAGAGAAGTTCATATCCATTTTATCATAATAGAAAGCATACATTCATATGTAAGTTTACCTGTAAGCCATGTCACATTTTAACTCTTTAAATCTAGCATTCTGATTAGCTTTTCCGTAGCATTTGATGTCTCAGATCCTATCCGTAATTTAAAAAAATGTAATTCAGAACTTTCTTGCCCTTAAAATGAGATTATAATGAATTAAATGAAATAACTTGTGACCAGGTTCAAATTTACAGCAAATTGTGTTGCTATTCCCTCTGCACAGATACTTCAATGTAATGTATAAAGAATGAATGCTCCCTGCATGAGCCATTGGAAAGACCCATAAGAGATACATCATTGTGGAATGAAGGCTGTTGTGTAACGGACGGCATATGTATAAAGAAGGATTTGTTCATGGAGATACAAATACCTAAATAATAACTGAAACCCAGCTGAAGAAGGGTGTATACACCTTTGCAAATTTTTATCCAGTTTGGATTTGATAAAAAAAGTATTATAGAATGGATATTGGACCTATGTTAGGTCACAGCCTAAGCCTTACCATGGCTAACTAGTTTTTAAAAACAATGTTTTTTACAAATGTATATTCATAGAATTGCCAAGCTGCCATACCCCCTCAAGGTAAACCCTATATGGTGGGTGTAGGTTTCTATTGTTATATTTTTCATAGTCTGGCACCTCCCTGCTTGGTTGCATTTCTCCACAAAACCTTTGGTTGATTCTCCTGACAGCCAATAAACAAGATCACCATAGACTGTACTGGGGTTTGATGCTTTCTCCTGTTAACCCCTTACATTGATTCTCGTGTGAGAGGATCAGTACTGGCCAGCTTCTCATCTCCATCCAGAGTAGAGCAATAGCAGAACACTTCTCTGTTTTCCTACTGAAGGTATGTATAATTAAAAGTGTAATGTAGTTAGATGTCTAGACAGGTACAGAGGATAGGAACCTAATTCCAGAAGGCCTAGGTTAAAAGATTCCTATTAGTTGGGTGGATCTACTTTTCCTGTGGATCCAATGCAGTGAGATTCCATCATAATAGCTTTCAGAGATTCTATTGCATCACGACTATTGCATCATATATATATATTATAATAGTATTTAATCTTTTTATTGTATAAAGAATTGTGATACTGATTAAATGAACAGCTACCTGATTGGCCCGTCACATCCAGCTGTAAAGTAGGACTGATTTACAGACTAGTGTCGACTGTGTGATGTGCAACCAATGAAGTTCAACACCATATCAAACAAAGAGTACTTGAAGCACATTTAATGCAAAGAAAACTAAAAGAAAACTATTTGCAGAAACAGACTTTAGTGCTTGTATTCAGCCAAACCATGCTTACATGGAAACAAAGATGAACACAGATTATGTTGGAAAAAATTCATCGTTTTTCACAATTCTTGTATGATATATGGAACCAAATTATTTTTAAATGTGTATATTATTAAGACATATTATTTCTTGAATCTTCTGCCTTTAAAAGGGTTGATGACATATATATACTGTATACATTCCAATGGCACAGTTTATCTCACTGCGCAATTCCAGGTATCTACGTGGTGGATGAATCATATGGAATGGCTCTCAAACCATTTACTTTTGAGCATAGGCCATAGACTTGAGAGGCAAGGAAAGGAAAATGTGAGTAGAAGTCATCTTTTATTACTGCTACGAAGAGGAAATATAAATGAAATGAAAATATGTTTCTGTCTAGAGTAAGGGTTGTGATATGAACAATGAAGCTGTCATACACATAAATAATTCTAGAGATCATACACTAGGCCGATTCACTGTACCATCAAGAAACCCGCAAAAAAAAGGGATGTTGCTTCCCTATCATTTGCTAATAACTTTGGGAGGAAATAACCAGACAAAATGATCCATCATTTAAATGGCCTGCTGCCAAAAACCAAGTGCAACATGGCGAGTGCTGTGAGACGTTCACCTCATCTATTCGATGTGTAGGGCCGGCTTTCCCTGAACACTTTCATCTGCTGCCAAAAACCACCCTGTACATTGAATAGCCTATTATTTCTACTACATTTCTTCCACTCACTGTGGCGACATTGAGAAGTTTCTTATTGCCCGCTATGTTTGAATCTAATGTATTCAAGAAAATTCAATTAAAAATTCACTCTAGAAAAAACACCACAGGTCATTTCTCCTGAGCCAACTCTTTCATTTATGTGATCCAGATAAGCTCAGAAGAAAAGATGAGTTATATGAAAAGGCAATCAGATATGTGCTTGGAAGAATGTACATAAATCTTACGTGTCCCTGAATCCCTTCCTTCATTTCAGATTCTGATGTTACCCTCCTCGTGTGTTATTCAACAGCTTCTCTCTGCCCTGGAGAGTCATTTGCAACAGTAACTGCTCCAGTGGGTGGAAAAGGAAATATGGGGTTATATACAGCAATAAAGTTAGGTACAGATTTACATTGAGGAAGACAAGTTCAAAGAAATAACTTCCTATTCAAGCAGAACTCTTTAGAGAGGAAGTTAAACAGATCCTATGAAGGGTCAGCGTTACAGAAACAACATGGTGAAAATTGGATGCTAAATAGTACTAAGGAGCACCAAAGACCCCAAGTGTGAAGAATATCAGTGATAGTGGAATACAAGCAAACAGTCTTCTTAAAGGACCAGTAACGTCAAATTTTTTTTTTACAAAATTCGTTAGTATACATCGAA
This sequence comes from Xenopus petersii, assembly GCA_038501925.1. NCBI lineage: Eukaryota > Metazoa > Chordata > Amphibia > Anura > Pipidae > Xenopus > Xenopus petersii. The sequence continues at coordinate 170,102,609 of CM076673.1, forward strand.
ATATAAACACCAACACACTTTAAAATTTTAAATTGCAAAGCCTTTATTAAAAAATAACTTACTGAAACTCCACTTCCTGTCCTCTTCAGAAACGGCGATACGGCGACCATCCATCCTGCAGCAGTTGATTTCTTCTCCCTGGCTATCTCTCCAGTCACTTCTTGATGCAGCCGTCCTGGTCCTGGTGGTGATCATCTATGGGGCAGTTGTGGATGGCACGAAACCCGTGTGCGCTGGCCTTCTCCCTGCACACTCGGTGTGCTGCTGCTGCTGACTGAGCCCTGCTGCCCCTTGTCTCCGCTGAACCCTGTGTGATGGAGGTCCCTGCTGGTGGTCTGCGACGGAGAGCGCTTGTTGTTGCTCCCACTGCCCGGCCTGTCACTCCTGATCGCTGCTCCTGCGCCATGGAGAGCCTGTCCCGCAGTACTGCTGCAGATTCCATTGCTGTACTTCTCCACCGATAACAGCTTCAGCTCAAGCGGCAGCGCCTGGGACAGCGCCACGCTGACAGGCTCTCCTGTCAGATCCATGGCGCTCTCCGCCGCCCCCCACACGCTGCAGACCCCCTGTCAGCAAGAACTAATGGAAAAATATAATCTGACAGAAGGGTGTAGTGAGGAGATATCCAGAGAGGAAGGCAGAATTAATCAACAGTTAGTAAATACCTCTAGATGAGTAAAGGTTACACCCAGCATCAGTAAAACAGTTAACCTTCTCTGACTTTCATTAGAGAAATGATCAACATTTTTCTAATGATGCTCCACTATGATTTTTTTGGTGTGTGGTTAAGTCGAGTCAAGATTTGTGGATATGAGTGGAAATCCCTTGCAGCAATCTGTAATTCTCTGGCAAAAATCATATAATCCAATACAATGTGTGTGACAATAGCAAGTGGAATACAGAGTTATGAACGATAAATCATAGTACAAGTTGATCTGGTTCAATTGCCATCTTGGGTCAGAAAGGGTATTGTTGCCTTCCTTTGGAGCAACTAGCAGTCAGACTGGTTAAAATAGACATAAAATGCTGAACGTAATGGGCGTGTGCCTTTTTTAACCTAATTTACTATGTTACAAAACATACCACTATGCAACAATACAACACACACACATATAGGTGTTATAAGACACTTGTATTTCTGTGCTTCTGTCCTATAAGGTAATAATGTGATACCCCCCTGAAGTTGCTGCATTCTGATTTATCCTTTGCTGCTCAGCCAGTTGCCATTAAACTCTTGTGTTCATATGAAAGTGCTATGGTGTGATAAATAAATGTTACTAGTAGAAATACTTCACTATAGGTTTGCAGAACGTTTCTTTCATGGGAGCAATGGCTGATCACTCAACAGGTCCATTAAGAGAAGTTTAGTACACAACTGCAAGAGAGATATGCATGACATATGGCAAAGCCGTTAGTGTGAGCAAAAGCTGGAACACATTACCCAGGGAATCTGTGTGGAATCTCCATCATTTTATTATTTGCCTAAAACACTTCTCTGAATGATGACTTAGCAATAGGTAAGACTGCGTGGAGCTGAGAAGAGCTAACAATAGCTGCCCCTGGGTATTGAGTTAGGACAGATGATTGATGTCTTCTCTAGTCACCCCATCTATAACCTTCATAGAATGTGCACATGAAAGGTACTTATTCTTCTCACCGTGCACAACAACGCTGGCAACCATTATCCATATATTATTGTTTAAATGGAGAGATCTTATTTCGCCAAACACACTGTTATGGTTTCATTGTCATTAATTTTCCTTTGCTGCTCTTGTGCAATAAAATTAATGTGAAGCTCTTTGCCTTAAAGGTGGGTCCTGCCTCAGAGGATTTCCCATCTTAATTCAGCTTAACTCTGCAGAGCAAAGGGATGGAGAATTAACTCCTCAATCTCTGCCTTATTCAGAAACTGATGCTATGTAAATTGATGTATTTTTATGCAATATATGTGATACCTTGATATCTTTGCCAAATGAATCCTTGCTAATGGCTTATTAGCAGCGTCCACGGTACACGTACGACCCTTCTAATTAATAGCTTTGACTATTTCAGCATACAACCATACAACCATACAGTTTCCTGGACAAATATTTATTGTAGAATGGGTGGCACCGCAGAGCTTGGTAACTTAGAACATGGAACTATCATAGAATGTCACCTTGCCAGCAACTTAGTATGTCTAATTTCTGCCATGTCTGACTTGTCTCAGTCAACAGTTCTGTTATATGAAACTGAAACATCTAGCAGCCACACATGCTCCCAAAATGGGCCTGCAACACTCAACTCAACACAACTGAGTTCTAAACGGATTTTATAAGCAGCATAAGCACAAGAACTGCTAGTTGTGAGCTTTGTGGACTAGGCTTGCACTAGCCTGTCAGCACACAAGCCTTGTGTCAACACATTAGAAGAAGTTTGTAGAGCAGGCACTCAAAAGGTAATCTTCCACCAGGCAATAGAATTAAGTAAAAATATTTAGATTTAGATCATTACAGCCTTACATATTTCGTATTACACACACTTGATAGGCTATAACATGTGTGTAACACAAAACGCGTAAGGCTATAATGATTGGACAAATATTTTTACTTAATCCTATTACCTGGTGGAAGATTGCCTTTTGAGTGCCTTCCCTACAAATTTTTGGTTTGGACTTTCCCCTTGCTGTAGGCTCAGGGTGATGCACCTCGGCCTCTTCCTTTACTTGGCGTGTTACTATTTGATGTTGGACTACCATTCTCTGTCTACCTGTGTCAACACACTGCCATTGGTCTCTGGAGTAGTGGAAACACATTATATGGCATGAAACAGGCTTCACTGTCTGAAAAACAATTCTGGGATTTGGTAAATGGCAGCAGAACACCTTCTGCTTGAATGCATAGTACCAGCTGTAAAGTTTGATGGTGGTTTAGTTCTGGTCTGGGACTGTTTTGGCCAAGGCCCCTTAATCCCAGTGAAAGGAGATGCTTCATACAGTGATGAGAACTGTGTGCTTCCACCTTTTGGGCAACAATTTGAAGCCTTTTTTGTTTCCACATAACAATGCAATGACAAGTACACAACACAAATAAAGAAATATTTTACTGACACTGCTGTGGAAGGACTTGACTGTCTTGTGTAGAGCCCACACCTGAATCCTACTAAACACCTCTGGGATGAATTCGAAGGTTGACTGTGAACCAGGCCAAAGTGCCAAGTAACGGTGTCTCCATGTTGGAGTTGACAGTCAAAGCAGACATGGCTGAAAATGGATCCTCCTATGCTTAGCCTCCTGTGCACCGAGAAATAGTCCAAAAATGTAGCAGTGTCTGACCCCACTGATGTTCTTGTCTGAATGTGAACCCCTGCAGCTTCTTCCCAAAATCTTGTGGAAAGCCTTTCCATAAAAGTGGAGACTGATATAGTAGCAAAGTGGAAGCAACTCTGTATTAGTGCCTATGGTTTTGAGTTATTCAGCAAGAACATATGGGTGTGATGTCCATGTGTCCACATACTTTTGGCCATGTAGTGTAGCATGTGATCTACCTTTTATGTACTTATTTCCCTAGTGCAACATGCGTGGGAACACAATCCCTGTCAAAAGGCGACTGGACAAACAGATATATATGATTTTTTGTCATAGACTATATAGAAGTACTTTTAGATCTGCAACATCTATTCCGCTTGTGTAAGAGGAAGGGTCAATATCCATAGTTATAGTGAAATAGGTACATGTTTCATGTGGTTTTGCTGTAACAGATAGTTTGTATGTTTAGTTTGTTTAATGTCAGCAGTAAGTGAATGTGAATGGAATTGTGGTGCAGATATTCTATATTCATTCCACTTGAATCATAGATATTACTTTAGCTTTGTGCCATTTAAATGATTTACAAAAGACTCCATGCATTTAGATTAACTTCCCTTTGCTCGAGCCATAAAAACCTGGTCTGTGAGAGGCCCTTTGTGAATTGCAATACTTCTCTGGCCCTGGAACAAATTAAACGTGCTTATCTTACTTACAGTATGTAAATTAGATAGACCACCAGCGGAATGCTGGAAAAATCCGTCCAGCTACTTGAGCACAAAGATATTGCTTCCCCTCTCTGACAAATTGACATTGTTCATGTAATTACATTTCTGAGACTAAAATAGCTATGAGAAAACCCTCAGTCACGTAGTGGAGCTGTGCCAAGAAGTGCCGCGGCATCTTTTTAGGACTTTATAATTCCCTCATGGATGCGCACAGAACATATGTATAAAACTTTCTTCCGTCCCCTAAATTATGTATTTTCCTCAATGGAAATATATGGGATTGAGGGATATTGATGGATAAAGAAGTGGGGAATTAACGCCATTATTATTATTATCATCATCAGTTAGTTAAATAGCAACAACACATTTTATAATTGATTTTACATCAGTCCCTGTCCTAGTAGAGCTGACAATCTAAGTCCCTATCACAGTCGCACACAGTACGGCCAATAACATCAGGATCTAATTAATCTGCCTGTATGTTGGCAGGAAATCAGAACACCCAGAGTGATCCCACCACTGTGCTGCCACAGGGGCTTAAAATAAAGCATGTGCTAATATTTGGTATTACATAAGTGTTCAACTGTTTTGCCCACCCAACCAGAATGAACAGTATAGATCCACTGTATAGTGAATTGTGGGGAGACTGCAGAGGCATATTTAGGAATATGAAAAAGGAGTGTGCCAGGGCTGGAACAAGGGTAGGCAGAAGAGAAACATACAGGGCTGGCTGCACATACCTCTTCTGCCTACACCATTATTTTTGTGCATGAAGGTGAGGGGTTGCGGTGTCAGGGGTATTCAGTGATCCAGTGATCGAGGGCAGCTTTTGTTTGGCACTCTCACAGCTTGGTCCGGCACTCGCGTATGTCTCATAGTTTACCAGAATAAAATGTCATCACTCTCTGTGCATGCAAAAAGTTTTCCCCTAAAGTATTCCCCTAAAATTCTATTGAATAGAGAGCCGGGAACCTTCCCACTCTTGAACTGTAGCAAACACTATGATCACCCCTTTTGTATTTCAGGAACAGGCAGTAGGCATTAGCAAGGAATTAATCTCCCTCTACGAGATGATGGGGCCCGACCTTCAGGTGGAAATGGATAATATATCTATAACAAAAAGATGATGTTTCAAAAATCGATATTTACTCTATTATTAACTATATTTACTTGATTTTTCCTCAGCCTGATATATTTTTTTCCTTCCCGCAACCAAACACACGTTGTCAGTCCCAGAGTAATAAGTCACATTTATACCCATTTATATCACTAGACCTATAAGCAAAAAAAAAATAATGTTGGGAAAAGTGTCATCAAGCACCCACTGCAGTCTGAGTTCATGTTTATAGCAATAAATATAATACATCCATTTTTTCTATAGAAAAAGAGATTTAGGCCACTCCAAACTCACCCCCTGCGTGTTCTTCTTATTGTAGCTCAACTTTTGTATTCCGGGTGCTCTGCCATCAGCGTTCCCACTGAAATAATATTTGCTCGAAGGATAGAATGGCAGCACTCCGGTTAAATAAGAAAGGTGGTTTATTCAAACAGGTCACTGACCAACATCACCTGGCGCGTTTCGGCAGTAACTCTTATGATTAAGGGAGTTAAGGTGGCCATACACGGCCCGATAAAAGCTGCCGACAGACCGAGTTGGCAGCTTATTGGCCCGTGTATGGCCCTCGTATGGGCCATGTATGGGCTTCCCCGATCGATATCTGGCCAAAAGTCGGGCAGATGTCGATCGGACGGGACTAAAAATCCTGTCGGATCGCGGCTGCATCTGTTCGTTGATGCGGTCCTGCGATCCGACCGCCCGTTAGCCATTGTACGATCCGATCGTTGTGCCCTAGGGCCCACGATCGGATCAGCCCAATATTGCCCATCTCAAGGTGGGCATATCGGGGAGAGATCCGCTCGTTTGGCGACATTGTCAAATGAGCGGATCTCTGTATATGGCCACCTTTAGGATCGGATCCTAACGAACGGGCGGTTGGATCGAGGGACCGCATCAACCAATGGGATTTTTAGTCTCGTCCGATCGACATCTGACCGACTTTCAGCCAGATATCGATCGGGGAAGCACGTCGGAGGGCCCCATACACGGGCCAATAAGCTGACGACTCGGTCTGTCGGCAGCTTTTAATGGGCCGTGTATGGCCACCTTAACTCCCAAAATGCGTCAGGTGATGTTGGTCAGTGACCTGTTGGAATAAACCACCTTTCTTATTTAACCAGAGTGCCGCCTTTCTATCCTTGCAACCCTTGTGGACACAGCATTTGCCCTGGACCCTAATATCAGGCAACGGAAACAAAGAAATATATAATGTGTAACAATTATCAGTATAGACATCAGGGGTTAAATAACTGGGATATCTGTCTGTTGTTTAAGTTGCAGCTCTCAGTATGCTTTCAAAAGGTGAAGGGAAGCTGGGATTTCAAGAGCAGTTGAAGAGCCATAGGTTGACTCCCCATGTCAGACGGAAAACTCCTTGAATTGTCAGGGCCCTCTCTAGCCTTACACTGTCCCTATATACATAATATTATAGGTAACCCCTTAATATAAGATGCTGATTTAAGGCAGGACAGAAAAGCTTGTTTTACTGAGCTATTCAGTGCTCACAGAAACACCTTTAACGTTTAAATGAGCTCAAGATGTTTCCTTTTAAAAGCTCTAGTTCAAAGTAGCCATGGCTGGCAATTTTCTCCCTCTGTGTTTGCAGCTACTTCTTTTATTGCCAAAGTGACCCGTGCAATCTCTTAGCTGATATAATGAGTATTTGTGCGCTGAAGAGCAGCCTCCTATTTTATGTCAGCTGAAAAAAGGAGCAAGAAATCTAGACAGAGGTAATTTTAATAAAATGCTGCAAAAACCATTGTAATAGCATTAGCAACAGCAACATTACGGATAGCTAAAGATGGTCTAATAGGACCACATCCTTTTTAATCATCTGTTGCCTTAGCAACTCCTAAATGTACATTTAAATTCTACAGTCCTACTTAACATATGGGTCAGATTCCTTGCTGTTTAAGGTGGGTCCTTGTGATCTGCTGTAATACAGTGACATTGCTTCCTCCAATAGATAATTGTAATTAAATAACAGGCATAATTCATTCTGTACTAGTCCTTGTGTTGCAAATTTGACTGTCGGGTTTATTCTGGGCCCCCTACAAAGAAGGTTAAAAAACAGCACCCTTTAAGGACCATGGACAAGTAAAGTTTAACTAAAGAAATAGACTAGAAATTATTAGTACATTATGTTTTGTGCTTCTGTACCAGCCCAAGGGAACCACAGCCCTTTAGCAGTAAAGATCTGTGTCTCCAAAGATGCCCCAGTAGCTCCCCATCTTCTTTTCTGCTGATTCACTGCACATGCTCTGTGCTGCTGTCACTTACTGAGCTTAGGGACCCACTCACAATATACAGTACACATAGAATAGAAATGTCACAATATAAGGCTGATTAGTAATTAATACATATCTCTATAACAACATTACTACTTGACAGTGCAGAAACCAGTGCAATTAGCATCAGAATTTAATAATCAGCCCTGTAACATCAGCTTATATTAAAGGCAAACGTAATTTTCTGCTTGATAATTTGCGATAACCCCTAAGTTTAGCTTCTCCACAGCTACTCAGAGCCCACTGAGCATGTGAGTGTCGCAGACACTTTCCAAGATGGTGACCCCCTGTGACAAGTTTGAAGTCCTGAACCATTGTTGCTTTTGACAAGCTGAAACTTAAGGCAGATGCAATACGTTCAGTATATAAAATAAGGAATTTTTAGCCATATTTGTTTTTAGGGTTTAGTTCCCCTTTAACACCTACCATATCCAAAAGGGAAATAAAAGCCTCATTGAGTCTTGCATCTAAGAGTGCTCTGCACCTTGTGCCAGATCTGGTGCACCCTGCATAGATCATTGCCCCACAAGCAACTGCTACGTACATGGGCCTTAAGTGGTGCAGTTTTTCAACCTTCATCTTAGGGATCAACTTTGGAACACAGAAACTTACACAGAATAAATTATGCAATTTTGCAACCCTTATTGATCTTGTACTTGTGTCCAGAGCAATTGTAAATTTTCCCAGGGTGCATACATAATGTTTTTTTTTTCTTTGCAATTATTGTTGTGTTATTAAAGAGGTCCTTGTATTTTCAAAGAGAAGATATTGGGCTGCTATGGCCTGCACAGGAGACAGCTGCAACAGGTATATAATTAACTGAAACAGATCTGCTTTTTATTAGCCACAGATTGTTAAAATATGTTGCTTTGACCAGTTCATCTTGCAAATTACGTATTTTAGAGTGAATTTTAATATTGTTTTTGCCATTTGTTCATCTGCACAGGGAGAGTGTGAGTAATTCTACTGCCTGAGGCGGAATTCCCAAGTCATCCCCACCCTCCTTCCCTATCCTTCTTGCTTGTCCCAGGGTCAAATCCGGTTTACACACTAGAAACATAACCCCGTGGGTCAAAGGAATATCCACTCTTTAAGATGTTCTCCAATTCCATCAGCAGAATGGTGTTCACCTCAACTAACATCATCCCCATTAATAAGCATTTACTGTGGATTCATGAATCTTATACTAACACCTGTGGGGTATAGCAACTGCAAAGTGTGTTTTAAATCAACCACCTCCTTTACTCATGAGTTTAGAGCAACATTATTCTTATAACATGAATACAGAGTCCCTGGTGATTTCATGGGAACCATTCAATTATACACAAGAAACATCTGCACCTTCCACATCAGCAACCAAAAATGTATATCCATCTAAAGGTGGCCATAGATGCACTAATAATCATTTGTACTAATTCGGTGGGTCTATGGCGGGACATGAGCCAACCGATATTGGCAGAAGACTTGGATATCAGTCCACTCACTGATCGGGCTGTTAGTGCTGAATCGTCAGATACCGGAAGAATTCTATTGTTTCTACCTGTATATCTATCTGACAATTCAGCTTTAACAGTTAGGGGGTTATTTATCAAAATCGGATTTTTTCAAATATAAAGGTCTGAGCAAACTAGAATCCATGATGTGATCTTATTTATTATTAAAAAAGCACGATTTAACGGGATTGGGGACAAACTCGATAGAATCGAGCACAAACCAGAATTGTACAATTTCTTTTTCTTGAAAAGCACAATTTTTTTGGATTATTGTCAGTACAGACCACAGAAACTTCCAAAAAGGATAGAGACCTCTCCCATTGACTTATATACAACCTCAGCAGGTCTGATATGCTGGATTCTTTGATTCGGACAGCATCAGCCTTAAATAAATCCCAAAAAATTCCCACTAAAAAATTTAGATTTTCTAGTATAAAAACTCAAATTTTTCAAGTTTTTACCATTCAGACTTTAATAAATAACCCCCCTTAGTATTATAAATTCTATCTTTCCTGCAAGTATTGTAATTGTATTGCCACCTTAAAACTTTGCAAAAGTCTTAGTTTGACACTAAGGGGCAGATTCTCTAAAGGGCGAAGGGACTAGCGCTTGCGAAAATTGCCAGTGTGATGTAATTTCGTAACTATGCCGATTCGCTAATGGGCGCAGGCATCACTTCCCTAGTGAAGGAGATAGATGCTAGCGCTGCTTCGCAATCTAACGCCAGGCAAATTTTCGCTGAGGCGCACGGACGTAACTCCGCAAATTTAGTAAGTTGTGGATTTCACTGAACGTTACCTCTTGAGCCAGACTTGCCTTCGCCAAGTCCCAAAAAACGCTGGCGTCTTTTCCTTTTTTAAGAGTGATAGCCTGCAAAAGACTGTAAAACTTTTGTTGGGTAACCGTGTTCCCCTATACATTTCCTAACATTTGGCACATATACACTGGGCTCATGTATAGGGCAATATAACAACTCTATTTTATTTTATTAAGGTTCCCTGGGCTTGTGTAATGTAATTTATTTGCTGCAACATATACGTCCATTCAACTTTCACTTCCTGCCGCATGCAAATTAGCCAACGGTAGCGCAACTTCGCTTTGCTTGGTGAAGTAATGCTAGCGCAACTTCACCTGTGTTCGGCACCCAGGACGCTACTTCGCATTTTAGGGAATTGGCGTAGTCAGAGCGAATTTACACCTGGCAAAGTGTTGCGATGACTGCGAAGCCATCGCTGGTGAGTTTTCGCTGCTTAGGAAATTTGCCCCTAAATTATATTTGGCCTAATATTTTAAGTAGGATTACTCAAATGCAGCCAATTAATATCAGCTATATTTCCCAACAGGGAGAAATTAAAACCAATAAAAGTGCTGTGCTGGGCTCTCAACAATTTATTATACCTACAATTAATTAAAACATTAAATCATTATAATTTATGTAAATATGGAACAGAATAATATAAAAAAACAATTCATATTAATCTAGAGAACTACCAAGAAAACCAAGAACTACTCTTTTATTTTGTTGTACTCTTTTGCATTACTCTTTTTCTTGGTATGTTTTTAGTTATTTAATCTATATAATACTCCTTAAAGGGGTTGTTCACCGTTGAGTTAAGTTTTAGTGTGGTGTAGGGAGTGATATTCTTAAATTTGCAGTTGGTTTTCTTTTTTTTTTTTTATAAGTGGTTTTTGGGTTATATAGCTTTTCATTCATATCATATAGCTTTAGCAACCATTAATTGATTTGAATGAGATGCTGGGAAATAAACAGGGGAGGGTCTGAATAGAAATATGAGTAATATAAGTAGCAAACAATAGATTTGTAGCCTTTCAGAGCATTTGTTTTAAGATGGGGTCAGTGACCCCTGTTTGAAAGCTGGAAAGGGTCTCAAGAAAAGAAGGTTAATTCTTTAAAAAAAAAACGATAAAAAATAAATAATGAAGACCAATTCAAAAGTAGCTTAGAATTGCCCATTCTATCTCATACTAAAAGTTAACTTAAATGTGAAACACCCATTTAATGGAAGTTGTGGGGTGGTGCATAATTACAGTTTTTTTCTCTAGATTTTGTAGAATGGAGTTTATTAAGTCAAAATTGTTCCACTAGCATTTTCTTTTATAGAATAGGTGCCTTTCAGTTCTCTCCAGTAACAGCTTCTTTCAGAGAGACAAGTTAAAGACAGACAATGAACATGAATCTTTCTTAGATTTCTGCCTTAAATCATAGTAAGAATGTAAGAATGATAGAAAATGCTGAAATTCTTCACGTGAATGCAGTGATGACATACAGTATATGTGTATATATATATATATATATATATATATATATATATATATATATATATATATATATATATATATATATATGTTAGAAACCTAGGAGCATAGAATGCTTGGCCAATGTGATCAAATGTCAAATTTGAGTAAAGATGTGGTTTAGGAAGTTTTTCCCCTCCCCATTCCCAGATCCATAGCTCAGCTGGATGTGTCATTGGGGACTGCAACAAGGTCACTCCTTGGTCAAACTGCAGGATTTATTTTCCCTTTAAAAAGAGTGGGAACTATTTATTTCAGGATCTATGATGTGTCCCTGGGAGAAGAACGAGCCCTGTAGCTATATCATAGTAACATATAGAGCATTTCTATTTCAATTATTCTCATACTGGTAAGATTACTCATTAGTATAGCTGGCTAAAGCTTTTTTTTCCTTACAAATCTATCTGTGCTGGTAAAACTGCCATTGTTTCTAAATTGTCTGACACTTGTGAACAGTGGGGTTACTAGATATTACGGGGTCCCACGCGGTTGACTTATTTATTGAAACTGTATATGAATGAGGACCTCATGGGGCCCCTATACCTCTTGGGCCCCCCGGCAGCCACAGGGTCTGCTTCCTCAATAGTTACATCCCTCTTGTGAATGTAAGCAGGCCTTAATTAGGTTCATAAGATCCAAAGTTTTTATAATCTGGTTTACGTAACAATTTAGTTCAACAGTGTCAAGTGCAGGTATATATCCAGAAAGTCGTTATCCAGAAAGCCCTAAATTATGGAAAGACCATCTCCCTTAGGTTGGGTTTAATTAATCCAAAGCTGTCACATGTCGCGATCGCCGCCTGGAGCAGGTTCGGGAGCTCCGGGCGGCGCGTCCTCTCCTGCCGGCGTCGCTCCCAAAATGGCGGCGCCCATGGCCGCCACGTGGGTAAGCGGCGCCGGCGCGATGACGTCAGTGCGCCGACGTCGGCGCAAGGACGTCAATGACGTCAATGGCGCCAAATTCAAAATAAAAACACCATCTAGACGCCAGAATGGCGCCCAAGTATAGGAAACCTTGCCCTAAGTATTTCCTGGGTTCCCTGTGTGCTGATATTTCTAATCTTGTTCCTGATTATTATCCTTGACCCCTGCCTGGACTTTGGACTTTGCTGTTATCTGCCTGCCCCTGAACTCTTGCCTGGATTCTGACTACTCTTTGGATTAACCCCTTGGACACCGCGACCTTGCACCCTCAAGAAGGCTTCCTCCTTGATCCCGACTACCTCCCTGGAGGGAGCTCCCGGCTCCTTGACATCACAGGAGTTTCCCATCTTGGTGATTAGTGTCTGTGACACGCACATGCTCAGTGTGCTTTGAGAATCTGTTGAGACGCTAAGCATAGGTGTTCTCACAAATTATCAAGCAAAAAAATAAGTTTGCCTGTGATATTACACGGCTGATTATTAAATTCTGGTGCTAATTGTGCTGGTTTATAGGCTGCCACGTACCAATAATTATTTACTAATCTTCCTCAGCCTTTTATGGTGACATTTATATTATATACGCTCAGCAACTGACAACAGCCCTGAGCATGTGCTTGTAATCAGCCCTTTAGCAGATCTTTACTGCTAAAGGGCTGTGGTTGCCTTGGGCTGGTACAGAAGCCCCAAACATAATGTAGAACATTTCTGCCACACTTCTTTAGTTCGGCTTTAGTTCTCATTTAAGCTATAATGATGTGTATCAGCCGATGAACGTTACTAAATATTGAAATTAATTGGAATTATGCATGAGGAAAACAATGCAGTTTTATAAATATTTTATTTTGTTCAAACTTTTACATCATTTTGCACCACTTTGTTGCTATACAATACATTACACACCTTTATAAATCTGCCCCTGAAAGAGCAAGTCCTAGGAGTGATATATTATATAATCCAGAGGGGATGCACATTATCCACTGATACATAAGCTATGTGTAAACCTGGAGTGAGTTTGTGCATGAGTGGATAATGGCCATTCCTATTGCCCTCTTTGGGAATCAGTTCACAGAGTTCCACTGCATTATGAGAACTGGCAACAATTCCATTAGTTTCCCAAATGCATGTTAATTGCAGAGATACCAACCCTGATACAAGTGATCTCTGGGTCTCTTGATCAGACCTGTCTTGGGATTTTGACTTCCTCTGATAACGTGATATAGGATTACAAGGATTCGGAACTCATGAACTCAAAGCAAATTTATTCACCCATCACTAGTTAGATTAGTAAACTTCTGCCATTTGGTCAGTGTGAAATACAAGGAGACCCACGACTATAATTTCTGAGAATATATACTAGGCATTTCAATGTATTCAGATGAGACATGCAAAATGAATAGCAAAAAAAGAATGCAAGGGGTGCAATTTGTAGAATAGCCTGTGTTTGTCCCATAAATATAGTGCTGCTTATGTTCATCAGTATTGTATTTGAGTGGCAGAGAGAGGGAAGCATCTCCCACACCCAGCCCTCATGAATACAGCACTGTCAAACAGTGTTGTCCTGTTGAACTGCCAGTAAGTAATTATACTGAATACTCTGATGTTTTTAGTGCAATCCAGTGAAAAAAAACATTAATGCATAATCTCTTTAAAGGAGAAGGAAAGCTACAAAGGCATTTTATTGCCAATAGATTAGCTGCAATAGTGCAAGCTAGAATGCTATATTTATTCTGTAGAATGTTTTACCATACCTGAGTAAAAAGCTCTAGAAACTCTCTGTTTGTTTAGAATTGGAGCAGCAGTATTAATGTGGTGTGACATCACTTCCTGCCTGAGTCTCTCCCTGCTCTGGGCTCAGATTACAGTAGAGAAGGGAGGGGTGGGGGGAGAGGAGCAAACTGAGCATGCTCTTGCCCAGGGCAATGAGGTTTAAGCTGAAGGCAGGAAGTCTGATACAGAAGCCCATGTGTACACAATAGAAGGAAAGAAATGCTGTGTTTCTTTTGACAGGGGACTCAGAGCAACATTACTTTGGGGGTTTACTGGTATATTTAGATGGACCTTTCTGATAAGGCTTACTTAGTTTTAACCTTTCCTTCTCTTTAAAGCCATGTGGAATATGCTAGAGCTATATAAAGAATAGTATTATCCTGATTACTATTACTATTTGGGACTTTCTCATCCATTTATATGAGATGGGTGGGCCCAGGAAAGCCGTACAGTACTGGGAGGTGTTTGTGTCTGCCAGCGCTCCAGGCTTGACTCACATACCTTATCATTGTCCCTACAGATTTAATCATATCCACATGATCTGAAAGACCATACATTATTCCCTTTGAATCCAGTCTTGAGCATATTTTCCCATGGAGCGTGCATTTTTACACTGATGACATAAACAGAAAAGTACACATGGAAATAAGAGAATAAACAACAACGGGATGTTCCAGTCAAAAAAGATTTATTATCTAAAATGAGTTTTGCCGGAGCCAAGCAAGAAGAGACAGATGGGCAGCATACAGAATTATTCACGTGGATTCAGAGAAGCGAATGATGTTGGTTCTTTTTAATTAACTAAATGAGCAAGATGTAGGGGTTATTTACAATAATCCGAAAATTTCTCACTATTTTCATGAAACCATTTCGACCAAACTCCTGCGCACGTTTTTACCATATTTATCAATAAATTTACTCGGAAAAATCAGATATGGGAAAAGACTAAATATAAATTGTGAAAAAATCCAAATTGTACTATTTGTATGGATTTGACGTCCAAAAACCACGAATTATTCGGACTATTGTGCGAAACCCATCGCAGATCTTGATTTCTTCCAGCTGCAAAAGGGACGTCTGTCATTGACTTCTACATGATCTCGGCAGGTTTTGAGTTGGAGTATTTTGAGTTTACTAAATCTCAAAAAAAAATTTTTCTACAAAAAAATAGTTTTTCCTGCTGACCAGACTTTTTTCCCTGATCTAGTAAGTATATTGGTGAATACGGTCCAAACTATTTTGCTGACACGGGGTGTTAATTTAACATCTAAATGCACCTTCATGTTTCTCCTCATACTGAAGTCCTGAGTATATGAATGGTACATCAGGTATTAGTGCATTTATTTATATAGCACAGAATGATACTATTCACCAGCCACTGAGACTTACAGTAAGAGCACTGGTACATCAATAACAATTTTTGGGTGGTGAGAACAGGTGCTCCTAAAAGCATTGGGAACCCACATCTGGATTATTTTAGGAGAGATTTGCTGTGTCTGTGGAATGTACAAGCATAAAAAGCATAACTGTTTAGCGTTAAAGGAGAAGGAAAGTCTTCTTCCACTTGGGGGTGCCAAATGTTAGGCACCTTCAAGTGATTGTATTTACTTACCAGGCCGGTGCTCCTATCAGCAGAAAACTGCACCAGCCCAGGGTTCTTCTAGCGAGCACCACAGAGCGATCCTTTTCCAGTAGAACAAAATAGCTGACTTTTTAGTTAAAGTTCGGCTTTTCATCTACTACTCATGCGCAGCCACGAGAAAAAGGAAGAAGCCGGAAGAGGATCGCTCTGTGGTGCTCGCTGGAGGAACCCCAGGCCGGTGCAGTTTTCTGCCGATATGAGCACCGGCCCGGGGTTTTAGGTAAGTGAATACAATAAATCACTTAGCCTCTTTGAAAATTAATAGAACACTATGATTTTTCGCTGTCGGGTGACTTTTTTTATGAGGAAAATCTCAGGTAGGAATAGTGTCGCAGTTTTTCCTTAAATAAACAAGCATTTGAGAAAAAAAGTTGCACAAGTTTTGTCCCAGTTTTGTTTTCTTGGTGCTAAGTTTTTTCTCAACCTCGAAAAATTTGTAAATAGGCCCATATAGATATTTATATATAATACCCAAAAATGTTTTTTTTACATTATATCTTAACATGTAAATTGGTAGTCGCTTGGTTCTGACGATGATTATACGCAGGGTCGGACTGGGCCGGTGGGGCACCAGGAAAAAAACAGGTGGGCCCCTGGCTCTTGTTGGCCCCAGGTCCGCACCCACATGTGGCTCTTAATGCCGCGACCCCTTTTGTCGGAGGTCGCAGAAGAAAACTGTGTGCACGTGCATGCGCAAATACAGACGCACCACATACGCCAGCACTGCAGGGAGGCCTGGAGGGAGGCCCTGGGGCAGCAGCCCCGGTGGGTCCCGGCCCCTCAGTCCGACACTGATTATAAGTCATCCTTACTGCTGCTGTTTTTTTCCTGCCAGTACATAGATTGAAAGCAAGTTTACTGGCATTTTTGGCACTTTGATAAAGTTCAGATTGCTGGCCGAAACGCACAGTCTACCATCAATTAAATAAAAACCTTAAATTCGTTCTTAAGCCCTGTGAGTGCGGCCCTTTTCTGTATGTTGTATATGCTGCATATATAGTGAATAAAGTACCTCCTCTTGTAAAATATAAGGATATTATAAGTTACCAAGGAGTTACATGATTATATAAAAACACGAGGCTGAAGGTTGAGTGTTTTTATACAGGTCATGGAACTCCGAGGTAACTTCTAATATCCTCATATTTTGCAACTGGGGGTACTTTATTTATTATAATACACAAGTTTCAGTGAGTCATGTGACAGAAATGACATCAGAACTCACCGTTTATAAGGATATAATTTACAAGATATTCATGGCTTTTGTGTATTATATATGTGTATACATACCACAGTTCCTTGCTCTCTAGTTCTCCTCAGCTCTCTATCCATAGGAATGGAATTTATGTTATTTATTTTCAATTCTCTTCTCATAACTGCCCCCACAAAAAGAATTTGCTTACTTATAAAAAGAAGTCAAACTTTTTTTTCCCTATGTTTTATTATTTCTTGCTGTTTTCACTGCATATGAATGGACCGGTTTCTCTTGTTGCATATTTTGTAGAATATGAGGAAAGTTCCCTTATTCCAGACAAGATCTAAAAAAAACTAACAAGATAAAAGGTAAAATATTAAAACCAGTACAGGTATGGGATCCATTCTCCGGAAACCCGTTATCCATCTCCGAATTACGGAAAGGCTGTCTCCCATAGACTCCATTATACTCAAAAAATCCAAATTTTAAAAAATTATTTCCTTTTTCTCTGTAATAATAAAACAGTACCTTGTACTTGATCCCAACTAAGATATAATTAATCCTTATTGGAAGCAGAATCAGCCTATTGGATTTATTTGATGTTTCATTGATTTTCTAGTAAACTTAAGGCATGAAGATTCAAATTACAGAAAGATCCATTATCTGGAAAACCCCAGGTCCCTAGCATTCTGGATAACAGGTCCCATACCTGTACAATGCTGTAATGTTACTAAGACAGCTGGACATGCTGGGCAGGCCACAAATGCCTGGGTCTAGGGGGGCAGAATTTTAGGGTGTTGAATTTTCTGCCCACCCTGTGGTCATTGGAAGAGATTGTGCTGGGCCAGAAGCACCAGCACCAGCAGGAGAATCTGAAAGCAATAGGTTGGTGAGAGGATTGGGAGGGGCAGAAGTGAATTTGACCCGTTTAGTTTCGGCAAAAAATTGCCACCGGCAAAATGTTGCCAATGCCCATTAAAGTCTATGGGCGGAAAATTTTTTTTGGACGCCATACAAGTCTATGGGCGCGTCAAAACAAGGTGAAAAAATTCGCCCATCCCTAATGGGGAGACCTAGGGCACAGACAATGGCGTAACTAGATATTACTGGGCCCCACAGCAAATTATTTTTCAGGCCCCCATAATGTCTAGAGGTTGATCTGTTTCACCAATATTTATTGAAGTTGTATATGAATTAGGGTCTCATGGGGCCCCTTTACCCCCGGGGCTTCCCTGCAGCCGCAGGGTCTGCTTCCTCTATAGTTACGCCCCTGCACAGATCTTTAAATCTGGCCCTGCTACTGAGTCTGCTGATTTTACAAGTCATCATCCAACATATCCAGAGTGGAAGATAATTCTCAAATATTAAAACATATTGTAACAACTATACCTGGTGGTCTAGCGGGAGGTGATCTGCAGGGACGCCTGCAGCTCCCTTGGCGGGGACGCCTGCCACGCTGCTCCTCTGGGCCGCAAACGGGGAAGGGTTAGGGCGCGCGCGGCGTATTCCTTCCTGCTTTATTTGCGCATGCGCGCTGACGTGTGATGTTAGCGCGCAGTGGCGCGAAATTTAAAAGTATATAAGGCACAGTTTGGATTTTTCACATTGCCCGTTATACGATCTTGTTCCAGGTGCTTCTGTGCTTTTGAGCTTCTGTTTACTCTGTATTGATTCCTGTTGTGACCCCTGCCTGGCTTCTGACTATTCTGACCTCTGATTCCTGACCCTTGCCTGAATACTGACTACCTCTTCTGCGTAACCCCACTGATTTATATATATTGACCCTTGCCTGCCTGACTACGTTTATTCTCTGCCTGCCTCGACCCGGCCTGATCTGACTACTCTATTGCCTAACGCCTTGTATTACGACCTTCTGCCCAAAGACTCTAGTTAACAGTCGTGCCCCTCTGCCTATCCAGAACCTCTAGCCTTGCACCTCTCGTTTAATTCCTGGTGGCATCCAAGTAGCTGAGGGCTCCTCCTGAGGCCAAAGGCAGTCACACTACAGGTGAAGCACAAGCCGAGACCAGGGTGCTTGGCATTTGTTCTGGTGTTGGGTGCCGACCGTGACAAAAAAAAAAAAATACAAATATCATACTCCAATAACTATGGTACAGGTGTGGGATCAGTTATCTGGAAACCCGTTATCCTGAATGCTCCAAATTACGGAATCTCCCATAGACTCTATTTTATGCAAATAATCAGTTTCCTTTTTCTCTGTTGTATTAAAACAGTAGCTTGTAACAGGTTCATCCCCGCAAATATGATTGTATCACATTGTGTATATTAATAATAAGGATGTTATAGGCTCCTTTTCTATGCTGCCGAATTGCCGTCATTACTGTGTCACTGTAACAAATATGTTATTTTCAAGATGTATCTTAAAAATTCTTTCATTAAAAAGAAAAATTGAAAGAGAAAAAAAAAACAGTACCTTGTACTTGATCCAAACTAAGACATTATTAATCCTTATTGGAAGCAAAACCAGCCCATTGGGTTTATTTAATGTCCAAAGTAAGGAAAGATCCGTTATCCGGAAAACCGCTGGTCCTGAGCATTCTGGATAACAGGTCCCATACCTGTACTATGAGGCAGGTGTTAAAATGACTAGAGGTGTAATTAGACTAAATACTTTCACTCATTAAACTAAGGGAAAGAGTTTGGAAAGCTGCTCATCTCTGAAGGTGTCTGGCATTGAGAGCTTTATGCAGAGCAGTGTCTTGCTGAATACATCACTGGCAGATTCAATATTCAGCATATGTTATAAGCACATTGGACTCAAAAACAGAGTTAGAAGCCTGATAGCAACATATCCCTCAGTCTCCTAGTTTATGTGTTATGTGCAGATCTGTTTTACTATGGGAACTTTCATATAAAATCGATTAAAAAGTGATTATCCCACTCCGTATTGTATTGCACTGACAATCACAACAACCTGGTGATGTGCAGAAAACTTTACTGGAAGTGAGAGTTGCACAGTTAAAGAAATGTCTCTAAAACTGCCTCGAACAGGAGACAGAAACTTGCAATTTGCACTGATAATACAATTGGTGAGAAGAGCAGCTCCGCGCATTATCTATGCGGTAGGGAAAGTAGGTGTGAAACAAGACAGCACATGAGATTGCATGTGGTCCATATGTGTGACCTTTGTGCAAAATTTGAAAATAATGAAACAACATTTTTTTTTTAAATTCTAGGTTTGAACAAGGCTTCCATTTCAGAGAAGCAGACATCTGTCTGGCAAAGGCATGGCTGTTAGGATGGGAACGTAGCAATAATAGGCTTTATAGTTTGGTCTTGCCATGAAATAGGAACATTAGGAAAAAGAAATCTGACCCTTTATCAGATTTTATGGCAGCGTCTGGTATGGTTGCCTAAATTTGCATTTTGCAGGCCCAACTGAGACTTTCCATACCTTTGACCAGCTTAGTTGCCCATCTTTGGACTATTTCTAATTTAATAATATTCTGTTTCAGCAGTGGAGCCCAAAGCTACATGGGCCATACCAGTGCTTTTCTAGGTGGAAGAACTACCCTCTCCTTCCAAGAACTGGTTCAAATCCTATCCTTAAAGGGATACTGTCATGGGAAAAATTTATTTTTTCAAAACACATCAGTTAATAGTGCTACTCCAGCAGAATTCTGCACTGAAATCCATTTCTCAAAAGAGCAAACAGATTTTTTTAATATTCAATTTTGAAATCTGACATGGGGCTAGACATATTGTCAATTTCCCAGCTGCCCCAAGTCATGTGACTTGTGCTCTGATAAACTTCAATCACTCTTTATTGCTGTACTGCAAGTTGGAGTGATATCACCCCCTCCCCCCCCAGCAGCCAAACAAAAGAACAATGGGAAGGTAACCAGATAGCAGCTCCCTAACACAAGATAACAGCTGCCTGGTAGATCTAAGAACAACACTCAATAGTAAAAACCCATGTCCCACTGAGACACATTCAGTTACATTGAGAAGGAAAAACAGCAGCCTGCCAGAAAACATTTCTCTCCTAAAGTGCAGGCACAAGTCACATGACCAGGGGCAGCTGGGAAATTGACAAAATGTCTAGCCCCATGTCAGATTTCTAAATTGAATATAAAAAAATCTGTTTGCTCTTTTGAGAAATGGATTTCAGTGCAGAAGTCTGCTGGAGTAGCACTATTAACTGGTGCGTTTTGAAAAAAACATGTTTTCTGAGACAGGATCCCTTTAAAAACCCTTAAAGCCCTTCTTGGATGCCATTTCCATTTTTTTCAGACTCCAAAACAGACCAGACCCTGCTGGATCATACTGTACTAATATGTACTATACTATATTAATATGAATAACTTTGTATTTTCACTTGTTAAAAATGTGTCCAAACCTTGCTTGAAACTAATATATCTAATATAGCTGCTGATTCAGATTGAGAATTCCACGCATTCATATTCCCCTTTGGGTGATGGCACAAAAAGTGCATTGTTGCCAAAAATACCTTTCCATGTCAGCTAATTGAAATTGCGACAGGTACAATATTTGAATTTTGTAATTGCCTTCAAAGGCATTTTTTTTATGTGATTATGTATTTGAAAGATTTTACCCACACCAATTCACATTCACTGCCACAAAAATGTACAGTACATTTAAGTGCTTTGTCACCTGCAGGGAGCTTGGTTTTTTATGTGCAACAAAGTGCAAAGTGTGCCATCACCCTAAAGTTAACTTTATACAGTATAAACAGCTTGGACAGCCTTTCTCAGTAACTAAAGTCATAATGTTTATTGGTTGTTTTTCTACAACCAATACTATACAGCACATTCCATGTCCGCATCTTTATTGCCCCCAAAACACGTCACCATTAAAGGAGAAGTTAACCCTAAAAATGAATATGGTTAGAAATGCTATATTATATATACTGAACTTACTGAAACAGCCTAAAGGTTCAGCGTCTCTATAGTAATAATAATTCGGGGCACCTGCACACTTCAGAAGCAAATGCAGTAGACAAGGAGAAGGCGGAGACATATACAGGAACAGGCTAAGGTCAGGGCAGGCAGTAAGGATCAGAGTAAGTAACCAGGCAGGGAGTAAAATAACAATTCAGCAACAAACAGGGGCTTGAGCAGAAACTGAGAACCAGAAGCTAGCTCAGGCAAGGGAAAGTGGGAGAGAGAAAGATTTAAATGGCTAGGGAATCATTCAGGAAGGGATATGTATGATTGACAGGTGTAGAACTAATAAACAGAATTCAAATTTGTTTACAAACAATGCACACAATGTGCATGCTCATGACGTCAACACGCACCACATGATGTCACGGCGCATGGGGCACCAACGTTTCACCCAAAGTAATGCACAACGGGGCAGCTGAACAGACCCACCAGCCAGTGCACCTAAATGTAAGAAATGCGCATGACCAGCGGGGTTCGTTACAGCAACATTTCTGCCCTACTTCTGTAGCTAAGCTTTAGTTTGCCTTTAAACATCAGTTTCTCACTCCCGCCCCTCTATAAAACCCATATATCTCAAAGCATGTACTATATATAGTGATGGGCAAATCTGTGGTGTCTGTGCAAAAGATTCGGCGTCACACAATTTTGACACACACATCAATTTTGACGAGAGCGACAATTTTTATACGCGTGACAGGCGTCCGAATAATTTTGACGTGTAAGGTTTTTTTTTGTCATGTCAATTTTTTTTGACGCTGTGGATTTTTTGCCGACAAATTGTCGCCGCAGTTTTATGAATTAATTCGCTTGCGGCAAAACGCACAAATTTGCCCTAAATTTGTGGCTGGTGAATTTATTTGCCCATCACGAACTATATACTGTATATAATGAGCTGACTCCTTTATATTAATGTGAAATATTTATATATGTGTGGCCCTTTAAGCTCATGGGCCTGTTTATAGCTGCAGCATCTGAAATGTACTCTGCTATTGTCTGAAATTATTCTGGAAACAATTAGATTGTTGCTCTCAGATCCTTGCCCATATATTTGTATTACGATGTCAATACATACTGAATCCAGACCTGCTATAAGACCTAGAACTGCAGGTATTGCTACTGAGACAAAGCATAAACATGTGCACAGACTGTTGTAAAATGAGGATCTTAAAAGCAAATGGGCTGTATGTGTAATGTAACAGGGTGCAGTGATTACTGCTGTATATTCAGTGACTGTCGCAGCAGCACCTGTATTCACTTACAGCCGAGACTCAGCAGATGTGGCTCAGGAAAGTAATGATACGATACCGAGATTGTTCTTTTCAATCTTAATACGGAGGCATTTCCCAACAAAGCAAATATCCTCAGTATGCATAAACATCATAAAAGCACAGGCTCGTTTATTTTCCATAATATTTTTTTTTTTTTGAATGACAAAAAAGTGTAAGGAAATATGCCTCCAGCTGACTACTTCACTAATGGAATTTCATCACACTTCTACTTTTCTTTTTATATAATAATATAAAGCTAAAATATTAAAAGTCAAAATTATTTACAGATGCCATTTTTATTAAAAATAATCTTGTGACGGTCTGGGGCCCGAGCAAACCTCTATGGTAAGAGCAAAAGATCAAATTTGAACATTTTTCGTTCATTTTATATTATATAAGGTGATAATACGGTTTTATGGGTTCCTAAAAAAACTATAGGAAGTCATTCATTCACTAAATAGGGATTGTCTCCAGTTTACTTTAATTTTGAGGTCATTGACAGCTGAGAATTTTTTTTATTGGACCGCTTATCCAGAATGCTCTGGACCTGGGGTTTTCCAGATAAATGATCTTTCTGTAATTCGAATCTTCATACTTTAAGTCCACTAGAAAATCATGTAAACATTGAATAAACCCAACAGGCGTATTTTGCTTCCAATAAGGATTAATAATATCTTAGTTGGGATCAAGTATTTCAGACAAAATCATATTATAAAATTGTAATTATTTGATTACAATGGAAGCTATGAGAGATGGCCTTCCCATAATTCGGAACTTTCTCTATAATGTGTTTCTGGATTATGGATCCCATACCTGTACAATGATGTTGTATTGTCTTTCTTCAATTTCCCCCTTTTTTAATATTATTGTTTTGTTTTTTTATAGTATATTTAGTACTTTTTTGATTTTTAGTTGATTTATAGAACAATATTGCAAATATGTAAAATACTTTGTGTGTTTTTTGTGTATTTCTAAGTTAAACGCTTTCCCCAGCAGAAGCATTTCATAATGTAGATGACAATAAAACAAGGTTAATCCAACATCTCATACATACTTCAAAAAATGAATGTGTTAGAGCTCTTACAGACAAGCGTTTTTAGCTGAGCACAGGAGTAGACACACTGAATTCTTTTCAATGGGACTGTACTCAAACAGACACATGTAATTGCCGAACGCAGGAAAAATGCAACATGCTGCGTTACACTTACATGCGACTGTGTGAGTACAGCCACATTGAAAAGAATTCAGTGCATCTACTCCTGTGCTCCCCTGCGGCTGAACGCATGAAACCTTAGGGCTCTTACAGAAGAGCGTTTTTAGCTGCGCTCTCCTGCGTTCCGGTTTCATGCGTTCAGCCGCAGGGGAGCGCAGGTAAAACCGCTCTTCTGTAAGAGCCTAAGGGCTCTTACAGACGAGCGTTTTTACTTGCACTCCCCTGCGTTCCGTTTTTCTGTGTTCAGCCGCAGGGGAGCGCAGGGATAGACGCATTACATTTTTTCCAATGGGGCTGTACTCACACAGGCGAGTGTAGGCGCCGAACGCAGGAAAAATGCAGCATGTTGCGTCTCAACCTGTGTTTCAGTGCCTACACGCGCCTGTGTGAGTACAGCCCCATTGGAAAAAATGTAATGCGTCTATCCCTGCGCTCCCCTGCGGCTGAACACAGAAAAACGGAACGCAGGGGAGTGCAAGTAAAATCGCTCATCTGTAAGAGCCCTTAAGATGGTAGAAGGTATGTAACTACTTGCCAATTAGTCAATTCAGTTAGGAAGTAATCTGCATACAGTCAACCTTGGTAAATCAATCAGATATATGATTGTAGCACATCATGTACCTTATTCCCATATCTTATAGCTGACACAGGGTGGTAAATCTGCAAAATATTATTCCTCAGATTCCCTAAGCAAAAGGAATTCTATTGAAACAGCTGAGAATGTCTCCTTTTCTCGTGTTTAGGTTTATATGAAAATAGTGGAGAAATGACTCCCAGAGAGAAGTCTTTGGAATTTATATTTGATAGGTTATCAGCAGGAAAACAAATCCTAAATAGGGTGTACAGATTCGCAGATGGACAAATAGAAAACATTTTTATCCTGAGCCCTTGGGCCCTTTGTGCAACCAAGGGGCCTCGGAGCAAAACAAGGTTTATGAGAGATAATTGCCCCATACACCATATGTTTGAAATTTAAAAATTTGAATTTTGACAGTAAATAATCTTTTGAAGCAGTACAGGTAAATCTTCTCCCCAGACCAAGATGCACTGTCAAAAGTCAAAGTAAAAACTGCTGTTTCCAATAGCATTAAACCATCAAATTCCATCAATACAAGAGCTACACTTGGCTAAAGGTGAATATACACATTTATATTTGCACGCATTCATATTTGCTATAGCCACCCATATAAAATATCCATGCTTTTTGATACACATGCCAGGGCCGGAACTACAGTCAAAAAGATTTTGTATGTGCACATGTTCAAAAAGTGAAGTTAGAGATCACCACAGTCCTCTAGAGTGAAATTCCACCACTCTCCATTCATCTCTATGGGATTTTCAAAGGATGAACTTTCACTTTCACCCTTTGATAAATACTCTTTTAAAATCCCATAGAAATGAATGGAGAGTGGCGGAATTTCACTCTAATTTCCCTTTTTGATAAATATTCCCCATTATGTCCAAGTTTTAGTTCGGTATTTGGCCAGAATTCAACCTTTTTCAAAAGGATCCCATTCAACGGAATCCTCGTGCCTGGCCAAACCAAATCTGAATCCTTAAAATCAAGTAAAAAATGTTTAAAAATAGAGGAGGTCAGGCCCCGCTGAAGCCCAGATTTCTGCTACTGCTCTTATTAATGTCAACGACTTGGAGTTTGGAATGATGACTTTATCTCTTATTAAACCTACTATTATAAGCCAAAATATTTAAGTAAGTCAACTACAATTTTCGCTGTGTGTTGGAATTCTGAAATTGGACTTGTGCTTCCAACAAATAAATGAATCTAGCCTGTTCACTGATTAATGTCCTTCCTTCTTTCAAATATAATTACATATTGCAAATCTGAAAGCAACGGAATGTCTGCATTACTGCATTTAATGTCTTTGCTAAGATCTATACAGTTGTGTGATCAGCCGACAAGACTATTGGCATTTGTACCAGGAGAAGGAACATGTGGCGACATATAAACAAAGCAACGGATACACGTCTATCGACCTTTAGATGCTTTTCCTTGTTTAATTATAATAAGTTCTGAAAATAAACTCTCTTGTATAACATTTCACCCATAGGGTATGTCCACATGGGTGTCTTCTTGCTGCTTTTAACTGCTCAAGCTTCATATATGGAATTTTATTTCCAAGCCTTTATAGCTAGTCTGAGCTACTTATGTCTGTGAATGCAGTATTGTGCTAGGTAAAATAAAGTAGAAAAAAGGTTTTTTTTAAATCTTCATTCCAAATCTCATTATCTCGAGGAGCTCCAAGACACACCGTTTAAATTATAAGCACTAGCCAAAAGGACCATGTTTTTGTATTGGTATGTCAAATACTAGTACCACTATATAACTACAAATATAATGTCCCTTAAAATTACTGGGGCATTTTTTTCATTGATATTCTGATTGTTTTCAGACATTAGCACTGAAACAGAATTTCATTTTGTTTTGCCCCTAATCTGGGACTGCTGCTAATGTAACATATAATTACTGGGTGTTATTGTTAGAATTTCATCCTGTGCAGGTATTACTAATATGCATACACTGCTGTAATGGCTGCAGGTCCCAAGCTGTTTGGTTGCTATGGTAGTGAGCAGGGCAGAGCAGAGCAGAGCGGCGGGCATGGATTTGCAACGAATTTCCGTACTTCTCCGACTGCGAATGTTTTCATGAAACTGCCATGAAAATTCGTTGTGGAGAAAGTTGATGCATCGAAAAAATCTTAATGTGTCAAAATTGTTGCTCCTCAAAATTATTCGAATGCCCATTGACTTTATTGCATTTGGACAAAAGAGACGCATGTCTGAAAATTTTCGCTTGCGGCAAAATTGTCGTGCATCAAAATTACTTTGACGCCCATTGACCAATGCGTTTCGTGAATTGTTTGCCGTTTTGCTAATTTTTTTCGGCGTTCCTAATTTTTCAGTGAAGCGAAACAGGACAGAGTCACTCACTAGATATGGGTCAGTGTTGGGGCAAACTTTAAATTATTGGTGCAGTGAGTTGGGTTAGAGAGGATTAGGGCAAACTTTGCCTTGTTTGTGTATATTATTTTATCTTGCCATAGAGCAGCCTTAGAAGAATGATTAATTGAGTATAGTAGATTGAACATCTGTAGAGGATCATCTGTAGAACAGAAGCTTCAGGATAATACAGGACAAAGGTATTTCCGACACCTAATTTGAAAAGTGCATGCAGCCAATGGGAACACTCACTGCTGAGTTCCTAACTGCTTCTGGAAGCAATGGCAGCACACCATTTAATTATAAGTGATAAGACATGCACTAGCCTTACCATGCACAGTGGAGTGTTATAAAGGTTGCTGCCATTGGACCCTGGTGCACTATGTAACACTTCTGTCACGTGGCATCAAATCTGCAGAGTCAAGGCAGCTTTTAAGTGACTCAGTCCTCAATCAATGACCAATCTAGCATCTGAGCTTTGCAGCATCGACTTAAATTATGTCTGCAGCCTGCTGCCTGCTTTTACATTTAAGCTGGCCATAGACTCAAAGATTCACTCGTTTGGCGACATCGCCAAACGAGCGGATCTTTCCCCGATATGCCACTAACGGCATGGCTATATCGGGGGTATGGCCGAAAGATCGAATGACGATATGCCAAGGGGCTCCGACGGGTCGTTCTGTTAAAAAATCAAACCTTCCCGATCGATATCGTGGCCAGATATCGGTTGGGAAGACCCGTCGGAAGCCCCCCGTACACGGGCAGATAAGCTGTCAAATTGGTCCAAACGACCGATATCGGCAGCTTTATCTGCCCGTGTATGGCCACCTTTAGTCTAGAACTTGTCACCCCTTGGTCTGATGTTCAACAATAATCTGGTCCCCATTTCTGCTGTTCCACAAGTCTTGTATGTGACTGGTTTTCTGCAGGTGCTTCAACAGAAGTTCCAGGGCCCCAGAAAAGCCCAAGTGAATACCAGTACCTGCAGGGCATTACAGATACTCTGTAGAAGTCAGACATATGGTCGTCTATTCCTCTAGGTCCAGAACTGACATAATCTTTGCGTTACTTGCTGAGGTGGGACCAGCCTAACGTACTTGCACAGAGCATTAACCTCAACCCAAATGGACTCCTGTGGGAAGAACTGGAACATTGACTGCAAGTCAGGCTTTTTCCCCCATAATCAATGCCCAGCCTTGCTTATTCCTATGTGACTGATTGTAAGAAAATTCCATTTCTAGTTTCAAGGAAGCAGTGTTGCCAAATGTTGGTAGAAAGCATTACTAGAAGAGCAGGGTTGACTTGGTTTTGGAATGAAATGTTGGACAGGCAGGTGCCCTGACACATTTCACATTATCATGTATGCGGTGTACATCTACATATGATGAGTGTATTTGCTGATATCAAGAAGAATATAGAAGTTAGCTGCTCGTATTTATCTCTTTTTACCCACTTTTATAAATGTATAAACGAAACCTAGAAACAAACAGATTTGTATATAGTTCATGTACACTTTTTCTTTTGCTTTGTGCATAGTTCCTATTCAAGGAAGGAAGTGGCCCAGTTGTTCATGGTTATAGAAGTAGGTTTTTTAAATATCTGCCTTTGCTGAGCCATCACTTATGAATTCCTAATAAATGAGGAATCTGTTAGGAAGGAGATGTTCCATATTTCTTCCTAGAGTGGGCTGGGATTTATACACATACAATAATCCTAATTTTCTGTAGCACTGCCAGTGTTACACAAGACAGGCTGATAAGTGTTGGTGCCTGCAGAAAGGAAGGGGGGGGGAGATAAAGCAATGGCTGTAATGTGTGCCATGTGGAGGCTCATGTTTGTGCTCAAAGGAAATCTATGATTTCTTTGTTTTTCTTTGCGGATTAGGACTCTTTCGTCTGGTTACCCTTTCCCAGGTGGTCTTACAAGACTTTGCCCTTTTCTTTGATCCTACATAAATGATTTGTTTTTCTTTCTGTTTTAGCCAAGTAACCCTTTTAGTGCAGTAAGCAAGCATAAAGAGATATACTGATGACTTGCCCTCCAAATAGCTGTTACCCACTTACACTGTAAGCTCTACAGGGCAAGGATCTCCTTCCTCGTCTCCTTGACACTTAATTCTTACATCTTTAATGTAACTAGGGATGCACCGAATCCAGGATTCAGTTCGGGATTCGGCCAGGATTCGGCCTTTTTCAGCAGGATTCGGATTCGGCCGAATCCTTCTGCCTAGCCGAACCGAATCCGAATTTGCATATGCAAATTAGGGGTGGGAGGGAAATTGCGTGACTTTTTGTCAGAAAACAAGGAAGTAAAAAATGTTTTCCCCTTCCCACCCCTAATTTGCATATGCAAATTAGGGTTCGGATTCGGTTCGGTATTCGGCCGAATCTTTCGTGAAGGATTCGGGGGTTCGGCCGAATCCAAAAAAGTGGATTCGGTGCATCCCTAAATGTAACTGCACTTTGCATTTATTTGTATTT
The DNA here is from genome assembly GCA_038501925.1 of Xenopus petersii. Classification (NCBI taxonomy): domain Eukaryota; kingdom Metazoa; phylum Chordata; class Amphibia; order Anura; family Pipidae; genus Xenopus; species Xenopus petersii. Next base: position 170,132,204 of record CM076673.1, read on the forward strand.
AAAATTGTAATGTCTCCTGTTTGTTAATGTATTGCTCCACTTTACAAGCCTGTGTATATACAGTAAGTAGCACTATATAAATAAATACATTATATACATACTCAAACAGTGTTGGACTGGGAGGGTCTGAACCCACCAGAGCTGCCACATTAGGGGCCTGCATTTGCTTGCAGTGTACCCAATGTAATTCTGTGACAAAAGGTGACCATTTCTATCACCCACACAATGGCAAACAGTAAACAATTACAAATTATTTCACGAGAATTAACATTTGTTGACATCCGGAAAGCTCAGAATTACGGAAAGGCCATCACCGATAGACTACATTTTATCCAAATAATTTAATTTTTTTTTTAATTATTTCCTTTTTCTCTGTAATAATAAAACAGTATATTGTACTTGATCCCAACTAAGATAAGATTAATCCTTATTGGAAGCAAACCAGCCTATTGGGTTTATTTAATGTTTACATGATTATCTAGTAGATTTAAGGTATGAAGATCCAAATTACAGAAAGATCTGCTATCTGGAAACCCCCAGTTCCCGAGCATTCTGGATAACAGGTGCCATACCTGTACATAGATGAAATCATTCAAATCCAAGACACACAGAGTAGTGACCGCATTACCAGTCGCTTATCATTTCCACGAGGCTCGGCGCCCTATACGCCAGCTCAAAGTTCAAGTAATATTTACAGCTGATGAACCAAGAGTTGTGGGTAATAGATTAACACTGAGAAATGTATTGGATGCATCAATTCAACACAATAAGGCCAGGTAGCTTGAACAGCAAATATACCCCGACAATGTTAATCTTTGCTATTTACAAATTTTATGGCTGAAAATAATGATATTGTTGTGATTTTTTTTTGTTCATGTGTTATTTTTCTTGATTTAATATGGTTACATAATATGGCTTTATTTTAACCCTTTAAGTGCCAGCAGAATTTCACATTTTGGTTACGCGAAATGCCAGCCGTTTTTGAAACATTTTGTGCTCTCTCACTTTAGGGGCATTTTCTGAGGGGAAACCTATAGTTTACCTAGGAAAACTATACATTGTTTTTTTCGGTAGAAACTGAGCTTTCTAAATCTGCCTGAGTTTTCATGTATTTCCACCTGTGCAAAAAAATTTATAGCGCTAAATACCAAAAAAAAATGAAAAATTACCATTTTTCATCGTATATCAATTTATACCAGAAAAATATTTCATTTTACGGATGAAAATCCAACTGATTTGGAAAGCCTTATGTCTCTCGAACGTGCCAATACCAGATATGTATAGTTTTAGGGAGATTTAGGATTTCTGTACAGCAAAAACTCCCGGCAGTATATTACCGAATTTTGAAAGCACTAAGGCAGAAAACGGCATGCTTTAGATTCCAAGGCAAAAAATCCTGAAACCGTAGGTTTACCCCAGAAAACCATACATTTTTGAAAAGTACACATTCTGCCGATTACAAAATGGGTAACTATGTCTCTCTACTCCCAACTACCAAACATAAAAGCTTGTCTGAACATAGCGGTTTTTCAACAAAAAATTCAAAATTCGGAAAAATCATTTCAAAGGTTTTATTTTGCTGCTCCGCATATCCCAAACTATATTAGGTACCAAGAAAAAGCACCTGAAATATGATTGCCAGGGGTCCACTGAACAATTTGATACCCATTATGCATAGGTTTACCAAAGTATCTGGCATTTAGAGACACCAATATGTAGTTAGCACATCCAAATTCTTCAGGACTTTACTTCAGCTACTGAGAAATCAACACATTGACTGCATTTTTTGTGGGGTAAAAACCCAGAAATATATGTTTACCCCCCAAACCCATATATTTTTGGAAAGTACACATTCTACTGAATCTAAAATGGGTACCCATGCCTTTCTGCTCCAAACTACTGAGTCGCAAGGCTTTCCCACAATTGTCGGTTTTGGTGAAATATCTGAAAATTTCCTCAAACCTTCAACTTCCCAGCACCATATCGCCCATGTATCATTATGTACTAAGAAAAAGCACCCTAAATATGATTGCCAGGGTTCCTCTGAACATTTTGGTGGTCATTGTTCATAAGTTTACCAAAGTATCTGGCATTTAGAGGCCCCAAAATGAAGTTAGCGCATACAAACAGTCCCGTGGGTAACTTCAGCTAATGAAAGATCAACACATTGACTGCATTTTTGTGGGGTAAAAACACAGAAATATATGTTTACCCCCCAAAACCCATATATTTTTGGAAAGTACACATTCTACCGAATCTAAAATGGGTACCCATGCCTTTCTGCTCCAAACTACTGAGTCGCAAGGCTTTCCCACAATTGTCGGTTTTGGTGAAATATCTGAAAATTGCCTCAAAGCTTCAACTTCCCAGCACCATATCACCCATGTATCGTTACGCACCAAGAAAAAGCACCCTAAATATGATTGCCAGGGTTCCTCCAAACAGTTTGGTGGCCATTGTTCATAGGTTTACCAAAGTATCTGGCATTTAGAGGCCTCAAAATGAAGTTAGCGCATACAAATAGTCCTGTGGGTAACTTCATCGAATGAAAAATCAACACATTGACTGCATTTTTGTGGGGTAAAAACACAGAAATATATGTTAACCCCCAAACCCATATATTTTTGGAAAGTACACATTCTACTGAATCTAAAATGGGTACCCATGCCTTTCTGCTCCAAACTACTGAGTCGCAAGGCTTTCCCAAAGTTGTCGGTTTTGGTGAAATATCTGAAAATTGCCTCAAAGCTTCAACTTCCCAGCACCATATCACCCATGTGTCATTACGTACTAAGAAAAAGCACCCTAAATATGATTGCCAGGGTTCCTCTGAACATTTTGGTGGCCATTGTTCATAAGTTTACCAAAGTATCTGGCATTTAGAGGCCCCAAAATGATGTTAGCGCATACAAACAGTCCCGTGGGTAACTTCAGCTAATGAAAGATCAACACATTGACTGCATTTTTGTGGGGTAAAAACACAGAAATATATGTTTACCCCCCAAAACCCATATATTTTTGGAAAGTACACATTCTACTGAATCTAAAATGGGTACCCATGCCTTTCTGCTCCAAACTACTGAGTCGCAAGGCTTTCCCACAATTGTCGGTTTTGGTGAAATATCTGAAAATTGCCTCAAAGCTTCAACTTCCCAGCACCATATCACCCATGTATCGTTACGCACCAAGAAAAAGCACCCTAAATATGATTGCCAGGGTTCCTCCAAACAGTTTGGTGGCCATTGTTCATAGGTTTACCAAAGTATCTGGCATTTAGAGGCCTCAAAATGAAGTTAGCGCATACAAATAGTCCTGTGGGTAACTTCATCGAATGAAAAATCAACACATTGACTGCATTTTTGTGGGGTAAAAACACAGAAATATATGTTAACCCCCAAACCCATATATTTTTGGAAAGTACACATTCTACTGAATCTAAAATGGGTACCCATGCCTTTCTGCTCCAAACTACTGAGTCGCAAGGCTTTCCCAAAGTTGTCGGTTTTGGTGAAATATCTGAAAATTGCCTCAAAGCTTCAACTTCCCAGCACCATATCACCCATGTGTCATTACGTACTAAGAAAAAGCACCCTAAATATGATTGCCAGGGTTCCTCTGAACATTTTGGTGGCCATTGTTCATAAGTTTACCAAAGTATCTGGCATTTAGAGGCCCCAAAATGATGTTAGCGCATACAAACAGTCCCGTGGGTAACTTCAGCTAATGAAAAATCAACACATTGACTGCATTTTTGTGGGGTAAAAACACAGAAATATATGTTTACCCCCCAAAACCCATATGTTTTTGGAAAGTAAACATTCTACAGAATGTAAAATGGGTACCCATGCCTTTCTGCTCCAAACTACTGAGTCGCAAGGCTTTCCCACAATTGTCGGTTTTGGTGAAATATCTGAAAATTGCCTCAAAGCTTCAACTTCTCAGCACCATATCACCCATGTATCGTTATGCACCAAGAAAAAGCACCCTAAATATGATTGCCAAGGTTCCTCCGAACAGTTTGGTGGCCATTGTTCATAGGTTTACCAAAGTATCTGACATTTAGAGGCCCCAAAATGAAGTTAGCGCATACAAACAGTCCCGTGGGTAACTTCAGCTAATGAAAAATCAACACATTGACTGCATTTTTGTGGGGTAAAAACACAGAAATATATGTTTACCCCCCAAACCCATACATTTTTGGAAAGTACACATTCTACAGAATCTAAAATGGGTACCCATGCCTTATTGCTCCAAACTACTGAGTCGCAAGGCTTTCCCAAAGTTGTCGGTTTTGGTGAAATATCTGAAAATTGCCTCAAAGCTTCAACTTCCCAGCACCATATCACCCATGTGTCATTACGTACTAAGAAAAAGCACCCTAAATATGATTGCCAGGGTTCCTCTGAACATTTTGGTGGCCATTGTTCATAAGTTTACCAAAGTATCTGGCATTTAGAGGCCCCAAAATGAAGTTAGCACATACAAATTGTCCGGTGGGTAACTTCAGCTAATGAAAAATCAACACATTGACTGCATTTTTGTGGGGTAAAAACACAGAAATATATGTTTACCCCCCAACCCCATATATTTTTGGAAAGTGCACATTCTACAGAATCTAAAATGGGTACCCATGCCTTTCTGCTCCAAACTACTGAGTCGCAAGGCTTTGCCAAATTTGGCGGTTTTGGTAAAATATCTGGAAATATTCCTCAAAGCTTCAACTTTCCAGCATCGTATTGTCCATGTATCATTACCAGCATAAAGCATCCTAAATATAAACATATGGGTCTACTAAACAGTTTGATGCCCAATGTGCATAGATATACCAAACTATGTGGCGCACAGAGACCCCCAAATGACAATATGTATAGACATTTTCACGGCTGACGCGCTGGCTGCTGCAATATAACCACCCGGTGTGTGTATTATGCGACATTAGCCCACCTAACAGTTCAGAGACCCCAGAAAAACATATATTTTCAGAAAGTACACATTCTGACGAATCCAACATGGGTAAATAAGTGTTTCTACTGCAAACTGCCAAACTGCCAAACTGCAAAGCAATGCTGAACATAACGGTTTTTATCAAATTTCGGAAAATCGTCACAAAGCTTGAATTTTACCCCATTATATGCTCCACATTTCGTAACTTATCAGCATAAAACATCCTAAATATGAACGCCAGGGGTCTACTGAACACTTTGATGCCCAATATGCATAGATATACCAAACTATGTGGCGCACAGAGACCCCCAAATGACAATAGTGTATATACAATTTCACAGCTGACGCGCTGGCTGCTGCAATATAAGCACCCGGTGTGTGTATTATGCGACATTAGACCCCCCTAACAGTACAGAGACCCCAGAAAACCATATATTTTCAGAAAGTACACATTCTGACGAATCCAATATGGGTAAATAGGTGTTTCTACTGCAAACTGCCAAACTGCAAAGCAATGCTGAACATAACGGTTTTTATCAAATTTCTGAAAATCGTCACAAAGCTTGAATTTTACCCCATTATATGCCCCACATTTCATAACTTATCAGCATAAAACATCCTAAATATGAACGCCAGGGGTCTACTGAACACTTTGATGCCCAGTATGCATAGATATACCAAACTATGTGGCGCACAGAGACCCCCAAATGACAATAGTGTATATACATTTTCACGGCTGACGCTCTGGCTGCTGCAATATGAGCACCTGGAGTGTGTATTATGCAACATTAGACCCCCCTAACAGTACAGAGACCCCAGAAAACCATATATTTTCAGAAAGTACACATTCTGACAAATCCAATATGGGTAAATAAGTGTTTCTACTGCAAACTGCCAAACTGCAAAGCAATGCTGAACATAACGTTTTTTATCAAATTTCTGAAAATCGTCACAAAGCTTGAATTCTACCCCATTATATGCCACACATTTTGTAACGTATCAGCATAAAACATCCTAAATATGAACGCCAGGGGTCTACTGAACACTTTGATGCCCAGTATGCATAGATATACCAAACAATGTGGCGTACAGAGACCCCCAAATGACAATAGTGTATATACATTTTCACGGCTGACGCGCTGGCTGCTGCAATATAAGCACCTGGTGTGTGTATTATGCGACATTAGACCCTCCTAACAGTACAGGGACCCCAAAAAACCATATATTTTCAGAAAGCACACATTCTGACGAATCCAATATGGGTAAATATGTGTTTCTACTGCAAACTGCCAAACTGCAAAGCAATGCTGAACGTAACGGTTTTTAGCAAATTTGTGAAAATCGCCTCAAAGCTTGAAATCTACCCCATTATATGCCCCACATTTCGTAACTTATCAGCATAAAACATCCTAAATATGAACGCCAGGGGTCTACTGAACACTTTGATGCCCAATATGCATAGATATACCAAACTATGTGGCGCACAGAGACCCCCAAATGACAATAGTGTATATACATTTTCACGGCTGACGCGCTGGCTGCTGCAATATAAGCACCTGGTGTGTGTATTATGCGACATTAGACCCTCCTAACAGTACAGGGACCCCAAAAAACCATATATTTTCAGAAAGCACACATTCTGACGAATCCAATATGGGTAAATATGTGTTTCTACTGCAAACTGCCAAACTGCAAAGCAATGCTGAACGTAACGGTTTTTAGCAAATTTGTGAAAATCGCCTCAAAGCTTGAAATCTACCCCATTATATGCCCCACATTTCGTAAAGTATCCGCATAAAACATCCTAAATATGAACGCCAGGGGTCTACTGAACACTTTGATGCCCAATATTCACAGATTTACCAAACTATGTGGCGCACAGAGACGCCCAATTGGATATATAGTAGATAAAATTTACAAGACATAACAAAATAATACAGAAAGTGTGAAATTCAAATAAATTACTAAAATCCAATAAAACCACAAAAATCTATGCTTTTTTTTTTTCAGACTAGTGTAATCAGACATCAGAATTACAGTTTGATTATTTTAGCTTGGCAAAATATTTTTTACGGACAGAATAAAGCAAGCAACAGTTATGCAGAGCTGAAAATGCAATAAAATGGCTAACAATGCACCAAAATCCCCAAAATTTCAAAATAATCACCGAAATAACATACAAAAGGTATTGCACAGTACGGTTAGCGAATACGCTATTCGCAAAGGCAATAAAACATTTTTTTCAGCCAAAAACACAACAATGCAATATGGAAAAAAAAAAAAAAAAAGCTACACAACAGCGTATGTGTGTGTGCATGTGTACAATTGGTAAATTGCATGTTATGTGTGTGTGTGTTTGTGTGTGCAAGTGTATGTACCCCCCCAAGTGTGTGTGACCCCCCTGATCCCCCAAAAAAAGTATGTGAGTGTGTGTAAGTGTAAATCTAAGCATGTATTAGTGTATAAAGTGTGTGTAAGTGTATTTTGTGTGTGTGTTACACTAACCTGGGGTGTGTAGCTGCAGATCTGTGTCCATGATGGCAGGAGGAGTGGAGAAGCAGGAGGGAGTCGCCAGATCCGTTGATCAGATCCGTTGGCGTCGCTGGAGGAACCCGGAAGTGCAGGCAGCAGCAGCAGCGCGCAGACACGTGTGTCTGTTGCGTCTTTGGGGCCCCTGGACAATCGCGCCCCAGGAGCCCCTTTCCCACCCGCTCCGCTCGTTGCCTAGGGGGTTCTGAGCGAGCGGGGAAGGAGCGAGCAGCATTTAAAGCCGCTCCTGAGCTTCCCCGCACGCATATGCTGCAGAACGTAGAATCTACGTTCTGTGGCATTTCAAGATACTTTCCCACAGAACGTAGATTCTACGTTCTGTGGCACTTAAAGGGTTAAGGTTACTAACTGGTCTTCATCAAAATATTATTATTATATTATAAATATTCTGCTGACTAAGTGATCTGCATACAAACATGAGTGTCACGGCCGGCACCCAATACCAGAACAGGTGCCAAGTACCCTGGTCTCGGCTCGGCTTCACCAGTAGTGTGACCATGGTTGGGCTTTGGGAGGAGCCCTCAGCTTACTTGGGTGCCACCTGGACTTAACGAGGGGTACAAGGCGAGATGTTCTGGCTAGCAGAGGGGCACGGCAGGTAGATAGTCTTTTAGGCCGAAGGTCACGGTACAAATGGAGCAGGCAAGAGAATCGTCAGACAGGCTGGGTCGAGGCAGGCAGATATCAAGAATCATCAGGCAGGCAAGGGTCAAACCGGGTATTCAAACAGATGGGGTCAGGCAGAAAGAGTAGTTGAGATGCAGGCAAAGGTCAGGATACGGATATCAGAATAGTCAGGAACAGGCAGGGATCAAAACCGGAATAGCAGATACAAAATACGCAGGAACAGACAGCACAAGGCTTCAGGAACCACCAGAATCAAGATTCTATCACGGGCACTGGCTGGGAGTATGAATGGGCCTTAAATACTTTCAAATTTCGCGCCAAAACGTGCGCCAATGCGCGCTGGCAGGAGAAGGAGCGCGGCGGCCTTACGGCCGTCCACTAGACCACCAGGTATTTTTATTAAAATGAGTTTTAGGAAAGGAACGGAGGGTCGTGTGCAAGTGAGTAAGTCATGGAAGCATCTCAGCTAATATAAGATCAGTCTGTTAAAGGAGAAGGAAAGGTTAAAAATTAAGTAAGCTTTATCAGAAAAATCTATATAAATACACCAGTAAACCTTCAAAATAATGCTGTTGAGTCCTCTGTCAAAACGAGGAAACTTCGGAAAATGAAGCGCCGCGTGTGCTTTAGTGCAGGCGACTTTTCATTATAGCAGATGGGAAGACACGCGGAGGCAGTTCGGGGAGATTGTCACCCAGAAGAAGAGGCGATTAGTCACCAGGTGACAAAATCTCCCCGAATTTCCTCGTGTGAACTAACCCTAAGGTGTGTGGAATTAAATGACATCAAGCAACTTGGAGTCAAATATAATTAATGTACATACTGTATGTAATCGTTCTTCAATCTGGAGGTAGAAAGATTCACTAAAAGTACCTATGAAGAAGCAGAAGCCTTCTCTTGGCATTGGATTATCACATCAGTGGGGCGATATAGTTCTTTGGGGCACCTATAGAGTAGTTTGTTTGGGTGGTTGTTGTGGGCAATAATGGGCCCTATATTTATTCATTTCAGGTAAACATATTGCAACATGAACCTGATAAATATATCCATTCAGAGATCATTTAGACATACTGTCGAATGGTCGAATAGTCGAACGATTTTTAGTTCGAATCCTTCGATAGTCGTAGTCGAAGGTCGAAGTAGCCCATTCGATGGTCGAAGTAGCCCAAAAAACACTTCGAAATTCAAAGTTTTTTTACTTCGAATCATTCACTCGAAGTTGGTGAATCGGCCCCTTATTGTAAGCTGCCACAGTAAGGGAGAAAGTAACAGTATACATATACCTGTTTCTCTAAACAGATGAGAAGGTAACATCAGTTACTAAAGCAAAAGTAGATCTAAGCAGAGTATATTCAAGGGAAGTAAACTTAGCTTGGATGAAATCCTCTTCTACAAGCTCCTTTGCACTTGGTGCTGGACTTTTCAGTTTGAAAAATCCCAGTAATGGACAGTGGAACTGGTGTCAGACAGATGCAGCCTTAAACATAATTAAATTCATAGTCCACAGGCCTCTTCATTAAAGAGGTTCACGTTTCAGATATAAGAGAGGTGCGTATAATGCCTATTTACAGTCAGTGAGTGGCATTCATTTTTCCAATGGATAGCACTTAAGTAAACTGCTAGCGTGAGCACTGTATAGTTCAAAGTTTAACAAGCAACTGGAAAACAAGTGTTTTTCTTAAAGGGGAACTCCGGCTTCCAAACCAAAATGTGATAAAGAGGCCCACATAACACAGAAACCCCTAATATACCCATCACAATTACCTGTTTCTTCAAAAAGTATGAATAAATGCCATTTTCTATGGTGAAATCCAGCTGGTTAACAGTTCTCTTTCTCCATCATTTGAAATCCTGGCAGGGAAGGAGGGACTAAACACTGATGTTACAAATTGTAACAACTTCTCCACAGCTGACAGACAGCATGCAGGAACTACATTACCCACAATGCATTGCACTGTGATGTTCCTTATTGAAATCATGTGTGCAGGGAATTGTGGGGTTTGGAGGATACAGGCTAAGGACAGCTGGCTGTTGACAAAGTAACAGTAGTCAGCCAGCTCAGCAAAGTAGTCAGAGAGATCAGCAGGGGACTAGGCTTAGGGAACTGTCAGAAACCATTAAAAATAATGAAAAGTCTGCATATTTTTTAAAATGATGTATATTGCAAAGTTGCTTGAAATTATGTTTACTTTTCAAAAAGCTTAAGTTATGTTTTTGCGGAGCTCCCCTTTAAACAAAGTGTAATACAGTGAAAGATTTTTACACTCTGTAGAGCTTTATGGCAACAATGTGGTGGTTACCACACTTTGTAATAAATACATTCTCTCTCCATCTCAGCATTCGCACGCAAAAAAAAAAGGATTTTTTTGTTTTTCACCCTGAGCTGTCAAGAACATTAAAATAGTGCAAACAGTGTTGCAGTTTTCACCCTCGCTTCTGAAAAAGCAACAGAGCAACAGTTCATAAGTAGTTCTCTGGAACATCTAAATTCTAGTGTGAGGGCAACAACCAGGTCTTAAGGCTATCAAGGTAATTTTTCATCCATTCGATGTTCAGCTTGATTGTCTCCAAGGCCTCTTTGACATACCACACTTCTCTGCTCTTCTCCTTGGTTGAATTAAAAAATGCAGTAACCTGAAATAGGAAAATTACAAGAATATTTTTTAAATTTAGTGCCAAAAAATTACTGTCAGAATCCATAATTGATAAAGAAACAATGCTCATCAATTAGGCACTCTTTGTCAGAGACTGATGTAACTGGACTTTGTGAAATAAGATGGAATAAAATAAATAGGATAACAACACCACGATCAAGTGAATGCTATTAAATGTGGCCAACCGTATCTTGTGCAGACCAAAAAGTAAATGTTTTCTGCAACCATTCTGTTCTCATTGTCAATCATGAAACAAGGAGCCATTGACAAGACCATGTCCAGACCACTCTCTGTCTGGGTCCTCTGGTCAGTCAACTTTAAAAAATGAATAATTCATAAATATTAATAAACATTTTGTTACTAACCTCATTTAAATGGACATCAGTGGAAAACTGGTGGGTAGTCTGGGACACAATGGTCTGTATAGGGGATGATCCAGGCATGAACCTACAATATAATATATATATATATATATATGCATATTTTTCTGAAACAGCAATGATGAATTTAAAGGGATTCGAACACCTTTTTGAAACAAAGGCTATGAGATACCCAGGACCTGATATCCGGGGATACTTAATTTTTCTGAAATTTCAAGCCCTGTTACTTAGAATCTCTTTAGGAAGTGGGGCTGGCTTTGTGCCCCATAAAAAATAGTCAAGCAGCTTGATGACTGTGGCACCAAAAGAAGTCTTTGAGTATCTCCTTAAAGGGATCCTGTCATCGGAAAACATGTTTTTTTTCAAAACACATCAGTTAATAGTGCTACTCCAGCAGAATTCTGCACTGAAATCCATTTCTCAAAAGAGCAAACAGAATTTTTTATATTCAATTTTGAAATCGGACATGGGGCTAGGCATTTTGTCAATTTCCCAGCTGCCCCTGGTTATGTGACTTGTGCCTGCACTTTAGGAGAGAAATTCTTTCTGGCAGGCTGCTGTTTTTCCTTCTCAATGTAACTGAATGTGTCTCAGTGAGACATGGGTTTTTACTATTGAGTGTTGTTCTTAGATCTACCAGGCAGCTGGGGCAGCTGGGAAATTGACAACATGTCTAGCCCCATGTCAGATTTCAAAATTAAATATAAAAAAATCTGTTTGCTCTTTTAAGAAATGGATTTCAATGCAGAATTCTGCTGGAGCAGCACTATTAACTGATTCATTTTGAAAAAAAAACATTTTTTCCCATGACAATATCCCTTTAAAACATATTATCAAGTGGTTCAATGATTAAAAAAAAGGAGAAAGTGACATGGCATTCCTTTGTTGATAAACACAAATATGGCAAGAGCATCACTATATGTGGGTTATGGTTAAAATGGCAGTGTATTGATTGCCCTACTGGCACATAGCCAAATGAATGTAAGACAACGTATAGGCAGAACCAAACACACACATGGTACAACCTACTTTCTCTAGTGTATTTCATTAATGTACCCATCCTCTGTTCAGTCATGAATGTGTAACACAGATGGTAGCTTATGTCCTTTATAGCAGTGCCCTTCATTTTATTTCTCAAAATGTGCAATTTATATGCATTTAAAACCATTTTAGCAGTTGTGAGCTAAGGCTTCACACGGGTATCATAGGGCATGTCTGACTGTCTACTCTGAACAACTACTTTTAGAACCATAATTAATGCAGTTTTTTGCACAATGTTTCCATTTTCTTTACAAAAATATCATAATAGGTCTACTAATATGCAATTTATAGCTTGAAAGCAACCACTACCGTGAACGAGGAACAAGAAGTGGTGGTGGGGCGGAACTTTTAAACTGTGATCTGCAGTTTATATTATTATTATTATTATTATTATTAACAGAATAACTTACTTCTGTGTTATCAAATTCCAGTTCTGCTTGACAAAGTTCCAGGCCAGCAAATATCCAGGTGATCTTCGACAGATGAATGAAATAACATTAGGCAGCTCCTGAGATCTTATAGAGCCCCCAGTGAGACTCTCCTGCATCAACCTGATGGCAACATGCTGAGGTTATACAATTAGCCACAATTTTTTAGATTAAAATAGTTTTCGCTTTAAAGACATAGGAAGAATGCATTTCACCAGATAATGTGCACATTATAAAAAGCTGGCCAAGGAAAGTGTAAATATATGAAACATTATAAGTGTATCCTATTTATAGCCCTATTCAATTCCAGTTATTTTACATAATAACTACAGTTTTTATGTTTTACCGCATGCCACACTATCTTAGATAACCTTGTTAATTACAAGAAGTTATGCCCATGTCCAGTAAAAACACTACTAACATACATACCCCTGTAAATCTTTAGCATTATCTGTACTTGCAAGAGCTTCGAGGATTTTACTCTTTTCTGATTCATAGATTGAAGAATCATATCTACGCCGGAGAAAGGTCCAGCCTTCTGTAGTTTTTGCGCCAACCTTAAACACAATATTTATAACGTCGGAGGGAATTCTAAGAAAACAAAACAAGCATTTTAGCTGTTACACAATGTAGCAGCATTTCACAGGCATAAAATATTTCAGTATTTTTAATCACAAGGGTAAAGACCCACTTTACTTGAGCCATGCTGTTTACATCTTTTGTATTTTTCGTATTTATTCCATGCATATTTTCTGTATTCTGATTTTAGTTTAGGTGACCTTTTCCTTTAGATTGAAGTGGTCTGCCATTTTATAAACCAAATGGTCCACACTGTCAGTTTGACAGGTTTTGGCTTTCATGTTTCCCAGGAATGCACAAAGGAATTATTGCTGTACCCTCATCAACAGAGAAGTAGATTTTCCTGCTAATGTCTGTCTCCACCAATTGAAGAACATCTCATGATACAGCTGTTAATATTAATTCTGCATGCACCTGCAGAAGGCCTGGAAAAGTTATGCTTCCTTGATTCAAACAAGCAAATCTCTCTGCTTATCTGTGGAATAAATGATCCCTGCCATACGGCGAGTGATTTTTATGTTTCACAGGCACAACTGTTTGGGAGATCAGCTCTTATTTAGTGCTATGTCTTACCTTGTTTCATTAAAACGCCAACTATTAAATAGCTCTGTTGCTCTATCTAAACAGCTTAGAACACCATTTGAACAGGCAAAATCCAGGAGAGAAGTTCTCAACTCTCGTTCAGCAAGTGTGCCTTCATCTTTCCATGTTTGTTCGATGAGAGTATTATTGAGTAGATCTAAACCATGCTCCTGAAATGAAAATGTTGTTACACTAGCTCTTATAGCTGACAAACGTCTGCAGCTCTTGTACAACTTTTATAAACCATTTGAATGCCTACAGTATTTTTGCTAGAAAACCCCCCACCAGTTAAAGAAAAAAAAAAGACTTTTGAAGATGTATGAATGTCATTGCAAAAAAATTTTTTTTTTCAATTTATTCCACCAGAATGAGAAATGTAAGAATCATGGATGAGAAATTTTTGTATGTTAATTTTTTCTTCAGCATTCTATGGCATACTTTCAAGTGTTAGCAGCATGCTTTACCATAATTTATTTACTTAAAGTTGCAAGGAAGGCTTTCTGGGTGCTAATCCACAGCTCTGCTTGCAGGCCCATAACCATGGGCTTTTGAGATGCTAATAACGGCCCTAGAGATGCCCAGTTCACCAGTTATCACTGTCTGCAGGGAGCAAGTTAGTGTCACTCACTTTAGAAATGTTGCCTTTCAAAATCTGATTATACAACTAAGCTATGCGCATAGACCCTACATGGTACTTTTCATCATACAGCAAATCAAGACCATGATGGTAAAGGATATTACAGACCACCGATAGTAACGAACTATAGAATGGTTAATACTAACCATTAGTTTGTCGGACAGGTCATCCAAACCACGCTTTAACAAGATACCACGAATATGGTAAAACTGGTGCAAGGCTTGAATGATGGGGGCACTGTCTGTTTCATTCACAAGGTACCCAAGCAGTTTAAAAGCCTTTGCCAGAGGGACCTTCCCTACACTGTGGAGAAGAACAAAACAATAAGTCTATCAATAGAGACAACACCAACAAAGAGGGGAGAATGAAGTAACTTTAAATACTCAGATTTACTCAATCCCCCCATTTAGAGTTTTGCATAATGAACGTTAATTTGTAAGTGTTATTGCAACTGAAGGCAGTACTTATTCGTCACTTTCTGCACTCGGACTATTGAATCAAGGTAGAAGAAGCCAGCTTTCCAGTGCAAGGCATTGTAGAATCTGGAATCTCGACTGAATGAGTGATTGCTACAGCATCTATGGCACTCACAATAATGGAGGAGAGAAGTAACTTTAAATGGGAACGCCACCCCCCCCATTTAGTTTTTTTGCATAAAGAAAAAAAATGAATAATTTAAATGTACATAAATACAAACTTTCAATGGCATTTGAGTAATCTGTAAATGTAATTGCAATTGAAAGTAGTATTTGTCACTTTATTCTCTGCACTGCTGGATCAGACTACTAAAACATGGTAGCAAAAGCCAGCTTTGCAATGCAAGGTATTGTGGGAGCTGAAGTCTTGACTGAATGAGGACTGGCTTCAAGCTGCATTGTTTTAAGAGCAAGAACTAGCACTTACAAATAATTTTGTAATTTCTGAAAATGTTGAACTAACGTATAATGTAAAGTTGCTTAATTATGCATTTTCTTTATTATACAAAATACAAACAAAACAAAAACACTTGTGATTTTCCCCTTTAAAGGAGAAAGAAAGCTACCTAGGCAGTTTGTTGCCAATAGATTAGACACAATAGTGCAAAATAGAATGCTATAATTTAATCTGTAGAAAACTTTCCCATACCCAAGTAAAGAGCTCTAGAAGCTCTCTGTTTGTTTAGAATGGTAGCTGCCATATGAGTTTGGTGTGACATCACTTCCTGCCTGAGTCTTACCTTGCTTATCTTAAATTGTTTTCAAGTAATAAAAATATAATAGTGTTGTCCTGCACTAGTAAAACTGTTGTGTTTGCTTCAGAAACGCTACTATTGTTATATATAAATAAGATGCTATGTAGCAATGGGGGCAGCCATTCAAAGGAAAAAAGGCTCAGGTTACACAGCAGATACGCTCTGTAGAACATAATGGTGTTATCAGTTATCCATTATTTTACCTGTGCCTTATAGCCTTTTTTCAATTTCTGCCTTTGCTACTCAGAAGCTTGTTTATATGAACTATAGTAGTGTTTCTGAAGCAAACACATCAGTTTTACCAGTGCAGGGCAACAGTACATGATATTTTCTTTACTTTAAAACTTTCATTTTTTTGGTGTTACTGTTCCTTTAAGTATAAACATAAGAAATATGAGATGAAGGAAAATGTCAAAAGGTATATAGAAAGGGGCTCTATTTCATCATAAGATTTAAGACTTGATCAAGGTGTCTCAAGTGTTTTGGAGGCAATCAGTGACCCTCCATATATTGTTCCCAAATCCCAGCACCCTTCTCTAAGTTTTCCACTCATTCTGAGATGTATATATATATATTGCAGTTTAGCAACATCTAAACAGCCCCATACTGCCAACTTACTTATAAATAAATTAAATTACATTGATCCTTCTGTTCCTTTCTGCCCAGGCAGCAGTACAAAATAAATGTGTGTTGGGGCAAGAAAAGCCTTTTGCTATTGTCATATAAAGCTCCCTTCTTTGAACCTTTACTTTCATTAAAATGCACTGATAAAAATGTAAGGTTGGCTGCTGTAGTGCATCCCTCTCCAGTGCTCCAAGCATGGCCACAGCACAGTGCCTTTTCTCGTAAGTGTGTAAGAGAAAGGTTTGCGAATTCTTAGTTTACTGAATTTATCCAAAGTTAACTAGTGATTTGCCGAGGGTTGTTCACTTAAAACACCAATAAATCAGCACTTTGTTGAGATATTCAGAGCAAGTTTAAGCTGAATTAATATTTCATGTCCAGCATAAACTACACAAAAGAACATTTTTAAAAGCAAGGCAAAATATTTGCTGGTAAATGCAGACAGACAGAAAGAGAATTTGTTGCTTTAAAAAATTACATTAATAGACAAAAAATAATTAATTTCTTACTGAAAATAAAAGGAAAAAATTAATGAAGGCTATGCAACCTGAAAGACACAATACAAAGCATGGGACAAAAAACATAATGAGAACAACACAGAGCCCTTTACCCTGCAAGCATGAATATGTCATGGATGAGATTGGCTCGGTCACTGCAATGCAGAACTGTGTGATCCCTGTGAAGTTGCTCTATAAGGGCATCCCAGCCGTCAGCACCATAGTCAACTATATAGTAACCAGTCATGTTTACATTGAACTTCACCCATGGAAACTCACTTGACACATTTATTGTGCCTGAAAGGAAAAACAGGAAAAGACAATTTACTTCACTCAGCACTGCAAAATATGTTGGCGCTCTAAAAATACATGTTAATAATAATTTAGTTTTGGATTTTTTACACTGATCAACAGAAACAGCAATTTCAATTTATTACACAGAAACTAATTGCATAAATATACACCTCCTTCAAGTTAGTATTTCGTACATTCGCCTTTGGCACCAATTTCAGCCTTGAGCCTGAGTGGACAGGGGGTAGCTACAGTATAATCCTGTGATCCCCATCCAGTGGCTCCTGAGCAACACATTGCTCACTAACCCATTGGAAGCTGCTCTCAGTGGACTCAAAGCAGGTGCTTATTTTAAAATTTTTGGCTTGAAGGCAAATTTTGGTTGCATAAAAAACACGTGTACCAACAAACAGAACCTCCCATGGGCTGCCAATTACTCTATTGGACTGAGATCTGAGGGGGCATTTACTCTACCTCCAGACAGAAGCGCAAAAGTGCAGCCTTTAGACCTCATTCATGAAACATTTCTGTCTGAGGCTATACCTGTGTTGAGAAAAGTCCATGCAAGCTTGCCTGCCTTCAAAGACCCATTTCAGGACATTAACACTGTTTTTACGTCATTCTTGTCCCATTTAGTCTTTATTCTTGGGATCTCCTCTGTATATGAAGCCATATTGTGTCGTACAACAGCATCAGTACAGTCTTGCAGGGATATGTATGCAAACAAGTATTATTACTTACCTGTAGCCGCTTTCAGTAGATAGACTTTGTCACAGTCAGGATCCATACCATTACACTTTTTGGTTACATAAGTCAGTGGAATATGCCATACAGTACTAAATTAAAAAAAGAAAAGAATCACAATAAACATATAGAATGTGTATTTCAATATAAATTATTTTGTAAATCGTTGATGCATACATGAAAAGGCTGTTGTATAAAAGTTTCTATTCTCAGGCAGAGCATAATGCACCCTTGTGGCATAGTAGAATGCAACTTATTGTCCTTCTCAAACACCGTAGGCTCTGATCAGACCCATTGTACAGTTTTGGCACTATATGCAGACAAACAGATACAGATATACTGCTTTCTCATGCAAAATGAAAGGCACTGCATTGCTCTATCACTGGTGCCCTGAAATTCGAGCAACAGTTCATATCCTTGGCAGCATGACGCTTAATTAACCAACATAGAAATAGTTGTGGTAGAAAAAAAAGTGAAAAGGCGGATGAAATGGCCACATGAACTCATAGTCAAAGTAAATTCTATGAAATAACAAAACAAAAGTGCAGCAAAAAAGGAAATCCTCTAATTTATGTAGCTTTCTGCTTACTAAACATTAGCTAACTTAGCAAAAAGATCAGAGCTTCCAGCTAGCACGCTTGGTTTGGCTAAAGCACGCCTGCTGTTTTTTTTGGATAAACAAAACAAGCTTTTTGCCTTCAGGCCTCTAATGATTTATTTTCATATTTTGGTCTCCTGGAAGTAATCACTTTTTGAAGCTATATTAGATTTGGAAGGTTTGCCCTTGCAGATGCAGGTTTTCCCTACCATGCAAATGGGTGGACGAGAAATGCACACTTCTTCCATAGCTGTCTGGGCATTTGGAGCAAATTAAATTGCTTTTACTAAAAGCAATTCTTCAGCAGCCTTTTTAAATTAATTTGGAGAAAGCAGGAGAGCTGCGGGCAGTGGCATAACTTTGCAGGACCCAGGCCACCACAAATTATTTTTTGTGGGTCACCTGTGAAGCCCAAGAAAATCATGTCTTGTCCTAAAACCCCTCTGGTGGGATCCCTACATAGAGGAAGGAGCCCAGGCCCTCCACAGCTGTAGGGTCTGCTTGAGCTATAGCAACTTGTTGTGGGCCCTCCTACTACCTGACCTGTTGCTATTCCACTTCATAATGTCTATCATACTGGGATGTGAGTGGTATCATTGTTAGTGTAGAGAGTGTAATTTTGTACTCTACACTAAGCTGTATTTCAAGATAAAAAGTGAAAATTGGGTTCTGTCCTACAGAAAAAGGGATAGAATAGAATGCTGCCCCTTTAACATATGTCATCTTTTACCTTGCAGTTTTCACCTAGAGACATTAAATTACAAAAATGCATTCTCTTAATAATGTAACGCGTCAGGAGATGTGGGTCAGTGACCCGTTGCAATAAACCACCATCCTTTTTAATCCGGAGTGCTGCCTTTCAATATTTTCCTAATACGTCTAATAACAGTGGGAACACTGGTGGCAGAGCACCCGGGATATTAAATGGAGCTGCACTAAGGAGAACACATAAGGGGTGAGTTCGGAGCGGCCTAATTTTTTCATGACTTTGTATGTTTAATAACTTTTGTACTAAAATATTGTAGAAGTCTACAAATAAATGGATAACTGCATTTTTAAATGGCTATAACATACAAAGGTCTTAAACCAGGGCCCTTTGCTACTAGTAAATAATATGACTGCTGACTGCAGTATGTTTTGTACATAGCTATTTAAACAGGTGAACAAGTGTATAATCTTTATACCACTCTGACAAATATAAATTATCCCATGTTTTAATTTTTGCCATCTAACAGAAAGGCACACCTGGCATTTGTTGCATGGTCTGGTTTCGTAGAACGAAGAAACCGTTCCTGCCGGACAGTGATCTCTTCGCCTTTCCTCAGAGCTGTCACTAGCGGATAACCAGCCTTCTGAGTCCATGTCTTCATCATGTTTTTCACATTTGGATTTTCCTTGGTGACCTAAAAAATTAAGTGAGTTTAGAAGACCACCCTAATACTGTTTGCCTAGAACAGATAGCTTTAAGAAGGGGTTGGATGGCTTTTTAGCAAGTAAGGGAATACAGGGTTATGGGAAATAGCTCATAGTCCAAGTTGATCCAGGGACTAGTCCGATTGCCATTTTGGAGTCAGGAAGGAATTTTTCCCCCTCTAAGGCAAATTGGAGAGGCTTCAGATGGGTTTTTTTTTGCCTTCCTCTGGATCAACTGGCAGATAGGTAGTTAATAAAAAAAAAAAAAAAAAAAGGTTGAACTCGATGGACATGTGTCTTTTTTCAACCTTACTTACTATGTTACTATGTAGAACAAACCACGTGGATTCGACCACTCATTTGCCCACATACCAATGTAAAATAATTTTTTTTTGGAACAAATTATGTGTCAAAACAGTAATTCCACAAACAGTAATTCAAGGTGAATTGGTATATTATCCCCATAATGACAGAAAATTCAAAATCCTGGGATACCATAATTATATTTTACAGATTACTTGTTAAGAATATTTGCTAATCAAAGTTATCTTTTGTTGGTCCAGTGCCTTCAGAGTAATAAAAGCAAACATCTCATGATGCCATGATTGCCATCTGTTTCTTGGCCAACTTGTACACAGTGTGATACTGCGCAGTGTATGCATGTAATATATGTGTGACAGGCTAAATAATACTATGTATACTTCATGTACAAATCATGTATATAACTGTATATAAACTGAGCTTGTGAATTTGAAGGTATGCTGCTTAGGGTTAATTTAAAGGTTATTGGTAATCCTATCAGAGTAACCCCACAGAATCCACCCCTCTGTGAGTTTCAGATGTCACCTCTCACAATTGCCATTGTGATTGGATTAGTGGTGGATAAGAGTTTATATGCCAAGAACTTCCCACACCAGTCAGTTGGATTGAAGAAGCTGCTCGGATGAGTAGCTAAACTTCTTTAATGATTACACAGCAAGTCCAGTTGTTTTAGAATTACTTATACTAGATATAACATGACATGGATGAATGAAAATCTTCATAGTCTTAACTAAAAATTGTTTATCTTAAGTGAAAACAGTTTTTCAGCTCCTCACTCTAAGTTCCTTAGCAAATGTGGTGGCCAATAAGTCAACATATTGCTCCCCATACAGAAACTAAATGAACACTGTTCTGCTTACAATGACTTGCCTTCACAGTCTAATGTAGGGCACCAGTATCTCTTGAATGTGACATCAAATGTGCAAGCTCTGACCAACACAGCAAATCAATAGAATACAGAATTTTTGTTTACTGTATGGAGTTAGGAATATTTGTATGTCATCTCCACATATGATGTATACACTCTAATTATTATACAGTGCTGGGGAATATATTAGCACTTTAATAATTCTCTGTATGGGGGAAATGCAATAAAAATAGCAAAGAGTAGAACTTTTGCGGATAAAAGTTTTGTCTATCACAATGTAATATTCTTTATTATGCTTTTATTGCATTGCAAATTCTAATTGCGCATTGTGAACCTGTTCTGGAGTTTCATTAAATATTTTGTCGCAAAAAAATGGTTTGCGATTGCGAAATTGACTTGCCTTTGCCACCTCAGACCAGGCGAAGTGCAATAGAGTAGATAGGTCTTCCTCAAAAAAATTTGAAAATTTTTATGAGTCCCAAAAAACACTGGCGACTTTTCAGTTTTTCAGGTGATAGGCTGCAAAAGATTGTAAATTTATTTTAGGGTAACCGGCTTCCCCCCTACATTTCCTTACATATGGCACATAAACTATACACTGGGCACATGTGTAGGGCAATATAACAACTTTATTGTATAAGGTTTCTTGGGCTTGTGTAGTGTAATGTATTTGCTTTAACATATACGTCCATTGAAATTTAACTTCCCGCCGTATGCAAATTAGGCAACGCTACGCAACTTCGCTTTGCTTGCCGAATTAACGCTAGCGAAACTTCGCCATCATTCGGTGCCCTGGATGCAACTTCGCATTTTAGTGAATTAGCATTGTCCTGGTGAATTTTGGCCTGGGAATGGCAATGTGAGCAAAGCCATCGCTAGGCAATTTCCGCAGGTTAGTGAATTTGCCCCAGGGTGTCCAACATTCGCAAAGTAGTTTGTGACCATTTTCTTTTTCGCTAATGAAACATATTTATATTCTATTTCTGCATGTGCACCTGGATTATGGTAGAGTATTGTTATGCATTTTGTAGTCAGTCTTCCCAGCCCCTAATGAGAGTATAATAAGAGAACCTACTGATTTTATTCTGTTAGTTTACTTTTGTGTACATCATTGCTTAGCATTATGCTCTCACCCACATTCCCTGTCATAATCCCTGTCAATCAGTAAAAATGGAGCAAACATGGTCTCCAACATTCGCAAAGTACCGTAGTTTGCGACTGTTTTTTTCCGTTAATGAAACTAATTTTTTATTCTATTTCTGCATGTGCACCTGGATCATGGTAGAGTATTACCTACTAATTTTATTCTGTTTGTTTACTTTTGTGTTCACCATCGCTTACCATTATGCTCTCACCCACATTCCCTGTCATAATCCCTATCATACCTTTTCACCCTTTTGTCAGTTTCTTATTTCTTTTGCTCATGTCCACACTCTCCCTAATTTTCTTCCATCACTGATATAGATGAATAAGTGTGCTCTGATATTGGTGTTCCAGCTAATGCAATACATCATTCTACTCCCCTTTTTAATTAAATTATTAGAATTAAAGCATCGTATAGAATGGCTTATGATATCCCCATTTAGCAGTGCATCTTTCCAGCAGATTTTTATTTTCTACAGCTGCACTCAAAATATAAAAGAAATGTCCGCAAAATGGAGGACCCTAGAGCACTAAATGTTTGTCCATTTCCAGAGATTGAGGATATACTGCTTTAAATGTATTAAAAATAACAGTAAACTCGGAATGAACCCATTTAATAAGCTTATTTCCTGACTTACATAACTTGCTGAGATCACAACCATTACAAATAAAAGTAGATGTAAACCTGATTAAATGGAGAGAAAATGTGGATATGATCTCTGCTTAGATTTTGGATGACACAGACACAGAGCAATTCCAAGACTTTTTCATTTCCACTTTTTTTTTAGTAACCTACAAACAAAGCCTTATATCACAACAATTACTGGCTCACTTATGACACTTGGAATTTATTTTAACACAAGTTAAAGGTTCACAAGTTAGAAAACAGAAACTGAACTTCAATATTATTCTAAACTATTACTGTAAAGAATCTGTTATCCTGAAACCCGTTGAAGGATGAAGGAAGTTCTGAATAACGGGAAGGCCAGCTCCCATAAACTCCATATTAATCATATAATTAAAATTTTTATAAATGATTTCCTTTATTGTCTGTAATAATAAAACAGTGCCTTGTTCTTGATTCCAACTAATATATACACATCATTCTTTTTGTAAGGAAAACAAATAAATAAATATTTCCCAAATTTAAAAAGAAATATACATTACCGATATTAGTCCCTGCCCCAGTGGAACTTAGGTCCGTATCACACATGAACACTGTGCTCAGATTTATCAAAAACCACTTCACCTACCTGTGTCACTTTGGAGCATGCATATAAACTCCTTGTAAACTGAATCTAACCTTGGACTTCAGTCCTGCTAGGCAGCACTATCATATCAAAGTAGAACATCAGTTGATTTGTCTGCAATTTAGTTATTCTTTGTGATACCTTTAGCCAAAATATGTTTATATGTCTGCATATTTTATCAATCTACAGTAGCTTCATTTAATAAAACTGTTTAGTGTAATATATTGATACAAACTCCATTGTCTGCATATTTGTGCTCATTTGTAGAAACTGCCATACTGACTGCTCTAACAAGACTAATGAAACGTTTATATGTCACATTTAACACGTTTTTGTGTTTTACTAGGAGAGAATGGATTAGTGTGCATTCCCTATTACCAGAGGAGAGAATGTTGAACACCCACAGTATTGTTTGTTTAATATGATTTTAATAAGTGTAAAAGTGAACTGCGTTCAAGCTGACCTTGAGTGAAGGGCCAAGTGGGAGGCCTTGTTTCTATACAATGGTCTGGAGCATGGTAAATTCTATAAATATGACGGTGCAGGAAAAGATACTGTGTCTGCACCTAATCCATTCAGACATGTCCAATTTAATTAGGCACAGCCAGGTACAGTATTTCAACCATGTGGCAGACCTCTGTACCCAGTATAAACAAGAGGCCTCCTACTGGGTGCACTCCAAAGCTATGGACCTTGAATATGTATTAAAGGAAAACTATACCCCCCAAACAAAATAGGTCTCTATAAAAAAGATATTGCATAAAACAGCTCATATGTAAAATCCTGCTTCATGTAAATAAACCATTTTCATAATAATATACTTTTCTAGTAGTATGTGCCATTGGGTAATCATAAATAGAAAATTGCCATTTTAAAAAATAAGGGCCGCCCCCTGGGATCGTAGGATTCACTGTACTCACAAACATACCAACAAACCAAACATGTTAGGTCACATGAGCCAATTAACAGACAGAGTTGTGTCTTTTGCTTCCACACTTCTTCCTGTTACAGTTAGAGTTGTAGTATTTCTGGTCAGGTGATCTCTGAGACAGCAGACAGACCATCATGAAATGGTGGCTCAAGGCAAGAGATGTTAAAGGGCAATATTTACTTATATATATATATTCCAGTTTGGTAAGATTCTTTAATATTCCACTTAATATGATATGAACTATTTGTTGCTTAAGTGTTCATTTTGGGGGTATAGTTTTCCTTTAAGACCACTGCTAAGCACGTGCATATGTAGCCAATTTTCTCTTCTTTATCGTTCTCCTCACTTGCTACCTAGGATTACTTTTGTGTAGCTGTTAATATGGAAAAGGGCTCCACCTGCAGGGGAATTATGACATCAAGCAACACTTCCGTATTATTCACGAAACAAGTAAAAAGCTAAAGATTAAAAGCAAAAAAACGTATTCCTAGGGTTTTATTAATTATTATACTGTTTCGCTTGACAAAGAACACGTTTGACAAAAACAAAAAAAGTTACTTTTTTAACCGTTTTAAAATATAAGATGTGGAAGTTTAGCTTTTCTCTGGAATGTGTAGGGTGCTGAGCAGGTGTTGGTGTACCACTGAGATGTCCTTCTCTCAAATAATGCTTTTAATCTATTTTCCATATGACAGGTTCACATTTAAGGGAAAAAAATAAAATGGAGCTCATACCACATTCAAGCTGTCCCATAAACTATCACTGGTCGTAGATCCATACTGATGGCTTTGCAAATAGCTTCTGATGCTGAGATGGAACATATCCTCTGACAGGAACGTTTTAAGCATTAATAAAATGGACGCGCCCTAGGACAAATGAAAGCAGATGTTAGGTTTGGTATGCATGTCATAGCTGCGTGTTCTAGCTGAGAATGTAAATGATGATTCTGGCTAAAGCCAGTGTATATACCAAGCAATTACACAGCCAAATAATATCCTAACAGACCGTGCCACAATGATTCTGAGACAAATTTGTACTGGAGAGGATCTATGAATCCCCTGAAAGCTCATTGGAGCCACCGAGGTGCATATCATTTGTTGGGGTTTTTTTCTTTTAAAGTTGAACCCTTCCTTGACAGCAATACCTAAATTACTTGTACTGGAATTTCAGAGAATGTGATCAGCAGTTTTAGCACTACATTCTCCTTACATAAAAACAGACAAGGCAAGAAAAGCACTTTTTAAGTTAAATGTTGCCAGTGCCAAAATAACACTTAATTTGTGAATGATATGTGGGACACTAGCCAAAGGCCTCTCATCTATGAAAGCACTGAATCTAGGATGCTGTTCAGGCTACAAGAATGATTGTAATCACTTACCTGATACCCATGTAAGCAGAAAACGTTTTTTCTCAGCGAGCACCATGGATCGATCCTCTTCCTGCTTCTTTTTTTTCAAAATCACAGCTGTCACATGCACAGTAGAGTGAAAAAGTCCGAAATTTGTTAAAGTTTGGCCTTTCACTCTACTGTGTATAAGCACCCATACAAAGAAATGAAAATCAGGAAGAGGATCGCTCATTGGTCCTCTCTGGAAGAACCCCGGCCAGGGCAGTTTTCTGTAGATTGGAGAGCCAGGAGTATCCAGTTAATGAAAACAATCACTGGGGGGGGTTGCCTCATTTTTGACCATTCCCCAGTGATTGTTGCCTTTCCTTCTTCTTTCAGCCCCAGCACTGATTTGGCCATATCCTTTGTGTTTGAAGAAAATCCAAACTCAGTCATGTAACTTGCAATCGCTGGACAACTGAATGTGACATTTTTATTCACAGGTGTTTTATCCCCATAAAATATCACTATGCAATTCAGATTATTTTCAGTAATTGGCCAATGTTTTTTCTATATAGCGCACAACACATTTGGGGGTCTTTTTCTATTACTGTTCATGGATTGCCACTTTGGGCAGAAGAGCATTGAATTGCTATGAAAAAGACATCTTTCTCTCTCCTGACCAAGAGTTCCAGGAAAAGAACAGATAACTCTAACAGGAATTATATGAGCCAAGGGTTGCACTTGGTGAACATGTGTCTTTCCTCAACCTCAAAATCTTGTCACTATGTAAATAGGAAACGGTTATTGCTGTTGCGACCCTTAGGTTAGTGAGCAATAAATGTGCCCAGGAAAATGATTTTTCCACACGTAAATAGCTGCTGGACTTTTTATGTTTGTTCGTGCTCAGCTTCCCTGCTGACTGCCAAATCCATTGTGAGTGCACTATGGTTTCCAATAGAGAATTCCTTCTGGGAAATGTCATACCACACCCAAAGAGGGGAAAAAAGTAAAAGCCTTCTGTTCAGATACAGTATGCCTTCTGAAATATTACAAAGGAATGAAAGGAGATAAAAAAAATATAATTGTAAGAATGGATGTTGTATTTTTTATATTTAGGCACACAAAAATCAAGGTATTCTTTTTTTAAAACTCACTTGACTTGGGCCCATATTGAATAAATTAGGGAATCCCATACTAGTCTTTTAAAAGAAAACTTTACCCATGAACACTGTAGGTCTCTATAAAAAGATATCGCATAAAACAGCTCATATGTAAAACCTTGCTTCATGTAAATAAACCATTTTCATAATAATATACCTTTTTAGTAGTATGTGTCATTGGGTAATCATAAATAGAAATCTGCCATTTTAGAAAATAAGGGCCGCCCCCTGGGATCCTAGGATTCACGGTGCACACAAACAAACTATACATGTTAGGTCACATGAGCCAATTAACAGACAGAGTTCTGTCTTTTGCTTCCTCACTTCTTCCTGTCACAGTTAGAGCTGCAGTATTTCTGGTCAGGTGATTTCTGAGGCAGCACACAGACCATCAGGAAATGGTGGTTCAAGACAAGAGATGTAAAAGGGCAATATTTACTTGATTATATATATATATATATATATATATATATATATATATATATATATATATATATATATATAGATATATATATAAAAGTAAATATTGCCCTTTTACATCAAACTGATATATATATATATTGATTCTTTAGTATGCCACTTAGTTTGATATAAAGTGTTGCTTAAGTATTAATTTTGGGGGTATAGTTTTCCTTTAAGACCAGGTGCTTTCAAGGGACAAAAAAATGAGGAACAAAACAGGAAACCTCCCCTCTCATCCCAAGCCCATTGAGTTCTGGAATAAAAGAAACAAGCAAAAACTTGTTTTTTATGGTTTTAAAGAAACAAGACAGATGACAGAAATCGAGATACCCATCACGACATTGCAACAGCACAGTGCTTAGTTCTTTTGCACTGTGGAAAAGATATACAAACCAGCATGCTTAAGGCTTTAAGAGATTTTCAGAGGAGATGTGTGAGGAGTTTGCTTTGACTTCCACTCGAGCTATAATTAAGAACTCCTGTCACCTTCAGAAGCCCCTGTAGAGTAGATATCAAATCCCCAGACAGCATAGAACAAAACAGTTCTCTACTAGAAAATATGGACCAAATTTATCCAGAAATCTATAAAGATGTCCACTCTCTTGAATCAGGCATATTTCCTTCAAGAGGAACAGTGGGGAAACTGAAAATTAAACTTGAGCTTCATCCCATGAAAAATTCTGTAATGTTCTGAAATAATCACCCTTGCCTTTTCAACATCTGACTCTCTTCATGATCAGGTCAGAGTCAGATTTTGACAATTTGTTATAATGCATGAGTGGGATGTATCCCTTTGCCTATGTGTTATTGCTCACTTTTGAAAATATACCTACTTTGACACCCCCCAATATGATTTCTCTAGCACAAGCATCTGAAAAAGTGAGACCTCTGCAAACAGCACCCTCTTTCTCTACTGGGTATCAGGTCTACCACAAATACAAAAACAAGACTGCTTGGAGAGCTCACTTGCAGTGGCTAAAAGTGGTTAAAACAGTAAAGGCTACACTAATCTACTGCATGAAGAAAACGTTCTTTCAATTATACTATAGAAAAATTAAAGAAAGCTCTCCATCTTATGAAACCTGATCACAAAGCATCCAAAACATATTTTTGCAAGAGTGACACCTGCTGGGTTATGGTAAAATGTGCATTACAAGAGCCTATTGAGGCATGGGTGCTCAAAAGAGAGTTAGTCTAGTCTACCTGTTGATATTAAACTGGTAACTAGTAGATTACACTAGGTGGTAGACCCCAAAATGTTTAGGTTACAAAAAGTAGACCTCACATGAAGTCTGGGCACTGCATTTATTTTATTATTGTTAATACAGAACAGGATAAGCTATCTGCATTTAATTTTAGAAATAGGAATACTACCGAGATGCTGTAGCTCTGTACCTTAATATAAGACAATTCATCAAACATTTCCTCAATCTGCTCTGGAGATCGAATATCTGTAGATATCGGATGAGAAGCGTTCAAGGAGTCCTTTTTTAGGGCCATGAAGCGCATTTTCAAGAAGCTATTTTCCTGCAAAAATAAGATAGAGATATTCAGAAATGTGCAAGAAATGGTAAATTATGTTACTGTTACTGTTATGACATGATAAAATGTATTTGCAAGGTTATTATATAATTTTGAAGTAGAATCTAGGATGGAACACAACAACACAGTAGCTGAAGCAAGGCAGCTTCTCAGTATCAGAGCCACTGTCCTACGATACAGGATTTGTCCTTTATATGAAAGGCACATATGATACTACACTGCTGTTTAATAATGCTTATAAGAGATACCCCCTTCCAACATCATATTCAAAATATGCATATTTTAATATTTAGATTAGATAAAGACAGTTTTAATTAGCTTGTAAATGAAGTCAACAGAATGACATTTTGAAAACATGATGCTAGTAGCACCATCTTGTGGCTCATTTAGAAATTGATCTTTAATTCCATAAATGTCGGATAGGGTACCATATATAATGCATGCCTGCAACAATATACCATCTGACCCAAACACATACACCAAACATACACACCAAAACTAGTCATATAAACCAAGTGCCTTCTAACCCTAGCAGCCCTAAGGGGGGAAACAAACTGAACAAAAAAAATAAAAAGAGTCTTCCAAAAATGGAGCTCACACCAGATCCTTGGTTTATATATGTGAAAAAATATATTAATTCCATTTGCAAAATACATCAACATTTTGCACATTAAATTATAAAGGAATTTTTGCCCATTTATAAACCAAAGCTCTAGTGCTAGCATCGCTGGGGAGGGATTCCTTTTTTTTTTCTTTTTTTATTATTCTACTTCATACCTACAACATAAAATTGGCATAATAGACTTAGCAACTGCTACTCAATCAGGTCTACAGGTCGGTGCTACCAAACCAAACAAATCAAATAGAAATATGGGAAATTCTATTTGTTGCAGATATTCTGAGATGTACTTTCCTTAAAAGGATTGTTGAAATGTAAAGTCCCTAAAACAGGATAAAGATTGCTGCTCTTCTGCAGTATGTGACTGATGGGCCCATGGGCCAAACCTACAGATACTTTATGACTTTATGAGTGGCCATATGTGTGGATGCTTCCATTGTTCAGAACTTTAAGTTTACAGAAAGGTGTATTCCATTTGCATCCAAATTACTGGAAAAGCTTGTTTACAAACGCCTGATCCAGCATCTCACTCACAACTCCCTTCTCGACCACCTGCAATCTGGCTTCCACCCATCACACTTAACTAAAACTGCACTCACCAAAGTAACCAATGATCTTCTACTGGCCAACAAAGAAATTCACTGGCACACAGGACGTGCTTTAGCAGGGCAAGCCCTTGCAATTTTTAATGCAATGTGCAATGTGCAAGCATGCTTGACAAAGGGGAATGTCCCCGAAACGTTGCACATTGCATTAAAAAATTGCAAGGGCTTGCCCTGCTAAAGCACGTCCTGTGTGCCAGTGAATTTCTTTGTATCCTGTAAGTGAGGTGGCCTATTCCTCTATCACTGGGCACCAGGAGAAGGTAACTGGGTACAAAAGGTATGCGGTTTCCCCCAACCTTGTTTTGAACAGACTTCTACTGGCCAAGTCTAAAGGTCACTATTCCATATTAATCCTTCTAGACCTCTCTGCAGCCTTTGACACAGTTGACCACACACTCCTCCTAGACATTTTATACTCAGCTGGTATTCGTGACACTGCTCTTTCATGGTTTACATCTTATCTGTCCTGACCGTTCCTTTAAAGTTGCCTTCTCTAACTCTATTTCTACTATCTCTATGTTCCCTCTCTCTGTCGGAGTTCCTCAAGGCTCTGTTCTAGGCCCCCAGTTCTCACTCTACAATACTTCACTAGGAAATGTATTCAGTCGTTTAGACTTCAGTATCACCTTTATGCTGATGAAACCCAACTCTACTTGTCTACTCCTGACCTCACTCCTTCTGTCCTTTCCCAAGTTACAGACTGCTTCTCTGCTGTCTTCTCCTGGATGTCACAGCGCCACCTGAAACTGAACCTTTCAAAAACAGAACTCATTATATTTCCTCCAAGATCTTCCCCTGTCCCTCAGATATCACTCACCGTAAACAACACCACCTTTCATTCCACCACACAGGCACACTGCCTAGGAGTTATCCTAGACTCACATTTGACTTTTTCACCACACATCCAAACACTTGCAAAATCTTGTCATATTCAACTGCGCAACATTGCCTGAATACGACCATATCTCAGTTCAGAATCAACCAAAACACTTATTCAGTATCTTATTATCTCCCACCTTGATTACTGCAACTCTAATCTGTTCTAAATGCGGCCGCTAGACTCATTCATCTATCTCACCGCTCAGTATCAGCTGCTCCCATATGTATGTCCCTTCACTGGCTCACAATCTCCTTTAGAATCAAATTCAAACTACTCACACTTACATTTAAGGCCCTTAACAGTGAAGCCCCTCCCTATATTTCATATCTGATCTCCAAATACACTCCTTCACGCAACCTTCAATCTGCTTCTGACCTTCGCCTCGCTTCTCCTCTCATCACTTCAGCCCATTCTCATCTACAAGACTTCTCTCAGGCTTCTGCTTTTCTCTGGAACTCTCTGCCTCAAGCTGTCACACTTTCTCCTTCTTTCCAAACTTTCAAACGCTCCTTAAAGAATAAACTTATCCAATGTACCTTAATTAATCAATCATTGCTGTATCGTAAATCACAAAATTGTTTCTAAAATCCAAATGTCTACA
Source organism: Xenopus petersii (assembly GCA_038501925.1). Lineage (NCBI taxonomy): Eukaryota > Metazoa > Chordata > Amphibia > Anura > Pipidae > Xenopus > Xenopus petersii. Next base: position 170,163,736 of record CM076673.1, read on the forward strand.
AACCTTTAGTTTGTAAACTCTAATTTGTAGGGCCCTCTAATCCTATTGTACTCTGTAAACTAATGTTTGTTATCCACCATTTATTCCCTGTTTGTTATAACCAAGGTAAAGCACTGCGTATCTTGTCAGCGCTATATAAATAAATGATGATGATGAGGTGTAGAAACTGGTAAAGATCTTCCCTTCCTTATCTGCTGATGCAACATTCCATCCGGCATACTGTTGGAAGCAGACAATAAATCATACTTACTGAATTCAGTTCTGGGAAGAGAGAGCTGACAGAGAAATATTCCATATATGTTGCAAAACCTTCATTTAGCCACAAGTCATTCCACCATTCCATAGTTACTAGATTTCCAAACCACTGCAAGGCAAAGAAAAGCCAAAAACAATCAAACACCATATAGAGTGGTAAAAGGGTACAAGACTAAAGGGAAAAACATGCAAATTTTATACAATTTTGAGTACTATGTAAGCCACTGACTATATAGTTTTAAGAAAAATTTGGAAGATCCATTGATATAATCTGGATTTCTGCATGAATTACTCATACATATGATCTGATATTCAACAAACTCACAGTAATAGATAAACACAATCTGCTTAAAATGAATAACATGCAATTGTAATTGAATATGAACTGTGTTAATAAAAACAACATTATGGAGGAAGCCACTGTTCTACAGGAAGAAAACTGACTCATTTATATATCCAGGACAGTGGCATAATTAGAGTACACCGGGCACTATGCAAGAAATTCTTCAGAGGGACACGGCGCACTCCGATCCCCATCCTCCCGCCCACTTCCCGTACCGCATCAGTCCCTCCCATTTAGTGCCTGTGTCCCACCCACTCCTTGCCCAGACTCCACCAACTCCCTCCTGACCACTGGTCCAGAGACCATGCACATGTGCAGAAACAGTGTGCATATGCAATGACATGTACAGCCGAAAGGGAGCATTGGCTCAACATGGAGTGCTGATAGGAGAATGCCATGGGCCAGACGAGCACCTTCTGCGGGTACAAGGTAAGGATCATAATTACTTTGAGCCTGACATCCTTGTCCTTTATTATAAATAATTTTTCAGCTCAGTTGTTTTCAGATTGTTTATTAGAAATACTTTTTTTAATTGCTTTCTATGTTTTAGTTTAGAAAAATTTCCAGGTTTCGCTGGTGTCTGTCTGGCAGTAGCAGTGACAGTTTCAGACTCTGAACGGTAACAATTTGCTACATTAGTGATATTTCTCCGCAGTATCTGTGAAATATTAGCAACTATTGTATCAACTGTAACAGCTGCCTTAAATGAAACTCAGGGAATCAGCTCAGCGGGGCCAAAGATAAGAAATGTATCAACTAAATGTATCAATTTAGAACAGAGCCAGTGACCCACTCCCTCCCAAAGCTGCTTCAGAAAGATATAAGAAAATGAAAAATTAAAACTTCAATATTAGAAAAACTGGTACAAATTGAAAATAGAAAGTAATTGAAAAAGGTCTTTATTTCTGGTGAACTGAAAACAATTGAAAAGAAAATCCTAGATGGTAAGGTTACAATTTTATTGTCATTGCTACTTTTTATTATTTGTCTTTCTATCAGACTTCTTTCCTATTTATATTCCAGTCTCTCAATCTCTGACTGGTTACTAGGGTAATTTGGACCTTAGCAACAAAAACAACTGCAAATTGTCCAAGAATACCAATCACACTAAAAATTAGTTTGAAGGAGAACAACCTCTTTAAAAAGAGAGTTGCTGTGGTATGGCCTTAAGAGACCTATTTACATAGGAAATAGACAAGTAACTGAAGTGAAATTGTATCTTCATTTCAACAGACAGCAACATTTAAGGACATGATTTATTCTAATCAAAAAAACTATTTTAGGGATCCGTACATTTGTTTTCATATACAGTGCCTGGCAAAAGTATGAACCCTTTAAATTAACAAGAAATGGCAAAAAGAAGTAAATACCCTAAAAAGAATCACATGAAAGCATATGTGAGTTTGCCAAATAGTGTGAGAGTGAACCATGTGGGATCTAAAAATGAAGGTGCACAAGCAACACAACTCAGAAATAAAAAAAGATATCAGAACAAGAATTCTGTCTATATCTTATTTAGTAGAAGGAGAAAAAATGTCAAGGTCTGAACCTCCTCTATAGGTGGGGGATCCATATTACTGCCCTTGTATGAAGCTTCAGACAAGGTCACTAATATGGATTGTATAAAGGCACAAGGGCAGTATAATAAAACTGTTTAGCAAAAAAACATGTTGAATGGCTATTATAATTAATACAACTGTGCTGTAATCAGTTTGGCTCTAGAACTCTGCTCTAAAAGTGGTTACAGCCAACAAACAACTAATTGACATACAAAGTACCTGATGGGCCAGTTCATGAGCAATTGCTATGGTTATGGTTTGCTTATCCTTAATAGAAGAGGAATCTTCATTGTATAGAAGTGAAGTCTCCCGAAATGTGATCAGCCCCCAGTTTTCCATTGCAGCTGCTTGAAAGTCAGGAATAGCCACCAGATCTATCCAAAAATACCAGTGTAATGAAATATAAGTATATCATTTGTATACGAATACTGTGGAGACAAGATATACGCACTGTATATTGTAGACATGTAGGGGGTTATTTATTAAAGTCCGATTTTTTATGGTCGGAATTTTAAAGGGTAAAACAACTTTTTGGAGGAAAAAAAATAGATTTTTTTAGTGAATTATTGAAAATCCGAAAAAAGTACTCCAAATCAGACCTGCCGCGTTCGTGTAGAAGTCAATGGCAGATGTCCCGTTGATATCCTGATCTGAGCTGGGTTTCGTTCAATAATCCAAAGATTCTGTGGTTTTCCGCAGTCAAATCCGAATTCACTAACGAACGCTGGCGTAAATTCGCTAGTGTTACTTCGCACCCTTACGCCTGCCGAATTTGCACAACGGACGTAACTACGCAAATTCACTAACAGGCGAATTATTCTGAACACTACCTTTTACGCCAGACTTCCTTCGCCACCTCAGACCAGGCGAAGCATAATAGAGTAGATAGGGATTGCTTCAAAAAACGCTGGCGTTTTTTCATTTTTTATGGGTGATAGGCTGAAAAATACTTTTTTTGGGGGCTACCCTCCTTCCCCCCTACATTTACTAACTCATAGCAACTTAACTATACAGTGGGCACATGTGTAGGGCAAAATAAAAATTTTATTTGCTGTTTTGAAGGTTTCCCAGGCTTGTGTAGTTCTGCCACATATACCTCCATTGTAACTTCAATTTGGCGCCGTATGCCATCGCTAGCGTAACTTTGCTTGGCAAATTAACGCTAGTGCAACTTCGCAACCTTACGCTACCCCTGAGCACAACTTCACGATTTTAGTGAATTTGAGTAGCGCTGGCGAAAATACGCCTGGCGAAGTGTGGTGAAGCGGAACTACGAATCTTAGTGAATGTCCCACAATATGTAATCATCTAACAAACATATGGCACTATAGAGGTTTAATGGAAAAGGGGGACACATTTTGGCCTCATTCTTAGACATTCCGTAATACACACCAACATTACGCATATATCATGCAAACTATACAATAAATATCTATGGTCTATAATGATAAGCCTAGAGGTGACACAACAGATCATGCACTTCTCAAATGAATACTCTAAGTACCATAGCTAACAAATGTTGGAGCTCTCCTCTCCCTTATAGCTAACCTTCATATTCATACACTTTGGTTTATCTTTAGCCTTTGGTTTGCCGTCTATTAAATAATATGTTATAATACACATTTAAGAGAACAACAAATAACCTTAAAGTGGACCTGTCACCTACACATAAAAAACTGCATAATGAAAGTCCTTTCCAAATTAAATATGGAACCCCAAAAAATGTTTTCATTAAAACATCCATACCTGTTATAAAGGTGTTTAAATATCTAAACTGTCAATCAAATCAAGGGGCAGTCAATTACTTTCACTTTCCATTCAGCACTTCCTACATGTCACAGCTCTCCTCACATTCCCCCTTCCCTCCTCAAGCTCTATAATTGTGTACGGCACTGCACATGGACATTAGGTCCCCCATTCTGGTTCATACACAAGATTTTGGGGTGATACACAATTTCCCTTTATAACCGTGTCCACAAAATGGCAGCTGCCTGTTTGCTGTGATTGTATAATTCCAAAACAGAAGGAAACAAAATTTAAATAATAAATACAGTGTAAGTAAAGTTTATTTTGCTTAACTAACATGATAGAAAAGAGTTTGAAATTATTTCTTAGGGTGACAGGTCCCCTTTAAATTGTGTATTTTCAGAACTAAAATTGTAATATACTTCCCTACATTAGCACTTAATTAAACAAGCTTCCTCTCCCCGATGACTAAGAGCACATGATTATAATTGTATTTATCAAGAACTGTGAGATGTATGGCTTTTTCAAGTATACACCCCAAGTGCACAAGTGCATGTATTCTATGGACATCAACATTTATACAGTGACCTTTTCTGCTGACAATATATTTATGCCTATACTGTGCATGGAAACAGTAACCTTTTTTTTATTTTCACATTCTAAATAATAATGCACAAACCTAATTTTTCAAGTGGGTATTTAATTCCATAATAATTTGAATAAAAATCCAAAAGCTTTACTGCAGAATCCAAAGCATACTTGACTTGATCCGTTTTCTCTGGTACAGTATATACTGAAACCTGGGGTTCACAGAAATAAACAGCAGTGAGACACAGATAATAATAATAAATATATATTTGTATATAATGCATACACACACATATTAGCGGTGTTCAAAATGTCCCTTTCCACCTGCCACTGCACAGAGATATAGGCAATTATCTGCCTGTGGAAGACATGGCAGTGAAAGGGGGCTCAGTTGTCAAAATGTGGAAGCAGGTGTTTCTGAGTGAGAGTCGCTATAAAATCTATTTATTGGCAGGACATGTCAGTTTTGAAGGTGCTCAATCGACACATACAAACATTAAGGGGCAGATTTATCAAGGGTCAAATTGAAAATTCAGATTTTCAAATTTTTTATGGTCAAAACTGTCAAATTCGACTAGGGAGTTATTAAAATTCGCACTCACGAAACAGATGCTTGCATCAAGCGCTGACCAACATATTCACAGGAGTCACTAATGTTAATAACAATGCGGCTTTGTTAAAACACACAATGTGACAACAATTTGGCAGTGGGTGTGCAAAAACGTACGTGTTTCATGCCTCTATACTCGGCTATTCCTCACCCCACTGCCAAATTGTTGTCACATTGTGTGTTTTAATAAAGCCGCATTGTTTCGTGAGTGCTGCAGTCCTCGGAAAGGAGTTGCTGGGAGACGCTGCTGTGTTTGGGTGAGCTCCGCCATTACCACATCTTTACAGGAACAGTTTTTCAAATTCAATTCAAGTTATATTTAAAAAAAAATAGATTTTCGAGATTTATCATACTCTGGCCCTTTAAGAACTCAAATTCGACTATTCGCCGCCTAAAACCTGCTGAATTGCTGTTTAAGTCAATGGGAGGGGTCCAGGGATCAATTTGGAGTTGCTTGCAGCCTTCCTGACATTCATGTTTTTTTCGGAGAGAAAACTCAAATCGAGTTTTTAAAATTCAAATCAAATTTCGATTCGCATTTGATTCAAGCTTTTGGGTAGATTCTATACATCCGAGTTTAAAAAATTAGATTTTATTAATACATTTCGGTTGGTTAAATTTCGAATTTATGGGAGTTTAGGGGAGTTTTTAAAAACTCACATGAATTCGAAATTCGGCCTATGATAAATGTGCCTCTAACTGTAAAAAATATATTGAAGTTTTTTGATGTCACTAGGGTACTAACAAATGAGGAGATTAGAGTCCAATGATTAGACTCCAATGATAAATCTTCTATTCTGCAGGCAACTAATCTTCTGCAAATGCTTTCCCACCTGCAATAATGTACATCAGTGGTTGTAATGTACAAAGTCGCCTGTAGTTTCTAAGCAAAGCAACTTTGTGCAACTTGGAAAAAACAAAGCTTCGAATATGTTTTCCCACCAACGATTTACATTATTGCTCTCATGGTAAAACATCTGCGAGGTGTGTAATCTCCTAGTCTGCCAGTACTTTTACAGTATAATGCTCAAAACATACTTACCAGAGTATCATTTGTTTCTCGAGTAGTATTCTTTATATCGCCTACTATAAAAGCAACTAGATAAGTGCTCATTTTGACACTGGTTGAAAATTCATCTAGAAGCAGGCCATCATTGGTTGTGCTTGTTTTTGCCTGAAAATGCAAACAAACATCACTGAGTGCAATAGGAAAACAGTGCACGACCAAACCAAATTGTGTTTCCATTTTTGAAAATAAGCACCTTTTTATTTTAAAAAGCCTTTAATTACCCACAATGCTCAGATGGATCATTTTTTCCAAATCTGGTCAACTATTAGCAGAGTAAATCTTAAAATATTAAGGGGACATACAGGGCCAGCTAGCAACATATTAATGCCGCAGTACTAAAGAACAAAATGATCGTTTGTCCAGATTTGGACATTTTCTATGCAAGCAAATCACCTGGGGTTTTCTACTAGAAAATCATGTAAACATTAAAGGAAAAATTTACCCCCAAAATGAACACTTAAGCAACAGATAGTTTACATCATATTAAGTGGCATATTAAAGAATCTTACCAAACTGATCTATATATTTAAATAAATCTTACCCTTTTACATCTCTTGCCTTGAGCCGCTATTTCATGATGGTCTGTGTGCTGCCTCAGAGATCACCTGACCAGAAATACTACAACTCTAAAGGGCAGATTTACTTACGGTCGAATATCGAGGGTTAATTAACCTTCGCTATTCGACTGCCAAATTGAAACCCTTCGACTTTGAATATCGTAGTCGAAGGATTAACCGCAATTTGTTCGATCGAACGATTAAATCCTTCAAATCTTTCGATTCGAAGGATTTTAATCCATCGATCGAACGATTTTTCTTCAACCTAAAAATTGTTCAAAAGCCTATGGGGACCTTCCCCATAGCCTAACATTGACTTCGGTAGGTTTTAGGTGGTGAACTAGGGGGTCAAAGTTTTTTATTATAGAGACAGTACTTCGACTATCGAATGGTCGAATATTCGAACGATTTTTAGTTCGAATTTTTCGATTCGAAGGTCGAAGTAGCCCATTCGATGGTCGAAGTAGCCAAAAAAATCATTCGAAATTCGAAGATTTTTTTATTCTATTCCTTCACTCGAGCTAAGTAAATGGGCCCCTAACTGTAACAGGAAGTGTTAAAGTAAAAGACAGAACTCTGCCTGTTAATTGGCTCATGTGACCTAACAAATGTTGTTTGTTGGTATGTTTGTGTGCACAGTGACTCGTACGATCTCAGGGGGCGGCCCTTATTTTTTAAAATGGCAGTTTTCTATTTATGATTACCCAATGGTACATACTACTAGAAAAGTATATTATTATGAAAATGGTTTATTTACATGAAGCAGGGTTTTACATATCTTTTTATAGAGACCTACATTGTTTGGGGGGTATAGTTTTCCTTTAAATAAACCTAATAGGCTGGTTTTGCTTCCAATAAGGATTAATTACATATTAGTTGGGATGAAGTACAAGATACTGTTTTATTATTACAGAGAAAAAGGAAATACTTTTTAAAAATGTGGATTATTTGGTTTAAACCGAGTCTATGGAAGATGGGCATTAGCTTTCTGGATAACAGGTTTCCAGATAACGGATCCCATAGCTGTATTAACATACTTTCATGTTCAGTTAACCAGAAGTGAGCCTGAATGTCTTTTCCCTCAAGGAGTCTGACAAAAGATACCGTATATACTCGAGTATAAGCCGTCCCGAGTATAAGCCGAGGTACCTAATTTTACCTCCAACTGGGAAAGCTTATTGACTCGAGTATAAGCCGAGGGTGAGAAATGCAGAAGCTTCTGGTAAGTTTCAATCAAAAAATTGAGGGTTTCTGCTCCCATTGGAGGTGCCAGCATCTCGTTTTTGGATGCCGGCGACCATTCTTGGACACCGGCGAATATTCTTGGAGACTATTCTTGGACGCTGGCGACTATTCTTGGATGCCGGGGACTATTCTAAGCCGAGGTAGAGTTTTTCAGCATATTTTGGGGGCTGAAAAACTCGGCTTATACTCGAGTATATACGGTAAGTAAAAAAGCTTACCTTTGGCATGTTTGAAAGCGAAATCATCCTTTCATCCTTTCTTATGATGTTAATCTGGAATGTGGATTTGAAAGCAGGTTCATCAAAGCATGGAAATGCTTTTCTTGCTGCAGTTGGTTCAAACTGAGTGGCTGCAAGGGATCTGCAAAGATTTAAAAGCAGAAAACTAAAGAGGAGTCCCAGAGACCTTGTTTATTTGGTTATTATAGGGAATTATTTAACATTTGTAAAAGAAAAGGCATGACAAAACAAAAAAAAAAAACACAGCGAGAGGGAGGGGCTGCTCCCATTGGAATGCATATTATTAGGTGCAAGGGAGGCACAGTGGAGGTGCATGATTTGTACTACAGTATAACTGGAATACTACTCAACAAACATAAATACTGCTTCAGCATGCATATGAACATGTAAGGGCTGGCTGATTCTGTACTGGATAATGAAGGCTCTGGCTCCGTGTCTGCAGAAAATTCAGATTCAAAACAATCTGAAAAGGCTCATAGCTCAAAGAATAATACTGAACTCTAACTCAAAGGTAGAAAGATCAAAGGAGATAAAGTATTTGAAGTTTGTTATTTCCTATAGGGGCATAATACACCACCTGTGCAATGGAAAAAATGCAATGTAAAAGTCAATTACTACAAATATTAATATCTAAAATGGTCTGATAGTAATTTACATTACATTGGCTTCTATATTGTATATACAAAATGATGTCTAAAAAAAACCCCAAGAGACATTGTATTTCTTTCAGATATAAAGATTCTCCCATATCCTACTGCCCCTACCACTACTGAGATGGTTTCCCAGACTGATAAGTACTCTAAGTGGCAGATTTATTAAGGGTGGAATTGAAAATTCGAATTTTCAAATTTTGTTTATGATCAAAATAGTCAAATTCGAATTGTGAATAATCCAAACTTGATTCGAATTTTAATTAGAATTTCGAGATTTATCAAACCATGGCCCTTTAAAAATTAGAATTTGACTATTCACCACCTAAAACCTGCCGAGCTCATGTATAGGTCAATGGGAGAGGTTCATGGACCAATTTGAACATGTTTCTATTGGCTTCCTGACATTCATTTGAGTTTAGTCTAATTCAATTCGAGTTTTTGAGTCTGTAAAATTTGTTTGAGTTTAAGATATTCGATTTATAAATAACCTCCCAGTTGAATCTCTTGGGAAAATCAAATTTATTACAGTTAAAAAAGCTCAGATGAAGTCTAAATTCGAGCTTTGATAAATGGGCCTCCCAGTAGAATCTATGAGCATGAACTCTCAACATCCTCAACAGGTCCGGTGAGCCAGCTGCTATGAATAACCCCAGCGCCAACCTTCCATCTAATATGATGGCATTTCCCTACTTTATAACTGGTGTCCGCATTGAAGTTTCATAGAGTTTCCTCTTTTGGATAGCCCATACCTTCCAACTGTCCCGTTTTTAGAGGGACAGTCCCTCTTTTGACAGCTCAACCCGCTGTCCCTTGTTTGTACTGGAAAGTCCAGTTTTTCTCTGCACTGAACAGCCAGAAAAAGAAACAATGTTTTTAACTTAATTGGCATTTGGCAGAGAGCCCAGAACAGCCACAGCTGCAAATAAAATTCTTTTGTAACAATTTCGCGATAAGCAAATAAGTATTTGTAAGAATATAAGATAACAGGCCCCTTGGTAAAACAGCTTAAAGGACAATTCACTTTCATTAGCAAAACTGTAATAACTGAAAAAACGACAGAAATATGTTCAAACTTTCATAACCTGACAAATTTTGTAAAATGATCATGGTAATTATGGAGTGTGGCCACAGAAATGGGCATTGTCAAAAAAAATTGACGTGCTGCGCGCAAACTTTTTTGTCCCTGTTTTTATTTCCAAAATGTTGGGAGGTATGGATAGCCGATCTGTTTTTTTAATTCGCTGCTGGGTGAGTGACCCTGACAACCAGACAGCATTTTTTAGTTGCAGAAAATATACAGAAAGGAAAGACCAATAAATAAAACCATTAATGATGGAGAGTCCGAACCACAATTATCATGTGGCTTTTTTTTACTTTAAAAAGGATCACATAACTTTAGGCCAGAAGAAGTTGCAGGTATTTTTGCTGTATTTGCCCCAATATTTTGCCAAATTTGCATACACAAATTAGGGTTTGGATTCAGTTCGGTATTCAACGAAATCTGTTGTGGTGGATTCCCAAAACCCATACAAAGTAAATAATGAAAAACATTTTAAAAGTTGCTTAAAACAGTTCAATTTAGAACATACTAAACATTAATATATCCTCTTTAAAGCTTATATGGTAGTGTTGAGAGAATTTCTTCACTACTACACTGCTCACAATAAACAAGCCTAAAGTTTGTGAAATCTCCATGCCTTCACACCCTTTATACAACTCATACATTTATTACTGAGCAAATGGAGTGCATACAGAATTTTGTTGTGCAACATTTTTTCAGAGATACTGTTCTAAGAAGTTTAGTCCTTGATGCTTAGAAGTAAAATGCTTGAACTTTAGCTTACTCCTACTGTTCTGCAAGATATTAAGTACTCTCTAATCAAGGCCAATAGCAAAGCCCTGCTTGCCCTTACTGAAATGATCTGTAAGATCTTGCAAGCAATGTCTGCTCAGCTTTTCTTGTCTGTCCTACTGTTCAGTGTCAGACTGGGCTGGCGGGACACTGGGAAAAAACCCGGCGGGCCCCGTTGGCCCAGATCCGCTACTTAGTGGGGCGGCGCGACCCCACTTTGTTGGGGGTCGTGGTACAATAGAAGATCTGCGCATGCACACAAAGGTAGCGCTGCGCGCGTGCGCACAATCAAGGTGCCACCGACATGCAAACTAGCCCAATGAAGCACACCGGAGCGGCAGTGGGGCCCGGAGGGGGCCCCTGGGGCATTAGCCCCGGTGGGCCCCAAGTCCCCCAGTCCGACCCTGCTACTGTAAGGGGTAAATGGTTATATTTTAATGGCTATATTATATAACCCTTGAATATATATCAAGTAGTATAAAAACAATTTACATTTTTATATTATAAAGCACTAACAGATAATTGTTTTGTTTTTACCCCTACTTCTGAACTCTTTTTCTACCTGTAGCCAATTACATTAGTTTAAATAGAGATCATCTCTCAATTAACAGCCGCCTTCTTCCCCATTGAGTATGAACATCAACACAAAGGGGCAGATTTATCAAAAATCTTAATCGTTTTTTTTTTCAAAACTTCTAATTTTTTTTGCACCCAAACTCACACATTCGAGTTATATTTTCAAAAACTCGAATGTCTGGTATTTATTAAGCAAAAAAACGTGAAAATTCTAATGTATTTGCCATTTAAAAGCTGGCGAGGTCATGTAAAAGTCAATGGTATTTGTCCTAGGCAAAAAAGTTTTTTGTTGATAGACCAAACTTGACCAATTTGAGTGATTTGAATTTTTTGGGACATGAATTCTTTTTTACCCCTTCATTTTCATTTGAGTTTTTGACATTCGGATTGTTTCATAAATGCTCAAACATTTTTATTCACTCACAAATTCGATTCTTGACAAATATGCCCCTAAATTTCCAACAGGGGGAATGGCAAATCATACAAAAATACCTTTATATAAAAGTCAATCTCAATCTCCATGAGTAAAACATCAAACCCGAAATGCAGCAGAAGTCATTTTCACTGGGTAATGTGATTGAATGTTTTACTTGCAGGGATTCACAATGATTTCGCAAAAAAAATCTATTTTCCGAAGCTTTGTCACCTTAGTGCAGGTGACATCACCCTTAAAGTACCTACACAAAGTAGCCCAAAAGCTGTGCTCTGCAACTCTATGTTCCACCATATGCAACACAAGGGTTAACAGATCTCATCATTTCCAGCAGGTCTGTACCAACAAAAATGTCAGTAGGATGACATTCACGAATTACAACCATCATTGATTGACTGCTATGCTTGTTCATCACATTTTGTTAAATTCAAAGTTTAGGTTCAGATATCACGTAATGTGATTGCATAATGCAAGTAAAATACATACAGCAAGTTTCCAATGCCACTAAATTGGCCATACACCTGTAGATCTGCTCATTTGGTGTTCAAACGAGCAGATAAATATATCTATTACGAATTACTGCTTTTATTAGAGAAGCTAACATTTTATCTGAATATTTACAACCTCACATGAATAATGTGTTATTAATGTTAGTATGTATGTATATAAAATGAAAGAAAATTCAAAATTGTTACCTTTTGCTGCCTTTATCCATGTAATCAATTTTGTAAAATCCATAATAGCTGCTTGAAAAGTTCGATGTATATTCAATTGTTAGCAAGCAATTGCCCTTCGGCAACGATTCAGGTAAAATAATAGCAATCTCCTCAAACCTGGGATATTCCAGAACCTCAGCATCCATAGTTGTTCCCCCTGGTACCAAAACATTTGCCTTTGTGATGCGAAGGCCTGAGCTATGTAGCACAATATTCTTGGAGCGTGCTGTGATATTCAGATTTATCTGAACAGTGCCAGTAAAAGACATGGATGTCATGTTTGGATGTAAGGTAAGAATATAATGTATCGGTTTTATGGAATTTGGAAGTCTACTTATTGCCCATGGGAAAACTTTTCCATTTCTAGCAATTGGATAAACTAGTTCCATTGGATGCTTTTTTTCATGGCATCCCTCTTTGGTAAAGGTACACTTTGGAAGAAGATAAACCACAGTAACTAAAGAGACTGCAATGATGACAACAACTACACACACAATAACTGTCCTTGCAGAAGACACTGGGCACAATCCATCTCGAACCTGCCTGTAGTTTGTGGCACTATTGCGAAGACCTGAGCTTCTGTTCATGAATGACATGCCTAGCAGTTTTGCAGAGGATTCATAATCCTCTTCATCTTCATCCAATTCATGTTCGCCCAGTCCGCAAACCAGTAATCTAGAGCTTCTTGGTTCGTACTCCATTTCCTCAGACTCTAATGGATTCATAGTTGGCTCTTTGGCCAAGTCAACCACATCCGGTTCTTCTTCAAACATACTATTTTCAATCATATTTCTTGGCAACTGGGCCCGATCTAAAGAAAAAAATAGGGTTAAACGATTATATGAAAAACCTGGAGCAGCACAAAATGGATATATGGGGAGCAGGAACTAGGAGGGTTTCCAAAGGAAGCAGACTAAATCCCTGGTTTAATGTGTTTTGAATAGGACTAAGATAGATTTAAATCTGGAATCAGCAGGAGAAAATGTCGCTGTATACAAGGTGATCACCTTGTTCAGCCCATAAATGGGCTCATAAAAAAAGCAATCTACCATGTGGTAAAGCTGAAAGTATTGCAGCATATGCACCTTACAGTATCAAGACTGAAAGTGGCCCTGTAGTCAGGTGGACATGTATCTACAGCCATAAACTGAGCAGGATTCAGAGGCTGCATAGGCACTACAAACTTTTGTGAAGTTCAGTAAAAGAGACAGTTTTTCCATTATTTATAAATACAGGTACAGTCATATGAAAAGGTTTGGGAACCCCTCTTAATTCTTTGGAGTTTTGTTTATCATTAGCTGAACTTTCAAAGTAGCAACCTCCTTTTAATATATAACATGCCTTATGGAAACAGTAGTATTTCAGCAGTGACATAAAATGTATTGGATTATCAGAAAATATGCAATATGCATCATAACAAAATTAGACAGGTGCATACATTTGGGCACCCCAACAGAGATATTATATCAATACTTAGTTGAGCCTCCTTTTGCAAATGTAACAGCCTCTAGACGCCTCCTATAGCCTTTGAGGAGTGTCTGGATTCTGGATGGCGGTATTTTTGACCATTCGTCCATACAAAATCTCTCCAGTGCGGTTAAATTTGATGGCTGCCGAGCATGGACAGCCTGCTTCAAATCATCCCACAAATTTTCGATGATATTCAAGTCGGAGGACTGTGACAGCCATTCCAGAATATTGTACTTCTCCCTCTGCATAAATGCCTTTGTAGATTTCAAAGTGTGTTTCGGGTCATTATCTTTTTGGAATATCCAACCCCAGCGTAACTTCAACTTTGTGACTGATGCTTGAACATTATCCTGAAGAATTAGTTGATATTGAGTTGAATTCATCTGACCCTTGACTTTAACAAGGGCCCCAGTCCCTGAACTAGCCACACAGCCACACAGCATGATGGAACCTCCACCAAATTTAACAGTAGGTAGCAGGTGTTTTTCTTGGAACTCGTTATTCTTCTTCTGCCATGCAAAGTGCTTTTTGCTATGACCAGATAACTACATTTTTGTCTCATCATTCCAAAGCACTTTGCTCCAAAATGACTGTGGCTTGTCTAAATGAGATTGTACGTACAAAAAGCAACTTTGTTTGTGGCGTGAGTGCAGAAAGGGCCTCTGCACTCATCTACCATACAGATGTTCTTTGTGCAAATTGCGCTGAATTGTAGAACGATGTACAGATACACCATCTGAAGCAAGATGTTCTTGCAGGTCTTTGGAGGTGATATTTAGGTTGTCTGTAACCATTCTCACAATCCTCCGCATATGCTGCTCCTATATTTTTCTTGGCCTGCCAGACCTGGGTTTCCCCCTAAACCATGATAATGAACAATCTTTGTTTTAAGATCTTTTGACGGTTGCTTTGAATATCCCATGTTGTCACTCTTCAGAGGAGAGTCAAACAGAAGCACAGCTTGCAATTGGCCACCTTAAATACCTTTTCTCATGATAGGACACACCTGCCTATGAAGTTCATGGCTTAACAAGCTAATCCAACCAATTTGGTGTTGCCAGTAATCAGTATTGAGCTGTTACATTTATTCAAATTAGCAAAATTACCCAAATTTTTGCACAGCCAGTTTTTCACATTTGATTTAATTTCATACAACTGAATACTGCTTCACTAAAAATCTTTGTTCAGAAAACACCCCAGTACTCAGATGTTCCTGGGAAATGAAAGACATACCACTGTTGTCTTTTTTTATTGAAAGTGGAGTAATTTTTTATGTATGCTGAGAGGGGTTCCCAAACTTTTTCATATGACTGTTAATATTTGCCTGGGCAATGAAAATGATTTAAACACAGAGACTGATCATATGGGCATAGAGTTTATTCATATATGTGTATTTAAAATGTTGATGTGCCAATGTCCATTTTTAGCATGTGAATAGGAGTCTGACATAAGGAAATAGGGTGATTTGCAGCAAAGCTAAATGCCCATCTGTGTGAATGGACAAAACATTATGGGACAGATTTATTAAAGGTTGAATAGTAAGTTTGAATTTATTTTGGTGTCAAAATTCACACATTTTTTTAATTTGAATGTGAGATTTATTACACCTCGACCATGAAAACAGTTCTCATTCGAATATTCGCCACCTAAAACCTGCCAAATTCATTTACTAGTCAATGGCAGTGGTCCATTGAACCATTTGAATATGTTATTAGCCTACCTGACATTCGAGTTTTTTTCAGGGGGAAAATTTGATTTGAGTTTTGTTGGTATTCAAATCAAATACAAAACTAATTTTTGGAACGTTCCCATTAGATCGAATTTTAGATTTTTTTCAGAAATAACCTCCAATTCGATTTGTGAGTACATTCAAATTTATTAAGAGTAAAAAAAATTCACATCAATTAGAAAATTTGAAATCGAAACTTATATGATAAATCTGCCCATTACCGTTCCAGTGGTAATATATCATTGTAATCGGATGTTCTATGCAAAGGTTATAAGAAGCAAATGGCCACTTACTGTTCTATTCCTACATATTAATGCAAATACAGGTATGGGACATGTTATCCAGATTGCTCGGAATCTGGTGTTTTCTGGATAAGGGATATTTCCATAATTTGGCTCTTCATAACTTTAGACTACTAGAAAATCATGTAAACATTAAATAAACCCAATAAACTGGGAGAACAGGAAGAAAAGAAGAATTTAAAAACCAAAATACATAAAAATTATGATGACTTATATGTAGTTTAAATTACTTGATTTTAATTACTAACTTTCCTTTGGATTGCAGCAAATAATTTTTCTGACAAATTGTGCCCTAGCCAAGAAACTGGTAGTCACTTAGCAATCACCAAAAGCAAGGCCCAGAGAGCCTGGCACATAGCCTAAATTTTTGTATGCCGGTGTGTGTATTAGATAACAGTTTGTTTCTCTTTAGCATATCTCCAACATCATTATGGGAATTTAGAGAAAGAATTCAGTAAAAATCGTTAGCCTGCAATTAGATGTTAATGTTAATTCTGCACTTGCTAATAACTAGGGTTGTCATTAAGATGGGAATGTCCCTGGCAAAATATGCAGTGTGAGATCTGTTTAGTATAAGCCAATCTGCAACTCTCCAGCTGTTACTGAACTGCAATTCCAAGTATCCCCAGACAGCCTTCAGATGGACAGGCCTGATATAAAGAGTTACTGACAGCATATTGCCCATCTATACACAATTTTTAAGTGAAGCTCCAGCAAAGAGTAATATGTGGGGTGTGTGTGTCTCACCATGGAGATACTCTGGACAGGACAGGCTAATTTCATAAAATCCACATATTAGTGTGCCTCAAGCAAAGTAAGGAACCTATTGAAAAGGCAGTGAAACAAATAAAGCAAATACAGCATACATCAATGCCAGGCATTGTCACCTTCTATACATAAACATGCCATTTATTTTACACTGCTGTTCTGAGAGGCTTCCTTTTACCATGATAGCCATTATCAAAACAAGAAAACGTCTTTTGTACTCAGAGTTCATGAACGATTACTTAAAGACTATAAGTGACAGGTATGCAGAAGACTATACTGAATACATAGAAACCTTATTTGGGTATGTAGGTATGTAGACAAAGCTGGATGCTATAAATTTAGAAAGTTGAAATTAATAGGACACTGTACTGTACTGTCGGATATCACTTTACCATTTTTCCTTTGCTTAAAAGTGTAGACACAGCTTTAAATAGACAATAAACAACTTAAAGGAATTGTTCAGTATAAAAATAAAAACTGGGTAAATGGATAGGCCGTGTAAAATAAAGAAATGTTTCTAAAATACTTAGTCAAAAATGTAATGTATAAAGGCTGGAGTGACTGGATGTCTAACATAACAGAACATAACAGAACACTACTGTCACGACCAGCACCCAATACCAGAACAAATGCCAAGTACCCTGGTCTCGGCTTCACCAGTAGTGTGACCACCGTTGGGCTTCGGGAGGAGCCCTCAGCTTACTTGGGTGCCACCTGGACTTAACGAGGGGGACAAGGCGAGATGTTCTGGCTGGCAAAGGGGCACGGCTGTTAGCAGAGTCTTTTGGACCGAAGGTCACGGTACAAATGGAGCAGGCAAGAGAATCGTCAGACAGGCTGGGTCGAGGCAGGCAGATATCAAGAATCGTCAGGCAGGCAAGGGTCAAAACCGGGTAATCAAACAGATGGGGTCAGGCAGAAAGAGTAGTCGAGATGCAGGCAAAGGTCAGGATTCGGATATCAGAATTGTCAGGAACAGGCAGGGGTCAAAACCGGAATAACAGATAAAAGCTTTCAGGAACAGACAGCACAAGGCTTCAGGAACCACCAGAATCAAGATTCTATCACGGGCACTGGCTGGGGGTCAGAATGGGCCTTAAATACTGTCCAAGTTCGCGCCAAAACGTGCGCATATTCGCACCAATGCGCACCTGTACCTTTAAGAGGCGCACGCCCTAAGAATCAATATGGTGCCTAGGAAACACGCGGCGGGCATCCCCGCCGCGCAGGTAATTTTATTACAACTACTTCCTGCTTTGCAGCTCTGTTGTTTTCCACTGATTGGTTACCAGACAGTAACCAATCAGTGACTTGAGGGGGGCCACATGGGTCATAACTGTTTGCTTATGACTCTGAGTTGAATGCTGAGGATCAATTGCAAACTCACTGAACAGTTATGTCCCATGTGGCTCCCCTTCAAGTCGCTGACTAACTCAGAGTTATAGAGCTGAAAAGCAGGAAGTTGCATTCTGGCTATTATGTTAGACATCTGGCCATTCTAACTAACTATTTTAGAAACATTTTTTATTTTGCACAATCTTTTAACTGACTAAACCAAAATCTTTTAAGCTATTACTCTGCCTTCCCAACTGTGAGTGCAGGTTTCCTTCTCGGAGATGCAGATTGTAGTCTCACACACCACAACACTTCCTGCATACTTCCTGTATGTGCAGGCCAACCAAACTACACAACCTCAGAATAGACAAAATTGCTACAGAGTTTTATGTAACACTGTTCTTACACAAAATCATATATATATATTAGTATATAAACAATAAAATCTGAGCAACCACCATAGCACTCACCTCCTACACAGCTTTCACTACTGGTTGTGTGTGGGACGGAGATCAGCAACTGCACCACATACCAAGTAAACTACTAAGTTCTTCCCTGAAACAGCTTCAAGAAATAAAATGCTTTGTTCTCCCTCACCTACAATTTCCTTAGTCAAGAAGTTTAAAAAAATCTGTGTCTGTCAGTGCTTTAAAAAGCTAAGCAGGCTACACAATTATCTGTATCTTTTATGTTATTTACATAGCACTGACACATTTCTGTGGTGCGTTATAGGGATACTGTCATGGGAAAACGTGTTTTTTATTTAAAAAAATGTATCAGTTAACAGTTCTGCTCCAGCAGACCTCTGCACTATAATATGTCTGTTTTTCAAAACAGCAAACAGTTTGTTATATTTAATTTTGTAATCTGAGGCTAGACATATTATCAGTTTTTCAGGTGCCTTTAATAACTGATTTTAGTGCGATATGACATATCTGTCAAATTATCATAAGGTTAATGGGCACCAAACGATCGTGAAACGATTTTTCGTCTGACACTGGTCAGAAAATCGATCGGGCAGTTTAGAAGCTTTTCATTGTTCACAGTGAAATGTATACATTGTCCAATTGTTTGCAGGGCCAAGCAGGCAGCTACCCACAGATTTTCTGGCTTTAACTAGACAATATCTCTTGAAATGGTCTTTTTTAGTTCATGGACAAATCTTACATTTAAACAATAGTTTCAAGATAAACTTGGTTTTACAATAACAAAAAGATCTTAAAAACAACCTTAACATATATGGCCACCTTAAGATGCTCTGCTAGGTGTTAAGATGGCTAAAGATCATATGAATGATTAAGAAGGTCAACAATCACAGGAGGGTGCCAAAAATTAGGCCCCCCGTAATTGTACTCACTTATCTGATATTGTGAGTTGGTGCTCCTACCAGCAGAAAACTGCATGTGAGGGTCCAGGGATTTTAAAGAAAGAAGAAGCAGAAGAAGAGTATTGCTCCGTAGTGCTTGCTGAGAAGAACCCTGGGCTGGGGTTGTTTCAGCTAACAAGAGCACTAGCCCGTACAGGTATGTGTTGACAATCACTTATGGCTTTTCTTCTCCTTTAAGCGTTCAGTATATCCAACTAGGAAAATCTATGGTATTTGCCATAGACATTTAGGGGCATATTTACTAAACTGGAGTGAATGGTTCGAATGTCAAAAAGTTCAAATTTCGAACTAAATTTTTGGATACTTCGACCATCGAATAGGCTATATTCGACCATTCGACTTCGATTCGAACGATTCGTAGTAAAAATCTATTCGACCATTCGATAATTGAAGTACTTCGCCAAAGTTTTTTTTGGTCTAATAGAAATCCTTCGATCGATCGCTAAAAATCATTTGATTTGAACGATTTAATCGTTCGATCGAATGATTTTTATTCGACCGCAGGATTGCCAAATTTGTTGAAAAAACGTCAAATTCGATATTCAAATTCGAAGTTTTTTAATTCGATGGTCGAATTTCAAAGTTTTTTGTACTTCAAAATTCGACCCTTAGTAAATCTGCCCCTAAGATTTTTCTCTCCGCATCGACCAGCTTCAGTGCGATCATGCAAATCCCTCAAATTATCGTGAGGTTAGTGGGCATAGAACAATCGTGCATCTAATGATTTTTTTGTCCAACAATGGTCATAAAATCAATTGGTCAGGTTAGAATTTTTTCATTGTACACAGTGAAATTTATCCATTATCAAATTGTTTCCAGGGCCAAGCAGGCAGCTACTCAACTGGCTTCAACTAGAAGATATTGCTTGGAATGGTCTTTTTAGTTGATGGATAAATCATACATTTAAATAATCATTTTAGGATAAGCTTGGTCTTAAGATAACGAAAAGATCTTTTATAAATCTTAACGTCTATGGTCACCTTAAAGCTTTTGGGATAGCTAGTGCTCCGTATAAGCAACAAAGCTATTTTCTATCATACAAAAGTTGTAGGAAGCTTAAAACATGGTGGTATTTTGTTAGCTATTCAACTCTGATTTTCTTGTTCCATAAAAGCCCATGAAAAATCGCAAACTGTTATTAAGAGACCTATCTATTATGTACATGTACCGTAACAGAATAAAACATTTTAAAGTTAAAGTCCTGTCATGTGGTTTGGTGTCTCTATGGTCTGTGCCCCTATTCAGTGCCAGGTCCAGTGTTTGTTTTAACAAAGCTTTGATAATGTACATTGGTCACATGGGAGACAAATGAAAAAATTAGTTCCACTAAACCATGGTTTGTGTTGACCCGAGACAATGCACCATGTGCATTCAGCATAAATAAACATTACAGGCTTTGCTCATACATAAATCTCATTATAATTTCCTGCCAATATTTGCTTTATAACAAAACACCTGGAAGACAAATTCATGCCAGCCTCAGAGATAATTTATATGATGCAAGCGAACGTTTAATGGTCTGATAGTTTGTTCCCATAATTATATAATGTTTAGAACAAGTGGGCACGCAGAGAGATCCCTGCAACATTTTGTGAGAGACATAACACCTATGTATAGGCTAGTTATTTCACTATTATGGCAACACGCATAGCATTTTACCAACCATACAATTTCCAGCTGGATGGAATATTGTGGGCTGCAAAACACTCTGAATTGCACGTGGGGCTGTTTGGGATGCTTTAACGTTTAAGTAGCCAAAAAAAAAAAAAGTAGTACTCCAGAATATGTTGGTATTATTGTTAAAAGAAATTTATAAATCACCATTTCCACTCCAACGTTTATATTTCACTTCTCATACAAAATGTGCTTTCCACTTTCCCATCTCTACTGCTCACGGTTACCATTTCTCTTATCTTTTCCACGTTTTAGCACTTTCTGATTTGTTGTCTCCAATCGATTCCCTTGACCAACCCCTTGGCAGCAAACAGCTCACTGATTGGTAGGATATTAAACTTACTATCAGTGGGTGATTTGCTCCAGCCCCTTGTTTGCAGGATACAGGAATGGCGCCAGAAACAGTTCTATTTGTTGTCCTTTTCGTTTTCATTAAAAATGTTAAAGCCTGGGATTTTGCCTCAGACCCAAGTTTGAGGGCAGAATTAATTACCTATTAACATTGGCTGTTGTAAAAGGAAATTCCACTGTATTAAATGCATTATTGGAAATGTATTTATGGTAATTTAAGAATTTCTGTACTAAGGGAAATTAGGCAACAGGGTTGGAAGGTGTACAGAACTGACAATTTTTATCATACTAAAAGGGTTGTTCATCTTCCAAACTCTTTTTTTAGTTGAGTTGGTTTCAGAATGTTCCCCATAAACAAATACTTTTTTCAATTGCTTTCCAACATCTATTTTTTACAGTTTTCCCAAAACTGAAGTTTAAAGTTTAATCCAGGATCATTCTGAACTGTTACAATTTGCTACATTTAGTTGGTACAAACTCAGGGATTCAGTTCAGCAGGGACAAATATAAGAAATGTATCAACTAAATGTATCAATTTAGAAGTGTTGGCACCCCCCCCCCAGCTGTAAAGTTTCAGAAGGTGAAAAATTAAACTTTACACTTCAATATTAGAAAAACGGCCACAAATAGAAAGTGATTGGAAAAAGTCTTTATTTATGATGAACAATCTGAAACCAACTAAAAGAAAGTGTTTGAAGGTGAACAACCCCTATAACTGCCCTTTGATCGGCAAAACTGCAATTCAGACAGACCAATCTGAGTGCTGTTTACACTAGGGATGCACCGAATCCACTATTTTGGATTCGGCCGAACCCCAGAATCCTTCACAATACTGAACCGAATCCGAACCCTAATTTGCATATGCAAATTAAGGGTGGGAAGGGGAAAACATTTTTTACTTCCTTTTTTACTTCCTTGTTTTGTGACAAAAAGTCACGCAATTTCCCTCCCCACCCCTAATTTGCATATGCAAATTAGGATTCGGTTCGGCCGGGCAGAAGGATTTGGCCGAATCCAAATCCTGCTGAAAAAGGCAGAATCCTGGCCGAAACCCAAACCGAATCCTGGATTCGGTGCATCCCTAGTTTACGCTAACCACTTCACCAGAATCAAAACATTAGGCAGTTCACAAAAAAGGCTAGGGAAGAGCTGGCAGTTTGATAGGCATCCCAGGCAATGCAGCCTGTGGTCTCAAGTAGCTGCCCAGAGGCCGGTGCCTGAAATTTATAGTTTAGTAATAATGTCTCCGCTTTTACAATCCAAGTCAAGTAGTTATTTATTGCCATTTGTACCAGGAGAACATAGGAATTTATTTTGCTGCATAGTGCAGAGAGACACATATTGATTTTTACAATATATATAGGATACAGGGATGCAGAGTATAAGATTAATAGATAGTAACGTGAAGTGCAGTGAGTACAGTGTAATTAGAACAGGAATTACAACTTGCAGTAGTGCGGTGAGTGCATTATCTGTTTTGGTATCTGCTTGACCGTTTAATTCGTTGGGACTAGATGATTGGTTGGCTCCAAATACACAACTCCAACAACAATTAACTTATTTAAATCACCATTGGAACATGCCAAAAAATGTTTAGCAACATTAGAGTTGCCTCTTGTTTTAATATCACAGGTTTGCTCCCACGTGTGTTCCATTAATAATCTGACCACAACATTGCCTGCAAAACTCATCACAATGATTAAAGAGATTACCTACAAGATGCTAAATTAATATATTAAGTTTTGTGGGTAAATAAAATGGTAAAAACATTGCTGACAGTGATCTCAAATGGAAACTCATTTCAGTTATGTCTTCCTGACTCTGCACAAAGCACTTCTTCTTTTGTATCACATACACATCAACACAGACCTTATTTGTGTCCGTGGGCCACCACAAACCCATTTTATTTGATGTCGCTTTTATTTCTAAATTAAACTGCAAATAATTCACTGAATCAACAAGTGTAATTTTTTTAGTTGTAATATTGGTGTGTAGGCAGCCATCTCAGGTCATTTTGCCTGGTTATGTGCTTTCAGAAAAAGCCAGCACTTTAGTATGGAATTGCTTTCTGACAGGCTTTTGTTTCTCCTACTCAATGTAACTGACTGTGTCGCAGTGGGACCTGGATTTTACTATTGAGTGCTGTTCTTAGATCTACCAGGCAGCTGTTATCTTGTGTTAGGGAGCTGCTATCTGGTAACCTTATTGTTGTTCTATTGTAAGGCTGCTGGGGGGGGAAGGGAGGGGGAGATATCAAAGTTACTGAAGTTTATCAGGGCACAAGTCACATGACTGGGGGCAGCTGGGAAACTGACAATATGTCTAGCACCATGTCAGATTTCAAAATTAAATATAAAAATATCTGTTTGCTCTTTGGAGAAATGGATTTCAGTGCAGAATTCTGCTGGAGCAGCACAATGAACTGATGCATTTGGAAGAAAACATTTTTCCCATGAGAGTATCCCTTTAAGGATATGTTCAGCTTCCTAGTCAAGCATTTTATTCTCCAAACATTATACTGCAAATACAATCCAACATATACAAAATATAAATACAAAAACCATGATATTATGACTTAGGTTTGCACTTGAAAAAAAAGAACATTATCAATATTCCTATATTTTGCATCCAGTCACAGCTCAAAGGCATAGTCTAAAAGCATGAGTCTTTTTATGAGTGGGACTTGCAATGCCCCTTGTCTCGTATCCATTGAATGGGCCTAAGCGAACAGTGACAGCACCAAAGCCAAACATACAAAGTTTCACAAAGTGAAAGAAAACCTATAATTTCAATTGGGATTACAAAACTATTAACACTTCAACTTGGATGAAGTGGTTGAGAACAACCATAACCTTCTGTTGCCATGCCTAATAAAAATTTACTCCATCCTGAAATGCTGAAATGTACTGAATTTGACAAAATGGCATCATTTCACTTTAAACAAATTGCTGAACTTCATTCACGGATAGACTGATAGTCACGTTATTCCTGACAAAGCGATGAAAACATGCCTGCAAACACATCACAGGACTTATCAGTAAAGAACATCAGCAGTTCTGCCACATAGACAAATGTACCAGCGTCGACCTGCTGCTAAAGGCTAATGCCCCTATTTACTAAGTAAATACCTAAAAAATATGGTTATTTCCAGACAAAATTACACGTGCCAAGATTTGCAAATGAGGGGACAGTTTTCAGAACACCGTAAAATGAAGGGCCTCTAAGCACAGAGCAAGAAGGTGCTACCAATGAACCCAGTTAGCAGTACATGTTATCTCCCCTAGTAGGGTGCTGTGCGTGGCCTTCAGCTGTCTGTTCTTCAGGCAGTAGCCTTGTTTGCCTGTGGCATAAGGTTCCTGGTCTGGCACACTAGAAACAAAGTGCTAAGCAAACAAGGAGAGGGTACAGCAGGCAATGTAATATTCATCAATATCATGAGCTATTTATCGGGTGCTCTGGACACTATGCAGTCACTTGATTTTACTTTGCCCCTTGTTCTGTTTTGAAAGCAAAGCTTCTGCCCTAAAGTCACAGCCACAAGCCAGAGAGCTGAACATCTAAACAAAGATCACAAAATGTGCAGGTTGCTAGAAGTCACTGGCCCTTGCAACAGTGATGTTTTCTGAGGTTGTTTATCAACACAGTCTAGTGACCCAGCCCCATGGCACCAGGAAAAAACATAGCTGCCAAATATAATCTGCACATAAGTCTGGGCGCACTTTCTGCAAAGGGGAATATGGTCCAGCAGCATTCATGGCTAATCTAATACAAGCACCACTCCTGAACCATGTGAAAGATTCCATTACCTGCAGGATATATACTGTACATGTTGGTGCAGTGACATAGAGAGAGAATGTTTTTATGGGAATGAATACTTCTCTTGCAGTTGGGCATATAGCCAGAGTGTGACATGACCAGGCACCTATGTCTATAGCTCAGATGGCCACACCGGCCAGGGCTACTCTCACGTATGCATGTGACTGCTTGGGACTGGAGAAAGGCAATGGCACCTAGAGGAAAGGCAGTGGCACCTAGAGGGAGGGCAGGGGCAACTAGAGGGAGGGCAGGGGCACCTAGAGGGAGGGCAGGGGCACCTAGAGGAAAGGCAGGGCACCTAGAGGAGAGGCAGTGATACCTAGAGGAGAGGCAGGGCACCTAGAGGGAAGACAGTGGCAACTAGAGGGAAGGCAGTGGCAACTAGAGGGAAGGCAGGGGCAACTAGAGGAAAGGCAGTGATACCTAGAGGAGAGGCAGGGCACCTAGAGGGAAGGCAGGGGCAACTAGAGGGAAGGCAGGGGCAACTAGAGGGAAGGCAGGGGCAACTAGAGGAAAGGCAGTGATACCTAGAGGAGAGGCAGGGCACCTAGAGGGAAGGCAGGGGCAACTAGAGGGAAGGCAGTGGCAACTAGAGGAAAGGCAGTGATACCTAGAGGAGAGGCAGTGATACCTAGAGGAGAGGCAGTGATATCTAGAGGGAAGGCAGGGGCAACTAGAGGGAAGGCAGGGGCAACTAGAGGGAAGGCAGGGGCAACTAGAGGGAAGGCAGGGGCAACTAGAGGGAAGGCAGTGATACCTAGAGGGAAGGCAGGGGCAACTAGAGGTAAGGCAGGGGCACCTAGAGGGAAGGCAGTGGGACCTACCGTTTGACGTCTCCATGTTCAGGACGCGCGTGTTCGCTTCAGGGACTCAGTGTATCTCACAGCTCAAAGAAGGGAAGGGAGTGTGATGAATACGATGGGGGGATGCACTGCGGCAGTTAATTGGGAACCATAGTGCGCCAGAGTGCAGAGCTACCCGTGCCAGGGACAGACCACAGATAAGAGCACCGGGAGGAGGAGCGACTATCCCCGTGCACTTCCTCTTCCCTTCCCGGTAATGTCGCCCTTCCAAGCAGTCTCCCACCCACACGAACTAACAGGCGGCTCTCAAGTCCCAAGCACAACGCTGTCCTGAGCCAGCCCTACGCTTCTGGACCGAGCGCTGAGGCCCCTCCCCCTTCTGACTGAGTCCTACTGCTGCTGCCTCACCCGGTGAGCTTGTGACTGGTGCTGCCTCCTTCACTCACGAACCTCCGGCTATTAACAGGGAACGCTCATAAATACACTCATTCCCTCACTCAATCATTTCATTTGTGGCTCTACATAAACATTAAAACGAAGCATTTGGAAAAGTGAGCTTTATGACGAACAGCAGTGTTCAGTATCTCTGTAGCGAGCAAAGGGGCTTGTCGTTGTCATGTGCTGATCTCTCATGGCAACGTATGCTCGTATTGCACACTTAAAGGGGTAGTTCACCTTTCAAATAACTTTTAATATCATGCAGAGAGTCATATTCTGAGACAATTTGCGATTGGTTTTCATTTTTTATTATTTAAGGTTTTTTAGTTATTTAGCTTTTTATTCAGCAGCTCTTCAATTTGCATTTTAAGCAATCCGGTAGCTAGGGTCCCAATTACCCTAGCAACCATTGCTTTGATTTAAATAAGAGACTGGAATATGTATAGGAGGAGCCTGAATAAAAAGGTGAGTAATAAAAAGTAGCTGCAAAGAGTCAGAAGAAAAAGGAAATAACTATAAAACTATAAAAAAATAAACAATGAAAACCAATTGAAAAGTTGCTTAGAATTGTCCATATATATATTCTATAACATACTAAAAGTAACCACCCCTTTAAAGGGATACTGTCATGGGAAAACATGTTTTTTTTCCAGATATGTTGCAATGTTTACCTCTATTGGATTTAACAAAGGAAATGTGTGGACTATAAAGACAGCTGGAACACTGCCTATTGATGAACCTATATTTAAAAAAACTGAGTCCAAGCCTAAAGCTGGCCATAGATGTTGAGTTTTTTAAAACATCAGATCCTCATCGTGAGACCACGATTTTCTCGGAACGATCGTACAAATTGCAAACATAGATAGATTGCTCTGGGACCGACAAAGATTTTTTGACCTGGCCGATCAATATCCTGACAGATGTCGGCCGAAATATCCTAAAATATACGATCGTTCGAATCCCACTAACCGCACGATAATTTCGAAGGATTGGTCGGACTTCCCTAAAATCGGTCGTTCGCCAAGAAGAATCGTCGCGTCTGTGGGGAGCTTAAGGCAGAACTGCTAGCCTGGCTTTAAGGACAGATGTTAAAAATGTGTGTATGTTTTTCACTCCGCAGGGATACCAGATTTTACTAATCAATCATATTGATCTGAGATTCTTGAGGATGTGCAGCTTTACTGTTTCCAGTCAGCCGCACAAACTGATATCCACCATTAAGATTTTCATTGTTGGAGATTCAGCCGAATCTTTCATGAAAGTTTAAGGATTTGTCATAATCTCAAAGAAGTGGGTTTACCACATCTAGTCCCAGTCTTTTATAATCTTTGATAGTCTTTTATAATCTCCATTAGTAGCAAAACATAACATCAGTGGGTAAATGTACACTGGATGGAAGGATGAATTTCAGAATATTATTAAATCAGAAACTACATGAACATGAAAGGGGTTGTTTACCATTAAATAGTCGTTTTGTGTAGAGAGTGATATTCTGAGACAATTTGCAATTGGTTTTCATTTTTCATTATTTGTGAGTTTTGAGTTATTTAGCTTTTTATTCAGCAGCTCTCCAGTTTGCAGTTTCAGCTATCTGGTTGCTAGGGTCCAAATAATCCTAGCAACCATGCACTGATTTTAAATTAGAGACTGGGATATAAATAGCAGGACCTGAATAGAAAGATAAGTAATACAAAGTAGCAATAACAATATAGTTGTAGCCTTTCAGAGCATTTTTGTTTAAATGGGGTCAGTGACCCACATTTGAAAGCTGGAGAGAGTCAGAAGTAGAAAGCAACTATCAAAAACTATAACAAATAAATAATGAAGGTCAATTGCTTTGAAATGGCCATTCTATATCACTTAAAGGTGAACCCCTTTAAAAAGCATAGAGGGCTTTTGCATTTACCAGTATTACTGTGCCTTTAATGACTCTGGTTTCATTTTGCATCTCCAGCCGTTCATTTCACTTCCCATAAGTGCTAGGGGCAAGCTTACTGTGCAAGGGTTTATGTGTGAATAGATAAAAGATTTTGCTTTTAATACTGTACATAGAGTGTATTCAAATGTCACAGAATGATATACATGAGTCTTATTTTTCCTGCCTTTGGAACTGACGAGCTACTGAAGAGAAAGTGAAAGTAAATGCAGACTGTTTGCCTGGGCCGAAAGCACCCATGTACTGAATATATTTCTCTTTCATTTACGTCTCCCCCCAACACATTGTGTGTACATGGAATAGTAGCCTTAAATCTTCAGTTATCTGCGTCTCCCTATCCTGGAATGCAAGACTTGAAGGTGGACTTTAATTTTGGTAAGTTATTAATGTGATTATGAATACTGTGTAATGTGTCGGATGTCTTCCCAGGGTCCTTGCATCATATATATACCTTTATATCTATTACAGCAACTCCTACTTTGTATAGGTGAGAGTACATATGTTTACTCATGAGACATTTAGTATAAATTGTTATGAGGAAATGTCCTGTTTATAAAGAAAGATCTGCTTTATTCTGTACTTCGTCATTTTGTTGTTTAACCAGTGCTGTATTTATTTGGTGCAGGGCCCATTGCTATATATCCTTTGTAAGGCTTTTTAAAAGGAGACCATAATCTGTTTATCATAATCAGCAAGGGTGTCGTGCAGTTAGGAGTATTTATTGCCAAAAGATCTTATTTACATTCTGAATTGAGAAAGCCAGTTGGATGACTGGTGAAATGTCTTTAAGCATAAAACACATCAAGTCCAGTTGATTTGACTTATTTCTACAAATATACCATGACCTGGATAAATGAGAATCTTCACAAACTTCTGACTAATTGCTCTTCAGTTGTTGTTAAACTACAACCCAAAGCCTTGTTACCCTTTGCCTGTCAGTGTATACTAGATTTGGTTCTGCTACAATCGGTAAAGGGCTTTTGGTAAGGCGTAGTGATGTGTGGGTAGGGCTTTTCCCGACCCGCACCCGACTGGCCGCCCGCCCTACACCCGCTCCTGGCCGAGCCCGACTTCCAGGTTCCTTTTATAGACCCGCGCTGACCCGCCCTGCAAAGATGTCACAAAGGCGAGAGGCGTGCGTCTATAAAAGTTCAACCCAGAAGTCCGAAGCCGGCATTTGGAAGGTCGCACCCACTCGCGATCCAGAAAGGCAGGTGCGAGGTCGGCCCGAACCTGCCAAACCCACGGGTCCCACGGGTATTCGGCCCGCACATCACTATTTGGGCGATACATAAAGCATAACTGTAGCCATCTTTCACAATGTCTATTACCCACCACACATACACAGAATCACCCCCCCCCATGCTTTCCTAACCTCTATTGCTGCCCTGTAGGGTCTTGGGTAATGCATCCCTATTTGGACCACAGAAGTGTAATTCTCTCTTTGGGTTTATGAATTTATTATCAGGGACCATATCCCTCTCTGTTCTAAATATATTCAAGCCTGAATTGTATCTCTGCCCTGCTGCTTAGTACTTTACCCATACTCTCAGCCAGCAAAGGTTTTCTGTTCTTTTATCCCAGCACTGTGACGTTCACATGCATGTAGCCTATGTATATATGTGCTGGGTATAGCATATTAGTATGTTCGGTATATAGCAGTAAACAACAAGCTGATCGGGAGGAGGAAATAGCAGATTACTTTCATTTTAATGTTGCTAGTCACATTTAAGATTCTGTGCAGTTGCTGCTTTTTAAAATGTTTTACAGTTGGGTTTCTTATCAATTATAACTATCTAGCATTTAGCTTTACTTCCTGCTCATTCAATGTGACAGCAGCCATTTTAGACAGGTGCTGTACAGAAGAGGTGTGTCTGGAAACACTGATTTGTTTCGCTTTGTCTCGGATATCATTGTAGTCTTACAGTATATATTATATATTGTATGTGAAAATGCAACATATGTTAAAAGGGAAAAGCAATAATGATTTAATAATCAATTGTATGCTCCACTTTACGCCCATCATATTGGATAGGAATAAGCCAAGAAAATGTAGACTTAAATTTGACTGTTGGCAAACACGGGGCTTTGCCAGGTTTTGCAGGGTTCATGGGACTGATGCAAGTGTTTTGACAGGGTTTTCCGATTAAAAATTGACAATAGAAACTACTACACTACATTAGTATTTACTATCCCTGTGAAGCTCTTGAAGGAGCCAGCAGCATATTTTGGATAAGGGTGGGGGTTAACATATCTCCCAAAAAAGAGGAAACAAGAAGAGGGACAAAAACGGACAACAAAAATTTGCCCACAACCATTTTAGTTGCCATACCCCCTAATTACCATGCTCATTTTAAAAAATTGGCAGGTTATGAAAGTTTGAACACATTTCTGTGGATTTTATGTGTTATTACAGTTTTGCTAAGGAAGGTGAATTGCCCTTTAAGCTGCAAGTCACAGTTTCCCCTAGAGACCTGCCTATCTTAAATAGTTACAATCTAAGCGCACACATATTCTGGGCTCTCTGCCAACAGCCAATTACTGTAAGTTAGAAATGTATCTTTTTCTGGCTGTTCAGTGCAGGAGATCAAAGAGAAAGTTGGGACATTTCAGTAACAAATGGGACTGCGGGTTGAGCAGTCAAAATCGGGACTGCCCTGCGAAAAACGGGACAGGTGGGAGGTATGGGTTAATATAATACAGGGGTCCCCAACTTTTTTTGCCCGTGAGCCACAGTCAAATGTAAGAAGAGGTGGGAAGCAAAACAGTCATGAAAAAAAGTCCCTGAGGAAGCCAAATAATGGCTGTGATTGACTATTTATTAGCCCCTGTGTGCACTGGCATTCTACAAGAGGTTCTTTCTGACAGCACTATAGACAATTATAGATTAGGGAGCACCTTCCATCAATTTAGAGAAACAGTGGATGGTGTTCAGGGTCTGAATTGGTGGTTGTTGAACTGTGGTTTGAAAGGGTATAGGCGGTAAGCAGATTGGGACCCATCCTTGATGGTCCTGAAGCTCCTAGATACCTGTTACTTACCTCTAGTCTGCTCCTTGGTGACGCTAGTAACCAGCTGCTAATTGATTAGGCGGGTCTGAGACCCATTCTGCAGCCTTTGCATACCAACGACCTACTTCCAGTCCATTAGTCTCCCCTCTACCTCATTTTTATGTTTTTCCTGGGTTTATTTTTATTTTAATTTATTAAGTAAAAGTTATGTTTTAAGCTTAAGTTTTCGGATCATGTGATGGGGAGGTGCAATTTCTAGTGTTAGTTCTTTTTCTACTTCCTCTCTTTCTGACAGTACACCTAGATTTTATGCAACCAAAACTTGCCTCCAAGCCAGGAATTTAAAAATAAGCACCTGCTTTGAGGTCACCGGGAGCAACATCCAAGGGATTGGAGAGCAACATGTTACTCACAAGCCACTGGTTGGGGATCACAGATGTAATAACTGCAGTATTTTGATCAATTCTAAAAACCCACAGCATCTAATTAGTAGTTAGCATTACTAGGCCTGCTGTTTTAAAGCAAGATTGGTTGCTGTGCGTTATTAAGCCGAGAAGCCTATTTATCAAAATTCTAATTTGTGTAGTTTTAGAGGTTTTTTTTAACTCTCATTTTAAAAAAAGGACACAGTTCTACTTATTCAGAGCACAAACAAATGCAAAACAAATCTGAATAAGAATATGAAAACCTTGAAAACCTCCCTTTTGTAAGAATTTTCATGCTATTACAAATGAAAAAAAACCCCAAACCTCTAAAAGTTGAAAGCAAAGAAAGATTTTACAATTTGCAAAGGATAGCAACCACTGACTTTAACAGGACCTCTTCAGCTTTTAGATGAAATTCTGTATCAGAGTAATTAGTTAAAAGCACAATTTTTCCCACTAAAAGAAAAGAATATGAATGTTAGTAAATTTACCACCTCTGTGATAACATTACCCCTTTGGTTTATATGTCATGAAAAAGGCTCCTCCTGAACATTACAGCCATGAGTGGTGGAACTTAACTTCCGGCATCCCCAGAACAAATGAATCATCAGAGGTTACAAGTAACAACATTTCAGCAAGGATACATGCCTCTTTGGCATTCTATTGACTTGACCCTTCAGAATTATACTTAATGCCAAAGTTATTAATAGGACAGATAATAGAGATAGATGCCAATGATGGGCCTTGGCTCACTGAAGGTGACCAAAGAAGCACCAATAATATCGCACAAAACAAATTTTCGCATGATAATTGGTTTGTATATGGCAGGAGATAAGCCGACCGATATCATCAGAATACTTGGATATCGGTCGGCTCATCGATCAGGCTGGCTGGAAAATTTTGAACTGGCACCTTTGAAGTCACCTGAACATCGGCAATTGTTAGTGCTGAAGTGTCAGACACAGGTATTGTTTCTACTTGTATATCTGACGATTCAGCTCTACATGTGTGTACTGAAACGAATTTCTTGGTAATTGTAATGTCTATGGCCACCTTTACAGTCATATCAGGGGCTGCTACCACTGGGCTAATTGATAGCAGAATGCAAGAGGGCCAGGAGCACATTTTGCAGAGGAATTATTCTATTTCCTCTTTTTATGGTTGATGAAGTTGAAACACTAGTTCTATATGTATACTTTTATGTACTGTATACTAGTCATTAATTTGCCAATAGCAACAAATTAGTAGGGATGGAAGGATGAAAGAAAATGTCTGGTTGGTTGATATGACACGTGCAATTTAACATGTATGATCACATATGCCCCAATGAGTATTTCTTCTTTCTAAATGTCACTTTTATTTTTTTTACTTTCAGATTTAACTTTATAAACCACCAAGCAGACTGAAGAAAATGCTTAGCACTGCTATAAAGCCAAGAAGAATAAGAGACCTCCCAGTATGCTTTGTGGCTCTGCACTTCATTTGCACAGCTTTTAGCATCCAGCCTGCCTTAGGAGCTAGCAAGACCACAGAAAATGCAGAAAAATTTCCTTGGGAGAGCCTAAGGTTACCTACATTTGCAGCTCCTTTGCACTATGACCTTCTAATCCACCCTAATCTAACCACTCTTACATTTAGTGGCCTTACAAAGGTTACTGTTACAGTAACCCAGAAAACAAGCTTTTTGGTCCTTCATAGTAAACACTTGGAAATTACAAAGACAATTATAGAAAGAAAACTGGGACACAAGCCAGTGCTTTAGGACCTATTGCTTCTAGAGAATCCTGTAAACGAGCAAATTGCAGTTCTAACTGCTGACCCATTGATTCCTGGAGAAAACTATACAATCTACATTGAGTATAACGCCAACCTTTCACAGAGTTTTCATGGGTTTTACAAAAGTACCTACAGAACCAAAGATGGAGAGGTCAGGTAAGTCCATATTTAAATACAGTACTACGGGTACGTACAATGATCCAGGTATATGTATATAATATGCAGGACCACCATCAGAAATCGCAGGGCCCCATACAACAAAATTTCCTGGGCCCCCTGGGCTGCGCCCACTGCAAGCCCCACCTACAGGTTCGCCCTCCTCACCCTACAGGTCCGCCCCCCACCACACAGTAAAAAAACAAAATAAATATTGGTGGCTAGGGTTCCCACACGTTAATTAAAAATGAAAAGATATTGGTGATCAGGGCCCCCCATAAAAAAAAACATTTGTGGCCAGGGCCCCCCATTAAAAAATATTGGTGGGTAGGACCCCACATGAGAAAAAAAAATTGGTGGCCAGGGCCCCTTAAACGTCCATGCCTTCCCGAAGTCAGCAGCTCTCAGAAAGAAGGGGGGCCCAGCTAATCAAGTAAGTGTGGCGTGGCAGGGCACCCCTTACCCTTGGGGCCCCCTACAACTCTCCCCCCTGTCCCCCCTGATGGCGGCCCTGATAATATGTATAAGAGTATGTCTTACAAAAAGAGTAGTACATTAATTTTTTGGGGCAATTTTTCATGTTTACAAACAGTAATACAGAGTATAGGATCCGAAATATGGAAAGGCCTTCTCCCATAGACTCCATTATAATAAAATAATCCAAATTTTTAAAAATGATTTCCTTTTTCTCTGTAATAATAAAACTGTACAGTGTACATGATTCAAACTAAGATATGATGAATCCTTATTGGAGGAAGAAGCACCCTGCAGGATTTATTTAATATTCACAAGATTTTCTAGTATGAAGGTCCAAATTATGGAAAGATTCGTTATCCAGAAAACCCCATGTCTCGAGCATTATGGATAATAGGTCCCATACCTGTATTGATATATACTTGAACACCAATGCATGGGGAAAAAAATGTCACGTGATTTTAAAATGCATCCCATTACATTGTTTAATTGGTGGAGGGTGTTGGAATTTGTAATTTAACAACTACTGGTTAACCTTTATGACAGTCTTGGTAGAGGTTGCTTAAAGGACCAGTAACATAAAAATTTTTTTTATAAAAATTCATTAGTATACATCTAAAAAACCCCACAAAGCATAAATTAAACTGTAAAATCGCAAAATATTTATTAAGAAATAACTTAACTCCTCTTGCGCTCCTCTTCATAAAAGGCGTCACGGCGACGATCCATCATGTGGCGCTTGATTTCTCCTCCCTCTCCTATAAGGTAGGCAGGGAGGAAAAATCAAGGGCTGCACGATGGATCGCTCGATTGCTTTCTGAAGAGGAGCGCAAGTGGAGTTTCGGTAAGTTATTTCTTAATAAAGACTTTGCGATTTTAAAGTTATATTTGTCTTTGTGGTTTTTTTCTTCTATGTATACTAAAGAATTTTTTTTAAAAAATTCTAATGTTACTGGTCCTTTAACTGTGGTGTTGATTCCCATTGTTATGAGCTATAGATGCCCAGACCAAAGGCAGATTAGTTGGAGTCAGTGCTTATATGCAGCCTTGAATACCTCAGCAACAATAGCAAGATAACTGTTATACCAGTGTCTTTATACAATGTATTTTTCACTTTGTTATGAGCTATGGTGCTACAAGCATGAAGGGCCAGTGAGGGGGAGAATGGGGTGAGTGCTTTTGAGTATTAACTGTAGAGGGAAATCCAGGGCTCTATTCATTCTTCTGTGGTTCTGGAACTGTATGCAATGGATGTGGCTCATAGAAGAATCTGAATAGTTATTACTCTGTAATTTTATTTTTTAGAGTACTTGCGTCAACCCAGTTTGAGCCAACAGCTGCAAGAACAGCCTTCCCCTGTTTTGATGAGCCTGCCTACAAAGCCAGCTTCTCAATTCAAATCCGAAGAGAACCAAAGCACCATGCTGTGTCTAACATGCCTATAGTAGGTATCTGTAATGTGCATGTATGTAACTGAGAACATACTGAACATTTTCAAACTCATTCATATTTTTTCCAATTCTTTAGTTAATTACGGAGTAGTCCTTACCAATTTTGACCATAGGCTATGCTTTGAATTATTTGGAAGAGAGCTCATTTATCATTTACTGAATACACAAGGAATGACTGTTCCATGGTCAATCTACTGTGTAGCCAAAAAATGGATGAATATTGGAGCTCTGACTATATAACAGAACAAAGAAAGGGTTGTTGGGATGTATGATTCAAAGAGAATTTAGATAATGAATTATGCTGTATATTCGGGACTCAATTGATCCATCCCAGACAGATGCAAGCAGTCGTTTTTGGATAAATAATACTATAATAATAAATAAATAAAATAAATAATATAACCATAGCCATAGTTCTTTGACCACATAAAGGCACAAAGCTAAGTGCATTTATACAGGTCATGGAACTCCAAAGTGACTTCTATTATCCTCTATTATAACAAAGGGTACAATTGACAAGTTTTAGTGAGTCATGTAAGCACCAATTATAAGTGATGACATCATCATTAAAGGGATACTTTCATGGAAAAACATGTTTTTTTTCAAAACGTATCAGTTAATAGTGCTACTCCAGCAGACGTCTGCTCTTGAATCCAATTCTCCAAAGAGCAAACAGACTTTTTTATATTCAATTTTGATATCTGACATGGGGCTAGACATATTGTCAGCTTCCCAGCTGCCCCAGTCATGTGACTTGTGCCTGCACTTTAGGATGGAACTACTTTCTGGCAGGCTGTTATTTCTCCTACTTAATGCAACTGAATCAGTCTCAGTGGGACTTGGCTTTTACTATTGAGTGTTGTTTTTAGATCTACCAGGGAGCTGTTATCTTGTGTTAGGGAGCTGCTATCTGGTTACCTTCCCATTGTTCTTTTGTTTGGCTGCTGAGGGGGGTGATATCACTCCAACTTGCAGTACAGCAGTAAAGAGTGACTGAAGTTTATCAGAGCACAAGTCACATGACTGGGGCAGCTGGGAATCTGACAATATGTCTAGCCCCATGTCAGATTTCAAAATTAAATATAAAAATATCTGTTTGCTCTTTTGCTCTCTCGATTTCAGTGCAGAATTCTGCTGGAGCAGCACTATTAATTGATGTATTTTGAAAAAAAACATGTTTTCCCAGTGACAATATCCCTTCAAGGACTGTTTATAAGGGTATGAATTTACAGAATATTTATAGATTTATTAGCTGGAATCTCCAGATCCAAAAAGTCAAGGTTGAATAGGACAATATTTACCATTTTTATAACACATGATGTCTTTGGACTGCAAAAACAACTGCTCTCTTATCGGACGTTGGATCTTTATTAAAGTGGAAATATGCACAATTAGGCTTGTCCACGCTTAGGTTCCAGGTTACCAAAAATCTGTGTCAGGAAATTGCACAAAATTGCCATTGGAATTCTGAGCTTTCATTCAATTAAAAGAACAAACGTGAAAAATGTTTTACATCGTTCCAACTTGCCAAGATGCCATTTAAGTCAGAAGCAAAAGGCATTCAGGATCTCAAGAAGAAAGCTGTAGGTACTGTTTGTCCTCAAGAAAGCGACAACCATTATTACTGAATAGTAAATCTTTGATTAATACATACAGGATGTTTAATAAAAAGGCACAGGATCGGTCAAGATGGTAATTTTATTTTTGCATGACAATTTTTTTTGCAAATGTGCAATTTTTGATAATTTTTATACACCACCTGCAAGAATACTTAGGTTGTACTGAATGAGCATACATTGATAGCTGTCCGAGAACCTTACAATAAGCTGATAGCATGCTAGTTATTGGTCAGACTCATCACTAATGTTTTTCAGGGTTGGGGTTGGTGGGCCTGAGCTTGTCTTTTGACACCCAGCACTCCATCTTGCAAGGAGTTTGTATGTTCTAACTGTAGAAAACAAAGCACCAAGTAATGAGCTGACAGTTTAAAAAATCACTCTTTATTACATATTAAAAATATTGGTGCGCATAAAATTTTGGGCCATCCACTTTAAGTATTTTGTGGCATCCCTTAGAAGCAATCCTTTAAAACAGCTCAGTGGATGTGTAGCACGGGATAAGGCTGTAGACAGTAGGTGTCCTGTACTTTATCGACCAGTTTCTATGTTCTCCCTGTGTTTGCATAGGTTTCATCCCAGACTCCCAAAACATACTTGTGTCAGGGTGTGTTGTGTGAAGGTGGTTTAACAATCTCTATGAAGCACTGCAAAAGCTTGATATGTGTATATAAATAAAAGTTATTCATAAATGCACTTCATCCTTAGTGCATGGTATACAACAGTGATCCCCAACCAGTCACCCAGGAGCAACATGTTGCTCACCAAACCCTTGTCAGGTGCTATTTTTTTTAACTCATGGCTTGAAGGTAAGTTTTAGCTGCAGAAAAACTATTTTTCCTGCCAAACAGAGCCTCATGTAGGCTGCCAGTCCACATAGGGGCTACTAATAGCCAATCACAACCCAATCACTTTACATTTAAATGTGGCTCACAGCTACAAAAGGTATGGGACCCCTGCTATACAATTTAAGACAATTCTGAAGGCAACAATCAGACACAAAAAACTCATTTGATCTTTTCCTGTGAAATTATATATTTTTTTCTCTTCTGTAGGTGAAGACTGTGAATATTGGGGGAGGGCTGCTTGAGGACCATTTTGCTGTCAGTGTGAAGATGAGCACATACTTGGTGGCCTTCATTGTCTCAGACTTTAAATCAATCAGCCAAATAACAGATCATGGCGTTAAGGTAAGCATCTTTGCTGCAAGTGCAGAAAAAACATTTGGGCCTTTCTTTGGTTTCTGACAGATTTTTCCTTCTCCTTTGATTGTGTGTTGTTCACCTTTATGTGTTCTTTGCCTCCATTTTCTGCTCAAAAATGTTAAAAGATATTAATGTAGTGAAAGTATTTTTAGGATTAAGGGCCCTGTAAGTTGAGGGGAAAGCCCTGTAAATTGAGGGGAAAGTGCAGTGTTCAGTTTGATTTTTGGATTTCAGTTTGAAAAGCAAGGAAACCTTATATCACGGGGATGTTATGTGCACCAGGAGACGGGCATGTCCTTTTTCCTATTTACGCAATGGTCCCCAGGTCACTGTGTGCATGCCCAACTACAGGATTCTTGTTGTTCAGATGTTGTTATGCCACATGCCAGTGAAAAAACCCTTAGTCCTTAGCTTAGTAACCTAAAGCTGGCCATAGATGTAAAGATAAAGTCATTCTAATGGAAGATTTGTACGATTTTCAGACAGTGTGTGGATTGTACTGACATTCTTTGCATTCAGTTTATTCAGTGTCGGACTGGCCCGGCGGGACACCGGGAAAAAAACCGGGCCAGACCCCCTCTCCTGTTAATGTTTTTTTTGTAAAAAGGATCTTTGCGACGTGCATTGTGCTTGCCGATGACTTGTGCACATGAGCGCCAATGGGGCGCCCTGTGCGCATATGCGCCGGGGCACCATGTGCGCAAGCGCGCCAAGGAGGTGGCGCATAGCCATAGTAGGGGGATGGGGGGGCCTGTAGGGGGGCCCTGGACTGCAGTCCCGGTGGGCCCCGGGCCCCCCAGTCTGACCCTGAGTTGATTGGACAGGTTAGAAGATTTCTGTTGGCTAATAATAATATCTCTGCATGTATTGCCTATCTGACAATAACAATGGGTGACTGTCACTTTGTCAGACATAGCTTTCTGGCCGTCACGGGCAGAACATCATGTGATTTGTACTTTTACTACCTTATTTAATCTGAATGGTTAGTTGCAGGTCAGAAGATTGCAACGTATGATTGTTTGTGAGATACAAGGTAAAATCTGCACGTCTGTGGCCAGTTTAAGACAGCAATTACATGACACATCCTAGACTACATGACCCTTGTATACAGCACGCTATAATGGCTATAAAAATAATTCTGCACCTGATGTTTTTAGATAAATGTTAAATAGTCTTATATGTGACCGGAACTCTGTGTGTGTAATAAGTGTAACGAGATTTGACATGAATAAAACTGTTGCAGGTAAGACATTTACTCAGTCCTCTGCTGACTCTTTCAGATTTCCGTATATGCTGTTCCAGAGAAGGTCGATCAAGCAGAGTATGCATTGAAGGCAGCTGTAAAATTGTTAGACTTTTATGAAGACTACTTCAGCATCCCTTACCCTTTGCCAAAACAGGGTAATGCAATGAATTTGTATTTGTTTGATTTGCTATTTTTGGGCCCAGGTCATTGCTTATAATGGAACTCTAGGGAAAGTTAAAGGGATCCTGTCATCAGAAAACATGTTTTTTTTCAAAATGCATCAGTTAATAGTGCTACTCCAGCAGAATTCTGCACTGAAATCCATTTCTCAAAAGAGCAAACTGATTTTTTAGTGTGTATACTACTGCCAGATGCTGTAACTCCTATGTTTATTGCTGAAGAAGCGGGTCTGAGCCCGTGAAACGCGTTGCACTGATGGGAGTTCGTTAATAAATTTTGACTGCTTAATTACAGTCGTTTTGTGTCTGCTTGGAGGAGGTAAGTCCACTACTGCCTCCTCTGATTACCAAGTTTTGGTTTTTAAACTCGTTTATATCCTTTTATTCTTTTAGCGCCTCTGTTCTTTTTATACAATACTAAGTCCACCCTGGGTGGAGGGTTGATACCCTTTTTCTATCTACAGAGAGCGACTTCTTAATCCTGAGTGGGGACAGGACAATCTCCCCACCTGCCTTTACAGTGGTTGCCTATTGGTAACCTTGGTTTGTGAGTATATGTTATCTACTCTTATTTCATTATCCCTTACCAATACATATTGCACTATTGGGGCTCTTGGTGTTCCTTTTGTTTATTTAGATTTTTTTATATATTCAATTTTGAAATCTGACATGGGGCTAGACATTTTGTCATATTTCCAGCTGCCCCAGTCATGTGACTTGTGCCTGCACTTTAGGAGAGAAATGCTTTCTGGCAGGCTGCTGTGTTTCCTTCTCAATGTAACTGAAGGAGTCTCAGTGGGACATGGGTTTTTACTATTGAGTGTTGTTCTTAGATCTACCAGGCAGCTGTTATCTTGTGTTAGTGAGCTGTTATCTGGTTACCTTCCCATTGTTCTTTTGTTTGGCTGCTGGGGGGGAAAGGGAGGGGGTGATATCACTCTAATTTGCAGTACAGCAGTAAAGAGTGATTGAAGTTTATCAGAGCACATGTCACATGACCAGGGGCAGCTGGGAAATCGACAAAATGTCTAGCCCCATGTCAGATTTCAAAATTGAATATAAAAAAATCTGTTTGCTCTTTTGAGAAATGGATTTCAGCACAAAATTCTGCTGGAGCAGCACTATTAACCGATTCATTTTGAAAAAAATGTTTTTTCCCATGACAGTATCCCTTTAAGGGAATAGGCTGGACTTATCTAGGTCTGTATAGAACTTTTCTTATATTAGTATCCATGGGGCCATAAGTGGATCCGTACACAAGTATAGGGCACTTTATTTTTTAAAGCCCCCTCCTGGGTATTTTACAGGATCCTGTAATCTACTCAATGGCTTTTAATGTTTTCTCTTGAAGATCTGGCTGCAATACCTGATTTCCAGTCTGGTGCTATGGAAAACTGGGGCCTGACAACCTACAGGGAGTCCTCTTTGCTTCATGACCCAAAAACATCAACTGCATCACATAAACTCTGGGTTACTATGGTAATAGCTCATGAGTTGGCACATCAGGTTAGTAGCTGATTACTAATTTCAATAATAAACTATACATTTCTCTAATGCCAACATTGATCCGCTGATCACAATCTCTAGCAACTCTTTGTCCTCTTTGCTTTGCAACACTAATTTGAGTGTCCGTTCATAATTCACTTCTCTATTAGCAGCACACAAGGTTTACTTTCTCAAACACTTACACCCATGCATGCATTTTACTCTTGATAAGCACATGCCAGTGCCAGCCATTTGCATTAATCAATACTTTAATATGTGTCAGTCATGTTTGTGTTGTATTAAATGGGTCCTCTAACTTTTTGCATAGTGAAAGAAAGTGTAATTCTAAGCAGCTTTCCAATATACATAAATTAAAAAATCCAAATGGTTCTGAAGTCATTTGCAAATACTTTAAATTAATATATGTTGGAAAATGCTTAGAATTACATTCTTTCACCAATTGTAAATTTGTGTTTTAGCAATATTTAGTCTACCAAGGAACACCAGGAATACCAAAGCCCTATCATTTGTACTTTTGACCATAAAGGTTTGGCTGATTATTTATGTAAGACAGGAACAATGCCTGAATGTATAGAAGGCTAATGTTAATGCAAGCTTTTCTTTTGTTAGTGGTTTGGGAATTTGGTAACGATGGAGTGGTGGAACGACCTTTGGCTTAATGAAGGCTTTGCTAAGTTTATGGAATATGTTTCGGTCAGAGTTACCTATCCAGAGCTGCAAGTGGTGAGTAACCTTTTCAGTGCAACCCACACACATTACTGTAACTTCTATACCCTTATTTTTTAAAATGGCAATTTTCTATTTATGATTACCCAATGCCACATACTACAAGAAATGTATATTATTATGAAAATGGTTTATTTACACGAAGCAGGGTTTTACATGAGCTGTTTTATGCAATATCTTTTTATAGAGACCTACATTGTTTGGGGGGGGGGGGTATAGATTTCCTTTAAGCAAACCCACAAGTTTTACCAGTTCAGGGTAACAGTATATCATATTGTCATTCCAAACACTTTTATTTTTTTGGTGTTATTGTTTATTTAAAAATCACAGAGTAATACTGTCATTATTTGTGATATAGCTATTAAAAGGATCATTAACAAAAACTGAATTGAACTTGTATGACACAATGAAGTGGCTTAAAGCGACACCGACACGTTCCTATAAAAATCATAGGAACGTGTCCATATCTAGGAGCTGCTGCAAGCCGAATATTTTCAACTAAAAGCCCCCAAGCCCTACTAACCTTCGTTAACCCAACCCTCTGACACAGCTAACTGATCTTCCACATTGCTTCAGTTACACTGGGCTGGAGGGTCGGATTAATGAAGTTTCGCGGGCTGGGGGTGGCTTTGGGGGGTAAAGTCAATTTTTACAGGGTTGAAACAAATAATTGTTGCTCAGCCTTATCAATTACCTTCCTCCTTAGGTATTGGTCTAACATAAATTACATGATCAAGCCAGGCACTGACCCTTAATTGATCAAGACTCAGAATGACCTCCAGGTCTCTTACCTATGTACCTTTGTGCACAATTATCAGTTTTTTTACCTTTCATCTCCACAACCAGATTTGTACATTAACTCCACAATCAAATCGGTTGCAGATCCAACTAACCTTTGGTCATGGTCAAACAAATAGAATCTTATGCCTAAATGCAACTTTAAACAGATATTTTCTATCAGTGCCATTCTGAAGACTACTCAGCAGATCACCTGGGTTTACTGGTTCGTTATTTATACATCAATCAGT
The DNA here is from genome assembly GCA_038501925.1 of Xenopus petersii. Classification (NCBI taxonomy): domain Eukaryota; kingdom Metazoa; phylum Chordata; class Amphibia; order Anura; family Pipidae; genus Xenopus; species Xenopus petersii. The sequence goes on from CM076673.1 coordinate 170,206,985, forward strand.
ACTCACAAACAGTTCCCTGTTGTAGAAGTGTCTCCTGAGATTTTTAGATGAGTGGGAAAACTTATACTAATGCACTGGAAGACATTAAATTCAGCAAGACTGTGATGAACTGGCTGGAATATAATTTCAAGCAAATCATATTTTTTGTCTTCAGGAGGACAATTTCTTGGACAAATGCTTTCGGGCAATGCATGTTGATTCACTCAACTCCTCTCATGCTGTGTCTACACCTGTGGAGAATCCAGAAGAGATTCTAGAAATGTTTGATGAGGTCTCATATGATAAGGTACAATATCAGGGGTTGAATTCATAAAGGGACAGCTGTAGGTTAAGGCAATGTTATGTGAAGGTGGGGCTGAAATCCATTTTATATACTCTGTACTATTATACATGTATAATGTTGTGATATTCCTCTTGACCCTCTTTAGCTTTGCCAAAAGATCCCACACACACTCTCTTTATTCCCTGTGCCTATTATGTCCTTGGTTTCACTCCCCACTCTCCATTTACTTATCTTATTTAATCACGAGCCCTTAGGTGGCATCTAATTCTCTGTTTAGTTGTCTTCTTTTTTGTCTGTCCAACTCCTCTCTGCAATGGTTCTCCAGCCATTCAGCCAGTTTGACTTCAAGAGCAATATCCCCTGCCATGATCCTCACCCTCACTCTCCAGTTGCTATCTATCTATCATCTATCTACCTATCTATCATCTATCTATCTATCTATCTATCTATCTATCTATCTATCTATCTATCTATCTATCTATCTATCTATCATCAATCTATCAATCTATCATCAATCTTTTATCTATCTATCTATCTATCTATCTATCTATCTATCTATCTATCTATCTATCTATCTATCTATCTATCATCGATCTATCTATTTATCTATCTATCTGTCTGTCACTTTTCTTTTTAAAAGCTCTCCAGATCTACAGCCTCAGTCCTCTGCTAGTTGCTATTCAATAGTCTTTTCTTTCTAGTAGTTGTCTGGTGCCAGTCTCCCACCCCACTGTACCCCACTAGACCCAGCCAGTCTAACTCTTTTTTTGCAACAGTTTGTCTCCATTATCATTCAGACAATTAATATATTTTATGTTAGAGGCTGTCAGAATCTACCTTCTTCCCCTTTATATAATGTTAATTCACCACTAATTCATCCTATGGCCTCCTACACCTTTCCTCTCCCCCCTCTTTTTTCCATTACACCGCCTAGTCTCCTTCTGACTTTTTCTGTGCTAGAATATTATAGGAAATTGTATTTGGCACAATAGTACAGTCCTGCATGAATGTTTCCCATTACAAGCTGGCAAATAATACACTTTGAACAAGTATAACTGTCCAAGATATTCAAAAAATATTAATTATACATTAACACAGCTTGTGACCTTATTCTGTAATGAAAATTGTAATTAATGCTGAGTGGGAATATTGCATATCATTACCTATATAATTGGCCCTGTGGTGTCCCTTCATTTTTATAGGGTGCTTGCATTCTGAATATGCTAATGGACTACATGGGTGTAGAAAGCTTTGAAGCTGGAATTGTGGATTATTTACGTCGGTACAGTTACCGCAATGCTAGAAATGAAGACCTGTGGAACAGCATGACTGATGTAAGTAATTTTGGCTACAGTTCTCCCTACTGGTTTAGAAAGTAATCTTTGAAGAAGAGGTTTTATCCTTGAAGGAGGAGGAGGGTTCCAACAATCTCAAATTACTTTTTTAGCCCCTTGTTTTAATATTGATGCTTTACTCTGGGAATATCTGTAGATCTGTTAAATGTGAGTTTTAATGAATTTATCAGAGTATAAAAAAACTATTTTTGAATGTATATTTATTGTGGTAGTCGTTTGCAAGCCAAACTTGCTTGTATTGCAGTCTTTGTCTGTGCATTACTGAGACTCGGCTGTTTTTTCTCCAAGGTTTGCCCCTCAGATGAGACAAACAGTGGATATTGTGCAAAGACTCGCCAAACATCTGTAAGTTGTCAAGAATAACCTCCATTTTGGGTTGGTTGCTTAAATCAGGGAGATCAAACATGTAGCCCTCCAGCTGCTAATGACAAATCAAACCATTTCACCATGAGTAGAAGCTACACCAAGCTACAGCAACTGCATGACTGCAATGTACAGACACCTAACAACTATGATAGTATAATAAAATATGTCATTTAAACAGTACCTTTGTATATGACCATCCCTGAAAGATGCTGGGAACCCCAGAGCAAATGGTCTTTTTGTCCTACTCTAAAATTGTCCTTGCTGAACAAGGAATGGGATCATTTTTATCCAAAACGTAACTGATAAAGTGCTTCAGAGAACAGATAGTGGCACACCGGATCATAAATGCCTCCAATAAATTACAAGATTATATCATGATATTATTTATGGACAACTTGTCTGGTGATTGCTGGAAGTGCGGCGAGTATTTTTAGTTGTTGCTTCTAATCATATTCCGAACAAAGGCTTATGCTCCAGGTCAGGCTACAGTAGATCTTTGCAACTCTGCTTTGCAGTACTCATGCTTATTACCCCAGGTCACAAGACTACTCTTTATTTCCTCCCGATGTTCAAATGGCCATAAGGTGGCCTTAAATGCCCATCTTTGGTAAAGTGGTGTGGCTTGATCATCTGTACATGTATCACAGGGTTCATGTTTGGCCACTTTTATTGGATATCAATCTGTCCAAACCAATAGTTCATCTGTTGATGCCTCTTCATGGTGGATGGATGGGTCATCCGAAGACGTCAGAGGAGTTATAGCTTCTTTTTTATTTCACCCAGACCCTCTTTTTCTCTTCACCAGCTGGCACTTTGTGGCCAAATGTAACAATATCTGGCCACATGATAATATGATATGACTTGTTGGATATCAGTAATGTCAGCTGTGTTTGGCCTCCCTGATAAACTCAAGTGGAGACTAAAGAGAATCAAGATTTTTCTGTTAAACACTGAACCTGCATCTAACTGAGACGTTTTTATTGTGACCTTTGCTGTTAAATAAATAGTTTGTTTTTCTTTTGTGTGCCCAAGACTCAAGGTTTTATTTGAAAGTTTTTATTCTCAATTTTCAAAATAAACAGAGCACAAGAACAAAACAAGTGCAAAGAAAAGAGATAGGAAACAGAGGAAAGAGGGGGGAAATAAAAGTAACTGAGGGAGAGAGTGGTAAGTGAGTCAGGGTTTGTGCAGACACATTGTTAACTAGTTTCCAACAATAATTAAGGAATGGTACGGAGGTGGCTTTTCATTTTAATAAAATAGCTTTTTTTACCATGGAACACCTAGAAGGCATAGTAAGACTCAGGGTTAAGAGAAACCTGCCTAAAACCTGAAGCTCTTTGTATCCCATTGACACCCGACTGGCAACAGAACTTCCTTTGCAGATCTGAATGCTTCTAGTATTGTTGCATATTCCCCATGTAAGAAATTTCTCTCTACTCCTGCCCAGATCCTCATACAGTTCTTATTTTTACCTGCCCATCAAACAATAAGTACTTGCTTGCAGAGAGCACATAGGGAGCCAGTCTTTCACCCTATAAAATATTGATACAAAGCAAACAGCTTTTTATTATTATTAAACAATACTTATTCTCCCATCAGATTTTCTTTTAGGCAGTTAAACCGTTAAAGGTCCATGATTTTAACATTCATCATTTAAACCAAGTGTAAGAAAAATCAGTGTCCCCATAACATCACAACACAAGTTTGCATTAAATTGAATGCTTGATTTTTTCCTTTTGTGTTACTACAGCACTGGACTGAAGGTAATATAATTGATGTGAAGTCGATGATGAATACTTGGACTTTACAAAAAGGTTTCCCATTGGTGACTGTAACAGTGAAAGAGAAGTATGTTTATCTTCATCAGGAGCATTATCTGAAAGGGAGCGCTGATGCTGAAGCATCTGGGTATGAGAACATTTCAGAAAATATATACTACTTTGATAAATGCATTGTTTTCTTGCACTCAGTAACATATAATAGTGGTAGGGTGGGTACTTATGGTTGAGTAGAGGGCCTTGGACATATATAGCACAGGTTGTTTTAACCATTACTTCAGATAAGATACATAATTCTGGTGTTATACAATCATTTATTTATTTATAAGGGAGCATAATTTCTAGTAGACGTACCCCCATATGTAATAAAAGGCAGTAAGTTTGCCCAGGAGCAGTTACCCATAGCAACCAATAAACTGTTTGCTTTTAAACAGGTGACTGGTTAATTCTGCTTGCTGATTGGTTGCTATGGGTTACTGCTCCTGGGCAAACGTAGTGCCTTTTATTACATAACCCCTTAGTGTTTTACTTTATTATAGTCTAAATATAAACTATTGCTCCACATACAAAGCAATATCCATTAGTATTTCTCTTTCCAGAAATTCTCTTTCCGTATTGTCCCGGCTCTGCAAATAGCAGATAACAGATTAAGCCCTGTCCAATAAAATGCAGTTTTATCTGTTATCTGCTGTGTAACCTGTGCCTTTTCTCCTTTTTTCCAGCTTGAATGGCTGCCCCCATGGCTACAAAGCAGCTTTATTATATAAACTATAGTAGTAGTGTTTTTGAAGTAAACACAGCAGTTTTAACAGTGCTAAGCAACAGTACATTATATTTTAATTACATTTATACACTTTCAGTTTTTGATGTTATTGTTCCTTTAATATGTTGACTGTGGTGAATTGTTTTTACCCTTAATAAAGCAATATTAAGTTGTGAACTGTAGGTGAGTGTGGACTGTTGGAGGGTTATTAGTGGAAAAGCCTTCAGGATAATACTGCTGACATATAGGCAGGCCCAGGGGGATTCGCTGCTTGCAAATTAAAGGAACAGTAACATCAAAAAACAATGTAAAAAAAAATTGTTAGTATACATCAAAAAAAAATGTAACTTTAAAATTGCAAAGTCTTTATTAAGAAATAACTTACCAAAACTCCGCTTGCATTCCCCTTCAGAAAGCAATCAGGCGATCCATCATGCGGTGCACGATTTCTCCTCCCTGCCTTCCTTATAGGAGATAACCAGGGAGTAGAAATCGAACGCCGCACGATGGATTGTCGCTGTGTCGCCTTTTCTGAAGAGGAGCGCAAGTGGAGTTTCGGTAAGTTATTTCTTAATAAAGGCTGTGCAGTTTTTACGTTTAATTTGTCTTGGGGGCACATTTATGAAGGGTCGAATATCGAGGGTTAATTAACCCTCAAATTCGACCCTCGAAGTTAAATCCTTTGAATTCGAATATCGAATTCAAAGGATTAAGCGCAAATACTTTGAATCAAAGTAAAAATCGTTCAGTGGAACGATAAAATCCTTCGAATTGAACGATTCGAAGGATTTTAATCCTTCGATTGAAGGATTTTTCTTCGATCAAAAAAAGCTTAGAAAAGTGCTGGGGAAGGTCCCCATAGGCTAACATTGCACCTCTGTAAGTTTAAACTGCCGAAGTATGTAGTTGATTTTAAAGAGACAGTACTTTGACTATCGAATGGTCGAATAGTCGAACGATTTTTAGTTCGATACGTTCAAATCGAAGTCGAAGGTCGTAGTAGCCTATTCTATGGTCGAAGTACCCAAAAAAATACTTCGAAATTCGAAGTTTTTCACATTTGAATCCTTCACTCGAGCTTAGTAAATGTGCCCCTTGGTGTTTTTTTCCCCGCTGTAACACATTTTTTTTATGTTACTGGTCTTTTAAATCATAATCAACACCTCAGTGGATGCATTTATCTGGCTCCATAAGGGGAGCCATGTGCAACGCAAAACTTAAACAGATGTAAAACTGTAATCGCTGTTGTTCAGAAGCCATGTTTATAAGTTGCCATAACTTGTCTTGTTTGTATTTACTTTTTCTAGATTACATTGGCATATCCCTTTAACATATATCACAAGCAAATCTAAAGCGGTGCAAAGATTTCTGCTGACAAATAAAACAGGTAACTCTATCTGTACGGAGAGACCCTAATTGCGTGTATATACTTATGTATGAATATTTTTATTTCTATAGTGCTACTTATGTACAAGCTTTAGGCTGGTTCAAAAGTTTAGTACAGGTATGGGACCTGTTATCCAGAATGCTTGGCATCTATGGTTTTCCAGATAATGGATCTTTATGTTATTTGGATCTTAAGTTTACTAGAAAATCATGTAAACATTAAATAAACCCAATAGACTGGTTTTTCTTCTAATGAGGAATAATTATATCTTAGTCGGGATCAAGTACAAGCTACTGTTTTATTATTACAGAGAAAAAAGAAAATCATTTTTAAATATTTGGATTATTTGGATAAAATAGAGTCTATGGGAGACGGCCTTTCCATAATTTGGAACTTTCTGGAAAATGGGTTTCCAGATAACGGATCCCATACCTGTAAATAAAATATGCCATTTCTAGCCATATTCATTTTTAGGGTTTAGTTCCCTGACAATTTCATCAATAGGGTCAATTTCATCAGGTGCCAATTAACCTGTTGCATATTTTTTTAAATAGCTGCTAGTGACAGTGATTTGCATCCTGAGGTGGAAAAAGAATTGTAAGTTTTACTGGGCAGGGACTAGTGCCAATAGTTAAACAACCTCTATAAAGTAATATACAATAATGGTTAATGATAGAATTTCTACTTGTCAGTTTTCTGTCCAACCAGCTTAAAGGGGTGGTTCACCTTGATGTTACCTTTTAGTGTGTTATAGAATAGCCAATTCTAAAAAACGTCTTTTTTTTTTATTATTATTATTTGCCTCCTTCTTCTGACTCTTTTCAGCTTGCAAATAGATGGAGGGTGTCACTGGCCCATCTAAAAATGCGCTGTAAGGCTACAATGTATTGTTATTGATACTTCTTATTATTCATTTGTCTATTCAGGACCTCCCCTGTTCATATTCTAGTCTTTTATTGACATCAATTCATGAAAAAAACAATTGCAAATTGTCTCAGAATATCACTCTCTACATCATACAAAAAGTTATTATAAAGGAGAAGGAAAGGCTTGGTGCACTTGGGGGTGCCAAACGTTAGGCACCCCCAAGCAGGGCCGCCATTAGAAATCACGGGCCCTGTACAACAACATTTTCGGGGGCCCCCTGGGGCCCAAGCCCTGCCCCGGACCCCACCCACTCCACATCACAGTTAAAAGACCACACAGACATCAGCGCCAAAAAAGTAACCCCCCTACACACACACAAGTTATAAAAAGCTATTGATGGTCAGGGCCCCCTTATGAGTTTAAAAAAAACATTGGTGCCTAGGCCCCCCATAAAAGTTTTTTTAAAAAGCATTGGTGCCAGGGCCCCCTTTACAAGTAATAAAAATTGGGGCCTCAAAAATTTTTTTTTAAAAAAAACATTGGTGCCAGGGCCCCCCTTACAAGTTAAAAAAAAAATTGGGGCCCTAAAAAATATTTTTTTAAAAAAACTTTGGTGGCAGGGGCCTATAGCATATTAAAATAATACTTTGGTGGCCAGGGGATTAAAAAAAACAAACCCCCCCCCCACAAATTGGTGTTCAGTAGAACTGAACTCATGGCTTCAGGACTTCAACTTCGCCTCCTTTCGTGACTTTGGGTCTTTTTGCCGCTTCAGGACTTCAATTCCGTCTGTTTTCGTGACTTCGGGTCTTTTCACCGCTTGGGACTTCGGCTATTTTCGTGACTTTGGGTCTTTTCTCCACTTCGGGAGTTTGGCTGTTCAGCTTTTCGGCACTTCCGCATTTTCGGCTGTTCGGCTGGCCGCAAGATCTTCGGCACTGGCAAGGGGGGCCCGGCTCTTTATAAACTGCAGCACTGCCGGGTCCCCCTTCATGCGGGACACTTATCCCCCCCCCCTGAAGGCAGCCCTGCCCCCAAGAGATTGTATTTACTTACCTGAAACCCCCGGGTCGGTGCTCCTATCAGCAGAAAACTGCACCAGCCTGGGGTTATTCCAGTGAGCACCACTGAGCGATCTTCTTCCTCCTTCTTCTTTCTTCAAATTTTCCAGGGCAATCACATGCGCAGTTGAACGAAATAGGCAACTTTTTTGTTAAAGTTCAGCTTTTTGTTCTACTGCGCATGCCCAGTCGCTCAAAGAAGGAGGAAGACGGAAGAAGATTGCTCCCTGGTGCTCACTGGTAATTTCAGGTAAGTCAATACAATCACTTGGGGGTGCCTAACAGTTGGCACCCCCAAGTGCTGCAAGCTTTTCCTTCTCCTTGAATAACCCCTTTAAAAACTCGCCAAAACGTATCTTCATATAACACACCAGCTCCTATCGAATAAGCAGCACATATCCAGTAAATAAGTAGCAGGCTATTTCCCCAACTCTCTGGTGTCTGGCATTGCAGATGTCCTAGTCCTGGCAGAAGAGGTGGAATGGATAAAGTTCAACGTGGGGATGAATGGTTACTACATTGTACATTATGAAGGGGAAGGTTGGGATGCTTTAATTCAACTCCTACAGGAGAACCACACAGCTATCAGCAGCAATGACCGAGCCAATCTCATTAACAGTGCTTTCCAGCTAGTAAGGTAAGTGGCACACAGAAATATACGGCACTAATTGCTGAACCAAACTATAAGCCATAGATTTAAAAATCTGCTTTTCTGTGATATAGATATAGGAATGCTATGGAACTCAACATAGGCCCTTAGCTTTGTTTTGCATTTATTTTCTGCACTTTGCATTTTGCTTCAGTTCTAGGAACCTATAGTATCCAGCCATCTGATTTTGGTTGCTCTGGATTACTAAACTTGCAGCAACTTTGTACTGGATACCATAGTTTGCTGTGGAATCAATTATGCCTGGTAATTCTGCATTTGGTGCTGCGATTAGTTTAATGTAATGAACGTCTAAACTTAGCTCCAAATCCATTAACCCAGTATTTGCTTTAAAACACTAGGGGGCAGATTTATCAAGTGTCGAGTTGAAAATGTCGAATTTTAGAGTTTCTTTATGGCCAAAATTCGACTAGGGAATTGTTCAAATTCGATTTGAGGTTTTTTAAGAATTTGATTTTCAAGATTTATCATACTCTGGCCCTTAAAGAACTCAAATTCGACTATTTGCCACCTAAAACCTGACGAATGGCTGTTTTAGTCAATGGGAGACATCCTGGGATTAATTTGGAGTTGCTTGCAGCCTTTTTTTTCGAAGAAAAAGCATGAATCTAGTTTTTAAAACTTAAATCGAATTAGATTTGATTCTAGTTTTTAGGTCGATCCTATTCCCCTGAGTTTAGCAAATTTTTAATACATTTCGATTGGTCGAATTTTTATGGGAGTTTGTGGGAGTTTTGAAAAACTCACATGAATTCTAAATTCGACCTTTGATAATTGTGCCTCTAGGGTTTTATGTAATATAAGTACAAAGTTTGCTACAGTTCTAGTCACCTAAAGAAACCAAACAGCCAGTAGGATTTACAGTTTACACGTTTAAAAGCAAACATCTTATTGGTTGGCAGACTTTGTGCCTATTATTATAAAGTACCTTTCCCTGTTGATCTGTAAATGTTGTTATGTGTTGTAACAAGGTGCAGTAGATTGTACTATTCTGTTTAGAGTTTATATTGTATATTGCATCTTGTTAATAAAAGTATACATTATGAGGGTTATTTATCAAAATCCAATTTTTTCTGATGTTTTAAGTAAAAAAAAAGTCTGGCCAAACTAGAATCCATGATTTGCCCTTATTGATCAATAAAAAAACTAGAACAAAACGTATCGGGAAAAACTAGGACTTTTTCGGATTGTTGAACTTTTCAAGTTTTTAGCATTTGGACTTTAATAAATAACCCCCTAAATGCACAGTATTTATATAGTTTCCAGTAACTGCAGGAACAGAACTGTTCATGGTAATACTAAAATGTGCGCAATCTTATGTTTATGTATCATTACCAGTATTGGCCGATTGCCCATTGACAAAGCTCTCAGCCTTTCTTTGTACTTGAAAAATGAAGAGAAAATAATGCCAGTATTCCAAGGAATGACTGAGCTGATTCCAATATACAAGCTAATGGAAAAGAGAGACATGCAGGAAGTTGAAACGCAAATGAAGGTAATTCCACATTTAACTTATTTCTATTTTATTAGGATTCTGTCAGTTCCTTTCTGTTGGGTATTTCAGTAAATGGTATTCATGGAGTTGTCAGCACATAGTAAGGTCTGGGAGTAAAATCTAACAATGGGGATATGTTAGGAGGTGCGGATAACAGTATAATACAAAATAATGTGTATTTTATACAATAAAGCAGGTGGTGGTCTCCTACCTGCTCTGTTACAAAGACCATATATATATATATATACGTTTCACATATAGGAGGTGGAACAAATAGAAGAAAATCGATAGAGATAGCGTGCTGTCATCAGAATAACGTTTGTGGAGTATTTCCTGTTAAAGGAAAACTACAGCTTAAATAAAGAAGTAGCTAGAAATGTATATTTAAGGGCAGATTTATCAAGGGTCAAATGCCCAATTTCCCCAGATGTTTTATCATTTGTTCTGCCCCCCACATCCAGTCCCTACATCTTATTCCCAAACACCATTCTAGTCCCTACCCCTTCTGCTCCAGGTTTCTATTCAGGTCCTCACTGGCAATCTCTTTATGTTTGCAAATGCCAGAGGGCTGCTGTAAGTTGCCACAGTCAATATTTACTGGGCTTGTGGGGGGCTGGTTGGGCCTCTGTGTTCTTGAAATGCCAGGGCCTGATTTTGCTTTTTTGCTTTGGAGTTTCTTTCTTTGCAGACTATGTACTCTATCTAGTGAATGAAGATGTTGATCATTTGGCTTCAGATTCTGTTGAATATATTGCTTTATTTTCAGACATATATCCTAAATCTTCTGCAAAAGTTGATCGATGCCCAGCGTTGGACAGATGAGGGCAGTGTTTCAGAGAGAATGCTGCGGAGCTCGCTCCTTCTATTTGCCTGCGTGCGCAAGTACCAGCCGTGTGTGCAGAAAGCACAGGAGCATTTTAAGAGATGGCAGGAGTCCAATGGAACAATAAGGTATCCGGAGTCGATAAATAAATGACATTATAAAATGATAAAATAGTCCTGTGCAATCAGGCGTTTTAGGGCCACTGATTCCACAATGGCTCCCTACACAAGAGGAGAGCTATACAGCTAAATCTACAGTGTCTGTGTTGACCAATGTTAAAGGGATTCTGTAATGATTTTTATGGTGTATTTTTTATTTCTTAGTTACAATGTTTACACAATAATTCACTCTACAATATAAAATGTAATTCCTGAACCAGCAGGTGTATTTTTTTTAGTTGTAATATTGGTGTGTAGGCAGCCATCTCAGGTCATTTTGCCTGGTCATGTGATTTCAGAAAGAGCCAGGACTTTAGGATGGAACTGCTTTCTGGCAGGCTGTTGTTTCTCCTACTCAATGTAACTGTGTTGCAATGGGACCTGGGTTTTACCATTGAGTGTTGTTCTTAGATCTGCCAGGCAGCTGTTATCTTGTGTTAGAGAGCTGCTATCTGGTTACCTTCCCAATGTTCTTTTGATTGGCTGCTGGGGGGGGGGAAAGGGAGGGGGGTGATATCACTCCAACTTGCAGTACAGCAGTAAAGAGTGACTGAAGTTTATCAGAGCACAAGTCACATGACTGGGAGCAGCTGGGAAATTGACAATATGTCTAGCCCCATGTCAGATTTCAAAAAAGTCTGTTCTTTTGAAAACTCGATTTCAGTGCAGAATTCTGCTGGAGCAGCACAATTAAAGGAACAGTAACGTCAAAAAATAAAAGTGTTTTAAAGTAATGAAAATATAATGCAGTGTTGCCCTGCACTGGTAAAACTGCTGTGTTTGCTTCAGAAACTCTATAAATTAGCTGCTGTGTAGCAATGGGGGCAGCCATTCAAAGGAGAAAAGGCTCAAATTATACAGCAGATAACAGATAAGCTCTGTCTGTCTAATGGTGTTATCTGTTATCCATTCGTTAACCTGTGCCATATAGCCATTTTTCAATTTCAGCCATTGCTCCACAGCAGTTTGATTATATGAACTATAGTAGTGTTTCTGAAGCAAACAGATAAGTTTTACTAGTGCAGGGCAACACTACATGATATTTTCTTTACTTTAAAACACTTACATTTTTTGGTGTTACTGTTCCTTTAAGTGATGCGTTTTTAAAAAAAAACATTCTTTCCCATGACAGTGTCGGTTTGGAGGAGCTTACTTGGAGAAACCACAACAGAGGTTTGACACCATGTTCTTGATAAATAGGCAATAAATAATTGTCACCGACTGGAATTTGACCGGGCTGTATTTGTGGCATGTTGCAGGGTTGATTTGTTGCTCTTTATTTCTGTATGTCTCTTCCCTAGCAGTGAAACAATGTTCTTTTTCTTAAATACACATGGAACATTATAGGAGTCCTAAAAAATGACCCAGAACACAACTAGGGATGGGTGAATATGACCCGTTTCGTCAAAAATTCGAATAGTCGCTGACGCCCATTAAAGTCTATGGGTGGCAAAACATTTTTTGTCGTGCGGCAAAAATTTTTTGCCACTGCGCTCTGCAATTCTCAATGGGTTAAGTATCTGGTGCAAAGTGCAAAACACCGGTGGGCCCAATTCATTACTGCTGATGGGCCAACAGGCAAACCTTCCAACACCTGCTCCTCATTAATATTGCACTACCTAATGTCACAAGCACTGCACTTATACGGCTACAGCAGGTCCTTCAGTTCTAGACACTGACATTGGCTCAGGTTGTAAAGTGACAGTTTGTGCCTTTTTTTTTTTTTTTTGCACCCTTTTCTGTCATTTGTAAATGAATCCTTATTTCTATGTGTGACTTGTACCATAACACAGGCTGACATAATGTTTGTGTTTTCTCTAGCTTGCCGCGGGATGTTGCATCGGCTGTTTATGCCGTGGGGGCTCAGACTCCTGAAGGATGGGACTTCCTCTTTGACAAATACAAAACAACTCTGTCAGGAAGTGAAAAGCACCAGATCGAAATAGCCCTGAGCATCACTTCTCTTAAACACAAGTTACAATGGTAATGGTGCAAGTGTAGTGCTAGAATTACACACATATATACAGTATTTTAATTTTATTTATGTGAGTGTATGTGTGTGTATATATATATATATATATATATATATATATATATATATATATATATATATATAAAACAAACAAGGGAAAGTTATGCTCACCACAAATTTTTAAAACCATTAGGTGGGGGGTGCAATGAGGGTGTGACCACAAAATACATATAGTCAAACACAAGAGTCCTCTGCACTCAACCCATTATCAATATATTTAAGACAGAGACATTTTGTGCATACTGCTACTAAAAAATGCCTTACCCTTTAAACAAAACAGGGATTGTTTGTCCATATATTGCAATATATTTAAGCTGGCCAACTACGTCAAAGTCATCCCATATCTGGCCAGTCCTACACTCAATTTTATCTGATTCATTAAGAATTCTATTGCTTCATTATACATTTTACAAAGGGACTAAGTTTTACCTGCAACTTACTCGCTGCTTTCAAAGTAAACCCCCATACTTGGCTGCCCTTTTATTAGACACCAGTGGGATCACCTGACTATAGCTGGGAAGGGTGGGAGCTACAACATGGAGCTGGTCACTGCTCCTGTATAACTATAACAAACAGCTAGTAAGTTGCAGGTAAAACGTAGTCGTCCCTTTGTAAAATGTATAATGAAGCAATAGAATTCTTAATGAATCAGATAAAATTGAACATAGGACTGGCCAGATATGGGATGACTTTGACGTAGTTGGCCAGCTTAAATATATTGCACTCAACCCATTATCAATAGATTTAGGACACTGATACATTTTGTGCCTTAATACACACATATATATATATATATATATATGATGAAGGGATCAGCACACTCATTTGTAGATGAATCAAAACGTGCTTTTATTTAACACAGCATTGTGTCCAACGTTTCGGTCCCACCTGGGGACCTTTATCAAGGATCCTTGATAAAGGTCCCCAGGTGGGACCGAAACGTTGGACACAATGCTGTGTTAAATAAAAGCACGTTTTGATTCATCTACAAATGAGTGTGCTGATCCCTTCATCATATGTAATACAATATTTGATCGTGCACCTCAGCAAAATACAAGAAAAGAGTGCGGACACCCATGAGAATTATATATATATATATATATATATATATATATATATATATATACACATATAAGTAAAATAAAGTATGTTTGAGACCCAAGGCACTTTGGGGCTTATTCACTAATAGCTCTTGATCTTCATGGGCAGTAGTTTGGAAGGGGGTGGGGGGTTGAAAATGCACAACCGTTACTCAGGCAGAAGGCCTGTCAGTGTAAGGATATCATTTAGAGGATATTTATGGTTCTGGTGTATTATAAGGTCTATGTTATTCGTAGATAACTTGGCTTTGCCACCCACTATACAATCTACAACTTCAACATAAAATCAGCAGAATCAAGAAAGATTTAAAAAGCACCACAAAAAAAAAAAGAAATATAAAGCAAAGCAAAATCATATTTCCTTATTTGCGCAGAGAGCTAAGCTTGGCTGCTTTGAATTAATTTCAAATAAATTGTACGTAATAATCTGTACTGTGTGTCATTTCAGGCTTATGGAAGAAGGAATGAAAGGGGATCATGTGAAAACTCAAGACCTCCCCCATATTGTCGTGTATGTGAGTAGGAACCCAGTTGGTTATATGTTGTCATGGGAGTTCCTGAAGAAGAACTGGGGCAGCTTGGTGCAGACGTAAGAACTACTAGTTGTCTTTTTATTGGCTTCCTGCATATTTACTTACTGCTCTGACATCACTGACTCTGCTTGCAGGTTTGAGCTGGGATCAAATACACTTGCTGACATGGTTGTTGGAATCACAAAGCAGTATTCAACTAGAGAATGGCTGGAAGAGGTACCGTTCAATCTGAGACACAAGACTGGAAAATCATTAATATATATATTCATTTGAAACCTAATCATTTCACAAAAATATCCTTTGCAACATTCCTTTTCTGCGGCACATGGAGTGGAACCTTTATTTTGTATGCAGGTGGATGCAGAGGCGGACTTTTTACATTTTCCGCGCTCTGTGTAGCTTCACACAGGCCTTAAAGGAGAACTAAACATCACCATTGTAATAAGTCCCCATTGATCCCCCTCCGTTGGCCCCTCACCCTGCCTCCCCCCTGTACAGTCTTACCCCTGAATTCTTTCCCCTCTAGAAATAGTGAGCGTAAATGCAGAGTTAGAGCAGCGGAGCTCACAGGCGCCATCTTCTTCTCTTCCGTAATCTTGGTGTCTTCTTTATTGTCTTCTGCAATTTCTGTCTCTTCTGGCTCATGCGCAGTTGTCTCGAACCTGAAGATTGCTCCAACTGTGCAATCTCCAATACGTCGCTCACTTACAAAGATTACCAAAGTGAAGAAGATGACGCCCAAGAGCTCCACTGCACTCTATTCGCTCATCGCTATTTCTAGAGGGGAAAGAATTCAGGGATAAGACTGTACAGGGGGAGGCAGGGAGGGTGGCCAGTGGAGGGGGCAATAAGGACTTATCACAATGGGGGTTCAGTTCTCCTTTAAAGGAACAGTAACAGCAAAAAAAGAAAAGGCCATTAAAATAGTGAAAATATAATGTCTTGCTACACTGGTACAACTGGTCTGTTTACTTCAGAAACACTATTATAGTTCATACAACAAGCTGCTATGTAGCCATGGGGGGAGCCATTCAAGGCTCAGGTGAGAAAGCAGATAACAGACTCACTCTGTAGCATATCATTGTATTCTATTACAGAGCTTATCTGTTATCTGCTATGTAACCTGTGACTTTTCCTCTTTTTTTTTTCATCTTAAATGGCTGCCCCCACGGCCACACAGCAGTCTAGTTCATAACTTTTACCAATGTGGGGCTACAGGACATTATGTTTTATTTACTTTAAAAAACTTTTCCTTTTTGTATTACTGTCCCTTTAAGCAGTACAAAACACAGGCTCCAGTCTTCTAAAAGGATATAAATGAGCTGGAGAGAGTGCAGAGACTAAGTGCAACTAAATTGGTTAGAGGGACGGAAGACTTAAATTATGAGGGTAGACTGTCAAGGTTGGGGTTGTTTTCTCTGGAAAAAAGGCGCTTGCGAGGGGACATGATTACACTTTACAAGTACATTAGAGGACATTATAGACAAATGGCAGGGGACCTTTTTACCCATAAAGTGGATCACCGTACCAGAGGCCACCCGTTTAGACTAGAAGAAAAGAACTTTCATTTGAAGCAACGTAGGGGGTTCTTCACAGTCAGGACAGTGAGGTTGTGGAATGCACTGCCGGGTGATGTTGTGATGGCTGATTCAGTTAATGCCTTTAAGAATGGCTTGGATGATTTTTTGGATGGACATAATATCAAAGGCTATTGTGATACTAAACTCTATAGTTAGTGTATGAGTATATATAGTTTATGTGAAGGTATAGAGGGGTGTGTGTATGGATGCTGGGTTCATTTGGAGGGCTTGAACTTGATTGGATTTGGTCTCTTTTCAATCCAACTTAACTATGTAAGTTGTACAGCATTTACTTCTGTAGGATCAAGTTTGTTTCTGTAAAAAAAAAAAAAACACTTTATATATTTGAAAGTTCAGATACTGTTTAAGCAGCTTTTCTACATTAGTGCAACTGAATGAGCTCATCAGAAAGAGGGTATATTTAAGATCGTTTGCTGATCTGGCTGATCAACCTCTGGTACAAAGTTTATTTGCCAAACAAAAAAAATAATTTTATTACAAGATTTGGTTTGTAATCACAAGCAATTGGGCTTGTGGGGGTCATGGGCAAGTTAGATTGTAAGCATCTTCACACTTGCCATTAATATCTGATCACCATGAGTGAGAGATATCTCACAACTCCGCTATAATGTGGCCAACAAAATAGTTTTCATATTTAGAGCAATATGGAATAAAATGAAAGCACTCATCATGGCTTGTTGCAATAACAGAGTTTTTATATGGAGAATGCCGAGCATCTATAAAAGGTATTTATTAGGGGATGATACATCTGGCTGAAATGTGCAAAATAAATCCGCAGTTCTCTGCATCATTCATCACAAACTGTCTGCCGTCATCAGAACAACCAATGAAATGAATATAAAAACTAACTAGTGCTGGAACTAATTAAAGGAATTATAACTAATATAAAGTAAGGAATTGGCAGGGAATGAGTGTATTTATCTTGTGCTATATTTCCACCCCTTGTTTTTCTCTAACGGTAAACTTTGTCCTTGTTTTAAGGTTACCGGATTCTTCAGCTCATTAAAGGGAATGGGGTCCCAGCTCCGCAGCGTTCAACAAGCAAGGGAGACAATTGAAGAGAACATTAGATGGATGGATAAGAACTTTGATCTTGTTAAAAGCTGGTTAGAGAATAACAGCTAGACCTTTGTTCCATGTTTTATAACGACTGACACTGGCCTTACTATTAATGTTTTTTTTTTAATTTGTTATTTTTAAAACTTCTGTTTCAAATGAGAAGCACCAAAATGCAACCTCCCATTTGGTTGAAAAGGAAATGTCTGACAAACACTTCCTAGAACATCTTTTGCTTGAAAACATTTCCCACTCAAAGAATGGGAGTTTTTCTTCATCAGTTCTTCCCTAAATGAAATAGGTTCCATATTATAGAATTGCTGTTCCCTCCAGCTGTAGCCATGCATGCAATATAGGCCTGAGTTGGTCACCCAACTGGGAGGCCAGACACATTGATACAGGAATGGGATCCGTTATCCGGTACCCTGTTATCCGAATTACGGAAAGGACATCTCCCATAGACTTCATTTTATCCAAATATTTAAAAGCAATTTGCTTTTTGTCTGTAATAATAAAACAGTACCTTGTACTTGATCCAAACGAATCTAAACGTAATCCTTATTAATAACAGAACCAGTTCACTGAGCTTATTTAATGGTTTCATGTAGACTTAAGATATGAAGATACAAATTACGGAAAGATCCGTTTTTTGGTCCTGAGCATTCTGGATAACAAGTCCCATACCTGTATCATATTTGGTGCATATGTGTATGTATGATCGGGAGAGGACACTTCCAAAGCCTTCGCCTATCTGGATATTACAGAAAGCTCAATCGATATCTTGTCAATCCCTTATACAGTTGGCTCTGTATCAGACTGAGGGGTACAGGGCTCATCTGGGCTTCTGCTTCAGGGCCCTCCATTCCCTCCCGTGTACCTTGTTATTCCATTTGTGGTGAAATTGGGGCCTGGGAGCAGCTCTGTGATTGGTGGGGCTTGTTGGGTTTTTTTTCCTGGTATCCCACCAGCCCAGTCTGACCCTGAGTTGGCTATCTGGGCATCATTCACTAGCCAAAAAGCTTCTGGCTCAGTCTGGAGTGGTCAGTTCAGCAGTGATTACACATCAGTTTAAAGCAAAAATTTTAATAGTGTTTAGTCAAATGAGCATATTGCGTGAGGGATGTGTTTGGCTTCTTTACTTCCCACTTGCCCATAAAGACACAAACCTGCAGATTATTATCACTAGCCAAGCACATGTAAGCATTTAAGTTGATGCAGTTGCATTAGGGCTCTTACAGACGAGCGTTTTTACCTGCGCTCCCCTGCGTTCCGTTTTTCTGCGTTCAGCCACAGGGGAGCGCAGGAATAGACGCATTCAATTTTTTTCCAATGGGGCTGTACTCACACAGGCGCATGTAGGCGCCGAACGCAGGAAAAATGCAGCATGTTGCGTCTCAACCTGCATTGGGCGCCTGTATGAGTACAGCCCCATTGGAAAAAATGTAATGCGTCTATTCCTGCGCTCCCCTGCGGCTGAATGCAGAAAAATGGAACGCAGGGGGAGCGCAGGTAAAAATGCCAATTCATTCAGCCAATGAAGGTATAGCAACAACAAATAAATCCCCACCCTGAATGTAGAAAGGTTTCAGCTTAGCCCTGCACATTTGGCTGAATGTTGGAGGAAATGGCTGTAGAGAAATAGTGACATATGTAAGTACTAAGTCTAAAGTATTGGAGGGGCTGGGAAAATTGCTGTAAATGCCAAATGTCTCTGTACTTTACTGAAACATGTGAATTTGGTATTGCCCATTAAATAAATGTCTTATGGCCTATCGTGTAATCTAAGATCTGCAGTAGAAAAGATGTCCAGAGATATTACAGGGGATGACTGATCTGCGTATGGTTTCTCTGATTGACAGTAGCCTATACAAGCAAAGACATGATTGGCTCCTAATGGCAACTGTACCTACAGTATGTACATAGCTCAGAGCATATGTTTTATTTGTGTCTCAAAAAATACAGGGGTGGGAGAGTATATTATATTATCACCCACAATCCATGTAGATTGGCAAAAAAACATGGGTGGGGAGAAGGTTTTCCCCTCAATACAGAAGCCACACTAACCTGGCCAATGAAGATGATGATCAAGTGGTTAAAGAATTCAATTCAGTTTGGGGGTATAGTTTTCCTTTAAAAGGAGAATTTAACCCTAAACTTAAAAAAACGCAGCCCAAGTGTTACCCCGGGCAAATGCCCCTAATGTCTTAGTTGCCCCTTGGCGCAGATTCAGGCAACAGAGTTCACAGACGCCATCTTCTACTCTTTGGAAATCTTCGGAATGAGACCGGCATGTCGGTGCATGTGCAGTTGGAGCAATTTTATGTTTCGCAGCAACTGCGCATGCACCACAACTCACGAAAATTACCGAAGCGTCGGTCTCATTCAGAAGTGGCTGAAGATGGCGCCTGTGAACTCCGATGCCTGAATCTGTACCAAAGGGTAAATAAAACATTAGGGGCATTTGCCCTGGGTAACACTTAGGCTGCGGTTTTTTTAAGTTTAGGGTTAAATTCTCCTTTAAAAGGAAAACTATACCCCCAAACTGAATACTTAAGCAACAGATATAAACTTATCAAATTAAGTAACATATTAAAGAATCTTACCAAACTGGAATATATATATAAGTAAATATTGCCCTTTTACATCTCTTGCCTTGAACCACCATTTTGTGACTCTATCTGTGCTGCCTCAGAGATCACCTGACCAGAAATACTACAACTCTAACTGTAACAGGAAGAAGTGTGGAAGCAAAAGACACAACTCTGTCTGTTAATTGGCTCATGTGAATGGTAGAATCCCGGGTGGGGGGGGGAGTGGACCCTTATTTTTTAAAATGGCAGTTTTCTATTTAGGATTACCCAATAGCACATAATGCTAAAACAGTATATTATTACGAAAATGGTTTATTTACATGCAGCAGGGTTTCCACCTGAGCCGCTTTATGCAATATATAGTCAGTTGGCACATGATCCGTGTTCTGCAGGAATGAGACCTGATGTGGAAGAGACATTCGCTTGTCCTTTTGCAGAGAAGACATGAGAGGAAGCCATTGACATTAACATGTTTATTTTCCATAGTGTCCCACAGTTGCAGTTTATAACAATAGAGCTCTTTGTATCACTTGTTGCTTCAAACAGTTGTGTCAACTCATTCTTTCTTTGTATTGTTTTGTATCAGTAATGGGTGAGCAACATGCACCCCTTCATCTGCCTGTGAGCCTGCTGCTCTGATTTCAACCTTCAAGTGCTGTATAACCGACAGAGCTGACATTCAAGTACCAGCCCCACAATTCTGTCTGGGTTCAATATCCCCCCCCCACCATAAAAACAGCTGCTGCTGGTCACAGCCAGCCCTGAAAGGGTTAAATGGTACTGATATTATAATCGGTGTAGGTAACAAGTCGATAGGTTTTCACCAGGTCTAGTAAAGTACAGTCACCAATCAGCATTTACTGTTCATCTAAATGTTTGACTGGTTGTTATAAGGAATGAGAGCTGGTCTGAAGGGACAGAGATACTGCTCTTTACTTCAGGAAGGTGTATCGGAGCCCACCAAGAACGGCTTTATTACATTATTCAGATTATTACAAGGCACTGTTCATGTAAACATTTCATTTAGAGCCAAAGTTCTGCAGCCACTCAAACTGTCACTCATACACTCAAATGCCCCCTCTCATTAGCACTAGCCTGAGGGATGAGGAGGATTTCAGCAGCAACTGGAGGCTTGAAGTTTAACGGCAGAGACGCACGTGGAGATTAGTCGCCCGGTGACAAATTTCCTCTTCTTCGGGGCAACTAACCTCCTTGAACTTCCTTCCCGCCAGCTAGAACTGTGGGCGACTTCGGAAAACAAAGCATCATCCCACCAGCGATTTTCATTCTAGCCTGCGGGAAGGCAGTTTGGGGAAATTAGTCGCCCGAAGAGAAGATTTGTCGCAGGGTGACTAATCTCCCCAAATCTGACCGTGTCTCTGCCCTAAAGGGGAAGTTAACCTTAAAAGAAAAATTTAATATGGACAGTTTGTATTTACTCACTTTTTGCACTCGACAGCCAAAAAATAGATTTTCGAGTAGAAAAACATAAAAGGCTAGAATTTGTACTTTTGATCATACTAGTATGTCATCCCAACCACTGCCCGTGCTCAAACTGATAGCAACAGAGCATTAACTATTGAACAGTTTCTAAAAACTGTGGGTTAATAAAAAGGTAACTTTGTTAAACTACTAAGAATTAATTTTAATGTCAATTTCCCCTTTTACCCCTGCCATGTAACTTTTATATCTGCAAAACATTAATTCAAGAGAAAGTGTTCCTATTTTACACCAAAGTAGAATACAATAATTAACACTGACACCAGAGAATATTGTAAGAATAACACAGTTCTTAGTTACCCTTGAAGCTGCAGTATTTATACCAGAGGAAGAGTGTGCAAAGGATGCAGCTTTATTCTGCCACAGACACGCCTCATTCATAGTGATTTACATCTTATCACAAATAGAAAAGCGTTTCCCCTTTGAAGAAATAAAGAAAACCAAAAATAGAGCTTGATGCGTAAAAAGCACTTCCAAAAGTCTGTTATAGGCTGCAAATCCATGTCAGAGCCAGCACCCGCCAAATCTACAGGCTGCACCAGCTTTCTTCTTCCCAAGTGCAAAGAAAACTGTACAATGGCCTAGGAGAGAAAAGGAAAAGTTGAGTAAGGACTTGCTTAAGGGGTTGTAACAAGCTGTTCTACACCAATATACTAATTTCACTGACAAAGTACCACCCTAAAGGTAATTATCCCAGCTCACACTACAAGCCCTATCTCTCAGTAATTTCTGAACTGCTACTATGGGGTATATTTATGAAAGAGTGAAGATACAGATCGCCACAGTCCTCTAGAGTGAAATTCCTCCACTCTCCATTCATTTCTGTGGGATTATGAAAGGCATATTTTTAAAAGGATGAACTTTATTTTTCACCCATTGATAAATACTCTTAAAAATCCCATAGAAATGACTGGAGAGTGGAGGAATTTCACTCTAGAGGACTGTCGCGACCTCTAACTTCACTCTTGGATAAATATGCCCCTATATCTGCTACCCACAGTTACTTCCCAGAGACTATTATCCCCACTGCTACTATAGGATTCCTCTCTCCCTACTATCCCTGCTATCCCACAGCCACACTCCCTTCCCAGAGACTATTATCCCACTGTTACTATAGGCACCATCTCTCCCTACTATACCTGCTATCCCATACTCACACTCCCTTCCCAGAGACTATTATCCCTGCTGCTACTATAGGCACCATCTCTCCCTACTATACCTGCTATCCCACAGCCACAGTCCCTTCCCAGAGACTATTATCCACTGTTACTATAGGCACCATCTCTGCCTACTATCCCACAGTCACAGTCCCTTCCCAAAGACTATTATCCCTCTGCTACTATAGGCACCATCTCTCCCTACTATACCTGCTATCCCACAGCCACAGTCCCTTCCCAGGGACTATTATCCCACTGTTACTATAGGCACCATCTCTCCCTACTATACCTGCTATCCCACAGCCACAGTCTCTTCCCAAAGACTATTATCCCCACTGTTACTATAGGCACCATCTCTCCCTACTATACCACTATCCTACAGTCAAACTTCCTTCCCAGAAGCTATTATCCCACTGCTATAGTAGAAACTATTGTGATTTAATATACTTGCTATTCTTCAATGAGGCTCATATGCCAATTGCTACAGGCATCATATTGTACATACATTACCCTTCTTGCCTTTGCACAAAAAAGCTTGGATTTTGTGTACTTACTATGGGTCTAGCTTTTACCAGCCTTTGGCACACTTGGTTTCGCTGAGCTTGCCTGCTTTACAAATAAAGGAAATAGAAATTAGAGTTTCTTTATCACCAGTCTGTATTAAAATTATATCAGAAATATCAGTATTTTAATAAATTCTCTCATTAGAGTCAGGTTTTATAACCTGAGGTGACAATGACCACCCACTATAAAGGCACCTGCAGAATTTTAAGGGCATTGACCATTAATGTGTTGTATGGCTTTTTCTGCCACCTAAATCATGAAGACACATCTACAGGTGTCTGAGATATTTGGTAAAATCAAACATATATTCAACCACCTTTATCACAATTAGACCACCAGAGGGCACTGTAGATTCTCAGTCTGAGCAGTCATACTCCTGCTAATATGAATAGTAAGAACCTGCATACGTGACACATGCTAACTGCAGGTATTGGGCAGGGCAACCTACCATGATGGATTATGCCATCACATTATGCAACTGGAAATTATTCCTCTGTAATCCACCAATTGACTTGGTTAGTCAGACTCTTCAACAGACACATGGAGTAGCCATCTCCACAATGGTATCATATAGCATAAAGGAAATCTGGAGAGTCTTAGAAAGTATGAAAAAAATGTAGTTTTTATTACCGCACTACATGTTTCGGACCCAACTGGTCCTTCCATGCACCAGAGGAAGGACCAGTTGGGTCCGAAACATGTAGTGCGGTAATAAAAACTACATTTTTTCCATACTTTCGAAGACTCTCCAGATTTCCTTTATGCTACTGTTTTAATATCTACCAGGCAGCTGTTATCTAGTTACCTTCCCATTGTTGTGTTTTTGGGCTGCTGCGGGGGGGGGGGGGTGATATCACAACTTGCAGTACAGCAGTAAAGAGTGACTGGAGATTATAAGAGCACAAGTCACATAACTGGGGGCAGCTGGGAAATTGACAATATGTCTAGTCCCATGTCAGATTTAAAAATTAAATATAACAAAATAAGTTTGCTCTTTTGAAAAATGGATTTCAGTGCAGAATTCTGCTGGAGCAGCACTATTAACAGGTGTGTTTTGAAAAAAAAAAAAATTCCCATGACAGTATCCCTTTAAACTGCCCAGCAAGAGTTGTTAAAGATAAACAGTTGCAAGTTAACCAAGACCATTATGCTTAAAGGGCACCTATCACAGCCAAAATCAAACACATATTAACAATCTGACCAGTACAAGCTAAACACCTTTAACCAAACTACATATAGTTTTTTGAAAAAACTGCAGGTTTTAAAACAAAATCCCTTACTTTGTCAAATGGGTTCTTTCACTGAGGGAGGCCATACTGAGACTATAACAGAGACTTTAATGTGCAAATTTCAGGAGCATGCTCAGATTGTAACACTGCTTAGAGTATTCTACCCAGAATGCCTTGTTTTAGTAAACTCCTCCACTAGAAGTATCAGGATATCTCCCTATCTTGTCCCCTGCTGGTAAAGTCATTATGCAAATGAAGGACACACACTAACTTCCAGCAGGTGGCAGCACTACTGTACAGCAGCTAACACACAGGTTTGGCTGATTTGAAAATAGCTTAGAAGGGTTGATAAGCAACAAGGAATTTCAACTGAGCATGTGCGAGATTTCAGAGCTACAGTTGGCTGGGAAGATATAGGTAGGAGGAGCCAGTGAAATCCAAGATGGCTGCCTCAGCTAGAACTGCAGGGGAGATCTTGCAGAAGGTACAGTGAGCTGATCATTTACATTAAACAATTCTGTTTTAAAAATCGTTTTTCTTGAACTTTCACATAGTGTATTTACTTAGTAAATGATTTTGGTCATGATTGGTGTCCTTTAAACAGCCACAGATATAAACCTGTTTAATCAAGTGCTAAACAGGACCAAAGATGATACCAACCCTGTGTATTTATGTATATTTTTATTTACTCGCCTTTGCAGCATCAGGTTGCTTTCCTGAAGTCTGTGACACTGGAGCACTAGCAGATGGTTTCTCGTTCTTGTCCTACACAGACATTACAATACAGAGTTACACATAGCAGGGTGCAGAGATTCCTTGAATATCAATCAAACACACTGCACAACTCACAATCAACTTTTATTCAAAGCATCTTCAGCGACAGGAGTAAAAGAGGTAACATTTCATGTTTTTATATAGGACCTGATGGGAATGACATTCCCAGATTTCAAAGCTTTCTGGACATAAGTTCCAAGGGTCCAAGGCCCTTTTAATTCATGCCATGAAATCTGCTTAGTGGCAAGTTTTTGCAACAACAAGCCTGTGCCAGTGACGGCATTAAAGGAGAATTCAAACCCTCCCCCCCCCTACCCTGGGTAGACCCCCACCCCGGGCAAATGCCCCTAATTTTTAACCCTCTGCGCAGATTCTGGCCTCGGAGTTCACGGCAGCCATCTTCTTTCTTCTGTCTTTTTCGGAAGTTTCAGCAAGTGCACAGTTGGAGTAAATTTGCAGTCCCGAAACACTGAAATATTTGGCGCATGCGCAGTTGTTCGGGACCGGCAATTTACTCCAACTGTGCATGCCCCGAAAATGCCGGCAATACACAAAACATTACTGGAGAAGATGGCTGCCGTGAACACAGAGGCCAGAATCTGCACGGAGGAGTACGTAAAAAATTAGGGGCATTTGCCCCGGGGGGGGGGTGGGCAGGTAAGTCTTCCTAGGATGGGGGGGGTGAATTCTCCTTTAGATGAATGCTTTTGAAGTGAACCAAATACATTACAACAGTGATCCCCAACCAGTAGCTCGTGAGCAACATGTTGCTCTCCAACCCCTTGGATGTTGCTCCCAGTGGCCTCAAAGCAGGTGCTTATTTTTGAATTCAGGGCTTGGAGGCAAGTTTTGGTTTCATAAAAACCAGGTGCACTGCCAAACAGGGCCTCAATGTAGGTTGACAACCCACATAGGAGCTGCCAAATGGCCAATCACAGCACTTATTTAGCACCCCAAGAACATTTTTCATTCTAGCGTTGCTCCCCAACTCCTTTTACTTCTGAATGTTGCTCATGGGTTCAAAAGGTTGGGGATCCCTGCATTACAAAGTAAGGGTCATGAATGTCATTTCTGGTTATCTGTAACGCACATGAGTTAGTTGGAAATAGTGAGATATAGTTCAATACCATTGAAGGCTGCTTTGGTTTTTCGGTAGATTTAGTGTCACATGATGCAAATCCGCTTGAAAGTGCGTCGATTGCTGCATCACCGCTTAAGGATTTCTGGAACACAAATATGAGAGGGGAGGTACATCCATCAGACCAGGATGAAATCATTTTGTCCTTTTAACATGAAAATGCAGTAAACTCACCCAAGGCCATTTTGGCCCATGTATAAAACCCTGAATAATAATACATTGGAATCAGTAGTGAATTGTCCTTAGTTGGGCTGCTGCCCTGTTGTTACCAGTAGCATCAGGAGGGTGTGCAGTCATGTATGGCCCTCTATGTAACACAATCATTGGCCTTAGGGCTGAATAATCAGATCAGACAAATTTGGTCAATAACTGTGCAGTAGTGATGGGCAGGTTTAGAAAAACTCCGTCTGCGCCTGCCCACACCCAACTTCCGCCCTCCATTTAAAGTCCCCTACCCGCCCCTCCGATGATGTCACAAAAAGGGGCGGGGAAGGCACATGCCTATAAATCCGTAAGTCAGAAGCCGGATATGAGTTGCCAGGTTGGCGGGTTTCCAGCCAAATTGGGCTACTAATTTAAAGCACAGGTGGGTTTTGAAAGTACAAACTAGCCAAGGTACGTATTTGGGCCTTTGTCGGATTTCTACTTTGGAAACCAGCCAAAGTTTTTTCTTTCCCTAATGTGCCAAGCCCAAGTCTCCCAATGCATGCTGGGTTATGTAGTTTTGGTTTAGCAATTTGCCAACTGTCAAATTAAATGTAATACTACAATACCCAGCATGCAATGGGACTGACTTGTGTAGAAGTCGGGAGTCATCTCCCATTTTTTTTTTTTTTTTTTTAAGCATTCTCCGGTAATTTTTGGGGCAAAAATCTGCCTGCCACCAAAATGTCTAGAGGTTGAGCTGTTTTACCAATATTTATTGAAATTTTATATGTATTAGGCCCCTATACCTCCTGGGGCCACTCTGTAGTTACACCCCTGGTGACGGGCACATTTGTCCTATTTGGCTTCATGGAAAAATTTGTGAAAAAGGCGTATTTTCACATATATTCATTTATTTTTTTGACTTTTTTTTTCACTGCACATATTGTGCTATTCTTGGGCTACGTTTGAAGTGACTCTTGGCTAGTTTTGTTGCGACTTTGGCTGGTTTTGAAAATTAGACCTGGCAACCCTGAGTGTATGGTACCTGCAAACGGTGCAGCAAGGTTGACCTGAACCCACCTGACCCGTGGGATATAGGGTGGGCCCACACATCACTATGGTGCAGCTATTCTGTGGGTTTGTGATCCTGAGCTCTCTTGCAACATACACTCTGTATTCTCTTTTTTTTTTTTTTTACCTTTGGTTTATCCTCCTCTTTCACCGTTGGTTTTGCACTTTGACCCTGTGAGAAGAAGCAGAGGACGCAGTTAGCACACACACACACACACACACAAACGGAAACATAATGGTGCAGCAGGAGGCATTTTGTTAAATACAGTTAAAGGAACAGTAACACCAAAAATGAATGTTTTTTGCCCTGCACTGGTAATACTGGTGTGTTTGCTTCAGAAACATTACTATAGTTTATATAAACAAGCTGCTGTGTTGCAGGGAAGGAGATCTTGTTACACCAGACTTACCTTATCTTTACCATCCAGCAGAGTTCTGTATTCTGGTGGGATTGTGTCATCTTTGTCCCCCAGTCTATCTATATGCTCAGCTTTGGCTTTTTCCTGCGCCAAACATGAGAAAAAAACGAGTTAGAATAATAATGTGAATGCCACAGGCTTATTCTCACAGTCATGGATGCCAACTGGCAGGGCAGAAGTTTCCATTTAGTAAAAGAACAGCCAGCTTCTATATCTACAGTATTCACACGTTGAACCAGAGACCGTACAGCTACTGTTAAACTAGAACTCTCACAAATACCACTGATAGTATGCAGTTTGAGAGAGCTGTAGTTAAGCAACTACCCCAGAAGGCAACAGCTCTGTTCCATCTCAGAACAAGTGGTGGAATTTTTTTGGTTTTGGAAGAGAAAGAACAAAAGACTGGCCGCAAGACAAAAGGCTCCAGACGGCAGTGCCAGAGAATACAGTTTATAGCCCTATAATAAACTCAGCATGACGGACTGGAGTTATTTATGCTCTTCTTCTGGTAACATATACATTGTGAACAAAGCAGGTACCGCACCTACTAACAAGTTACTCACCTTAACTACATCCACCACAGGTTTGTTTTCATCAGGATCCACCTCTCTTTGTCCCAGGGAGCCAGAAAGTAAATCTAGTGCATCGTCGGGAATCTGTATATCCTGACAACACAAAGTCCACAGGTCATATATCCATATTTCTATTCTATTGACACCAGCCAATAAATATTCATGTTATGTATCCCAGGAAATATACAGTATAGGTCATTATCAGCCAACATAGTTGGGTCTACTGGAAGACTTTCACACAGGGGCATAGTTATTAAAGTTATTAAAGATGAAAAGAAAACTTCACCACACATTTTAGAAAAGAAACTGCACATTTAGTGCTAGGTAGGAAAACAAAGTTCCATAAGAAACATGTCCCTACTCACAGAAGTAGTGGTCTGTGGAGCGCCAGACTTGACGGTAGAAGCTTTAGAACAAGATACAACATCTGATCCAGAGCCTTTTTTCTGAAAAGAAATAAAATCACACATATAAGAACAAGACATCCAAGAAGTCCTATGGCACAGCTCCCCAGAGATAGGGGACACGTGAAGAGAGAGAAGATTTGTGCCCAGAAACCTGTTTTTGTCAGCTCCTGGCACACTAGGCTTGTGGCACTAATCCAAATAAAAAAGGAATTGTCCCAGACATCCTCCCATTGATGGATAATGTGCCTCAGCACTTGGAATAAAAGCGACAACGGTGTGCATAAAACCTCAAACAGCATTCCAAATTGATCTGTCAAAATAACTGCATATGGCACACTCAGCAGCCTATGATTAAGTGCCCACAAGGCACGAAACGCTACATCATTTGAGATGTTTTTTGTTAAATAAAATGTTTTTAATTGCATCAAGCATTGGCGTGAAGTCCGGTTTGTGCCAGTCCAAAATTGCATTTATTGCCTCCCAAAAGCTGAAGGTCTGGGGCTTGTGCACCTGGACCCCCAACTTTATTGGGAAGTCAACCCTGCTATATACCACTACCAACACTGGACATTTGTTTAACATACTAATCGACCCCTACATCCACTATGGTGCTAGGAATCACTCTAGTGTGCCAGTCAATGAGTATAGAAACATTCACATGCCAGTTCTTGGCTTTCCTGTAGCTTGAATAACATCCCTCAATGTAACCAGCTTCAGCAGCAGCACTATTTCAGGAGCCCTGTGTAATTCCATGAAGATGAGAAGCAAAAGCGCAGCCTACTGCCCCACTTAAAGGCCCAACACAATGCCCTTTCTGATCAATATCTGATTAAGATTTGTTCATATACAGATTGGGACATGTGTCAAAGTAAGTGCATTGGCATTTAGGTATTTAGGTGCAGGACACATTAAATAAGAGCTGCCGAGCCAAAGGCCTAATAAAAGATTTTTAAAACTGCCAACATCTCAGAAAAAATCCATGTAAATTGCAAGTGCTCAGAATCCCACTCTGAATAAAATAATTTTTTTTGGGTTTATAGGGATGCAGTGTATCCAGAATTTGTCCAAATCCGAGACTTTTTCACTGTGGCATCAACTCCCATCAGCTTTTGCTCAGTGGCATCACCTCCCATCAGCTTTCGTTCTGTGGCATCAACTCCCATCAGCTTTTGCCCAGTGGCATCAACTCCCATCAGCTTTTGCTCAGTGGAGCATACTGGGGGATATTCTTATAGTTGAAAACTTTTACAAATGTACTTTTTTGTCCTGCACCATATGTACAAGCAAAGAGGGGCCTAATACAACAACTAGTGTATAGAGGACTTACCGGAGAGGATTGCAGTGGTGCAACAGGGGTGGCAGGAGAAGTCACAAAGCCTTCGGTCAAGGCATCCAGCAGCTCGGCCTCATTCATTGGCTGCATCATGGAGCAGAGAGAAATGAGACAAAATACAGGAGACTGGTAAATAATCAGGAATGAGCACACAAGCTAGAGATTCAGGTGGGTACAGGCGGCTGAAATGAGAAACTGCACCAGAGAATCTACATAAAACATTATCCTGTGTGAAACATGAGAGACAAACGTGTTGCCTAGCAATGTCATATAGCAACAAAGGGATTCTCTTGTGCACATACAGCCTTGAATATAAACTTACTACACACAAACTGAAACACAAGCTAAAGCAGAAGTCTATGGGGTTCAGTCATGAGAGTGAGGTGTAAAATAAACTGGGTTTCTCATACCTGTAATGTTTATATACTTTTTTCTTTGAGGGGGTTTGAGAACTATTACAATTACTGGTCTGTCAGTCAAATACATTTATTGTAGACACTGGAACACGTTTACGAAATGTAAGACGAAATGTCAAATCTAACATTTACAAAAAAGAAATAAAATTTGCCACAACATTGGCATTTACTAAAAAGTCAAAATTTTGGCTTATTACCGTTGCACTGGAAACATTTGTGTTTCTTTTGGCCAGTTGTACTCTGCAAATCTATGGCAAATGATCAAGAAAGCCTTTTTTGCCAAAAGTCATGTTGCCAGGTTAAGGCTTGCCAACTGCCATTCTGACTTATAACAGGCACTTTAGCATCTCATTATCTATGCCAATGCTTGGGGTTAATTTGCCAGTTTTTTATTGTAAAACTGCAATTGTAATTGGAAAAATGCACTGGCATCATTACAAATAGGCCACACCGTTATGGTTGGCAATGGCATAAATGCATGTGAATAAAGTGTTGCTGTGAGAATTCATGCAAACGTTGCCAGTAATTAATTTTAATGAGGAAAATGTATCTCCTGATTCCATTCCAGATATTCCTATAGACCTCAGTGGAGGTGATAAACAATGAAATAAAAGTTCTCAACACAATTAATCTTTGCCCAGGCGCAGTAACCTATAGCAACCAATAAGATGTTTGTTTTAAACAGGTGACCAAGAAATGCCGCCAGCTGATTGGATGATATTAGGGATGTGCCAAATCCACTATTTTGGATTCGGCCGAACCCCCAAATCCTTTGCGAAAGATTCATCCGAATACCAAGCACGGATCGTAATTTGCGTATGCAAGTTAGGGATGGGAAGGGGAAACCATTTTTTATTACCTTGTTTTGTGACAAAAGTCACAAGTTTTACCTCCCCGTCCCTAATTTGCACATGCAAATTAGGATTCAGTTCAGCCTGGCAGAAGGATTCGGCCGAATCCAAATCCTGCTGAAAAAGGCCGAATCCCTAACTGAATCCTAGATTCGGTGCATCCCTAGATGATATAGGCGATAACAACTGTAGTGAACTTTAGATCTTTTATTACATAAGCCCATGTTGGTCATATGCCAATTAGGTGTGTCTGTGAGAAAGTGTTTGGAAACAAAGAGAAATGGGAGCACTGTCATGCTGACCCAGAGGGGATTTGTGTATAAAAAGCAAACATACATCTGGATAAGCCATTTAAATGACAAGCTGCCTTGAGAGCCTTAGTTTGTGCTAGGGATGAATATGTTCTGAATAGCCTAGTAGTCTGTGGCTTATCAATTGTCTTTAATCACCCAGGCCTCTATAACATTGCATTAATATTTAAACTCAGTAAGTTAATACTTTAAAGTGCTCCTAAAATTAGCATGCTGGTTTGCCTAAGGAAAGCATGAGCATCTCTGGGAAACGATGCTTTCAAGTTTTCTTCTAGCGTCATATAATACACCAAACAGCACAACTTTACAGGTTATTTGCACACTACTTGTATCTCATGCATGTGACCTTCGATCAACTGATCATCAGCTTGGATAAACTATCACACAGCCTTGTTCCCTTGTCTGACATATGGCAGATTTGCACTGTGTAGCAGCACAATCACTAAAGTCCAGAGCAGCCAGGATTTATTTATATGAGGAAAGGCTACTACTGGGGCCTCAGAACTGGGATATATCCGGTGTGAATGCAAAGTACCTACTGTATGTGAAACATTCTAACTGCGCAGTATACGGATACACCAACACCAACCTTAGGGCTTTCTTCGGGTTTTGGCAACAAGGGCTTTCCGTCTTTATCCTGTAATGATAAACAGCAATGACCTTAGACAGGCAGCAATAAATACTAAAACCATACATCTATCAAACGTTATGTGATTTCTTTTTCAATTGTTTTTATTGAAGTGTTAACAAAGACATTCAGATGTGATTTAAGATGTATTTGCAAGAAAACAAACATGGTATTTATCTTTCTCATCACTATTTTAATAATGGACTGTTCTTGCACCCCCACATGCATCCCCCACTTTGTGACAGAAGCAGGATTAAGCCTTTGTGTGTTGGGCAAACTACAGACTGTGCCAGCTCCCAAGTAGAACCAGTTCCAGTTTGTTAGATGACTCCATAGGTGCATGCAAGCCAAATAGTCAGCGTTCCACCATATCAATTTCCCCAAAGCTCCTAAATACTAAATAATTGAAGAAGCGCATGGTTCATAGTTCACAATAGTAGTACAGGTATGAAGCTTCCTATACACAAGCAAATTTTCAAAATATTCAGAAAACAGGCAACACAGAATTATTTAATATATATTTTTACATTATCTTAAATTTTCATAGTTTCCTCTACAATAAAATACGTTTTATCATTGAACTCAGTGTACAGTCATTGCAGATCTATTTTAATGTGTCAATCTGTGTAGGCATATGCCCCAAACTATGGAAAGATCCCCTAAGGGCAGAACTCCACGGGATCTGATCATCCCACGCAAACACCACACAACAGCACAAGCTTTTGAAGGAGGTTACAAAATCTGAGGCCCCTAGGCTAGAATTTAAATTCGGCTCAAATAAGTCAGACGGAGACTTTAGGGCAGAGACAGAGGAGAAGATTCGGGGAGATTAGTTGCCTGGCAACAAAAATCGAATTTTCTTCGGGCGACTAATCTCCCCGAACTGCCTCCCCGCCGGCTAGAATAGAAATCGCCGGCGGGGTGGCACTCGAGTGCAGCTGTCTGAAGTTTCCTTGTGAGGCAACTTTGGATGACTTCGGAAAACAAAGAGCTCAGAGAGCCATCCCGCCAGCAATTTAGATTCTAGTTGGCGAGGAGGCAGTTCAGGGTGATAAGTCACACGTAGAAGAGGCGATTTGTTGTGACTAAATCGCCTCGTCTGTCCTTGCCTTTCGTTCTTGCGTTTACATACGAAAGTCAATATATTTCAATGAGAAAAAAAAAGAAAGTCTTTCCGACACCATGCGTTTTTATCTTGTTGGATGAAGATGCAGCATGCAGAGTTCACATCCAACAGTTGTGTTGTTTCGGATGGAAAATTTCACATGTAGCAATTTTTGCATCAGTCCCATTATATTTTAACATCCAAATTGTAGGATGCGTTTTGCCAATCCTTCAAAAAGCGCTTGTAGAGTTCAGCCCTAACGTTAAACTGTCGGGTCACAAGCATTACATGTAAAAGATCACACAACTTTATCTGAAGTGCTCTAATTGAACTAATGTTCTTACATCCTTTCATAGTAACACTTTTTCCTATGAATTTATAGCATTTAAAGGCTTATGGATGTTCCTCAAAAACAAAAAAACAAAGGATGTTGTTCTGTGAGAGAAAAAACAAAATGGTCACCACCCAACAAACCAAAACATGTTCTTTCATGTGTTCTTAGTGTGGTTTCACAGTGAGAAACTGGACAATTTCTTGTTGGTTAGGTATAGTGAGAGTTCCCCTTTCAAGTCATGATGATAATGGCCCATGCAATGCTGGTGCTTAGCCGTGTGATGAAGCAAGGGGACATTTGTAACAAGGTTTATATTTCAATTGGTTACCTTCACTTCCTTTAGCCGGCGGACAGGATGTATTGTTCTTTCATCTTCTCCAAGCTTTTCCTTTTTCTCTTTACCTGGCGTTCCCTCCTGCAAGAAGCAGCAATGGTGAAGTTTCACTGGAAACTTTAGACTGTAAAGTGAACTTTGGCAGGAACGGATGAGAGTGATGATACACTATCTGTACACTACCGTGTAATCTATTGTCTATAAAGCAGAACTCAAATAAACATATTTAAGGAAGTAGATGCACCAAACACAAACAATAGGTTTCTCCCAAAAACAAGTGTTAATCGCACCAGCAATATATGAATGGCTCCAGAAATACTCTGAATGAAGCAAATATACTGCCCTGCCCTCAGTACAAGAAATATATGTACTAACAGGCATTAACACTTACACAGGTAAAGCTGGATCCTGCTGGGTGTATGCAAAATGCCAGACCAATGCAGTGTCTAGTATTTTATTGTTTGTCCCACAGTCCTAGAATATATTGTACTGCCATTCAGCGCCAGCTCTTTTGCCTTCAGATGGGTAGTGCATAGCTTTGAAATTGTTTGAGTGGAGTCTATAAGGGACATGCTACATATCTGTATACTCTATTCATACAAAGGAGTGAAAACACATTTAACAGTAAGGTCATAGCCAGTAGCATAACTAGACCTCACTGGGCCCCACAGAAAATTTAATTTAAGGCCCCAACCCATTTGTTGGTTGACCTATTTTACCAAGATATATTGAAATGGCTCATTAAATAGGGTGTTACTGGGCTCTGCTTCCTCTGTAGTTACGCCCTTGGCACTAGCTAATTAAAGCCAACTTGGGTGGAACTGCCTGTTAGTGGGGACCGGCAGAATTTAAAGGCCTTGGTGGACAAGTACATTTGTATGTATCATTTCCTTATAGTATAAAGCTCAAACATGT
This sequence comes from Xenopus petersii, assembly GCA_038501925.1. Classification (NCBI taxonomy): domain Eukaryota; kingdom Metazoa; phylum Chordata; class Amphibia; order Anura; family Pipidae; genus Xenopus; species Xenopus petersii. The sequence goes on from CM076673.1 coordinate 170,242,109, forward strand.
TATACACATTTAAAAATGTTTGCAAATACAATGACACAAAAGCTGGAGAGAGCCCTCCACAACAGCGCCTGAAACCGAGATAAAAATACACTATACACACACACCTTACCGATACACCGTGAAGTGTACAATACAATGAATAATGCATGAATTAAACAACAAAGGAGCTGTGTAAAATACTCATGGGATGAAATAGTTTTAATTAATCATGAACTGACACTATAATGCCCATTCTCTGTAAACTTCTACCAACCAATTACCCAACCACATGCACTAATTACAAACACAATAGTCTATATGGTTTAGACCAAGATCTGCATATTGAGCTGCAAAATGCTGCCAAGTGTCAGCTGCTCTGTTACACATTTAGCCACCAGTTTTCATCCCTAAAACTGACGTTATTTCAATGTCCCAGCCAAATGCATAATCCCCGCTGCATTGAACAGCTAGGGAAATACAAAGTTACTGAAATGTAAATACAACGGTTAAGTTATAATGATGAAAACAACTGTCCTACAATAATGACAACTAAGATACTACCCTCTCTATCATCCCCATGAGCCACTCTAATACAGCTCAGTGCTCACCCTCCTCTCTTTTCTCTATTCATGAAGATACGTGTTATATGAAAAAAAATAAAGGGGTATGGTAGGATAGAAGCAAATGTTCATCTAGGTCTACATTCAATTATTCCACTCTAGGAAAGATATATTCTACAGAGACAGCAGTCTAAGTTCTGCATTTCCCATACTCAGTAGAACATAAAGCCTTGACCAGCCTGTCACAAGCATGAGAGTAAAAGATATGTCTGAATTACCCTTTAAATGTAATCCATTTAGTTAATAAATGTGGAACTTCTTTGCTAATCACTTCTCCTAATGAATCTTTGGCGAATAAGCTGCTTGCTTTTCTTCTCCTCATTCCTCGTTCTTATCTGGAGATCTTTCATACTGACCTGAGCATCAATAATAAGAGAGCTAGTGTGTCATGTTCTTTATCAAAACATCCCCCCCTTCTTGAGCAAGGAGGATGGATAAAAGGCCAACACCAACATTTGTTTTCCAATTTATATATATGAAGAGGCGGCAAATAGAAAATTCCCCATCAAATGAAGCATTTTAAAGGTAAAGCGGAGATACGTACTGGACATAAGACCGGATATAAACACAACCAAGAGACAAAGTTTAAGGCCTCTAATGGATGGAGATTTGTTTACCTTTACCTTATCCACTGCAGGCTTCTTGTCACTTGGGTCTTCCTTTCGAACACCTAAGGTACCAGCCAGGGTATCGAGTGAATCAGCTGAAGGTGCTTGTGCGGGGGCTTTCTGAAACATTGTATTAAAAAAAAAAACTATTTTAGAACAAACCATTTTACTCATACTACTGTTCATATACATCTGCTAATGACTGCTGTTACATAAGGGCAATGGCGAAACTAGAGAGGAAGAAGACTCTGCAGTTGCAAGGGGGCCTGGAGAATATGGAGCCCTGAACTTTGGGGTCTACTTCCTCTATAGCTGATAAAAAAACCCTCCTCCCCATCCGCACTCAACTGCGGCGAGGTAGGGGGATGCAAAATGGGTGAGAGTGGGCGGGACTGGACATGGCGGATGCAGGATGGGAAGTGGGCAGGAGGATGGGGATCGGAGTGCGCTGGGCCCCTCTGAAGATTCTTTTGCAGGGGGGCCTGGTGCACTCTAGCTTCACCACTGTATAAGGGAGTATTCTCAGGTCCTTCGATGAGGATTAGAAATGGAGCAGATTTGAACACATTAACAGTTATATACCACCATGACATCTAAACCTCCACCCAAGATGAAATATATATATATATATATATATATATATATATATATATATATATATATATATATATATATATATATATATATATATATATATATATATATATATATATATATATATATATATATGGACAATCAATCCCTATTTTGTTTAAAGGGTAAGGCATTTTTCAGTAGCAGTATGCACAAAATGTCTCTGTCTTAAATATATTGATAATGGGTTGAGTGCAGAGGAATCTTGTATTTGTCTATATGTATTTTGTGGTCACACCCTCATTGCACCCCCGCCTAATGATTTTAAAAACCAGTGGTGAGCACAACTTTCCCTTGTTTGTTATAGTTCTACAGGAGCAGTGACCAGCTCCATGTTGTAGCTCCCACCCTCTCCAACTATAGTCAGGTGATCCCACTGGTGTCTAATAAAAGGGCAGCCAAGGTTGGGAGTTTTACTTTCGAAAGCAGCTAGTAAGTTGCTGGTAAAACGTATTCGTCCCTTTTATAAAATGTATAATGAAACCATAGAATTCTTAATGAATCAGATAAAATTGAGCATAGGACTGGCCAGATATGGGATGGCCAGCTTAAATATATTGCAATATATGGACAAACAATCCCTATTTTGTTTAAAGGGTAAGGCATTTTTCAGTAGCAGTATGCACAAAGTGTCTCTGTCTTAAATATATTGATAATGGGTTGAGTGCAGAGGAATCTTGTATTTGTCTATATATATATATATATATATATATATATATATATATATATATATATATATATATATATATATATTGGAATGGATAATGGATAATACAGGAAGGGCAATATTTCACCAATACACACAGCAGTCAGTTTAATGACGGAGAGTTGTTTCACTTACATAGGGAGCGGGTGCAGCTTTAACAGCAGCAGAGGAGGCAGCGACAACTTCAGCTTCTGCCTTTTTTTCTTTAGAGGAAACCTTTTAAATAGGATATTTCAAGTGTTATTCCTGGAATTGCCTACTTCTACATTATTCTACAAATCATACAATTGCGTAATTATTAAAAAATATACAACATACTTTAGGTTCGATGGGCTGAGCTTGTTCTTTTGCAGGAGATTTAGAACAGGAAAAGTCCATAGAAAACTCATCAAGAAGCTGATCATCAGTCAGGGGCTGAAATCGAGAAAATAGTCAAAAAAACAATATTACAGGTAGCCCCCGGGTTACGTACAAGATACTGTAGGGTCTGTAGGTTTGTTCTAAAGTTGACTTTTTATGTAAGTTGAAACATATATTTACCTATATAACAATACAGATGCTAGTCTCGACATAGTATTTATTTTTACCTTTCTGTGCTCTGCAGTAGACAACACATGCCAGAGGGGATTGGGGCAGGTGTTTTTTTAAAGCTAAATGTAAATAAAGGCCAAGCAAACCCCAGTATGTTACTGTAATAGCCTCTGTAAGTAAGTAAGTATGAGTTGTATGTAAGTTGGGTGTATGTAACACAAGAACTCCCTGTGCTCTAAAATACAGAACAATTAAATAGAAATAACCTTTAAAACGTAAGGAATGGAACTGAAATAACAGCTAGATTGTTTAACAATGGCTGAAAGCCACAAAAAAAAAAAATAAAGTACCCCAAGATACTGATGTTATGCTTGACCAGAATTGTCCAGCTTCTTAGAGAAAGAGGCCATACACGGACAGATTTTTGAGTAACAATCAATAAGAATGGATTTAGCTCCATGGTACACTTAAGGCCCACCAGCCAAATAACTAGCCTAATTGCAGCTTATACCCCCTTATAAATAAGAATTATTAAACAAAATATGCTCTGAGTTTACCTCTTCCTCTGGTGGTGGCGGGGGTGCAACTTTTCCATCTTCTTTGCCCTATAAAAAAACATAACATTAAGTAATTTGGTTAAAAAAAAAAAAAAAAAAAAAAAAAAAAGCACACAGAAAGTGCCAAATGTTTTTGTTACTTACATCTAGCAAGTGCCTGTATGCTGGAGGGATGCTGCTGTCTCTCTTCCCCAGTTCCTCTCGATATACTGCTGTGCTGGTTTCCTGTTATTAGAAATACAAGAATGAGCATTATGCAAATATTCTACTTACAGTTAATCTGACAGAAAATAGGATTTTTTGCTACTCACCGTTAAATCCTTTTCTCTGTAGTCGAAAGGGGGACACAGGGAACGATGGGGTTAAGCTCCATCCTCCAGGAGGCAGGACACTTGGTAACATTAATTAAGGGGCGTGCCATACTTGGCTTAACCCCGCACACTGTGCTGAAGCTTCAGTTTGTTCCAAAGAAAAAATTAACTGATAACAACTATGACAGAATGAAAGCCAGGGATTATCCTGGACACGACCGTCTGGTCAAGGCTCGTCCTAGGGCGGGAAGCCCTGTGTCCCCCTTTCGACTACAGAGAAAAGGATTTAACGGTGAGTAGCAAAAAATCCTATTTTCTCTGTCGTCTAAGGGGGACACAGGGAACGATGGGGACTTAACAAAGCAGTCCCAGGAAAACAGCAGGGTGGGACGAGCCAAATTGAACATTAATGCAACACAGACTGCAACACCCTGCGGCCCAGAGAGGCCTCAGCTGAAGAAGTGGTGTCAAGTCTGTAAAATTTAGTAAAGGTATGAACTGAGGACCAGGTGGCTGCTCTACAGATCTGATCCATTGAGGCAGAGTTGCGCCAGGCCGCTGATGCTCCCATGGCTCTTGTGGAGTGAGCCGTGATAGTCTGTGGAGGCGTCTTGCCTTTGGAAAGGTAAGCTTGCCTGATGGCTTCTTTTATCCACCTAGCAATGGTAGTCTTGGAAGCAGGAAGACCCTTACGAGGACCGGCGGGAAGCACAAAAAGAGTCTTTGATTTCCGAAAAGGCTTTGTCCTATCAAGGTACCACCGAAGGGCTCGGACTACATCTAATTTGTGAAGACGTCGTTCCTTGTCATTTTTGGGATCCGGACATAGTGATGGCACTATGATTTCCTGATTAATGTGAAAGGAAGATACAACTTTGGGTAAAAATGATGGAACTGTCCGTAACACCGCCTTGTCTCTATGGAACACCTGAAAGGCCGGATCCGAGGATAGAGCGCTCAGTTCGGACACCCTTCTGGTTGAAGAAATAGCAACTAGGAACACTGTCTTGTAGGTGATCCAAGTGTCGGAGATAGAATGCATGGGTTCGAATGGCGAATCCAGCAATGCTTCCAGTACTAAGTTAAGGTCCCATCCTGCGACTGGCTGTTGAAATGGAGGAACTACATGCGCCACACCTTGTAAGAAGGTACGTATGGCGTCTTCTGTTGCTAGTCGATGTTGAAACAAAATAGATAATGCCGAAACTTGGACTTTCAGAGAACTGAGCTTTAGGCCTAATTGTAGACCTTGCTGAAGAAATGATAGAAGTCTGGGTAAATTGAGTTCTAGGGCCGAGACATCTAGCTCGACACCAATTATAGTAGGAACGCCAAACTCTGTGGTACGACTTAGAAGAAGTGGGCTTACGAGCCTTAAGCATTGTGGCAATAACTTCTGCTATCCCCTGTCTTCGCCAGATGGATGCTTCAATAGCCATGCCGTCAAAGCGAATAGTCCGGGATTGGGATGTGACACTGGACCCTGGTTGAGCAGATCTGGTCTGCATTGTAGACGAACTGGTTGGTCTATCGACAAATCCTGCAGATCGGAGAACCATGTTCGCCGAGGCCAATAAGGGGCTATTACAATTACTGTCAGTGTTGACTGCCTGATTTTCTTGAGCACTCGAGGCAACATCGGAAGAGGGGGGAAAATGTACGCCAGGTCGAATGTCCATGTTTGTGTCATGGCGTCCACCCCTGCTGCTAGTGGGTCTCGAGCCCGTGCAAAGAATGTGTGTACCTTCCGGTTGGATTTGGATGCCATCAGATCTATCTGTGGTTGACCCCAGAGACCCACTAGTTCCGCGAACACTTCCGGATGAAGTTCCCATTCGCCTGGTCGAACTTGGTTTCGACTGAGAAAGTCTGCCTTTATGTTGGACACTCCCGGAATGTGGATGGCCGATAATCTTACTCGGTTGACCTCTGCCCACTCCAGTATGAGCTGGACTTCCTTCAGTGCTGCTTTGCTGCGAGTTCCTCCCTGACGATTTATGTACGCCACTGTGGTGACATTGTCGCTTTGGATGCGAACTGGTTTTTGGTACAGGAGACAGGACCAATGAGTTAGCGCTAGTTTTACTGCCCGTAATTCTAGTATGTTGATGGGGAGTTTGGACTCCCCGTGAGACCATTGACCTTGTGCTGATAGATTGCTCCAGGTTGCACCCCAACCTTTTAGACTGGCGTCTGTGGAGATGACATTCCATTCCGGAGTCGCCCAGGATTGTCCCGTGGTTAGGTTGTCCATCCTCAACCACCACTGAAGGTTCTCCCTTGTTGTCTGGGAGAGATTGACCACTCGAGACAGAGGTCCTCCCTTCCAAGAGGATAGTATACTTGCTTGTAAGGCACGAAGGTGAATCTGAGCAAATGGTACCGCTTCGATCGTTGAGACCATGAGACCCAGAACCTGCATTGCCATGTGTACGGTAGGGTTCTGGTGTGATAGCAGTAACCGAACTTGCTTCATGATCTTGTGTTGTTTCTCTTGTGGAAGGCATACCAACTGTGAGATTGTGTTGAACTCCAAGCCCAGAAACACCATCTGATGGCTTGGTTGAAGGTTGGATTTTGATCAATTGATGGTCCAGCCGAAGCTCTGCAACAGTCGGATCGACTTGTTTAGGTCCTCCTTGGCCTTCACTTCTGATCTGGCTTTGAGGAGAAGATCGTCCAGATACAGAGTCACAGACACTCCCTGAAGCCGTAATGCTGCTGCTGTGACCGCCATTAACTTGGTGAACACCCGTGGGGCCGAGGACAGGCCGAACGGCAGTGCCACAAACTGAAAGTGTAGATTTGCAAATGCGAATCGGAGATATTTCTGATGAGGGGCCCAGATTGGGACATGGAGATAAGCGTCCTTGATATCTAATGACATCATCAGCTGTCCTTGTTCCATTCCCCGTATCACAGAACGGAGAGTCTCCATCTTGAAATGAATGGAACGGATAACCTTGTTTAGCAGTTTGAGATCCAGCACCGGCCTGAAGGACCCGTCCTTCTTTGGCACTATGAACAGATTGGAGTAGAACCCTGAGAATCTCTCCTGTCTTGGTACTGGTATAATTACTCCGGTGCGCTCGAGATTGGCAATGCAGTGTAAGAAGGCCTGAGCCTTTCTGGGATGAGTTGGAACTGTGGACATGAAAAATTTTCGTGGGGGCGATCTTGTGAAATCGAGGTGATAGCCTTCTGAGACTATTTCGTTGACCCATGCATCTGTTGAATGATGGATCCACACCTCCCGGAATCGCAATAACTTGCCCCCTATTTGCTCTAGCGTTTCCGGAGGGAGTGCCCCGTCAGGCTGAGGTAGACTTATCTCCTGCAGGTTTGTTGAATTGTTTTGTTGGACTTCCATGGGGTATGACCTTTATCACTGGTTTTCCCCCGAAAGTGCGAACGTTGTGGTGGGCTGCTTTTGCGTGAATAACGGCCGCTTTGCCCACGAAAAAACCGTCCACGTCTGGTTGTTCCTGTAAACTTGCTCTTCGTCTGAGGGAGAAAGGTGCTCTTTCCCCCCGTAGCCTGTGAAATTATTTTCTCAAGTTCCTCTCCGAACAGTCTATGTCCTTTAAATGGTAACGAGGTTAATGACTTCTTGGAACTTAGGTCAGCAGACCAGTTTTTGAGCCACAATGTTCTGCGTGCTGCAATGGACAGTGCTGAAGTTCGAGCTGTGATTTGCGAAACATCTAGAGTAGTGTCACACAAATAAGCTGATGCTTCCGCAAGCGTCTGTGCTGAGGACAATAGATCAGTTCTAGGGACTCCCTCCTGGATGTCCTTGACCAATGATTCTGACCATGATTGAATAGCTCGGGAAACCCAGGCTGATGCCAAACTGGGTCTGAGAGTTGAACCAGAGGACGAGTAAATAGCCCTTAAAAATCCTTCCATACGTTTATCAGATGGATCCTTGAAAGCCGCTGCGTCATTGACTGGTAGCGCGGTAGATTTTGACAGTCTGGATACTGGGGCATCCACGACTGGGGGAATCGTCCACTTGTCTACTATTTCTTTGGGAAACGGGTAGGACTTTGAAAACTTCTTAGTGGCTTGAAACTTCCGTTCTGGATTGTTCCATTCATCCTGCAACATGTCCATCAACTGTTCATGCGATGGAAAACAATGTGGATTTGTGTTGTCTCTTGAACAGCTTTGCTGAATCGGAATGTTTTGGTGTTTGTGAAATGTTAAGTACTTCAAGTACCCCCTTAATGATTTTATCAATGTCATGTTGGGAATCACGGTCTCTCTCAGCCTCTATATTCTCCTCTTCCTCATCAGAGGATTCGCCTGAATAAGGTATCTCACCCTCTGACTGGGATGATACCTGTTCTACTGACGACTCGTCAGGGGATGAGTTAGATGGATTGTTGACTTTAGCGCCATGTGTGCGCTTGCGCTTGCTGCCGTGTTTGTGGCCCAGCTTTGCTAGTGCTTTGCCTAAATTATCAGCTATAGCTGGGAGCCCCTGCAGGGATGCTAAGGACTGCGACAATTGTACCGCCCAGAGGGGGGCCGGTAAATCCTGAGCTCTGCTGGTGCCGGGTTCTTGTGGTGTACCCTGTTCGTTTGTACCTTCAGATAGATTTGCCACTGAATCTGAATTATGCCCCACAGCGGCAGGAGCCCCTTGCTCAGCAGAACAAGACCTGCAAAGTGGCTCACTCTGGCCCCCAGCGATTTTTGAGTGACATTTGTTACAGGCAAAATAAATGACCTGTGTTGTGCTGGGTGCCCTCCCCCCCGCCCTAGAGAATAAGCCCACTGGCCTACCTTCTGCCATTGTAATTCACCTGATAACCAAGCAAGTGTGCGTGAGTTAAACCATGTAGGTCACTTTAAACGCTGCTTGTAGTGGTGAAGAGTCTCTCCCCTCCTTTGCTGCCAGTCGCTCTGTGTGCACCGAGCAGTTACATCTGCTCCCTCTGTGCGGCGCGTGTCTGCCCGCTCAGTGTGGTGCGCAAAATGGCCGCTGGAACGCAATGCGTTCCACCGCGAACGTCATTTGAAAATGGCGCCGCGCACTGAATGGCGCCAATAACCAGACGCGAATGCGGAATTTTCACTAAGTATATGCGCAGCAGAGCAGAGCAGAGCAGAGGCAGCCTCCCTCTGGGTCCCCTGGTAAGCGTGTCTGGGCCCAGAGAGTAAGGGAGGATATGGCGACTGGCTGGCAGAGGGAGGAGGGGAGGGGGGGGAAAACCGGCGCCACAGTAGCATATGGATACTGGGGGAGACCAGACAGCTTACCTCAGTAGTAGCTAACACCGGCCAGACCTTCTGTCAACCAAGTTTGGCGCAGGCAATGTCTGGGTGGTTGATATAGCCGCATGGCTAGAAGAATTACCCCGGTGGCTGTTCCATGGCGGGGGCTAACCCTTAGGAAGCAGGTAGCCCTGTTCCTGGTATACCCCGGGTGTCAGCCGATGCTGACCGAAGAAATCTTCCCCCAGAGGGGAAGTCCATCCTCCTGGTAGCAGGACACTTGAAAAACTGAAGCTTCAGCACAGTGTGCGGGGTTAAGCCAAGTATGGCACGCCCCTTAATTAATGTTACCAAGTGTCCTGCCTCCTGGAGGATGGAGCTTAACCCCATCGTTCCCTGTGTCCCCCTTAGACGACAGAGAAATATTTATGATGTGGTTTATTTTATTAATTTACAATTCCACAGGAAGATTTTGTTGGTACATTGTGAAGCTCAGGTAAAATTAAAAAGGAGTGCAGAAGGCATTAGTAAGAATAATTAAATGCTAAGTTATACAGGTATACCTTTTAATTTAAAGTCTCCAGGAATAAAAAAAAGCCTTACTCCGGTCCATTAGCTGTGCCTCATGGGGATAAACCCAAAGCTCACAACAGAGGAGCAATTTCTGTGTCTCTCTCCTGACATTTGAGAGTTGACTTAAAGCCAAGACACAGCCAACAGTAGAAAGCTATTTTGTTTTGTAAAGGCAGAATTTATAAATACTCATATGTGGCAGTCTTGGCTTAAGAATGTTGCAGACAATGCACCATACCAACTAGTTATATTGTGTAATATTTCTGTTTACCCAAGGGTACACCCAAAGTAGATTTCAGAGATATCCAAGCTGTGCCAGTTGATCTTGCATTTTTAGTGCTGCTGATGTGTTCAATGCACTGTTGTGTATTGTGCTTTTACTTCAATAAACCTACCTGAACAAAATTCCCCAAACAGATACGACATTTACACATAGAATAAAATATCATGAGCATCATCTGTTTATTTTGTCTGTAAAAATGATCAATCCAAAGAGGACAGCTAGTAAGTTTAGAAAATAAAATCAAAGAAGATTCTTACGGTCACTTCTGGTCCAGAGTACACAGGCGATTCTGGGACTGTTAGATCAGGACCTTCCAGTGTTCCCAATAAATCATCTAATGCACTGTCCATGCCAGCCTAAATAAAACAGATAAAACTAAGCCAGGGTGATAAACAACCCTAAACCAGGCTTCACTGCATCAAGTACAAGTAGGGTTGCCATCTTTCAATAAAATTTGCACCGGCCAGTGCTGGGGGCGGTAAAAAGATGTGGAACGCGATGTCAAAGGGGGCGGGGAGTGACTGCAAAGGGGGCGGAGTTGTGGTGTGCAATTGGACGTACCGTCAAAGGGAGCGGGGCAAGACGTCAAAGGGGGCGGCATGCAATTGGCCAGGCACCGAAGAAAAGGTAGGTTTTGTGCAGATTGGGGCAGGCCAAGGGCTTTAGTTAGGGACATTACAAATTTACCGCCAGCTACATAAATTTGTAATACCGGCCTTGGCGTGTGTTTTAATGGCTAGGCCGGTAAAATACCGGCCGGGTGGCAACCCTAAGTACAAGGTACTGTTTTTGTTATCATAAAATTATCATATTTTAAACAATTTAATAATATGATTACAATGGAGTCTATAGGATATAGCCTTTCCATAATTCATAGCTTACTGGACAACGGGCTCTGGATATTGTTTTTTTCAGAGTCTAGGGCAATATTTATTTCACACATGTTTATCAGGTGGCTTACTCCTAAGTACTGGCTTGAATTGTTAAACTGTACATATCCCCCCCATATTTCAAAAGCGGTGTATAAAGCAGTAGATATATGGCAAAGGCAACCAGCATTTAAGACTAAAGGAGAAACAGAGCTTGATTTGACAACTTTTTTTTCACACTGGTTTTTTGTGCATTAAACTATGCAACATGCAATGTCAGCAAGCTCTACAAAACACTAGAATTTCCCTTTCATGTTATCTACCCCTTATAAAAGAGTGGTTTGCTGCTATTTAACAATCAGAGGGAGTATTGGCTACGTACAGAGGGTGCTGCCGCTGCTTTTACTGTAGATGTGGAGGACGCCACAACTTCAGGTTTTGCTTTGTTATCTTGAGGAGTTCCCTTCAAAATTCCAACACAAAGAAAATCATATTAGTCTTTTGTGCATTAATGTGAATTCTGTGTGGTTAATTACATATACACAAGCATTTATACAAACAAACAATGGTTTAAAATAAAATTACAATGATTATAAACACAAACCCAAATTAAAGGGAAAGGGTGAAAAATAAACTCTTAAACTTGACTGTTCCTGTCAAACCCCTATTTCTAACAGTATCTCAAGTTTTGATTTTTACCAACCCCTCATCACCTACTGTGATGGAAACTTGCAGATGATAGTTGGATCACTGGCATATTGACTTTATGAGCAACAGCAAACATGGAGATCTTCAATGCTCCTCATAACACATCTAACAAGTGGCCTTCCATTAGCCTTAATGTTCAAGCAGCGGCACTTAATAAGCTATTACTACCTGAAATTGAAAATTGGAAACACACAGCATGGACATACTTTGGGTTTGACTGCCGGCGTGGTCTGAACAGTAGGAGAACATGAAAGCTCAAAGTCTTTAGAAAACTCGTCTAAAAGGTCTGCGTCGGTCATGGTCTATGAGAAGAATACATTACACACACAAAATAAGTTAAGTGTCTTGTGAGGGGAGAAAAATAATTTCACACATAATTTAATGTTCTTATTAATTTTTTTTTGCCCCATTGCAAGATATATTGCACCCGTTTACACATTCAAACAGGATGTAGTAACAGGATGTAGGAAATAACAGAGTAAATGGACAGACATGCAGAGTAACTGCAAACTTTGGCTCACGACCTTGGCTATATAAACCTTATAAATCATGTCTGTGACAAACCATTGTTACAAGAATAAAGTAACATTGTCACTCAAATATACTGTATTCTAGAAAAGTAAGCATATACATAACTAAAAACACAGCAATGTGTCAGTATGATCTTTACCTACCGGTTCTGGTTCAACTGGTGCTGAAGGCTGTACAGCTTTCTCATGATCCTTCCCCTGATGAAAGATTGCTTATGATTACTATTATCAATGCTTTTATAGATTACTGGCTATAACACACCTTTCTCAAGAAGGAACTAAAAGCAGAGATGTAATGCTGCAGAGATGTAATGCTGTAGAGTTAGGGGATAAGGCCTTGGTCAGTTTCATGACCAGTGGTTTTCTTCCACTAATGATGGCCCAGCATCAAACCCAATTTATTGACACTATCTCAAAGAGCCCTTAACACTTTGTCATCGTCCAGTTTAGTGCAATTATGAATGATCAGATTCTGCTGGACTGGAAACTACAGCATTGACCTAATTATCAGATTTGTATAGTATTTTGTACAGGTGAGAGCTCTTCCAGTATAGCCCTCCCATCTCAGTCCAACTGAATACACACAAACACAAAAATTGTGACGCCAAAAATTCTAGTGTAAAAAGAAGTGTTGAATATCAATCTCCTGAAATGCTGTGTAATTTGATTGCATTACCTTGCACTGCCAAATTCTTGATTTTGATACTATAAATGCCAACTAATGTTTGAGGTTGTTGTATTTTTCTCATGGAGGAAAGTAAAAAAACTCTATAAAAACAAAAAAAGTGTTGCATGCTACTTTTAACTACACTTTTTAAGTTCGTCTTTAATGGGTAAAATACACGCATAGAATATTAAAAAAATGCCTAACTTTTTAAATAACGCAATAAGCTTTTTGGAATGGAAAATTTGCATGACATACTGCCACTTTGCTTGCATTTTATAACCAGTGTATTGGAATGGAATTAATACTTCTAGTGCCAGAGGTCATAAATTCTACAATTCATGGATAAAAAGATGAATGTTTCACAGATGGCAGATTGTTAAATCTATAGCACTTGCAGGTGCAGAAGCGCATTAACTGTTCCTCTGTGCCTAAGCAACAAGCAAAGAGGGATAATGGGTGGCTGCTGGAAGTGTGGCATATGACTTGTTACATTTTCTTTGTCAATTCTCCCTGCTATCTATATGCACATGGCAACCCACCAGAGGCCACTTCCATTATATATATGCTGCTAGACAGCCTTTGCTGAAAATCAGCTTGATAGACAAAAAATAATCTGTGACATGCAGTAGGAGTGAGCGGTTTGCCACAGGACAAAAATGTTAGCTTGTTGAACGAATAAACACAACATTAAGGGGCTGATATATGATTGCCAAAGCTGTGCTAAGGCAATCATAAATCATTTACAAAAGGTGTAAAGAAGGATATTTAAAAAAGGTATACATACATCTAATAAATTTCTGTATTCTGGAGGGATTGTATGATCTCTTTTTCCAAGTTCTTCCAAGTATGTTGATTTAATGGTCTCCTATGGAGGAAACAAAAACTCTTCAGAGAAACATATTTATGGGACCGTTAAACAGTAGGATTTTTTCAGCTGGTTGCCAGATAAAATATTACCCACTCAAGGCAAGTTCCCAGTAGTGACAGCAACTACAGGGGTTCAGTAAAGACACAGCATGCTGGACAGTATACGGCATGTCCATTTATTACTATGGATTAGAAATCAGACTAAAATCTCAAGGGAACTGCAAGGCCCATGAACTGGCATTTTAAAATGACTGACAAAATACTTAGTCAGAGTGAGCCTCAAGCCCTGCTATATTATTTTATTTATTAAAGGGCACATAGAGATGGAGGTTTAAACCCATGGTTGAAATATAGCGCATTCCAGTGTTTATATTAGGGCTATGTATGTCTTTAACACCATCAAAATACGGTAGATAAAAAAAATAAAAAAAGGCAGGTCTCATAAGGAGTCAAATCTCCTCAAGATCTGTTAATCATCCGACTTGCGATACAGAGGGGCCTATTTATAAAAAAATATCAAATTGTGTAGTTTTAGAGGTTTTTCAACCACAATTAAACTCATATTTCATTTATTTATTAAAAGATCCAAATACAAAAAGCATAAAAATTAATAAATACGCAGAACGAACCCCATGTGATTACCAATAAAAAAAACCTCTTAAGCTCACAACATAATTTTGGGGAAAAGGAAAAAAATATTAACACAAGAACTCAGCTCCCCCTACAGTTTTTTTTCCTCAAAGCCGCACAAGTCAACGTCTTTAAAGGGGTTGTTCACATATAAATTAACTTTTAGTATGATGTAGAGAGTGCTATTCGGAGATAATTTGAAATTGGTTTTCATTTTTTATTATTTAAGGTTTTAAAACTTTATATTCAGCAGCTCCCCAGTTTGTAATTTCAGCAATCTGGTTGCTAGGTTCCAAATTACTCTAGCAACCATGAATTAATGCAAGAGACTGGAATATGAATAGGAGGAGCAATAAAAGGAAGCAATAAATTCGTAGCCTTACATTTGTTTTTAGAAGGGGTTAGTGACCCCCATTTGAAAGCTGCAAAGAGTCTGAAGAAGATGGCAAAGAATTTAAAACAAAATAATAAAAAACGAAGACCAATTGATTAGAATTAGCTATTCTTCAACATGCTAAGTTAATGTAAAGGTGAACCACCTCTTTAAGAAGGCAAATTACCCTTTACTAAGTAACTTCTATATCACAATATAAAATTAGACATAGCTGTAACCACAAAAGTGTTTCCTATTCATAATGAAGTTCTGTTCTTTTCATGACTTCCTACAGCTGATGACTAACACTGGATGAAGGGGGAAGTTGGGCTGATGTGATTCTATGTGTAACCTGCCTTTTATATCATATGCCTGTCATATTATATCATGTTTTCATCAATAAACTTTCACTGAAACAACAAACAGCCAGATGGTTTCATAACCTTCACTTGTACATTTCATTCTTGGAATGAAAATTGCATTTACAGTGGCAAATATGTCCCCAATAAAATGTTTCCTGTGATATAGAATATATTGTTATATAATAAAGCAAGCACTTTAATAGTACTAAACTGCAACACTCATTTTGTGGGTGAATAAATGAAGAGAGAAATAAAGATGATGAAAGGGTTAACAGCAATGCTTACTTCATTAAACCGGTAACACAAATAGAAACAGAATAGGAAACAAGTGGAATCTTACAGTAACTTCTGGACCCTCAAACACAGGAGATTCTGGAACATTTGCTGGGGGTCCCTCAAGTGTTCCCAACAATTCATCTATCGCATCTGATGGTATGGACTAGAGAATAAATAGGAGAAACTCACTTAAAACATTGACCAATCACCTTTTGCTTAGTGTACGAAGGATAAATACACACAAGCTCCTTTAAAGGAGAAGGAAATGTCCTCGGCGCTAACCCCCCTCCCCCCCTCCTTTGACCGGCGTTTTGGCGCATGCGCAGTAGGATCATTTCGCTGGTACGGATCTACTGCGCATGCGCCAAAAGTCACGCGCATGCGCAGTAGATCGTACCGGCGAAATGATCCTACTGCGCATGCGCTGGTCAAAGGAGGAAGAAGATCGCGTGGAAGAAGATGTCGCCTGTGAACTCCGTGGACTGGACCTGCGCAGAAGGGTAAGTAACAAGTTAGGGGCATTTGCCCAGCGGGAGGGGTAGGCCGGGGGGAGGAGGGAGGGGGGGTTAGCGCCGAGGACATTTCCTTCCCCTTTAATTCTGAATGTCCCACTGCTTCACCTACTCATGCTATAAATGTGGAGACTGCACGTACTGAGGCTACTGCAGAATCCCACTATGCTAATGATAATCATGGTGAATAAAGTCTCTGCATAGAATATGTCTCAGCACACAGGGTCTCATCTACTGCATATATGTATAACAAGCACGATGCAAGATCCATTCTTTGTCCCTGGTATAATTGCTCAAGGTTTTGTTTTATTTCCTGATCCACCCAGTAACAAAATGGATTACAAAGGCAAAATTGGGGGCATGCATAGAAATGCAACCTGTGGTACTAAAGTCAAATATCAAATATACAGTTAGCTCCCACCCCTCCAAAAAAAAAAAAAAACAAAAGAAAACAAGGAACATAATCTCACAAATCCATGAATAAGATTACCTGGGTACTTTGTTTGGAAGCTTCTGCAGCTGTGGCTTTTACCTCTTTTTTCTGGGAAAGGAGAATGCATACAAATTTAAAACACTATCACAGAAATACCTACAAAAAGCAGGCTTAAGGGCTTCTTCAAAAATGACACATTCTTTACTTAGAATGTAACATATTCACCCCAATTCGAACACAATACCAACAGTCTGCAAAAGAGTGTTTCAGAGCTCTGGTTTTCATTCCCAGTCTGTGCACAAATGACACCAATTCTGACCCACCCATTTGGCAGGTGTTAATTACAGATTGTTAATTACAGATTTCCCTTGAGTCTGCTCATCTTGTACCTGCACACAACTGTGTGCAATTCAGTTAAGCAGGACGAACCACTGCAATGCCTCAGGCCTACGCAACTCTGAATAGCATTTAAACAAGAGCAATTCTCCAAGTTATTTAGAAATTTGCACTTCTGCTGCTTGTGTACGTAAATGACACATTTAAAAAAATCCAAAAGCAATGTAAAACAACTCATCCCAAAAATCTAGGTGCAACACCTCAGATCCAGTGGCGTACTATTGTGGGGATGGGGGTCTAACTGCACATGGGCCCACTGGCCGATTAAACCCACAGAAGAGGCATCAAAGCAATGTTCCCCAAGACTGAGCCGTGGAGTCAATATAGTATCCCTTTTTTTGGGAAACCCTTTATGCAGCTCTGAATTGGGGAAAGTATATATCCCACAGAGCTCATATTAATCAAATAATTCTTAAGTTTTAACATTGATTTCTTTTTCTGTAATAATAAAACAGCACCTTGCACTTGAGGGTAACTAAGCTGTATGAATTCATGTTGTTAGCAAACCAATCCTATTGGGTTTATTTAATGTTTATGCTTTTAGCAGACTTAAAGGGGTTGTTCACCTTCAAACACTCCAGTTTAGCTGTTTTCAGGTTGTTCAGTAGAAATAAAGACTTTTTACAATTACTTTCTAGTTTCTATTTGTGATTTTTTTCTAATATTGATGTTTAATTTTCACCAGATCTGGGGGGGTCGCCACCTCTTTAACTGTTCTTAATTGATACATTCAGTTGATACATTTCTTATCTTTGTCCCGGCTGAGCAGAATCCCCACATTAAAGGCAGCTGTTAGAATTGATACAATAGTTGCTAATATTCCACAGCTACTGATCAATGTATCAACTAATTGTATAAACTAAGGGTAGGACTCCAGGAGCGATTTTGTCCCGAACCGACACACTGCTTGGAGACACCTTTTAACATCTAAAGGACTTACCTTTCTTTTTTATCTGTGGTAAAAAAAAGACAGGACCAGTTTCAAGACCACCTTCTCCTTGTTGAAAACTGTATAGGGCTGATACACAGACAAAGCTTGCAGCTCTCCAACTCGTCTAGCCAATGTCAAGGCTACCAGTAAAATAGTCTTCAGAGACAATGGGCAAAAAGAAATATCAAGACCCAGCTCAAAGGGGCCTTTAGGAGCAGA
The DNA here is from genome assembly GCA_038501925.1 of Xenopus petersii. NCBI lineage: Eukaryota > Metazoa > Chordata > Amphibia > Anura > Pipidae > Xenopus > Xenopus petersii. The sequence goes on from CM076673.1 coordinate 170,259,906, forward strand.
GGCAGGGCCGGATTTCTGATAGCCGCGCCCCAAGGCCAGTGCCCTGACGCTTCGTGTGTGCGCCCTCCCTTGACTGCGCGGTCCTAGCGCCAGGCGCATGGTCCAAAGCGCCGGCCCCTGTGCGCACGCGAGTGCACTATACTGTATTGGAGCACCAAGAGCTGCCTTGGATGCGGCAGGGCGGCATGCCGCCCCTAAAATTTTGCCGCCCTAGGCCCGGGCCTATGTGGCCTCGCCACAAATCCGGGCCTGAGCAGAGGAAGATCCCATGGAGGAACAATCTTTTTCAATGGAGGCCTGATTCCCAGAACTGCTTTAAAAAACTGATCAGTTATAGACTCCTCTGCCCATTTCTCGCCTAATACCGCAGATAAGGCTGAAATTTGAACCTTCAAAGAACTGAGACTCAATCTATAATACAGACCAGACTTGAGAAAAGCCAAGATCTTGGAAGTAGAAGGGTTCAGGGGATACCCGAGCCTCAGACCAGGAAGCAAACGGTCCCAGATCCTATGATAAGTGGAAGAAGTACCCACTTTCCTGGCCTTCATAAGTGTTTTGACCACCCGATCAGAGCAACCCTGTTGCTTCAGTCAAACTTTTCAATCGCCGAGCCACTATATTGTGGGTAACTGGATCTGGGTGCAGGCACGATCTCTGAATTAATAAATCTTGAACCACTGGCAATTTCAAAGGTGATTGGATTGTCAGTATTGGATCTGGGAGAATTACTATGGCATTGATCTGAGAAAAAAAAATATCTTCTTCAGGACTCTGGAATTAGTGGAAGCATGGAAATATGTACGCCCAGAGATTTTCCCAACTCTGTGATAAGGCATCCACTGCTCTTGTCAATGGAAAATGGGAGAACAAAGTCTTGATCTTAGTCTTGAAATCCGAGGCCATCAGATCGATCTGGGGAGGCCCCAGTGAGCCACAATCCACCGAAATACCTTTGAGTTCAGCTCCCATTCCCCCTTGTCTATAACTATCCAACTCAGAACATCTGCCTGATAGTTCAAGAGTTGTTGAATGTGGATGGCTGTGATGTCCATTATATGGGACTGCGTCCAAGCCATGATTGAAATAGTTTCTTTTAAGAGCATGATGCTGCCTGTGCCTCCCTGCTTCCTTATATATGACACCGCTGAGGCATTGCCCAACCTGATCTTCACTAACAGGCCCATCAGGATTGGCCTGAAAGCAATCAATGCTTTCCGAATAGTTCTCAACTCCAAAAGTTTGATGGCAGGTGTAACAAATATTTCTTCCACACCCCCTGGGCTTCTGTACTTCTGTATGGGCTCTCCAGCTTGTGCCAGATGCATCGGTAAAAACCTTTTTCCATTGAGGCTCCACCAGGGGAAAAACCCCTGCAAAAATTCCCTGGGTCCTGCTACCACACCAGATGAGACTTAAACTAGAGATAGATTTTCTGTGACCAATCTTTGAGATACTGATTCCAGTGAAAGGTCAAAGAATGCTTAAGTATTCTTTCCTTGTATGTTCTTGCACACTTGATTTAAAGGACCTAGCCCAAAACATGTAGTGATTTTCACTTCCCCAATTAAATATTTGCAGTCTATGACTACTGCCGTGGATTTGTCCCAACTCTTCTTCTGACCGATTCCAGTGAGCCAGGAGCCACCTCTGAACAGGCCTCATTCTCCACCTTGCCCACTTCACAAGACTGATGGTAGAAGTTAGAAGACCCAGAAACTCATGAGTTCCCTGGCTTGCAAAGAATTGAGATTCTGGAGACACTTCACCTTGGAGGTAACTTGAGAATTCTCTGCTGGGGTAAAGAACCAATCCCAGCCTAGTGTTGAAGAGACCCCCCAGGAACATAATCATCTGTGTGGATACTGGTTGACTCTTCTCTTCATTCAGAACCTAACCAAAATGTATAAGAGTTGTCCTCATCAACAGTACCTGGTTCTTGAGCTTCTCTGGATGTCTTGCTACAATTAGAAGATAGACTTCAAATTCCTCTTTCCTCAGTTTGGTTATGAGCACCACTAACACCTTGGTGAAGGTTCTTGGCAAGGTAGAAAGGCAGGCAATGAATTTGAAAATGAGACCTTCCCAGGCAAATACTAAAAAACAATGATATTCCTCTGCCACAGGAAGGTGAAGATACGCATCCTTTAAGTCGAGAGAAGCTAACTAATCACCTGTGTGGAATACCGACTTTATTGTGGCAAGTGACTCCATCTTGTATTTCTGATGTTTTACAAACTTGTTCATACATCTTAATCCAGAATAGGCCATGAATCTCCTGATGCCTTTGTAACTAGGAACAAGGGGAAACAACACCTAGACCCCATTGCTGAGGGGAAACTGGTAAAATTGCCTCCTTTGCAAGTAGCTGAGATATGTAGTCCTGAAAGACTGAATTGTCGGCACCACTGTTGGTTCTCCCTGAAGAAATGAAAAATTGTCTTATGACTTTTGTAAAAAGTAGGGCCAGTCTCATCTCATTATGGCTTAGTTTGAATTTTAGGGGATCTGGAATTCTTAGCCTTAGAGGCATGAAAAAATCTGTGCCTGGAAGAACCCATCTTGTCTTCTCTCTTGAAAGCACTTAGTTTGGAGCAAAGATTTGGAAATAATATCGTCCAAAGATTTACCAAAAATACTCTTACTCTCAAAGGGAAGTTTACATAAAGTATTTTTTGAAGCTGTATCCGCATTCCTGGAGCGAAGCTCAGCGCCCTTGTAGCCTCAGTGGTAAATGAGATATTACAGGCTGCCAATCCTGATAAATCTACTGTTGCCTTAGAACAATTCTGCTGCTTACTTCAATTCAGAAATGGCTTCACAGACTGCTTCCTTAGGAGAATTTTCCATAGCAGCCTAATCAATGTACTTTGCCCAAACAGACATTGCTTTAACAACAGAAAAGCTGCAACTGCAGTTGCAACAACTGCAGCTTACAAGCAGCTCTTGCTGTTAACAATGCTTTCTTAAATTCTGTCTGTCCATTGGATACTTTAAAGTTGAAATGTTGTCAGTCAGAAGTGCAGTCTTTTTAGACAGACGGGCCACTTGAGCATCAACAGTTGGTGGATTTTCCCATATCTCCAGGTACTCCTAAGAAAAAGGTTACCTACAAATATTTATTCTCAACAGGAAACTCTTTAGGGCCTTTCGGCCACTCCTGGTCAATTATGTCCTTGATTCCTAACAGCTGAATTAGGGAAGGAATCAATTAGTCTCAAAAATTCTGAACTTTCATTTTCCTCCTCAGAGGAATGGGATTCATAATCCTCTGAAATAAGGAATCTTAAACAACAGAGGTAAAACAACCAGGTTCTTTAGAAACCATAGATTGCCTTAGTGTAACAGCTACACCGTTCTTGATCCCATGAATAATAGACTCCTGATTGAAGGATATAGTAGAAGTGGAAGCAGACTCTCTCTTGCATGTCTGGCAAAGTCTCTTATGCTTTATAGCAGGATTGACACATGCCCTACCGGTCTCCTCCCTCCTGCGCCATTTTTTAGAAGCAGCAGGGACAGGGTTACTAAGTCATAATGAGAGTAATAATAAATAAACAGCTCTTTTCATAGAACCCTAAAATAAGTATGCTGGTAGGGCACTCACCCAGTAGATTGTAAGGCAGCCTGATCCATGTTGTAGCACTATAAGGACTCCATAGACACAGAACTCTGAAGCCACACTGTTTGAAATTAAAAGACCCGCCAGTGACATCACTTCTGGTATGCGACGGCAGGTCATACCTTTTTGGTGTTCTGTCACCAGAGCACCAAAAAGGTATGCATACAAATAAGCTTGCCCCGGCTGCAGGGGCCTCTGCACTGTAATATATCGACAGAGCTTCGGGTGGAGGGAGCTGTAGAACTGCACCCGGTGATCAGATTACAAGAATCCATGAGTGCCCTACCTGCAACTGCTCTACTTACCCACACAAGAAAACAAAGACGATGGGAGTTGGAGGAGGAGGTACTTATGGGTATGGGAGGCGTGTTGTTTTCTTCAGCTTATCCAACAGGGAGAGAGCATACCCAAAGTTTATTATTATGCTGATATGGATGACCAGGAAAAGTATTTATTTCTGGTGAACAATCTAAAAACAACTGAACTGAGAGAAAGTGTTTGGAAGGTGAACAGCCCCTTTAAGGTATAGTGATCCAAATTAAACAAAGATCCCTCATATAGGAAACCCCCAGGCCCCAAGCATTCCACATAATACGTTCTATGCCTGTACAATTTTTGGGGATGCGACAAGGCCCGGGTGCAATTTATGCCCTAGTGTCTGCAGGGCTGCAGTTACACCACTGCACAAAACCATGAATGATATTACCTGGGTGCTTGCTTTGGAAGTTGCTGCTGCAGTGGCTTTTACATCTTTTTTCTGTAGAAGGAACAGAGCATACAAACAGTCATGACTGACACTTCACCTTCTGCAAAATTAACACCTTGTCTGCATCATATGTGTTTTTTAGAAAAGCTCACATTCTTGTGAATGTGAGTTGAATAACTAACTATGTCATTCTACTCCAAACTGCAAATGTAAGACAAATTTGCATTTTTTTTAATACCAAATTTGCATTTTTTTTAATACAATTTTTGAAATGTTTCTTAAAAAGCTTATCTCCCACATCCCCTTAAGAACGAAGAAACAAACATGACAACAGTTAATGCTAGGCATCTTCTGAACAGTTTGTAATCCTATGCATATTGTGTATCAGTTGGCATGGAACTACAAAACTATGTAGTATGCGGAGACCTGAAAATAAATATAGTATAATACCAGCCAGTTGAGAGACAGATTGCTAAAAGGAGGAGAGTGACAAGTAACATAATTATCAGATACAGTACATGATTGTGCATTTATTATATGCAGTAGGCTTCTCATTTCCATGGAGTGAAGCTTATATTAAATGTTTGCTTTCAGAATAGTATGTAGGAGGAATAGTGCCACTGATACAATTATTGCCATACATCTTGAGCAAATGACAGTTCAGGTGCATTCATGTGATTGTATTATAAACTATATGGGAAGGATGGGAAGCATAGGCTACCTATAGTAGAGAAGTAGAGAAGCATAGGCTACCTTTATTATTACCTGTAAATCTGGCTGTGTTGCCACTGTTGCTGCTGATTTTGGTTTCTCTTCCAGTTTCTGTTAAAAAAATATATTTAGAATGATTTTTCCAGATTCCAGCTCAGGAATAACACAGTCACCGTCTCTTCTTATCTCAGTTATCCCCGTTGCTATAAACCATTTTTTTCTATACTACAAGATCACAGTCACAGTTAACTTTTCTACTACTACTATAGGAACTATATCTCCTTACTACTCCAGTTAACCCACAGCCACAGTCCCTCCCCAGAAGCTATTATATAACTGCTACTATATGTACCATCTCTCCCTACTATCCCTGCTATCCCACAGCCACAATCCCTTCCCAGAGACTATTATCCCCACTGCTACTATAGGCACCATCTCTCCCTACTATACCTGCTATCCCACAGCCACAGTCCCTTCCCAGAGACTATTATCCCCACTGCTACTATAGGCACCATCTCTCCTTACTATACCTGCTATCCCACAGCCACAGTCCCTTCCCAGAGACCATTATCCCACTGTTACTATAGGCACCATCTCTCCTTATTATACCTGCTATCCCACAACCACAGTCCCTTCCCAAAGACTATTATCCGCACTGCTACTATAGGCACCATCTCTCCCAACTATACCTGCTATCCCACAGCCAAAATCCCTTCCCAGAGGCTATTATTTCACTGCTACTAAAAATATAAACCAATTACAGTAAAGCAGGTGTGTCTGATTAGAGGGCCAGGGGACATCCTTGGCTATTTTGGCCTGTAGTCTGCCTATAGTCTCTAAAGACTTTAATACTATGTGACATTTTAATAAAACCAGTCCAGCAAATCTGTATATAAGAGAACTGGCTGACTGGACCACACTGTCGTACTGCCTGTCTTTTGAATAATTCAAATTTATGTTTTCTTCTGGATGTGACTGAAAGGAAAACAATTATTTTTTCAAACAGGTTCAATAAATATGATGCATTCACATTTCAGAAACATTTAATTTACCTCTTCTAGCGGTTTCTTTACCTCGGGGCATGTCTGGCTGCTCTTGAAACCAGAAGACAGGGCTGCAACTAAGTCATCATCATCCATGCTCTGGCAAGGCACAAAAAACAGATAAACTGATATGATTTATGAGCTAAACTACTCATGAAAGTAGCACATTATAAATGATGGCACTGTTTCTTAGCAGGGCCATTTTTAGATATTGGTAGCTGAGGGCCTGTGCATCACACATAGCAGAAGTGCCGCCTGATGCAGTCATGTGCATAACATCACAAATGGAGGGCGCAGTTAGCTCTGGTGCTTGGGGTGGCACTGAACCTAAATGCAGCACTGTATGTTAGGATATATTTTACAATATATTGATGTGAAAAAAGTCAAATTTTTCATTTAAAAATAAGTAACTCATTATTTACCTCTTCGGCTACCAGGGGTGGGGTAGGTGGTGCCATCTTTTCACCTTTTCCCTGAGGAAGCAGAGGAAACCATTGTTAGGGTTTACTTTTTCAAAAGCTAGACCAGCTCTTTAGCAAGAGAGGGTAACTTACATCCAGCAGTTTCCTATAATTAGGTGGGATGGTGTGATCCCTTTTTCCCAGTTCCTCTACATACTCAGATGTAACAACTGTGTCCTGTGGTACAGAGAAGAGAGTATAAGTATCACAGTATCATATTTTACCACACACCAAACAATGTTACACAATAAGGATAAAGCTGTTACATCCTTGCAGTTTGTCTCTTTAATGTTTTCTCCATCTTATAGGCCAGGTTTAGAATCCCCATACCTTACATACAGTATATGCCTTTTATTTTAAGCAAATATCCACTAGGTTAGAGGGACTGCCCTCAACCAGCCTGAACTTGGGGGGGGGGGTAGGGGGAGCTGAACATTTATTGCCATCAGCCATATCAATAGCTCTTCAGCAGCATCTAATAAAAGGAGCTGATGCTTTGTTTTGAAAGAAGCAGCCTGTACAACTCAAAATCAGCATTTTAGCTAAACGTGAATCATGTTTATTATATAATAATAAGATAAATATTCACTTAGTAATCTCTTTTGCCTGATTATAATAAACCTGGCACAACATAGATAACCCATAACCAATTGATTAAGATAGGTGATTAATTGCACCAGTGCTGTTGGATTTAGCACCCAATTGGCAATTGGTTTTAATTAGTTATAAAATAAAAGCAAAGCGCCCATTGGTTGCTATTAGCAACTGCAGTAGTAGTATTTTGCACCACTGTTAGAAAAATCAGCCCTGTCATGTTTAGGCAAATCAGACACACCACAATTACATGTGAACTTTCTACGGTATGTGTATGCTTTTTTGTTAAAGAGATACCGACACCAGAAAATAACCATTTTTTTATATTATAACATTGTCTTTGAACGCTATTTATAATGCTTTTACATTACCTTTCTTACCCCATGTTACTCTATGAGGGGGCTGCCATATTTGTGCAGCAGGAGTCCGTTAGTATTAGAAACTCTGACAGGTTGAGAAGGGACAGTCAGGTTGTCAAAATAGTCAGGTTTAGGAACTTCAAGTAACAATTACTTACAAAAGCAGAACTATGAGCAAAAAGCAATCAACATGACCTATAAGCAACTTTTAATGTAGATTAATATTTTAAAAAGAACATTTACAGTGTCAGTATCACTTTAAGTAATACCTATGCCTGTTTGAGTTTATCACCTAATTAATTTCAATTAATTATCCACAGTTTCAACTCCAGAGTGCCAACCGAGGCTCCCTAATGAATTAGACATGAATCTTTTACAGGCCAAAAATAACCTGCTGAACTACTAAATTAAAATGTGCACTTAGTAAATAAAGCCACATGCAGAGAAATTAGAGTAGGTACTAGAATTAGAACTATATAATGCAATCTGTTAGTGTGGCTGATGAAGATTCAGATTGGGAAACACTGCAGGTAACTAGTGTGCAAAGCATTTTCACCTGGATTTCGGGTCCAGTAAACTTTGGAGACTCTGGAATATCTACTGGGCTTCCTAATGTGTCAAGCAGTTCATCCAACGCTGCATCTGCGCCTGTCTAAAAAAAACAAGAAAAGGCATTTTATTTTTATTGAGCAAATTGTCTTGTAGTTGTCTTCTAAAATTGCTTCCCCCCAAGCTTATAAAAGCAGTCTCAGTCTAAACCTAAAGCAGTTTGGTAATGTAAAACTATATTTATGGCATATTATTTATAAAAGGGAGCATTATAAACTTAAATATATTACATTATGTAAATATGGACAAATTAATTCAATATCCCTAAAATAAACATAATCCCTTCTGATTCCCATATTTCTTTTCCTACTTCCTTTTTGGACAGGTATGCTGCGGTATAGCTAAAAACCAATGGGGTGCAGGAAGCTTTTCATATCATAAGATGGCGCTAGCTCTTGTTTAAAAGCCTGATCTTTATGTTTTTGAAATCCATTAGCTCCAGGAAAGGAAATAAATATTTTGTCTGACAGCTCTTCTGAACTCATCAGTCTCACAATCCCTGCTCCACTCTTCACCTTAATCTGTAATCCAAACCCTCCAGGGCATTTAAGATTAAAATCTTCACTCCAATTACATTAAGATGATATTAAGCAACATGTTTATTTCTTTGAACACTAAGTTACAAAGTAAAAATTGGATCAGAGGGCCCTACCCTTTAGGTAACAATATTATTTAGCACACAATAATAATATTATAACAATATTATTTACATTTACATATTATTTTATGTTTTTTTTTAAATTTTAGCTAATTACCTCATTTTTCTGCTTTGTTGATTGCACAGCACTGACTGCAGCGGTCGCACCAGCAGCTGCTAAAACTCCAGTGGCAACAGCAGATACTTTACCAGCAGAACTTGGGGTAACCTAAATAAAGGGCAAAAAGAGAACAAGGTTTAACATACAGTATTAGCAATATATTCAATGTATTTGAGTTCTTGGATGTCCAGTGCTTCAAATCAGGGCCGCCATTAGAAATCATGGGGCCCCGTACAAAAACTTTTTCGGGGCCCCCTGGGCCCGCCCACTCCACATCACAATAAGATGCATTTGGCCTGAAATTCACTAGTGACAAGTGCTTTCCAATGAATCTAATATCAGACTCCTGGCACTGATATAGGTGTTTGCAACTGTCTGAAAAATGCTGGAGCACAATATTCTCCATGTGCCGTGAATGTTGCAAATCATTTTTGTTGTGCATTGATTATTATTTTGAAAGGAGGATCCTTTTAAAAAATCACAGGAGTCCTGCAATTAATGCCCTCTAGAATGGACAACTAATCTTCTCCAAATGTTCTCCCAGCGGCTAACATGCAACATGTTTGCCAGCGCTAGAGGAGATTAGAGGTGACTAATCTCCTCATGGGTCATTGCCCAAAAAGGTCATGTTACCTTTTAAGAATATGAAAGCAAATGCAAATTTTTAAAATCTCGGAAGCAGGCAAGAAGTAGAACTGCATATTCAGAAATGTGATTTCTTGTATGTTTGGTCTCACCTTGCTGTCTGGTTTCTGCTTTCCAGGGGTAGGCTTTGTGTCTTGTTTTGGAGGTGATTTCCCTGCACTTGGCTTTGTTTCTGTTGGTTTGGTCACTGCTACTGGGGCTGTGGAAGGTGCTGCTGTTGGTCTGGTTGCTGCTGCTGGCGCTGCTGAAGGTGCTGCTGTTGGTTTGGCTAATGCTGCTGAAGGTGCTGCTGTTGGTTTGGCTAATGCTGCTGAAGGTGCTGCTGTTGGTTTGGTTGCTGCTGCTGCTGTTGCTCCTTTTGGCTAAAGCAAAATCATTATTATTGGAGGGGATGCCAGTTATTGAAGAATGGAGGAATAGCAATACTACTTTCAACAATTGCTAACAACCACTGGCCCCTACTTTTGTCTGCTCATATCCATAACACTAAAAACATTAAAACATGTTCTCACTAATTACTGTTTCTAATCTAAACCTAAACTAACTTCTAATTCTAATTATAAATTATATTGAGTGAGTTGTATGGTTCTAACACAAATTTTACAGTTCAAATAAGTTTCTTCTGATGGGTGCTGTTCCTACAGTCCAAAATACTTATCCAGAAGCTCTAAAGAGACTGCAAAACAAAAAGGGCTGGGACACAAAGACCATACAGACTTGCCAAATATAGAGCAAACCAACCTACCTATGTAAATAGCAAGACAGGCTACTACAAGGTTAATGGCAATTGTGAAGAATAGCCCATTTGAAAAACATGTTATAGGTGAAAAGTAAACATTTACAACATGTTAGGGGCGATATATAAAGCAGAAGAATGGCTTATAAAGACATTTCCACCTTCCATCACAATATTGAACCCTTAACCTTTTATACAATGAGGTTTTCCAACTGAAAGTCATACCTGTACTTTGAAGTGCAGTCATAAAGTCATACCCAAGAATCACTTTATACAGTATCAGAGTACAGTTTATACAACTCCTATGACCAGGCACAATCCCTCAGTTCCTATAGTATACATTCCAAAACACAATTATAATAATATAAATAAGCAATTGCCCCTGTGATATAAATAATTTCCTCTGCAAGAGAGATGAGTCCGAATTCATAAGAAAGTATAACCTTAAAGGGATTCTGTCATGATTTTTATGAAGTATCTAAATTACACTGTTTACACTGCAAATAATTCACTCTACAATATAACATTTCATTCCTACCCCAACAAGTGTATCTTTTTTATTTGTAATATTGTTGTGTAGGCAGCCATATCAAGTCATTTTGCCTGGTCATGTGCTTTCAGAAAGAGCCAGCTGAAACTGCTTTCTGGAAGGCTGTTGTTTCTCCTACTCAATGTAACTGAATGTGTCACAGTGGGGCCTGAATTTTACTATTGAGTGCTGTTCTTAGATCTTCTAGGCAGCTGTTTTCTTGTGCTAGGGAGCTGTTATCTGGTTACCTTCCCATTGTTCTGCTGTTAGGCTGCTGGGGGGAAAAGGAAGGGGGTGATATCACTCCAACTTGCAGTACAGCAGTAATGAGTGACTGAACTTTATCAGAGCACAAGTCACATGACCAAGGACACCTGGGAAACTGACAATATGTCTAGCCCCATATGTTTGCTCTTTTGAATAATGGATTATATAAATAAATGATGATGATGATGGATTTCAGTGCAAAATCCTGCTGGAACAGCACTATTAACTGTTTAAGCAGTTCTTAACAGACTTGTGACATTGTGAGTATTGACATGTCTGAGTGTGTAATGTTGGTAGGCATAACCCAACAATTGCCCAACTGTATTTGCTGACAAAGGATATTCCTCCAATGATTGACTCAGGAAGGTGGAGCGTTTCCCCTTAGGTTTATAGCACATTCACATGATGCACACTCTGCTTTTGTCACTATGAGCCTATACTGAGAATTATTTTATTATTCATGTATTTAGTAGAGCAGAGCTTATTATGTACACAGAACATTCCGTGTTGTTGTTATTATCACCCTTTATTTATACAGCTCCCATATATACTACAATGCTTTACGAAGACTGTTCTACATTTCTATTGTGGTAAGAATGTCATTTAGGTTGAAAAAAGACACATGTCCATTCAACTCAACCTTTCATGTCTAAATTAAACCTGCAGAACTGCTAGCTGATCCAGAGGAAGGTGAAAAACCCCATCATCAATCTGATTCAGTGATTCAGAGGGGGAAAAAATCCTTCCTGACTAACTCCCAAGATATCAGATGGACTAGTCCCTGGATCAGTATTGTACTAAGAGCCGGGGTCGTAACTATGGGTAGGCAGAAGCTACACTTGCCTAGGGTGCAACGATAGGGCACAGCAATGGGGGGGCACAGGCCAGTTACCTGTTAAAGGGTCCTCTGCCTACCCCTGGTCTGTGTTCACTACCCTCTGTTACTGCCCCCTCTGTTGCTCTCCCTGTGTTCTAATAAAGCCTTTTTAATTTAATGAAAACTAGAGCTACTGCTTTACTTGGATCTTTTACAATAAAACAAAACCCTCACATCCAACCCTTTTTTTTCTACCAGATAGCGGACCAGATAGCGGTTCTCCCAAATTTTTTTTCTCTGCCAGATGGGAAAAAATAGCATATTTATTATTAATTGCAATGTGCTATAAAGGTTCCTGTAAAGGAACAAAAAGGGGCAGATTTATCAAGGGTCGAATAGTAAATTTGAATTTTCGAGTATCAAAATTTTCACATTCGAATTTTAATATCCCTGTTTGAATGTGAGATTTATGACACCTCAGCCATGGAAACAGTCCTAATTCAAATATTCACCACTTAAACCTGGCGAGTTAATGTACAAGTCAATGGCAGAGGTTTGTTGAGCCATTTAGAGATGTTAGTAGCCTTCCTGACATTCAATTTTTTTCCGGGAGAAAAACTTGATTTGTACGAATCAAAGAATCAAATACAATTCAAATCTTCGGGTCAGAACCATTTGATCAAATATTAGACATTCAAATTTTTTCTTAACCTCCCAGTCGAATTGTAAGTATATTGAATTTAAAAATATTAATATGAACTCGAAATCTGACCTCTGAAAAATGGGCCTCAAAATGTATATATATACATATATAACTGCAGCAAGGATGGGGCAGATTTCAGACAGCAGCAGAGCCTGTCAAAAAGCACTTTGGCAAATACTAAATTAGCATTAGTTGTAACGTAGAAATAGCCAGAATAGTAAACCTAACAGATAAAAAAATACAATATAAATAATAAATATAAATTATAAAGTTTTTATGGTATTGGTCCATTGGTTATACCATGTGGCATATTGAAATTGAATTATGTTAAAGAACAGAAATGAGTGAGAGCTGGGAAATGCACTTTAGAACAAAATAAGGAAAGAAACTGACAATGTGGGGGCCCAAGGAACCCTGTGATGGCAAAAACGTATGAAAAAGATAAAAAAATGTATAGAAACAAGTGCTTCAGTACAAGAAAAGGAAACTTTAAAAAAGGAATTGTCTGTGCATGGAGAGAGGAAAAAGCCTTGAAAAGAGGTGATATGGGACGGCGGAAAAGAATGATATAAAGCAATGTAACAGAAAGGGTGGGGATTGATGGGATGCTTTATGTGAAAAAAATATAAAAATAATACACATCTTATTCAGGCAAACAACATTTGTTAATGCTGATGATTCTTGTTTTTTAATGTTCTTTATGCACCAGACAACAAAAAACGATAAGAACTGCTGAAATTTTACGATATATACAAAGGCAAGACAGCTTTGTAATATATAAATACAAGCATATGTACGTAAATATTCTGTGTGTAAAGACAAGCATATTGCTTCTGTCACCACTCCCATGGATCTCCGGTAGTGTTACAATACTCCCTTCAAGAGTCAAGAGGCATGTCCAGTCACATATAAAAGATTACACTAAGGGGCATAAGGGAATTCATTTAGCAAACAGATAGTGTTTTAGATGCAAGTGGATAAAGGAATGTGCTTTATTAGTAATAGTAATGTATAATGAAATCTTGCAGACAGGTAAAAGTTAAAAGTTTCTATTCTGTTAGTCGAGCAAAATAAACTTTATATACACTATATAAACTATTTTTCCTTCAGTTTTGGAATTAGACAATCACAACAAAAATGTGTGAATGCACCATAATGGGGGACCTAATACGTATGTCCATGCATTGGCTAAACAATTTTAGACAGTGAGGAGGGAGGGGAATTATAAGGAGGGCAGTGTCTGCCTCAACTCTATGCCTCAGGTATAGATATAGGGCAGGCAATATATGATTGACAGCTCAGATGTGTAAACAGCTTTATAACATCTATGGGTGATATAATGAAAAAAAAACGATTTTTTTTTTGACGTGCAAAATTTAGTCTACATGCTTCTGAAAAATTTCACTCATCACTTAATCAGGATTACCCTTCCTAGATAAGGACTGAGAGGTATGCAGAGAGGGATTTGCTATACTGCACACCCATTCTGCTACCTACTGCAATGCTGATGGTCACACTTTCTATGCAAGTTAACACTAAGCAACTGAATTCTCTATCCAAGCGCAAGCAATAACTGACATAAGGAATGCAACAGCCAAGATACTAATTATCCTTTGTAATGAAGCTGTTTTGCAGCCCTGCAATTTTTTGTTTCTATTTTGTGCCATTTTAAAAATTAAAAAGAGTGCTCCTGAACTATCTCACACTCATAGCACAAGATTCCTTGTTCTACAGAGAAGGGTGGTGTGAGCCCCATTAATCTCTTTCCCTGGAATATCTAAATAAAATAATGCTTTTGAGTTCATACTGTAAGAACTTGTAAGGTTTGAAACCAGAACAAGAGTCCCCAAATCTACCATCATAGTATAGTATACGGGATTCACCACCATGCACAACGGCTCATATACAGGCAACCTCTGTCCCACCAGTTTTTACCTTGGCAGAGTTTCAACATGCTTGCAGGGTCCCACATTTCCAAGAGCTATACACTCTGTAAGTTATGTGTTTATTTTCTGCATGCCAAATTGCTGTGTGCTGTCAGCCATTGCACTATTTATAGATAAAGGTTAGTGATAGAAAGAGATTGGCACACTGAGAAGCATATCACTTGTACAGTTCTACCCAACAATAAAATATAAAAATAAACACCAATATCTTATTTTCATGGAAAAAGACAATAAATATTTAAGGAGCATTCAGATGGAGTATTGTTACATGCCTACCAAAGAAAATCCCTGAAGATAAGTCTGTGGATTTATACAGAGCCTATTTGCTCTTCTAGATATTGCTGAAAAGCCAGCATTAAATGGAAAAATATCTCTCTCCGACAGAATTTCATTAAGTTGGGCTTATATAAAAATTGGTTAAATTCTACTGGAACTGCTAAATATATATATATATACAATATTTGTTCCTGATAGTCTAAATCCCAGGGACCATCCTGCCACTCTTAGGGTAGCCTCATACAGGGCGATAAAAGTCGCAAATTATTGTCCATGTATGTGGCCAGTCGACGGCCAACAAGCTGTGGCTCTTTAGGTGTATGGCCAGCACCCTTGGATTAAAGGACTTAGGTCCCCGTATTTCCACTGTAAGTGGTTCACAGATTCTCTGTAAAGCAGAGGGACTTCAAGTGCCAGAATCCATATCAACAAATGGTCCCGCTGCTGCCATATGGAAAGGTAAGGGTTAATCTCGGCAGCCTAGTACAACCATCAATTAAGTCAACTTGGGAGGCTTATTTATCAATGATCACATTTGTGTGGTTTTAGAGTTTTATGAAAACACAAATAATCTAATTTTCTCTAAATACACAAATGTCATTAAAAGATCCAAACTACAAAAGCATGAATCGGGAACAATTTGCAGAAAAGTCACGAAAACTTCAACTTTTTTGACTTCTTGCACAATAACTATGACTTTCCCTTATAATGGCACAACGTCAAAAACACCCAAGAACCTCAAAAACCACAAAGCAAAGAAGGATCTTTGGATCGTTTTCAGAATTGTCACAGTTTTGTCGCATAATATGTGCCAGAAAAGTTTAGATTTTTTTTCCACAAAAAGTTGCGGTTTAATAAAATGGCCCCCTAGTATTAGAATCAGTAATACGTCAAGTGAATTGCAGGCATTATGGCAAATAGGCATACAATGAAATCCATGCAGTTATTTGCCTCATTGTTGTACAGCAGCAAGAAAGGTAAAAGCATATGATCACCTTTGTTGGTTGTGTAGATTTAGCTGCTTCAGTCTTGGGTGTTTGTTTAGCCTACAAAGATGTACACATGTAAATAAGCTTTAGTTTGCTCTGTTCCCAAACTGTAAGACTATGCGGAGAAACGCTGATATAGGCTGAGAACTGATCTGAAACTTTCTATCCAATGTAAACACAGACAGTCAGTCCAAATGCAATTGGAACAAATGCTGATCGTTGCCTGCAGTCACAGTAGCACACGTTTCTCACTAGTTTTAAGGTGAATTAAGTAGCTATGGTTACTAACCTCATGTCATAAGGGTAATACTCATCCAGTACTGCATTTTTCAGAACCTAATTCCCAATCACTCCAAATGTAAACATGAAATAAGTTCTGAAAATGGGCATAATCACCCTAATGGCACAGGGTTTGTGCGATGAAATGGAAATTAATTGCTCTGTTAAATATACCTTTGGGATGATAGTTTGTGCCAGATCACAAATGTTATCACATCCTAGAACAGCAATTGAAGGAGTCATTTTCTCCAAGGAGAGCAGTTTCTCTTTATTGAACAGTGGAAATTCAACAATCTGACTTGCTTTCAGGCCTAAACTCTCCCTCATCAAGAACTGCCCTCCCTCCAGCGTTATTCCTATTTCTCTTCTATATATAGTAGATAATAAGGGGGCAAAAAGAGTAATTCCAATATAGTGTAGTATTTTTACATAGATTCGAACAGCCCTTGAGGAAGTCAGAAGACGAAACGCGTTGCGCAGTGACGTCATCCACAGGCTTACACGTGGCGGTCGAGATGCCGGCAATTCCATCTATACCATTTGCCTGGGGACCCGGAAAGCGGCGAAGTGGTGACTTTTAAAAGATTATATCGAATTTTAACAGTAACATTAGCTGTGGATTTTGAAGTTACCTGGAGAGGCTACTGCTAAACATTCCTTATAACGCTCATTTCTTCTTAAACGTTCGTGAGTACCTTACCATAAGATTCACCACACTCTATGAACCAGAATAAGTGGCACATAGATTATAATAGTAAAATTGAAAAAGGGCACTTATTATTTTTTATAATATTCCAATCTCACTAAGTGGTGTATCAAATCTATGTAAAAATACTACACTATATTGGAATTACTCTTTTTGCCCCCTTATTTTGTTTCAACCTCGTGCTAGTGAGCACTGGTTCTTTCTACAATACTAATTGAATCCTGCTATGGGTCTGAGGGAGAACAGACAATTCTGTGGACCGGCAGAGGAAGTGGACTACCGGAACCTTTATATCCTTTTTATTGTGTCTCTTCTATATATATACTGTTCTCTCATATAACTTTATACAAAATTTACCACAACACTAAAAAACAATGTAAATTTCTCATATCATGCACGTTCAAAGCCAGCCATAGGTAATCCTACTTTTTATTCAGTATATAATGAGCCTTAGCCCTAATGTACTCATGTGAATTGTACGCACGCAAAAGGTGAGACAATGAGGAAATACTGAGAGCACATTTTAGCATTTTGCAAGTGATACAAGTGAGAGATGAAATGCTTTGGGCTCTTTTGTATAGGAAAACTTATTATGGCTCCAAAAAATGATATTGGCCTTTTATGTCTTAGAATGAATCTTTATTATAATACAATCAAATATACGGTAATGCCTCTAGCATGCCGAACGGAAAAAACGCATAGTCAACAGTTTTTACTTTTGAATAAATTCTATCTTATTCAATTACTAGAGACATTACTAGTTTAAATGAGTAGATTGTACCCCTTAAAGGGGTTGTTCATCTTCAAACACTTTTTTCAGTTCAGTTGGTTTCAGCAAGTTCACTACAAATAAAGACTTTTTTCCAATTACTTTCTATTTTCTATGTGTCACTTTTTTTTTAATACAGTATTGAAGTCTAAAGAATCATTTTACCTTCTAAAGCAGCTCTGGGAGGGGGGGTCGCTGACCCTGTAAATTGTTCTAAATTGATACATTTAGTTGATACATTTATCTCTGTCCCTGCTGAGCAGAATCCCTGAGTCTCATTAAAGGGGAACTCCACAAAAACATAACTTAAGCTTTTTGAAAAGTAAACATAATTTCAACTTTGTAATATACATCAATTAAAAAATATGCAGACTTTTCATGATTTTTAATAGTTTGGAAAAGTTCCCTAAGCCTAGCCCCCTGCTCTCCTGCTGATCTCTCTGACTACTTTGCTGAGCTGGCTGACTACTGTTACTTTGTATCAACAGCCAGCTGTCCTCAGCCTACATCCTCCAAACCCCACAATTCCCTGCACACGTGATTTAAATAAGGAAAGGAACATCATAGTGCAATGCATTGTGGGTTATGTAGTTCCTGCATGCTGTCTGTAAGCTGTGGAGAAGTTGTTACAATTTGTAACATCAGTGTTTTAGTCCCTCCTTCCCTGCCAGGATTTTAAATGATGCAGAAAGAGAAGAACTTTTAAACAGCTGGATTTCAGCATAGAAAATTGCATTTATTTATACTTTTTGAAGAAACAGGTAACTGTGAAATCTGAAAACTGTGTAATCTGAAAACAAATCAACTGAAAAAAGTGTTTGGTAGGTGAACAACCCCTTTAAACCCTTAAGGGTCTGCCTGGGGTGGGGGGTACGGGGATTTTTCCCCCAGGTTGATTTCTCCTTTAAGCCAAAACCATACAGAAGTACATTGGCCATTTTTAAAAGGATGAGAGGCAGATACACTAATAATCATGAAGAACACACTGTAACAAGTGAGCTCAAATAGCTTACCTGTGTATCCACTGGGTTCATAGTTTTTCCTGAAGGAGCTGGAGTCTAAAAAGAAACATATATATAGTTTTAGTGAAATATGGATCCAATTACTATATGTTTAAAGGGAAAAAAATACAAGGTGGCTTTTTTACCCTCTGTGTGGCAGAAGACTTCACAACAGAAAGAACTTAAAAACCCTTTATCTATTGCAAGTGAACAGTAATTAGAACGAGTCACAGAAACTGCAATCTTTTAGTGACTCCAGTGATCTTGCAACATGATTTGTATGAGGATGCAATGCCCTCTGGCAGTCAAGGAGTTAATAAAACAAATCTCAGCACCAGAAACCGTAAAGAAACATGGTGTCCCAATGAATGGCAGAGGTCACAGAACACTGCCATGAACTCACAACTAATATGAAATTGAAAAAACATTAAGTATGTTCTATGTATCTGGCAAATCTGCATTCTAAAATGTCACTGTAAATGCAATTACTCATTTAAAATCTCTTTTAAAAAACTTCAAAATAATATGTCATATTGCAATATCATATTTTCACATGGCTAAACTAGTTTTTCTTATTACTGTTATTTGGGGGGAAGGTGATGAAAGAGCAACAGTAAAGCTAATGTCCCACTTGACAGTTCTGCGGCCAGTTATACAGTAACACTGACAAGCTTAGTATCCATGCCTATCTATAGTGGTGTGTGTGTTTTCAAGCCAAAATCTGTCCCATATACGCAGTGACTGGTGCATTGCATTCCTGTCCATGCAGTCTCACAATTGTCTCAGATATAGCCTGATCTCCTACTGTATACTAATTGCACTGCCGAGGAAAGGTGCTATTTGAAGGAGTTAATGTGATTGAAAATGCTAAATTTGCTAATAGTCTAAAAACCCATAGCAACTGCCATGTAGCATTTACTAGTCAGCTTTTCAGCTTGTCATCTTACCCTCAGCTGGTAGTTGGATGTGGCCCATAAGGGAAGGGGGCTATGTAATCAGAGGTGCTACCACTGCAGTCACCTATAGAAACCAATCAGCATGTAGCAGTTACTTGTCACCCATTTAAAAGCAAACATATTATTGGTTGCAGAGGTCCACTGCACCTGTGCAAACATTGTGCCTTTTACTGCACATAAAGTTTCATATCATACCAGGCTATTTAGGCCAAGGGTTAAATTTACTAAGCAGCAAATATTCGCCCGCGATGGCTTCCCAGACATCGCAACCCTTCACTGGGCGAAAATTCACGCAAACAACGCTAATTTACTAAAATGCGAAGTTTCGTCCAGAGCACTGATTGCTGGCAAATTTTCACTAGTGTTTATTCGGCAATCAAAGCAGGGATGCACTAGCGTTTGGTTATGCATAGTGCAACTTCGTTAGAGATCTTCACTCAGGCTAATTTGCATACGACGGGAAATGATAAAGTTGAATGGACGTATATGTTGCAGCAAATACATTACATTACACAAGTCCAGGGAACCTTCATAAAGAAAACAGAGTTGCTATATTGCCCTACACATGAGCCCAGTGTATAGTTTATGTGCCATATGTTAGAAAATGTAGGGGAGGACCCGGTTAAAAAATTGTTATGAACTTTTGCAACCTATCACTCTGAAAAAAGGAAAAGACGCCAGCATTTTTTAGGACCAGTTATGTCTGTATGTGCCTCAGTGTGGACGCGCGCAGCGTCACGTTAGTGCGCATGCGTGCGGCGCAACGCTCGTGCGTTGAGGGGTCGCGCGCCACTGAGAAGCAGATCTGGGCTGGCGGGGCCCACAAGAGCCCAGTCCGACACTGACCGCTAGTGTCTGTCTCTTTCTGTAGTGAAGTTACACCTGCGCCCATTAGTAAATTGGCGAAGTGCCTGAAAGCAGTAACGCTGGTGAATCGTCGTCAGCGTTACTCACTTTGCCCTTTAGTAAATCTGCCCCTAAGTGTCTTCTTGGAACCACCTTGTCTTCTATCAGTCTGCTACTTTGTCTTCTGTCAGTCTGCTACTCTCCCAAATTCTGTGTTGCCATAAATTGCAGTGCATGGCCTGTTTCCATAGTATTTATCAAAGTCTGTTTTTTTCTGGTCAGACTTTTAAAAGGGAAAAACACAATTTTTTCCTAGAAAAAAATTTGAATTTTTCGGGATTTATTAAAGCCTGATGGTGTCCGAATAAACAAGTATTCAAACTCAGACCTGCCGCATTAATGTAGAAGTCAATGGCAGATGACCCGTTGACATGCTGGGTTTCGTTCAATAATCTGAAGATTTTGTGGTTTTCGACCATCAAATTCAAAAAAGTCGCAGGTTTCGGGTGTCAAATGCAAAAAAGTTGCAGTTTTCGGCAACATATCCGAAAAATTTATACAATTCATATTTTATAGAGTTTCTTTTCCGGCACAAGAAATTTTCAGAAAAATTTACAGATAAATAGAGGGAGAAAGTCAGTGCGGATTTGGTCGGAGTAGTTTAAAGGGGTTGTTCACCTTGTAACAAATTGACAAATCTAACAGTTCACATTAATAGAACAAACTTTTCCATAGAAATAGTTAACAGAAAAGGTACAGTTCAAGAGGTATTCACCTCAGAAGTTTCCCTATACTAATCCTTCAGTTCCACACGGACCCTGTGCAGGGAGGGGGTCACAGACCCCCAAAAACACTACAGTGTTCACTTCCTCTTCCTTATATGACATCACACATTGTACTGGCAGCTAACTTAACTCCTATTGGCTATGTCAGCTGTCAATCTGCCACTGCTTCCTGTGCTGGCTGTGCTGGGGAATTTGAGCAGCATTCAGGTACTGAAGAGAAACTGTTACAAGTTTGTGAGAGGTAGTGTGAGCTGTGTGCTGCAGAGACTTCAACACATGTGTGCACATGGGTGAATCGAGGAGACATGGAGTTTTACGGATAATGGATCTTTCCATAATTTGGATCTTCATACCTACTAGATTATGGAAACATTAAATAAACCCAATAGACTGGTTCTGCTTCCAATAAAGATTAATTATATCTTAGTTGGGATCAAGTACAAGCTACTATTTTTATATTACAGAGATAAAAAGGAAATTATTTTTAAAAATTTGAATTATTGGATTATAATACACTAAAGCCATGAATATCTTGTAAATTATATCCTTATAAACGGTGAGTTCTGATGTCATCAGTTATAAACGGTGAGTTCTGATGTCATTTCTGTCACATGACTCACTGAAACTTTTGTATTATAATAAATAAAGTACCCCAGTTGCAAAATCTGAGGATATTAGAAATTACCTCGGAGTTCCATGACCTGGTCATGAAACTCCTCGGTGACTTATAATATCCTTATAATTTACAAAAGGGGGTACTTTATTCACTATATAATGGAGTCTATGGGAGATGCCACTTGTACTTTCTAGATGTGTAAGTTACATAAGTTTCTAAGCAAGTCAGTACATAACTGACATTATGCTTAATGCCAAAGGTATTAAAAGATAAAAATATAGAAAAGCCAGTATTTATTCCCAGAAAAGGTTGCACCCCTTTGGCACTCCATTCAGTTATAGTCTAGGCAGAAAGAGAGAACAAGGTTGGTCCTTCCTTTTCTGCAGTATTTGTCTGCATGGCTGGGTGATTGTTTGTTGCAAGGCAGGTTCGTTTCTATGCTGCATCTGTTAACCTCTGCCATTACAATTGAGTAATCAACCAATGACCATTCAAATTATGTGACTGGTTACAGTTCACAAGCAACCAATGAATTACTAGGAGGAAGGCAGTATCAACATCTAATAGGAAACAAGTAAGGGCAAAGCCTGGGCATGATCATGTTATGATATAGGAAGTTCTTGGCATGTCAGGTTTAAAATAGGCCACTCCCATCACTTCAGAAAACTGATCAGAGAGACAGGAGAAGGACTGAGTTAATAGGTATAAAAATTAGCTTTTATAATGGCATTTTTATTTTTTATTATGGAAAATGTTTTTTCTAAGACATTGAGAGCATTGTTAGAGGTTTCATAAGATTTGTACATTGAAGGTGAACAACCCATTTAAATAGTGAAAACTTTTCTGATTTTGAGAAACAACCCCCTAAAAGTCTGATACATTGACCCTATCATGATGAGCTAAACTGCATCTTCTTGTTACCACGTTTCTTCCACAGATCCGCTACATTATTTCTTTGTATACAACTGTTTTGTAGCATACTTTTGTAGCATGCCCAGTCACTAATACTGTCATGATGCCTTACATTGCTGTGCGCTTTTGTAAATCCATAGGCTTCCTTCTCCAAACTTGCCTTGAAAAAAAAAAAGTGCCACTTTTTGCACAATTTAAATTTTTAGCCTCGTTTTGGGAATCACGCACAGAACAGAATGATGACAGCTTTTTACCCAGGGCATGGGAGGTGTCCTTATCGCATGCTGCATGTTGTGGTGGGGCACAGTAACTACTATTTACATCCCTAAGGCTGCTTAGTAATTAATGGGGTAGCGTACCACAAGGCTGCATAGTTACCAGAATATAGCCTGCAAATTCAAATGCAAATAACTGGGTGTGCAACATTCATATTTAACAGTCATGCAACATTTGTATTTGTACATGTTCAGTGTACTAAACTTTTTCCAAACCAGCAAAACAGACACTTGCACTTTTTAAATGACATCTTTCTATGTTTTCATGAGTAAAAGACTTGCCTTACAGAACAAGATCCCTATTACCATCCCACACTAAAGCTGTTAATTGTTTGAGAAATATATATATATATATATATATATATATATATATATATATATATATATATAGGTAATAGAGGATCCGCAGTCTCATTTTCATTTTCAAAGTGATAGTTTTTATTTTCACATCACAATCCAACGTTTCGGTCCCTCCTGGGGACCTCTGTCAGAGGTGCGGGCACTCCAGAAAAGTTTATATATATATATATATATATATATATATATATATATATATATATATATATATATATATACATATATATATATAAGATTCCCATTACACGGCACTACCACCATAAACATTTCTCAGAATTCATTCTAGACAAGCAGCTGATTTTAGTGTGAGCACTTGGCACAACATGAGTGTTGGGGCAGGCTTGGGTCCATTGGAAAGCATCTTTATTTTTTGGAATCCTATGAAAAGGGGTGAGCCATGAAACAAAGGCAAAACTTTCATTTGTAATAATCTACGGTGGCACAAATTGAACTAGGAATAACGCATATTGTGTTTATACTAAATGACACTATTGTGATCTTTGTGCTCTTTCTGTTTATCACTTTGATCATTTTGTTCCTTTTAATTAATTCCTTGATACATTTAACATATTGATAAGTTTTGAAGAAATCCTGTAACTTTTGGGCTTTTTTTGAATTCAGCATGGCCCAACATTCAGTATAGAGTGCAGCATGATGTACTTCCATCTAATAAAGGTGGCCATACACGGGCCGATAAAAGCTGCCGACAGACCGAGTCGGCAGCTTATTGGCCCGTGTAGGGGGGCCCCCGACGGGCTTCCCCGATCGAGATCTGGCCGAAAGTCGGCCAGATCTCGATCGGATGGGATTAAAAATCCCATCGGATCGTGGCCGCATCTGTTCGTTGATGCGGTCCCGCGATCCGACCGCCCATTTGCGAACGCTAGGATCCGATCTGTGGGCCCTAGGGCCCACGATCGGATCAGCCCGATATTGCCCACCTCAAGGTGGGCATATCTGAGGGAGATCCGCTCGTTTGGCGACATCGCCATGTATGGTCTCCAGGGTTGCGAGCTTATCTGCAAAAAATATCAGCCTTCCCATATATGTTATCTATATAAATAACATTGGCATTAATTCTCATTTTAACCAGCAAGGCTAGTAAAATACCATGCAGATGGAGACCCTAGTACTATTACTACACCTACGAAACATTTTGAATGTGGCAAAAATCATGTTACTTTCCCTTATGAAATTGCTACTGTAACTCCCTTAAAACTCCCATAAATTCGAAATTTGAAAATAAAATTTAAATTTATTAATAAAATCTAATTTTTTTCAACTCAGACGAATTGAAACTATCCAAAAACGCGAATCGAATTCAATTTGGATTAGAAAAACTTGATTCAAATTTAAAAAACTCAATTCGAATTTAAAAAAACTTGATTCGAGTTTTTTTATTCGAAAAAAAAAAAATCCCTGAACCTCTCCTATTTAATTATACAGTAATTCGGCAGGTGTAAGGTGGCAAATAGTCAAATTCGAGTTCTTAAAGGGGCAGAGTATGATAAATAATAAAAAATAAATGTCAATTAAAATAAAAATTTGAATCATTTGGATAATTCACAATTCAAATTTGAGAGTTTTGACCAAAAAAAAAAAATTGGAAAATTCGAATTTTCACTTCGACCCTTAATAAATCTGCCCCTTACTGTACAGTGCTTTTTGTGTGATCCACTGCACATCAGCGCAACAGTTCACTGATATCATGCTACTCTAACCACAGAAACCGGCAATAGGGGTTATTTTTTTTTTGGTTAGACTTTTTTATGGTTAGACTTTTAAAGGGGAAAAAAGTTGGATGTTTGGGGCATCTAATCTGAAAAAGTCACAGTTTTCAGAGACAAATTCAAAATATGTGTAGGATTTCATAATTTTATCGAGTTTTTCCCACGCAATACATTTTTGGATATATAATTCAACTGCAGATGCTCCTTTTTTTCTTGGCACACGAAGCAGCAAAACACATTACTAACTGAACCTTTTTAAAATGTTTTAAACTTCTTTTGCTTAAATGTGCACAGTTCCACTTTTATACCTTCCATGACCACAGGGGTAATTTACAACAGCGAATGCATTGAACAAAATGCTATTTTGATTACATCGCTATGGCTTTTTTTTACCCACAATGCAGCATTTTCGTCATGATTCTAGTGTCATTGCGGTTACCGGGGGAGATGTGGCAGTTATGGGTGATTTGGTAAATTTGCACTGAAAATTTACTCAAAAAGTCCGGCATTCCGTGTTCAAATGATATTGTTTAGTCGTAACTGTGCTGTGGCAATTAATGCAGGCCGGAGTGGGGACTCTGGAGATATCATCTGGTTCAGTAGTGGCGGTAGTTCTGGGGTTCCCCTGCATCAATGGGTGCAAATGCACTATATTTGGAACAGGAGGCAGGAAGGCCTGCGTAACACTGAGGGGCAAATTAACATATGGTCGAATATCGAGGGTTAATTAACCCTCGATATTCGACTGCCGAATGTAAATCCTTCAACTTCGAATATCCATCAATCAAACGATTTTTCTTCGACCAAAAAATTGTTACAAAGCCTATGGGGACCTTCCCCATAGGCTAACATTGCACCTCGGTAGGTTTTAGGTGGGGAAGTAGGGAGTCGAAGTTTTTTTAAATAGACAGTACTTTGACTATCGAATGGTCGAATATTCGAATGATTTTTAGTTAGAAGTCGAAGACGTAGTTGAAGGTCGAATTAGCCAATTCGATGGTCGAAGTAGCCAAAAAAAACATTTCGAAATTAGAAGTTTTTTTTATTCTATTCCTTCACTCAAGCAAAGTAAATGTGCCCCTAGGTGATACTATATAGAACTGCGACTTTTTAACACAGGTAACTTGACTTTTTCATGCGAGTGATTTCGGGGGAAATTTGTGGGACCGCAAATTTTGCTAACTGTTGTAAATTACACCTTTCTAATATAGATTGCAGTGAGTTAATGTTATGATTGCAGCACCAGTAATAGTTGTCTGCATACTTGGCAAAAAGACCTACCAGCAGTCTCCATGATTGTTACTAAGATTAAAGGTGGCCACACAAATTACAATTGTGATCTTTCCTGTGACCACTTTTAGGAGCTGAATTGTCAGATATACAGATAGAAACAATAGAATTCTACCTCTATCTGACGATTCTGCAGTATGCTTTTTCCAATGTTCAGGTGCCTGATCGAAAATTTGGTTGTTCAATGAGACGACTGATACCCAAGTCTATGCGAAGCCACAGGGCAATATATGTACAACTGATCAAGTTCTGCTTGTTAGTTCTGCTAACACAGCCTAAAACTGCTAATATCTCAGGAAACCATTAAAAACAGAAAATGAATATGAATTGCTGTTTGTGAAGATTTTCATTCATCCAGGTCATGGTATGTCTGTAGAAATAAATAAAAATCAACTGGACTTGTGTTTTTCTTGAAGACGTTTCACCAGTCATCCTGAAGTCCAGTTGATTTGACTTATTTCTACAGACAATTTGAATTGCTGATTTTTTTTGGGTATTTATCCCCTTTAATGAAATGAGTCAGTGTAACAAGTGCGGAAGTAATAGAGTTTGAACACCTGTTTGTAGGTATCTAGCCTTGAGGAAAACTCAGCTTGCTGGGCACCAATGTTCAGAATAGCCCTGCTGCCCTTGTAGCTTACTAATGTTCTTAGTTTCACTTCATTTTTTTATTGTGACTGTCATCAGATTCAGGCTAACTCAAGATGGATCACAATCACACCCAAAATACTGTACATATTTAAAGGATTCATGTTGCAACCAATATTTTTTGTTTACAAGAGACTTAAACATTTCCTCCAAGCCCTTTTTTGGCACAAGAGAGTTAGCAGCATTCAGACATAGAGGAGTCATATAGGGGGCACTGTCATTGCAAACTGCTGTCACTTCCAGTTGCACTGCACATGTTGCCATTTTTGGGCAATGATAGCTGATACACACTCCACTAAATGTGATAGGGTTCATTTAGAATGTAAATGTAAGGTTCAAAATTCGCATCTAATCCACCTTAAATTCTCCTGCTAAAAACTTCCTGCTCACACCTAGAAATACCATAAACTTTCTGGTCCTGTATGGCATCTGACATATTTGCAAAGGGGCTTGGACAGACATTATATGAGGGGTCATACACAATGCGTCACCTTATCTTACTTTTGCCCGTGGAGTATTTTGTACCAGTGCTACTCTAGGCACTAGTGCACCCCATCAGAGCATTTGCAGCATGTGCATGTGCGACTTCGGAAAATGATCCCGCCTGTGACTTAGATTCTTGCTGGCGGGAAGGCTTTTTTGGGAGATTAGTCGCCAGGACTACTAAATCCCCCCGAATCTTTGATTCTGTCTCTGCCCTTGCAAAGAGCTTTACAGAGAACATACATTATTTAAATAAACCCCTGCTCCAGCAGAGCTTACAGTCTAAGTAACTTACAAAGCACTTCTATGAATCTTTAAAGTCTTTCACTCCTCCAAACATCACGTTTGTGTCTATGTAATTGATATTTACATATTTATATTTATTAATTGCAATGTGTGTCACTCTATTCAGCATTGTTAAATGTACAGTGCTGTGTATACAAGTAGCAATATATAAAAACAGATATCCAGTACATACATACATTAGACTGTAAAGCTGAAAGAGCCAAACTTATCACACCACACCCTGTGAACAGGACAACAAACACAGCAGAGTCCATGGGAATTCCTTATCAATCAGACACCAGATTCTCTAGAGTCTATCTGACTGTACTGTCAGAGGCAGAGCAAATACTTTTGAGTCAGTTTTTGCTGTAGGCATCCCTGCGTGTATCTGCACAGTAAGAGAAAACCAAACTCAGTTTGCTTGCTACATATAAACTCTGCAGTATCTGTATGTGCATTTGGTCAGAAGTCCTTACCTTATCGTTTTTAATTAGTGTCTGTGGATTGACAGCTTTTCCCAATTCTGATTCTCAACACAGCTGACCGCAACATAAAAATGTATTTTTGACTGTGTCTGTGCTCACGCCTCTGTGCTACGTTACAGCTCTCTTCCCAAATCTCAGGCACACATGACAGGGCAAAGCCATTCCTGACTGTAACACTGCTACTCCCCACCCAAAACACCCAGTGACCCCACCTCTTTCTCTTTGCTTCCTTAACTCCTCCAAGGCATTTAAGAAGTGTACTCAAATGTTCTCTATGAGTAATTGGTCGGCAGGGCTTTGCTTTAGTCATATACTGTCATCTGTATAATACTGCAAAATGCACGTGATATTTATTTAAAGGGACGGATGCAATTATCAGTGAGACAAAAACAAACCAGCTCAAAATTAGCAGGGACAGTACAACAGGCAGAGCAGATTACATAATTGAGGCGGTATCACTCATATGCACATTGCAAAGAGGCAAGAACAGCCAACATCTGAAAACATCCAACCTGCTCAAACGTCTGACATATGTACGTATGTCGTTTCACTTACGTCAGCATGGAAATTCATACAGTATTGCTTAATGATCACATAAATATCTGTATGAACTTAGCATTGGCACTGTATAAGTCACTGCTTGGGGACTGGATGTCAAATGGCAAACACTGCTTAAAGGGCAAGTCAACCTCAAAATAAAAATTTGCCTAAATTGAGTCTGTTGAGTCTGTTGCAGGATAGGTAGCCGAAGTTCAGGAGGTACAAAAGCCATTCCAATGGGGGTATCAGGAGGGCCAGAAGATTGACCAGCCAGGATTTGATCAGCAAACTGAGGATACAAAGAAGCGATGATCTTGACAGGAGGAATAATAGGCTCTAGTCTTTCTGGAGTACGATCCACCGGAGTGAAACTTCGAGACAGAGCATCGGCTTTCCGATTCTTGGAGCCAGGGCGAAAAGTCAAGACAAAGTTAAATCGGGAGAAGAAGAGAGACCACCTTGCTTGTCTGGGATTCAGCCTCTTGAGAGATTGAATGAACTCAAGATTCTTATGATCCGTGTAGATCGTGACTGGAATCAAGGAACCTTCAAGGAGGTGACGCCACTCTTCCAAGGCAAGCTTAACAGCCAGAAGTTCTCGATTTCCAACATCATAATTCTGTTCTGCAGGAGAGAACTTCTTCGAGAAATACGCACATGGGTGTAGCTTCCCATCAGAGGGATGTCATTGGGACAGGATAGCTCCAGCTCCAACTTCAGAAGCATCCACCTCGATGAAGAAAGGTAACTCCGGATCAGGATGGCGGAGAACCGAAGCAGAAGTGAAGGCATCCTTCAAGGATTGAAAAGCTTCAATAGCAGGCGGGGGCCATGAGCTGGGTTTACCCCCTTTTCGGATGAGGGCCAGGATAGGAGCAATACGAGAAGAGAATCCCTTAATGAATTGCCGGTAGTAATTGGCAAAACCAATGAATCTCTGGATTGCCTTGGTGCTCAGCGGTAGGGGCCACTCTTGAATTGCAGACACTTTCACAGGATCCAATTCGAAACCCTCTGGGGAGATGATATAGCCCAGAAAAGGGATCTTGGACACTTCAAACACACATTTCTCCAGTTTGGCAAAGAGAGAGTTCTTCCTCAAACGAGAGAGTACTTCCTTCACCTGGGAACGATGGCTTGTAAGGTCCTTGGAGAAAATCAGGATGTCATCAAGGTACACGACCACATACTTTCCCAAGAGATCCCGGAAAATGTCGTTCACGAATTCTTGAAAGACAGCGGGGGCATTGCAGAGACCAAAGGGCATTACGAGGTACTCATAGTGCCCATCCCGAGTGTTGAATGCTGTCTTCCATTCGTCACCTTCCCGTATGCGGATAAGGTTATACGCCCCACGGAGATCCAACTTAGTGAAGATTTTAGCCCCCTTCAGTTGGTCAAAGAGTTCGGCAATCAAGGGCAAGGGATACCGGTTCTTAACCGTAATTTTATTAAGACCCCGGTAGTCGATGCAAGGACGTAGGCCTCCATCCTTCTTTTCCACGAAGAAGAATCCAGCCCCGGCAGGAGAGGTAGAAGGGCGAATAAACCCCCGCTGGAGATTTTCTTGGATATACTGCTTCATGGCAGTGGTCTCCGCTGGAGAGAGAGGATAAGTACGACCTCTAGGGGGCATGGTTCCAGGCAGGAGATCGACAGGACAATCGTATAGTCGATGTGGAGGAAGGAATTCTGCAGACTTCTTACAGAATACATCAGCGAAGTCCTTGTAAAAGGAGGGTAAAGTCTTTAGATCAGACAAAGAGATATTCAGCCTCTGGAGGGGTTCAACAGGAAGGCAGTGCTGCTGACAAAATGGGCTCCAACGAGAAATCTGTCCAGCGGACCAATCAATGGAGGGATTATGCAGACGCAGCCAAGGGAGTCCCAAAACAACTGGAACGGATGGGCAGGAGATAATTAGGAACGAAAGTCTTTCTTTATGCAGCGTCCCAACCTGCACAGGCAATTCCCCAGTCGTCATGGAGATGAATTCAGCCTCCAGGGGTCTGTCATCAATAGCAGTGACACGGAGAGGAGTAGTCAATGGAAACAGGGGAACATTCATATGCTTGGCAAAGAGAGCGTCCATGAAATTACCAGCAGCCCCAGAATCGATAAAAGCTGAGCCAACAATGGTCTTAGATGGCAGACGAATCTGTAAAGGCAGAAGAAACCTATGAGAGTTCTCTTGTGATTTGGGAGTAACACCCCCTACATGAGTCTTTGCAAGGTTACCTTGAAGAGGGGAACTCAGAGGCTTCACAGGACAGGAGTTGGCAAAGTGAGAATGACCCCCACAGTAGAGACAAAGTCCAGCCGTACGTCTCCGGAGTTTCTCCTGTTCAGAGAGACGAGCTCTTCCGAATTGCATAGGTTCCTCCGGAGGAATAACTGAAGGCTGCGGGGAGGTAGGAGGTAATAGAGGTCTTTGAAAGCGAGGAGCCAACATGGGTGGGAATTTCTTGACTCTGTCCTTATCAGCTTGATGTTCTCTCTGACGAGTGTCCACCTTGACAGACAAAGCAATGAGGTCTTCTACTTGCGTGGGTAATTCACGGGAGACCAGGTCATCTTTGAGGCGGATAGAGAGACCATTGTAGAAAGCAGCGTGATAGGCATCATTGTTCCAGCAAGTCTCTGCAGCAAGGGTACGAAATTCAATAGCATATTCCGCTACACTGCGATTACCTTGGCGGATCTGGAACAGACGAGAAGCGGCCGTCGCCACCCGACCAGGAGCATCGAACACCGTCCGGAATTCATGAAGGAAGGCTTTGGAATCATCAATTAAGGGAGACTCCTTCTCCCAGTGTGGAGAAGCCCATTCAAGCGCTTTCCCCGCCAGACGAGTGATCACGAAACCAACCTTTGCACGTTCAGAGTTAAATTCCGCAGGTTGTAGGGCGAACCGGATCTGGCACTGATTCACGAAACCACGACAGGCTTGAGGGTCGCCGCTGTAGAGAGGCGGTGCAGGAATTTGCGGACCAGAAGTGGTGGATGAAGTAGCCATATCGGCAGCAACCAGCGTGGGCGTTTTCGGCGTTGGAGTAGTCGGCGTTAGCATGGATAACTTTTCCAAAATCGCCTCCAGCGTGTGTCCGACATAATTTTGCCAAGCTTCGTACGCCTCCATGCGGGTATGCAGACCTCGAAAGGCCCTGCCGAAATCCGGCGGAGCTTCCTCAGTGGGATCCATGGCCCAAGTATAATGTCAGGGAGCTGGGAGCTCCCTCCAGGGAGGTTGTCAGGATCAAGGAGGAAGCCCTCTTGAGGGAACAAGGTCGCGGTGTCCAAAGGGTTAGACGTAGAATAGTCAGGATCAGGCAAGAGTTCACAGGCAGGCAGAATACAACGAAGTCCAAAGTCCAGGCAAAGGGGTCAGGATACAAGGCAGGGACAGGATTAGGCAATAAGGCACACAGGGAACCCAGGATAAGCTTAGGGAAAGTTATCCTATACTTGGGCGCCATTCTGACGTCATTGACGCTCCTGCGCCGACGTCAGCGCGCTGACGTCATCGCCCGGCGCCGCTACCCACGTGGCGGCCATGGGCGCCGCCATTTTGGGAGCGACGCCGGCAAGGATGGACGCGCCGCCCGGAGCTCCTGGGCCTGCTCCGGGCGGCGATCGTTACAGTGCAGAGGGTGCTGTGTGATATTGCCATCACTGTTAATCTTTCGGATAACCAACAGAGGGTGCTGTGTGATATTGCCATCACTGTTAATCTTTCATATAACCAACAGAGGGCTCTGTGTGATATTGCAGTCACTGTTATTCTTTCATATAACCAACAAAGGGCGCACTGTTATTCTTTCATATAACCAACAAATGGCGCTGTGTGATATTGCAGTCATTGTTATTCTTTCATACAACCAACAGAGGGCGCTGTGTGATATTGCAGTCACTGTTATTCTTTCATATAACCAACAGAGGACGCTGTGTGATATTGCAGTCTCTCCCCAAGCTAACTGTTGGTATGAGAATGATTAAAAGTGACTGCAATCTCAGCTACTGCCCGCTGACTCGAGTATAAGCCAAGGTAGACTTTTTCAGCACATTTTGGATGCTAAAAAACTCGGCTTATACTCGAGTATATATGGTAGTGTTGTAGCTGTTATATTACACATCCAGTCACTCCAGCCTTTATACATTAAATTTTTGGCTAACTATATTATAAACATTTATTTTTTTTGCACAGTCTATCTATTTATATAGTTTTTATTTTTACATTGAACAATTCCTTTAAATGTTTTATAGTGTGATTATGAGCATTAGGGCACAGTCACATACTGCATGGCAAATTATCTGTTTTTCTCAGCCTGTGTTTTTTTAACACATTGTGGGGTCAACCTTTGCTGTGTGTAGCTGAATATATGGCAACACTGTGAGGCAAATTCACTAAAGGGTGAATTTTCGCCTCGGAAGGCTTTGCGCAACAGGTGCAAATTCGCTACCACTATACTAATTCATTTTTATAACTCTTCGGCATACAGGATATGATGTCACGGACATAAGATTGAGGAGGATGTAGCTTCATTTTATCAGTTCACCAGGTCTAAGCTGGCGAAGGAGACTCTGGCAAAATGGCTAACGTAATGGAAAATCTGAACTTTGGTGAATTTGTGGAGTAATGATCGTTCACCTGAGCAATAATTTGACTGGTGAAAGTCAACAAATCTTCGTAAGTGATGAGCTCTTTCTCTAGCAAATTGTTCTCTACGCCTGTTAGTAAATTGGCGATGTCCCTGCGTATAGTTTTTCTGGCGAAATTTTGCTAGTGACGGCCACTACGCCCTTTAGCAAATTTGCCCCTGTGTGTGTTTCCTACACATGCTGAGAAAAGCAGCTGATCTCCCGTGTATGACTCTGCCCTCTCTTGCATTGGATTAAAAACAACATCTCTTTATTTCACAACATTTCCCTCCACATTGAGACCTTTATCCTTGATAAACATCCCGATGTGGAGAGAAAGGGAGTTACTACTGAGTTTCGTTTGCAGTCTATATATGGGGGCTATATGATTGCTGAGTTTTTAAGAAAAGAAGCCAAAAGGATTCCTATTGAATACTAAACACCCTAATGGGATCAACCTGTTGTAACATATCTTGTTATACCTGAATTCTATGTGTATGTGAAAATATAGAAATATATGTTTTGGTGAACAGCTTTTCTCATAACTATACTACATTTGGACATGGAATCATATGTATAGTATATAGTAAGATATGGATGGAAGCAGTACAATGTTATATTTGCTGTGCTTGGAAGCTTTATTATATATATAACCTCTATGATAGTCCCAAATTTTTTTTTAATACTGTGTGTCACAAGTGACCCATTAGTTTATGATTAAGTGCCCCAGTACGGCACAAAATGCGTTGCTGGCTTTTTTTTCACTATTAAAAAGAAAAAACCTTAAATAAATATTTTTAAGCAGCATTTTATAGACATTTTATAGCAACCACTCCAAATCCTTGTCTTTGGCCTTAGTTTCTGCAATGAAATGTGTTTACCTTGCTGCTTCCACTTGCTTGGGCCCCTGCATTACCACTGACACTGGCAGCAGGGTTTTTCTGTAAGAAAATAAGTATAAAATGATTGTATTATCATAGAGTTTGTGCAATACAATGAACATGAATAGTTGCATGGGACATGATGTACATTGTATGGAGGACAGAAACCAAACCAAGGGGCTTTAGCATCAATTAGCCCTTCTGAGATTGCAGTTACTAAATTAAGTAGTTAAAGTGGTTGTAAAGGCAAAAAAATAAAATAAAAATTTTTACTTTCTTTGATGAAAAATAAATCTATCTCCAATATACTTCAATTGAAAAATGTGCACCGTTTTTTTTAATAAACCTGACTGTATGCAGTGAAATATCCCCTTCACTTTACTTGCTCTGACTGCTGAGGATAGGAAATTTCAGACAGTCCCTAACTGCTCTTCAGGGAAACCAATCATTGTTTCAAATGGCAGGGGGGAGCCCCCCACCTTACTTCCAAAAACTCAAGCAGCTTTGTTTGCTTCCCTGTAGAGCAGCTGGCGACCGTCTAGAGATTTACAGTGCAGTCGGCATATTCTGATTGTTCACCTTCCAAACACTTTTTTCAGTTCAATTGTTTTCAGATTGTTCCCCAGAAATAAAGGCTTTTTTTTCAATTACTAATTTTTTATTTGTTAAGGTTTAATGTCCCTGTCTCTGGTGTTTGAGACTGGCAGCTCAGTAATTCAGGTGCAGACTCTAAAGCTGGCCATAGACATGCAGATTTACCTGCAATATCGGACGAACAAACGAACGGACGTCCCCATCTCCTTACCTGCCACTAAACTGTAGTTTAAATAAAGTAGTAAAAGAATAGATCAGCCAAAGTTCTGCCCCTGACAGCAATCCTACGAAAGTTTATGTCCTACAAAAGCTGTCTACAAAAAAAGGAGAACTTACACTCGCACACCCTGGCCGTCCGAAATATCACGAACTCCAGGTGCTAGATGTTAGAGGAATTGGACGACCTCAAATTCAGCGTAGACACAGGACACACCAGCACAACATGGATACTTCTAGCAGGATTTAACCTTGCTCGTTTATTTGTGGATGCAACGTTTCGGGGCGTGACCCCTGCTTGAGAAAGGGGTCACGCCCCGAAACATTGCATCCTCAAATAAACGAGCAAGGTTAAATCGTGCTAGAAGTATCCATGTTGTGCTGGTGTGTCCTGTGTCTACAAAAGCTGTCTCCCACTGAGAATCGTCCGTTCGGCAATACACGCAGAGATATTATCGACAGCTGACAGAAATCTTTTAACCTGGCCGATCGTCTAAACGACCAATCTCCATGGGACGAAAAATGTCGGGACTCTCCACACACGGTCCGATAATCGTATGAACCGAGGATTTGTACGATCGGATCTTTGCGTCTATGGTCAGCTTAAACTGTTAAAATTTTGCAATATTTAGTTGATACATTTCTCAGTAGCATCTATGGAGTATTAGCAACTAATGTATCAATTCTAACAGCTGCCTTACTGAAACTCAGGTATTCTACTCAGCAGGGACAAAGATATGAAATGTATCAACTAAATGTATCAATTTAGAACAGTTTACAGGGTTGATGACCCCCCCCCCCTTCCAGAGCTGCTTAAAAAGGTAAAAAACTCCCAACAGACACCCAGACCACACTGAGCATGTGCATGGTCTTGCAAAGATGTTTAACAAAGTTACAATATGATGATCCCCTCTGGCCAACTTTGAAAGCATAAATAATTTGTTTTATTAGGCTTCTGGTGCAGTAGGTTCATGTTTATGTTTAGTATACAAAATATAGCATTTCTAGCATTATTCTATTTTAGACTTTAGTTCCCTTTAATACTGAGCCATCTCACATTGCTGTGCTTTAGCTTATGTTAAATCCCTTTTGAGTTGTTTGTCACACATAGACTTTATGCACCTAACAACAAGTGTAATGCCCCCTTATTGTTTGGAAGTGCAGCCCTTTATCCAAGTAGAAGCAGCACTGTGTACATGTTACAAGTACTAGAACATAATTGTTATAATGTATTTTCTATTTATAGCCAAGAGTCCAATCCTTTATCTCAATAAGGGGTGGTAATAAAAACATATTTCACAGCTCTGGATGATTAGGATCAGACTCTGACAAACAACATATCAGATGTTCAGGGTAGGTGTCATCAAATTATTAGCATCTGGTTAGTCACTAGGCAGACTTTATAATGCAATAATGCTATTGAAACCACACACAAACACAAAATCACAGACAATAATAAATCAGGAATAGTAGCAGTTATGTCAACAGAAACAGCTGCATTTTTGGCAGCCCAAACACATGGGAACAATACACACAAAGTATCCCTCTATTGCTCTATACAAGGCAATATCGACAGTGCTGGCTCAAGGGTTTTATATTCTTAAATGTTCACTGACATTTTTAGGGCAGATACACACTGTCAGAATCGGGATATTATTCGCCCAGCGACAAATCTCCTTCTCTTTAGGGCGACTAATCTCCCTGAACTGCCTTCCTGCCGGCTAGAATGGAAATCACCAGCGGGATGCCATGCCGCCAACAATTTTCATTCTAGCTGGAGGGAAGGCAGAGAAAGGCAGTTTGGGGAGATTAGTTGCCCCAAAGTAGAGGAGATTTGTTGCCGGGTGACAACCCCCCCTGAATCTGACCATGTATCTCTGCCTTTAGAGATGTGAATCACTTGGCTAGCCCTGCTCAGAACCAGTGAGGTAACAGTAGAGGGCCCCTACTACCAACTTCAGAAGACCCCACTATCCCAACACCAGCGCTCGATGTGAGTCAGGGGAAAGAGAGGGTCATAGGCCCTGACAGGCTCCATCTTGTCTGCCAGTACCATGTGCTTTGAGGTCAGGGCTCAAAACACCCTGGAACTCATTTATCAACTGGGCAAATTTGCACATGGGCAGTTACCCATAGCTTTTTTAAAGCAGCTGCAGGTAGAACAATAAATGCAATTATTTAATTGGTTGCCCCATCTTGATAAATTATTCCCCCTCTCTCTGTGCTTCACTGGTCTCATAGTACCTGGGGCCTAGAAATGAACACTGATTTTTCCAATTAAAATCTATTCAAATTTAAGTTAGAGGCTCCAAAATGCTTAAAGAATTTGTCATGATTTTGTTGTCTTTATTTCTAAATTACACTGTTTACACTGCAAATAATTCACTCTACAATATAAAATGTCATTCCTCATATTGGTGTGTATGCAGCATCTCAGTATCTCACGTAATTTTGCCTGGTCATGTGCTTTCAGAAAGAACCAGCACTTTAGGATGGAACTGCTTTCTGACAGGTTATTATTTCTCCTACTCAATGTAACTGAATGTGTCACAGTGGGACATGGATTTTACTATTGAGTGCTGTTCTTAGATCTACAAGGCAGCTGTTATCTTGTGTTAGGGAGCTGCTATCTGGTTACCTTCCCATAGTTCTGTTGTTAGGCTGTTGTCAGGGAAAGGGAGGGTGTAAAATCATTCCAACTTGCAGTAAAGAGTGACTAAAGTTTATCAGAGCACAAGTCACATGACTGGGGGCAGCTGGGAAACTGATAATATGTCTAGACCTATGTCTGATTTCAAAATTTAATATAAAAAAATCTGTTTGCAGATTTCAGTGCGGAATTCTGCTGAAGCAGCACTATTAACTGATGCATTTAAAAAAAACATTTTCCAATGATAGTTTCCCTTTAAAACTTAATAAACCCCCTTACACTGTTTGCTGGGGCATTAAGTACTCTGAGGTCCTCTCCATCAAACTAGGGCGGCAGGATTTTAGGGGGGGCGGCATGCTGCCCAACCACACCCACATTGGTTCAAAAACACTGGGGATGAGCTGGTAATATAATAATTTTTAAAATTTCCCGTGCGACAATCCCCATTGCTCCTGTCCCACTGGAGGGGACAGGGACGACGGCAGTGGGCCTAGAGGCCCCCACTTTGTAAATCCGGCCCTGCCTTTAAAAATAATTCTTCTTTTGCAAATTCAATTGTTCTACATAGCATTAGGTCGTGTGCAACAGATGTTGTTTTTATTAACCACTCCCTAGTCACTAACATACAGATTAAATAAATGTGGCTCAATACAGAGAGAGCCCTGTGACTCTGCACACACACAGTTCTTCAGCCCATTTTCTATCCATGTACAAATTGTGTTCCCAAGACGGAATGACCTTCATTTGTACAGCCAACATTTATGTGGCATTGTATGCAAAATACAAATTTGCCAATGACCAAGCTATGTCAACTTGCTGAATAGTATAGCACATTTTTTATAAGAGTTTAGAAGTGATTTAGAAACCATCTACCAAGTTTAATCGTAGTTACATGACTGGTAAGGAAAAACAAGCAATTACTAGGTAACGTTGGACAGACAACATTGATTTCTATATAGTTATATAGTGCAAATATTTAATAGGGGGTGTGCCACACTGATTTTTTCTGTGTTCAGCCAAATCCCTGAATCCTTGTGTATGGATTTGGCAAAATACTGAACTGCATTCAATCCCTTGCACCAAATGGAAATTGTAATCCTGCTAAAAATGGTTCTGATTCATCCAATCCTGAACCAAATCAGGGATTCAGTGCATCCCTTATATGATCTAAACAAAGAAAAAGTGGCAGCAGCGATGGACCCAAATAAAGCCTGACACACAGGTATGGACAGTCAATGAGCATTAGAATCCATTAGCTGATTGCTCTAACTATACAAGCATGCTGCATGGAGTTTATAAATACACTGAGACGAGAGAGTGGGAAAAGTACACAAACACAATAATATAGCTAGAAATTCCTCTACATCTTCGTCACATGTGTTATTTCTTATAACAGAGCTAAGTACATATTGTTTCTTTGGATTTCCATTACTGGCCACAGTTAGGTATTAGGCATCTTGCCAATATACTGGTTAAGGGCTACCTTGCATCCCTAGAGCAACTAAAGTCAAAACACAACTGCCCAGATGTTCAACCGTTTTGCTACTTTCAGCTAAAGTATGCATACTATGCTCAATTTCAATACTACTAACTCACACCCACACTGTTGGCATGGGGGTTCAGTTTTGAGCTTCAGTTCTTAAGAAGGATATAAATAAGCTGAAGAGAGTACAGAGATGTGCAACTAAACTGGTTAGAGGGATGGAAGACTTAAATTATGAGGGTTGGGGTTGCTTTCTCTGGAAAAAAAGTCGCTTGCGAGGGGATATGATTACACTTTAATCTCTAAAGTACATTAGAGGACATTATAGACAAATAGCAGGGGACCTTTTTACCCATAAAGTGGATCACCGTACCAGAGGCCACCCCTTCAGACTAGAAGAAAAGAACTTTCATTTGAAGCAATGGTTCTTCACAGTCAGGACAGTGAGGTTCTGGAATGCACTGTCAGTGATGTTGTGATGGCTGATTCTGTTAATGCCTTTAAGAAGGCTTGGATGATTTCTTGGGACAGAAATAATATCCATACATAGTTAAGTTGATATCGGTCGATTTTCTAACCGATGACAGACAAAAAATCGTTACTTGCATGATTGTTCAGTGCCCACTAGCCTCACGATAAATTGACGGATTGGTTGTGAAGGGGAGAAAAATCTTATTGTGTATGGTGAGCTTAATATAGCATAATCTAATCCT
Organism: Xenopus petersii; assembly: GCA_038501925.1. Lineage (NCBI taxonomy): Eukaryota > Metazoa > Chordata > Amphibia > Anura > Pipidae > Xenopus > Xenopus petersii. Next base: position 170,299,815 of record CM076673.1, read on the forward strand.
CCCACCCTGCTTTGTTTGAGAAAGCAAAACAGAGATGGTTGTCTATAATTTCCTCCTTAGATGAAGGCCAATTGGAGGAAACCACAAAACTATAGACCATTTAGCCTGACGTCAGTGGTAGGAAAGTTTTTTTGAAGGGGTATTACATGGATAAGAAACTTGAAGTTATTGCAAATCATAATACTATGATCTACGAGCTATTATAAAATGGTCACAAATACAAAGTGATTGGAAAAAGTCTTTATCTATGGTGAACTATCTGAAACAACTGAACTGGAAAAAGTGTTTGAAGGTGAACAACCCCTTTAAAGGGACTTCGATGATTTCTTGGACAAGCATAATATCCAAGGCTCTAGTGAAACTAAAATCTACACTTAGGGGGTTATTTATTAAGGGCTGATTTTTTCTGGTAGGACCATTTTTTCGTAAAAAAAAAACTTGAATTTTTCGAGATTTATTAAAGCCCGAAGGCTATTAAAAGTATCTCAAACCTGCCAAGGTCATGTAGAAGTCACTGGCAGATGTCCTGTTTACAATTTGAAGATATCCTGATCTGCACTGGGTTTCGAACAGTGTTACATTTTTATCGAGTCTTTTCCCGCACCAGATTTTTTCAAGTAAATTTATTGTTAAATACAGTAAAAATGTGAACAGATTTTAAGAAAATTGTGACACATTTTTGGATTTTAGTAAATAACCCACTTAATATAGATATTAGCATATACAGTTTATGTGAGTGTATGAAGGGGTTGGTGTGAGTGTGTGTAGGTATCTGTGCTGGGTTTTATTTGGAGGGGTTGAACTTGATGGACTTTGGTCTTTTTACAACCCAACTTAACTATGTAACTATGTAACAGATAACATATTCACATTTCTAATATCACTCAGGGACAGAATTATCCAAATCAAGTTGATCCATTAAATGTATATTTTGCTCTTGAGGGTTAGGGTCATTGGTAGACTCGAAGGAGACAAATGTGTGGAATGCGGTATGGGAGAGGCAGGATTCCTCCACCTGATTTTGGAATGCCCCAAGGTAGCAACATACTGCACGGCAGTCACTCGCTACATTAATGAATACATATCCCTCCCTGGAATCAGGTCTCCCAAGACCTACTTATTGCATATAATAAATGACACACTGCCCTTACAAAAAATAGAACACTTTTACGCATTGTTAAATGGTCAATGGTACTTTTGAGTCCCTGAAATGTGTTAAAAAAAAAGGCTTTAGTTCCTCCCATTTTTATCTTTTTGTTCAACCCACTGAATTGAAGCTGAAGGCTGCAGTACAACTGCATCTGAGTTGTTTCATTTAAAATTCATTGTGGTAATGTACAGAACCAAAATTAGAAAAAAAGTCTCTGTCTAACGATTTATGGGCATCACTGTAGACTATGTCTACATCAGCTTTTACACTATGCAAAAAAAGCATTTTTTCTTACATGGAAAGCCTTGGAGCCTCCTACCCTTGCATTTTGGATGAAAATCACTGATATCTGTCCAAGCCAAAAATGTACATATCTGGCACAAGGTTGCCTAGACAAGTTCGAGAAAATATGGGACAGATGGCTTGCTGATCCACAGAACGGTACTGCAGCTCTCTAACCTAACAGATGCTTATCAGTTTATGTGCTAAAAGGTAAAGTGTATTTGAATGATGGGAATGCCCACCGCTCTACCTCTTTCCTCTATTCTTCTTTTCTCCTTCTTTACTCATGCTATCTTATTAAAATACATTTTTCAAAAAAAAGTTTAAAGGTGAAATACACGCTTTAATGGCTCATCTGATATTTCAAAACATAACTCAAATCTCATACTTGCGTCATTTGCCTGACATGCCAGGGGAAGCAGGGGATGGGGGTAAAAATTGACAGCAAAAAGCAAAATGGCCAAACAGTAAATAGGGTGAGAATGGCCAGCAGTAGGGACCATCAGGAATACATAGAGCAGAGGGACTAGACAGATCACTAGAACAGAAGGGATGATGGGACACAGCGAGAGCAGAAGGAATAGTGGACAGATCACTAGAACAGAAAGGATGATGGAACACATCAAGAGCAGAAGGAATGGTGAACAAATCACTATACCAGAAGGGATGATGGAACACATCAAGAGGAAAAGGAATGGTGGACAGATGAGACACGGTGAGAGCAGAAGGACTGCTGGACAAAACAATAGAACAGAAGGGATGATGGGACACATCAAGAGCAGAAGGAATGGTGGGCAGATCACTACACCAGAAGGGATGATGGAATACATCAAGAGCAGAAGGAATTGTGGGCAGATCACTAGAACAGGGAGATGATGGGATACAGTGAGAGCAGAAAGAATGATGGATGGAACACTAGAACAGAAGGGATGATGGGAGAGCAGGACTGCTGGAAAGAACACTGAAACAGAAGGAATGATGGGAAAGCAAAAGGTCTGGTGAAGAGAATAATAAAGGGCTCATAAGAAAACTGGAGAGCAGAGGAACCTGATAGACAGATTAGGAGAGCAGATGGATTGCAAAGCAAAATAAGGGGGTTACAAATACTTAAATAACACAGACTGAATTAATCAGTTGGCAGAGGGCAGTTCAGTATGGTCATATATTTATGTGCTATTCTTGGTCTCAAACACAACCCAACATTGTGTCTGAGTCATTTTAGGGCTTTTATGTGGCCATCTGAAAGCACGTACTAAAATAAAATAGCAAAGTAACTTTTTACCCACTTTCTCTGCTAAGAGAGTACTTATAATAAAGGGACTGCTGACAGGTGCCACTGTTATGTTTACCAAATTACAGTCACATTCCTAGAATTACAAAACAAGGAGGCACCTGTGAGAGGGTGGTGTAAAATGTTACACTTTTAAAGATGGGTTATTGAATGCCTATATTGCCACTGCTTGGGAGGCCATTTTATTATAGCAGCCTGAAGGAATAGTTTTTTGGCATAAGGAACCCTGTTTATTTGCAGATATTCTCCCTGTGTAAATCAGAGGAAACAACCATGCTTCATTCTAATAAAGAGTACTCTGCAGTGGCTATATTGTAAGGAAAACTGCTTGCTCAGCATCACCAAGCAATAACACTTGACATATCTTCCCAAACTTTCCAGACCTGAGATGTTTTCCTCAATAGAAAAATCTTAATACAATACATACTTAATTCAGCTATGAGTATTCTGTTCCTTTAACTGTTCATTGGGTATATATGTTAGCTCATTCTGTAAGAAATATTCTATTGTTCTTAATCCACATAATGCAAACTAATAAATCTCTACCTGTGAATAGAGCAGTACATAAGGATCACTGTATTCCTGTCTCTCAGCATCAAGAGAAGGGACTGCCCTAAAGTAGTGTCACATAAAAGGACAGATCTCGAGAATTGCTGCTACCATTATGCTTGAATTGGTTTAAATTAGATGAAATAGCGCCATCTGCAGACTAGAAATGACAAGCACAATAGGGTTCGTTTCTTGTTCAGAACTTGATACACTGGTTATTTTCTAGCTGTCACAATATGCCTTTTAATAGCACGCAGCACTAATCAGCTTTTCAGGTCTTCAGGTTCAGGCAGACACTGAGTGGGTTATTAAAGTCCAAAATGCTAAAAACTCAAAAACTTTTTTTTTTGTACTATAAAATCTGATTTTTTATGGGGAAAGAAACTGGAATTTTTTGAGATTTGTTGTACCCTGAGGCTGGGAAAAGTCTGAATCTGAAAATCCACCATTTCAGACCTGTAGAAGTTGTTTATAAGTCAGTGGGAGAGGTCCCTATTCTATTTGGAAGTTTCTTTGGTCTGCACTGGAATAGTCAGAAAAGCTGACTGTTTCAGGCATAAATCTAAAATATTCTGACTTTTCGGAAAAAAAGTCAGAAAAAAAGGTATGATTCGGGAAAAAAATTGAATTGCCTGAAAAGCTGACTGTTTCAGGCTTTTTGGGCAAAAATCTGAAACAATCTGACTTTTTGGGAAAAAGCCTGAAAAAAACGTATGATTTTGGTTTTCGATCGATTTTATTGAGTTTTTCCCTGATCTGATTAAATCATGCTTTTCTTAGTAATAAATAAGGTCAAATCGTGGATTTGAGTTTGGCCTGATTTTTTTAAAATAGAATATCAGAAAAACTCTGATTTTGATAAATAACTCCCTGAAAGTTTCAGGGTTCTTCTGTCAGTCATTTAAATGGGTGCTGAACAAACAAATTTCAATTATGAAAAATCTATGGGTCTTGCTATCTCTTTTCTATCTTTTTGTGTTATTTAACTTTTAATTCAGCAGCTCCCCAGTTTCCCCAGAAATTTCAGCAGTTTGCTGGTAGGGTCCAAATTACCTTAGCAACCATGCATTGATTTGAATGAAAGACTAGAATATGAATAGGAGAGGGCCTGAATAGAACCATTAGTAATAAAAAGTAGCAGTAAGAACATGATTGTAGCCTTACAAACCATTTGCTTTTAGATGGAGTCAGTGACCCCATGTGAAAGCTGGAGAGAAATGCAAATATTTCAAAAACTATAAAAAGAAATAATGAAAGCCAACATAGTATGTTGTTAGTATGTTATTGACTTTGCATACTAAAAGTTAATTTAAAGGTGAACAACCCCTTTAAAAGAATAGTCTAATATATGTTCAGTTCTCTTTAGCTTGGTAATGTTAAAAATGTTAAAATGTCAAATAATAATATTGATAGTGTTTAAGCTTTCTATTTCCATGTAAGAACTTTTTCAATTCAATACCTGTGACAGAAAAGCTGGAGGTGCAGTGAGGCAGAGTCACTACTATTGGGATTGGGGGTGGGGGGGTGAGAATTCTATTAGGGCACAACATGGACATATACAAAGACTAAAGTCATGAACTGAAAATAGAGCAGGGCTTATAGTGTGATGATCATTCTTAAGGCAACAGTGACAAAATGATGGAGTAAAATGTGTGAAAATGCATAATCAAATGGAATCCAGGAAATGCACCCACTGAAATGCATTAAACTAGTGGGGCTGTGGAAAAAATATAGTAAAATGCAGGGAACGTAGATTCTGTTCCAGCAGCTATAGGATCAAAAAGAGCTGTCAACCAACCCTATTTTTTTCGGGAGTTATCAGATTTTGCAGTCTGTCCCCCGGTCACCCAATACTCCCTTGATTTATGGGGACTTCCGGGAATTTTCAAAATTTCGAGCGAAAATCCGATGTGCACATGCGCATAGCATTTCAGGGTTGTCAGCTGGAGTGATGTGTGCATGGGCAAGATGTCAATTTTGCTTAAGTCACATACCAGGACATTTTTCAGCAGCACAGCTCCTCCGACTATACACAAGGTTGACAGCTCTCCCATAACCACAGAACTATTGAGATTTTCAGGCTTTCATTCCCCCTACTTCTGCATAATAGTTAATTTATCAGAATATTAGTTGGTATTAGAGATGATTTGCATTAAGGAATGCATGCAATTATTTTTTACTGTTTGTACCAAAAGGCCCAGGTCTTTCTGAGTGCATATGACTGTGGTTTGGACAGTCGCATTGAAGGTGCAGCTTATCGTGCCAGTTTTAGCAAGTCTGGCTGTTAAGCAAGTCTGGGTGTGTCACATTCATGTTCTGCTCAGGCAGAGGAAAAGGCAACCAGTGGAACTTGCTACTGTCATGGAATGATGTTTTTCAACATTCCACTAACTGCAAAATAAGGTTTTTTTTTAAGATAATTTTCTTCTCAAAGGTGCAAATAGGGATACACAGTCCATTTCTCTCTAAAATGGTTCTTATGCTTTGGGAGATGTTATGTTTTAAACCTGATCTATGTGTCAGTTTGTTACAATAGGGCTTATTTGTGAACCCAGATGCAGCATGCACCAGGGCACAATCAGTCATACACAGTCAAGTATGACCCTAGATATGTTCTACAGCTCTGAGCCGTCATTAACTATCTGCTCTATGGGGTATTGGACCACAGTAGCAGCACCAAGCTCTAACACCCATCGGATGTATTGTATAGTGGTTCCATTTTATTAAATGCTTTAATAACAAACGTGATAAACTTGCCTCAGTCAATACTAGTCTGATTTTCTAGTCCGACTAGTCAAATACTGGCTAGGCAGGAAATATATGTTTAGAAGTTTAGAAAATAATGGCAATTTCAAAGACCACAATTAAGGCAAAAAAATCCCACTGGTGGCACAAGTAAAAGCAAGTAAGTTAGAGGCGACCAATAGGATAGGTAAAAATGTATATTATCTTCAAAAATACCCTCTTTATTGGAGCTCCATATAGATCTGCTATGCATCTGTCTGTGTTTCAAATGAGGGGTGGGCATATACTAATGGTCCCTGCCAGAAACACATTAGGAGGGATAGCCTGTCACAGCCCTGCAATCACACTAACAAAGACAGGTTTTAGTTTCCTATCTGCCTAGCTGCTGATTGGCTCCTATCCTACAGTACACTGTGCTCAGCACTGCCGGATACCCTGCACAGCCTGGGAAAGGAGGTCGCTGGAAGTGAAACAGATGGGCTGGACTAGTAGGGTTTTTGCAGAAATTTTCAATAAATCAATCACAAACACTACTTCTTATACTTAAAAGGGTATACTACATTGGTACATTTTTGTTTTTCACATAAAATGTCTCCTTTTAAGAATTCATTCCCATTTTCTGAAATTGTTTCAGATGAAGCTCACAAAATAATAAATTAGCTCCTTAAACCCACACACTACTGCAGCACCCAAGTGTGCACGTTTTTGTGTTTGTGCATAGAGACTGCTCCTTGTGTCCTACTGATTACCCAGATGGAGCTGCAAGACAAGGTGGATGTAAAAACAACTTCAAATCATTCCCTATGATTCTCATGACTGGCTGCCTGACAACCCCATTGTGACAAAATGACTTGCAAAGATATGGACAGCAAAACTCAAGAGTAGGTAGCCCTGCTTAAAACAATGAATGGAACAGACCATTGCTAAATATTTTGGAATCTTTTTGCAAAGGCATCAATGCATCAGTTTAGATTCTTTGGACTTAAATACATTTAAGGTCAATTCATTAAAAGTATGATAATAAATTACTCATCGCCTCTATGTGCAACTTGATTATACCTTGTGCTTTCATATGTGTATATAATAACTGTGCAGACGCAAGGCACTTAGCATTTCATTCTAATCTACCACACCCAATGCTGGAACCTAATCTGGCTACTGGCAAGCTATTGCTTCTATCAATGATATTACAGTTTGCATACAAGGCACCAATAGAAATGTTAAAACATGAACACCAGAATGATTTCCTAATATTGGAGGTAAAATGCAACAGTGCAATTGTCTGTAGCAGTCAATGAGATTTTGGTTCATTTTGTTGTGAATTGTAGTACATATATCAAAATGAGAGGACAAGGAGAGCAAGAATCACTGGATCTTTCCGTAATTTGGATCTTTGCATTTTTTTAACAAAGACCAGCAACAGCCTTGCTTATGAGGTAAACAATTGGGACCCCAGCTGGTGCCGAATACATTGGCAACTCCCAGTGATTCTAGCTTTTCTTGTCCTTTAAGTACTGATGTTGTGTTAATAAATGTTAAATGGTTGGTTGGTTTGTACTGTATTTTAATACAGAAAAACATGAAATCAAATCAATTTGTACTGTATCATAAAACATAAAATCTAATCTGTTTGCATGGTCTTACTGGTGGGGGGACATAGGGGTTTCATTTGGTGCTCCAGGCAAATTATTGGCTATCACTATCCTAACAAGAAAAGGTCAAAAAGAAAGTTTGGTTCAAGCAAACCTAGTGGTTGATAAGTAGCTGGCAGTTCTACACTGCAGTCTTCTAGTGAAAATGTGATAACCAGAAATACAACAGATAAGGGTTTCTGAATCATAATACCCTAAGCAGGGTTGCCATCTGGTAAGTGTTTTACTGGCCAGCCAATAAAAATGATCCTTGATGCCAAGGTTATTAACTGGGAATAGATATAACTACCAGTATTATTCTTGCAGTAAAGGTGGAAGCCAAACCCTGACCAGTGTCACAAGAAAAAGTTTGTCACACAAGTAAAGACAGTCTTTTCTATCACTGAGCCCGATTATTTGGTGTCTGATCTGTTTGGACTACTACAAAGCATCCAATCATCTTTAGGTATAACTGCATATTAAATGAATTACACATAGCATCAATTGAACCTGTAAATTCCTTATCACAATTACAGAATCAGCTAGCAGCTTACTACATTACAGTAACTTGCAACTCAGTTCCTCTGTACATATGCATTTGGTCTCACAATCTTACACTATGGCTAATGTTTTCTTTATAAAGTATGACTAAGAACTTCTGAAAAGGATGCATTTTTTCCCCCCGAAAACTAGAAAAGTCTACAGTGCATAAGAAAAGCCTACAAGCACAAAGTCTACAGGGTCAGTGCTTGATACATCAGCATACCTCCCAACATTTTGGAAACAGAAAGAGGGACAAAAACATTTGCTGTGCTGTGCTTAGCACCCATTTTGCTATGTTCATTTTACAAAATTTGGCACATTATTAAAGTTTGGACACATTTCTGTGGTTAGTATGTTATTACAGTTTTGCTAATGAAGATGAATTGCCCTTAAGATGTGAGTATAAGTTCTCCCAAGAGACCTCCTTATCTTAAACTGTTACAAAAGTATTTAAGTATCTATTCTGGGCTCTCTGCCAAAAGCCAATTAAGTTAGAAAAATTTTATCTTTTTCTGGCTGTTCAGTGCAGGAGATCAAAGAGAAAGTTGGGACATTTCAGTAACAAACCAGGGACTGCGGATTGAGCTATAAAAATCGGGACTGTTCTGCGAAAAATGGGACAGTTGGGAGGTATGCAGCAGTAGCATTTTAACTGCATTTGTCATTCCCTGCAATGTACTGGCACCTGGCTCTCTTGCAAATATTACAAAAAAATGAGGCAATAAAAACAATATAGCTTATTACTTATTAAAAGTAAGGTGCTTATAGTGCCAGTTTTATTGGTAGTGTCTCGCTACGTGTGTTAGTTGGGAGGCTATTTAAAAAAGAAATAAGTGTGACATGGCCATGCCAACTCTGTCTTTTGGAGCAGTGAGTACTGGCAGCTTTGTTTGTGGTTGTTTATTTGAAAGGTGTCTCATGGAGTCCAGCCTGGAGAACAATGCCACAGGTAGTACAAAAGGTGCATTGTGAATCAAATACAAATAGCTTAGACAGTAGTATCATTTTAGGGTTGGGGCAGACGAGCAGATTCGGGGAGATTTAGTCGCCTGGCGACTGATCACCTCTTCTGCGGGGCAACAATCTCCCCGAACTGCCTTCCATCTGCCTTCAGCCTGCTTGAATGAAGAATCACCTGCGCTAATGCACTCGCAGCGCTTCGATTTCCGAAGTCTCCCGAAGTTTCCTTTCGGAAATCAAAGAGCCGCGAGTGCATTAGCACAGGCAATTTTTCATTCAAGCAGGCGGAAGGCAGACAGAAGGCAGTTCGGGGAGATTGTTGCCCCGCAGAAGAGGCGATTAGTCGCCAGGCGACTAAATCTCCCTGTATGCCCCAACCCTTACCATATTGATTCTACCCAATAAGTATGACCAGAGGGATAGTTTATGCATTATGGAACTAACACATTAAAGGGGTTATCCACCTTCAAACAACTAGTTGTTTTCAGATAGATCACCAGAAATAACGACTTTTTCAAATTACTTTCTATTTTCTATGTGTCACAGTTTTTCTAATATTGAAGTCTAAAGTGTCATTTTTCACCTTCTAAAGCAGCCCTGGGAGGCGGGTTGCCGACCCTGTAAACTCTTCTAAATTGTTACATTTTGTTGATTTGTTATCTTTGTCCCTGCTGAGCAGAATTCTTGGGTTTCATTAGAGGCAGCTGTTAGAATTGATACAATAGTTGCTAATATTCCAGAGAATATCAACCGAATCCCAAATTTAGTTCAGGATTCAGCAGAATACTAGCCTGTTTTGGCAGGATTCAAATTCAGCCATAATTATGTAAACTTACAAATCTAACCCATTTATTATGCTCATTTGCCTATGTAAATAAGTATTTGTTTCTCTTCCGGATTCCACATATCCTTAATGGAAGATTCAGTAATCACTCAAATCCAGAAAAAGCGGTTTTGGTGCATCCCAAATTGTGTGTGATTTATCAGTGAGGGCACAAATTTGCATCTGAATGATAAAGTGCAATCAAACATGGCTTTTGAACTTTAACAAACAAAATCACTGCAAGTAGGGGTTTTCTTCTAAGACACATCATAGATATCAGTATTGATTAGTTACTCTTGTGGCTAGGGATAGCTGCAGCATGCAGCAAGAAAGTCTCCTTTAATACAGTCCACAGGAGAGCCCTGGAGACTGTCCACAATGAACTACAGACTGATGTAGGTACTCAAGGCCCTCCCATGTATGCTATAAGATAATATTCGGGTCTTCAACTGTTTGATGGCTACTGTGAATACTTTGAAGATTTATAAATAATTGATCATAAACAAAGGGATCTGTAAATAAGTAAGCATGGCTACCTCATATAATTATGATGTTACACAAAGTCAGTCCAAATCAGTGGTTGTCAGACTTTTTGATTGAGGACCCCTTGGAGGTACACCTTTGGTCAGGGCACTGCTTTAGTTCATAACAAGGTTACAAATACGGGTATGGGACCTGTTGCCCAGAATGCTCAGGACCTGGAGTTTTCCGGATAATGGATCTTTCTGCAGTTTGGATCTTCATACCTTAAGTCTAGTAGAAAATCATGTAAACATTAAATAAACCCAATAGGCTGGTTTTGCTTTAAATTAATTATATCTTAGTTTGAAACAAGTACAAGGTTTTTATTTTTACAGAGAAAAAGGAAAGAATTTTTAAAAATTTGGATTATTTGTATAAAATGGAGTCTATGGGAGACATCCATCCCATAATTTGAAGCTTTCTGGATAATGGGTTTCCGGATAAATGATCCCATACCTGCATAGGAAATCATTTGTGTATCAGCTATTCAGCCACTGTTCCATGAACATCTAGGGCAGCAAATTTGTTCATTGTTCACCATAAATGTAAGCTGGGCCTTCAGGCGTATCTAGGAGAGCAAATAGGATTTCTCCCCAAATTCCATCTAAATAAGCCTTCATGCTGAGTGATCCTTCGCTGATGCGCCAGGTCTAAGGGCTATGAAATCTCTCTGGCCTCATGCAATACTGCAATCAGGGTGGGAGTGAAGTGGTGCGAAGAGTATTGCCAAGCATGGTCTGATAATGGTTTCTTTTATACTGGGTTCCAATTCTACTTCACAGTGCCTTTTGCTCAGGTAGCCCAGGCAGGCTGTGGCCCCAAGGAGAAATAATCCAATTTAGTATGGGGCTAAGAATTGCTATGATAGCCCTTGCCTCACTTTGTGTGCATTATTTTATATCACTCAACAGGGGATCCACATTATATGTGCATGTTTGAATAGCTGCATGCTGTATTTTTCCTTTCAATTGGCAAAATGCACAAGCCCATCTACTCAGCCAGCCAATCCAAATCTGCAGACTTAGAGGGCACCTTCTGGCCTACCAGCAAAGGCCCAGACTCGATAACTACATTTCCAGCACTATATTATTATTATTAACAACAAACTGGTACCAAAGCGTGTCTGAGCTTGTCTGCCTTCCATGGGAGTGGATGACACTTCCCATATACTATTTATTTTCCATCCATCTGTTTGCAGAAAAATGTTAGGCTTGTAAAGTTACTTGACAAAGTATAATATTTCCATATGCCATTTGTCATTGGGACAGTATTGCTAATATTATACATATAAGCATTTGGTGCATATGTGCACAGTTCAGTATTGCAAAATAAAAATAATGCTAATTCAGGTGGCAAATAATTGCAACATGATGGATATTTGCTGATCTATAACAAAGTAAATAGCTTGCTATCGTTTTCCTATGGTACTACAAATTGTCATAAGATTTTATTAATTATTATTCCTATAAAGAGCAGCTGATGTATTGGCAAGCCTGGTGATTAAAAGCCTTTTCCAGTTAATTATATTATGGCTGCAAGTACAACCTTTTTTTTGACCCATCATTCGCACATAACTGCAACCATGATAGGGAGAGGCACCTGATGCAAATGTGTCTGATGTGGTAAAAAATGCGCAATTATGCTTGCACTTCTACATGGGTGGAACACAAATGCTCTGAATGGAGTGGGATCTAATAATTTCTAGCACATGGCTATAAAGTACCTTTAATGAATGGCGTAGATTCAGCCAATAACTGGGACTGTTTTTGAACAATGGCAACTATAGTAGCAGGACTTAATTGAGCCCTTATTTGTGCCTTCTCTGCTACATACCCGAGATATTGGCCAATGCACAAAAACTTAAGGCTCTCACAAAAACTGACATGAACATTTCCAGTCTTCCAATCTGGACTTTCTCAAATTATGCGTTATTATGGCCAGGCTCAGACTAGGCTGTGGGACATAGATCCGATGAGCCCTGCCCCCTAGCCAAGAACTATTGGTGCTCCACCCCTAACCCCACCATCAATTACAGGCAAAAAAAGAAGACAAGCAGTATGGGGCACGATCGAGTACAGGGGAAGATGATGCTGAGTTTACCATATGGATAGGTTTACAACTGGGGAGGGGGGCCCTAAGATGGCAGGCCTGATGTGTCTGTAAACCTCAGTCCAATAATGATTTACTTTAATACTTGGGATGATATAATGTCATATTCAATACACAAGTTAAGCTGGGAATTACACTTAGGGGCACATTTACTAAGCTCGAGAGAAGGATTCGAATGAAAAAAAATTAGAATTTTGAAGTAATTTTTGGGTACTTCAACCATCGATTAGGCTACTACGAACTTCGATTCGAAGTAAAAATCGTTCGACTATTCGACCATTCGATAGTCAAAGTACTGTCTCTTTAAAAATTACTTTGACTACATACTTCGCCAGTTTAAACCTACCGAGGTTCAATGTTAGCCTATGGGGACCTTCCCCAGCACTTTTCTAAGTTTTTATGATTGAATAAAAATCCTTCGATCGATTAAAATGGTTTGAATCGTTCGAATTCAAAGGATTTTACCTTGAGGGTCAAATTCGAGGGTTTAGTAACCCTCAAAATTTGATCCTTGATAAATCTGTCCCTTAATCTATGATATGACATACAGATATTATTAGATAAAATTCATTATTGTGTGTGTGTTTTTATTTAATTATTTGGCTTTCTTTTCTGCCTTTGTCTATAGTGAACTGTAAAATCTATGAGAAATGTATCTTTCTTTTTAGTTTCTCGTTTCCTTATTTCACCATTCAACCCCCTCCCTAGTTGCTATGCTCATGGAAACTAAATAGCAGTTAACGGTTCAGAATACAAAGTTGATTAAAAACCTCATCACTCTTAATACAGTATCTACAAGGCAAACAGTGTTACCTCCATATGTAATAAAGAATACTAAGTTTGAGCAGGTGTTGTAACTTATAGCAACCAATAAGATGTTTGCTTTTTTTTACCTAACCCCATAATAAATATTGTCTAGTATCAGTTTCTTCAGTTTTCATTGCATGTTATCTGCCCTGTCTGTGAGCCTTGGTGAGACCTTTATACAGCATGGATATTGCTTATATCTTGACTGATTCCATGTATTTTTTTCTTTGTTTATAATAGTTTCTTCCCACTGTACCTGCATGGTACTTATCTGTGAGTAACAGAATAAGCCTTACCTCTGCTCCTTCTGATGGCTTCTTGTCTGCAGGCTTGCATTGCTGGAAAAAAAATACATCAAACTGAGATTGCTATAATGAAGAGGGTAACTTCCTGAAATAAATATTATTGGTAGGTTTAAATGGCACAATTGGGACTATTTCTAATAAATATAATGTATTTCAGTAATGTTCTTTACTTAAACCATGATGTTAATAATGCAATACATTTCCTGTGTTGCATCTTTCATACAAGGAAAAATCTAAACTGCATTGTGGATTTACTTGCTCTGCATTATTACTTGTATCACTCTCACTGCTAAAATCAGCTATTGTCATCCCAAGATAGTTACAAGAGAAACAGTCACTCAGTTAGCAAGAACCATTGCCTCACCGCTCACCCTAATGTAGATGGCCGTAAAATCAAATTTAATATCAGGCTGAAACTGATAGAAAAAATGTATTCTTTACCAAAAATCTGCTTTGTGCCTAATGAAAGAAAATGTAAATCTGAGCTATTTTAACATCCGTTGCCTATTGACAGACAAAGTCAGACATCCTGTACACATTATTATACGATAAGAAGTTGTAGGTTTGGAAACCAAGAAATGGTAAGTGATCATTTCTGGTTCATACTGCTATACCCCTCAACAGTCACTGCAGATTACTGAGTTCTATAAAGTCCCATCATACACAGTCACAGGAAGTATTCAACATCGTTTCCCTCTTATCATCACAATTATTTTTTTATAACTGATAAGGCATAAACTCATCCGGCTACCATGAAACAAAGGTTGAAAAGACTGTTTGCAGTCCATGTCAGACATTATAACACTTACACCCATACACATACACACTCCAAAAATAGCCTCTTTGGGGGGAATTCACAAAAGTGTCGGTAAAAAAAGTAACCCAGAAGTGGCGGTCGACAAATTTGTAAAATGTCGTATGAACGGCAAATTCACAAAGGCAGATGTTACCATCTCTGAATGTCTCGTAAGTCCGACAATTTTCTAAAATGTCGTATATCTTTTCATCGTACAAACGACATTTACCAAGACTTTTTAAACGACAATTTGTCTGACATTTTCATTTTGGAGAGCCTAAAGTGTCTGAAAAATTGTCGGTAAAAAAAATGAGTTCATAAAAATGTAATTCATAAAAATGTCGGGAAAAGTGGCGCCGAAAAAACCACGCCCACTTTTAACGACACTAATTAAAAAGTGTCGCACATGTCGGAAAATTGGCGGAGAAATGCTCTGTGAATTTGTCGGCTGTTGCTACGACACTTTCTACAACATTTTAAAGACATTTTTTCGTTCCCGACACTTTTGTGAATTCCCCCCTTTGTGTCCTTCAGGGTTACTCCTCGTCACCTGCAGCATCTTTCTCAGGATCACAATGAAAACACCTTCTAGGGCAGAAGGCCACTTTCAGGCCCTGATCTATCTCTGGTTTACAAAGACTGAAGCAGCAGCCATTTTTAGTTTGTACAACACAGAATGCAAATGTATCACAGGCATTATATAGCACTGCGTATCTTGACAGCGCTATATAAATAAATGATGATGATGATGATTATTTCAATTTGTTCTTTATCAGTTCAGTGTCCCTTGCGATCAGTATGTGGGTTCAATGTCTGCCTACCTAACGCCCCCAGTGATTTCATCTTTCATTCTCCTTTAAAGTTCTATAAGCTAAAACCAAAACATCTGTAGACAGCAATATTATAGAGTGTCAGGTGAGGAAAGACTATATATAGAGTAAGATGTTTACAATAGTGGAAAGAATTAATTTTTTTCTGAATCTGGTCTAAAGATCTGGATTTGTTAAAAGGGGTACTATAATCTCACGCCATACAATACTATAATTTAACATATTTTATATTAGGTGTGAAATGATTTATCAACATATCTGCTTATTTTATTACTAGGTGGGAGTCCAATCAGCCATTTGGACTTAATCATAATTCTCCCAAATAAGGCTGCCCTGGCATTCAAACTGGAATAGCCAGAATGTGAAAGGGAAGACTGGAAAAGCCAGAAAGTGAGCAAGTGAGCATCATCAAATTGGTAACCTGTAATCACAAGGGGTAGGTAGACTAAGCAGGCATTCAAATGTGTCTTAAATTTGATAGAAAATGCAATTCTTCCCAATGTATACAGTCATTAAAAATGTTTCATGGGTGTAAAGTTATTTGTAAATTGAATTGATAGTGATAGCAGTATCTGATTGTCCCTTTCTATTCTCTTCCCTGGTGGTTTTGAAAACCATGTGTCTTAATGCTACAAAGACCTCTCTATACCAAGCAAGTAAAAACAATAGATATACCAAGCTTTAATCCCCACTGATCCTGATCAGGAATTTAGGATGTGCAGCTGTTCTGGCAGTCAGCCTAGGATTGCAAAAGGTACAGCTTTTTACTGGCCCATATTACATCAACCAAGGGTCTGAATTAAGCTGAGTAATCTAATTGAGCATTATAGTGATGACAAAATGGCAGCAATAAGCAGCAATAAGTGAGTAATTATTCATGAATCAGGAACAGGGTGTTTTCCTAACCTATTTTCTAAAAATATATAATGCAGGCAACATTATATACATGGACAAGCCTTATGGCTGGTGATTACTTTTAATGGTGATTTTACAATCGAGTCATGACGCATTTAACACACAAATCCAAGTGGCTTCATCTGTATATATTTAATATGGAAACAAATAACTGTTCAGACACTCTGCACGTAACCATATATTTTGTGTGTGTATATATATATATATATATATATATATATATATATATATATATATATACTTTACCAACAAACCGCACTCCAAGGTCTTTAGTAGGTGAAAACAAGTGAAAATTGTATTCTTCAGGATGGCCCGAGTTATGTAGCCGAAACATTGATGAATAAAACTTATTCATTCATGATTTTTTCACCTACTAAATACCTTGGAGTGCGGTTTGTTGGTAAAGTATGCATTGATGGGTTTTACCAGCACCGAGGCTATTGCTTTTTGGAGTTACGAGTGCACCAGATAAGGCTTGGTTATATATATATATCCATGTAATGTGGTAAGGTACTGCCAACTGTACACAGTTTATATGTAATGTACCATTCAGATGATATGAAGCCTGTCATACAACTTTTGAGAAACTGGTGAAATTATCCCAGGCTGTAATATCACTTTGCTATAACTGATGGACCACTAACTCATACTTCATTCATCAGAGTGAATACACTCCGTGAGCAGTGCCCCAAATTAGTTTATTGGTCCCCCATCTATAGTCTTAATGAATTTTGCAAATGTAGTAACAATAGAATCAGACAAGTAATGTTAGCATAGATCTTGTATTATATTGTAGGCTTTGCCAACATGCGCTTCTACCTACCCATACCCCATTGCCCCTTTGGTGTGCATGGTACCCCTAAATCTCTGAAGCTGAGAGATGTTGATTATCTGCATTACAAATAAATGGCTCAGTGTTCCAACTACAATGCTGCATACAAACCCATCCTAAAAAAAAAAAAACATATACTATCAGAAAGGTACGTTATTATAAGAAATACACCTCTCATATTTTCCTTTTATACTTCTGGTCAAATATGATATTTCCACCAAAGGTGGGCAATATCATGCTAATCCATAGGATTGGATTACAGCAATCAGAATAGGGGCTGTTGGCTCGATCCAATGTATATCTGGATGATATTTGATTAGGTATAAGTCAGGTGGCCCAGTCAACTGAACTAGTCCAGCAGATTTGCTCTATTCAAGAGAGTGGTCAGCAAGCCAGTGCTCTGAAATGTACCCTGGCCTATAGGACCTATTTAACAAGCTGGAGATCTGGATAAACTAACACACCATACATTGCCAGATAAATACCAGCCATTGCCACTTAAAATTCAGCACATTTATAAAACTATGTACTGACTGACGACAGTTAAGTAGCTCTGTAAACTTCTGGCATAAAAAGCAGCATGTGCTAGAAAAATGTTGTGAAAACTGTGTTCCCTATCCCCATGTTTTAACAAAGACTCACTGGAATTTACCTCCTGCCTGTACACAGACTGCACCCAGTAAACACAGTTACACTCAGAGGGAGAACCTTTGCTTCTTATCTAAGTGCAAGGCATCACAAAGTGTGTTTCTTTGACCTTGCAAGTTAAATATGTCAGCCTAATGCAAATAGCTTTTTTACTAGCCATAAACTGTTATGTGAAGTAAGTGACTGAACTTCCACATTCAGATTTCCTATCTAAAGAGTCCCATTCTAAGCAGAAATCCAAATTTAAATGAATTACATTTCCAACATTCCTGGCACCCTATTGCCTTACTAACCGCCTTACTAACCATAATGATTTGACTATGGAGAAAGCAAGAGACGTTTGGCTTGTGGGATGTGCAGCCTTCTTACTGCCAACTTTAGGGGGCACATTTACTTAGCTCGAGTGAAGGAATAGAAGAAAAAATACTTAGAATTTCTAATGTTTTTTTGGCTACTTCGACCATCGCATTGGCCACTTCGACCATCGAATTGGCTACTTCGACCATAGAATTGGCTACTTCGGCCTTCGACTACGACTTTGAATCGAACTAAAAATCGTTAGACTTTCGACCATTCGATAGTCGAAGTACTGTCTCTTTAAAAAAAAACTTCGACCAAGTAGTTCGCCACCTAAAACCTACCGAAGGTCCCCATAGGCTTCCTAACAATTTTCTGATCGACGGAAAATCGTTCGATCGACGGATTAAAATCGTACGATCATGGGAAATGCGATAAATCCTTCGACTTCGATATTCGAAGTCGAAGGATTTTATTTCAACGGTCGAATATCGAGGGTTAATTAACCCTCGATATTCGACCCAAAGTAAATGTGCCCCTAGCACTCAGTGTATGAATTCAGAACTTTATGTCCAACTAATACACCACAGGGAACATTTACTAACATAGATGCTGAATTTCACCAGTGCAGTTACCAAATGCAACCAGTAAGCAATATGTTTTAATTTACTTTAGTCCACTATAAATTAGAAAAATGGCAGTTACAATTTGATTTATTGTTGTGTAAAGCAGCACCGGTGCTATTAAACTCCTATGTTCATAACTAGCCCCCCTGTTTTCTTAAAACCCAAGACCCTCCAGCTTCTCTAATTCCAGCATTCTCAATGATCCATTAGTATAATCTAGAAAGAGTTAATAGACGTTAAATGATGCTGAGCCAATAATACCTTTTATAGTTCTTTCCACTCTTGTTAAATCATATAAAAATGTTCATAAGTGAATCATTTCAGTTGGATGAGAATCTCAGGCTGCATTGTCTGTGCTTCAAATAGTGCGAAAGAGCCATGTGGTATCATGGAAAGTCACTGATAAAGTACAATGGTTTCCAGAGAAGTCCCAATGCATTGTATATCACGTCTCCTACTGACAGCACTGCTGTTTGCGACTCTGGAACCCTAGGGTACGAAGCTTCCTGTTCCAATCAGTTACAGCGTACAGCCTTCTAAAGTTCCGACACAAAGGAAAAGCTGTAACACTTCCTAGCAGGATAATAGCATTCGACCTGTAGCTGTCATTTGCAGAGTGGGAAAGTTTAATACATTGAATCCCCAAGCCCAGCACAAAAATGCAAAGAATGTAGTGGCAGCTCCCATTCACCTACTGCCCCAGTGTAATAAGCAACAACACAGGAGAACTGGGTCCCACATATGATCATAATTCAGCACTGTGTTCTGAAACAATACATAGAGCAGCACCTCCTGCACAAAGCTGAGCCCATACATAAACAGAACTATGTATTCATTGCGAAACATATTTGTTACAAAAGTTGGTATTTACCGTAGCATACCACCAACTTGCAAAAGCCATGTCTGGGAGTCTCCTTGCTCTTTATCCGCTTGTTGTCGGCAATATCCCCATGTACTCAGCTCAACTGATAAATTCCTAGCCTAGTAGTGATCTTCATACACCTCTCTGGCCAGGAGAGGAGGGACAATCCAGTCCTCCGCCCCAACGCTCCTTAGCTCAGGGAGGGCAGAATACCAGTGTACTTCGATGAACAGAACTGGCACCACACCCATGCTCCTCTGTGTTGTTGCTCAACCCCCCCCCCCACCCAGTGAAGCAGGGTGATCCCCAGCCTGGGAGGAGTGAGTCTGGCTGCACTGCTTCTAACACACACTGTCTTGA
Organism: Xenopus petersii; assembly: GCA_038501925.1. Lineage (NCBI taxonomy): Eukaryota > Metazoa > Chordata > Amphibia > Anura > Pipidae > Xenopus > Xenopus petersii. Next base: position 170,319,698 of record CM076673.1, read on the forward strand.
TTTAAAGAGAAACTGCCATTCAGTAAATAAAACCCTGGCAGCACTTGCACAACTTCCATAACTCTTTTCTCACATTTTGTGTGAGCCTCTCTGTAGCTTGAAAAGCTGCACATGAATTTTAGGGCAATAGAACATGGGGCAGTCAGCTTAATTTTTTAATAAAGACCAGCATCAGAAAGCCTAAAATCGCTCTCCATTCTAAGGCAGGAATAGTCTGACCAACACCTGTGCTGGCAATTTCAAGTGATCCTTATGGGAAGAAAAGGAAGGGCATTTGTTGTGATTTTAGGAAAATCCATAGTGGTCAAAATGCACATAAGCGCCCCATATATACCATTATTCATGTGGACAACTATTTCCATATTGCTTTTATTTACTTAGATATCTAGCTAATCACACACAAGGTGTCTGGGCTAGGGCCGCCATCAGGGGGGCACAGGGGTGACTATCGTCCTGGGCCCAGTGGATCTCTGGCTCTCGGGGAGCCCGGCCGTGCTGCTGAAGACGCTGCTCTGGAGAAGAGCGAAGCCGGCGCGTCAGAAAAGAGCAAGAAGCCGCGTCGGAAAAAAACAAAGAAGAAAAGAACAAAGAAGCTGTGTCAGAAAAGAATGAAGAAGCCCTGATGGAAGAAAACGAAGAAACCCTGAGGACAAGAGCAAAGAAGCTGTGTCGGAAAGAACGAAGAAGCCCTGATGAGCAAACATTAACAAGCCCTGACAGACAAGAATGAAGAAGCCGGAAAAGAACGAGGAAGCTGGGACAGAAAAGAATGAAGAAGCTAGAGTCCTGCGCGGGTCCATTTTTTGGGACCCGTACCCGACCCGTACACGCAACCCGCACCCGCAACCCGCATTCTTACCCGCTTGGACCCGCTACCCGACCCGCAAGTACCTTATCCGCAACCCGGACCCGTGACCCGCTGACCATCAAGAATCAGGAAGTGCTGTCATTAGAAACCGGAAGTGACATCATCAGAAGTCGATATGATAAGGAAAAAAGAAGTAAAACAGGAAGTACATTCATTGTAAACCGGAAGTGACGTCATCGGGATACGGCGTGACCAGAAAAAGGTGCAAATATCGTTAATGAGAAGATCCGCGGCCCGACCCAGGACCTGCATACCCTCAGAATCACCGCCCCGCGGGTATACCCGCACCTGGAACTTCTCAGCACAACCCGCCAGGTACCGCAGGTTTTTGCGGGTAACCCGCGGGTACCCGCGGGTACCCGACCCGCTGCAGGACTCTAGAAGAAGCCCAATAAAATAGAAGCCCGCAACGTACAAGAATGAAGGAGGATCTTTAAAGAGTAAGTTTCACTGAACACCAATGCTTTTTTTAACTGACACCATTAGTTTTTTTTAAACTAGTCAGGGACCCCGGCACGATTTTTTTAGTTTGCAGGGAGCCCTGGCTACTAAATGGTTTTTTTAACTTATAGGGGGCCCTGGGAGCAATTTTTTTAACTTGTAGGGGGCACTGGCACCAATGTTTTTTTAACTAGTTGGGGACCCTGGCACCAATTTTTTAGCTTGTAGGGAGCCCGGGCAAAAATGCTTTTTTTAACTTGTCGGGACCCCGGCACAATTTTTTTACCTTATAGGGTTCCCTAGCCACCAATGTTTTCTTTAACTTGAGGGGGGCTCTGGCCACCAATAATCTTTTCTAGCTTGTACGGGGCCCTGGCCACCAGTGGGGTGGGTGGGGCCAGGGGCCCAGAGAGATTTGTTGTATGGGGCCCTGTTATTTTTGATGGCAGCCCTGGTCTGGGCTAATAAACTGCCACAACAGAAGTCCCAAACTTCACCTCCACTCTGTGCAGAGACAAGAGTGAGAGGCAAAGAGGAGAGGTCTGACCATTATAAGGGTCCCCTGGACTATCCCCCTGTTGTTAGCATGTACTGTCATATAATCGGGTGGGTGCAAGACCAGGTGAACACTGAGGGGAATACCTTTGGCAAAAACAGGCCCTTCTCATCTGGGCCCTAAGAACCTGCAAGTCTCCTCCACACACAGTGCAACAAAGCCCCATTTATACAATCATTTATAACATCACCTTTCATATTGCGTGTACGGGTAAAGACGGGAATGTGAGAGCTTTATGCTTCCACTTCATCACAGCCCTATGCTACATGTATAACTATCCCTACACTGCCAGGAGATGATTGTCCAGTTACATGGCTTTACTGTGGCTTTTTATATTTCCATGTAGGTGCAAGTTCCCCTTTAAGACATAGGAGACATGAAAGTAGTAGCAGCGCCCATATCCGCTGAAGCCCAGGAGAGGCAGACGCACTTGGCCTGGGTTCAAGTCTGAGGTGGAGTCGCCAGGTTGCGCTGTACGCTACAGTAAAGGCGTTGCGTTAGCGCTGACAGTCTGTCCCCGCCCACGCCATCCGGAGCCCGCGTGAGTCACTCCCCAGGCACGTGACTCACTCCTCGCCCCGCTGCAGTGCCCGCCCTCTGCCCTCCCGTCTCATTACGTTGCCCGTGCCCTCAAGTTCTGTCCTGGCTGCACCGAGTCACTTACCTGTTTAGAGCCCTTGCCCGGCTCTGAGTGCTTCTTCCCTTTGCTCCGCTTTGGCATGATGGCTCTCTAGCGACTCTCTGCGCCTCTCTCTTCTCTGGTTTTGACAGCAGAGCTGGAAGAAAACAGAGGCAGTGTTTATGAGGACACTTCCTAATGCATCAAGCCCCTCCTCTGCCTCCTGCTGCCAAGCGCTGCCTTCCCCGGACTCTCTCCCTACTGAGCTCGCCCATCCGCTCCGCTATCCCCGGGCTCAAGTGCCAAGCGCTGGTGCCCCAACCTGATTTCTCTCTCCGCAATCTGAAGGCTGAACTTTCTCTTTCAGCCTCTCATGGTCTGTACATATATACCCTGTGTATATCTTGCCTATCGGCCAGGGGTGTGGTGTTCTTTTTCACAGGCTGCTGGAGTGTTTGCTAACGGCGAAGGCGCAACAGGTCCAACAGATTATACCGCATTCTTATGCCCGGAGACTCCCTTAGTCTGCGACACTCCTCAGGGCACGACCTCTCTTTGCTGCTACTGCTGCTAATAGCGCCGGGGCTTGACACCAGGGGGGACTGTCAGTCACTGGGGTTGGTAATGAGTTCCGAGCAGTTACACACACACATATTGTTTCTTGCTAAGTGCCCTGTAATCAAACACTGCCCCAGTGTCCCCCAAACCCCAGCATGCATAGCGGCACTGACACATAAGACTCGAGTCGGGACACTTAATGGCGGCAGCGCTACAGCCCTGACAGGAATTCCACATGCATTTCATCATAACCCTCATATAGCAAACACAAAACAGAGTTGCCAGGTCTAATTTTCAAAACCAGCCAAATTCAGCTACAAAACCAGCCAAGAGGCACTTCAAAAGTAGCCCAAAAATAGCACAATATGCAGCAAAAAAAGTCTAAAAAATAAAGAATATATATGAAAATATGCCTTTTTCATGTTTCCATGAAGCAAAATGGGAGAGATTTGCGAGACACCAGGGGCGTAACTACAGAGGGGAGTAGAGTTACCACCTTTTGTGGAAAAAAATAACGACCTTCCTATATAATTATCTTTTTTCCCTATTCATAACATTGGCATCAACCATCTTTTTCATACCTCCCAACTGTCCCTTTTTCGGAGGGACAGTCCCTCTTTTGACAGCTCAACCCACGGTCCCTCATTTGTACTGGAAAGACCCTCTTTTCTCTGCACTGAACAGCCAGAAAAAGAAACAAAGTTTCTCACTTAATTGGCTTTTAGCAGAGCCCAGAACAGCTAACAGGTGCAAATAAGATACTTTGTAACAATTTTAAGACACAAAAACACAGTTTAGATAAGGTGAAATATTTTCAAACTTTCATAACCTGACAAATTTTGTAAAACAAACATGGGGTGTGGCCACAGAAAGAGGTGTGGTCAAAAAAATTGCTGCAGTACGTGCGGGAAAAATTTTTTGTCCCTCTTTTTACTTCCAAAATGTTGGGAGGTATGATCTTTTTTACCGGCCAGGTGGCAACCCTAGAGGAGGTATAGGGGTCCCATAAGGCCTAATACATATACAATTTCAGTAAATATTGGTAAAACTGGGCAACCTCTAGACATTTTTGTGGCCAGTAGATTTTTGCCCCAAAATTGTCTGAAATTTAGGAAAGTCACTGAAAAATGTGAGAATGTTTAAGAGAGACTTGGATACAGAGCCCAAAATCTGGTAACTCCCGACTTCTACACAAGTCAGTCCCATTGCATGCTGGGTACTGTAGACTTACATTAAACTTTGCAAATTGTTAAACAAAAACTACATTACCCAACATGCATTGGGAGACACAGGCTTGGCACATTAGGGCAAGAAAAAATGTTGGCTGGTTTCCAAAGTACAAACCAGCCAAAAAGTAGCCCAAATACAGTACGTACCTTGGCTGGAAAACCACCAACTTGGCAACTCTGCTGGGAAAGCAGTTGAGACTGAGTATTATAGCAGTCAATCACAGCACAGGCCCCTATCATTTAACTGTTTTAGTGCTGACAGGACATTTTGTCATTCTGCTGCAGGGCTATTTGCAGTGATTCACAAAGGGCAGATTTTGCTTTCTGACAAACACGTGAATCACTGCCTTTGTTATATTCTTCTTATGTGTAAAACCAGCACAACTAGTAAAACTGTAAGATATGATGGTTTTAGACTGTTTCCCCCACGGGGTAGGGTCCTCAATCCTTTTTTCTCCTTGGCACTGAGCACTTAATCTATAATTTAATTATATTTTATATTTATGTGAATTGTATTTCTAATAATGCACTTATTGTACTTATTAATGCAGTGAGCCCATGTTTGTTACTACTAATTTATTGTTTTGCTGTACAGTGCTTTGCCCACAAGTAGCGCTATTCAAATAAAAATATAAATACATACATACATTTTACATCAAATTTTAAATTGTTTTGGGTGTAGAAGTGGTGTAGAACACTAGCCCATATTTACAAAGTTGGTGGCAAAACTGAAAAAGTCACAAGTTTCTTTCATTTTGTACACTGCCCTTAGGACCCATAGTTGCAGACTGACACTATATTCATGAGCTGAACATGGGCATTAATCTGGACTTGCCGGCTTGTGCATCATTCAAACACCCAGTCTAGGGAAGACCAAGGGTCACAAAATGCTAAAGACCCCTGTTCTTATCAATCATAGTGCTGCACTTTGCACTTGGCATTGGATTCAGGTGCTAAATGCAGACTGCACTGAGGACTTCAGATGCAAGCTCCCTGTAAATGTACATTAAGAGGCAAATCTGGGGAATTGAAAATGAGGCTTGTTTTGTCTTTTTCCTTTGGCATTTTTGTGATTTATTCATTTATGATCAACATGCTAGCACTGAATCTATATCTTTGGTCAGTGCTGCCATTAGAAATAAAGGGAGCTCGTACCAGTACTGGGGTAAGTATTGCCGTCTCATCTAAGACAATACTACTTGACATGGCACCCCAGCAGCTTGATAATCTGTCCACTCTCACTTCTTGCCTGCTTACACTTATAGTACATATCCCCCCAGCACCCAACTTGCACTCTCAAACCACTCCTGCTGCCATTGCTTCCCCATTACTCACCTGCTGTCACACATTAATTTCAATTGTTTCTTAGCTACCCAGCCTCCCCTTCCTCAACTGTCAGTCACTTATTTTCTTTTTTAATCTGCGTTGACTATGGCACCCTCTAATGTACCCTAGGCACATGTCTGCCTTGCCTGTTCCTAAAAATGCATGTATAATTCACACTTAGCCATAGCCCTGACCCAACCCACCCCTGCTCCATTATGCCACAACATTTCTACTCTAAAGTCATTGAATCAGACCATACTGATATGCCAGGCCACTGCTGCCAGTGACAGTATGGTGGCCATACAATTTATGGCCACTTATAGGATATACATCTGTTAGGCCCATGGGTCAATCAGGCAAACACCAAACATTATTGACCAGCATATAACTACCTCTACAGTTATATGCATATACATATTCATTGGAGGCAATATGGTAATACAACAAACATAGTTCCCTAAGGGACTAAATTGGCAGGACCCACGAAAATTTCTCTGGACAACCCCACTAGGGGTTGCCTGATATTTTGTTCAGCCTGAATAACTGAGTAGTGTGCAATAAATCTTTTTTTGTGGGGGAGAAATGGGTTTGAATTGGTGGCTTTTGTGTTGTCCCACTAAAAGAACTAAAACTGCCTTGTGATTGTTAGGGTCTGTAAAGTTGTTATTGTGCAATTGCATAATGCTGTATAAAGAGAATATCCAGAGCCACTTTAATGTACTAATGGGCACAGGGCAAATAGATCACTGTACGACCTTCTTATTCCCCCACACTATCTTTCAGCACCAAATAACATGGCCTCAAAATGCTTGAAATCACCCCTCCTTCCCCTAATACTGTTCATTCCAAATACTCTAAAAGTGTTAACACTCATGTTTCTCTATACCCCCAAATCAGAAGTATTACCAACTAGTGCAGCCGGGGTAGGCAGCATGGAAGGGATGCTGAGCAATTCAGTCTGGGGGACAGGGTATCTCCACTTTTCCAGTCGGGGTATTTAAAGTATTTCATGAGTCATTTTAAAGCCCAATGATTAAATTTAAACTAGTTAACAGGCAGATAAAGGGAAAAGTCACAGAGGCAATTTTCTGTCTCAGCATTAACACAACAAATTTGGCCTAGATTCCAAGTAAATCAAAGGTCATAAAGGTAACCTGTCACTCTAAGAAATAATTCCAAATTCTTTTTTGTTGTGTTTGTCAAGCAACATAAACTTTACTTACACTACATACACTATTAAAATCTTGTTTTTTTCAATCTTGGAAATCATAATCACACAAGGAGGCAGCAGTAATTTTGTGGACAGTGTTCTAAAGAAAAGCCTTGTATCATTCAAAAATCATGCTTATGCACCAGAATGGGTGACCCGATGCACCTGCCCATGCATTGGCTACACAATTTGATAAAGGAAGCTGGGATGAGAGGGGTATAGTGACATCTAGGTAGGACAGACTGGAAGGTGAAATTAATTGCCAACCCCACCTCTATGCCTAAGGCAAACAATATATGACTGACAGCTGAGATTTTTATATACATTTATAAGAGTTACGGATGTTGAAAAAATAATAATTTGGGTTAATTTATAATGAACTTTTATTATACAGCTTTTTATGTCTGGGTGATAGGTACACTTAAGCACAGCTGGGGCAGGAACTGATATAAAAAAAAAAATTATGGACACTAAAAGAGTCCCAACAGCAGCGTTACAACATTATGATTATAATAAGCCCATCATGACATAATTTTCAAGTTACTACAAAATGCTAAGAACCTACATTGTACAATAGACTTCCTTCAGTATATTAAATATGAAAGGCACATCCTCCTACAGCCCAGTAGCTGATTAGATAGGTAGATAGATACTCTTTTTTTTTTCTTGTAGAAGAGCGGAACACTGGTTTTATGAGTTGAGTGTACTAGGGTTCAATATCAACAGAGCTACTCTAGCTGTAATGCATTGAGGGCAGAAATACTGTAGATCATAAGCAGGCTTGTTAATATGCTTGTGCACAGATCACAACATGTGCTACAAAGTTGTTAGCACCAATAATATTCTATATATATATATATATATATATATATATATATATATATATATATATATATATATATATACTCCATAAAGACATCATTCTACAAGTCACACAGTTAAAGCTGCCCTACCTTCTGAGTGCAGTCCCTTGGAATGTTTCCTTGACTTTACCATAACCTTCTGTACTTTAACAGGCAAAGGGATGGAATGGGTGAGTAGTGGGAGGAGAGGGCCTGAGGGAAGCAAGGTTTCATGTATCATGTCCCAATTATGCATTTCTAAATACAGTATGCCTGGCATGTTAGAAGCACCAGCTCTCTCTTGGAGATTACATATGCTTATGATTGGGACTGATATAAATACATAAATGAAAAAATCCAGGACAATGCAGGGAGGCTGAGGAACAGCATTAAAGGGGAACTAAAGTTTATAACAGAATAATGCTAGAAATGCTGTATTTTGTATACTAAATATAAACATGAACTTACTGAACCACAAGCCTAATAAAACAAATGATTTTTGCTTTCAAAGCTTGTTACTATGTTAAACCATCTTTGCAAGACCAAGACTACACACATGCTCAGTTTGGTCAGGGCTTCTGTTGGGAGGCTAAGATCAGGGATCATCATAAATTATCAAAACAGCATAAATAAAGTCAAATAATATTTGCAGAAGCCGATACAGCAAGACTGAGTAATAATCAGAATATGCAGACTGCACTGGGTCCGTTGTTGTCATGTAATCTAATGTGGATTTTATATTTTTTGTATTGTTTAATACTAACTTTCTCCAACTCTGCAGAAAGGCAAAAATAAAATCCAATATGAATCTCTACATAGTCACCGACTGCTCTACAGGGAAACAAACAAAGCTGCTTGAGTTCTGCATGGCTGGGATGTAAGGTGGGGGCTCCCCCCTGCTGTTCAAAAGTTTTTTGTTTCCATGCAGAGCAGTTAGGGACCGTCTGAAGATTCCTATCCGCAGCAGTCAGAGCAAGTAAAACAAAAGGGAAATTTCACTGCATACAGTCAGGTTTCTTATAAAAACGGAGCACATTTTTTTATTAAAGTATATTGGAGATAGGTTTCTTTTTCATTAAAGAAAGTAAAAATAGTTTTTGTTTTTTTTGCCTTTACATTCCCTTTAATTAATTTCTTTCTTTCCCAAAGCCTTTTACAATTTGGTATGTTGTATTGTGCTGCCCGGATATACAGTACACTTATACAATAAGTAACCTTACACAGTAACAGAATGTAGCCTTCCTATCAACATGCTGACATAAGAACAGATGACACCTTCACATTGCATCCTGGGCAAAAGACATCAGCGATAACATAATCATGTAATATAAGTGTGCTCTGCATTATACTGGCCAGTGGAATACTGATAATGGTCAGGGATCCCCAATACAATCCCCAATACAATATACAGTGCAGTTAAAAGGTCACTGAGCAGCATCAAGTGAACTGAAAGTATTAACTGAAAGTATTAACTTTTTATAAACTGATACTGAAATAAATTGGCTCAGTTTAGAGAGTAAATGTGTATATAGGCTTATCATATACTGTCAGTATATGTACAAAACAGAAGCAAATCTAAAGAACTACATGAATGCTGGAACTGAAGTGCTGATAGTGACTCTGGACAGAATGAGGTATATTTAGCAAAAAGTGAAGTTAGAGAGTTTACCACGATCCTCTAGAGTGAAATTCCGCCACTCTCCATTCATTTCTATGGCATTATTTATCAATGGGTGAAAGTGAAAGTTCATACGTATATAGATAAATACGCCTTTCAAAATCCCATAAAAATGAATGGAGAGTGGCTGAATTTCACTGTAGAGGACTGTGGTGATCTCTAACTTCACTTTTTGATAAATACCTGTATACCTGACAACTTGTAATCCTGCATTTTATGGTTCAGACAATTTTCACTAAAATCACAAGCACACAAAAACGTTTCTATTCTAATTCATGCCAAGTAGCAGGCTGACACACCTAAGCACACACATTTACAGAAATGCTTATGACTCAGGGCAAAAGGGGAATAGGAGAAGGGTGGCCGATTAGGCTTCTGTTTTGACCAATGGTGTATTACTCTCATAAAGGGGTCCAGCAAAATGAGTAGTTGTTGGTGAGCAGATCAGATGAAGTGTTATAAAACACTGTAAATGTGATTAATATCCAATGGGAAGGGACTATGGCATAGCAGGTATAGTAAGAGAAGGTCCTTATAGTAGCAATGGGGATAATAGCCTCTAAAAGAAAGGGTCTATGGCTGTGAGATAGTAGCAGTGAGGATACAGTCTCTGGGAACAGACTTTGGCTGTGGGATAGCAGGTAAAGTAGGGAGACATTTGGTATATTTAGCAATGTAATATTCAGGCACATATGTAAAAATGGCACAGCTGGCATCTGCCTTGTTACGTTGCATTTGTAATCCTTATATTTCCCTTATCCCTTATACTTAATTTCATTATTTTAGAATCTATATCAAGTATATTGTGGCATTGTAATGCCATAGAGAATTAAATTAAACCGTTCTCACCTCCCTTCCCAATGACAGAACCTTTTTTAATGGGTGTTCTGTACAAGAATTAAAGGTACAGATATTTTTAGTTGACTTTGCTAAATGCATTACTTTTTATACAATTTGTACTGTGTTAATTTATCTCTTCTATGGCATGCCATCATTGATTTCTTTGTAAAGCTAAATAACATTAATTTCCCATGTGCATTATTCATATTCTGCACTATTTTTTTACTTAGACTGCCATCTTCTGGTCTCTTTCAGCATAATTGCCTCTCTGTTTGCCATATATTGAAGCATTGAATCCATGCTGTCGTAGCAGCAGGAATATAGTCACATACGATGGTGGGGGCAGCTCATTTGTACAGCCTTTCTCTTTTGTTCTCTGTCTTGATTCTCTTTAGTAGACGTCAATTCAGCTCTGCTCTACCCTGTTATTGAGTTTTTAATTCACCACCCTCCATTATTTTTTGCCTCTGTTTGTCCAAAGTACCTACAACAGACCAAAAAATGTATGTGGGGTAAATACAAATAGTGAACACTTTTGACTTAACCCTGGTTATGTGCTATTGTGCTCTCAAACCCCGTATACAGTGTAGGTCTGGGATGCCAGGGGCCCACCAGAAAACCCTAGATTGTAGGCCCACTTTTCAAAGTATTATTCCTCCTTTCCTCACTCAACTTCTTTAGTATCCTAGTCTTTTATATCTATGTAAGGAATAGGACTCATCCTGGTGGTCTAGTGGCATGTCCTGTGGCATGCGGGGCGGCTGCCATGCTCTCAGCGGGCACGCCAGCTTCATGCATCTTGTTGCCGGTTTCCCTATGGCGCGTGTGGCCAAGCGCTTACGGGTTTATGCGCCCGCGGGATGACATCACGGCGAAAAGGGGAATTTAGTTTACAGCACATTGCCGGTTGTTAGGTCCTATTTGTTAAAGTGCCTGGGTGTATTTTATGTGATTCCTGATTTATCTTCTGGTGTTTTGACCCTTGCCTGCCTGTTTGACTACTCTGACCTCTCCGATCCTGACCCTTGCCTGCCTGTTTACTCCAAACTCTCCAATCTGACCTTTTGCCTGTCCACTGACTATTCTACGCTCTCCAATCCTGATTGCCTGTCTGACTATTCTACCTCTGCTTGTGCTGGCCCAGCCTGCCTTCCTAGCGGCGTACCTCCATCCAGTATCCTTGGTGAGACGATTGTGCCCCTTTGCTCGTCCAGAACCTTTTAGCTTTGCTCCTCTCTTAATAAGACCTGGCGGCATCCGATTAGCCGAGGGCTCCTCCCAAGGTGAAAGGCGGCGGTTATAGGCGGAAGTAAGAGCTGAGAGCGGGAGCTTAGCTTGGGTTCTGGATTTAGGGTTCCGTTCGTGACAATCTTAATATATTCTTGCATTTTTTCCACATAAAGAAATAGGGAATGACCATGAAATAGGCTAAATGGTTAGAAGCAAGAGGGCACACTGACACCTGGGCCCACCGGAGTTTTCCTGGTGTCCAGGTGGGCCAGTCCGACACTGCCCTTATATATTCCATATATCCTGGAAGTGGAGGGAACGCTGAAATATTATAGATTACTTAAACTCCTTCAACTTTCCACATATCCAGTATCTGGCAAGCCTGGCTGGTAAAAGCTGAATTAGAAAGCCTAAGGTCCAATTTACCTACCAACCATGCATTGATTTGAATGAGAGCATTTGTTTTTTAGATGGGTTCAGTGACCCCCATTTGAAAGCTGGAAAGAGTCAGAAGAATACAAATAATAATAATAATAATAATAATAATAATAAAACGATAAAAACAATAATTCACGAAGACCAGTTGAAAAGTTGCTTAGACTTTTATAACATATTACAAGTTCATTTAAAGGTGAACTACCCATTTAAAATGTTATTTGCTTGTCTTCTAGTATTAGTCTTGCCTAAGCCAACACTTAAAGCCATCTTCTTGTGTTACACCCACAAGAGGAGGGCTTTACCCATATTATTGAGAACAGCTTCTTTCTTGGTCTGAGATAGTTTGACTTATATGAAAAAATGTCTGAAAAAGTGAATTGTTTGCCGGTTACCTAAATAAATGCCTGTGTGACATTGTTCGTATTCTAAACCGAGGCACAAGTATAGAAAATGCTTCACATGGTTGCCTTGTAAGAATGTAACATGCTGAAACTTGAATTATTTGAACAGAGATACATGAAGAAACAATCATTACTTTGACTGTAAATACCAATGCCTCTATCTAAATATCTAAATCTGTTGAACAAAGTACTTTGCTTATTAACCCTTTGCCTACCAAAGTTCTTAGTATTTATAATTGTTGGGCATCTGACTTCCAAGTGCTGTTTCCTAGTAAGTGGGCATGGTGGTTTTTATAAGACTGTGGAACCTCTGCTGCTGTTACCATAAGTAAAGTATATAAAATTCAGCATTTCTAGCTATAGTTATTTTAAGCTCTTAGTTCTCATTTTAAGAGGTCATTCACCTTCAAACAGCCAAAATAAATAATTTCCCCCTGCTCTTTTTGTAGTATTCACTGTGTTTGTCTACTTTTTAGACAAACACTGTGTTAGCGTGTGCCTCTGTTCTTGCTAAGGTTGGCAGCCATTTGTTCTAATAAAATATGATTTGTAATAATATTTCATAAAGTACATCATTTTAAAATCAATGACTACATTAATTTTACAATAAATCTCCTCCCTTGTCTCTTCAGAGCAGCTATGGGAGCAGGAAAAGTTATGTAAACAGATATTCTTTCCAGTTAAACCCCCATATATGAACTCCTTACCTGCAAGCCTGAGACATAACAGAAGGGAAATGGAGAACTTTGTTAAAATAATTTATCATCCCTCTATAAACTAACACTGCACATTTGGTGAAGGAGGGGTAAGTAGTAGTTAGGTAAAAAATCTGTACCAGTGTATGATACAGAATTGCTGAGTAAGTTGCTGCCCAGTAAGTTGCTGCATTCTTACACAAAATAAATAGAATCCTGCAATTTTACCAGTATTAAAAAGGTTTTACCTTGCATTCAAGCCAATAGCAGGGTGTATGCACAACTCATACAGTGGGACCTGCCTGTGGTACAGACTTGCCCAGTGTCATATATATAATTTCAGGGCCCTGTGCTGTGGTGCCCATGTCTGGTGCTGATTTAGGAAAATGGCTTTAGAGACAATGTAGGGACCTGTAGGGTTAATTACCTATGGTCTAAACCACATGGTGTGGAAATCCTCTGTTTGGACTGTTTTGGCAGGAGCAGGAGCCCTTGTGTCTGTGCAGCATGGCTGATACCAGAGGATGTCACTATGTGTTGCTGCTGCACCACTTGACTATAAATAGGAGAGCCATGTCCTCACACAGCCAGTACAGATTACTGATCTTACTGTCTTACTGCTGGATACTAATTCACTGAGGAGAGAGTGATTTCAGCAGCCAAGATGTAGAGGCAGGAGGCCTCTGAGGCTGGGGTATGGCAGCCCCAAGCCTGGTAGCTAGACCAGGAGGGTCTGAAGCTCCTGATTCCCAAATCTGGACTCTGAATGCTTGCGCTATAGACAATGATGGGAGCTACAGTTCAGCCACGGATTTAGTAACAGTGTGCTAGTGTTATGGACAGTGCTGGGAGCTATGTTTGGAGAATAAAGCAAGCTGCATGTGCTTCACGGAATGCATTTCATCGATGAGGATCCCTGCTTCAGCTCTGGATGAGCCTACCCATCAGAGGGAATCCCCGGTGTGAGTGGTGCCCAGGGAAGGGTAGAAAAAGAGAGGATCCATGTTTTACATTTGTGACACAGGCTTTGTTGATGCCTGCATTGTTGGATTAAGTATCTGGTCCAGTGAGGAGAGGTATTTGGGTACTAGCGCTACCTCGGACCAATTGTGCTCATTGGGTATAAGGGTCTGAGGCTCTGTATCTGTCAATGGAGTAGTGTGGGACTTTGCCTGGTAGGGAAGTGCCAGGACTGGACTATCACAGGATCCCCAGGGTAGTGGGTCATGCTATTTGAAATGCATATGTGTACTATGAGAGTTTTACTTTGCCTTTAAACTGCACTCTTATATAAAGTTATTTGTTATACAGTACTAAGTGTGTGTTGAATGTTTTTCCTAATGAGGCCACCCACAGGTGTATTCCAAGATCCCATTAGGTGGAGGCACTGTCAGAGAAGAATTTCCCAGTACCCTTTCACCTTCCAAAGGGGAATCAGGACCCGAGTAGGTAAGATGGTACAACTGTGGCACCAGAGGGGTCGCCAAGAGGGTGTTACAACAGTATAGGGATGAAGTAAGATGCATGCAATACAAATACTCTCCTTTCCAAGGCTGTCAGAAGTAAAACATATCCTCTTATTGGTTCATCTGTAGTTTATTTTGCAATCTACGTATGCCATATTAATACCCTAATGCATTTGGAAAATTATGCCCAACATTTATTTAATCAGGGGTCTCTTTAACTCATATAAGTTTTATACTGTATATCTAGAGAAGAGATACAGGATTACATTTGCACACAAGGAATTTTGCCCAGCAGAATACTTTACTCTAAAGAAACATGACTTTGGCTTTTTTAGTGTGAGGATTGGGAGACCTCTGGAGGAAGATTATATAAGTGCAGGTACTAATAGATAAAATATGGCACAAACTAACAGATACTTTAAACTGTAGAACTTAATGTGTGACTATAGTAACAATAAAAAAAAAATTAAATAATTTCCATGTCATTGTTTCGGACTTGGATAAATGCATGCTCTATGCTTAATGCTAATTTTCAATACAGATTCCTATATCATTTTCTATTCAGAGTAGCTGTGTCTTTGTAAATATGATGTTTTAAGGCTATTCTGACTCCAATTGCTGTGATAATGGCTGAATCTCCGTGAGACCTCCCTGCTGGGCCTGTATGGAGCTGTAACAACCACTGAGGGCAATCTTTGCCAGATAGCTGAACTCACCAGACACTTGTTTTATTTGAGGTGGATAGACAAGCAGTGGATGAATAAGTGCTGCAGGTCAAAAATAATATTTCTTTCCTAACCTCTGGCATTAACTCTCGCATTAATGAGAGATCCCATACTTCCAATAGTTCAAATAGGGAATTGAGTACAAAAAAGAGTAATGATGTATTTTTCATCACGGAGTACAGCGAGGAGTTTGGAAGAATTTGTAATGTGATTAGAAAATATCTTCCAGTGCTGTACAATGATGAAAAATTGTCAGGAGTCCTATCAGCTACCAATGTCAAGTGTGTCTCGAGGAAAGCACCCACTTTAGGGAAAATGCTGGCGCCCAGCTTAGTGGTTACAGGAAGTGAGAGCCATAGGAGTAATTGGCTGTCCACTAAGGGGAGCTATAGGTGCGGGGCCAATATATGCAAAACTTGCAAGGTTATCTCCACGGGGGCAATTTTCAGATCTAGTGCAACAGGTAGGGTGTTCCACAATAATGGCTTTTATAACTGCAATACCAAGAATGTGGTGTATTTGTTGGAATGCTCAAGTTGCAACAAGCAATATGTGGGCCGAACTACCCGTTGTCTAAAAGACAGGATACGGGAACACGTAAGATCGATTGAGAATAAGGATGAGGGGACTGCGTGGGTAAACATTTTGCATTATGCTCTAAAAGAGAAACCCAAGACTTGTCGGTTAAAGTCATTGAACAAGTGAGGCTACCCCTTAGGGGTGGAGATGCAGAGCGTTCACTAAATTTGAGAGAGGCGTTCTAGATCCTAAAATTGGAGACTAGGATACCCAATGGCCTGAATACCAGGCATGATTTGTCATATCTATACTAGTCTGATGGGGCAATTAATTGTCGTGACATTCAGTAATAATTACCTTTTCTCCCCCACCTTTTCCCTAAATTTCACTTTATTTACATTTATTGATGATTCTTTATTTACATCTTTCTACTCTTTTACATATTTATATATTTAAATATTTAGATATTTATATATCTATATATTTAAACACTTGTTTATCGTAAAGGTTTACCCCCAGGTAGTTAATTATTAATTAGTTAATTACTGGCTACCCATTCTCCAGGGTTTATAGCAAGATACACACATCTATACAAGGATCGTCATTTTTGACTATAGTCTCGTTTTAATATAGAAAACGAGGTTTTTACCTTTAGTAGATTGTTTTTATAACGATAATAAAGTACGTGTATTTTAACTGTATTACTATATTGTGCCCAGCAGGTGCCGCCATCTGCATTTTGTATATAACCTGTCTGTTTGGTTCAGGATGTATGCCTATGGGGGCGTGGTCAACAGCCTGATGTGAGCAGTCGCACTTGTTAAGAGCTCCAGTGCCCAAACTCCTAATTACCCTGATTTACCCGACGGATCCGCATTCCCCAGGTACAGTGGAGCACCCCTGGCACCAACTACCTCCCAGACATCTGATGGGCCAGAACCGAGCTCAAAAACGGGCCTCAGAGGTGGCGGCGAAGCTGGGAGAGTTTGCCAGAGACGGAAAATCTGCGCAAGATGGCGCCTCTCCCTCAAAGCCTAGCTCCTGCATCGCAGTCGGAAACGGCTGAACCCACACTCTCGGATTTATTGGCGGAGATTCGATCCACAAGAGAAACATGTGCTTCCCTGATTACAGCCACAACAGAGGAGATCATGGTAGATCTTTCCATTATTAAACACAACATGCAGAAGATCAGGGAGCGGGCCAAGATGGCGGAGCAGCGGATTAGCACGCTAGAAGATACTTGCTTGCCACTACCGAACACCGGTACAACAGCTACAACATTCTCTGAAGCAGGCCCAGCATAAAGCTGACGATATGGAGAATAAGCTCCGCCGAAATAACTTACGATTTGTGGGTTTTCCTGAGGGAGCGGAGGGTGACAGTCCAGAAACCTTCCTGGAACAATGGCTTAAAGACACCTTTGGGAATCACAATCTCTCCACGACATTCGCCATAGAGAGGGCCCACAGGCTCCCTAGTAGACGCGGGCCTCCCGGGACACCTGCGCGACCACTTATTGCATGCCTGCTGAATGCGATAGATTGTGACAAATTTTTGAAATTGGCTAGAGAAAAAGGCAGCATTACATTTCAAGCCAGCAACGTGTCCATCTATGCGGACTTCTCAGCGGAAATACAAAAACAGAGAGCTCAATTTGCTAATAGCAAGAGGAGATTGAGGGCGCTCAATTTACAGTATGCCATGATGTACCCCGCACGCATGAGGATCTCTGTAGACGGAATTACCCACTTTTTCACTTCCCCACGTGACCTTAACGACTGGCTTGATCGCAACGGGCGCAGGGGTGACCCAGATCACCCGGATCCGCAGTAAATGATCCTGGAGGTGGTTTTCTTGTTGGCGTCCTCTCCTCGCATTGTCCATATGTCTCCCCAAAATGGCGGCCCTGCGTACCGGATTACACTTGAGCCACTACTATATGTTAGTCCTCGGATCCAAGCACGGGACTGGACGTAAGAGCCGCTAAGGCATACAATACCCTCTTTTTCATTTACTTGTCATATGGGCAGTTTGCTTATTTGATTTTCATGGGGGTATACTATGCGTGTTGAGCCCAATTGCATATGCGGACACTGTGTATCTGGACATTGGAGGGAGGGCACCATTTGGAGCTGTCCAAGTTGCTTCACTTTTAGCTCGTTTTACGTTTACTGTTTTGGCCACCCCGGTGTGACCTCTCACTTAAGGTTATGGGTAACATTCTACCTACTGTTGGGGATTTGGGTAGAAAGGGAGGGTTAGGGGAAAGCTTACGGGGTTTTTTTGAAAATGTTTATTTCTAAGCACAGAACATGTTCAGGGAGGTTGATGTCAACAACAATGCAGATACGCAAATTCAGTTACCCGTGAGTCTAAAGCCACCATGACCTTGAACCTAATTAGTTGGAATGTGAAGGGTATGAACCATCCCATTAAAAGACGGCTGGTTGCTGACTACCTGAAGCGTAGGGGTGTGGGCATTGCTCTTTTGCAGGAAATGCACTTGTGAGGTAGTAAAATACTTACTCTTAAGAAACCCTGGGTAGGCTGGCACTTCCATGCAACTTATAGCACGCACTCCTCAGGAGTGGCGACTCTGGTGGCCAAACACATCCCTTTTCAGTTACTGGAGGTTCAGTCTGATGCTAAAGGGAGATACATTTTTCTGCATGCTAAGGTTTACCATCAGGAATATATCATTGCCAATATATACATACCACCTCCTTATGAACCTACTTGTGTCAGATAACTAATTCAATTTATGGCCCAGCACCCCCATGCACGGGTTATCGCAGCCGGGGATTTTAACTCCCTGCTTGACATGACCTGGACAGGCTATGCATTCGCCCACATGGTACTGTAGATGCAAGCTCTAACTTAGCTGAGCTGATGAGAGGTGTGGGGCTTACTGAAGTATGGAGACACCTCCACCCACATGATAAGCAATACTCCTGTTTTTCAGCTTCACACTTAGTGCTATCCAGAATTGACTTTGCTTTTGTGAATGATATTTCTCTTGCTTGTATGACGAGGGCAGAATACCTTCCTAAAGGTATAACAGATCACGCACCTTTAGAGCTTACTCTTACAGTGGGTAATATGCAATCACAGAATAGGTGGGCACTTAACTCTGTATGGTTAAAAGTCCTTGACAACGATAAAGAGCACGAGATGTTGTTCAAGGAATTTTTTCAACTCAATGCTAACACTGCGGACATAAATGTATTATGGGATTCTTTTAAAGCATACTTAAGAGGCCAGCTAAATAATGAGATAATAGGGTACAAGAAGCAGTCCAGACAACAACAATCCCAACTGGAGAGTGATATAGTACGTGCTGAGGCCCAACTTGCTATCTCACCTACCCCCTTGCACTACACCCACTTAAAACAACTACAGGACAAATATTCGCAGCATATGTGGGAAAGGTCACAGCATAAGCACCTGTTTACAAAAGCCAAGGTGCTGGAACAAGGGGAGAGAGCAGGTAGAATGTTAGCACTGCTTACGAGAGAACAGACTTCCTCCCCAGTAATTACGCAAATTAAAAAAACTGCAACTGAGTTGTCATCAGACCCAGAGGAAATTAAACGATTGATAGCACATTACTATGCTAACCTGTACAGCTCTAAGTTAACTGAAGGGTACTTGGCTGTAGACGAGTTCTTACAGACACTGAGGTTTCCAGCCCTAGCTGAGGAATTTAGGGAATACCTAGACCAACCATTGACGGTGGTTGAAATTGTGGAGGCAATAGAGTCGTTTCCAGTGGGTAAAGCGCCTGGCGCAGATGGGTTGCCCATAGAAATTTATAAGAGGCATGCTGCTACTTTGGCACCTCTCCTTCAAAAAACATATGAGTTTGCTCTCCAAAAAAAGATGCTCCCGCCGTCTATGTATGAAGCCACCATCATACTCCTCCCTAAACCAGGCAAAGACTTAACTAGCCCGGACTCATACAGGCCTATATCTCTTCTCACGGCTGACGTTAAGATATTGGCCAAAGTCTTAGCCAGGCGACTTGCGCAAGTTATCCCACATATGGTCACTGAGGACCAAACAGGGTTTATCCCAGGGAAAACGACAGCTCATAATGTTAGAAGACTCATGCTTAATCTCACTATAGACCACGCTAACTCGGGCCAGAGAGCAATTGCAGCCTTAGATGTGGCAAAAGCATTTGACACGGTGGAGTGGGCGTATTTATGGAAAGTAATGAAGGCTTTTGGTGTTGGTCCATATTTTACTTCGCTTACTCAAATTCTGTACGGGGCCCCTATTGCTTCATTAAGAGTTAATTCCTCCCAGACCGACAGTTTTGTACTAACAAGAGGCACCCGTCAGGGGTGCCCTCTGTCGCCCCTGCTCTTTGCTCTTGCAATTGAGCCACTGGGACTTGCAATTAGACAGAACAGGCACATCAAGGGGCTCCGGACAGGAAAACAGAGGAAAAAGTACAGATGTATGCGGATGATACACTAGTGTAGTTGGGTGACACCTTGGGTTCACTTGAAGCACTATTAGTCCTTACTAAGAAATTTGGGGAGGTCTCTGGCCTGCAAACCAACCCGGCTAAGTCCTCCTTATTTTTGATTGACCCTGAGGAGACCTATACGTTTCCTACACCAATTCTGCTACAACTAACCTCTCAATTTACATATCTCGGTGTCAAGGTGGCCCTACCAATATCGGCATTCTATAAGTACAACATAGCCCCTCTGCTACAATGGTCTTGTGATAAATTTCAGGTCTGGAAGCAACTCCCACTAGGACCGACAGGCCGTATACAAATCATTAAAATGGTAATAGCGCCCAAAATATTGTATATGTTATGGAAGGCGCCAATAAAATTACATAAGGCCTTTTTTAACGAACTAGCACAGACTTTTAGGCTGTTTATTTGGGGTAAATCTAGATGCAGACTTTCTACAGCAACCCTCCATAGGCCAAAAGAACTAGGGGGAATGGCTCTACCGGATATGCAGCTTTATTATCTGGCATCTCAACTATCTCAAGTTTGGACCCTTAGATACTCAGGCAACAATGAGGCATTGTACCAGCTATGGCAAGAAGTGCTGCAGACGGAGCTACCCCCAATACATGCTTTAGAATCCACAAGCCTAGGGGGCCCTAAGCCAATCAACAACCCAATGTTAATCTCCCAGAGGTATATTCTTAACTTAGCAAATCATACTATTGAAGCTGACAATTTGGGCCCACTCTCACCACTTTGGTATAACAAAAAACTTGCCCCTCTTGATAAACTAATCCCACCCAAATCCTGGTTGGAAGCTGGTATATATACCTTAGGGCAGGTTTGGACCGAGCAGGGTATAGCTTCCTTTGCTCACCTAAAAGAGACCTACTCTTTGCCTGATTCACAATGGTTTACCTACTATAAAATCCGGAAAGCAGTTCAACATTCCCTCAACTTTAGGAACACTCAGTTGTCTGTATCTCCAGTCGTTGCAGTGTTCCAACAGGAACAGTCTGGTCACAAAGTTACATTGTTTTATAAAGCCCTCCTGTCGCCCATAGTACAAAGGTCACCATTGAAAGTCAGAGATAGATGGGAAGTGGATGTTGAGCAGATAACTGATGATCAATGGGATCAGGTGCTTCTAACCCCTCTATTAATCTCTCCCATATATAAATACAGACTGCTTCAACTATACTTTATTCATAGGGCTTACTACACAAGAACTCTTCTGCACAAAATGAACCCGGAGATTTCCCCTATGTGTTTGAGGTGTAACCAGGAAGAGGGGACATTCTTACACACCTTCTGGTCATGTCGGGTAATAAAACCATACTGGCTAGTGATACAAGAGAGAATTACTAAACTGTTAGGGTTTGAGGTCCCGCTGGATCCGAAATGGTACCTTATGGGAATGGATCCTCCCATCCTGCTAACCCGCCCAGCCAAAAAAATCGTACTCAAATTATTGTTCCAGGCCCGTAGGCTTATTGCACAACACTGGAAAGATAGGAGCCCACCCACCTACCCTGAATGGGAAAAATCTATTCAAGAAACTCAGGCAATAGAACATTTGATTACTAGGAAAAATGGTACAGTCAAACAACATCTTTCTGTCTGGCAACTATGGATTCTTGAAAATGTCTAGTCTCAAGTATAAGTATATCATGATATGATTTATCGCTGTACATGACCCCCTTTATGTACCTTCTTTGTTTGTCTTGCTATGATTGTGAACCGCTGAACTGTATGTTTGTGATTCCATTGTTGTACCTGCTATTGTTGTTCAAATAAAACTTACCTGAGCAAAAAAAAAGGATGTATGCCTATGATTAAGGGAGTGATTCCCAAAATGCGTAGGGCGTTGGATCCTTGCATGAGCTTGGAATAAAAGTATATTCCATTTACCGGAGTGCCGTCCTCCTTTCTTGATGTCTAAGCATAATATTTTATAGTTTTATTATTATTTGCCTTCTTCTTCTAACTCTTTCCAGCTTTCAAATGGGGGACACTGACCCCATCTAAAAACAAATGATCTATAATCTTACACATTTATTGTTATTGCTTCTTTTTATTATTCCTCTCTCTGTTAAGACCCTCTCCTATTCATATCCCGGTGTCTTATTCAAATGAATGCATGGTTGCTGGTAGGGATGCAACGAATCCAGGATTCTGCCTTTTTCAGCAGGATTCGGCAGAATCCTTCTGCCCAGGTGAACCGAATCCGAATTCAGTTCGGTATTCACAGAGGTGGGCCATGCCGGCCGGGCGCCCTAGGCAACCCAGCTGGCCAGCTTGCCCCCTTCTTCTCCTGTGGATCGGTGGCGTGGTGACACTCACCGACTCCTTCTCCTCCTTCTGGCTTGGTCACATTGCGTGCATATGGGCTGTAACATTTTATGCGCATGCGCAGTGACGTGTGCGCATTGACATTGCGCGCGTGATGGAAAGGGGAGCAGGCAAGCTGGGTATAAGGTGCATCCGGTCTAGAGGTAGGCAGAAGAGGCAGCTGCTCAGCGCCCCTCAATCATTGCGCCCTAGGCAGCTGCCTCTTCTGCCTACCCCTAGTTCCGGCCCTGGGTATTCGACTAAATCTTTCGCAAAAGATTTGGGGGTTTGGCCGAATCCGAAATAGTGGATTCGGTGCATCCCCAAGGAAAAACGTGTCCACAGTTTGTAGATTATTCGTTAGACAGCGCACTCGGTTCATTTCGGTGCATCCCTAATTGCTGGGGTAATTTTGACCCTAGCAACCATATTTCTGAAATTATAAACTAGAGAGTTGCTAAATAAAAAACTAAAAAACTCAAGAACCACAAATAATCCAAATTAAAAAAACAATGGCAAATTGTCTAAGAATATCTTCCTCTATATCGTACTAAAAGTTAATTTAAAAGTGAACAACCCCTTTGAAGTAAGTAGGAAATAATGTATATTGTATACACGGACATGTTTTGCCCTTTTTACCCCAGTGCAATTGTATTTATCCCTGAAATCATAGGCCAATGCCCTCTCCAAACCCAACCAATCAAATGAAGATGTTTTTATTTTATGTAAATAATCGAAATATTAAAAAAAATATTTCCTTTTTCTCTGTAACAGTGACTCATACTTGAGCCAAACTAAGCTATAATTAATCCTTGCTAGAATCAAAACCAGCCAGGGTTTATTTAGTGTATACATGATTTTCTAGTAGACTTAAGGTATGGAGATCCAAATTACAGAAAGATCTGTTATGCGGAAAACCCAGGTCTCAAGCATTCTGGATAGAGCCTTACCAGGAAATGTTTATTTGTTGGATAAATTGATTTGTTGGCTTATTTCAACATATAAACATTCTAGTAATACTTATGGAAGCTATCCACTTGTTAGATAAAATTAGTATTATTCATGGACTGACTTATCAATGCAAAGTACGAATTTGACAATTTTTTTTGGCAAAAATAAAAGCTACATGATTCCTTACCTTGAAATCAGACTTTCCTGGTAAGCACTGGTGACATCTGTATTCAGGTGGAGCTCACTTATTAGAATGGTCTGTCTAAGGCAAAGAGTAATACACTACACTATTTTGCAGTGTAATTGCAATGGAGATCAAGGAGAGGGTTTATTTTTAGCCAATGAAATAAACTGCATGCTGTGGAACTTGGCAGCATATACAGAATGTTTTGTAATACTGCATATTAGGAGAAGATCACTTTCAACTCCTCATATCCTTGCAATTTGACATTGGGGGTGGCAAGACTTCGATTGGAGTTGTGATAATAAACTTTTCCATCAGTCAGTATAATGAATAGAACAGGTAAAAGAATAATATCAACGTCATCCACTATTTGTTTTGCAATAGAACTTTAACTATGTTTCAATTTAAACCGGTCAATGAACAAATTCAAATTCTTAAACCAAGTTATTATATTGATTTGATGGCAGTGGTATGACGTTATTCTTATACTTTGGCGAGATATCAGTGAGAATACAGAGCACAAAAAAGTGGCAGTGCTTATAGATTTTATAACAGAATATTCTCTGAAATACAAACATGCAACTAGTGCCAAGGATGTCTGCACCATAATGTATTAACTGATTGGGCCAGGGTTGGAGTTTGGGCTCACCACTGGCTTGTGTCTCTTTCAGTATGTCCCCTTATGGCTAGTGATGAGCGAATTTGTCCCGTTTCGCCACGAAATTCGCGTAACTGGCAGAAAATTAACAAAACGTCCGAGTTGACGCCGGCGCCCATTAAAGTCAATGGGCATCCAATAATTGGGCATCTAAATTGTTGCCAGCTTCGGAACCGTCACTGGTGTCAAAAAATTTTGGAAATTCGCCGCAAATTCGTGCCTGGTGAAAATATTTGCCCATCACTACTTATCGCAGTTGTTAAATAGAGAAATTCCTTGTGTCTGTCAGATGCCATGCTAGACAAGAGCTGGGTGCAAGCCTTATGGGCTCTAAGGACAGTGAGTGTGCACTTAATGCTCTTAATAAACTGTAGTCAGATACAAATAGCTTTGGTAATGTTTTTAATTTTAATAAAATTATTTGATGCTTTACATGAAATGAACAGTATATAAAAGGCATAAAATGTAGTTGCTACATAAAGTATCTGTAGAGGACATTTAGTTCTTTATTTCAAGTTGTTTCCCTTTAATTGAACACAAGTTCCCAGTTGACAGAGACTTCCTGCAGTAGATGGCTTGTATCTTGCCTTGTACGGTCCATTCAGAATGGAAGGCTTATTTGCAGTTAAGGGACTGTATAAATAATTGGACCTATAATGCTTATACGGCGCAGAGAGATCTGCCCAATAATGCAGAATGCAGTTGGCACTTTTGACCTGGGAAAGAAGAGAAGGGGACCCCTTAGTATTTTGAGTTCAACTAGGGGTTCTCCTGGTCACAAAGATGAAAGTTTGAAAAGTACATGCGGATTTGGAATAAATAAATAAATTTGTTGAGCACACCTGGATGCAAAAGTAATTGAAGGTAAATAAAAAATGGACTATTGGGCTCATTTACTAATAGAGCACACTGGGAAAAAATGGGACACATATTGCCATTCATTTTAAAGTCCCGGACTCAAGGCAGAAAACTTTCCATTTAAACAGATTTTTTTTATCCTCTTACTGGAGGATCCATTGGATTTCAATAACTCATCCCCTCCCCACACACACAAACAAGGGGGTGCCACCTGGTACATACATCAATATTGGGGCCATCCTGGTTTTCTCACTTTCATCCCATAACTGTACCTGTCATAGAGAGATATCATCAACTGTCTTATATTCTCATACCAACATATGAGCATAAATAGTAATAGGAGGCCTTCAACGTTGATCTGCAGCGTCCATCGCAGTCTGGTACTGATCCCTGCAGCTCCATAGAAATACTTTGCTGCTGCTTCTGAAACTGGTAAGATCAAGTGCAAATAATATTCTTCAAAGCTCATTTCTAAAACTGATGCCAGCAACAGACTTTGTTTTAAAAGATACAAGACCCCTGCCACACATCTGTTTATATTATTATATATTTTGTGGGACAATGCCGTTTCTTCAGTTCACTTCTTAAAATGAAATTACTTTGTGTACAGTGCTACATGCATGCAATACTAAGACCAATACTGAACACAGTTTAGCTAGAGGCACAATGAAATGCATATGCTGCCAACTACGATGTATTAGCTTTAGTATTTTGCTCGGTATTTCATAAAACCATTTTGACTTGCAGTTTTATTTTTGGATCTAGTCCTGTTTTCAGTCTTTATGAAGCTTCCCAGCCATTGACCTCATTTCCTTTCTGTGAACTTTAACCATTTTGAATACTTGAAACTCAATTGTTTGGTTCATAGCGTTGGTACCGCACCTCAGGACAGTCTATAAATGTAAGATCCATTGTTCCTTGGGGTTAGTGTTTAGATGTAATATTGGTGTGTAGGCAGCCATCTCAGGTAATTTTGCCTGAAAAAAAGAGCCAGTACTACACTATGTAACTGCTTTCTGGCTGCTATTGTTTATCCTACTCAGTGTAACTGAAGGAGTTGCAATGAGACATGGATTTTTACTATTAAGTGCTGTTTTATATCTACCAGGGAACTGTTATCTGGTTACATTTCCATTGTTCTGCTGATGGGCTGCTGGGGGGGGGATATCATTCCAACTTGCAGTGCAGCAGTTAAGAGTGACTGAAGTTTATAAAAGCACAAGTCACGTGACTGGGGGGCACCTGGGAAACTGACAATATGTCTATCCTCAGATTCTATCTATCAGATTTCAAAATAAATATAAAAAAAATCAGTTTGTTCTTGAAAAATGACTTTCAGTGCAGAAGTCGCTGGAGCAGCACTATCAACTGATACATTTTGACAGTATCCCTTTAAGATATATGTAACTTGTGGTTATATTACTATTTGGTTCAGTAAAAAAACTGTTTATTCCAGCTTGTAAATGTGTGCATTTCTGCTAATGCCATTTATCCCCACTAGACGAGACGTGTGAGATAATCGCACCTGTGTTTGCCAGTCATGTATATCGGGTTGTACATGGTACACAAAACCTATGCCCCCTTCTCAGTTAACTGCTTGCTTTTGTCATCATATTATTTGACATATAATACGTGGTACAAACATCAAAAAGATTTCTCAATAAAAGTGCAAGTACTTTATAGTCTGTACAAAACATGTAATATTTATGTCCACAGGAACCTCATATAAAGCATCATGAGAGGAGACATGCAAATCACTCCATTATATCCCTTTGAACAATGTATCCAGAACCGCCGGTTTTATAGCACATATACGGGGGAATGTAATAAAAGTCAGTAATCAAAAAACTATTTGCAATGCAAAAAGTTATGCCTTTGCGCGAACAAATTTTGCTTTGCATGAATTTAATATAGCTTTTTTATACAGCCTAATAGATCAGAGCCATAAATCCAAACTTGCAGATAATCAGTTTCAATTGTTTTAGATCTCATCCATGCAAGATATTGGATCATGGTTTATGAGTATGGGTAGGACTTGTGAAGTAAAGAACCTAGCTTGGTTAGGATGAGATAGGTTAAAAGGAGCCAAAAAGCCCTTCACTTGCAAGACATACAACATAAAGCCTCCTGAAAACAGAAGGTATATACATGTCTTGTGCCATATACATAGCACTGCCTTAAACCACAAACAAGAGATTAACTCTCACGTGAGGCATTTCGGGCAGAAACATGCAAATCACTCCTTTATATCCCTTTGGCTAACAACTGTTTTCCTGCAAACATACTGTATATCTCTCCAACCATGCAGTTACTGGAACTGACCAGCATTGTATTAACATTGTATTAACAGTTAATAAAATGTTAAATTGCTTTGAAACTACAAAAAAAAGGAACATGTATGTATGTATATTTTTATTTGTATAGCGCTCCTTGAGGGAAAAGCACTGTACAGCAAAACAATAAGTTTGTAGTGACAAACAAGGGGTCATTGAAATAAAAAGTAACAATAAGTGCATTATTAGAAATACAATTCACATAAATATAAAATATAATTATGATCCAGATTAAGTGCTTAGTGTCAAGGAAACAAAAGGCTAGAGGACCCTACCCCGTAGGGCTTACAGTCTAAATGGGAGGGTAACATACAGACACAATTTAGAGGGGTATTAAGGTGCTGCAGGTTACAGTTTGTTACACTGTTATATAAGTGCCAGTTCCCAGTCCAGGTGTTATCCGGGTGCTCCCAGAGGTAGTCTTTGAGTTTTGTTTTAAAAACACTGAAGGAGGATTCTCTCCGCAGAGATTCAGGAATGACATTCCAAATATAAGGAGTCGCAAGAGAGAAGGATTTGATAAGGGAAACAGCAGTAGTAGTGGGGGGTACAACCAAGCCCTTGCTCTGAGAGGAGTGGAGGTTTCAGCCAGGAACATATAGAGAGACAAGAGATGAGATGTAGTTTGGTGCAGAGGAATGAAGGGCTTTGGAGGTTATGAGGAGGAGTTTATAAGTTATTCTTTGTTTAATAGGAAGCCATGATAAGGACTTCAGCAGTGGAGGGGCTTGTACCCTTTTGGATGAGAGGAGGATAATTCTGGCAGCAGTGTTCAATACAGACTGTAGAGGGGAGAGATGGGAGTTAGGGAGGCCAGTTAGTAGAAGGTTACAGCAATCTAGTCGGGATAGGATGTGTCATGTCTGGCCACAGGTAAGTGACCACCAGGCTGGAGCCTATTTGCAAAGTAATACCCCTGAATGGATGGACAATTAGTAGAAGCCATAGTAAGGAAAAAAGTAAATATTTAATAACAAAATGAGAAAATAATCAAACACACAAAAGTTGAAAAATACAGGCCTGTAATGAGGCTGGAGAGAGGCAAGTCCAGAAACAGGCAAAATGGTCAGGGCTGTCGGCAGGCAGGCGAAGTCTAAAAGGCAGGCTGAGGTCAAATGGCAGGCAGCAGACGAGCAAGGTTGAGAAACAGGCCAGAGGTCAGAACCAAGGGAATCCAGAGTAGTAGGAGTCAAGTACCAGGTGAGAACAGGGAGGTAGGAGCGAAGAACGCAGGAAGGTGAACACGGAGCAAGGCAGGGAACACAGGAACCAGGAATCAGCATAACACAGGTAGAATTGGCTCAGGAGTAGTGATGGGCGAATCTGTCGCGTTTCGCTTCGCCGAATAATTCGCGAATTTCCAGCGAAATTCGCGAAACGGCGAAAAATTCGCGAAACGAGTCGCGCGGCCCGATTTTGTCGCGCGTCAAAATATTTTGTCGCGGACGCAAGTATGTGTTATAACGCGCGACGTTATTTTTGACGCGCAGTGCAATTTGATGAAGCCCATCTTCTATGGGTGTTTTGTTTGTATAACCTTTTTTCATCTTTGGGCCTACAAATAAAAATTTTCCCCTTAGTTTCAAGCTTTGTAGTCTGTGATGATAAATGAACATGGTATCTTTTGCTTTGTGTCTGAATGTGCTGAATTGGATTGGACTCCATGGGAAGACCAATACACATGCGTGTTTCACTTAGTATACTGCTACACACATGCCCTGCATTGTTAGAGGACTCCTATCTTGAAAAAATGGCTCCCATTTTGCAAGTTTCTTAAACTTTTAACGTTTGTGGATTTTTTCACATTACCTCTGGTCAACTGGTAATGGTATCTACTACTACTCTATATCTCTGTTTAACCAAAAAGTACCATCTGTACTTCAAATATCTAATAGTAGATTACTAACACAAGTACAACTAATAAATCTGAACAGATAGTATCTGGATGCTTTGTATCTCAGATAAAAATGAATAAACCATATGTTTATGTGAATGAACCTTATATTTACATCATGTAATTGTAATGATTCTGAAATACTATGTAATGTAATTTTAATGACTCCGATTAAGAATAGTCATCGTTGTGTTATTAGAATCCAAACAATTCCAAGTACCATGTGAGTATTAGTTTAGTCAAATGAAAAATGAACTCAAAATATAGAGATATAAAAAATTTTTTTAATTCACAACATATAGCACAACTGGTGCTGTAACAAATAATAAATAAATTAAAGTGGAGGAGGAGGAGGAGGAGCAACAACCCTCTGGAGGTTGTCAACAATGTCCCTAACCTCTCCCAGCTCTTGCCGCATGGCATTTACTTGATGAACTAGGGTGACCAGGAGCTCAGTCTGGTCGTAGTAGGCATGCTCTGTCTGAGTGCCTACACTGAGCCCCTGGTCGTCCCTATCCCACCCTTCTTCCCACCACCACCACCACCCATCCCTAACCCACCCTTCTTCCCACCACCACCACCCATCCCCCCTCTCCCACGGCCCGTCATATTGGGCAACTAAACTTAAAAAAAAATATATATATATAAGGGGGGGGGTTTGGATATTTCGGGGAAGGAAAGGAGAAAAAAATAAAACCCTCAACTAAATCCCCTCAGCAGAAGTGTGCACCCACAAGGAGTACACACACCAGCACAGACAAAGACAAAGACAGTTAGCCCTAAAAAGGGCTATTGGGTGGTGAGCAGGCAAGCAGAAGAGGGAAAACAGTAAACTGAAATCCACAACCTCCACTTGCACTGACTCAGAAAAAAAAAAAGCTCTCTACACAAACTCCACTAGCTAAATCACACACAAATCTCTCACTATCCTGCTCTCTCTACCTCTACCAGAAACGCCACGAGTAATGGCCGCCTCTGCAGCTCCTTATATAGCCAGTGGGTTGGCTCAGGGATGGCTCACATCTTATTGGCTGCTGTGGGTGATGTTTAGTTCGTCGCGCGTCTTTTTGTTTTGACGCGCATTAGCGGCGTCGTGGCTCGTCGCGCGACGAAAATTTCGACGCGCGGCGAAACGAGTCGCGAGGCGAATTTTTGCCGCAATTTCGCGAAAAATTCGCCCGCGGCGAAACGCAGAAATTCGCCGCGAATTTAACCATGGCGAATTTATTCGCCCATCCCTACTCAGGAGCTCAGATGATCAAGCAACAGGAAGTTTGATGGCACAGACTTATAAAGGGCCTTGATTGCTTGACTGACAACACATGTTGTTAATGAAGCAAGATAAGGTAAGCGTGTTGCAAGAATATATTAAGTCCCCAGTGGCTCACCAGTATAATGCAGGATTATCCAAACACAAAGACCAGGATTTGATTCCATCGTGATTCCTGACAGGATGAGAGAATGCATGAGCATCTTGGCCTTGCAGGTGAAAGGAAGGGATGGATTTTGGCAATATTGCATAAGAAAAAGTGTCAGGTTTTGACAACGGTGTTAGAGGAGAGAGAGGAGTCAAAGAATACACCCAGACAGAGTTCTGAGTTGACAGGGTAAATGAGCCATCAATAGAGATAGTAAATAGGGGAGTAGGACCAGGCTTAGGTGGAAAGATGAGTTGTAAAAGTGCTTCGAAAAGTAATTTTACAGTTATTTTTTCCAGGGAGCCAATACTCCTATTTCAGTGTTGATTCGGAAACCTGTCTGACTCTCTGGCCAATTTTTTCTCTGAGTCATCGGGTTTTGTTGGTGCATGTATGGTCATCTTTAGTCAGGGCAGAGGACCCTGCAAATAAGATATAACCAGTAGTTAGGGCTACACCAATGTTCCCTCTAAGCTGTGTGCATGTGCAAAGTGCAAACAGATTTTGAGTCCAGCACTGCAGTACACACAGAGAAATTGATGTGATATAAATGTTACTTTTTAGTCAGATATATATTGTGTCCAGAGTCAGAACCATAAACAACCAGTTCCTCCTATTGCAACTGCATTTACAAATCATTTGTATGTATATTGGAAAGTTGCTTAAAATTGCTTAAAAAAACTTTTTTATGGGTAGATCTCCCTTTTGAATAGTATTTCCTGTAGTAATAAAAGGTGATACTGTGTTTAAATACAGCAACCATTAATCAGATGTAGCCAGTCGATGCTGAATCAAATTCTAGGTGCTCTAAAAATATATGTTAATAATAATAATAATAATACATGTTACTGAATTGAATATTGCATAAACAGAAAATAGTTTTTACAATTTGAAGCAAAGTGGATCGATTTTTTGAACTCAATAGAACCATGGGGACTGAACGATGCGTTCAGTTATAAATGTTTCCTATGATCTAACATCACCTTTTTCTGTTATAGAATGAATCTTCTATTTGTTTGATTACTCATTATGACTAAAATATATTTGAAATTGAATTGAGCAATACAGCGCGTAGGAGAATGCTACTCACTTTGAAAGTTTTGTACTATTACATACTATGTAACTTAACTTTATTGAATACACTTCCTTATTTATTTACTATGTATCTGTAAACTGTGTATTATGGTGCATTTTTGAAGCAGGCCACTAGATGGCAATATTCTGTTAAGAAAATTGGTAACATGTATTTCTATGTCTGGCCACATGATATGTGCCTTGCTGGGGCATTTCCTCTTTTGGCCTGGAAGTTCTAGCAGCAGCTATAGACTGAAGTGGCCAGACCCTTGGGAAGGTTGGTACTGTTAGGGCTAGCTAGTGGATAGCAGTGGCAAGTGACTTCACATTTGGAGTGAGAGTAATAGTTTGGGCTAGAGCCCTTAGGTTCATCACATTTATTGTGGAAGTTGATTTTTCTGGCAGCAAAGGCCTAACATATGAACACCTTAGTGATAGGTGCCCACTAGCCACGAGTGGCCCTGTTACACCTGTGCTACAAGGTCTACTGAAGTCTTTATTCCGGATCATCATCTTACATCTACAAGATTCCCCTTTCCTGGTGCCAGGAGTGCAAAGGAACACATATACTGGGTTATGATTAATTGGTTTGTTATGATGTATTATGTTTCTAAACTCTTACATCACTTATATAAACAGATCTATATAATAAACTCAAGTGCTGCATGTATTGTTTACAGTATATATGATTTATTGTGTTTTAATATAAACACCAATAAAAATGATTGAAAATGAAGTGGAAGGCTCTTACCTGGTTTTCTCACCTGGTTTTATTGTAATTTTGAACCATCTAAAGCATGTTGCTTTGTTTTTGAGTGAAAAAATAGGAATGAGTATTTTGATGTACTATATTGGATGGAGCACTAACATATAAGCAATATTAACCAATTTACATATACAAGTTTGGGACAAATTATGGACCGTGTCCCTGAAACTTTTGTGGCAATTGAGGTAAAGTGGTTCATACAATTGGTTGGTGATGAATTATTTTAATACACTTGCCCCAACTAAAATATAGGTGCAGAAGCCTGTTGGGCTTGGTCAGGATATACATAGTATATATGGGATGGGTCAGGGTCTGCCTTAACCTTCCTTTGGTTACTATACACTGGTTCCAGAACCCGGGCAAGGGGTCCAACTCCCAGCAACTCCCGGTATGCACAATAGAATTAAACTCTCTATCCCTAAGCCTAACCACATGAGTCCCTAACCTGGCAGCCTTGTCACAGCAGGGTGCTAACTCTTCACTAAACTCCTTGTTGGAGCCTTAGCTGCTCACTAACTTTCCTGAACCTATCAGTCACTCCTATAGTGACCTATTACAGTTTCTGACCTGACACTTGCTTGCTTTTATACTGAGGCCTACCTCCACCTCAGGCCCTCTCAGCCACACACCACATCTTCCAGCGAGTGGGTGCATCAGAAAGAGAGGCCGAAAGCATGGGAGTATCCCTTTTTTAAACCTCTGGGAACTACTCCCCCTCCCCTCTGGGAAAAAAGGACACACCCTAGCAGCTAACACGTTCCCTGGGGTATAGGAAAACCTTTACATTCCTACATTTATATATGTTGCATATTGGAAAATTACATTATATAGGCAATAGACTCTACGATTTCCCTTTTCCTCCATGAGCCAATGTCCTCTGGGCTACTGCCATTTAAACCTCACTGCATGCTGAGTAAAATATGGTGCTTTACAGGACTGGGCCAGTGGGAAAAAACCTGGTGGCCTCTGCCAACCCAGACCTGATCCCAACCTGCAATATAGTCACTCCCCTGCTGCCCTTTGTCTCCCAATCACGGCAAAGTACTGTACCTATGGGGAAGGGGCTGGTGGAGTGTTGGTGGTTCAACAAGCAATAGGGCAATCAGCGGTGGCCCCTGAGGGGGTGTGGGAGCCCCTGGCATAGTAATCCTGGTAGACCTTGCACACCCCATCCATGGCTGGTGCTTTAGGAATCAGCTCTTAGATAAATGATTATTATTTCTATTTTTAATGTTGCTCTTTTGCAAGAAAGGTTGCTTTAACACATTGTGATGAAAGCCTATTTAAATATACACATGTTTTTGAAACCTATTAGTGATTTCTTGTTCTGATTAGAGGACAACAATGCTAAACTATTGACCAGTTAATCTTGAGTGATGCAGCCAAGCTCTGCAGTGGGCAATGGGCTAATTCTCTTGCAGTGTGCTGAATTCAGATGGGTTGATGGGATGTGTGCATGCACATTAATTGTGCCCTTATTAGTAACCTTAATTCTCTAGCATGAATTTATCCTGTCTTGTCACTTAGTAATGAATGTGTGTGTTTCTCTGGTTTTCTTTTCCTACGCTGCTTTTTTTTTCCTTATTCTTCATCAGCCGATGGTTGATTTTGATGCTGCTCTGCGGTTTTTAATGGCTTACACTGCACTGTGCAATTCATTGTATTGATCTGTGACCTACTGTACAATGACACTGTTGACTCCACAAATGCTATAAAGAGTTCTCAATAAAATATGAATTGCATCAAACTATATGTATTTTTGTATAAATCAGCCTGTTGTTTGGACATGTTACTGCCCAAGGCTGCCATGCTAATTCTTTAGCTGATCAGTGAATGCAGATGAAGAATTTGGAGAAGACTTTTTTCTCACTGAAATGTGGTGTGTTCCTGATGTCCCTTATGCACCAATAAAGTCTGCACCATTGTAATAACAAAAAAGTACCTTGGATTTGATCCACACTAAGATATAATTAATTGTTATTAGAGGCAAAACAATCCTATTGGGTTTATTTAATGTTTACCTTATTTTTTAATAGACTTTATGTATAAAGATACAAATGACATAAAGATCCCATATCCGTAAAATGCCCAGTTCTTAAACAAATAATTAAAATAAAAGCAAAATTAAATAAAATAAAAATTCAAAAGTTTTAATACAATTTCTCTGTAATATTAAAACAGTACCTTGTACTTGATCCCAACTGCAATATAATGAATCCCTACTGGAGGCAAAACAAACAATCCCTTTGTTTAAAAAATTTAAACATCACATAAACCTAATAGGATTGTTTTTTCTCCAATAAAGAATAAGTATATCTTAGTTGGGATCATGTACAACGTACTGTTTTATTTTTACAGAGAAAAAAGGAAATTGTCTTTAAAATTTTTAATTATTCAATTAAAATGGAGTCTATGGGAGATGGCCTTGCCGTAATTCGTAACTCTCTGGTTAACAGGTTTCCGGATTATGGATTACTGTACCTAGCATTTCCATCTATTCTGGAAAAATATCTGACTTTCTGTGTTTATTACCTTCCCTGTTTTTTCGCCTTGTTTCGCCGCGGAATTGATGCCCATAGACTTGGATGGTCCCTATTACTGGGTACTGAGCATTACTTTTATCTTGTTAAAAAGCTATGCGTTACCCCACCTCTGGGTGAACTTGTAGGGGAGACCAATTAATGAAAAACCAGATCTGCAGTCATTATGTTGGTATTACTATTTAGTAATTCTATATTTCTGCCTCTACCTCATCTGATTAAATTTAACCCTATGATAAATCCAGCAGATTAGCAGGGTTCAGTTAGGTTCATCCTTTAATAACATGTTGACATGAAAAATACACCTCCGTGAGTGATGGGCTTGTAGTGGAGACCTAAGCAACACAGAAAGGCCAATTCAATTTGCGCAATGTGATTTCACTGCTATACATTTCCTGGAATGTTCTATAGTAATTGATATGATTCAATAGAAGCATAAACTGTTTTATCCATGGTAATAACGCCGTCACCGTCTAATGTAAAAATGTTGACATTGTGTAGGTCCATCGAATAACCAGACAAGGTCGTGGCACCTACAGTAGATATTTTTGATGCACAATATGTGATTTAGTGCAGCAAAGAAGATAAAGCTACTCTCAGTACAGTAAGATGTACAGTAAGCGCAGAAAACCAATCGCAGCCAATCAGCCTTTAGCTTTGATGCATACCAGACCTAGTAGTGAAAGGAACAATGTAAAATATGTTTACATATTATGTTTACAATTTTTCATGCTTCAATGCATTTTTGTTGGCCAACATAAAATATAGTTACAGGCACCTGTTACAATTGATACAATAGTTGCTAATACTCTAGGGATGCTGCTGAGAAATGTATCAACTAAGGGGCAGATTTATCAAGGGTCGAATTTTGAATTTGAAAAACTTTTAAAATTCGAATTCAAAAAGACGAACCGAAATTTATTTTTTTGGCCAAATAGGTCTAATAGGCTAATTTGGCAGGTTTTAGATGTCAAATGGTCGAAGTCGAATTCTTAACAGTAGGTGATAAATTTCAAAATTCCAATTTTTGAATTCTTTTCAAATTCGAATTGAAATGGGACTATTCCCTAGTCGAAGTGCACAAAAAAAATTTTAATTTTTTTTTAAATTCTAATTTTTACTTCGACCTTTGATAAATCTGCCCCATAATGTTACAAAATTGTAACATTTCAGAGTCTGCACCTGAATTACTGAGCTGCCAGACTGAAACACCAGAGACACAAACTTTAAACTTATGATGTAAAGTAATTGAAAAAAGTCTTTATTTCTGGGGAACAATCTAAAAACAACCAGTGTCATTGTTTTAACAATAAACATCATTCAAACAAACAGGACTAGAATAAAGTTAAAGGGGAACTCCGGCTTCCAAACCAAAATTTGAGGCCCACAGAAACTCCTAATATACCCATCACAGTTACCTATTTCTTCAAAAAGTATGAATAAATGCCATTTTCTATATTGAAATCCAGCTGGTTAACAGTTCTTCTCTTTCCAGGCAGGAAAGGAGGCACTAAAACACTGATGTTAAAATTGTGGGGTTTGGGAGGTCTAAAGAACAGCTGGCTGTTGATACAAAGTAACAGTAGTCAGCCAGCTCAGCAAAGTAGTCAGAAAGATCAGCAGAGAGCAGGGGGGTAGGCTTAGGGAACTGTCAGAAACCATAAATATATCATGAAAAGTCTGCATATTTTTTTTAATTGATGTATATTGCAAAGTTGCTTGAAATTATGTTTACTTTTCAAAAAGCTCAAGTTATGTTTTGTGGAGTTCCCCTTTAGAGCTGCTCATTGATCTTGAACACCAATCAAAGCAACAGCCCAAGAGTTGAGGAATATGCCAAATGATTTTTAGATAAGGTGAACTTGTCTGGAGAGAGGTAAAAGGTATGTTTGTTGCAGTCATAATAATTAGCTACTACCTGCTAGGAGCAAAATAAAGCATTATGCAGAGATGTTTTGTACCCCGGGCCTTAAAAAGAATATTAATGACCCAAAGAGAGTGTAGAAACTTGCAACTGGTAAAATAATAACGGGGTGGTCTACACTCCAGAAAAGGCACCTGTGAAGGGAAATGACAACTCTTTAAAAATACATGACAGGATATTATAGAAATATATTGGGGATCTTTTCCCAATAGAAAAGATTAATGCACCAGAGGCCACCCCTTCAGACTAGAGGAAAAGTACTTTCATTTGAAGAAGCAAAGGTGGTTCTTTACAGAGAGGACAGAGAGGTTGTGGAATGCACTGCCGCATGATGTTGTGATGCTGATTCTGTTAATGCCTGAAAGGGTGACTTGGATGATTTTTTTGAACAAGAAAATTATTCAAGGCTTTTGTGATCTTAGGATCTACAATTAGTTAGTATAAGAGGGCAATTCATTAACTTTGAGTGAAGGAATAATTAACCCTCGATATTCGACTGGGGAATGAAAATCCTTTGACTTCGAATATCGAAGTCGAAGGATTTTGCGCAAATACTTTGATCAAACGATCAAAGGAATAATCGCTTGATCGAACGAATGATTAAATCCTTTGAATCGAAATATTCGAAGGATTTTTAATTCAACGATCTAAGGATTATCCTTCGACCAAAAAAAGTTAGGCAAGCCTATGGGGACCTTCCCCATAGGCTAACATTGGTTTCGGTAGCTTTTAGGTGGCGATGGTCGAAGTAGCCAAAAAAACACTTCGAAATTCGAAGTTTTTTTTCTTCTATTCCTTCACTTGAAGTTAATGAATTGGCCCCTTAGTGTACTTCCACTAGGGAATAGTCAAAATTTGAATAAATATTTATCATGCAATGATACTTAGATTCAAATTTGATCATATACGATCCGAATTTGAATTGAACGATCGAATACAGCCTATTCACCCAAAGTTAAAAAATTTGATTTTTTTCAATAAATTTTGGTTGGTAATTTTTTATTCGAATTTTGAGGTTATGGGAGTTAAATAAAACTCCCATCATCTCGAAATTCTAACCCTTGATGAATCTGCACCTTGATGTTCTTTTTTCAACCCAAATCTTTGTAACTATGTAACTGTCTACTAAATACCCAAGAATAGATCAATTCAGTTCAGAGACTTGAGTTATAATTATGAACTACCCTATCAGGCTAAGAACCATGAAAAAAGGTGAATAAAATAATTAAAGCTCAATGTCATCTACTGGAACTGCAGCTTTGTGGGCATTGCGTCTGGAGCACAATGTTCTTAATTTAAGGGAAAAATGTGCCTTTGGGCCTTCTGGCCTTTTTTTATGTTTTATATGACTCATCTAGTAACTATGGCAGCCACATCAATATCACAAACGGAACAGTGCGTGTGATATTTATATTGTGATCCAGTTAGTTGGGTCAGATAATAAATCGTTTTGTGCTTCTTGTGATACATTTGATATCCTGTTGTTATGGTAGAAATCAAACAAGTGAAGAGATTAAAGCTGGCACTCACCCTATAACCAATTTTCAGTTTTAGATGGCTAAATTGAAGACAGGTAGTAGCTGTAACAATTTCTTCTTGTTTATTTAAAGGGGGTATTGCCATACCATAATCTAACTCATTATATTATTTCCATTGCATGTTTATATTGTTTAAATGAGCAAGTTATATGCTATTTATTTGATGGTATGCTAAGGGCAGTCATGTAAATAATAGGTGCTGTATTATTCATATTATACATTAATAGAAAATGACTAATTGGGTATTGCTGCACACAAACATGCCGCTACTGTCATATGGCTCAAAACAAAAGGTTTAGTACATCCAACTAACATGAATTGTACCTAATATAGGGATGTATTAAGAGTAAGTAAATAAATGCTCTGCATTATGGCTTCCCTTTTAACTTCTTGGTTTCACCATGTGACAATTCAAGACCATTGTTACCCTACCCACAAGTGGTCAACCATCAAATAATGATCTACATGGTAGCTCCCCTTTTAAAGGAATTCTGTCATGATCTTTATGGTGTCGTTTTTATTTCTAAATTACACTATTTACACTGCAAATAATTCACTCTACAATATAAAATGTAACTCCTGAACCAGGAATTGTATTTTTTTTAGTTGTAATATTGGTGTGTAGGCAGCCATCTCATGTCATTTTGCCTGGTCATGTGCTTTCAGAAAGATCCAGCACTTTAGAATGGAACTGCTTTTTGACAGGCTGTTGTTTCTCCTACTTAATGTAACTGAATGTGTCCCAGTGGGACCTGGATTTTACTATTGAGTGCTGTTCTTATATCTACCAGGCAGCTGTTATCTTGTGTTAGGGAGCTGCTATCTTGTTACGTCCCATTGTTCTGCTGGGACTGCTGGGGGGGAGGGCGTGCTATCACTACAACTTGAAGTACAGCAGTAAAGAGTGACTGGCTTTTTCAGAGCACAAGTCACATGACTGGGGCAGCTGGTAAACTGACAATATGTCTAGCCCCATGTCAGATTTCAAAATCGAATATAAAAAACTCTATTTGCTCTTTTGATAAATGGATTCAGTGCAGAATTCTGCTGGAGCAGCACTATTAACTATACATTTTTTATTTTTGTTTTCCCATGACAGTATCCCTTTAACTTCTGGGTTTCACCATGAGGCCAGTGTGTAGGAGTGTTACTATTAAACTACAACTAAAGGTAAAGTTAGCACTATGGCAATTTCTATTACTGGGGCTCATACAAGTAGCACAGTCTGCCTGCCCACAGCTGGGATTTTTTGAATAAAGAAGATTCTTAAAGCTACAGTGTTGTTGTGTTCTTGAACTTGAGAAGCTCTACAGGAGCATTTTAAAACAGAAGTAAATGAGGAACAACATGTTTAACATTTTAGAAGTTGCAGTAGGTATTTTTGCAGAAAACTAGAGATATTGAATGGTTGATGAAACGGCGTATAGCCTACCATGATTTTCTTACAAACATTTGATACTTGAGAATAATCAGAGCTTGACCTGAAATAAACCAAAGAGAATAGGGCTAATTTGCCATGGGGTATGTGTCATTGTTTGCTAAAGGTTACACTATAGTACCTCTAGGACACTTGTCACGATTATGGCACTTCCAGCTGAACGTGACTTCAGGGGCCACTAACTCAGTCTTTCACACACCTTGCATATTGTTTTGACTAAAACAAAATTACCCCAAAGACCAACCAACGCCGCCACAAAACTTGCTGCCACCAATCTCAGGAGAGATTCATTTGTTATACAACACAAATTTTCATACAAACAGACTAACATTTCCAATCAGCATGCAGAGGGCTAAAAGTACACACTTCCAAGCTACAGTTCGCTTTAGAGCATCAAGGACTAAACATATTAACATTTTATTTGTAATATTATGAAAGGTATAATAGTGCATATGTACAAAAGGTTTTTAAAAAAGACATAGATTAAAATTTAAGATCACAAACAGTTGTAAAATAAAAAGGGCAAAACATATAAAACTATACTTTTACCCAAAGATATAGAATTCCTGGTCCTGGAGACAAGGTGAAACAAACAGGGTGAACTTCCAATTGAAATTGGTCCTCCAAATAAATACAATTCTGGGTCAGAAGAGTTGACTATTTATTAGAGTTTTCCAGGTATCAGATTACTGGTTACTCCCCCACCCTCAAGAATGTAGAAGG
Organism: Xenopus petersii; assembly: GCA_038501925.1. Taxonomy (NCBI): domain Eukaryota; kingdom Metazoa; phylum Chordata; class Amphibia; order Anura; family Pipidae; genus Xenopus; species Xenopus petersii. Next base: position 170,360,446 of record CM076673.1, read on the forward strand.
GGCACCACCATTAGCAGAACACAGTGTGAGTTTTTAATGGACCTCACCAAGAATATGATGGCCATAACTCCTTATAGGTACATAGGACATAAATTATATTATATTCAGTGGCCCTAGATTTTTTTTACTGATTTCATAGAGACCAAATATCACTGCTTTGTGGCCTTCCTCTGCCCAGATATGTCCATCTAATAGACCGAGTGCCCAACGCAATTATGTTTGGACTCATCTGACAGGGAATTTTAAATTAAATCCATATCCAGTTTTTGATTTGAAATATTTTATTTGGTTTTCACAATAAACCATAAAAATCAATATGATAACAAATAGTATGCAGAATAAAAAGATTCATACGACATATTTTACAGAATGTATCACTTACAATGAACATATCCAGTTTTTGATACCTTTGGTATAACAGGTATGGAGGATAAATGTATTTGAGGTTATGTTACAGATTGATGTCCACATCACCTATGAGGGGTCTTGTTGTGAACTTCCTTCATTGGCTCTCACTTCCCCACTTGGCATGGCTCTTATCAGCCTGTAATCAGCCAGGTTTAGAGCAGGGCATCACAGGTTGTGACCTCCTTTACACATGGGTTGTTCCAGTCCTTAGTGAAAATAAATATCTGATTTCTGGAATACCTTGGCCTGTTTATTAACTAATACAGGCCTGTATCATGACACCTCTCTACCTAGAATGTGTGCCTATCCATGGTGTAGTGATAATTGCACTCTATGGCTTGCCCCAGTGGTATCTCTATTTGAACATCAGGAACAAAGCACAAAAAATGGGAGTACAAGGGAGCCCTGTTTTTAATATCTGTTTAGAAAAGATGTTAGATTCCACAGACTAATTTTTGTACCTAATTATTGACTATGTAAGGAGTGTAATTATGGATGTCCATAGTCACCAGAAATTATGAGCCTAGAACTTTGGGCACAACATGCACCAGGCGTGGAAGTTACAAGGGGTAAAATACATTTTTTTGCCTCAGGTCTCCCTTTCATAAATGAGCCATTGTATGTTGATATATGAGCCAGGACTGCCGCAAGTATTACAGGCTTGCTTTCAGAATGTTTGCAAAACTATTGTGTTACAAAGAAAGTGTAGAGGCAATGTTTTCCTAACATATTACCAGCAATATCGTCATAGATAGGCAAGCAGACCATTAGTCAGCTGGGTTCATTGTGAGAAAAGCTTATTGCTAAAGTGTATATGTTCCAACAGGCTTAGCAGCTGTCCTGTTCAAGTCATTAATGTTGGGAAGAACGTGACTCACTGGAACTGAACTTAACTCTTCTAGAACCAGCTTCCTCACCAGACAGAGACACTAATGAAAAACCCTACCAATAAAAGGAAAAAAAGTAATATTTCCATTACTACACCAAAGCCATAACAGCAATCTGCTTTTTATATAATCTGAAATCAACTGCCTCAAATTGTTTGTACCCAGTGACCCTAAAGAAAGGGGAAACAGAAGTGAACTGTGAAATAATATAAATGAATCAGTTTACACTAATTGTGTAGTGTGATATTAGCTTTATCTCTTATAAAGTAAAGAAATGTATATCTAATGACCATTTGGTAAAATAAGAGAACAAATGAGGCTGAAGGAGGAAAAGGAAGGCTTGGCATGCAGTTACAGGAAGATACCACCAGGGGATGTTCCAAAGGAAAAATGTGAAGCAGAAATAGAATAAATGGGATGGGAGAGAGACTGAGAGAAAAGAGGACAATTGTAGAGAAAAGGCAGGGGGGAAGCAAGGGAGACAAAAGGAAGGGATAGAGAAAGGCAGAACATACAACAAGGGAAATAATTTAAAGGCAAACTAAAGTCTAAAATAGAAATGCTAGAAATGCTTTATTTTGTATACCAAACATAAACATGAACTTACTGCACCAGAAGCCTAATAAAACAAATGATTTATGCTTTCAAAGTTGGCCACACCAACACCTCAAGATGAAGATTGTGCACATGCTCAGTGTGGTCTGGGCTGCTGCTTAGGGATTGTCATAAATTATTAAAACAGCACAAGTCAAATAATAATATCCGCCAGAAGCCGAAACAGCAAGACTTTTTAATAATCAGAATATACAGACTGTACTGGGTCCTGTGTTGTCATGTAAAGTAATGTGGATTTTATAGTTTTTTATTGGTTAACACAAACTTTCTCCAACTCTGCAGAACCAGTGGCTGCAGCAAAATAATCCTCCAAATAGAATCCCAGTTTATCTGTTTACATCTGACACCCATGATCTTTGTCCCTGCCACTGGAGTTAGAAACAGAGGATGTAAAGGCAAAAATAAAATCCCATTTATACTTTATTAACTGAAAAAGAAACCTATCCCCAATAATAAATCTACAGTTTTTACAAGAAACCTGACTGTATGCAGTGAAATTTCCCCTTTATTTACTTGCTCTGACTGCTGTGGATACAAATATCTACACAGTCACCAGCTGCTCTATGGGGAAACAAACAAAGCTTCTCAAGTTCTGGGATGTAAGGTGGGGCTCCCCCTGCTGTTTGAAAGTATGATGTTTCTCTGCAGAGCAGTTAGGGACCGTCTGAATTTTCCTATCCTCAGCAGTCAGTATATGAAGGGGGAATTTTACTGCACACTGTTAGATTTCTTATAAAAATGGTACATATTTATTATTGGGGATAGGTTTATTTTTCAGTTAATAAAGTATATTGAACATAGTTTTCTTTTTTTTATTAAAGAAAGTAAAAATGGGATTTTATTTTTTTTGCCTTTACATTCCCTCTAACAGCAGGAAAATAATCCATAGAGCTCATTGAAAACACAAATCTTAATATTTTTTTAAACAGGATTCAGGATTTCTTGTGTTGGTCAGTGATGGACAAATGATGATGAGAATCTACAATCTCCTATTACACAGTCTCTCAAACAAGCTTTAGTAGCACAATTTCACTTGGCTGTAACTTTGGTAGAAACTGTGTGTTTGCTTCAGAAACGCAAGTATAGTTTATGAACATCAGCTGATGTGTAGCCATTCAACATAACTTTCTCAATGGGGCACTTATTTAACAGTGACACTTATTTAAAACTATTTAAATAACAGATCAGATATGTAGAATTAATCGTTTTAGAACTGAACCTAGAGGTTAAAGAAGGACCAATGCAATTAATTGCTCCCCATGGAACTATAGCATTAAAATCTTTGGAATTAAAAATGTGTTCTTTGCAGTTGCTGGATTCAAATGATACATACTTTAGATTTACCGTATGTAGAATTTAGATCATATAGTTTACATATATTTTAGATTTATGTAGAATAACAAATAAAGAAAAAATGCTATTGTGGTGTTGCTGGTCTTTTAAAGAAGTACTTCTTGATAACAGATATTTTCATAATGTGAATCTTCATACCTTAAGTCTACTAGAAAATCATGTAAACATTAAATACACCCAATAGGGTGGTTTTACTTCCAATAAGAATTAATTATATCTTAGTTTGGATCAATACAAGCTACTGTTTTATTATTACAGAGAAAAAGGAAATCATTTAAAAAAAATTGGATTATTTGGATAAAATAGAGTCTATGAAAGGCCTTTGCGTAATTCAGAGTTTTCTTGATAACGGGGTTCCAGATAACGGGTCCCATATCTGTATATTATTCTATGTATCTGTAAATTGTAAAAAAAAAATGTTTATTCATTGCCAAATATTCTGCTGTCAAATTATCAGATTCTAGGAAATCATTCAGAGCCCTGACTGTATTATTCATTTTTTTTGGAGATGACCATGACGAACACAGGACAGACTTTTCATTAACTACCCCCTCTGCTTTTCCTTCCTTATCTCTCAGAGATAGTTGCTGCTCTTTTGTCTTGTGCTGAACAAACGTCTTTCATTATTATTTGTCATATGGGGAAGAGGCAGCAATAAATGAATCAAAAACTCCATGACAGTTTCTGATTTATTGATGTTATTGTCTTTTTAAAATTGATTCTCCTCTGTTTCATTTTTGCATTCTTGTTTTTGATAGGAATGACTAAAATAGAAAAATAATGAAAAATGAAAGTCAGAGGGAGTTAGTATTGAATCTGTCTAATGAAACAATAGGCAAACATGTATGTGTTTTTTTGTTACTGCTTTGCTTCTCTTTTCAATAACTGTGCTTCTGGCTAACTGTGCCCCATTGCTGTTGGAACAAAGTGGATTATGACAGTGGCATGAAGTATTTTGGACAATATTAGGACATTTTGGGAAATAAATGGGAAATAATATTTAGCATACTAAAATTATTAATAATTAGTAATAGAAGGGAGTACAAACTCCAACAGTTATATAATTATACACAACAGTAATATATTTATATTATATTATATTTCACATAGAGCCCCACTCCAATATTAAGTGAATCATGTCACATTTATTTTCATAAATCTGGATAAAGGCCCTTAGGTGGGCTGAAATGTTGGACACACAAATAAATGTTGGATTTATGCAATAAATGTAACGTAATTCACTTAATATTGGAGTGTGGCTATATGTGAAATTTATGTTTAAAATGTGTTCTAGCACCCACAGTATTAAAGAATACGGATCAGAATGTTAGCTGTTAGCTGTTAGCTGTCTACAAGCGATTATATATAATGTTATTTATATATATATATATATATATATATATATTTATTTATATATGTATAATTGCATTCAAGACCTAATATTTACCCTAGTTAAATATTGAGGAAAAATAGTAAATACAGTATGTCTTTATTGAACCTTTAAACAGTTTAGTTGTACAATAAATTTGCTTTCCCTTTGAATGACATTTGCAAGTAGTTTGAACTGTGTTTGCACTTGTTTTCCTTAGGCAGGACCCACAAGTTTTCCCATTCCAAAAACAGCAATATATTGGCAGGGATATGGTGATGTTTAGGGACTGCAAGATGGCACCGTCTTAGGGGCAGATTAACTAAAGGCCGAAGTGGCTAATGCTAGCGACAATTCACTAGCGTTGCCGCCCACAGGGACATCTCTGATTTACTAACAGGCTAACAGAATTCTAACAGAATTGCCTTCACCACCTCAGACCAGGCGAAGTGCATTAAAGTAACTAGATCTCACATTATATTCTGCAAGCCAAAAATGCATCAAAATCCAAAAAACCCTGGTGACTTTTCCTTTTTTCAGCCTGATTGCCTGCAAAAGACCTAACAAACTTTTTTTGGGTAACTGGTTTTCCTCATACATTTGCAAACATATGGAACATTAATTTTACAGTGGCACATGTGTAGGGCATTATAACAACAAATTGTTTTTATTAAGGTTCCCTGGACATGTGCTTTAAAAAGTGTAATTTGTAAGTATTTGCGCCAACTTTTAACATAAAGACATCCATACAACTTTAAATTACCCACCCTAAGCGCAAGATCCCTAGCGAAGTTTCGCTAGGCAGAAATGAACGCTAGTGCATCTTCACTATCAAATGCTCACATTGCCAAAGTAACGCTAGAGAAAAGTCACCAGTGTTCAGCGCCCACGCCGAAACTCTGCATTTTAGCGTAGGCTGAGTGCATTTGCGGCTGGCAAAGTGTAGCAATGGGTGTGAATCGGTCACTTGCGACAATTCGCCCTTTAGTAAATCTGCCCCCAAATTGGAAAGGCATACAAATAACAAAAGAAATTTAAACCAAGATACAAAAGGGCATTTTACTTGGATAGGCCAATATGTGTAAAAATCCCTTCAACAGCTGTGGAACATGCACAAAATTTAAATGTGGGCATTAATTGTAGCAGTCATTGTTCTACTGCCATTAGTAACAGCTTAGTATCAACTAGGGATGCACTGAATCCACTATTTTGCATACGGCCGAACCCCCGAATCCTTCTCGAATAACGAATCGAATCCGAACCCTAATTTGCATATGCTAATTAGGGGTGGGAATGGGAAAACTATTTTTACTTCCTTGTTTTGTGACAAAAAGTCATGCAATTTCCCTCCATGCCCCTAATTTGCATATGCAAATTAGGATTTGGATTCGGTTCAGCTGGGCAGAAGCCGAATCCTGCTGAAAAAGGCCGAATCCTGCCAAATCCAGAACCGAATCCTAGATTCGGTGCATCCCTAGTATCAACATCAGTTGACACTAATTATGGGTTTCCTGGCACCCAATAGGTTTTTGCCATTTTCTTTTGAATAAATGTCTTTATTCTTGCCAAAAAGATACATATAAAAGTACAGAATATCAATTTAATCATAAGTAGGGTTACATATATAAACTGGAGTAGACCTACACACATTCTTCAACAATATCATACATTAATCATCATCATATTAACATAAACATTAAAGAAGTTGCACTTTTCTAATCTCTCCATTTTTATTACAGCAGCCCCCAAGTTCAGGGGCACAGAAAATCAGTGCTTGAAACTGGAGCTCTGTTAGTTGAGCATTTCCAATTAGCACATATATATATATGTGAGATGGGTTGTTAAGGAATTCTGTCATGATTTTTATGGTGTAGTACTTATTTCTAAATTACACATTTTATACTGCAAATAATTCACTGTACCATAAAAAATGTAATTGCTGAACCAACATTTTTTTAGAAAGAGCCATGTGAATGGAGGAACGGGGAAAGAATAAGGGTAGTTGCGGAACAAGCCGGGTCAAAACCAAACAGTCAGCGCAGTACAAGATCAGAAACCAGGAGCATAGTCAGGAGAAACAGGCCGTGATCAAAACCAATCAGTCAGCACAGTACAGAGTCAGGATCCGCAAGAGTGGTCAATAACAGGCTAAGGTCATTCTGTCAGCGATACAGGCAGCGGTCAAAGCGAGGCAAGGGTCAAGGAATAGAACAGACAAGAAGCGCCCCAGGAATTATCAGGACTGTACCAACATTGCGCAACTAGTAATTAGCAACGGCCTCTTTAAATATTTGAATTTTGCTGTAAGTGTGATGACGTCAAATTCAGTGCACCGACTGTAACTGGACACGCACGGGTAGCGCACACGCAAGAACGGAGGTGGAAGAGGAGAGGAAGCAACATGCTTCCCTGTAGGCATCTCCCCATGCCAAATTTCAAAATTAAACATAAAAATATTTGTTTGCTCTTTTGAAAAACTGATTTCAGAGCAGAATTCTGCTGTAGCAGCACTATTAACTGTTAAACATTTTTGAAAAAAAACTTGACAAAATCCTTTTAGCACAGTTGCCTAGTAGATCAACAAAAGAAAATGATAACACATGATATATTTAAAGACAGTATTTTATTTGTGTTATCTAAGACATACAGTGGCATTTTATAGTGAAGCATGAGTAATTACTGGCACGCATTATTGCCAGGAACATTTTGCATTTATATCTATTGAGAAATCCAAAGTAAGTGTTGAAAAAAAGGGCCATTAAAAATATAGTCATCTATGAATTACAGAAGAGTGGGCCTTCAGATATAGTGATCTATGAAGTAAATAAAGTGTGGGCAATTATTTTAAGCTCTAGAGTAGGGAGGGATTTCCATCCTGTTTTTTCTTTGAAGTGAACAACTGACATCCATTTAGAAATACTACTGTCCATGTTATTGCTGTCTGATGTGAGCTCACTGATCTAATGGAATCTTAATATAGATATTTTAGCAGTATACTGTATTTTACCATCAGTCCAGACTTTTTCAAGATATGGCAGCCAGCGCTCAGTATTAAATAAATAAGATTTGCAACATTTTGGCTCAAACTTTAGCCATTAAGGAACAAATCTCTGTAGGGAAGCGCAAAAGGGATACAATGGTGCGGTCTTCAAGTATTCACTCAATATCCATGAAAGGGAAACAGCATATAATGCTGCAGATATAGTTTGCTCCGGGTCAGAATAACCTGTTCCCTTCTCCTCCTGTGTGTGATCAAACAAGTACATTTGTAAATGCGTGGAAGATCGCACTTGTCAAGAACACGTGCATGCACAGCAGAGCGCACGTGTCAATGATAGAGGAATTACTGCCGCAGGTGGGGCACACAAGGGTCCAAACTAGGGGAAAGAGTCAGGAGAGGTAAGTGCCTAGCACCCCTCTACCCATGCACCTAAGGTACGTGTCTCTTTTGCCTACCCTAGTTCCGACCCTGGATGTATTTATTAAAAATAATGCTCCCCCACAACAAGGTATACTCACAAAACAACAGGATAACTGAGGATGTTGTACAATTAAAACAGGTGTATTGCCACTTCGTGTGATCCTTAAAGGAGAATTCAACCCTCCCCCACTAATAAAAACCCCTACCTAGTACCCTACATAGTCCCCCCCCTCCCTGCTCCCCTCCCCCCACATAGGTGATAACATCTATAAGTGTCCAGATCCTTTACTAGCCTATAAGTGCAGAGTAAGTGCAGCGGAGCTCATGGGTGCCATGTTCCAGCTCTTTGGATTTCTCCAGGAAGTGAGTGCAGTATTGGGGCATGCGCAGTTCGAGCAGTCTTCCAATTTGTAGCAGCTGCACATGCACTGAAAGTGACGGAAATTGCAGAAGGGGCGACCATGAGCTCTGCTGCACTTACTCTGCACTTATAGGCATGTATAGGATTAGGGGCACTCAAAAATGTTATCACCTATGCGGGGGAGAGCAGGGAGGGGGACTATGTAGGGTACTGGGTACCTCCATTGCTGTGATAGTAGCCAAGTCAAAAATCTGGTAGTGCTTTACTTTAGCACTGAAATGGATACTCTACATGCTTATACATATATAGGTTCCAAATGTTCCTTCCCTATTTATATGGAGTCACAGGCAGTTTTTTAGTATGCATGATGAGTATGCATGATAGATTTTCATCCTCCTGTAATAAATGCTTTCTTTTTGATCCTCCTGTAATAATGCTTTCTTTTTGATAGAAGATGCTGTCGCTTTGGTTTCGCTAGCATTGATGGACACATTGAAGGTTATCAGTACAATCTCAAGCATTAATAGTTACACATATATTTGTGGTCACAGTTATACCGTCCATGGGTGGACCAGGTGGTTGGATAGCCCAACCAACAGAGTATCATTCTGGGTATTTCCATCTTAACGTCTCTATCAACATGTCATTGCTTTGCTACAGGCATCATACATATTATTTTTCACCTTTTATGTATTCGCCATTTATTTACTGTTGTAACTTACTGGCCCAGATCTAACTGACGTTAAGATTTGTCTCACCCTAACGACCAATTTAACACAAATTATCGTGAGGTTAATGGGCACAACAATTGTGCATCTAAAAATTTCTTTGTCCGTCATTGGTCAGAAAATTGATCAGTCGGGTTTTTCAATTTTCCGTGCTTCAACTAGAAGATATTAGTTGAAATCATCTTTTTAGTTGTTGGATACATAATATATTTAATCGATTGTTTCAGAATAAGCTTGGTCTTACAATAAATTAAAGATCTTTTAAAAATCTTCATGTCTGTAGCCACCTTTACTCCTTTCTCGGCACCTGTATTGGGATCATACATCTCACTAGAAGTTCTTTTTTTTGTTAGATCATTTTGTATTGCCGGTTAATTTAGTATTGCAAATGTGAGTTTTCCTTTTGATGCATGAAACAGCTCCTGCCACTCGTTTTGAATGTTTGATGATGGATGTTACAACCATTAAACACATCTCAATATACTCTGTTTATCTAAGCCGCTGTGACTAAATGGATTTTGGAAAGAAACTCTTCCCTGATGATGACACCACTATCACTTATTATCATGACTTTATCTTTAGTGATGAGTGACTCTGTCCCGTTTCTCTGCACTGAGAAATTCGTGAAAGTACAAGAAAATTTGCGAAACTGCAAAACACGTTAAAGTCTATATGTGACAATTTTGTTGCAGTGGCTTTTTTGTAGGAAAATATATCAGAGTCTATGGGAGACTTTTTTGTCGACCACGTGACGTTTTTTCATGTAAGCTGACTGTGTGGCAAAGTTTTGTTGCTGTTCCATGAATCTTTTTGCTGTTGGTGAAACTCAGAAATTCTCTGCGAAACCATACATGACAAGAAAATGCGCTTGTCATCACTAATCGTCTTCAATCTTCTCCATTTTGTAGGATTATTTGATGTTTGGGTTATAGAAAAATGCACTGCACACTTACTGACACTGATTTGCAAACTGACTTTGGTTCATTCCTATAGTATAAAAATCGAACACATTCATTAATAATTAGTTTATTTAAGTTGTAAGATGTTTTTCTGGCTTTGACCAATACAACTATTCAAATGTGACTGTACAGTGTGTCAGGCCACTTAGACAAAGTCAGGAGAAGGCATGGCCTTTAAGGGTTGTGACACACAGGCAGATTTTAGTCATCTGACGCTTTGTTTTCCAAAGTTGCCGCAACAGGAAACTTCGGCGACTTCGGAAAAACAAAGTGCCGCGTGTGCTTTAGCACAGGCGACTTTGCATTATAGCGGACACACACAAAGGCAGTTCGGGGGGATTGTCACCCAGAAAAAGAGGCGATTAGTCGCCAGGCGACTAAATCTCCTCGAATCTGCCTGTGTGTCACAACCCTAAGACGGGGCAGAATCTGATAAAGTTCAATGAGTTTAATTATATCACCAACTACAAAGGTACCATGTCCGAATTTGCATGTAACCTGTACAGAGATACCATAAAAATTTGTCTTTGTAGACATAACCCTGTACCCAGCACAATTCAGAAGACAAATGTTGTGACCATTTAATCCAAGTACATTGAAATTTTTTTTAACGCAGTCTTTCCAAGGAATGATGGAATGAGATTATTTTCTTCCATCGCTATTTAGGTGGGACAGTTGTGAAATAATGGTGTTCTGCAGAGCTTATCCTCTAAGTAACCTGTGCCATTTAACTCTATTTTATTTGCCTCCATTGCTACACAGCAGTTTGCGAAGGAAAGTTTGTGAAGCAAACAGACCAGTTTTACTGGTACAGGACAACAGTTTAAAGGGATCCTGTCATCAGAAAACAGTTTTTTTTTCAAAACGCATCAGTTAATAGTGCTACTCCAGCAGAATTCTGCAGTGAAATCCATTTCTCAATAGAGCAAACAGATTTTTTTATATTCAATTTTGAAATCTGACATGGGGCTAGACATTTTGTCAATTTCCCAGCTGCCCCATATCATGTGACTTGACATTTTTTCCCATGACAGTATCCCTTTAAATATACTTTTATTCTTTGGTTAAACTGTTTCTTCAATGTGTGAACATTGCATTTTGAACATTAACATTGATTGCCTAGTAAATGTAATGTATTCAGAAGGGCTGCTTTAGGTGCAGAAAAGCACTTTTTTCCTAGGCTCTCCCAAATCGTATTAAAGGAATTACAGAAGTGCATTTTTATGTTTACAGAACTCTCTCCTTAGTGCTGAATGTGATGTTGTCTGCAAATCATTATTAAGTTACCAGTTGTGTTTTTCACATTTATTTTTAAATAGTCAAACCTACGTGAAAATCCAAAGTAGAAGACCAATTCCAGCCCCTGATGATTTCTAAGGGTGAGCAGATGGCAGGAGATACAGGGAGATATTACCCAACATACCATCTGGTAGGTATATTGAGGCACAAGCATTATACAGTTTCTAGATAATAATTACTTACATAATAAAAATTTTGTAATGATTCTGCAAATAAACAAATAAAATAATTGGTGATAGATAATGATTCTCTTATGTACATAAGAACAACAAGTACAAGAAAATACACGGGAATGCTGATATCTACAGATACTTCTGCGTGAGCAGATCTTTTCATGTGTTGTCTGTGCAGCACAAAGAGAAAGATAGTGCAACTGGAATTCATTAGTCTATCAGGTCGGACTATCATACAGAAAGGGACATCACACCCAATAAGTCACTCAATGATAAGTGAATGTCCAGTGTTTAGACTATACTAATAATCATCAAATTATCAATATGGTAACAGGATGCATTTTAATTATTACATATACAATATTCAATCATCTCTAAGCTAAACACACATGTTCCTAAACCAATAAGTTGCTGAATGCAGTCGATTGAACTATATATTCTATTATACATTTTGTCAGTGGCATAGCAAGAAATCATTGGGTGCAATAGTATAATCCTATTAGGAATCCCCATCTCCAAAACCTTCAGAAAGACCCCACTTTCTACTGACCCTGCAAACAGCCACTAGGTCTGCTATCTGTATACTACCAATTGTGCATGGCTGTGCTATAAACCATTGTACTGCATACACTTTAAACAGATTATTTAAGACTAAGATTCTTTGTACATGGCTATTTAAATTTAATTAAAACTTTTCACAAGGTGTATATGACAACGTATTACATGAAATTGCTCTTACTTTAGGTCTAACAGTATATAAGGTAGAGGATGTCTAGGGTGGGTTACCATGATATCCTTCAGAACACTGAACATTTTCCTCCTTCAATGCATTTCATTTGAAAATTGTACCAAGTTTAAGAAAATAAATCAATAAACTTAAATATTCTTGGGATGAGCAAATTATTTCAAATTTAAAATTGGCAGTCATTTGGCCAAGTGTATAGGTCCAGACAACCCAAAATTCTATTTGTGATCTGCTTATTTTAACATCAGACTTGTTGCTAAATCCATTCAATGGACTGGCACTCGCACAACCTCCAACATACAGGCCAAAGTGTAAAAATTAAAATGTATTTCAAATAATTGACTGCTTGTAAGAGTATTCAGTCTGTGATTAAATGACTTGAGGCATGAAACTAGTAAGGCTTTTTGTGGACTTTTTTTACATAATAAAATTTCATTTTCTTTTATACTTTGGCCTGTATGTTGGGAGTAGTTTTTGCAAGTTCCATTCCAATTTGTGTTCTCTACGATGCTCTTGTTCCCTTACCTGAAGGTTTGGGGCTTGGCACCAAACTAAAATTTTACACTGGTGTGTTGGAATTTACTCTGGAATCTTTTGCCTATTTCCATACAATGGCGGGCATATGCAATCATAAGATTCATGCATAATGGACATATTATATCAAATATACATATGACCATATGTACCCAGTTTTAATCCAATCTAATCCATAATTAGCAGAGAGAAGTTCCACCACATCCCAATCCTGAATCCAAATCTTAGTATTTGAAAAGTTTAAGGGCTTGGTACCACTTCGAAGTTTTATCTGCAGTAGGAATCAGAATTGACAAAAGTGTCCATCAAACAAAACAAGATTTGTGTTGCTGTACCTGGCAAACTATAACAATATGATTTCAAAAGAGTTTGAAGCATATATCCTATAAATTACAAAACTCTCAGACTGTACAACATACTGTATATGGCCTTACCATAAAAGAACATACACTACAAACTCCTTTCAATGAACAGGGAATTATGTAAGATATATTAAAGGAGATCAAAGCAGGCACTGCACTAGTGCAGCTTTATGGACTTGACATAAAGTTTATTGGATGAACAGAAAATATGCAATATGCATAATAACAAAATTAGACAGGTGCATAAATTTGGGCACCCCAACAGAGATATTACATCAATGCTTAATTGAGCCTCCTTTTGCAAATGTAACAGCCTCTAGAAGCCTCCTATAGCCTTTGATGCATGTCTGGATTCTAGATTACTTAGCTACGCAGCCCCACAGCATGATGGAATATCAAACCAGTTTTGACACTAGGTAGCAGGTGTTTTTCTTCGAATGCGGTGTTCTTCTTCAGCCATGCAAAGCGCTTTTTGTTATGACCAAATAACTACATTTTTGTCTCATCAGTCCAAAGCACTTTGTTCCTAAATGACTGATGCTTGTCTAAATGAGCCTTTGCATACAACGAGCGACTCTGTTTGTGGCGCGAGTGCAGAAAGGGCTTCTTTCTCATCACCCTGCCATACAGATGTTCTTTATGCAAATGGCGCTGAATTGTAAGATGTACAGATACACCATCTGCAGCAAGATGTTCTTGCAGGTCTTTGGAGGTGATCTGTAACCATTCTCACAATCCTCCTCATATGCTGCTCCGGTATTTTTCTTGGCCTGCGAGACCTGGGTTTTACAGCAACTGTGCCTGTGGCCTTCCATTTCCTGATTACATTCCTTACAGTTGAAACTGACAGTTTAAATCTCTGAGATAGCTTTTTGTAGCCTTCCCCTAATCCATGATACTGAACAATTTTTGTTTTCAGTGAAATAAACCTAATAGGCTGGTTTTGCTTCCAATAAGGATTAATTATATCTTAGTTTGGAACAGATAAAAAGGGGCTGTTTTATTAATACAGAGAAAAAGGAAATCATTTTTAAAAATTTGGATTATTTGGATAAAATGGAGTCTATGTGAGACGGCCTGTACTATATACTGTAGATACAGAATAATAATAATGAGCCAAAAAGTAAATAATGAGGAGGAACAGCCCTATTAAATATTTAAAGCAAATGTAAATAGGGATATCATATATACGCCTTTAACAGCCGCCTTTCACCTTGGGTGGAGCCCTCGGCTAATCGGATGCCGCCAGGTCTTATCAAAAGAGGTACCAAGTGGAGGGTTCTGGACGAGCAAAGGCCTGTACCCTACTATTAATGTTACGGTAATTTTCTCAGAGATACTGCGGGCCGCAATTGGCCCGAGGACCACAATTTGGGCCTGTTTGTGTTGTGTGACTCGAGTATAAGCCGAGGTAGAGTTTTCCAGCACATTTTGGGTGCTGAAAAACTCGGCTTATACTCGAGTATATATGGTACCTAAAACGGGTTATGATTAAAAATAACATTTTAGCCCACCGAACCCAAATGAGAGGTGTAAGGAAAGATTATAAGTAGCTTGGTTTCTGGGTCTGTTTCCATGGTAAATTTAGGGAAAATATGTGTACTATGTTAATATGGTCTGAAAATAACAGGTGCAGGGTATTTACCTTATTTAGCAGCATGTGTAATATATCTTATTTTACCCTAAAGGAGGTTTGATGCAAATTGTTGTGTAGAATTCCCTCAACTGTAAACATTCAAAGGTTGTCCACATACCTCTCTATATATAGGCTGGCTACGGCATCAGTGCTATCTCCAGTGTGGTCTGTCAGTGTAAATATATGACTAACGTTACCTGTTTCTCTACAGGGAAGGCATTATAATGCAAGTATTTGCAAAAAATATCTCAGGGGGTTATTTACTAAAGTAAATTTTTCAGAGAAAAAATACTTTTTAATAAACTCTGATGGTGTTAAAAGTCCAAAAAAATTACTCCATCTCAAACCTGCCGAGATCATGTGGAAGATATCTGATCTGCGCAGGGTTTCGTAAAACAATCCAAAGATTTTGTGGTTTTCAGACAATAATCCAAAAAAGTCCGATTTTTTAGGCATCAGATCTGAAAAAAATTTACAATTAGAATTTTTTTACAATTTAATCGAGTCCTACCCAGAACCAGATTTTTTGGTGAAAATGTATTGATAAAAAAGTCAGCGGGAATTTGGTCAGATGTTAGATAAATAATCCCCTCAGTGTCTGTATTATATTGGAAATAGTTAGTGCAAAGGAGTTATGTT
This sequence comes from Xenopus petersii, assembly GCA_038501925.1. Taxonomy (NCBI): domain Eukaryota; kingdom Metazoa; phylum Chordata; class Amphibia; order Anura; family Pipidae; genus Xenopus; species Xenopus petersii. The sequence continues at coordinate 170,375,935 of CM076673.1, forward strand.
TTTGTAGCATTATGCAAGAAACTACAATTTAGGAATAATGACATAATTTTCTTCCCAGTTCTTATACGCCTCTTTGAAGTGGCTTTTCTGTCCCAGGGTTAATAATAATTCAAATATGACTGGAGCATGTATGAGACAGACAAGGCCTACTGCTGGGACAGTATTAAGCCCCAGTACTTTAGATTAATTCAGTCTACTAAAGTACCTTTTGTCTGCCTGGTCTATGCATAAGATAACCCAAAAGTTGTACAAGTCCTATATTAGTAGTGTTTGCTCATTGGTGAAACTGAACTGGAGATTATAGAGCCTTCACCAAATGAGCTTTCCCCTGCCATGCTTTGCTCCCAGCCTGTGATTATAGGCTCAGTGATTATAGCATTGTGCACTTTAGCTTACACTTTGGATAAATTGGATAATTGCGCTTATTAAGATTGTGCCGTATTTGGACAATTAATAGCGGCACTGTCAGGTTGTAAAATGTAAAGCAGTTGCCATAAAAATAACAGAACCAGAATTAGAAACAGGGCACTGGGCAATGCAAAGAATGATGGGGCCCCACCTGGAGTGGAAATAAAATGAATGAAACATGTCCCTCCAACTATTGCTGAATTGGAGCTTACAGAATCCCTTAGGCAACTATTGTAATAAAGACACTAACTACAGAAAAATATAAATAACAGAAGAGAAAAGAATGCACCATAAAAGGGACAGAATAATGATTAATATTAATGGAACCAATAATCTGAGCAATGGGCATTACTGGAAATGATGGGTATTTGGATGCTGCTCTATAGAAAACTATAGCACCAACCTGTAAAAATAGGGGCATATTTGGCACTAAATCTCACTTTATAATCTGGCTGACACCAACCCACATCTTATTTTCCTGCTGCCATAGGAATATTAGCCTCTCTAATTGTGTTTGCTCCCAGGTAGTGCCTTTGTGTACTTGCAAATCTGGAAACAGTAATCCTTTTATTGCGACAAGATTGTAATCACTATTTATATTGATTTATTGATGCTGCTTAGAGAGAGTTCCTTGTTACTGACCTTATAGATGTGATACAAATGAATAGAGTTTACCTATAGGTGTGTCTGCTATTACATAGCTATGCACTAAAATGTACTTTTTCTTTATGGATATCTTGCCATTACCTGGCTAATAAATTTCCCTACTTGTAAATAATGGGAGTGGTATTAGGGCAGCATCACACAGGGCATTTTCTATGCTGGCCAATATGCCCCTGTCCTCCCTAGTTTGTGTGTATGCGCTAACAAGCACAGGACCAGTCTCCTTCCTTGTAATCCCACTTATGGGAGCAAAAAAAAAACAGAAAAAAAAAATTACTTTTGGGACTTTCTGATGCCTTTCAGTCAACATTTATCAAAGTTCGAATTTATCTCAATATTATCTGAAAATAACTCAGACCAAATCCGCACTGGTTTTATCTCCGTATTCATCAATACACTTTACCGAAAATTTCGTTTTACAAATTTGTCAGAATTTCCACCTGAAAACTCAGTTTTTTTCGTTTTTTTTTATAATCCATAAATGTTGGATTATTGCACGAAAACCAGCGCAGATCAAAAAATCTTTGGGACTTCTCCCATTGACTTATATGCAACCTTGGCAGGTCTGAGATGCCGGATTTTCGGATTCAGACTTTTTCCATCTTCAGGGGGTGTAATAAATTCCAAAAAAATCATGTTTTTTTTTAAAAAAAAATTACGATTTTATACTAAAATCAGAGTTTAGTAAATAAGTGACTTAGCATCTAGGGTAGTGAGTGGCTCTGCATTCCAACAGGATGGTTAATTATTTAAGACTTGCCTATGTAGCGTATGTTAGGGAAAACCAAAAGAAGATTTCCTATTGCTATTCAGACTTTTGATCTGAACCCCATGTTTAGTAAGATACAGAGCTATATCCATTCGCAATCTTATCATCAGCACAGTCAGGTTGCTACTAAATATAAAAACTTTGTCTTTATGAGCCCTCCTCACTGTGTTATCGGTGAGTTTTTCTTAAATCCCCCTTTACATTATAAAGAACTACTGACCCCCATTGGTTCATTAAATGTACCAGTTAAACTGGCCTCCACTGGAACAGACTAAGGAGACCCATACTAATTGTAGTTTAGAAAAGTAGTCAATGCACATACAATGTTAAATACCCATCTCTACTGTCGCCTTACTGTTATGTGACCTTATCTTCTCCAGGGTGCTGCTATAGACAATTATATTGTGTAGGTATAATGGCATTGTGCAGATATACTATTTGATTTGATTTATAATTTATTATTTATGATTTTACAAGGCTATTCTTTTAACTCTCACATGAAATGAGACTGACCTCGTAGAGATAATGCAATTCGAAGAAGGAGTCAGCACTCAACAACGGAAACTTATTGCAAAAGGGGTGCATGTCACAGGTAGCCACCCGAACATCAAACTCAATTTTCCCAGATAGAATGTTCAGAAAAATTCCTTAAAAAGCCTTTATTAGCAAAAGGGCTTGTACAGAAATACAGCAACGTTTCAGGCCTACGTCAGCCTTTCCTCAAGCTCGTAGAGATAATGGTCTGACAAGGGGGCTGTAAATCCTGTCGAGGCAGCAAGAAAACTATTTGTTGTACTTATTAGACATGTCCACTGTCCCGCTGCAAAATTTAGCGTTTAAGCCTCAAAATCCTCTGAGTGTGTTCCTGGTGGAGCCAACACTTGTGGATGTGAACAGAGAGGAGGATTCATCTAGCGGTCAGGGGCTTAAATTGGCCTACAGATTTTAGCAGTCTGATTTCTGCCCCGTCTAGCCCTAGCCTAAAGGTGGCCATAGATGCACCAATAATATTGTACAAAAAATGGAAAAAAAATGGAAAAACCTAACTCCAAAGTGAAGTTAATCAGAGTTAGAACGATGCAATTCATGATCTCTCGACTAGAAATTGAAATCACTTGACTTGATTCAAATTACAGCCTAGTGGTTACTTAATAGCTCTGATTTATATAAACTTCTAAGCATTTCTAAGCATCATCCAAATGCCAGGTAGCGTTAAACATTAGCTAGGTTTGGGTGTTTCAAAGTCAGATCAATTTAATTCTTGAAAAGAACCAAGAACAGACTGCTCCCCAGCTCATCGGCCTTAGCGATGAGTCACATTCAGCTCAGAACATATAGTAAGCAAAACCAACTCCGTAAGAACACAATTCTGTTGTGCCATTACACAATATATGTATCATTATAATTTATATTTAAAACTATACTTAAAGATAAGTAAGGTTATATATAATTAAAAATGTTACACTGACTTAAACCAGAGCTATACACAATGACTGGAGTTGCACATCAAAGCCAATATTTGATGATCAAAATCATCCTATCTGTCCCTTCTAGGTTTCTTTTTTAATTTGCTTAATAGAGTAATCTGGGAAAGGTCAGATCTGTCAGTAAAATCAAAGCCTTTCAAGTGAAAGGATTCCATTTTATTCATGTAGCAGAATTCCAAGTAAAAAATTAGCGAAACAGCGAAAAATCAGCCAAACACAAATTTTTAAGCCCTCGTCAATTTTGACGCTGGCGTTAAAGTCAATGGGTGTCCGAATAATGTTGACGAACGACGGTTCTGACGGGATCGACTTTTCCGACGTGCAAATTTTTGCGCCAGTTTGCAAATTTATTAGTCGTCTGCGAAACGAGGAAATTCACCGCTAATTTGCGCCTGGCCAATTCATTGTGATAAAAGTACAAGGTATTGTTTTATTATAACAGAGAACGGCAGGGATCTTTTTAAAATTTAGAATCATTTGCCTAAAATGTCTATGGTAGTTTTCTGGATAACAGGTTTCCACATAAGAGATCCCATACCTATACTAACCTTTAAGCATGGCATTATTTAGACAAAATCCAGGGACTAGTCCGATCTTGGAGTCAGGAAGGAATTATTTCCCCCTCAAAATTGGAGAGGCTTCAAATGAGATTTTTTGCCTTCCTCTATATCAGTGATCCCCAACCAGTGGCTTGTGAGAAACATGTTGTTTCCCAATCCCTTGGATGTTGCTCCCAGTGGCCTCAAAGCAGGTGCTTATTATTGAGTTCCAGGCTTGGAGGTAAGTTTTAGTTGTATAAAAACCAGGTGTACTGCCAAACAGAGTCTCCTGTAGGCTGCCAGTCCACATAGGGGCTACCAAATTGCCAATCACAGCCTTTATTTGTCACCCCATGAACTTTTTGTATGCCTGTATTCAGTGCCGGACTGGGCCGGCGGGACACCGGGAAAAAACCCGGTGGGCCCCAGATCTTCTCAGTGGCGTGACCCCTCTCTGCCAGGGGTCGCGGTAAAATCAAAATTTAGTACGTGCACACTAGCGTGACACCTTGCGCATGCGCACTGGCATGGCGCTACACTTGTGCGTACTGTCGCACATATCTGGCACCGCACGTATGCACAGACGTGGCATGCCGGAGCGGCCAGTAGCCCCAGTGGGCCCCAAGCCCCCCAGTCCAACCCTGCTTCTATTGCTCCCCAACTGTCTTTACAATTGAATGTGGCTCACTGGTAAAAAAAAGTTTGGGGACCCCTGCTCTAGATCAACTAGCAGTTAGGCCAGGTATTTATATATTTAAAAGGTGGAACTTGATGGACGTGTGTCATTTTTCAATCTAAATCACTATGTTACTATGTTACTATGTTAAATAAAACACTGCATCTGCCATTACCCCTAAAGTTACCGGGATGGCTTTTTGCTGCCCCTGGTAAAATGTCATCTAAACACAGGTTTTTAACCTGCCACACGGCAAAAACAGCACAGTTGATATCTGAAATGGCATCATTCTGCTTTTAACTGCAAACACTAATTTCCACATTTTTCTGTCTTATCTGTGGCAGCCGTCTGCTCAGTGTTTGTCCATTCACCTATGACAGCTGGTGAAACAATCATCTGCAACTGTGCTGAACATGCTGTTGATCATGCTATGAGACTGATGAAAAATAAGTTTATGCTCATATAAATCAGGTGTGAATTGCAATTGTACCCAGGAAAAAAGAATACTTCTACATATTAATGACCAGCTTTTTAGTTCCCCTCTGCACAGCAAAGACACCACCAGAATTCAGTACACAGTAAATGATTGTCCACTTGTACAAGTCTGTACAGATATAAAAAGCTATGCTAATCGTTAAAAATGGCGAGCCATGAATGTTTATCCATACTTCCCAACTGTCCCATTTTTAGAGGGACAGTCCCTCTTTTGACAGCTCAACCCGCAGTCCCTCGTTTGTACTGGAAAGTCCCGATTTTCTCTGCACAGAACAGGCAGAAAAAGAAACAATGTTTCTATCTTAATTGGCTTTTGGCAGAGGGCCCAGAACAGCCGCAGCTGCAGATAAGATACTTTTGTAACAATTTCGAGATAAGCAAATAAGTAATTGTAACAATATAAGATTACAGGTCTCTTGGGAAAAGTTAGACTCACAGCTTAAAGGGCAATTCACCTTCATAAGCAAAACTGTAATAACTGAAAAAAAAACCACAGAAATATGTTCAAACTTTCATAACCTGGCAAATTTTGTAAAATGAACATGGTAATTATGTGGTGTGGCTACAAAAATGGGCTTGGTCAAAAAATGTCACTGCGCTGCTCGTAGCAACTGTTTTGTCCGTCTTTTTATTTCCAAAATGTTGGGAGGTATGATTTATCTATATGTATATGTCCATAATTGGGTAGACTATAAAGGATGCTTAGATGTCCCCTGGTTTAGCGATTATGTTTACATGGGAAATTGGGCAAAGTTTACTGTAGTTCTTGTAACCCATAAAAACTACCCTGATTCTAGATCAGGATGCAACAGAGCATTATTAACAGTATACTGGGTACATTATATCCATGTGTCTAGGTTAAATGAAAGTATACTCTCACTGAGTTTTTCTAAAGTTCTGCTACACACAGATGTTTTTTCCTATGTTGGAAAATTGTAAACATAAACCCATTTCAGGGCCAGGGTCTAAATTGTGCTGCAGGAATTGCCTTTTTTTTGTGCTTTCAGCTTTTTTCACAAAACCCGGATTGACGTTCTGATACATATTAATGTTCTTAAGCATAGTTTACGTGTACCCATTAATACTCTTTACAGGCTACTTGCGGCGTTATTCATTGCCATGTGTTAGCTTGCTGTTTTGTTTATAAATTATTGTTAAATTTTCTTTTTAGTTGATATTGTTGCTTACTGAGTTTGCCCAAAGCAACTATATGATTAGACTCCCTTAGTTACCCGAGCGCCGAGCTGAATAAAATGAAAGTAAAAAAGATCTGTTTGAGTATTGGAAACATTAATGGAAGAGCTTTCTTGTACACAAATGAGGTTATAAGGTTTAGTACTTGAACCTTACCAAATAAATAAGGTTTAGATTGACTGCAGTTCAAACATGTCTCTGTCAGCAGCCATTGTGCAGTATTGTTGAACTACTCAGCTAAGAGCAAGGAAGACAAACAGTAAAACTAGGCCTTTGTTACAGAAGAAAGACTGAGACATATATGTTTATACAGATATGTTTATATACAGTACTGTACGTGCACACAGGCTCTTTCTTTGTTGTTATTATGATTAAAGGTAGATATACAGCATCCCACTGTATAGATTTAGAATTTTAAACATCTAATAAATCTCTATTTGCGATAGTGTAGGTTTATATACAAGTATAAACAGTATCGGTTTATATGCAAGTTTACTCGTGAAAAAAATCACCCTTAAGGATGGGCACGTACCGCAAATATGGAAATATTTCACCAAACTGACCCTGAAAATTCCAGCCCTTCAGAGTTGCACGTTTTAAATTCTCTTAAATTGATTTTATTAGTATGTACACAGTGGCCCCCTGGTATAATATCTCTGCAATTCCCACCACTGTGACATAGGAAAGTGCCTTTTTTCAAAGTTGGAGTAAATGAGAACCACTCCAGTCACCCAGACAATGACTACCATTGTTCAGCAGTGGGCATATCATTCAAGACCTGCAACTTCTAGCAGTATAGTAAATATACTCCATAGAAGTTTGTAGCAGATACATTTGGGGGCAGATTTATTAACGGTCGAAGTGAAAATTTGGATTCGATTTTTTTTTTGGTTAAAACGCTCAAATTAGAATAGTGTATTATCCAAACTCAATTCGAGTTTTAATTAGAATTTTAGGATTTATCATACTCTAGCCCTTTAAGAACTCGATTCGATTATTCGCAACCTTATTCGTCCGAGCTGAGTAAATTCTATTTTAATTAATACATTTCGATTGGTCGAATTTCGAGTTTACCGGAGTTTTAAAAAAACTCACATAAATTCGAAATTCAACCCTTGCTAAATGTGCCTCCCCAAGTATTGTTAATGTTGCCCGTCAGGCCTAGCTTTTCAAATGTTTGCATTTTATTATAGCTTTGTATTTCGTAGTCAGCTCTTTCCATGATTTAGGTTAAATGGCCCATAGACCTCAAAGCAAACAAAGGCAGATTGGTTGCTAGGTATAAAGGGACGAAAGCCTTTCCTCTGTTTCCTGTTTGCACACATTGTAGGCACAAGGCAATATGCTGTATGCTGTCATTAAATCTATATTCATTTCCAGGTTTTGTTCAGAGGGCAATATTTGGCCTCATTTGTTATAGTAGTGATATTGTTATCCACTGCACTAGAATTTGTTAAGTGGATTAGCTCAAGCATAACCAATTCCATGTTTTTGTACTGGAACTATAAATTTATTCCACTCTACCTCCCAGTGTGCATGTCATTTTTGTTACTGTCATTAGCAAAACAGTAATACAGGTATGGAATTTATTATTCGTAAACTTGTTATCCAGAATGCACTTTATTACAACATTGAATTAACTTAAGGGATGGGAGGGTTCCAAGACATGTAGTTCTACAACAGCTTGTAAGGCCACTAAACATCCATACCCACCATACCCACACTTAAAGGAGTGGTTCACCTTTAAATTAACTTTTAGTATGTCATATACTAAACGTTGGCTAATTCTAAATCATTTTTTAATGAATCTTTCCAGCTTGCAATTGGGGGTCTCTGGCCCCATCTAAAACAAATGCTCTGTAAGGGTACGAATTTATATTTATTGCTACTTTTTATTACTCATCTTTCTCCTTAGACCCTCTCCTATTCATATTCCAGTCTCTTATTCAAACCATTGCATGGTTGCTAGGATAATGTGGCCCCTTGCAAACAAATTGCTGGAACAACAAACTGGAGAGCTGCTGAATAAAAAGCTAAATAACCCAAAAACCACAAATAATAAAAAATGAAAACCAATTGCAAATTGTCTCAGAATATCACTCTCTACATCATACTAAAATATAACTCAAAGGTGAACAACCCCTTTAAGGTAGCCATATATGCAGCCAGATTTAAACTTCAGATTCAGCCTCTTCAGACTGGCAGAGTCAGAGATTTATCTGCCGAGATTTATCTCCCACTGCCTCTCCTATAGATATCTTGAAAATCAACCCAATATCTACAGGGCGGGTTTCAGAAATCCCATTGGGTGTGGATTGCATCAACTCCTGCATAGGTGCCCATGTTGTAACTCCAGCTATCCATCCTATACTGTAGCTCCCATTCATCATCCAGCTACAGTCAAATGATCCCATTGGTCAGGGTTGACTGGGCTTGTGGGACACCAGGAAAAGAACCCGGTGGGCCCCAGCAATCCAGACAGGGGCGTAACTACAGAGGAAGCAAACCCGGTGACTGCAGGGGGGCCCTTGTGGTATAAGGGGCCCATTAGTCTCTAATAAATTTTAATATAAATTGGTAAAACAGGACAACCTCTGGATATGTTGGGGGCCCTAAATATAATTTGCTGTGGGGCCCAATAACATGTTGTTACCCCACTGAACCCAGGCCCGGATTTGTGGAAAGGCCACCTAGGCCCGGGCCTAGGGCAGCAGGATTTTAGGGGGGCGGCATGCTGCCCAACCACACCCATATTTGTTCAAAAACACTGGAGATGCGCTGGAGAGACAATAATTTTTTTAATTTCCCGTGGGCCAATCCCCATTACTCCTGTCACCCTGGAGGCGACAGGAGTGACGAACGGGAGTGGGCCTAGGGGCGCCCACTATGTAAATCCGGCCCTGACTGAACCAAGACCTGCTCCCTGGCCGGAAACCCTGAGCCCTACCGTCTGACCTCCCAACATGGTCCTGATTGTGGTACAAAAACAATAAAGTGTTAAGATCATAAACTAGGCCGTAGGCCTCATAGTCAGGACAAGCTGAAACTATTGCTAACATATCTATTTAACTTAGGTCAAGCTGACCATATTTACTTGCTAGTACATAAAATAACAAGAACTAAAATCGCTTGCAAAGATAAATGGAAAAGTCCCCAGGAATTGGTAATAAACAAAGTATATCATTTTATAATGGAAGGGGAAGTTGCCCGCAGGACAAAGCACTGTTTGAACATTTACCTTATGACAGATGATGCTGCTTATCAAAAACCAATATAATGTTCCAGGGAGGTGGAGGGGGGTTGCAGCTGGGGTGGGAGACCTGGGGGTGTGTGGGAACCCCCTGATTCTGACTTTTTTCGTTCTACAAAAAGTGCAACCATTAGGGAGTTCAAAGCTTGCAGAAAACATAGACCCTGTGTAAAATGTATAATGAATCAGAATAAAGTGAGTGTAGGTCTGGCCAGACCAGGGGTGCCTTTAAAATAGTTGGCAAGCTTAAATATATTGCAATATATGGACAAACAATTCCTGTTTTTGGAATTTTTTTTTTATTTTTAAAGGTGAGTGCAAAAGACCTCTTGTCTTTTTGTCTACTATAGATAGGTGTATTGTAATCGTAATTAGTATGTAAGTCATCTCTTCAGCAATTATTTAATTTACTCTTGTGATTGAGGCTAGAGCAGAACTCTCATGACATACCTGAGACATTTAGCATAGCTTAACTATACTAACAGTGCCAAAAGTGGTCTAGGCTGTTTGTTTCCTTCCACTGTGTGTTGAATTAGGAAAAGAACCATTAACATAAATAAATACAAAAGTAAATAGAGCAGCTTCAGTTGCATATAGAGAGGTATAGGATCTGCTATCTGGAATGCTTGGTACCTGGGGTTTTCCAGATAAGGGATGTTTCTGTCATTTGGATCAACATACCTTAAGTCTGCTAAAAAAAATGTACGTGTAAACATGAAATAAACCCTGTAGGTTTGTTTTGCCACCAATATGGATTAACACAGCTTAGTTCGGATCAAGTACATGGAATTGTTTTATTATTACAGAGAAAAGGGAAATATTTTTTTTTAAAATTAGAATTATTTGCTTAAAACTGACTTTATGGAAGATGACCATCCCGTAATTCTGGATAATTTCTGCATTATGGGTTTCCCAAAAATGGATCCCATACCTGTACAAAAAGACCAATAATAATTGGGGTACACTCACCACAGACAACATGGGGTTGACCTAAGACATATATGTTGGGATAGTTTTTTATTGAAATTAATACTTTACCCCATCTTCTAAATTGTTATGGTTCAGTCTGTGCCAGCCTGCTGTTCTATAGGAAAATCTATGGTAGACAAATCTACTAGTCTATCCCTGCATGAGATTTGAATATCAGGGGAGTCCACTATGCCTGGAGCAGTGCATGCATAGGTTGAAAGCTGCAAATTCAATGCATTGTATATGTTCTCAGCTCAAGATATATGTGGCTTTTGACAGGGGTGTAACTACAGAGGAAGCAGACACTGCGGCTGCAGGGGAGGCCTGGAGGTATAGGGGCCCCATGAGGCCCTAATTCATGTACTATTTCAATAAATATTGGTAAAACTGGTCATCCTCTAGACATTTTAACAGGCTGAAAAATAATTTGCTGTAGGGCCCAGTAATATCTAGTTATGCCTTTGGCTTTTAAAGTTGTTTTGTATGTGCTTTTCTTTTGTAATCTCCATTGTAATCCACTGCTTACACCTTGGAGTTGGCCGCTCATTCATTGCCGCCTGTTGCTGTGCCATTGCAGAGATCTCTTCTGTCTTCCACCAAAGAGCAAGTTACCCCCAAAATAATGAAACTGTTATTCCAAAGCAACTTTGCTCCATACGTGACACACACACTTGTTTTAAAGTTATATTTGTACAAATAACTTTCAGTCCACTTAGCAAGTGTATAGTGGAAAGAAAGCTGGGAGTGAGAATGACTAGTGATAGGCGAATCTGTACAATTTCGCTTGGCGAAAAATTGGCGAAGTGAAGTGCATTGAAGTCAATAGGCGTCAAAATATTTTTGACGTGCGACAATTTTGACACGAGCGACTCTTTTGTCCAAATGCTTTAAAGTCAATGGACTCCCGAATAATTTTGACGCGCAGCAATTTTTTATACGCGAGACAATTTTGACACAAGAGACAATTTTTATACGCTCGACTCTTTTGTCCAAATTAAAAGCCTTAAAAGCCGCATACTGGCGGGGGAGGATAGATCCTTTACACTGAAACCAAGGTTCAACAGACACTGATTACACTGAATGCTACTATGCAGTAAGACTTTTTATACTATGGCCGAAAGGCAAACAAGTTAGGGACCACCATATGGGGTTTACCTTGACGTGGTATGGTGGCTTTTCAACTTTATGATCATAACTTTGTAACTAAAAACCCCTGTTTTGTAAACTTTTGAGACAGGGGACTAGGGAATGTGCATTAAAACTAGCACTTCCATAGTGCTTCCACATCTCCATTTTTTTACATTGTTTTGTCCAAATGCATTAAAGTCAAGGGACGTCCGAATAATTTTGACGCGCAGCAATTTTTTATGCTCTCGTCAATTTTGACATGCATCAATTTTGTTGTGGCGGATTTTCCACTGCAAATTTTCCCTGCGGTTTTGCGAAATCATTCGCGGGTGGCAAAATGTGGATATATTCGTTGCGGATCCGTGCCTGTAGAATAAATTTGCCCATCACTGTGAGGCTCATTTATCAACACTGGGCAAATTTGCCCATGGGCAGCAACCCATGGCAACCAATCAAATTGCTGCATACATTGTTTTACTTACAGTTGGCTTTAAAAAGCTAAACACTGATAGGTTGCTATAGGTAACTGCCCATTGGCAAATTTGCCCAGTGTTGATAAATGAGCCCCAGTATATTGGTTTTGCCTTGTACCTTTACACTGACTGACTGAAATACCTCTGACATGCGATTCACATTGCACCTTTTGTAGGCACGTTTCTCATCATGATGCCAAGGTAAAGTGATTAAACCAGCAGGGAGCTGCCCCTCTAAAAAGCTGGCAAAAAGCAGCGTTACGCGCTCGGCTCCAGTACAGCAGCGAGTGGAGGAGAAAGCGATTGGCAGAGACGCGGAGGAGTAGTTGCTGTCCAGAGCCCTGGTGCTGAAATCCACTGAGGACTGAGGCATCGCAATCAACATTTAGCATTAGAGAATGATGATCCCTGGACAGAAGCCTTATATAACTGTTCTAAATAAAATGAAGGTTCTGCTATAATATGACTTTATATTAGAGAATTGACAATAGGATTTAGCTCCATCTCTCCACCATTATAATAATCTTGCCTTGTCCAGCTACATAAACCCATGGAATAGAAATGAGATCCTGTTGGACTGTGAGTGAGTGAGCTTGGGGGGTGCTGGTTATAGGGAGGGAGCGCAGTGTTTACTCCAGCAGTGATACAGCGTTGGATTAGCTTCTCTAGTATTTGCAGTGAAACAGCTGATCTTCAGGCTGCTGAGCGTCATGTCGCCTGTGTGTGGGCGTCTCCGACTGTGCTGAGCGCATCCAGCGCTTTTCTATTTTCGCCTCTCATCTCCCTCGGGAACACCGTACAGATTGAAGACGCCTGGAAGTGTGTGTTGACGTGCTTGTGACGTGTAGAAAGACACATTTGCAATGAAGCTGCTGGAGGAGCGAGCGTTTTTGTAGCCTTACTTATCTGTTCGCGTAGCAACAAACAGCCACGTTTGAAAATTTCAATTGGACTTTTTTTTTTGTTTTTATATATTGGCTCCAAACACTGTGAGATCCGTCGCAAAATGGAAGGAGGACATTGGCAGCACCTGTGCATTGCTTCAGTCGCAGTGTTGTGCTTGTTGTGTCGGGGGCTGGAGGCTGAGCTGGATAAACACTTTGTCAATGAATGGGCAGCAGAGATCCCCGGGGGGCCAGAGGAAGCCCAGTTACTTGCAGAGGAGTTGGGTTATGATTACATGGGACAGGTACCTCTCACCCCTTAACTTTCTAATTATGCTCTGGGAATAATCTCTATACTTGCAGTTTATATACCTGGATCTCTATCTCTCTCTTCTACTGTATATTGGGCTCATCATTATATTGTCCCAGGAAATCCTTACTGTATTTGTCTGTCTATCCATCTAGTCTGGTGCTATGATTGATATTCCTTTGGATTTTAAAGATAATAACAATTATATGCTCTTAACTAGATTTTTTTAAGTATTTCTATTAATTGTAACTGTATTTATGATGCAGATGTTGTTATATATGATCAATGATTTACATTCATTTTTCAACAGTTGCTCTCTGTGGTCCATAACAGGTTGTAGGTTCGATTCCGTCAGGCGTATTGTGATGGCTGTAGAAACGGACTGTAGAAATGGAGAACATCAGTTATAAGATTGGTGCAGTGAGCCATAAACCTGAGGGTCTTTCTTTTGGATAATGATAGGTTTGTAATAATTAGTATGTTGTCAGATGCAAATATCCCTTTAGATAGTGACCTGTTTGCTTTTGTTGTCATCATCGAACCTGGAATACTAGAGTCCCTGCTTCCCGGAGGAGTCACAGGCGTGTGTCAGTATTATGAGCATTGAACTGTAGTATTTGCCTTTATATCATTTTCTATTTTCTATTCAGTATGGTAATTCTAGCCAGTAGCCTCTTACAGTGTCGGACTGGGACACCAGGGGCCCACCCAAAAATCTTAGATCAGGGGCCCACCAAAAGACCTTTATTCTCTAGTCTCCTTTTTTACATGCTATAATCTATCATTCTATCTGTTTGGTGTCTTTGTTCTTATAGAATTAGGTAATGGCCATGAAATATGCCAAATGTTTTGAAGCAAGAGGGCCCACTGACACCTGGGCCCACCAGGAGTTTCCCTGGTATCCCTGTGGGCCAGTCCGACACTGGCCTCTTATTGCCTTTTTGTCTCCTGTCGTATGTATGAGAATGGGCAGTATGGGCAGCCCTCCAGATGTTCTTCTTCAGCTAAAGCTCACAGGTCTAGTGATGGGCGAATTTGTCCTGTTCACTTCGCTGAAAAATGTGCAAATTTCACTGGAAACGATGAGAAAATCACGAAGTGGAAAATTTTGATGTCTGCGTCAATCTTGATGCTGGTGTTAAAGTCTATGGGCGTCTGAATAATGTTGTGGCGTGACAGTTTGACTCGATCGACTTTTCCCGATATGCGTCCAAAATTTAAGAATTTAATCACCGTCAGCAAAACAAAAATATTTGTCGCGAATTTGCGCCTATCGAATTTATTTGCCCATCACTACTTACAGTACCCCTAGCAGCTGAGTTGTAGTGTAGAGTAATATACAGTATGTTGCTTATTCTTATTTACTGGTTCCCAACTGGAATAGATAAACATTATTATTATAATCAAAATGGACCAGCAATCCAATTATTTTCCAATCAATTCATTGAGTCATCACTCGTGTATCCAACGTTTCGGCCCTCGCTGGGGACTTTATCGAGGACGATAAGCACCCACCATTGGATTTTGGAGTAAGAGTGCAGGTACTTTCTGAATATAATATATATATATATATGTATGTACTGTATATATATATATATCTATATATATATATATATATATATATATATATCCACATACTGTATAGACCAAATGGCAAGAGCACATGGATACAGTGCTTTGTGTTTATTGTAGTTCTTCATATTTAGCAGTAGCCAGAGTGGAGATTGCATATTTATATATATATATTCAAGTGGATCAAGTGGCAGCATGATAGCAGGAATAATAGTGCAGCTTCATATCAGCTACGTAACAGAGTCCATTCAGTAGCACAAGGCAGTGGAGGGGGTGAAAACCCAGTCCGAATCTATTCTTGATGAGTAGAAAGCGAATAGGGCTCCACAGGTTACATGCGGTCACAGAGACAGTATTCAGACATATTTTCTTGTCTAATTCATTGTGTAAGAGATTTCAAGACTTCCTGTAATTAGGTTTAGTTATAAGGCAACACAGATGTGAGGAGTAAAGAGCATTAGCAGATCTAATGATTCGAGTTTGTATGTGGAATACTTTCAAAATTATTGAAATAACCAGAGCCCCTGGGGTTCTGGGGATTTTAAT
Source organism: Xenopus petersii (assembly GCA_038501925.1). Taxonomy (NCBI): domain Eukaryota; kingdom Metazoa; phylum Chordata; class Amphibia; order Anura; family Pipidae; genus Xenopus; species Xenopus petersii. The sequence continues at coordinate 170,391,298 of CM076673.1, forward strand.
TGTTATGGGTTTTCCGAAGGTCAGGTACAGGTATGGCATCTCCTATCCTGTATGTACAGGTATGGCATCTCCTATCCAGAAAGTTAAAATGTATCTATGCATTTGGTATATCTATTTTATATTTATATAAGATTTATTATCTGGAATGCTTGGTATCTGGAGTTTTCCAAATAAGGGAACTTTTCGTAATCTGGATCTCCCTACCATAAGTCTCCTAAAAATCATTTAAACATTAAATAAACCCAATAGGATTATTTTGCCATCAATATGAATCCATACAGCTTAGTTACCATCAAGTATGAAGTAATGTTTTATTATTACAAAAAATAGGGGAATCATTTTTAAAAATTAGAATTATTTGCTTAAAATTGAGTCTATGGGAGCTTTCTGGATAACAGGTTTCCAGATAAAAGGTCCCATACTAACCTTTAAGCATGGCATTATTTATACTGAATAAAACACTGAATCTGCACAACCCCCTAAGGTTAGCAATGTGGCCCTGGTAAAATCATCTTTAAACATTTATTTATTATTATATAATTAAATTAATTTTATTATTTGCTTAAAATGGGCTTTATGGGAGATCGCTGTTATGTAATTCTGCGTTTTGTGGATAATGTGTTTCCGGAAAAGGGACCTGTATTACAGATGTTGGTTGAAATTACTATGCCTTTTGCAAAAGAAAAAAGCATAACAGACTAAATATTTTGTCGATATAAAAATAACAACCCCAGCATCACTGGAGTGGAACACGAGTGTAACCAGATGTTATCAGTTCCCTTTCCCTTTTGACGCACTATTGTCAGTGAGTCATACCTGAGGGGATGGGAGCTGCAGTTCAGCTACAGCGGTGGTATCCAAGGGCAGCCAGCTCCTGAATCACACGTGAAATCTTCCATAGATGTCGCCTATTAACCGTTATCTGTTTCCATTCTCACGTGTAACCATGGGAATCTCCAGCAATGCCCCTAGGCCTCAATGGATTAAGTGCTCCCCCTGCACAACATAACATGACAGCAGAATATAGACGTCATTCACAGACCTGGAGGCTTAACTGCAGACTGGTGTTTACTGCTTTCCTCAATTAAATTGTTCAATAATGCATGCAGAGCAAATACCCCCACCCTGTAATGTGCATTTTTAACCCCTTCATGATCGTAGCTGAGTCATTTTTACCATTTTAAATTAAAAGAAGGCAATGCGCATAAATAATCATTACAAATTTTGGCATCTTCTTTTTTAAATTTCATTTCTCTCTCTCTCTCTCTCTCTCTCTCTCTCTCTCTCTCTCTCTCTCTCCCTCTCTCTCCCTCTCTATCTCTCTCTATCTCTCTCTCTCTCATTCTCTCTCATATCTACAACCTTTATCCCCAATTGGCCAGTAATAACCCTGCAGCACCGACTACCACTCTAATGTGATGCAGAGAGAGGATTGTATAAAATGTAAAGTAAACACCTCCTGGGTCAGTTAAATAGGGAGATGTATGTACACAAGCCATATGCTGCACACTTTAACCTCTACAGTTACAGAAAAGAAGCTGTTGCATCTTTAAAAGAGAATGCAGCTGAAATCTCTTTACGTACAGTTTGCAACCAGCAACATTCTGTGCTTGGAATAAATACATATTTCATTTGGGTTGAAACAAGATAAGGGTTCATCATCAGGTTCAACCCTTTAGCGCATCCTCCAGACTATCAACAACCTCTCCTTTGTATCTTTTGCTGGACTGATGCTATTGTCAAAGCAGAATGAAACAATATGTTGTGTTACTGAAAGAAAAAGTGATAGTGTTGTATATTTTGTCATGATGCAATGCGGATAAACATTCATACATGTATGGTATGACATATAAATATATATATATAGCCTGTAGCTTTGTAATACATTTGTTTGTTATTTTTAAGTCCTGTGAGTGCTGATTCTGTTGGAGGTATATATATATATATATATATATATATATATATATATATATATATATATATATATATATATATATATAGTGAAGAATGGACCCGCACTCCAATGTTAGTGAAAAAATGATGTGTTTTATTCACAATGCATATCCAACGTTTCGGTCCACGCTGGGACCTTTCTCAAGGATAAATGGCATGTGCACAAACAGTGCTTAAATCCACTACATATGCAAAAACTTGACCAACGCACCCATCTTCTAAAAAATCCGGTAAGAGTGCGCTCACCACAATTGACTTTATATATATATATATATATATATATATATATATATATATATATATATATATATATAGTAAATGAATGTATTGATTATAAATAAAGAGAATTTGTTGAGATTGTTAAAGGGCACCTATCACAGCCAAAATCAAACACATATTAACAATCTGACCAGTACAAGCTAAACACGTTTAACCAAACTACATATATAGTTTTTTGAAAAAACTGCAGGTTTTAAAAAAAATCCCTTACTTTGTCAAATGGGTTCTTTCACTGAGGGAGGCCATACTGTGACTATAACAGAGACTCTAATATGCAAATTTCAGGAGCATGCTCAGATTGTAACACTGCTTTGAGTATTCTACCCAGAATGCCTTGTTTTAGTAAACTCCTCCACTAGAGGTATCAGGATATCTCCCTATCTTGTCCCCTGCTGGTAAAGTCATTATGCAAATGAAGGACACACACTAACTTCCAGCAGGTGGCAGCACTACTGAACAGCAGCTAACACACAGGTTTGGCTGATTTGAAAATAGCTTAGAAGGGTTGATAAGCAACAAGGAATTTCAACTGAGCATGTGCGAGATTTCAGAGCTACAGTTGGCTGGGAAGATATAGGTAGGAGGAGCCAGTGAAATCCAAGATGGCTGCCTCAGCTAGAACTGCAGGGGAGATCTTGCAGAAGGTACAGTGAGCTGATCATTTACATTATACAAACAATTCTGTTTTAAAAATCGGATTTCTTGAACTTTCACATAGTGTATTTACTTAGTAAATGATTTTGGTCATGATTGGTGCCCTTTAAGGGTTGTTAATCAAAGAGACTCTGACTTGTTTACTAATGAGTTACACATCTGCAATAGACCTGTTGCTATGGGTTACTGCACCAAGTTAGTTGCCAAGCATTAGGCTTTTGGCTGAATATATTACAATTTTATGGACAAGATTGCTTGTGAGAGCGATGCATGGGGGTCACTTTAACTCCATATAACACAATATAAACAGAATATTTTCAACTAACTGTGTCTGTAAATGACCTATTTGTCTATGTTGGATGAAGAAGGATCCAGAGTGTTGGGCTGAATTGTCAGTTTCTCACAATGGATTGGGAGTTAATGAAAAGCTGTATCAGGCTGACTGGCAGGGGATGTTGAAGCCAAGGTATGGAGACATGGTGACTAAGCTTGTAAATGGTCTTTTATATTATACTAGAAAATGAAATAAATCCTACTGTATGACCATGTTATTACTAAGGCATATAACAGATAGTAAAAAAATACAATTATAAGTGACTACCCTATTATTATCCCCAGATCCTGTGTTTCAATATTTCATATTGCCCACACATCATCACACCAACCTTTTAGGCTGCCAATTGCCCCTTCTCTGTCTCTGCCTATTTCTTAGCACCTCTTACATGGTCCATCTATTGTTGACCTTTTTCAACCATTTGACGAGTAGCATTATATACTATGTCGTCTGTACGCTTCTCCTTCTGATGACCTAGGTATCCATGACAACTTTACTAATCTAAGCTTTCCCGTTAATGCCCTCTTTGTCGTTAGTTAGACACGTTACTTCTCTTGCCGCTGTGCAGTGATAGAATAATGTATAATTTATTAGCTTTTTGCCTAGGGGCATTAGAAGAAGCGCATTCACATGACTATGGGAAGACACAACATACCATTTTTCCCGACACTCAGTTAAATACCTTCATTATGAAACCAACACATAAGTGTTTAATATAAAATAAAAATACTTCAGGCAAAAACATTATTATGATTTCAGCTCTGTTTACAGTGTGGGGTACTTCCTTAAAGTGATGCTGATTCTAAAAACCTACCTACTCTTCAAAATATATTGTATCTCTTTAAGTTAGAGCATTATATAGTATCCCTTTAAGTTAGAGAGGGAGGGTTAATATGATATTTATTGTATGTGTTTCAGCAATGCAAGTAACATTTTACTAGCTGTCAGCTACTTTCATCCTATTGTGGGGCACAGAAAATAGAGATTGCTATTGCAGTGTGTTAAGTTGCCAGTGGAATTCCAGATTATCTCGGTCTCAGTAGATACGGCAGTAAAATACATCAGGATTTTAACAAGCGCTTTATCTCCTTCAGCTGCTTTCAGGTTTCCATATCACCATTAAATTACACAAGGCTCTATTCACTTGCATGTCAGAACTGCAAAGCAGCTTCTAATTCCTACATGTCTACAGAAGCCCTGTGCAATGTCAGTGTGGGCCCCACTGGACTTCCAGAGAAGCTTCACCTGAGCTGCACCTGCTGATTTGGGGAGGTGGTGTAGCATTGTGTAAATTGGGTCCAGCAGAGCAACACAGGGCCCACCAGGATCTGGGATTTTTTCCAGTATTCTATTAGGCCATTTCAACCTGCAGCCCCGCTTGTATATTAAAAACATATACTTTAGTAACAATCCAGATAATTTACATTGTATGTTCTAGAAGAAAGAGAGAGAAGTCCATATTTTTTGCTAGGTCTGTGCAGCTTATGGCCCTCGTAATAATAAACATGTTTGTGACCCCCAGATATCTGGCAAAGCTTCATTGAATATATTAGATATTGCAATCCATTTATGATGTCAGTTACACACAGTTATGCACAGATACCGTATTCTAGTTTAGAGATTAAAAAAATATTGTCATCACTCAACCCTGCTATTGTTCCCGGTATATCCAGAGTAGGGATGTAGCGAACCGCCGCCGATGTGTTCGCGAACGCCGTTCGCGAACACCGGCAAAATTTGCGAACAGTTCGCGAACTGTTCGCGAACTTCGAACATCCGAAAATCGTTCGATTCGAACGATCGAAGGATTGAAATCGTTCGATCGAAGGATTTTCGTTCGAATCGAACGATCGAAGCCATTCGATCGAATGATTTCATTCGATCGAAGCCATTCGATCGAATGATTTCATTTGATCGAATGCTTCGATCGTTCGATTCGAACGAAAATCCTTCGATTTTAGCGGTCGAATGGTCGAACGATCGAACGATTTTGACGCGAACGCCTATTTGCGAACGTCGCGCGACGTTCGCGAACTTGCGGCGGACGCGAACAGTCGAAGTTCGCGCGAACTAGTTCGCCGGCGAACAGTTCGCTACATCCCTAATCCAGAGCAGCAAATTAGATTGTTCAGACTGGGCGCATGGCTGTATTTAAATATTGCTGCTCGAGGGCCCATATGTAAGACGGCAGCTTTAGTGGGGCGGCCCACTGGTGCCTACATATAAAATATAATTCACCCCCCCCCATCCGCTGCAGGAGATTGCTATAAACCTGTTGGTGGAGCTGGAGGGGGAGGAGGAGGTACTTGGTCTCTAGACTACTGGCATGCGAAGTACAGAAACGCGACTGGCCAAGGAGTGCCTTTTTGTTTTTACACCAAAATAAGCATGCCATCAATCATAAATAGTGTCTCCAGTTCTATATTTACTTCTATAGTTATGGATCTGATCAGTGTTACAGTATTTGTATGGTCCCTCTCCACATTCAGGGCTCCTCCTGGAACTTTCAAGAATACAGACCCTTTATTGTGGGAGCACAGTGCTGCAGACAAAAATAGTCATGGTCATTTTCTGGTTTAGGAAAAACTTATTATATGTTTGTCAATGGGTAAGTGAAACAGGGCAGATTTTGTAGTTCTATGTGACAAATAGACTCTGACCCTGCAGCAAAGTTTTTAATGCTATATGTTTGAAGGTCTTTATGATGACTTTTTATGAATTGCTGTTTTTAAATGAATCTTTGAGAAGATAATCCAGGAAGACACCAAACAAAGCACACAATATCTGCCCAAAAAACTCATTGCCCATTTTTACTCTTTCTCTTGTAGATTGGATCATTAGAAAATCACTACCTGTTCAGACACAGAGCTCATCCAAGAAGATCCCGCAGAAGTGCCCCTCACATTACTAAGAGACTAGCTGATGATGGACGGGTAAATGCTTTTAACAGATATTTATATTCTACATACAGTAGCTACACAGTTACAAGGATTGATATTGGTGTCACAGTTTCTTGTATCTCAGTCACTGCTACTAAAGGTCAACTTAATTAATTTCTTCCCTCATTGCACATGGTCCGTTATTTACCTTTATTTCCATTGTAGCTTTAAAATTGTGTAGCTGAGGACCATACTGCCCCATATATAGGACCCATGACAGGTGTAATTTCTCTTAGGTAAATATAAAGCCTGACCATGTTATAAACAGAGGGAGCTATAAAACATACACTTTCACAATAATACAATAAACCCCATTTAAAAACAAACTATCCAATTTTAATGCAGCCCTTTAGTCATTACTTATCCTAAATGTAACCGTATATTCACCCTCTTGAAATTATTAATTGCCAAGACATGTAACCACTCTATTTCCTCACAATGCCCTTGAGATTTACATTAGAACAAGGGGGTCTAGTTCCTCTCTTTGACTGATCCCTCAATGGCAGAAGAATTTCATCATCTAAACTTTTCTTCAGTGGCATAAGTAAAGTGTAGGGTTTCAATAATTCCATTGTGCCTCCTTTTACAATGACCTAAAGCCAATATCACACACTCTTGTACATGGCAGGCCATTCAGTGGCACAAAAAAATATATCAATCCACAAAATTTTTGAGAAAAGAATAGCTTTTTTACAAAACAAAACTCCTAACTACCTGAAGGTTTGGTCTGCTAGGGGGGGACTTAATGGACCCACTTCACAGGTATGAGCTATATTTATGTGTGTATATACAGTAGCAGAATTGTATTTCAAACAAAGACATAAATGCATTAGAAATGTATATCCTCAATATTCCTATTCTCTTTTGAACTTAAAAGACTGAAATTTCCTATTATACTCTTTCCTCTTCTTCTTTTTGATTTCTATTTCAATTTTATTCTCTAATTTTGTTTTATCCCCCCTCCGTCTAAAAATACCTTGCAATGTTGTATAATTGTGAAATTTGCTTAATTTTGAAAATTAAAAATCATAAGTTACAAAAAAAAAAATATCAATCCACACAATTCACATAATCGACACGATTAGCTACTGTTGTCCCTTGCTTGTGTCTTTTATTGATGAATTCATCTTGTATCATCTAAAGATAGATACATTGAAGTGTCCCTGTTCGATTGCAACAGTTCCCATTTAAAGTAAATAAATTCCTTGTTTACAGCAATCGGATCACAAACTGATTCTGCTTCCCCTCTGCCTGCCCCTCTCTACCAGACACTACGGGGCACATTTACTTAGCTCGAGAGAAGGAAAATAATAACAAATACTTCAAAATTCTAAGTTTTTTTTTGGCTACTTCGACATTCGACTACGACTTCGAATCGAACGATTCGAACTAAAAATCGTTCGACTATTCGACCATTCGATAGTCGAAGTACTGTCTCTTTAAAAAAAACTTCGACCACCTACTTTGCCACCTAAAACCTACCGAGCATCAATGTTAGCCTATGGGGAAGGTCCCCATAGGCTTTCCTAGCTTTTTGGATTGAAGGAAAATTGTTCGATCAATGGATTAAAATCCTTCAAATCGTTCGAACGATTTTTCCTTCGATTGTACGAACGAAGGAAATGCGGTAAATCCTTCGACTTCGATATTCGAAGTCGAAGGATTTTACTTTGACGGTCGAATATCGAAGGTTAATTAACCTTCGATATTCGACCCTAAATAAATGTGCCCCTACCTGTAGGCCTTCTTAATTCAAAATGCTGGGATGCAAAAATTCAATTTCAATGCTAGCTAAAAACAATGAAGAGGGACCTCTTTCAGGATCTAATCAGCATAAACTCTTATTGGTTTGGTTATGCCAATTATTCCTGCCATGACTGGTTATCTTTTTACATTTATAGAGTTTGAGGATAGAGGTTGGAATAATAAGACTTTAATAATAAAAAGTGGAAACCCAAATTTCATACTGCCTCAATATGTGAATATATACCTCTGGGTGGAACTATAAAACTATGTCTGTATTGGTATTCTCCAGGAATGAGCTATTTTTATCAAATGTATTGGCTCTTTTTCGTTTGAGGTTAAAAGAAGACCCTTAGCCATAAAATGTAACCTTTTCTCCAGTTTTTCCCAGTAACCCTTTGGCTAAATAACCAAAGTAAATAAAATAATGCACGTTTGTTTAGTCCAGAAGGGGAAAAAAATATATTTTGTGTCATAAGGCAAACATCCTTTTTTTGGAAAGCTAACCTATGGGTTGGGCTATGTTGGGCATGTTAGGGTACCTAGGGGATGATTATGAATAACCATTACCCCAGTTATTTTTTTCTACAGAACTAAATTATGAATACTTAACTTTTCTTAATTGCTCTATGTTTTCACACTGTGTAACCGTTTATTCATGCCCTATGTGTCATTGTGTTGCTTAACACAGGGCACAGTAATAACTATATTTAGCCTCTCCTCTGATTTGCATGCCCTATCTTATTCTGTTCTACGCTAACAGTAATTTGGCGGATGGAACGAAATTAGATAATTATTAGTCTGAAAAACAGTATGGTCTTATGTAATTATGCCTGACCCTTTTGTCCAGAATATCATTTTAAAAATGACTAAAAGGTTTTCTTATCTGTTGGGCTATTATTTAAATCACATACATCATATACAGTACATTGAGGGAGCACAGTTTCATAACCATCTTACCTAGCACATCTCTTTGTCAATTGCAGAATTTTGATGTCATAGTTTGCTTTGCATAACACATTTATTACATCAGAAACTTGGCAGTAAAAAAAGGTTTAAACAGATAATATCATCACCTACTTACCCTTTTCACAAGAAAAAAACAATGGTTTATTCAATGTTTAAAGGCTTGAATAATCCTTAATATTAGAATGCTACTTGTTTTTGCTCAGCTAACCTTTGTCATCCTGTCCTGAAAATCCAAGCAGCCATTAATTATCATTAAAAGCCAATTTGAGTAGCATGGACAGCAAGCTGTTGGGGTTCTAAGCATTTGATCAACCCTAGGCAGATACATTTCTGAAATCAAACCAATAGTCATTGATGCATATTTTTTTCCCCATTGAGGGCTTCAGGGGGTGAGAAAGCTGGAATGCTGGTGGTATTTGCCATTTTCTAGGTCAATGCAAAAAGTAGTGTTTGCTAAGGTTCACTTGGATGGATTTGTGTTTTACTAAAGTGTCCTGGAACTAAATAACATAAATGCAAGCTGACTGCAGATATCATTAATCATATTATGTGTATGTATGTTAAGGAAGTTATACTATAAGCTTCACTGTTGAAGGGACAGATCTGAATGACAACATGTTGGTGATATATAAATAAAAAGGATCATAATATAACAAGGAACTTTATGGGGAAGTGATAAACACACACTGTAGCTCGTCTTCACTTTATAATGGCAACAGGCTGTACTTGCATAGATAAACCTTGTGTTCTGTTTGTTTCTTTGTTATGTTTGCAAAGAAACCATTAGTTAGGGTGCGAAGAGCCATGCAAGACATGCACTGAGCCTTCTTAAAACAGATTTACATATCTCATTTTACACACATAGCACTGTCTTAAAAAAAAAAAACAGAAATACTGTAAGAGGCTGTAACCTTCAGTTGAATTATAGGTAGTATATGTATCCTGTCCTGTATACATTGTATGTACAAAGAATATTGTCCTTGCAGTACATTTCTGCATCTTAACTGAAAGAAGAGTTTTAATTGAATCATTCCTTGTATGTAAGCTAGACGTCTACGTGAGTATGGAGTCTATACAATATGTACTTTTCTCTCTCAGCTGTTCAATCTCATGACCTTAAATTGCACCCACATCTTTCCTTCAATATTTAGTAATGCAGAAGGAACATGATGTTTTCTGTTTATCACTCAACTTATTCAAGCTTTACATTTATATCGTTTTCTATCTTTTATTTTGATTATTCAGGTGTCGTGGGCTGAACAGCAGTACAACAAGGAGAGAAATAAGCGGTCGGCCATTAAAGAAGACACCAAAAACTTGTTTAAAGATCCCCTGTGGAATCGACAATGGTACTTGGTAGGAGATACTTTCAGTAGCCTTGAGACTGCTTCAGGTTAAGGGTTTGCGTATAGAAATCCTTACAAGATCTAGCACTTCTACTATTACAAAATAGCTACTCCGGTCATATTCCAGACTCACTGGTATAACCCTTTGGGTCAAGCTGTCTGGCACTATAAAAATCAATTTGCTCAGTCATGCCAGAAAATCAATTACTTATTTATACTCTATCTTGTTATGGCCAAGGCAAAATTGGGTTCTTTCAGTGTTGGTATATCATAGATCTGACAAAAGACTATGGGGCAAATTTACTAAAGGGTGAATTGACTAACACTGGTGATAATTCATCAGCGTGACGTCATTTCGGAACTTCGCTGACTTACTAACGGCCGCAGGCTAAAATTCGCTAGTGAAAGAGTCATACACTAGCACTCATTGGAACTCTATCGCCAGGCCAATTTACGTTCTGGCGAATGGGTATAAGTCCGCTAATTCACTAAAATGCGCATTTTACTGAATGTTACCTGTTCCGCCAGACTTGCCTTTGCCAGCTCAGACCAAGCGAAGTGCAAAGGAGTGTGTAGGGCTTCCCAAAAAACGCTGGCGTCTTTTCCCTTTTTCAGGGTGATAGGCTGCAAAAGTCCATAAAAAATTTTTTGGGTACCCGGGCTCCCCCATACATTTCCTACCATATGGCACCCAAACTATACACTGGGCACATGTGTAGGGCATTATAACAACTCTATTTTATTTATTAAGGTTCCCTGGGCCTGTGTAATGTAATCTATTTGCTGCAACTTCGCTTTGCTTGCCGAAGTAATGCTAGTGAAAATTCGCCAGCGTTCGGCACCCTGGACGCAACTTTGCATTTAAGTAAATTTGCGTTGTCCTAGGGAATTTTCGCCTGACGAAGTGTCACTGGCGAATTTCCGCAGGTTAGTGAATTTGCCCCCATACATGGTCCCCTATGGCTAATGCTAAGGTAATAGTGAGTGCATAAAGTGGACCTGTCACCCAGACACAAAAATCTGTATAATAAAAGTCCTTTTCAAATTAAACATGAAATCTGATTTATATTTTTTATTAAAGCATTCATAGCTGTAGTAAGCTTATTTAAAAATCTCAGCTGTCAATCAAATATTGTCTGCCCCTCCTCTATGCCTTAGGCAGACAATTACTTTCACTTCCCATTCAGCATTTCCTAGATATCACTGCTCTCCACTCATTCCCCTGTTCTCTTCAACGTTTAATTGTGTAGCCAGGGCATGGGGATGGACATCGGGTCCCCCATTCTGGTGCACAAACAAGATTCTGAAATGATACAAGACTTGCCTCAATAACAGTGTCCACAAAATGGCTCCTGCCTGCTTGCTATAATTATGAATTCCCAGACTGATGGAAATCAATAATGCACATAATTTATATAGTGTAATTAAATTTAATTTTGCTTGACTAATGTGATAAAAAATGATTTTGAATATTTTTTTGGGGTGACGGGTCCCCTTTAAGAGCTTCTCTACTAGTTGTTTGGGAAACAGTGACCCTGTGAGCACTGTTTGTTAGGCCTGTCATGCACATTCTGCAGAATTCCTATTGGGTAATTGTTTCACGGCAATTGATACTGCTAAAGAATAATGTTAGTGTTTAACGCTAGTAAATATTTAAATGCAGAGAACAGGATCCTGCCCCGGTTATAGTTGTTTACCCAATGCTAAATAGCAGCTGCAAAATGCAAACAATCATAAAGCTTTATTTTGCAGAGATTTTACTTGTAACCAGGGAATGAACATTACAAAAGAAATGTATTATGCTTTTGGTTCCATTTTTTTTAATAACTAAACTATTGATTGTTTGAATTGGAACTGTGAAAAGCCTTATGTTCTAAAGGAGAACTAATGCCTAACTAAAGAAGAATCTAGAAATGTATGTTATGTTTTGGGCTTCTGTGCCCCCAAAGATGCCCCAGTAGCTCCCCATCTTCTTTTCTGCTGATTCACTGCACATGCTCTGTGCTGCTGTCACTGAGCTTAGGGACCCACTCACAATATACAGTATACATAGAATATAAATGTCACAGTATAAGGCTGATTAGTAATTAATAAAGATAATTACTAGATGCCATCACAGAAACCAGTACAATTAGCAGAATTTAATAATCAGCCCTGTAGCATCAGCTTATATTACAGACCAACCTCATTTTCTGCTGGATAATTTGCAACGGCTTCTCATCAGCTGCTCAGAGCCCACTGAGCATGTGAGTGTCGCAGACACTTTCCAAGATGGTGACCCCCTGTGACAAGTTTGAAGTCTTAGATCACTGCTGCTATTGACAAGCTGACACTTTAGGCTGGTGCAATAAGTTCAGTGTATAAAATATGCCATTTTTAGTCATATTTATTTTTAGGGTTTAGCTCTCCTTTAAGTACAAAGGTATCATTATGCATTGAGTTTGTTATTAGGCAAAGGGACTACATTCCAAATGAGTATAATAATAATAATAATAGCAAACAAAAGTGGGGTGACTGCTAGTTGAGGTTGTTTTTGCTGTCAGTCATAGAAGAACTGTAAGTTCTAATTTAAACCCAAACTCCATAGATACACAAGCTAGTTACATTAGGGGGACTATACCAAAGGTGTCACCATGTTCTATGCCCCCACCCCTATTAGTCTATCAACGAGATTCCACAATCAAATATGAAGAGTCAGTGAAGTACGAGAGTTTAGTTAATAACAACCAAAAATGTAACGCAGAGTGTAATTGAAAATACCAAAACCTGCAAGATATGTTCCAGTTGTAATGGGCTATTCCACCCTCTTTGCTTTCAGCAAGACACAAGATCGAATCCTTCATTGCCTAAGTTGGATTTACATCTCCTGCCTGTATGGAAGAGAGGAATAACAGGCAAAGGTGTTGTTATCACTGTGCTGGATGATGGCTTGGAATGGAACCACACTGATATCTATGCCAATTATGTACGTTTTCAGTCATTTCATTTATAACAGTATGTGTAATTACAAGATACTGAATATTTTAACACTGAATACCTGGACATTAGCATTATAATGTTTCTTTTCTTCTTTTTTAAACCCTGTAAAATAGGGCATTGTATTCATTATTATTATAGAACTTATTGAATTTATTGGGGTATTAAAAGTTTGCGCTAGGTATAGTAACAACCAATCACCATATAGCATTTACTAGTCAGCTGGTTGAACAAATTATTTCATTAATTGCTGTGGATTACTAGACCTGGGATTCAACCCTTTTATTTATTGAAGGAAGAATGTTGGAAACTGATTAAACATGATTCTGTTTCAAAAGGAAGTGGATTTAGCCATAGAGATCATACACAACATTTTAAGAATATGCTAGTGACACTGTCTGGTGAATAATCCAGCTACATTATATGATGGCAGGCCATAGATTGCCCAAACCTGGATTATCTGAGAATGCACTCAATGTCTACATGCAAATGTTTTGCTTTGCATTTTAGGACCCAGAAGCAAGTTACGATTTCAATGACAACGACAATGACCCCTTCCCCAGATATGATATTACAAATGAAAATAGGTGAGTATATGGTTTGTAGGAAGAGGTTCTACATATTGTTCATTAAGGGCATTTTGTAGTAGAGTTGAGCAACTTTTTTCAGAAGGTTTCATCTAGGGGAAAAAAAACAGTTGTTGATTTTGCAGTTTTGCAATTTTTTGGTGAAGTGAAGGACAGATTAGCTCATGCATTGTTTAAAGAGTTTATCTGCTGAATACTTTATTTATGTAAAACAAACGCGTCCCTGACACACGCATCTTCTAATATTTGCAGACATGGAACAAGATGCGTCGGGGAAATTGCGATGATTGCCAACAACAATAAATGTGGCGTTGGAGTTGCATATAATGCAAAGGTTGGGGGTAAGAACATATACAATGTGTATGAAACAGTACAATAAAATGCTTTAAATGTCATTAAAAGAACAGTAAAACATTAGCACTTTACTGTTACACACCTAGGGGCAGATTTACATAGGGTCAAATATCGAGGGTTAATTAACCCTCAATATTCGACTGCCGAATGTAAAGCCTTCAACTTCGAATATTGAAGTAGAAGGATTTACCGCAAATAGTTTGATCGAACGATTGAAAGAAAAATCGTTCGAATAGTTTTAATCCATCGATCGAACATTTTTCTTCGACCAAAAAAACATTAGAAAGCCTATGGGGACCTTCCCCATAGGCTAACATTGCACTTCGGTAGGATTTAGGTGGTGAAGTAGGGGGTCGAAGTTTTTTTTAAAGAGACAGTACTTCGACTATCGAATGGTCGAATAGTTGAATGATTTTTAGTTGAATTCAATGGTCGAAGTAGCCAAAAAAAACATTTGAAATTCAACGTTTTTTTTATTCTATTCCTTCACTCGAGCTAAGTAAATGGGCCCCCTCGTATTGGAATATAGACTTTTTGCCTTCCTAAAATAATCATTAGGTGCTCTATTTAATTATGTCCAGTAGCATAAGGGCAGTCCGAGTGCTCCCAAGCGGGACTTATTTTAGAGCACCTGTCAAGATATTTCAGATTTTCAGCTCATTTTAACTGATATATACACCCCTCCCCTTTATATGTAGCATTTCAGATTTAAATGCCCAAAATGGTGCTAACCTTCCTGTGAGCAATTGTAATGGCAGCTACTGCATAATTGTCCTTTTGCACCAAAAATAACTATTCTGTGATTCTATGCACCATGAAAGCTCCGGCAATCATTCCCATACTATTCGAATATTCTGATGTCTTCCTATGTACCACTATATTAAATGAATCAGTATAATTGCGTTTTAAAAATTAACCATAAATTCATCCTATTTTTGGCACCAGGCATACGGATGCTGGATGGTATTGTGACAGATGCCAAAGAAGCAAGTTCCATTGGCTTCAATCCACAACATGTGCATATATACAGTGCCAGCTGGGGACCTAATGATGATGGCAAAACTGTAGAAGGACCTGGCAGACTGGCGCAGAAAGCTTTTGAGTATGGCATCAAACAGGTACAATTCTTGCCAACAAGCAGCATTTGATATAGATATAAGAACACTTTAATAGAGATGGAGATATAAAATTTAGTGATAAGTGGGGGGGGGGGTAGTGGTAGACTGTGTTCACTAACCCTTTGTACTTAGAAACAATAGGAACATTTTCATTTGTTGAGATTCCAGCAACAATGTGCATTATGTGCAACTGAGTGGCGAAACACTGTTCACTTACCTTTTGCTTAGAAACTCAGCATAGACATTTTTAAGATTTTTAAGATACATATGTGCCTCAATATCTTTCCTATAAGCTAGGTGGCCCCTAAATGCAATATCTGACTACAATTTGTACACGAAATAAAGAGAAATTGTGAGCACTCAACAGCACCAGACCGGGAGGTCTAGGAGTCACCGGGGCTGCAACCTCAGGGGTCCCTACAAACCCCCTGGACTCGCTTCCCCAGTCTTGAGGTCTTCCATGTGGAATATACCTCCCTGCAAACCCCCAAACATACTTCATGTGTTTCCCTAGAAGCTGCAATCAGGGGGAGGTCAGTGGGCAGTGCCCATAGCTTCAGGCAGGGAGTGGGTCTGGGTTGAAGACCGGGGCCCACTGGGTTTTTCCTGGTGTCCCTAAAGCCTAATACAACCCTGGTGCTCAGTCTAACTCACTCCATAGCCTTGACCAGCTGCTCTTTTTTCAATGCACAGAAGATCCTACACTCCAACTGACCAACTGCTACAAACAATATACAGCCATTATTTGTACACACAAAAGGGTTGTAAATATTCAGTCTAAAATGTCTTCAAATTATACAAACCAGTTTAATTTTGAATACTAATTATGATTCCCCTTCGCCTTGGAATTGTTGGTAGACTGGGCTGTCTTTATGTGTATGGGGCCTGAACTAATAGCAAAGGTGCTACATTGCCCATAGTAACCAGTGCACTTTATTATTCCATTTTTAGCTATGGGTAAAAAAACAGTATATAGGTAACACATATTTTACACATATTACAAAGGAAGTATTAATATGGGTTTTCTGGGAATAAGTCTTTCGACATTTATATCCATAGGGGCGAAATGGAAAAGGTTCCATATTTGTTTGGGCATCTGGAAATGGCGGCCGTCAGGGTGATAACTGTGATTGTGATGGATACACAGACAGCATTTACACCATCTCTATCAGCAGTGCTTCCCAGCAAGGTCTGTCTCCCTGGTATGCGGAGAAATGCTCTTCCACCCTGGCTACAGCATATAGCAGTGGGGACTACACTGATCAGAGAATTGTAAGTTACCAAAGAAACTAAATGACAAAATGCATACAGTGTAATGTGAAATGCAATTCTAAAGGAGGCACTTATAGAACCAGCACAGTTTGCACAGCATTTACGTTGTTCCATATATGGAGCAAAGTGACTAACGCTGGCGAAATTTCGCCAGTGCAGCGTCATTTCGGTACTTTGCCAATTTACTTACGGGCGTAAGGCGAAACTTCGCTAGCGAAAGAGACTGACACTGGCTCTCCTTCGCACTCAATCGCCAGGCGAAGTTGCGCTCTGGCGAATGGACGTAACTGCGCAAATTCACTAAGATGCAAATTTTACTGAACGTTACCCCTTGCGCCAGACCTGCCTTCACCACCTCAGACCAGGCGAAGTGCAATAGAGTAGATAGGAGTTCCTTAAAATTTAGTCCCAAATAACGCTGGCGTCTTTTCCTTTTTTCAGGGTCATAGGCTGCAAAAATTTTTTGGGGGTAACCGGCTTCCCCCCTACATTTCCTAACATATGGCACATAAACTATAACAACTCTATTTTATTTTATTAAGGTTTCCCAGGCTTGTTGAGTGTAATGTATTTGCTGCAACATATACGTCCATTGAACTTTAACTTCCCGCCATATGCAAATTAGCCAACACTAGCGCAACTTCGGTCTGCTTGCCGAATTAACGCTAGCACAACTTTGCCAGTGTATGGCGCCCTGGATGCAACTTGCCTGGAGATAAAGATTCTAATAAAAGGCACCTTGTATTCATATGATATATAGCAGGTACTGCATTAGCCTTTATATTGCTATTAATACCTTTATGTCCTACCCATAACTTATAATCGTTTACATTTTGTTTTATGTAGATGTTAATGTGATTAATCTTAAAAAGCTACAGTACCATTGTTGGAAATGCAGCAATCCTGTAAATACTGAACGCTATTCATTTTATATGTGTTCCTGTTGCAACAATATCATTTCCTTTTATGATGCAAATCAGTTTTTTTCTACCCATGTGCACATGTCAGATAAACCTCTGTGACATTTATGTTATAAAGATTTTCTGAGGGAAACAAAAGAACAAAGCATTAGTGAATGGACCTGAAATATTCTGTCATTTTTCAGATAAGTGCTGACTTACACAATGAGTGCACAGAGACGCACACTGGAACCTCGGCGTCAGCACCACTGGCTGCTGGGATCTTTGCTCTTGCATTGGAATTTAAGTAAGGATTTCTAAGTACAGTACAATTTTCTGGCTGTTTTTCACAAATGGACATACAGTTTATATTGTTTCTACCAGTTCTGAAGTGCAGAATAAATGTAAGAGAAATGTTATTAAATTCTATATAAATAAGACTGGGTTGATCCAAAATCAAACATATTTCAAGATAAAATGTTTAACTGAATTAGGCAGAATTACGTAGTCCCAACAAAATGTAAAGACAAAACCACCCTGGGCATAACTACAGAGAAAGCAGACCATGTGGCTGCAGGGGGCCCCAGGAGGTATAGGGGTCCCATGAAGCCCTAATTCATATAGAAGTTAAATAAATATTGCTAAAACAGGTCAACCTCTAGATATTTTGTGGGCCTGAAAAATAGTTACACCACTGAAAACCACTGATTTCCTGACTTCTACTATTTATAAATAGGCCCAATATAGAGATAAAAGAAATGTAAACCCACAAAACAAATGAACAAATAATTGCCCACAGTGCTATTCTGAGCACTTTTGCAACTTACATTCATTATTTTTTCCTAGTTTTGAAGATATTAGCAGCTTTTACTTTATTTGAAACAATAGCACCACCTGCTGTTCAGTTTGGCTGACAGTCGGCAGAAAAAATAAATCAGTGATCAATGGAAAGTCCTTTGTTGTGGGTCTACTTAGAATTCACCAGAGAAATATCTAATGACTCATCTCTGTTCAATAATTTACTGAGCAAAAAGAAATCAAGCAAAACAAAAAAAATAAAAACCAAAACAAGACAACATAAGACAACACTTAAACAACAACCACAGGCAACATATGAAACATTTGTTTCAAGGGTTTATATTTCATTTAATTACATGTGTATTTATGCATCAATGCCTCGAAAATTCTATCAAACTCTAAGGGGATTATTTACTAAACTCTGAATGCAAAAATCCAGAAAAATGTGCATTTCTTTTTATATAAAATCGGACTTTCAAAAAAATCACAAATTTTTCGGAATTTATTCCACCCCGAGGTTTGAAAAGTCTGAATCAGAAAATTCGGCATCTCAGACCTGTTGCATATAAGTCAATGGGAGAAGTCCCAATGATTTTTTGATGTGCACTGGGTTTCAGGGAATACCACGAAGTTTTTCGAGTTTTCGGGGGAAAATTACAAAAAAAATTGTGAAATTCGTGAAAATTGGATAAAAAAAACTGAAAAAATTGTGAAATTCAGATTTTTTTCCTGCAAAGCAAACAAGTTAAAATGTAATAATAAATAAGCGTACAAAACCCGAGCAGATTTAATATAATTGAATTAGTTTGTAGCAGAAAATATTGAGATAAATTTGGACTTTGATAAATAACACCCTATGTATAAGATAAAAGCAGACAGATAAAATGTGCACTGCATTGCATTTTAGCTAATTTTTGTAGAGCAAAACTGAGGTTGACTTATGCGTATTGTTTAGTATACATGATGTAACGTATACGGTACAACCATTTAGCACTGACATGTCACTTCACTACAGTTAGAGTAATGAAAACAAAAAGGGTAAAAGCAATCCTATAACATTCTGTGCCTTCCCATAGCCCTGACCTTACCTGGAGGGATATGCAGCACCTGGTGGTTTGGACATCAGAGTACGACCCATTGTCTAACAATCCTGGTTGGAAGAAAAATGGAGCTGGATTAATGGTTAACAGCAGGTTTGGATTTGGGCTGCTCAATGCTAAGGCACTTGTGGATTTAGCTGATCCTAAAACATGGAAAGGAGTTCCTGAAAAGAAAGAGTGTATAGTTGAAGATAATGAATTTTCACCAAGGTAAGAAATGCACAAAAGTATATAGTGACTGTTTTCACTGCCTTTTATTTGTTATTATTGTAAATGTGTGTGTGTGTTAACATGACTGATTATATAGCAACCAGCACTGGTCTGTAGTGTAGGGCAGAAAAAGACTTCAGAGTGGCTCCTTGAGTTTTAAAGGAGAACCAAATCCTTGCTTATAAAAACCCCTATCCCCCTACCCTACATAGACCCCCTTCCTGCTCCACCCCAGCCTAGGTGGTACCTTTGGTAAATGCCCCTAACTCTTTACTTACACCATCGGTGTAGGGCATCGGAGTTCACGGGCGCCATCTTCTTCTCTTCGGTAATTTTTGGGTCTTCTTCCGGTGCTTCGGCAATTTCCGTGACTTTCGGCGCATGTGCAGCTGTCGTGAAACAGGAGATTGCTCCAACTGCACATGCGCAGATATGCCACTCTATTCCCAAAGATTACCGAAGAGAAGAAGATGGCGCTCATGAACTCTGATGCCCTGAATCTGCACCGAGGGGTAAGTAAAGAGATAGGGGCATTTACCAAAGGTACAACCTAGGCTGGTGGTGGAGCAGGGAGGGGGCATATGTAGGATAGGGGGGTAGGGGATTTTATTAGCAATAGGTTGGTTCTCCTTTAAATACCCTTCATAAAATGATAAATTACCAGCAGTGATGAGTGAATCTGTCCCAAAAATTTGGGACAAAATACATTGAAGTTATTGATACTTTTTCATGAGGACTTTTTTTCTCAACAACTTTTCTTGAGATTCTCATTCATCCAGGTCATAGTATATCTCTAGTAATAAGTCTACTGTGTTTTTCTTGAAGGCTTTCACCAGTCATCCAACTGTCTCTCATTCTCAATTCTCATTCTCAATTCAGAATGACTTGTAAATAAGATCTACCCTGGAATGTTGCTTCAATAAGCATAACCTGATAAAACTTTTCTTAAACAAAATACATCGACTCTATGGGTGTTTTTTTCAGGGAGGCATTTTCACTGTAAATTTTTTGGCAAAATGAAGAAAAAAACTCTTTTTAAACAGAATTAGAAATCGGGGCGCTCCTGTTAAGAGGCGAGCTGAGAACCTTGTGTTAGGCAGCAGTGCCCCTCAAGTTACCAGTGGTGACAATTTAAAAGCCAAATCTTTGGTTATTAAACCCAGATTTTGTCAGCTCATTGACTGTCAAAATTACCTCCAAAGTCTTGGAAAATCAAATCAGTTGATAAGTACATTGGCCAGTGTATATGATCTACAGGTCTGCCGGTGTTGTGTAAAGTGAAATTATATGTTATCACTGTAAAACACATACATTGATTATGTTCATTCCCTCTCTGACAGGTTTCTAAGATCTGATGGGGAAGTAACCATACAAATTCCAACAAAAGCCTGTGAAGGACAAGATAATTATATCAAATCTCTGGAGCACTTGCAGCTGGAAGCCACCATTGAATACACCCGGAGAGGGGACCTTCACATTACACTCACCTCTCCATTAGGTAGTAAACAATTCATTATTTTTTATTTTTTTTAAGGCAAATGTTGTGTGGAATATTTTGTATTAAATTTGTTAACACCAGAAGGTGTGTGTATAACAGCTGCCACTTCCCAAAATGATTGATTTACTTGTAATAACTTACCAGTGTTAGTTCAAGAACCTCAGAAATATTGTTTAATTAATTATCAATAATCTTGATATAATGAAAATGTCCACATAGCCCAAAGTCTGAATAATGTTATTGCCTCTATAATTGTACCACTTGCACTACTTTCTCGGCACATGAACAAAAATAAAAAGGTTGAGTAATTAAAGTAGGGCTCATTTATCAACACTGGGCAAATTTGCCCATGGGCTGTTACCTGTAGCAACCAATCAGTGATTAGCTTTTTAAAGCCAGCTGCAAGAAGAACAATGAATGCAGCAATCTGATTGGTTTCTATATGTAACAGCCCATGGGCAAATTTGTTCAGTGTTGATAAATGAGCGCCACTGCCTTCATTAATTACGGTGGCACAATGACAAAACTGGCACAAAGTAATAGGAATTATAAATGTTCAGTACATGTACTATGGAGAGTGGCAAGAGTTATTGATATGTATATGTCATTTGCAGGGACTAATACAGTTCTTTTGACGGAAAGAGAGAGAGATAAATCCCCAAATGGTTTCAAGAGCTGGGACTTTATGTCTGTTCATACATGGGGAGAAGATCCATCAGGAACCTGGACAGTGAAAATATCTGATGTGGTAAGACTGCAAACTTTAGAGAGTATTTTTGTAGTCTGCCCTATTGTGCTAAGTCAAAAGAGAAATGCCACAAGTTGCTGCCTCGGTTATAAAAGCTTATTCCCGTGGGCACAGTTACCATTTTCACCCCTCAATCAGGAGGTGCAGCCCTTTCTGCTATGCAATTTAAGTTTCATTAACAAGATTTTAACATTTGCAGGGCCAATGGTTTTCTGGTCTGAGACAGGACTCTTGTTATCTCTCCATGGATAGGCCCAAATCTAAAGAACTCCTGTATTAATGCAAAGTGTGTAAAGGCAATTGACATCAAATGCATACATCTTTCCCCATTGTGTCCATTTATAAACAGGCCCACTAGACTTGTAGCAATAATGGAGCCGTCTTTCTCAGCCACTTTCAAAACCCCTCCCCTCTCCCCTGTGTTGCCCCCTCTCCCTCCTCCCCCCTAGCCTACCTGTCCCCCTGGGCAAATGCCCCTAACTTGTTACTCATAGTATAGGTCTATGGGAGTGCTTGGTAGAAGCACAACTCTGCTATAACAGAAGTGGTTGTGAATCAATTGAAATACAGGTATAGGACCTGTTATCCAGAATGCTCGGGACCTGGGGTTTTCTGGATAATGTATCTTTCCGTAATTTGGATCTCCATACCTTAAGTCTACTAGAAAATCATTTAAACAATAAATAAACCCAATAGGCTGGTTTTGCCTTCAGTAAAGATGAATTATATCTAAGTTTGGATCAAGTACATGGAGCCATTCATTATTACAAAGAAAAAGAAAATCATTTTTTTTTAAATTTGGATTATTTGTAATGGAGTCTATGGGAGACAGCCTTTCTGTAATTCTGAGCATTCTAGATAACGGGTTTCCGGATTACAGATCCCATACCTGTATAATAAATTAATAATAACAGACAATAATACATTCAACAGGAGGGTGTCAATTTAAAGGCTTTTTATGTCGATATTCCAGTCTGGAAGAAAGAATAATGAAGGAAGAATCGTCAGCTGGAAATTAATTCTTCGTGGTACATCTACCCAACCAGAGCATATGAAATATCCAAGAGTTTATACTTCCTACAATGTTGTTCAAAATGATCGAAGGGGTGTTGAGAAGATGGGTGACACTGAAAAGGTACTGAGCGTCATTATTAGCAATTATGCAGAATGTAATCGCAGTGGCGTAACTACCGGGAGAACAGGGGTTGCGATTGAGCCAGGGCCCGCACCCCCTCTATAAGTAAATGCGGCCGTAAAAGATGCCGTTTCCGGGCGTACGGAGGGGGCGGGGCCCGGCTGCACGTCCCGTGGCCGCCCCCTCTAGTTAAGTTTCTGTGTAATCGTATGTTAATCATGGATTCAATAGGACAGATGGACCGTTCTTTAGGTATTAGTTTATGATCTTGAAAGCTGATACATGTTAAAGGAACAGTAGCGCCAAAAAATTGAAATCTTCTAAAGTAATGAGACCATAATGTACTGTTGTGCTGCACTGGTAAAACCGGTGTATTTCCTTGAGAATCACTACTATAGTTTATATAAACAAGCTGCTGTGTAGCCATGGGGGCAGCCATTCAAGCTGGAAAAGGAGAAAAGGCAGAAGATACTCAGCAGATAACGGATAAGCTCTGTAGTATACAATGAGATTCTTCAGAACATATCTGTTACTGTGTATCCTGTGCTTGAATGGCTGCCCCCATGACTACACAGCAGCTTGTTTATATAAACTATAGTAGTGATTCTCAAACAAACGCACCAGTTGTACCAGTGCAGGGTAACACTACATTATATTGTCATTCCTTTAAAACACTTTTATTTGTTGGTGTTACAGTTCCTTTAAGCAAGTGCATTTAATGCAGATGGGCGTTTCTCATATTTGGGAATACTACATATATAAATAAGATATGAGTTTAATCGATGGCAGGGGTTCACTGAATAGGTTAATGCCCAATGTACATAGGAATATCCAAGTAAATGGCATATAGAGACCCCAAAATGAAAATACATACAAAACACTTAAAACCTCAAAGAACCGTAGATTGCAAGGATCTGCAACAACAAGAATGTTTTACTCAGATTGTAGTTAAAACTACTCATACTGGACAGTTTGTAGGACAGATCCATTTACATGGTGGTAGGGATGTGATAAAATAACTAGTGATGGGTGAATTTATTCGAAAGGCGCGAATTTGCTGTGAATTTCCAAGTTTCGAATAAATTTGCAAATTTGCCGTGAAAATTTGCCGGCGTCAAAGTTTTTTTGATTCCAGCGACAATTTAGAAGCTGGCGATGATTAGCGGATGCCCATTGACTTTAATGGGCGCCAGCGTCAACTTTGACACCGGCGAATTGTCGATGACGTAAAAATCAGCGTTTCACGAAATTCGTGGCGAATCGAAACGGGACAAATTCGCTCATCAAGAAAGATGACATTACCCTTTAATTCCCCTTATAGACAGCTGTATAAGAAGTAACATAGTGATTCAAGCTGATGAAAGAATGGCAGAACTCTATAGAGCCAGTAACAAAGAATTATTATCTAAACCTCTCACATATATGGAAAACAGTAGTGTTAAATATTTATAATATGGGTAGTTAACAGTGGCGTAACTAGATGTTACTGGGCCCCACAGCAAATTAATTTTAGGGCAACATCATATCCAGAGGTTGTCCTGTTTTACCAATATTTATTGAAATTGTATATGAATTAGAGCCTCAAGGGGCCCCCTATATCTCCTGGGCCCCCTGCAGCCGCAGGGGCTGCTTCCTCTGTAGTTACCCCCCTGGTAGTTAACATTTAGGGGCAGATTTATCAAAGGTCAAGGTGAAGTTTCGAAGTAAAAAACGTTGAATTTCAAAGTAATTTTCGGGTACTTCGACTAGGGAATAGTCCAACTTCAATTCGAATTTGAAAAAACTTCAAAATTCGAAGATCGAATTTTTTTGAAGTACTGTCTCTTTAAAACTTCGACTTCGACCATTCACCACCTAAAAGCTGCCGAAGTGCTGTTTTAGCCTATGTGGGACCTCCTAGAACCAGCATGGAGGCAATTGGAGGAGTTTGGCAGATCGAAGGCCGAAGTTAAAAAAACTTTGAATCGAAGTACGATCGTACGATTCGAAGTAGGCCAAATTCGGCCCACTTCGACCTCCATTCGGTTGGTCTTTTTGGATTCGAAGTTCGAAGTATTTTTAACTTTGACCTTTGATAAATATGCCCCTTAAACTGTATTGAATATCCTAGACAGCTTTTCAATTGTGCTTCTAGCCTAACCTTGATTTCCATTACGTTTTTCATGGGTACATACCCATGGGCGTGGGTTTATCACTAATATCCGCTCTTATGGGTACAGACAGGCCCACAGGACAGTCTGAGAACACTTACCATTCACTTGGTGTGTGGTGGGTCATATAAAAGTCAGCTCCATATTAAACACAGGTATGTGTCCATGGGTACATACCTGTAATCAGCAGTCAATAACTTAAAGTCAGCAATTCTCTGTTTGCATATGACTTTTTTTATTATAAATTATACCTGTATAATGATCAGTATGAAAAATATAAAAGAAAATATACCAAAAATAAATACCAAAATTGTCAGCATTCAAAAAAGTTATTCTTGAAATGTTGCTTTTAAATAAATATTTTGAGGAGTCATGTAAAACATTTTTCTCTGGTTTGTTACTTGTCTAGAAACCCATAGCAACAGCAGGTAGCATTAACTGGCAAGGTGTATGGAAAACAATCATCTGGTTGCTACTGTATGTGTTGGGCAAACATAAGAGCCTGTATATGTCTCTTCCAAGCACGCAGCATATGGAAATCGTTGTTATTTATTTATAATCCTTTGATGTAAATGACATGGTTTTTGCCACGGAACTGGAGGACTTGCATGTGTTTTGTTCAACTTAATACAGTGAATGCTAATGTTAACACTGATCTAAGTGACCCAGAGGATAAATCTCTAGATCAGTGCTGTCCAACTTCTATGGTACCGAGGGCCGGAATTTTTCCAATCTACATGGCTGAGGGCCGATAACGGAAGCCAGTGTCAGCCACTCCCTGTTTTAGACCACACCCACTTTAAACCACACCCATGTTACCGCAAGACCATGTCCACATTAATAGCACACCAAAAAACCAAATGGTTGGTGCTCACTGCAGGGATCAGGGCCGGAACTAGGTGTAGGCAGTGTAGACGGCTGTCTAGGGCGCCATCATTGAGGGGCACACTTTTTTCAAGCGTTTATTTAATAATTTGTTTCAGTAATCATGGTCACCCAGGTGGGTGGAATCCATCTCCTTCCCCTTCTCCCTCTTGCCGGCAAGTAATATCTCCTTCTGTGCGGTGCACCGCGATGTGCGTACATGCGTCAATGACGTCACTGATGTAATGACAGAGAGAGGCAGAGAGCTGGGGGGCTGCTTAGTGTGGCTCTCGCTCTCAGCCTTGCACAGTTGCACTGAACTGAAGACTTTCTATCTATTACTGTAAAGTGTGAAGCTTCCTGCTGGCACAGCCAGGTACAGATTTGGGGCCCATATGTTTGCTGTTGCTGCTGGGCTGGGCGTTGGCACAGGTACATAAATACTTGGGGGCAATATAATGTGATCAGATTTATTTTTGGCTGCTGCTGGCACTGGTAAAGATTGGGGGCAATATGATGGCTGCTGGAAGGCTGTATGATGGATGGCTGCTGAGCTTGCTGGTACAGGTACAGGGGGCAGTTATATAAATGAAAAAGTGTTGTACATTTTCTTGCCCTCTTTATTTAAAAACCATCATGGTAAGGAGGGAAATGGTAATGCAGGACAGGGGGGCACTGAAGCTCTTGCCTAGGGAGCCAAACTACCTTGTGCCTGCCCTGGCAAGGATGCCACTCATAAATCCATATGCCTCCTCCTCCCCTGTGTATAATACAGTACCCCAGCATATGATTAAACACCTTAGGGGCCACTAACAATAATTTTCAAATGCTAACAAACCCCCAGAACAAATACCAAAGTATGTCACACACAGGGAGCATAGGGAAGGTAAAACAGAGCAGGAGACAGGAATCAGGACCAGTCTAATATGTACTACATACAGTGACACAGTGCTGGTGCCCCATTAGCATTTTGTATAAAGTGTGAACAGGTGAACAATGTGGGCAGTTTCAGTCTGGGTCTCAGGTGTGAACAGTACAGGCTTTAGGATATAAACAATAGAGGTGTCACAAGTGTGAACAATACAAGGGGATCACAGGTGTGAACAATGCAGGGTATTAGTCTGAATTTGAGGTTTAGACAATTCAGGGGCCAGTTAATCTCTGTAGTGATACCTTTTAAATTTTACATATGGTAAACAGACAGCAGGCAGACTTTGATGTGGAGGGGCACATGAGGGGGGGTCGGCCCGTGGGCCGCCAGTTGGACAACCCTGCTCTAGATCACTGAAGCCACTGGAGTAAATATTTTGTTTCCACTTTCCAGGAATTGAGTCCTGGAAAGTTCCAGTTCACAGCCAGCGTGTTATTTCTATAAGTGTGTTGTCACATTCAATAACATGAAAAATGGATTTATGGAGAAGGCAGAAAACGATTTACTGTGTATAAGTCAGATGTAGCATTATATACAGGATATATAAAGATATGTCACGCTATACAAATATGTGAATGGAGTAATGTTTACCTGTCTCAGGGCAAAATTGAAAAGCTTTTCCAATGCATAAATGCCTATAGAGAATGGATATTTTAATTATCTAATGGGGTCATTTTATGACTGGGATAATGTTTCTTCAGTTCTTTATTCCCCAGCAACCATTCAGCAGTTAGCCTTTACTGGCTCCTTTCCAGCAAACATCTGATTGGTCGTTAAAGGTTACTAGACCAGAATGACAGAATATTGTATCATTCAGTTATTCCACCAAACTGCCCAAGCACAAGTCTTCACATATACAACATTACAACACAACTAATAAAAGATGCAAAGTTTGCTGGAGACCCAGTAACCCACAGTAACCAATCAGCAAACAGCATTCACTGGTTGGCTGTTTGAAAGCGAAGAACTGATTGGTTGCTATAGGTTACTGGACCTGGGTAAACCATGTGCCTAGTATTAAATTACCTCAAATACATTATTTTTCCATCATGAAGTAGTGCTGCCGCTCTTGTCAGAGATAACTAGAAAGGACGCAGACCCCGGTATCCCACCAGCCCAGTCTGACCCTGACATATTACAAATACAGTATTAATTGAAAATAAATCATTACATGTAAATCATTTCTATTCTTTTAGGAACCAATCAATGAAAGTGTTACAACTGACCGGTCAGAAGTCACTGAAAACACTCCAGACAGCCAAGAAGTGGATGAAAGGGCAAAGTCGCTAGCACTAGCCCATCTTTTGAAAAATGCCTTCGACAGAGGAGAAGCTTCATTTCCGCTGGAAGAAAAAGATATACCTAAACATAGTTATCTGCATGCGTTGGCCATCATTAAGCAGGCAGAAGGAAGGGAAAAAGAGAACAATCTGTACAATGAATACATTGACAGGTTCTACCATACCAGACCTTACAAACACAGAGATGATAGACTATTGCAAGCTTTGTTAAACATTTTAAAGAAGAAACCCTAAAATGTTCTAGTGCCAGGAAACACGTATGCCTCTCAACCTCCATCCATTGCATTTTGCCTTTGTGCTCCTATTAAATTCCAGAAATATAAACAGTTAAAATTAGCGATTTGGTGCCTAATGTGGATAAAAAAAACACCAATGCTTTAGATAAATAGCAGGTCCATTTATGTTAACTGACTGAGACTGCATTAAGCTGCCCATGAGAGTCTTTCAAAAGAGCTGTTCTGGGGTCACAAACTGCTGGCTGAAAAACTCATGCGACATGGCTCAGGACAAGCAGACTTTTAGCTTTTATTTGCTTTAACAGAATGGTCATATTTCCATGCACAGAAGAGTGTAGTGTATTAGGGTCAAATTGAGTCTTTAGTCAATGGGCTTAACAGCTACAGTTTCTCACTACCTGAACAGCTCTTTTGGGGGCTCCTAAAACAGCCTTAGGTTAACTGCAATTTATTTAATGCAGACAAACAAATAAATCCCCATTACAATCTAAAGCAACAATAGATTCCCTTTAAAATCTTGTAATCCCTGACCTCTAGCTGTCGCAAAACTGCAGAGGAAAGGGCATACTTTATATCCTCAGTAAATCCATCAAACTGATCCAGTGCCCAATGGAAATTGCCTTTATAAAGAGCAACTAGTAATTTTATTTTCTAGCAATTGGCCCTATTTCTTCATTTACAACATTGTTATAGAGAAGGTTCCAAAATATCAAATAACTGTCCTCCCCATTTTGTTTAACTCAATCTATTCAAGGGCAGAATATCAACTCCAAAATAGGCGTAATAATATATTAAGTGGCTTTTTTTATTTAAATTTGGAACTACTCTAACCATTCTACAATATTTTTAACAACAGAACCAACAACAAAATTCATCACATGGACATTTCAATTTTGTAAACAAATAACAAATACAAATTATAGATCCCTGAATGCTGATATTGTAATGCTTTGCTACTTATGGGATTGGCATTTTTCTAAATGATTGGTTATTATCAAATTGGCATAATGTGACTGCTTAAAGGGATCCTGTCATCGGAAAACATGTTTTTTTCAAAACGCATCAGTTAATAGTGCTACTCCAGCAGAATTCTGCACTGAAATCCATTTCTCAAAAGAGCAAACAGGTTTTTTTATATTCAATTTTGAAATCTGACATGGGGCTAGACATTTTGTCAATTTCCCAGCTGCCCCTGGTCATGTGACTTGTGCCTGCACTTTAGGAGAGAAATGTTTTCTGGCAGGCTGCTGTTTTTCTATCTCAATGTAACTGAATGTGTCTCAGTGAGACATGGGTTTTTACTATTGAGTGTTGTTCTTAGATCTACCAGGCAGCTGTTATCTTGTGTTAGGGAGCTGCTATCTGGTTACCTTCCCATTGTTCTTTTGTTTGGCTGCTGGGGGGGGGGGGGAAGGGAGGGAGTGATATCACTAACTTGCAGTACAGCAGTAAAGAGTGATTGAAGTTTATCAGAGCACAAGTCACATGACTTGGGGCAGCTGGGAAATTGACAATATGTCTAGCCCCATGTCAGATTTCAAAATTGAATATAAAAAAAATTAGTTCTCTCTTTTGAGAAATGGATTTCAGTGCAGAATTCTGCTGGAGCAGCACTATTAACTGATTCATTTTGAAAAAAAAATTTTTTCCCATGACAGTATCCCTTTAAGTATTTTAGAAAAATTGGTGAAAGTAAAATGGATTCTTTGCATTTGAAATGTAATCATGTCACTCTAATGGTAACTGACAGCAATGGATTTTATCCATACTGGTTCCAGTTCTTGTTATAGAGCATCCTGATGGGAAAACAAGTGGACAATACACAGCTACTGAGAGATCTTCCTTTGATATTGGTTTGTAACATTTGTATCTTTTTTCGTGTGTATTGCTAGACAATATCTATAGATTACATATAGATCTCTCTATGAAACCTCTTAAATTATCCAGCACAAATCATACAGTGCTTCCCATTATAATATTTCCGATCTCTGCACAATAACTTAGCACAGTTGCCCATTACCCCTTTCAATGTTTTACTGGGAACAGGAATAGCTGTTTTATCTCAGAACAAAGCAAACTTCATTGTGTCTATTGTTGTAAAGATCTCTGCCTCCACAAAGACAAAAAAGGAAAGAATATTCCCCACAATGGATCATGGGTTTAGCAGTAGAACATAGTTGTTTTTTTTTTCATTAAAAAAATACTGATTAGTAATAAGACCTGCTATTGTAGCCTGTGTACCAAAATCTGTTAATTGAGCTAAGCTGCAAATATTAACCAGCAAGTGCAGTTTAATGTCAGAAACGTATCTCTGCTTTGTCTTTAAACCCCCCAGTGCTGCTCCCTTGCCGTTTCCTGTAATAAGCCTCAATTTCTGATCTCTTGGGTGTTTTATGTTCCAAGTCAATTGTTTCAATTTCCTGTTCCCTGTTCTTGTTCCTGGTTCTGCTTGTATCTCTAGCTCCTCGGTTCTTGTTCACCTAGTCTGTTACATGCATAGGAACATGCCCAGGTGCCTTGATGCCTCCACATGAAATTGACAATTGAGAGCTTGGCATATCTTCACAAATGGCTTGGGTTGAAGAAAAATGAACACTATACTTCCACTCATCTAGCCCCAATCCTCCTTGATTTTAAAAAAAGCCACCTTCATTTTATAAAACAAGCTTTATATAGCTAAAACAGCATTAGTAAGAATTCACAGAGAGTGCCAACATTATGATGATGTTAAAGGATAGTTTATATATGCCATGCAGAAGATCAGAGTAGAATAGAGAACCCAGTATATCAATTGTTTAAACAAAGATATATCAGCCTTGTGCCTGTTTCTTCCTATCATAGGCAGAGAGCAAATGTGCCAAAGTGTAAACCGTGGAATCTGAACATCTGCTGGTCTTAACATTTTTATAAAGGCATAATGCTTTATAGAATACATTGCATGGTACTGTGTTGTGCTGAACTCCCTAGACAGCAGCCACGAGTAACGATTGGATCCACTTTATTTAAGGGCATTGAGCAGACTGCTTAGTGCAGGCCCAAATAAATTCATGTCTGTTTCTATTCACTGTTACAATCAGGATTCAATGTCATCAGTAAACATGTTGAAGTTGCAGAAGTGTAAATTTACTTAAAAAAAAGTAAATAGCTTTATCATAAAGCCAAAACCTAAATGAGATTCTACAGAAAAAAGCACTGCAGCAAAGTGAGCACATTGAGAGTCAGGCAGATCATTTTGGACACAAAAGATGTTGCTTACCTAGAATGTACCTACCTACTTATGTATATACACCTTATGTACTGGCCCAGACTGGCAATCTGTGGGTTCTGGCAAATGCCAGAGGGGCTGCTCTAAGGTCCCATAGACAGTCACTATTTAGTGGGCTTGTGGAGGACTCTTTGGGCCTCTGTGTACTTGGAATGCCAGGGACTATTTTGACTTCCAGTCCAGACCTGCTTATGTATATACACCTATCTGTGCATATATGCCCATGCTTACAGCTCAGAAAGAGATGATATGAGTGCATATTTTTCCAATGATCACTTTTGTCTTTCTTTGTAAACCCCCCAAAAACTATAGGTGGAAACAAAACAAGCAGGAAGGAGTTCTGTCTGTGTTACTGCAACCCGTCTCCTATTTAATCCACAACATGATAAAGAACTAAGGGCCTGACATAATGGTGACGGCACAAGAATATTTGGCTAGAATTTTGGATTTTTTTCCAGAATTGAAGTCATTTACCTGTGTCAGTTCAGAAGAAAGTTTTTGCTTTAATCAGCTGAGTGTCATTCTGTTCTAGGGGTGTTAGTGCACAGTGCTGCTCAAAAGCAGCCCCGAGCATAGTCACCCAGCTGAATACCTTTACCCCCAATACAAACTGCAGGGAAAAGATTTGCACGTTAATTTCCACATCTCCTTGGATCTCTATAACAACAATAGAACCAAGCAGAAAAAAATATATTTTAAAAAGAATATTTACATGTGCAAACATAATTTCAAATGAGGTTTTTTCCCCATAAAAAATGCTAATGCTTAATTCTGTTTGGTGGTTTTCACTAAATGACTCAGTCCATACTACACTTTTATGCTCCATACCAAATTTTCTTTTTTTAAACAATACAATGCAGTATTATTATTATTATTATTATTATTATTAATGCAGTATAACAAAAGGTTTGGGCTTGAACTGGAGAATCTTGAAGCAATGTCAGCCTTTCAGTCTGTTTTGTGCTTTTTCAAAACTTTCCTGCCAACCAGGATTTTAATCTGTGAATTTGTCCAACTAATCTGGGCAGTCAAACACTGTTCTACTCTGGAATGAATTGTTCTAGAAATGAATTTTGCGATTTAAAACTGTTAACTCAATGACAGTGAATCAGCTCTGAAATGTAACAGGTCCAAACATGTGAGCCATTTCCCCCTTGTTCTATCTTAAAAAGTTCTGACTAATGTCAGAATGTATTAGAAATCCCTGTGTGTCCTACATGATTCACAAGAATTTATCAAGGGGAGAGCCAAGAAATCCCATGGGTATAGTAATACTGACTACGGTACATTTGTATTTCTGTAGTGAAGAAGACCTCTGACAACTTGAATACTCTGTATTGTGGTCTTCACCTTCACACACTTACTGGTGCCTGCTAGAACTTTGTGTAAATGTTAAAAGAAGGGATAGAAATTTTAGCAGCAAATTGTAAACTCTATTTTCTTTACAGGTACTGTATATTTATATGTCAATCTTTTATCATATCAGGATTTTAAAGGCATAATATATTGTATGAATAAAACATTTTTCCTTGAGAGAAAAACATTTCATGAAATAAAGTATTTTTAAATAGCATGTTCCCACAGCAAGAAAATATATGTGATGTGATGATTTCATTGGTGTGATAGCAGTGATCTGAGTATGGAAGGGAGCTAGTGATATTGTTCACTAAAGGAGGTTAAAGAAATGTTCTATCGCTGTTAGCTTGCTAGGTTTTATTTTCCATAACCAGCAGCCAAGGCCAGGTCTAAGGGGTCAGAACAGACAGCCATTTATGATATACTGACCTGTTATCCGGAAACTTGTTATTAAGAAAGATCCAAATTATGGGAAGGTTTTCCATACCTTTTACCAGCTTAGTTGCCCTTCTCTGGATCCTCTCTAATTCAATAATGTCCTGTTTGAGCACTGAGGACCAAAACTGTATGGCATATTCTAGATGGGGCCTTACCAGCGCTCTATACAGTGGAAGAATGACCCCCTTCTCCTGTGAATCAATGCCCCTTTTAATACAGCTCAAGACCTTATTTGCCCTTTATGCTGCTGATTGGCATTGCTTGCTACAGCCAAGTTTATCATCTACAAGGACTCCAAGGTCCTTTTCCATAATGGATTTGCCTAGTACAGTCCCATTAAGGGTATAACTGCTTGGATATTCTTACATCCCAGGTGCATGACTTTACATTTATCAACACTGAATCTCATTTGCCACTTAGCTGCCCAGATTGCCAGTTTGTCAAGATCCTGTTGCAAGGATGCCACATCCTGGATGGAATTAATTGGGCTAGATAGTGTCAAGGATTAATTAGGGGGTGCTGTGGAGACTGATGGGGGAAAGGTGATTCCTTGAGGCAGGAACTGTATGTGCCTAGGGAACATGTAAAGGGAAGGCAGGAACAGGGAGACAAGGTCGGACTGCAACAGGTGCAGATGAAGCAGGACGGAGTGGGCGAAGGTCAGAACCAAACTGTACAGGACAATGAGGGCCTAGTCAGACTGGAACAGGTGCAGAGTGAAGCAGGTGAAGGTCAGGACGATGAGGGCGTATATCGGGGGCAGACCAAGAGGATGAGACTGGACAGTTTCGGCGTAGATTTGGGGACAGGACAGTGGGAGGACAGGATACAGAAGGACACTGGAGCAGAAGGAGACTGGATAGCAAGATAGCAGGAGAGGACTGAAAAGAGGGAGAGCAGGAGAGGACTGAAAAGTGAGAGGTGACTGGAGCAGAGGGACCCTGGTGCAGAATAGCAAGAGAAGCGGATAGCACTGGAGAGTGAGAGAGACAAGAGAAACTATAAAACAGGGTTCAATGCAGAACAGGTCAGGAAGCGGCAAGGCATGGTCAGGACAAGGTGAAGTCAGGGAAAGGTACAAGGTGGAATAGGAAATGAGAACAGGCAAGGCAAGGATCAGATCAAGGTCAAGGCTGGGAAGGAACAAGGTAGGGTAGGAGGAATAACAAGAAAAAGGGCAAGCGCTTGAACAACCTAGTTAGGGGCGCTGCCACAGTACTAGGGAGACCATGTAATGCTCCAGCAAGGGGTGTTCTAAGAGCTGGCCTTAAATAGGGCAGAATCAGCCTTGATTGGCTGATTGCAACTAATCAGGCAGCAGCTGAGCTGGGGCTGTAGAGGCCAAACAGGCTGAAGATGGGCTGGGGCTGCAGAGGCCAGGTAACATATAGCGAGCAACCCTACAGGCTGCTCACCTGGGCAAATGGTTAAGACATTGAGCCAGAAACCCAAAGGTCCCTGGCTGCAATACCTGGCCTGATAGTTTTGTGTCATCTTCAAACACTGATAAATAACTTACAAAACCCTCCCCTAAGTCATTAAAGAACAATTTAAATAAAAGTGGACCCAATACCCTGAGGGACCCCACTGAGAACATTAGTCCAAGTAGAGAATGTACCATTAACAACCACCTTCTGTACCCGATCCTATAGCCATTTCCCTATCCATGTGCAAATGACTTCATTAAGCCCAACAGACCCTAGTTTAGAAAGCAGTCGTTTGTGGGGCACGGTATCAAACGCTTTGGCAAAATCAAAATAGATCACATCTACTGCTCCCCCACTGTCCAGAATCTTACTTACCTCATCATAAAAACCAAACAAATTTGGCTGACATGACCTATCCTTCATAAAGCCATACTGATTTCTGCTCATAATGCCATTCACTAGGACAACATTTTGAATGTGATCCCTTAAGAAGTCTTCAAATAATTTGCCCACCACAGATGTCAAGCTTACTGGCCTATAATTGCCAGGCTGACATTGTAATCCCTTTTTAAATATAGGAATAACATCAGCTTTTCTCCAATCCATAGGCACCATACCAGATGAAAGTGAATCGGAGAAAATCAGAAATAGGGGCTGGTCTAAAACTGGAATAAGTTATCTTAGAACCCGTGGGTGTATGCCATCAGGCCCTGGAGCCTTGTTTACATTAATTTTTATTAAAGCTTTATGAATCATATCCTGAGTCAGCCGCTGACTAGATTAAAAGGGGGAATTGATTCACGGCAGGAAGGGGTTATTCTTCCACTTTATAGAGCACTGATAAGGCCCCATTTAAAATATGTGTACAGTTTTGGTCTCCATCACCCAAACAGGACGTTATTGTATTAGAGAGGGTACAGAGAAGGACAACTAAGCTGGTAAAAGGAATGGAAAATCTTAGCTATGAGGAAAGACTTGCCAAATTGGGGATGTTCAAACTGGAGAAGAGGCGGCTTAAGGTGATATGATGACTATGTATAAATATATAAGGGGATCATATAAAATTCTCTCTAATGCTTTATTTACCAGTAGGTTTTTCCAGCTGACACAAGGTCACCCATTCCGATTAGAAGAAAAGAGGTTCCGCCTTAATATTCAGAAGCGTTTTTTACAGTGAGAGCTGTGAAGATGTGGAATTCTCTCCCTGAATCAGTTGTACAGGCTGATACATTAGATAGCTTTAAGAAGGGGCTGGATGGCTTTTTAGCAAGTGAGGGAATACAGGGTTATGGAATATAGCTCATAGTAAAAGTTGATCCAGGGACTAGTCCCATTGCCATTTTGGAGTCAGGAAGGAATTTTTCCCCCTCTGAGGCAAATTGGAGAGGCTTCAGATGGGTTTTTTTGCCTTCCTCTGGATCAACTGACAGTTAGGCAGGTTATATGTAGATTTAAAAGATTGAAGTTGATGGACGTGTCTTTTTTAAACCTAACTTACTATTTTACTCTGAGTAGCTCATCATTGTTCAACTACCAATGATATAAAACCTGAACCAGCATTACTGTTGTACAGAAGTATTGTGTATATACAGTGCAAATCCAGCAGTAAGAAACATGCTAATGTTCAGCTACACCACATTCATTGAATCTACAATCAGGCTTCTGAAATACAACAGGCCAGGGCCTGATAGTCTATGAGTCATAGCATTTTTTTCAGTTGGAAGGAATCAGGGCAGAAATCCTGCATTGGAGACAAATGGTTTAAAGTGAACAGCAGTGCAAATATCCCTGGCACTAAAACAAGACATATGTGAATATAAAATTAACCCTGTACAGCCACAAGAGTCAGCTGCAAATGTAACTCACTGATAATTCAAATGACAAAAACTTTCTATTATTTGTAAGCAATGAACTTATAAAGCCAAAGAAAAGCAAAGAAAAGAATAATATAATAGTATAATATAGAAGTGGGAAAGGAAAAAAGAGAATCAAGATGGATCTAGTTCCCCATAATGCCTGTTGACATACCATACAAAGCAAGGGTTATATATAGTAATGAGCAATTTTTTTGCCAGGCATGGATTTGCAGCGAAATTCTGCATTTTGCCATCTGCAAATTTTCCATAAAACTGCGGCAAAAATTCACCCAAACAAAAAAGTTGCCAAAACAGAAATGTCACTGAGACATTTTAATGGGTTTTGAGAATTTTTCAGCAATGCAAAACAGGACAGATTTGCTCATCACTCGTTATCTATGGAAAGCTGTGTAAAATGCAGGTTAAAGGACAAGGAAAGGCAAAAAAATAAAATCCCATTTTTACTTTCTTTAATGAAAAAGAAACCTATCTCCAATATACTTTAATTAAAAAATGTGTACCGTTTTTATAAGAAACCTGACTGTATGCAGTGAAATTCTCCCTTCATTTACTGCTGTGGATAGGAATTGTCAGATAGTCCCTAACTGCTGAGCAGAGAAACAATTGTTAATTTTTATACTTATCCCCCTGCTGTTCATACTTATGAACAGCAGGGGGAGTCCCCGCCTTACTTACCAGCCATGCAGAATTCAAGCAGCTTTGTTTAGGACGATCCCTAAGCAGCCCAGACCACACTGAGCATGTGCAGGGTCAGGGTCAGGCAAAGAAGTTTAACAAAGTTACAAGATGACAGCCCCCTGTGGCCAACTTTGAAAGCATAAATCATTTGTTTGATTAGGCTTGTGGTGCAGTAAGTTCATGTTTATGTTTAGTATACAAAATATAACATTTCTAGCCTTATTCTATTTTAGGCTTTCCTTGTCCTTAAAAATCATTAAATATGGCCACACTTCGTTACTGTGTATACCCAAATATATTTAGGGGCTGCTAAACCAGGTGAGTGCAGTAGAAGCAGTGGAGAAGAAATGAGGAGAATTGTTGTGCACAAAGACCCCACCTGCACATGGCCATAGAAGACACCTGAAAAATATTGCCTTAGATCAGTGATCCCCAACCAGTAGATCATGAGCAACATGTTACTCTCCAACCCCTTGGATGTTGCTCCCAGTGGCCTCAGAGCAGGTGCTTATTTTTGAAATCCAGGCTTGGATAAAAAAACAGGTTTATGGCCAAACAGAGCCTCCTGTAGGCTGCCAGTCCACATAGGGGCTACCAATAGTCAATCACAACCATTATTTAGCACCCCAGGAACATTTTTGATGCTTGTGTTGCTCCTCAACTTTTTTTACTTCTGAATGTTGCTCACGAGTGGAAAAGGTTGGGACTCCTGCCTTGATATATGTGTCAGCTGTATGGCACATATGGGATTGTCAAGATCAATGTTGGCAATTGTTTGCGCACTGGATAAATTATGCAACAGGACCAGTAGCCCATGGCTTTGGGTAGTCACAAGAGACTGAGTTTAAATGCCAGTATATAATCAGTATATAATGTCATAAAGGGGCTTTGACTTACAATAAGGCTGTGGTTTTTACTTTATCCACATAACTCTGTATTTTCTTTATAGTAGCTTTTGTGCCAGATGAGGCCTCTTATCATATGTAAGTAGTGATGGGTGAATTTGCGCCGTTTCGCAGAAAAAAGCGCGAATTTCAAGTTCCATTTTTTTTTTGACGCCGTCAAATTTTCACCAGCGAATTTTTGTGGCCGTCTTGCGAATTCACGCCTGGTGAATAAATTCGCCCATCACTACATGTAAGTGCTACACTAATGATGTACAGTACTAAATCTTACTTAGGTGTAGGATCCGTTATCCAGAAACCCATTATCCAGAAAGCTCTGAATTATGGAAAGCTTGTGTCCCATAGAGCCCATTTTATCGAAATAATCCAAATTTTTAACAATGATTTCCCTTTTCTCTTTAATAATAAAACATTGCCTTGTACTTGATCCAAACTAAGATATAATTAATCCTATTCCTTATTGGAAGCAAAATCAGCCTATTGGATTTATTTAGTGTTTACATGATTTTCTACTAGAGTTAATATATGAAGATTCAAATTATGGAAAGATCCATTATTTGCATAAAGTGTAACTTGAAAAACACATTTAAAGTACTTACCCTTTACTCAGACGCTCCAATGAGACAGAGAACACAGAGAAGAGAATTAGGCCCCAGATAATCAAGGCGCCCCACTGAAATAATACTTATGCTCAATAG
The DNA here is from genome assembly GCA_038501925.1 of Xenopus petersii. NCBI lineage: Eukaryota > Metazoa > Chordata > Amphibia > Anura > Pipidae > Xenopus > Xenopus petersii. The sequence continues at coordinate 170,430,336 of CM076673.1, forward strand.
AAATGACGTACACTGAATAAGTAGCCTTGTCTTGGCACATGAGCTTGCATGTTTTGGCCACAGTGTGGTACTAACACCTCATTGTTTATTCATAGCATTTATACAGGCTCGCTTTCTCTTCATATGCAAATAATAGCTGTATAGCGTTTCTAGCTGTTGGTTAACCCCAGAAGGTACATTAAGTTATACCGAGTGCTGGTATATGGGTGCTTCTCGTTGTTGGTCAACACTATAGATTGAGTTACACTGAGCTCTGACAATTTCATTGTTTTAACTTCAATGGCATGTGTCAGATATGAGCAGAACAAATCAGCTAAGTATACATTTCTATATAAAAAATGTATAATTTTTGTTAAAAAAAAATTATAATCGCCATATTTCAGCCATTCTACTGTTAATAATTTTCTTGGTTAAAATGACTGTTGTAAATCAGCAGAAATCAAAGCTTTTTGAGATTTGCCTGTTCTTATGCTGAGGGCTACAGTAAGGTGTTGTGTAAGTCATACTCAAAGAGTCCATACGGCTATGTAAAAAATAAGTAACCCCAGCTCTCTGTGTTGGAAAAATTATGTTCAATAGGGGCTGTTTGAAATACTATAGCATAGCTAACCATTACTGAAACAGGAATTAAGTGATGTGTGGATTATGTGAGAGGCAGTGGTGTAAGTAGATATTACTGGGCCCCACAGTTTTTCAGGGTCCTAAAATGTCTAGAGGTTGACCCGTTTTACCTATATTTATTGAAATTGTATATAAATTAGGGCTTCATGGGGCCCCTATACCTCCTGGACCCCCTGCAACTGCAGTGTTTGCTTCCTCTATAGTTATGCCCCTGATGAAGGAATAGGAAAAGAAAAATGCCAATAAGTGCAGGATCCAGAGAGCCTATCCAAGCAGCAGTGCAGTAAATGATTACTGATCCTACTTTGAGTTGTAAGACACTAGAATCCTATTATCTTAAAGGCTTCAGATGGGAGTTTTCAACTTCTGGATCAACTAGCAGTTAGGCTGGGTCAGGCCAAAATGTTGAAATGTCTTTTTGCAACCTTAACTGCTATGTTACTATGTTATACAATATTGCACACTGATTGTTTCAGACTAAAGTAGAAAGTGTTTATTCTGATGAGAGCAATCTCCTCCCTCCAGTGTCAATGAACACATGGCCCTTGATCTTTGCAACTCGGTATATTTATTGCAATGTTTGTCTGCATTCAGTAACACTGTCCACCACTGTGTACAAAAGCAGCACTATATGAAGATATATCTACATACATAAAAAAAATAGTACTGTAATTTTCTGTTACAGCGCATGTTGTTCAATGTCATAAAGGAGTTTGATTAAGCTGTTTATGGCTCCTACATACAGCACCTAATTATTTTACACTCTGTCCCCAGCAGTTGGAATTGGAGTAAGAATTAGAAGGATTAGAAAACATTTTGCTTTAGAAAGGTATCAGTAATGTGTGTGAAATAGTGCCACTATATAACATGTAAATAATAAAAAAACAAAAATAATAATAATAGTGCCTTTATCATGAAAAGCAATTCTACCATTAATAATCATGGATAAACCTTCAATACATCAGCCATGTAAAATATGTCCTATTTGGAAATTTCCCTTCCTTCCTCGTCTCATTCTTTTTCTCTATAGAAATATTTTTTTTATATACACTATATACAGTGGTTATATTTGTATATTAAAAGTAGAATCACAAACCAAAACCTGTTATATACACTATTAACTGTGATCATATTTATTGTTTCTGCTACAACAAAATCACATACATCTGCTCAGGTTGATATACTTGGAAGGCCTGCATCATGGAAATTCTTATCATGTGGCTTTTTCAGCATATAAAATCCTAACCTTGCAAGGGGGGAAAAAAAGAAGGTTCTCTTCACCAGGTGGCGCCAATGCTGCTTATATGCATTGGACTTGGCATGTTGAGCAAACAAATGTTCTATTTTATGTTCTATTATATAATGGCTGTCAAAGAAAAAAAATACTGGAGTTTGAATCTCATTTCAAGCAAACAACATGCACTGCTGGTTACCCAGTTTACAAATATACTCAAGTTAACCAGAGGGTGAGAGCAATGTGTACTGATTTTGTAATTTCTACTCTTTTAGCTGCTTACCAACAATATACAATAGTATTAGTATTAGCTCCACTGCCATCTTCCTCCCTGCTCCCAGATATTGCACCACTCTGGTCAAACATTGCTTTGCATGCCTAAAGGTACTGACAGATTTGAGTGCTTTAAACCCTGCATTTTTATTTTGGTTGTCTGCAAAAATCGGAAAAAAATAGTTCCCTTTAAGGATCAGTAACATAATTTTAAAAGAATTCGTTAGTATACATGAAAAAAAAACACAAAGACAAATGAAACTTTGAAATCGCTAAGTCTTTATTAAGAAATAACTTAGCGAAACTCAGTTTTTGCGTTCCTCTTCAGAAAAGGCGTCAGGGCGACGATCCATCTAGGGTTGCCACCTTTTAAAATAATCTTCACCGACAGGTGGAGGGGGCGGGGTTAAAAGGGCGGGCCGTGACGCTAAAGGGGGCGGGCCGTGACGCGCTATTGGCTGGCCGGCTGTGCCGTCAAAGGGGGCAGAGCCAAACGGGCACATTTGGCAAGAAGCCCAGGAAAAAAGGTGAGTTTGGAGCAGGCTGGGGGCAGGCCACGGGCTTTTTTTAGGTGTATTACAAATTTACCGGCAGCTACATTGCCGGTAAACTTGTAATAACGGCCCCGGCCTTGGCTGGTGTTTTACCGGCTAGGTAAAATACCGGCCCGGTGGCAACACTAGATCCATTGCTTGGCGCTCAATTTCTCCTCCCTGGCTATCTCCTATAAGGAAGGCAGGGAGGAGAAATCAAGCACCGCACGATGGCTTGCCTTTTCTGAAGAGGTGCGCAAACGTAGTTTTGGTATGTTATTTCTTAATAAACGTTTAATCTGTCTTTGTGGGTTTTTTTCAATGTATAGTAACGAATTTTAACAAAAAAAAAAATTTGTGTTACTGTTCTTTTAAAGTACCATAACAGATTGTGGAAAGCTGTAATTTCACTCTTTAAAATAGAACCAAACACTAAAAGGAATGCGGCCAGAAATGCCATATTTTATATACTTATTGCACCAACCTAGATTTTTAGTATCTCTATAACAGTAAAGGTCCAGCCTTCAAAGTTGTACACTGGACCACTTGGATTCTGTTAGGAATGTCAGTGGCACAGCACATGCTCAGTGTGTGGGATGAGCAGCTGTTAAGAAGTTAAGCAAATTATCAAGCAGAAAATGAGGTGTGCTGGTCATAGAGTCTCATGCCACAGGACCGACTATTACAATTTGATGCTCCCTGCAGTGGTTGCAGAGCAGTTATGTACTGATAAACAAAATAATAAATCAGCCTTATGACATTTATATTATACTAGACATTAAGCCTGTTAAATTAACGGGCGCTAGAACATATGTAGTCAAACATTCGCCAGAGATGGTCCGTGGGGCACATGCGCAGTAGCGCAATCCCACGGACACAGGGACTGGACGCAGAGACACTTCAACTTTATTATATAGGATATATATTTAATATATTGTGCATCAGTCCCTAAGCTAACAAAGTGAAAGGATATTAGGAGCTAGAGGGGCATCTTTGGAGACACAGATCTTCACTGCTAAAGGGCTGGTATAGAAACCCAAAACATAATGTACACAATTTTAGTTACCGTAAGCTTCATTTTGTCCTTTAAAATGCCCAAGGAGCTGACAGCAAAGTTGGCCAAAATGTGACATTAGCTTTAGGAAGGTAAGTGAGGGACACTGACATGGAGCTAGACAATAGTTACTGCAACTTAGCCTTAATTTAATCATGGTTACTGAGGGTCTCGCAATGAAGCAAGTAAATTATAGCAACCAGTAAATTATAATTATCATTACAAAATTGCTCTTTGAAAAAATATATCTATATAATTTTAGAAAATAAACAATCATAACAAAATGCTACTTTCCATTCATAGCTCCAACGTGTGCAGCCATTAGATGCATGGAAAGGTCATTTCTGCCCAGGAGAACGACATAAAGGCCAGATTTAATTTGATGAGAAAAACCTCATGTCATGATTTATCTTATGAAAACTCAACAGGGGTGAATCTGGAAAGAGGGATGAAACTTGCTTAAAATTATGTGGCATGTTGGGTAAACTTGGACACTGTAATAAAAGGCTCCAGATTTAGTAACCTCTAGCAACCAATCAGCAGGTAGAATGGTTAGCAGGTTAATGGTTAGATTATTGCTCGCTATGGGTAACTTGACTAAGGCAAACTTTTTTTTTTTTAAATTTCCCATTTAGTGTTTATTAGCACACTAACATTTAATCTTGTTTGAAACTGCTCAGTTGTGCTGTCTAGCAATGGAGCATTCCTTATCTCTGACATGCTGGGAGTAGTTTGGTAACTCAAGGAACCGAGTGATACGTGCTCTCCTGCACAACAGCGCTCACGTGCTACATCCACATATACAGCCAATATTGATATTGATTACATATACATATTGATTAAACATTCACCTTAAAGGACAAGAAAAGTTAAACTAAAGAAGTAGACAAGAAATGTTGTGCATTATGTTTTGGGCTTCTATACCAGCCCATAGCAGCCAAAATCCCCCCGTGGGGTTGCTAAGCACTCCAGGCCCTTCCAAATACTTCTTTAGTGGGGGGCCCGGCACGCTCTTGTTGCGCCGCTGAATAATAATAAAACCCACATATACATATATATACACATTATATACATATACATATACATATACATATACATATATATATACATATACATAATCATATATAGAAACCAACAGCAGGTACCACTTACTGATTAAACACCTGTTTAAAAAGCATATTGGTTGCTATGGGTTACTGCTCCTGGGCAAACGTTGAACTTTTTATTACATATGAGGGATAGTATCCCTTAACAATTTGTGGAGCGTGCAGGGTTAGTGACCACCAAAACAAAATTAAGGTCACTTCAAAACCATTTAGTTTGGTGAAGGAAAACATCTCTTGCTACAGAATAAGATCCACTGGGTCATCTGTATTTGCTAAATGCCAACTGTATTGGCCAGATCAGCATGTTGGAACTGTACTGCCCATTTGTTAAATATAGCATTGAGACTCCGACATAACTGCAGTCTGTGCAGAACGATGGGAAGGATGGGTTTGCTACAGAGGCTTGCCCACAAAATGACTGAATCTCTGAGGCCTCACAAAGAGCCCGTGCCAACTACGGTGCCTTTAATTTTGGGGGAAATACAGGGTTCCTTTTGCACAATACTGTCCTGCAGAGAATCATACTCAAGCCATTTAAAGGCACAGAAGCATTAGGAAATGAAAACACCCTAAGTGCATTGCATGACAAACATACAAACCCAATGGGTTGTAGACTTCTGCCTTAACGATAATTGCACAATTTCTATTTTCTGTCTCTCTATAGTCTCTATCTGGTGGGTCCTTGGTGCCCTAGTCTGTTAATTGTGGTGTGACCAAAATCTGAGGTTGCACACAGTGGTCTGGCATCATACAGGTAAAATTACAGGGGAAAAACTAATAATGTAGTGTTTCGAAATAACCATATAACCCACAAACTGACTTTTCCTGCCACGGTTTTGCTGCCGAATGTATTTAGGCAAAGTGAGTGGGATGTTCTTGAGAACAAATGCACGAATGACACGGTCATTATTATTATTCATTCACACAGACACTTACAATAACCCAGAGACAGTTTATAATAATGTACTTTTATCTGTGTTTTATTTTACCCTGTAAGGTGAAAGCTATGAATAAGACGTCTGGTGGGGAGACTAGTGGGAAAAGAAAAGGTCAGTTATTTACAGAAAAGTTGCTCTCGAAATACCGTCCGCTTGAATGCCAGATCTCGGTGTTTTCATTTCAATTCAGGGCTCACAACATTAGCTTTGATCAATATTAAATGATGCCAGACGTGCATCAACAATAATGTGTGCAACACATTGTCTCAGAACAAAAGGTGGATGGGTAGTTTAGATGTGCCAGGCCTGATTTGGCCAAGGCATCTTGATCTGCCCTTGATACTGTCCAGCTTAGTGGTGAAATGGGTTGTTCACCTTGAAATCAACCTTTTTTAAGACAAAGACATTGATATTTTGAGACAATTGGCAATTGATTTTAATTTTTTTATTTTTGGAACTTAAAGGGGTGGTTCACCTTCAAACAACTAGTTGTTTTCAGATCGATCACCAGAATTAATGACTTTTTCCCAATGACTTTCTATTTTCTATCTATCACCGTTTTTCTAATATTGAAGTGTCAAGTCTCATTTTTCACCTTCTGAAGCAGCCCTGGGAGGGGGGGGGGGTCGTCGATGGATCTCAAAGTATATATTTAGTTGATACATTTTTTATCTTTGTCTCTGCTGAGCAGAATCCCTGGTTTTCATTAACGGCAGCTGTTAGAATTGATACAATATTTGCTAATACTCCAGAGATGCTGCTGAGAAATGTATCAACTAAGGGGCACATTTACTAAGGGTCGAATATCGAGGGTTAATTAACCCTCGATATTCGACCCTCGAAGTAAAAGCCTTCGACTTTCAATATCGGAGTCGAAGGATTTACCGCAAATACTTTGATCAATTGATCGAAGTAAAAATCGTTCGAACGATTCGAAGGATTTTAATCCATCGATCGAACAATTTTTCTTTTATCAGAAATAGTTTAGAAAACTTATGGAGAAGGTCCCCATAGGCTAACATTGTAGCTCGGTAGGTTTAAAGTGGCGAAGTATGTAGTCAAAGTTTTTTTATAAGAGACAGTACTTCCATTATCGAATGGTCAAATAGTCGAGTTTGAATCGTTCAAATCAAAGTCGTAGTCGAAGGTCGAAGTAGCCTATTCGATGGTCGAAGTACCCAAAAAAAACTTCGAAATTCAAAATTTTTTATATTCAAATTCTTCACTCGAGCTTAGTAAATGTGCCCCCAGTTTAGAGTCTGCACCTGAATTACTGAGCTGCCAGCCTCAAACACCAGAGACAGGGACATTCAACTTTAAACTTAGATTTTGGAAAAACATAAAAAATAAATAATATAAAGTAATTGAAAAAAGTATTTGTTACTAGGGAACAATCTAAAAACAACTGAATTGAAAAAAAAAGTGTTTGGAAGGTGAACAACTCCTTTAAGCAACTATCTGGCTGCTTGGGTCCAATTTACCCTAGCAACCAAGCAGTGGTGTGGATGAGAGACTGAAATATTTATAGATGAGGGTCTGAAAAGAAAGATAAGGAATAAAACATAATAGAACAGAATTGCTAGCTCACAGTGAAAAATGTTTTGGCTGCTGGGTCACTGACCCCCATTTGAAAAAGAGGCTGAGGAGGAAGACTAAATTAAAAAATGAAGACCAAATGCAAAGTTGCTAGGAATAGGGCATTCTATACTACTAAATGTTAACTTGGGTAGTAGAGTTACAATTACCAATATCCATCTTTCAATAGTGTTGCATTTGAAATAATGTATCTGCACAGTTCTCAAAACAGCTCTGGATTTTCTATTGGTGTTCTTTATGTAAAATAATTGGTGGCAATTCTAGTGAATTAGTGCTCAGATTGCTGGGGTTTCAGTAAAGAAATTCTGCTAGTTTGTATTTTACCTTGGTTGCGACGGTTACACTTCATTTAAAGAGGATGCATAAAGTCATAAAGAAGATTCAATTTATTAAGAACACATTTTTGTCATTTCCATTATAATTTGTGATGAGCAAATTTTTCCTGAAAAATTTAGAAACTAATTGAAGTCAATGGGCGTCAAAAACATTTTCTGTGCAATATTTTTTTTTTCACTCCAAATGTATTAAAGTCAATGGGCGTTTTTCCTTAATGCGACTTTTTTTGTCCAAATGCATTAAAGTCAATGGGTGTTTTATTTGTCGCGCAACTTTTTTTGTCGCAAAATGTTTTTCGTTTGCACGAAATGAGCTGTGCAGCAATTTTTTTTACTCTGTTTCGCAAAAGATTTTGCCCGATGTGAAACTCAAAAGTTTTCTGTGAATCTAACTATGGCAATTTGTTTTGCTCATCACTAATTATTATAAGTGGTGTTAAATATACTGTCATGTTTATACTGCTAAACATGGGCCTGCAGCTCAGCAGCAATCCCTGCACCCAGCTATTTGGTTCAGTTGCTTGTAGTCAGGTGCTGATACAAATCTCAAATCCACCTGTTGCCCTCACTCACCTTTGTGCAGAACAGAATCCCATTGCAATTGTACCTCTATTTTGGGAATGGCCTTTGCAAACTCCCAACAGGGAAATTAAAACTAGTCCATGTTTGGTCTTAATCCCCCTGCATGCTGCACTCCTGCTAAGAGTAATAAAAGGGGGTAAGGGGGGTTATATACGGGTAATTATCTACCCCACAGGGACCAGATATGGAGTAGCTGTTTGTTCTGTTCAGCTTAAGAAATAAGAAAACCCATAGATTCATGTAGCACTTCCTGGCATTAATTTAACTTTTGCTCAGCCCATGTCCTCTTCACAAGGGTGGGCATCACGTCTGGAAACTGTTAGAACTGTCTGGGAAATATTAAATCATAATGTAATAATTAGAAAAGTCCATTCATTATGGGCTTCCCTGATACAAACTATATCAGCAGATCATGTTGAATTCTGGGCAATTTAACTATCAACAATTTCTCCAATAAGCAATACTTTCAACAAGGCTTTACAGGCCTGAGGGAAAGCTGATGATGTGTTAAAAGTCTTCTTCCGCATCAGAACTTGGAATGGTGAGCACATTTACTGAAGACACTTACTCAAACATGAAACTGTAAAAGGGAAAATACTGGGAAATGAAAGCTGAAGAGCAGAGCGTCTGGAGTCTGGTAGTGCTGCCAGGGACAACAATGTGTGATAAAGACCAAAGGAACTGTTAGCAGATGAGTACAGTCCTGATTTCTACATTACGCACAGTGTAGCTCACATTTCCTACACATTTAACAGTAGTCTATCCAGAATACGTTCATGATAAAGAAAATTGTGTAATGCTGTTTTGGTTTTCTAGTTACAATGCAAGTATCAAAATAGTTTGTAACAATATTGGGGCAGATATACTAAAAGGCGAATTGTCGCCAGCGACTGCTTCACACACATCGCACCAGTTCGCCAGGCACAAATGCGCTACGAATACGCTAATTCACTAAAATGCAATCTTGCAATTAGGTATATTTCCATACGGCGGGTAATTTAAAGTTGTATGGATGTCTTTATAATAAATTTTGGTGCAAATGCTTAAAGTTACCACTTTTTATTGCAAATGTCCAGGGAACCTTAATAAAGACAAGAGAGTTAATATAATGCCCTACATATGAGCCCACTGTAAAATGAATGTTCCATATGTTATGAAATGTCTGGAGAAAACCAGTTACCCAAAAAAAATGAATCAGCCAAAAAAAAGTTTTAGGCAATTCCGCTTTAAAAAAAAAAGGAAAAGTCGCCAGCGTTTTTTGAACTTTGATGCATTTTCGGCTCACAGGATATGATGTAAGTGACAGAAGATTGAGGAATATCTAGATGCTATATAGCACTTCACCTGGTCTGAGGTGGCAAAGGCAACTCTGGTGAAAGAGGTAACGTTCAGTAAAATCTACATTTTAGTGAATTTGCGTTGTACCGTCTGTTCGCCAGAGCAAAAAGTTGCCTGGCGATAGAGAAAAAAATGTACAAAATGTATATTTTATATCCTCCAGCAGAGAACCTAATCTGGTTAGGATGAGATGGGCTAAAAGAAGATCCCCTCATCTTCATCTGAACATGCAGTGGGACCCCAGCCAGAGCTTCACTAACGGCAAATCCAAGATATTGCTGTACAACTGAAAGAAATTGAAACAAGCAGTTTCTGGGCCACATCCAGGCCTAAGCCCAGGGACACATGTCATCATCCACACAGGCATGAAACTTAAAAGTACCTACACCAGCAGAGAGAACCTACCACAGGCCCCTGGCCTTAAACAGAGTTAGTTGCTCAGACCCTAAAATCCTTTGAGACGTTGCCCCCACATTGGTTCATTTAGGAGCTCACTGGACTGGGGAGAATAGGGGAACCTCTGGCCCACGTCATGTGATTCATGAGCTGTAAAGGTAAAATATGACACCAGTGCAACTGAATTCCTACACAAACTGAAAACATTACTATTCAAATATTATTTGTGAAGCACCATTATGTTATGTTGCCTTCATAGGAATGTTCACCTCTTCATCATATTATATTTTGTATTATAATTAATAGTATAAGTAATGGTTTACTCAGAATGATCATGTGAAGATAGAGCTTCAAAGAAAACAAATTCAACAGCATCGATCATGTGATTGTATAAGAATACTTTGCCCTATCAACATATATTTTATATATACTGTATATAAAAAACATATTGATATATATATATTTTATATGTATTTTAATAGAAATTAAATGCTCGGTATGGTGTATGTGTGCTTATTTTAGGTATGTTTATCACATATGGTTGAGATTAGTCAGTACAGTTCCAGAGCTGCCAAAGTGCCTCCAGTAATTCCTTTATATATTATATATACTGTATTTCCTCTTTAGGATTACTGGCACATGCAGGTTGAAATTATTGTGCGGCCGAATACGAGTCAGAACCAACAGCTATCTCATGTGTCCTAGTAGGTGTCCTAGTGGGCCAGTATTAATGGGAGAAAGCAATAAACCAGAGACCAGTTTTTGTGTTCACCATTTAGGCCGGTAAAATACCGGCTGGATGGCAACTCTATTTCCATCCTCAAATACATTTTTTTATATTATTATTATTATTATTATTATTATTATTACTAACATGTATTTACATATCTAATAAAGTGTATACACCCCTGTTTATGATCATTTATGATCTCTAACCATTTCTAAAGAGCTCTAACAAACTATCTCCATTGTTAACATGTACTCTTGCATTCACACTCATAATATTTCAGATTGCTCCAAGGCCTCACTAATCTGTCACGGTGAAATGAACAATGGTTTTTCAACAGGGGTGTATGAACTTTGCTAGACTGTAACCCAATCATATGGGTACTCATAAATTAGCACAGTCAGAACATACATGCTTAAAGATTATGGTTTCAAAGGAATATAGCAGACAAGATTTGTTATTGTGAATTGCCATTTAATGAGACAGATGTTTCCCCCGGGGGCCTCACTGTCTTCAGATATATTGAGAATAATGGACCCCTGTTGAAAAATATCTTTCCGTGTTTTGTGACAATAGAAAGCAAAGACGGAATGATTGCGCTCACTACTAAACAATTTAAACCACTGCGTGCACTGAGGGCACATTTAGTAGTTGTATGCACAAACTATCAATGTCCTTAACTTAAAATATGTACAATATATGAGTGTAGAGGATCTCGTGTCTTTGTTTGTAGGGATTCTGTAGTCACACCCTCACTGCACCACTGCCTCATGGTTTAAAATGGTTAAGTTGGGAGCTTTCCCTTTCCAATTAAATCCATAGCTATTGTTTCAAAAGGAACCTCTGTATCACTGTGCAGCGTTGTAGGCCTTGCCTTGAGCCCTGGTAAGACACAGTGTAATCCTGCTCTTAGAAAAAAAAACAAGAAAGGGATTCTTTGTCTAATGTTGCAGTGAGGAGGAGGCATGGATAATAATTATAGTGGGAATAACATTACTTTGAAATGCAAACTAAGCCCTTTCCAGCACAAAATCATAGCAACGAGCAGAGAGTGAAAGTAACTAGAAGCATTTTGGCACAGAACCATCCCATTCTGTACATCATAAAATCTCAAATCAATTTTATGATTTCTTGGAAATTAATACAGTAAAATTATTTTTATCTGCAATCCACTCCATTCAATACCATTAGCCTACACTTTATAATGCACTGTGCCACATAGAAAATATACTAAATACTGTATTGTTAGAAGGTACTGGTTAGTTCAGTACAGCCTAATGCTATTTCCTATGTGTCACTACTTTTACCCACGTATTGCTCTTCATAGGAGTGGTACCAGGGTGCCCTGCAACATATGATTTAACAGATAACTATAATATTTATCTATAGATGATTCCTTATTCAATTAAACTTTGTAGTAGTCTTCCATTTTAGCTAGATGATATTGAATCATCCTTCCAAGTCCTACCTGAAGGCATGGGCTCCGTTGCCCAAGTGTCCCAGGCTCGGGTGAAGGACAGCTTGAGCGGCTGGGTCCACCTTCACAGAAGCTAGGGCGGGCCCACCATCCCCACCCCCCGAAGGGGTTTAGGGCCGTTTGGACTCCCCTTGGCCAAAGCTAGAGGGAGTCCCATCTAGCCTGGGTTCTGCTGAAGCTTCCCCCAGGGCGCAAGTCTTGGCCTGGGGTTAAGCCCAAAGGACTATGACACCCATCCAGGGTGCTGAAACCAAACACATAAAAGGTGCTGGAGTGTGCAGGCGCAATGCCATTGATTGCCTTGGTAAGGCTCCAGCTGGCGGCCGGAAAAAGAAAAAACCTCACACCTAATGGCCCGGGGCAAAGGTGCATGTGCATAGCCCCTGACTCAAAACCAAATCAGGTGCCTCCCTCATGGGAGCACAGCAACCCAGCTTTCATCGAGCTTCCACTTGCCAGCCTAGTCCAGAGGACCAAGTGTTTCTCCGTTCTTCACATAGGATCATAAGAACAGATACTCCTCCTTGATCTCGCCAGCCAGAGGACCAGTTTTTCCTTCTTCACAGAAGGTGTACCTAGCCAAAAGGCCCAGCACTACACTTGAACTTAGCCAAAAGGTCGAGAAGCGATGCTTCCACTTAGGGCAAGCTTTTCTATCAAAAAGGTGCTTTAAACGTCTACATGTGGCCATACAAATTCCTTGAAGATTTTGTTGTAACTAAAATCAAACCCAGAAACCCAGCTGTGATTATGTTTTTAAAGTTATACTGTCAGCCCCTGTTAAATCTACAGGTTAAAGGATAGGTACATATTTGCCTCATGCAAGGCTGGCTGTACAAATCCCATCAACTAGTCCTGCCGGTAACTATTGTGTTGGATGAGTCAAGCTCAAGCAAATGAGGCAGTAAGTGGTAGGAAATGGGTGTGAAACTCTTCAGCATAACCATGGAACATAAATATTACTACAAAATGGAAAAATTGAAATCACATAATGTTCCAGTGATGCTAAGAAGAAGTGCAGATATGGGCCAAACAGGTATAATTATGCAGTGATCCACACTATCGCTGCTGATACAGAACAGAAATTCTGACATAGTAACATAGTAACATAGTAAGTAAGGTTGGAATAAGACACACGTCCATCGAGTTCCACCTACCTATCTGCCAGTTGATCCAGAGGAAGGCAAAAAACCCCCATCTGAAGCCTCTCCAATTTGCCTCAGAGGGGGAAAAATTCCTTCCTGACTCCAAAATGGCAATCGTACTAGTCCCTGGATCAACTTGGAGTATGAGCTATCTCCCATAACCCTAAAAAGCTATCCAACCCCTTCTTAAATCTATCTAATGTATCAGCCTGTACAACTGATTCAGGGAGAGAATTTCACATCTTCACAGCTCTCACTGTAAAAAACCCCTTCCGAATATTTAGGTGGAACCTCTTTTCTTCTAATCGGAATGGGTGACCTCGTGTCAGCTGGAAAGTCCTACTGGTAAATAAATCATTAGAGAGATTATTATATGATCCCCTTATATATTTATACATAGTTATCATATCACCCCTTAAGCGCCTCTTCTCCAGCGTGACCATCCCCAATTTGGCCAGTCTTTCCTCATAGCTAAGATTTTCAATACCTTTTACCAGCTTAGTTGCCCTTCTCTGTACCCTCTCTAATACAATAATGTCCTGTTTGAGTGATGGAGACCAAAACTGTACGGCATATTCTAGATGGGCCTTACCAATGCTCTATACAGTGGAAGAATGACCCCCTCCTCCCTCTATGCCCCTTTTAATACAGCTCAAGACCTTATTTGCCCTTGATGCTGCTGACTGGCATTGCTTGCTACAGCCAAGTTTATCATCTACAAGGACTCCAAGGTCCTTTTCCATAATGGATTTGCCTAGTGCAGTCCCATTAAGGGTATAAGTGGCTTGGATATTTTTACATCCCAGGTGCATGACTTTACATTTATCAACATTGAATCTCATTTGCCACTTAGCTGCCCAGATTGCCAGTTTGTCAAGATCGTGTTGCAAGGATGCCACACCCTGGATGGAATTAATTGTGCTGGAAAATTTTGTATCATCTGCAAACACTGATACATTACTTACAACACCCTCCCCTAAGTCATTAATGAACAAGTTAAATAAAAGTGGACCCAATACTGAGCCCTGAGGGACCCCACTAAGAACCTTACTCCAAGTAGAGAATGTCCCATTAACAACCACCCTCTGTACCCGATCCTGTAGTCAGTTTCCTATCCATGTGCAAACGACTTCATTAAGCCCAACAGATCTTAGTTTAGAAAGCAGTCATTTGTGGGGCACAATATCAAACGCTTTGGCAAAATCCAAATAGATCACATCTACTGCCCCCCCACTGTCCAGCATCTTACTTACCTCATCATAAAATGCAATCAAATTCGTCTGACATGACCTATCCTTCATAAAGCCATGCTGATTGTTGCTCATAATGCCATTCATTAGGACAAAATTTTGAATGTGATCCCTTAACAAGCCTTCAAATAATTTGCCCACCACAGATGTCAAGTTTACTGTCCTATAATTGCCAGGCTGAGATCATAATCCCTTTTTAAATATTGGAATAACATCAGCTTTTCTCCAATCCATAGGCACCATACCAGATGACAGTGAATCTGAGAAAATCAGAAATAAGGGCTGGTCTAAAACTGAACTAAACTCTCTTAGAACCCGGGGGTGTATGCCATCAGGCCCTGGAGCCTTGTTTACATTACTTTGTATTAAAGCTTTTTGAATCATATCCTGAGTCAGCCACTGACTAGATTGAGCTGAACCATACATGCAGTTATAAAGTGAGCCTGTGAACCCAGACTCCTCTATTGTATACACTGAAGAAAAGAACTGATTTAACACATTTGCCTTTTCTGTATCTGTTACAACCATACTGGTAACATTATTTAATGGAGCAACACTCTCAAACCTGCATCTTTTTACTATTAATATATTTAAAAAACTTTTTAGGGTTAGTTTTCACCTCCACGGCAATTAACTCTTCATTTATTTTCTTAGCCTTCCGGATTGCTGATTTACAACATTTATTACAGTGTTTATATTGTA
This sequence comes from Xenopus petersii, assembly GCA_038501925.1. Classification (NCBI taxonomy): domain Eukaryota; kingdom Metazoa; phylum Chordata; class Amphibia; order Anura; family Pipidae; genus Xenopus; species Xenopus petersii. The sequence continues at coordinate 170,445,643 of CM076673.1, forward strand.
ATAAATGTTAAATGAACACAGCCAAACTTTGAGGAGGCAATGGGGAGTACCCTTGGTGAGAAATTATAGGGTTATAAATGATAGGCAATAAAAGAAAGAAACTAATGCAGAAGGTTCCAGGAAAAAATACAGAGTATTGAGACAAGACTGCAGAGCACAGTAAGCCACTCCTGAAGAGTTAATGCACTGACTGGATACTGGAGATGTATGTGTGTTTATGCCTGAGCAGGTAGAACTCTCACCTGTGCCTGTATACAGATCAGATTACGCAGGCAGCTCAATGGCAGACTAAAGGTCAGATATTTCTAACACAACTGCTTGTTTTTTTCCATTTTGCAAGAAACGTAGAAAAGTAGTTCAAGTACTTCTGATGGGGGTTTGGTATATACTGGATATTGTTCTTATGGGCATTAATTAGGGTCAACAAGAACCTGTTAAAACACGAACATAAACAAAACATATTTACAAATCCACTAGTCGACACATTTTCATATATGTGTATGGGACACTTAAAGCAGTGCCGGGCAGATCTCTGTTTGGAAATATCACTATATTCTGCCTGAAGCCAGTGAAAACTATTTTGCTAAAGGGAGATTGTTGTCAGAATAAGAATGCTTACTTTTACAGGGAAAACAAATGTAAAGCAGTATGTTTGGAAACAAATGTTTTCCTTTATTACTTTTACAGTTAGTGGCACTTATTATCCTTGCATGAAAGGACTCCCTTAACTATTTCTGTTGGCTACCAACAAAAACCTGTCTTCATTTATGGCAGAACTTTTAGATATATACCTAGGATCTGAGACACTTTGTGATACAGCTAGACATAAATGTACCAAAAATATTGTATGAAACAATGACAAATCTTGGTACAGTATGTGCATGGTTGTCCAGATGTCGTTTGGTTTGGAGACTGAGCAGCTTTAAAGATGTAATCTGCTGATGCACCATGCAATGTCAGGCACACTGGATGATAAAGAAGTGAAGAACCCCCAATAGAAAGGTGACCATATTATATGGTGACCATATTATGGATGCATACCTCCTTACTGTCCTGTTTTCAGTGGGACAGTCCCGGTTTTGACAGCTCAACCCACAGTCCCGCATTTGTACTAAAAAGTCCAGACAGAAAAAGAAACAAAGTTTCTAACTTAATTGCCTTTTGGCAGAGAGCCCAGAACAGCCACCAGGTGCAACTAAGATACTTTGTAACAATTTAAGTAATTGTAACAATTTAAATAAGGAGGTCCCTTGGGAAAAGTTAGGTTCACAGCTTAAAGGGCAATTCACCTTCATTAGCAAAACTGTAATAACTGGGGAAAAAACACAGAATTTACAAATTTTGTAAAATGAAGATGGTAATTACGGGGTGTGGTCACAGAAATGGGCATGGTCAAAAAATTTTGCCGCACTACGTGCAGCAACTTTTTTTGTCCCTCTTTTTATTTTCAATCCGTTGGGAGGTACAGTATGTGGATGTCCCTTTGGAGAGCGTACACAACCAACCCATGTATGGCCACCTTTAGATTTAGTACAGTCAAATAATATTGTGAAATTTTACTATACTGAGGTTTGGAATGACTTCAGTTTGCTCGGATATGAGACTGAAATACATAAGAAGGCTGGGGTTCATTAAACAGATTCATATCATAGGCATGTATAATTGTATTTATACTGGAGTATGCAATTAGGGTGGCCACATGTCCAGTTTTGAACTGGACAGTACTGTTATCGGAAGGGCTCCAGGTCAAAACTGTCTGCCCGTTTTAGGAAAAATGGGCAGGACTCTCCTTCAGTTGACGCAGCAATTGGCCCCATGACATCAAGTGCCCACCATGCAACAGTATGTTATGGCTATAAAGTATATGAATACATAAAAGCCAAGCCTCTTACAGCTATGCAACAAAAAATAAAACACTATTAAAAGGATACATTTATTTATATACCGGTAATAATAATAATTAAGCAGCACGGTATTACAGTTTAATACAAGAAAATTATTCCAGTAATAGCCACTAGACATTACTATGATTTTTTCTTGTGAAGGAGATAATTACATAGCCTGCAGTTTCAGGCAAGGCATCTTTAATTTGATTCTGGTCAGGGAATACTTTACAAGGCCTCCCACTCATGTTTTAACCAGATATCCTATTGGCACGTTAAATGACTTTCAAATCAATGAGCACAACGGCCTTTATTTCAAAGCATCTTCCTATCACTGTACTTATTTCTCATGAGTTGATTATTTGATTGGGAAATAATTGATTGGTCCACAGTACATTTAGATTACTATGAAGATGTATGGTTGCATACGTGAGCTGATAGGCTTTTAACTAGTCAGCTCTTAGGCTAATGGCTCACTTGGCATTTTGCCCTCCAGTGTGCCTTTGGGGGTCATTTGCAATGCCAAAGTGCAAAAGAAATGTAGCAATATGCCATTTTTTTGCACTTTACACAATGTGGTCTGTATTATGTAAATTGACACAGGCCCCTGTTCTCTGTTTTGGAGACTTGCCACTCATGCCTAGAATACTGGTGATGGGCAGGTAGGGGGAGACACATAGACTTGGGGGGAAATTTACTAAAGGGGGAAGTGGCTAACGCTAGTGAAAATTCGCCAGCATGACGTCATTTTGGCACTTCGCCAATCGGGTGCTGGCATAAATTCGCTAGCGAAGTAGACATACTCTAGTGCTTCTTTGCACCCTAACGGCAGGCGTAGTTGCGATCTGGCGAAGGGACGTAACTACGTTCATTCACTAACTTGCGGATTTTATTGAACGTTACCTCTTGCGCCAGACTTGACTTTGCCAGCTCAGACCAGGGCGAAGTGCAATAGAGTAGATAGGAGGATCTTCAAAAATAGTTGGAATTTTTTCTAAGTCACAAAAAATGCTGGCGTCTTTTACATTTTTCAGGGTGATAGGCTGAAAAAGATCGAAATATTTTTTAGGGGTACCCTCCTTCTCCCCTACATTTCTTAACATATGTCACCTAAACTATACAGTGGCCACATGTGTAGGGCAATATAAGACCTCTATTTTATTTAATGAATGTTTCCCAGGTTTGTGTAGTGTAATGTAGTTTATGCTGCATATACGTCCATTGTACTTTAACTTGGTGCTGCATGCAAATTAGGCATCGCTAGCGTAATTTCGCTTTGCTTGACGAATTAACGCTAGCGCAACTTTGCTACCTTTTGCCTCCCGGGGCGCAACTTCGGGTTTTAGTGAATTTGAACAGCCCTAGCGAAACTACACCTGGTAAAGTGTTGCGAAGTCGGGCGAAGCCGACGCTAGCGCATTTTCAGTGCTTTTCCCCATAGTCAGGGAGAGGCAGGAGTTGCAGCTTGCAATGGGGCAATGTCCTTACCCCCTGCACTTAGGAAGGGGTTCAATATACACACAAATGTTTTTGTGTTGAATTTGCCCCTTGTGCACAGTGTCTGGAGGATACCATTGCTGTCACTAACTAAAGGAGCGGGGGGTACTGGAAAAACACTGGCAGAGAGAATGCCAACTGTGACATCAGAGTTATTCAACCCCAGCTCAGTCATAAGCAGGTCAAAGGGGCCAGCTCACTGATTATTTTTTAAAGCTCGTTGAGATCCCATTACACAGCATTTCCTCACAGCCTAACCAAGTTCAAAATACATTTCGCTTAAACGACAATCAAGTGCCTTTTAGTTGATTTTACTTTGGTAAATATTTGCAATCAGGAGGCACATCAAAGCGAACTGAAATGGGAATTACCATTACCAAATTAGGCCCCACTTGATGTCCCACATCCAATACCCTCTGAGTTTGTGTACACTTTTGCCATCTTCTGCTCTTTTTCATTTAATTTGCTTTTTTACTTGTTTTTTTTTTTTTGCTTTTTTACTTTTTTAGAAATCTCACCCCCTCTATATGTCACATACCGACTCTCTAAATATTTAATTGTAAGCTAAAGAAATGCCATTTAAATGTACAGTGACAATTGTGTATAGCAAGGCTATGATGACTTATCACTTCCTTCTCGAGGTTTCCAATATTTTGACTCAACTGGATAAAGTTGGCCAACATATAAAGATCTACTTTTTTGGCAAGATCCCCAAATAAGTCAGATTTTGCCACCTACATACTGGCCAAATCGGGCTATGCTAATCTTTTGGCCCATGAGCTAACAATGAAAGCATAATAAATGCCTAGGCAGGCCCATGGCATAGGACCACAATAAAATGTTCATGCTGGCCTCAACCATTAGGACTTTCAAACCTGTCTGATATCTGCCTTTTTTTTCAGCCACATATCTGGCAGGAATTAGGTTGGAAAATGCCCATATGTGGGCAGATAAACTGTTGACTTATTTGCTTTGTTGCTTTGGTTCAAAGCTGCTTGTTTGGATTTCAGAAATCTGAACCCCAGATAGACCATGTCCTGACATACAATTCAGCCACAGACTGTGTCTTAGCCCTGCTCTTTTGCAACTCTGAGAGTTTGTTTGTGGCTTATCTCTGTCTTTCCTTCAGTTGATTAGATGTGTCTGCTTTAAGTGTTTTGCAGTTCAAGGACTTGTTTGGTCTGATTTTAAACATACTTAAATATAACTGATCAATTTAATCATGTATTTCACTAGTAAGTGTAGCCATACACAGTCAGATCTGCTTGTTTGATAAGGCCACCAACGATCTGGGCCCAATATGTCCTCCACGCTGGGTCAAATCTGGCTGATCTGATTGTTGGCTGTAAAGCCAAGAAAGTTGGACAAGGAATTCATCAACACACCAGTGTGCTTCCCTTCCAACAGGATCTTCAAACCTGCCTAATTGATATTTGTCAGTCTAAAGGAGGTGAATCAGCAGGTTAAATCTGCCCATGTATTGTAAGATCACCAGTTTTTAGTGACAACAGTTTGATCATAAACTTGCTAGGCCACCATAACACATTAAGATAACCCTAACTATTTACCTTTACCTTCTAGATTGGCATTTACCTGCAAAAGTATCTCCTAACACCAGAACTGGTGTCACTTGCTGATCATCCACTGATGTTGCCCAAACCCATCTCTTGGTGGTCTTTAGGGTTGCCACCTTTTCAGAAAATTTCTACCGGCCGGTGGTGGGGGCAGGAACAAAAGGGCGGTCCGTGATTTAAAAGGGGCGGGCTGTTATGTAAATGGGGGTGGTGCCACATCGCGCAATGGCCCAGAAGGTGGAGAAAAGGTAAGTAAGGAAAAATTTTTAGTATATCTCCTGGGAACTCTGTTAGAAAAGTTCACAGCTCTGTAAACACAGGGTGAGTATCAGCCCCTACCCTTTAATCAGTGCTCTTCTTTGTCTGCACCCCAAGCCACTGTGCAGGTACATGGATTTTCAGCACTGAAACATGTAAGTATTAGTGATGTGTGGGCTGGGCCGATACCCACGGGACCCACGGGTCCGGGTTGATCGTTTCTGCCTGCTCTCCCCACCCGATACCTTACACTGTCGGCTTCCGACTTCCAGTTTTATTGATGTGCGCCACTTTTGTGAGATCATCGGCTGGGCAGGTTAGCATGGGTCTATGAGGGCTCTTACAGATGAGGGTTTTTACCAGCGCTCCCCTGCGTTCCGTTTTTCTGCGTTCAGCCGCAGGGGAGCGCAGGAATAGACACATTAAATTTTTCCAATGGGGCTGTACTCACACAGGCACGTGTAGGCGACGAACGCAAGTGAAGACGCAACATGCTGCATTTTTCCTGCGTTCGGCGCCTACACGCGCCTGTGTGAGTACAGCCCCATTGGAAAAAATGTAATGCGTCTATTCCTGCGCTCCCCTGCGGCTGAACGCAGAAAAACGGAACGCAGGGGAGCGCAGGTAAAAACGCTCATCTGTAAGAGCCCTTAAAGGAAGGGAGAAGTCAGGTGTGGGCAGGTGCAGATTGAGGGAGGTCAGATCCGAATTGGAAGCTGGTTGTGGAAAACTCGAACTGCACATCACTAGTAAGTATGCATCAATATCTGCTCCATGCGACTGCACCTGGGCGGACACAGTGGCTCCAGGTGCAGACACAAAAGAGCACTGATTCAAACACAGGGGCTTGTTTAATATGTAAAACAATAAAAACATTTAAAGGGATACTGTCATCAGAAAACATGTTTTTTTCAAAACGCATCAGTTAATAGTGCTATTTCCCAGCTGCCCCTGGTCATGTGACTTGTGCCTGCACTTTAGGAGAGAAATGCTTTCTGGCAGGCTGCTGTTTTTCCTTCTCAATGTAACTGAATGTGTCTCAGTGAGACATGGGTTTTTACTATTAAGTGGTGTTCTTAGATCTACCAGGCAGCTGTTATCTAGTGTTAGGGAGCTGCTATCTTGTTACCTTCCCATTGTTCTTTTGTTTGGCTGCTGGGGGGGAAAGGGAGGGGGTGATATCACTCCAACTTGCAGTACAGCAGTAAAGAGTGATTGAAGTTTATCAGAGCACAAGTCACATGACTTGGGGCAGCTGGGAAATTGACAATATGTCTAGCCCCATGTCAGATTTCAAAATTGAATTGCTCTTTTGAGAAATGGATTTCAGTGCAGAATTCTGCTGGAGCAGCACTATTAACTGATTCATTTTGAAAAAAATTTTTTCCCATGACAGTCTCCGTTTAAATATACAAAAAAACATGCATAAAGTGTGCTAGAAGTCCCATAGGTGTAATATGCCTTGATATACTCATGCTCAGTAATATTCGGAGAGATTAAAATCTGCTTTAATATCTACAGAGAGAGATCCTAAGTGAAGCAGGGCCATTTCTAGCAAGTACTCGGGGGACAAGAAACGAATACAAGATTTATCCATATGCAATATGTATCACTATTGTCTGTCCCCGGTTACTTACGGTTTTGGAAACAGTGGAGAAAATAAAATAAAAACCATGTGGTTTTAATAAAAAAGTCAGTCTTCACCATACATATGACAGTGCTGGCTTATTTTCTTTACCTCCAGAAAAAGGTATTTGAAAATTTAATTTAAATAGGCTAAGAACAATAGCTGGCTGAGAGCTGATCGACAGAAATTTCCCCAGGACCTGCATATTTTCTGCTATAATACTTAGATGCTCATTAAGACTTTTCCACACTGCGGACTTACCCCATTGGAGTAGCAAGAAGCCAGGGGTTGGGGTGTAAAACACAGCTGTCAATGGGGGTCAGGAAGACAACCCAATTAAACTTAGAAACAGACATGCTTAACCAAACACTAAGGGGCAAATTCACTAAGATGCGAAGTTGCGCCAGGCGCAACTTCGCCGCACTTCGCCAGGCGTAGTTTCGCCAGTGCTCCGCAAATTCACTAAAATCCGAAGTTGCGCACAGGGGTAGCGTAAGGTTGCGAAGTTGCGCTAGCGTTGATTCGCTATGTAAAGCGAAGTTACGCTAGCGATGGCTAATTTGCATACGGCGCCAAATTCAAATTTCAATGGAGGAACACGTATCAGCACTACAAATGCCTATAAAACCTTCAAATCAGCAAATAAAAATTTTATTTTGCCCTACACATGTGCCCACTGTCTAGGTAAGTTGCCATGAGTCAGGAAATGTAGGGGGGAAGGAGGGGAGCCCCAAAAAAATTTTCGATCTTTTTCAGCCTATCACCCATCATGTAGAAAACACGCCAGCGTTTTTTGGGACTTAGAAAAAAATTTGACTTTTTTTGAAACAATCCCTATCTACTCTATTGCGCTTCGCCAGGTCTGAGGTGGCGAAGGAAGTCTAGCGTAAAAGGTAGCGTTCAGTACACTGCGCAAGTTAGTGAATTTGCGTAGTTATGTCGCTAGTAAAAATTCACCTGGCGTAAGGATGCGAAGTAACACTAGCAAAACTACGCCAGCGTTCGTTAGTGAATTTGCGCAGTAACGAAAATGCCAAACGCTAGCAAATTAACGCTAGAGTTCGGCGCTTCGGCGCTTAGTGAATTTGCGCCTAAATTGGCAGCTACCCACCCTTGGCACTTGACAAGCTGTGTGGAGTCTAGTTGTGCATATTCATTTGCATAATCCCTAAACTAATTAGTAAGTGCGGCTACATTCCACACTGGTTCTAATGTGCAAGAGCCAAGTGTCATGAAATGCTGGAGTAGCTATGATATATATTCATTTAAACAGTGTGCCATATATGATACTATGGCACATATTTCTACAGCCATATATAAATATATATCGACAACAATGACTCAGCACACCCAGGACTAGCGTAAAAAAAACTAGAAAAATCCTTTCATTGTGCAAAATCAGTATTACAGTCACATACTCAGACCTTTATCAATAAAGTTGAGGCGTGCCAAAATCTCAAGATAAGGTAGACGAGAAAGTTTTAAAAATCTCCTTCACAAATGCAGTGCGCAATAAAAGAAAAGGGAAAATACATTTTAAGGGAGATATTCCCATTACTCACATTGGGCTCCATCCTTCCTGCATTACCTGCCCACCCATTATATCTGTGAAGACGTATGTTTGCTGACTCACTAGAGACATTTCACATAAAGCACAGGCTAGAGATAGAGAAGAAACAACCCCAATTAAATTATTATATTAAATGAATCAGAGATTTCCAACCTGTAACCCTACTGCTGTTATTGTGCTTCAACCCCCCGCATTTCCTACCAACAGTATCCGTGCTGGGAGTTTTTATCCAGTTTTAGCTGGAAACCCATTGCCTTGGATATCTTTAGTAAATACTGAAAATATTTAACAAATTAGTATACATTCTTTGCATCTTCATCTCATTTCTCCCCTTCTTTTTCCCTTCCCTTAAAATAGCCTCTTGTGTTCAAGGGTGTGGGGTTTTCTTTTAGCATCTTTCACATGAAAACACTGCATATAATGAAAACAGCACGAAAAAATGTTCTTGTGTTTGAAATTCATATGAATTTAGATCTTATCAGCACATGAATTCTTTGTACTGTAATAGCTTACAACTGGCTTAAAAATATCATAAGCAGTTGTGTGATCATTGCTGGTGATAAGCGCTTATCTGGCAACAAAGCTTTTCTATGCACGCACAAACTATAATAACAAAAAAAAGAGAAATTGGGCAAACATTTTAACACTTTAGTAAAGGAAGGATACAAGGAATTAAAAGTGTAAACAAGACCAACTACATTTATTAGATAAAGATGCCTAATGATATTCCCGTATCCATGCATCAATGTATTGAACTACGTCTATAAGGGATCCCTGGCAATTTTTACCCATGAGCCACATTCAAATGTCTTACGCAAAACCAATTTTTGAAACCTGGACCTGACTTGGATCGGTAATCTGTGTGCCGACCCCCAATCCTTATTTTTCCCACTTGGATCCACTATCCGACCTGCAACTGCCTTTTCTGCAACGCAATCCACAACCTACTGATCAGCATTAAATGGGAAGTGCTATTGCGGCAAACCAGAAGTGCAACATAATAAGATACAAAATATAGATGCGACCCACAAACCTGACTCATGACATGCAGGCCTGCAGCCATACCCTCACCCGAAAATCCTACCCACAGAGTACCTGCTCTTTTTGTGAGTAACCTCCAGGTACCAGTGCGTAACACAACCCCCTGCAGGACTCAATTCAGTGCCTTGTGTCTTACACCCCATTCACACCAATAGGTGTGAATGACACCAGGTACAAGAAAACTTATACAGAAACACTTTATCCATGGTGTCTTAATGCTTGCAAATTTCATGCAAGAACACTTAGGGCCCTAACACGTGTTAGTTTGCTTTTGTGTTCCCCTATGTTTGCTGCTTCTGTGAGTACAAACTGATAGCATGGGTTGCATTACTTCATTTGTTCCCTTGCAGTGGAACGCATGAAAGATCCACCGCAGGGGAACCCACATGTGGCAAAAGTTCTAGCAACTCATACAGGTCTACACTGATATATTTCCATTTTCAGTTTGTAGCAGAAATAATAATATTCACCTATTATTAAGGTATCAAACTGTAAACAAGAAGCTTAATAAGCTGAGCAGATGCATACCGTGTGACAATAATTATTCGACTTATATTGCAGTTTGATATCCAATGGAAAATTAAAAGCAAGGCCTGAGGACGACATTGTATAATGGAGAGATTGTATTCTGGTACAGGCAAAATAAGTGGCAGAATTCAAAATGATAGATTAAACATTATGCAGCACAAGTGCTATCTTGATTTGTTAAGTAGTCTGTTGGCAGCAGGATAATTACTCTTGTCAAGAGGGCACTTCGCATAATGTCTCCAAGGAATGACTCCCTAGTAATGAGGCTCAGCTGTATTTCCCACCATATTAACCCTGGTGGCATAACAAAATGAGAAAGTCTTGAGACTCTTTGTTTTTTTCTTTTTTTTTTAATAGGTAATCTTTTATAAGAATCTAAAGAAAGGCTGATCGTCCTAATCCATTGCTTTCTAAAGCATCTCATTTACCAACCAACAGTACAGAATAGCCACATATGGCAGATCAATATTTTACTCGCGGTTGATGAAATTTGGGCTGTGCTTCAACAACTGAATATTTGGAGGTTGGGCAGCCATTTAAGTGTTATTGTCCCAAATATTGTAGGTGTGATGCTAAACTCCCTTTCTATAGGTTCTGTTATTCTAGCAGCATTGTATGTAGTACTGCCAGCACAGGCACCATGTACATTTGTGGTTCATTACTGATCTTTGTATAGGAAGCCTTTCATTTATCCAGATCATGATATACACTATTGATATAGGTCTGAAAGCAGTGGCAGAACTACTGGGGGAGCAGCGGGTGCATTTGTACCAGGGTACACACCCCCTGGGGTGCCCTCGTAGCCACCTAGAAAATTGCTTCTGGAGGGGGGTGGGGGATTCGGCTGCATGGCCTGCACTCGGGCTGACTGTCTGAAGAAACTGGATTTCTCTCAGTATTATTGAAAATGTTTCAGTATTCATATGGGTGGTTTCTTTAGTTCAACTGAGTAGGTGGGGAATTCCTCTGCAGTTTAAACTTAGTAAGCGAATGGCCCAAAAGGTAGATTGGAATTTACCAGTAAACCTTTAGCTGGTGGTCATTAGATCTCGAGACTCTGTCAACAAACAGCTTGACTAAATCACCCTCCTGTTTTATGCTCTCATTCACATAAGAAATAGATGTTTATTAAATATAGTACAATTATGGGACCTGTTATCCAGAATGCTCGGGACCTGGGGTCTTCCGGATAAGGGATCTTTCCATAATTTTGATCTTCATACTTTAAGGGGCAGATGTATCATGAGTCGAATATCAAGGGTTAATTAACCCTCGATATTCGACTGCCGAATTAAAATCCTTCGACTTCGAATATCGAAGTCAAAGGATTTTGTGCGATTCGAAGGACTTTAATCCATAGATCGAAGGATTATCCTTCGATCATAAAATTGTTAGCAAGCCTATGGGACCTTCCCCATAGGCTAACATTGGCCTCGGTAGGTTTTAGGTGGTGAACTAGGGGGTGGAAGAAATTTTTAAACAGACAGTACTTCGACTATCGAATTGTTGAATAGTTGAATGATTTTTAGTTTGAATCGTTCGATTCGCAGTCGAAGGTCATAGTCGCAGGTCAAAGTAGCCCATTCGATGGTCGAAGTAGCCATATTCGCCCTTTCGAAATTCAACGTTTTTTCCTCTATTCCTTCACTCGAACTTAGTGAATGGGCCCCTAAGTCTACTAGAAAAGCCTTTAAACAGTAAATAAACCAAATAGACTGGTTTTGCTTCCAATAAAGATTCATTATATCTTGGTTTGGATCAAGTACAAGCTACTGTTTTATTATTACACAGAAAAAGATCTGGGTTATTTAGATAAAATGGGGTCTATGAGAGACAGCCATTCTGTAATTCAAAGCTTTCTGAATAACGGGTTTCTGGATAACGGATCACATACCTGTAATATACTTCAGTATTGAAGTAGTAATTTTCCATGGAACAGAATGCTAACAATGCTTTTATGAATGTAGATCATAATGGGATAACATCACTAAAAGTATGGGCACTCCTGCCTTAGGACATGTAAAGGAAAGAGTAAACTCCTTTGAAGTTCGCAATGTGCATATTTTAGACAAAGAACACAGATGGTTTGAAAGGTGCAACTCCTAAAAGGATGGGGCATGCAATCAGTGGTGTACCTACCCCACGCTGGGCGAAAAATCTTCACAGGGGCCCGGCAATAGCAACCCACCCCCCATGTCCCGGCCCCCTCACCAGTTTGCACCACCAGATTGCTTTTAGGTAAGAAATGGTTGAGGAGGGGGTTGGATACGAATGTTTTGATAACTATAGAGGAACAGACCCCAGTCTAGACCCTGGCCCCTCAGTGACTGCAGGCAGGGCCGCCATCAGGGGGGGACAGGGGGGACAAGCGTACCGGGCCCGGGCATGAAGGGGGGCCCGGCAGCGCTGCATTTTTTGAAGATCCGGGCCCCCCTTACGAGCGCCCGAGCCGTACGTCTTGCCTCTGTGCTGCCGAATGCGGAAGTGCCGAAAAGCCGAAGCCGATGCGCCGAAAAGACCCGAAGTCACGGAAAAAGCCGAAGTCACGAAGCGCCGAAAAGACCCGAAGTCACGAAAACAGCCGAAGCCGAAGTCCTGAAGCAGCGCAAAGACCCGAAGTCACGAAAACAGCCGAAGCCGAAGTCCTGAAGCGGTGAAAAGACCCGAAGAAAGGAGGTGAAGTTGAAGTACTGAAGCCGTGAGTTCAATTCTACTGAACACCAGTTTGTGTATTTTTTTTTTTTAATCTCCTGGCCACCAATGTATTATTTTAATATTCTATAGGCCCCTGCAACCAATCTTTTTTTTTAAAACATGTTTTTTTGGGGCCCCAATTTTTTTTTTAACTCGTAAGGGGCCCCTGACGCCAATGGTTTTTTTTTTTTTCAAAAAAAATTTTTTTTTTTTTTTAAATTTTTTTTTGGGGCCCCAATTTGTTTTTAACTTGTAAGGGGGCCCCTGCCGCCAATGTTTTTTTTTTTTTTTTCAAAAAAATTTTTTTTTTTTTTCAAATTTTTTTTTGGGGCCCCAATTTGTTTTTAACTTATAAGGGGGCCCCTGCCGCCAATGTTTTTTTTTTTTTTTTCAAAAAAATTTTTTTTTTTTTTAATTTTTTTTTGGGGCCCCAATTTCTTTTTAACTTGTAAGGGGGCCCCTGTCGCCAATGTTTTTTTTCAAAACAATTTTTTTTTTTTCAAATTTTTTTTTGGGGCCCCAATTTGTTTTTAACTTATAAGGGGGCCCCTGCAACCAATGTTTGTTTATTTTTTAGTTTTTTTTTAAATTTTTTTTGTTGGGGCCCCAAGTTTTTTTTAACTTATAAGGGGGCCCCTGCCACCAATGTTTTTTTAAAAAAAAAAAAAAAATTTAATTTTTTTTTTTTGGGGCCCCAATTTTTTATAAGGGGGCCCTGACCATCAATAGCTTTTTACAACTTGTGTGGGGGGGGTTACTTTTTTAGCGCTGATGTCTGTGTGGTCTTTTAATTGCGATGTGGAGTGGGCGGGAAATGGGGTGGAGCTTGGTCGTCAGTGTGGGCGGGGCCCAGGGGGCCCCAAAAATTTTGTTGTACGGGGCCCCGTGATTTCTAATGGCGGCCCTGACTGCAGGGTCTTATTATTCTATAGCTACTTCACTGCCTGCAACACCTCTAATCAGCAATGGGACTTAAATTGAAAAATTAACATCGGCCTCAATGAAAATAATTGTAACTGGATCACACATTTACACCTCTGTGAGTTTCAGCTAACGCCGACCTGAAGAAGTTCAATTGAACCACCATCATCATCATCATCATCATTTATTTATATATATTATTATTTATATATAAATATATTTATATTTAATTATGAATCATTGTGATTGAATGTTGGTAACTGTATTTCCAGCATATAAATGCCAAGGAATTCTCTACTACTAAATTGAACTGAAGAAGCTGCTTGAATTAGCGATTAAACATTTTAAAGAAAACTCAGAAAGTCCAGCTGCTTTGGACTTCTCTCCACTAAATACTGTCTGTGGTGTTTAAGGGGTTGTTCACCTTCAGCATTTTTTTCAGTTCATTTGGTTTCAGATAGTTCACCAGAAATAAAGGCATTTTTCAATTACTTTCTATTTTCTATGTGTGATTGTTTTTTTGTAATATTGAAGTTTAAAGCTTAATTTTTTACCTTTTAATGTCTTTCTAAGCAGCTCTGGGAAGGGCGTCATTGACTCTGTAACTGTGCTAAATTGATTCATTAGTTGATATATCTGTTATCTTTGTCCCTAATGAGCAGAATCCCTGAGTTTCATTAAAGGCAGCTGTTAGAATTGATACAATAGTTGCTAATACTCCACAGATGCTGCTGAGAAATGGATCAACTCAATGTAGCAAATTGTAACAGTTCAGATGCTCCTGGATCACTGAGCTACTAAACTCTACTATTCAACTTTAAACTTTAAATTTCTGCAAAATTGTAAAAAATAAACAATGAAAAGCTATAGAAAAAAGTGCAACTGAACTAATGAAAGTGTTTGGAAAGTGAACAATTCCTAACAATCATGCCATCCCATGTCAAAAAGTAACCAATCCTGTTTTAGCTATATATAAATATATATACACAACCACCTATATATATATATATATATATATACAGACATATATTAAAGAGACCAAGTGCAGCATCACTTCAGTGCTTTTTCTCTGTGGGGGAAAATGACTAACAGATACTGTCAGCAACATCTGCTGAAGCGACTAGAGAGTTTATGGAAAGGATCAACAGCTATTGCCACATCAGCATGAGCACCCTGCCAAACTGTTTTAAGGTAATCTCCCTGAAATCCAAAAATAACACTGGGACTGTAACAAGCTAGAAATGAGGGGCATAATGAGAATGGTTTTTATATAATTTTTATACCTGGAAACATTTTGCATATATCCTCTAGACAGGCACTTTGTTATTTTTTTTTTCAGCTTTGGAAGGTGGGTGCTGTATAATAGAGAGGACACACTGAAAGCTATAAAAATCCTCTTCTGTTTCAATGCATAGAGGCCTACTGTGTGCAGCATTCTTTGTTCTGGCTGCAAAGGTCCCGTACTGGGAATCACTGCCAGCTTAGATTTCTGGGGGATTTTGGCAGGCTGTATAGCACTGCGCATCATTAGTATTAGGGATGCACTGAATCCAGGATTCGGTTCAGGATTCGGCCTTTTTCAGCAGGATTCGAATTCGGCCGAATCCTTCTGCCAGGCCGAACCGAATCCGAATCCTAATATGCATATGTAAATTAGGGACGGGGAGGGAAATTGCATGACTTTTTGTCACAAAACAAAGAGGTAAAAAATGTTTTCCCCTTCCCATCGCTAATTTGCATATGCAAATTATGATTCGGATTCGGTTCGGTATTCTGCCAAATCTTTCGCAAATGGTTCGGGGGTACGGCTGAATCCAAAATAGTGGATTCAGTGCATCCCTAGTATTATTGTTATGCATCATTAGTACAATTGTTCTGGGCAAGACCAGCGTCATAAAAACATGGAGCAAATTATTAATACATGGAGCAAATTATTTTTCAGGTCCCCACAATATCTAGAGGTTGACCTGTTTTACCGTTTTATTGAAATTGTATATGAATAAGGGTCTCACGGGGCCCCTATACCTCCTGGGTGCCCTGTAACCACAGGTTCTGCTTCCCCTGTAGTTAAGCTCTTGATAGCACCAGACCCCACATAAAAAACCTTCAAAAGGGCCCGGCGCTCACCCCAGAGCCAGCCCCACGTCCCCCACTCCCTGCCTGCTCCTATTGGTTGCAGAAGGTCACATTAACAATGTCTGGCTAACAAAGGGTTAGATACTTTTTTATGGCTGGGTGTCAGCTCCCCAGTGGCATAACTAGATGTTACTGGGCCCCACAAATTCGCCAGGCAAATTTTCACTCAGGCAAACGATCAAATTCACTAATTTTCCATAATGTTACCCCTTTCGCCAGAGTTTCCTTCACTCATTATTTGTTGTTCCAGATAAATATCTACTCCTGATTCCATAGGTACCCATCCGATTCTGTCTAAATTCTGAACTTCCAGATCACGTTTTATTATTCCATATATTCTTACATGTCCAGATACTGGAATTAGTTTTATTTACATGGATATTTCTTTATCTGTTATCTGCATGGAACCAGCACATCAAGGATCCTATGTTTCACTTACTCATGACCAACACTTTCTAATGAATTATCATGTTATGTGCCCTGTGAATGTGTTATCTGTGTATCCGCAGAGCACAGTGAGGTGTATGGATCTTTAAGCTCAAGCTTGGGTGGATACTGCTTAGTCATACTTGTTAACAAGTACATTTGTGCTGAGTCACAAACTGCTCTCAGCCTGGCTCCTCTTTCCCTTCTCACTAACACCCATCCTCTGCTTTCTGCTCATTGCATGATGGGAATTTAACCCTCTGGCTGCTGTCAATTGGTGGTAAAACTCATGAACATATATATATATATATATATATATATATATATATATATATATATAATTTTCCAATCAGTGGGGTGCACGGTAATTTTCGGATGATCCTTGAAAAAGGTCCCAATGGGGACCGAAACGTCGGAAACTGATACTATGCAACAGTAAAAATTAAATTTTTTCAGGGAGTGCTGGAAACTATTGGTATATATATCTATATATACACATTTACACATACTGTACATCTTTGCAGAGGTATAAATAGTTACAAATATTTTTTTTCTTTGGTGCTAGATAATAATAGGTTCATGGAGATAAGATGAATTTGTGTCATTTTTAAATGCTGTACACACAGTGGGGGTCATTTATAAAGTTCAGGCATCGTATATTTATTCACAAATGGTAGTGTTGCACTGCTGCGCCCATCTCTCCGTGTTTTGCGAATTCACATTGTGAATACATTTTCGCAAATGGCTAGCAGATGAGACGGGTGTTTGCACAAGTGCGCCCAGTGTGCGAGGTTGTTGTGACAGTAACCTAAATTAAACTGTTTTGCAAATATTTTCTCCGCCACCAGTTGTGGCATAACTCAGGCGCAGAGTATTCGCAATTTGCATTTTTCGCCGTATTTAAAAAGCTCCTATGGACATCGCAGTGTGAAAAAAATACGCAATTCTGTTTGCACATTAAGTACAACACTCTCATCCAGTTTTATAAATATAACCATGCGCAGGGTAAATATTTTCACTGTGCGAATCATTCTGCCCTGTGCAAAGTTTATAAATGAGCCCCAGTATGTGAAACTATAACAAAGTGGTCTTTAACTTTACGTTTATTATGAGCATGTCACAATGGGAAAGAGCTGTTTTGAAAAAGCAAGTCAGGCGATGCTATACCCTGAGGTGTGTGGTTTCTACAGCTAAGAAATCCTTGAGGAGTCAGAAGAGAGATTTCTCACTCAAAATGACCCATAATCTGGTTGCAATTTTTGCCATGTCAGTACTGAATCATACACATTTGCCACACACAACTTGTACTAGAACTAGATACATAAGTTATTCGACACTAGCAGCCACTCTGTATTCAACTTAAAATGCCTTTCTCCAGGGCATTGAATCTGCCTGCTCAACCTTAAAGGAGAACTAAAGCTTCACAAAGAAGTAGGCTAGAAATGTTGTACATTATGTTTTGTGCTTCTGTACCAGCCCAAGGCAACCACAGCCCTTTAGCAGTAAAGATCTGTGTCTCCAAAGATGCCCCAGTAGCTCCCCATCTTCTTTTCTGCTGATTCACTGCACATGCTTTGTGCTGCTGTCACTTACTGAGCTTAGGGAACAACTCAAAATTTATAGTACATTGAGAATAGAAATATCACAATATAAGGCTGATTAATAATTAATACAAATAATTACTACATGCCAGCACAGAAACCAGTGCAATTAGCATGAGAATTTAATAATCAGCCCTGTAGCATCAGCTTATATTACAGACCAACCTCATTTTCTACTTACCCCTCTGTCCAGCAGGGTTCACGGCAGCCATCTTCTTCTCTTCGGTAATCTTCGGGAAGTAAGTGCCGTATCAGCACATGCGCAGTTGGAGCAATCATCTGTTTTGTGGCAATTGAGCATGTGCCGAAAGTCACGGAAATTGCCACTCGCATTTAAAAGATTACCGACGAGCCAGAAGAAGGCTGCCGTGAACTCCGCTGGACAGAATCTGCACTGAGGGGTGAGTAAAGAGGCATTTGCCCGGGGTAGCAGCTAGGCTGGGGGGGGAGGAGGAAGGGAGGTCTATGTAGGGTGGGGGGTAGGGATTTTTTAACTTTATGGTTGTATTCTCCTTTAAGTAGTAGATGATAAATTCTATCAAGCCTTCGGGTCTTGTTTACATTAGCTATACAACTGATAAGTTGTTTGAGTTGAGCCATCTTTGCTACTACATATTTAGTAGCATATACAGTATTGTGGACTTATTTGTTTTGAGTTCTTTGTATGTGTGGATTTCTTGGATTAGTACCGACATCTGGTGTAAATTTCATGTCAATAGCCCTATTGGAAATATATTTACTGAAAAAAACTTATTTTCACTGCTGTATATCATATAATAAAATAAATCATCATGTACATTTGTTAAATCATTATGTCCATTGTTTTTTTCAGAGCCCCCATAACCAAAATATTTCCATCCATGTTTTTACTTTTCTCTGTTTGAAATTAGTCTTTGCAAGTGAAGCAATCACCTCCTCATGTTTCTTGTACTCTTGATTGCTGCTGTAAAAAACTGGTTATAGTATCTATAAGTATTAAAAATGTACCTTTCTCTTCTCACTTGTTAAACCGCAAAGGTTGGGCTGTAATGATTTACATTTTTTACCAAGGAAATAAACATTATTAATGGTTTAGTATCAACTTTTTCTAAAGAAATGGTCATGTAGCAAAATTAAAAACATGCTTCCATTAAATGTAATGGCAATACTGGCAATCCAATGAATACTATATGGGTCATTTCTTCTTCTATTTGCAACTTGAAGAGGTTTGTAGAATAACTGGCATGTTTCTTTAAAATTTATGAAAGTTTCAACCCATAAGGCTTCAGGCTCATGATTAATTCCCAACACAGCTTCTTTGTTCATCAATTTTGGCATACAGACAAACCCACTTCCCTTCCTATTTAACCTTGGAAATTAGAACCTTCTATCAGAAGGTCCTATCATATGACTCATTCCGCCATGTTTCAGCATACTGATGACATCACATTTGTCTTCCAGTGCCATTAACTCAAGGTCACCCATTCTCCTAGCCAACCCAAGTCTACCGGTCATAATTTAATACTGTCAGGTGCTCTTTTGCCAAAACGCAAGGCCCTTGGGCCCTTTTGCTTCATGTCATTCCCTATTTATTTATGGAAAAAAATGTTTATTAATTGAAGAATATAGTAAGAAGATAAAAAAAGACTATAATAATAAAGAGGCTGAGTGAGGAGAGGAGGAATAATTCTTTGGAAAGTGGGCCCATGGTCCAAGGTATTCTGGTGGACACATGGTCTAAGATTTTTTGGTGGGCCCCTGGTACCCCATTCCGACACTGCGTATGGCATGGATAGTCTTCTGAAGATCCTGCTAAAGCCTTTCACTGCTTTTTTTTTCCTGCCAGCCATTTTGACGTGATATAGATTTTGAAATGTGTTGCCTGTCCTGGCCTTTTCACCTGTACTTAAGGTTTAGGTTGTTTTCTGCCTGACCTTATTTCAACTACCCTGTCTAGCTCAACTGTCTATCAAGTTTCTGTCTTCATCTGTGAATTTCAAGTTTACTACTGCTTCCAGCTTCCAGTGGTCTTAAAGGACTTGGATCTTAGTAGATGTTGCCAAAGAAGTGTAGGCCCCCCCGAAAGAGGCATTTCTGGCACAGGAGTTTAACCGTCATGTAATCTCTTGCAACAAACATTGACAGTGCAAAGAGTTATGCTTAAGAGCTCAGAAGCTTTGAATATAGTGCCATCTTAGCATGCCTTCTTTTCAACAAGTCAGTTCAATCAAATTTCACCCCCTTTAGAGCTGCCCTGGTCAACTGTAATGTGGCTTTTCTGAAGTGGAAAACTGTCTCTGTCACTGTCTCTGGAAGCAAAACTAGAAAAAGAAGGATTTGTCAGGAGCTTAACAAAATGGTTTTCCGTGGAGAAGCAGGTGAATACAAACCAAACCTCCCCAGGTGCAAACTTGTCTGTAGTGAAGAACTGCATCTCACCACCTACAAGTATGCTAATTAGTGATGGGCCAATAAATTCGCCAGACACAAATTTGCGATGAATTTTCGAGTTTCGCCACAAGCAAATGAATTCACAAAACTACAGCAACAATTCTCTGGTGAAAAATTCTAGAAGCGCGTCAAAATTGGCTGCTGATGGACAAGTCTATATTTGTAAAATGTCAGTTGAATTCTACCTACCTGCATGTATATTGGCAACAATTGATTTAAAACAATAAAACAACATTATTGAAAATTCTGTGGGACAAATTCACTAACCTGCTTCGCCACACTTCGCCAGGGCGCCGCTAATTCACTAAAATCCGAAGTTGCGCTCAGGGAGGTGAAAGGTAGCGAAGTTGCGCTAGCGTTAATTCGTCAAGCAAAGCGAAGTTACGCTAGCGATGCCTAATTTGCATACGGCACCAAGTTAAAGTACAATGGACGTATCTGTAGCAGCAAATACATTACACTACACAAACCTGGGAAAGCTTCATAAAATAAAATAGAGTTGTTATTTTTCCCTATACATGTGCCCACAGTATAGTTTAGGTGCCATGTGTTAGTAAATGTAGGGAGGAAGGAGGGTACCCCAAAAAAATGTACAATCTTTTTCAGCCTATCACCCTTAAAAAAGGAAAAGACGCCAGCATTTTTTGGGACTTAGAAAAAATTTCAACTTTTTTTGAAGCAATCCCTATCTACTCTATTGCACTTCGCCTGGTCTGAGGTGGCGAAGGCAAGTCTGGCACAAGAGGTAACGTTCACTAAAATGCGCAAGTTAGTGAATTAGCGCAGTTACGTCCCTTCGTCATAGTGCAACTTCACCTGGCGTAAGGGTGCGAAGTAGTGCTAGAGTAGGTACACTTTGCTAGCGAATTTACGCCAGCACCCGTTAGTAAATCGGCGAAGTAATGAAATGACGTCACACTGGGGAATTTGTGCTAGTGTTAGGCGCTTCACACTTTAGTGAATTTGTCCCTGTATCTACAGCCTCACTTATATTCATGGGGCTGAAACAAATCCCACCAACAATGATCCAAAATCTAGTGGAAAGAGTTTCCAGAAGAGCAGAAGCTGTAGAGAAGTAGAGAAGCTGACATAATATTGCCAATAGATTTAGAAAAGGTTTTGGGCAGGCAAGTGTCTGGATACTTTTAGCTATATAGTATACTGTCATGGCTTAAAGTTATATAGCTAGATTACCAATGACAAATAAAATAAGGTTTTTGTAACAATCTTAGGGATTAGGCAGGGCGAAATGTGGTAAATTAATTACATAAAAATACTTATGTCTGTGCTAATTCTTAGCTTTCCTTGGACAATCCATGGAGGTTAAAATACCTTACTGTCTCCACAAGGGAAATCCAGAAATACACAGCATTCCATAATTGCATTAAATGTAATATTTTCAATACAAACACTTAGGAGGCCATTTACAATAACTCGACTTTTTCTCACTTTATTAAAAAACAAATCAAACTCCTAAACCCGAATCCCCTTAGTTTACCAATAATACATTTTGAAAATATCGGTGCAACAAAGCCAAGCGTCAATTCAAATTGTACTACTTTTTTGAATTGACACACACTCGACTTTTTTGAGTTTACACCCAAAAATTTTATTTATATCAAACTAAAACCAGTTCAACTAATTTGAAACTATTGAGAATCCTGAAGGTAAAAAACATGTTCCAGTTATTAAAAGGACCATCTGTCATTGACTACACGATTTAGCCAGGTTTTAGCTGGAGTTTTTTGTTCAGATTCTAATTTTTAGTTACTTCAGAGCATAATAATT
Source organism: Xenopus petersii (assembly GCA_038501925.1). Lineage (NCBI taxonomy): Eukaryota > Metazoa > Chordata > Amphibia > Anura > Pipidae > Xenopus > Xenopus petersii. The sequence continues at coordinate 170,467,617 of CM076673.1, forward strand.
CTCAAAAAAAATATTTTTCTCCTTTAGAAATTCCCCTTTAAAAACTCAACCAGAAAAATTTGAGGTTTAATAAATAGGCCCCCTAAGGTAAAATAGAGAAGAAAGTTGTGATTTATTTGCTGACACATGAATGTTCTCCTCTTGATGATATAAATTAGCATAGAACAGGTGAATAAAAAGCTGCAAATTATCTCTGCACGTTTCAGCAAATAGTGTGACATAACTCTTGTTAGTTTATCTACGTTTCTTTCTTAGAATTTCTTATAAGGGACCCAGAACTGCTTCTAACATAAATGGAAGATATGGCTCTATTGTTATAGGCTCAGGGATAGTAGTAATTACTGAAAGTACAGAAGGTACAGTATGAGACATGTGCCCAGAAACGACCTATTCAGTGATTCTATGAACGGGGCAGATTTAACAAAGGTCGAGGTGAGTTTTCGAATGAAAAAAATTGAATTCCGAGCTATTTTTTGTGTACTTCGACTAGGGAATAGTCCAAGTTCGATTTGAATTTGAAAAAAATTCAAAAAGTCGAATATTGAAATTTATCATGTACTGTCTCTTTAAAAATTTTACTTCAACCATTCGCCATCTAAAACTTGCCGAATTGCTGTTTTAGCCTTTGGGGGACCTCCTAGAACCTATTTGGAGTCAATTGGTGGACCCTAAAAAGGAATAGCACATTCAATCGATTCAAAGTTTTTCCCTTTTTTCCTTTGTTTCGTACAATTCAAATTCAGCAGAATACAGGCCTATTCGATCGAAAACAGACCTATTCGACCAAAAAAAAACTTTGACTCAATTTTTGAATTCGAATTTGAAGTTTTTTCGATTCGAAAGTGATAAATATGCTCCTAGGTGTTGAAAGTGTTTCTATGTGTCTTTAAGAGAATGAGCCATTTACCAATATTCATGGGATTTCTTTAAAGGGGACCTGTCACCTATTTGTCTAGCCCCTTCTGGTTCAATGTAGCAGAATGTAGCAGAAGTCATTCTCCTCTGGGTCTGTTAATCAGCTGACCTCTGATACTGTTTCAAGGGTCAGAACCAAGAGATTATTAATACAGACAGATGCTGCTTTCAATAAGAATTGCAGGACTGCAGTATATTTTGTGCATGTGTGCATTTTTCATAATTATGATTGGTGAATTCCATAATTATTACCAGCTAAAGAGTTAATGGGGCTTGCAATACAAAAATAATAAAGCTGCCCCACTGATTAATAAGTACATTAATTATTTAGTTCAATTTCAGTATACAATAAGAAAAATTAACATTCACCACTTTTTCCTTTTTCCTTATATAACTGTGTAAATACATAACCAACATGCACTGAAACCGAAATCCTGCAGGTATGAAAGATAATATTGAAGAAAGCCAAGTTCCAAGACGCAGAAGAATAAACATTGTGTATTTGCACTTACAAGTGACTTTTTTTAAACTTTTCATATTAATATAACATATGGGAAACAGCAATGAAGTATAAATTCCCTCTGTGATCTGTAACATTATTACAAATACAGCGGATGAATTGTGCAATACCAACACTGCAAAAACATAAGGCCTGTAAGCACTAAAGTTCTTCTACATCATGATATATAGGTTTTTGTCTGCTGAATTCACTGACCCCCTTTTCTTAAAGTTAGAAAGAGGCAGAAAGCAAATAATTAGAAAAATTTAGACTAATTGAAAAGGTGCTAAGAATAGGACATTCTATAACAATGTACAACTTAAATACATTATCTGTTGTGTTTTCAGAATCAGTTGCGTTTTTATTCAGTTTTTCTTCAACTTGAAACTTAAATACTGTCTCTAGAGTGAGAATGGCCATGGCAACCAGAATGCAGAGTGGAGAGCAGCTAGATTGTTATTGGTATTAGTCAGTTTTAGTACTTATTATGTGTTGCATGATGTCATGTATTATGTCATGTATTCTGCCAGTTGCTAAGGTCAGGTAGCAATTTAGGAGCGGTTGTGAGCTGTAGAAGATTTAAATCATTCAAGCGATAGATCGATAGTAAACTGGAACATGGTTAGAAAATACACCATGTTAATTGTTCTATTGGATGTGTTTAATAGGACTGCAGTACTAACAGTATATTAAAAGCTAGCAAATGCATCTCTTACAAGCAGAGTTATCAATAACAGTAGCTAGGAGAGGATATGCACAGAGTTGTATGGGTTTATATGTGGCTTGTGAGGCGTATGGTTATGTGTTTTGCAAATAATATAATGCCCCAAAATCTAACTAGAACTGGACTTTCTTATATATCAGATTTTTAGTAGTGTTTGCCTCCCATTCCACTGTCAATTAGCAGGCCAGTCACATTTCTGGGAGAAAAGTGTATGATTATGAGACCTGCATGGGTCTGTTTTTAAAGACCCACAACCAACCTGGACCCGCCTTTTGATACCCAATTATTTTTTCTTGACCCGCTCCCCGCAGCAATAGTGGACAAACTGGAAGTTATGTTGCGTCGACCAGAAGTGACGTCACACAATCCCTTTTTTACATCATAGGTTTTTTTCAATTTACCCCAGGATTGTCCTCCTGTAGTCCACCACCTAATGGTTATAAAAATTAGTGGTGAGCACAACTTTCCCTTGTTTGTTATAGTTATACAGGAGCAGTGACCAGCTCCATGTTGTAGCTTCCACCCTTCCCAGCTATAGTCAGGTGATCCCACTGGTGTCTAATAAAAGGGCAGCCAAGTTTGGGAGTTTTACTGTGAAAGCAGCAAGTAAGTTGCAGGTAAAACTTAGTCCCTTTGTAAAATGTATAATGAAGCAATAGAATTCTTAATGAATCAGATAAAATTGAGCATAGGACTGGCCAGATATGGGATGACTTTGACGTAGTTGGCCAGCTTAAATATATTGCAATATATACTGCATTTATATATTTATAGCATTTAAGCACTTTAATCATAATTATTTGTATTAACACAATCAATTGAAATACCATTAATTGTATGTTGGTGCTAAATTGATTGAGAACTAAGCATATGTTTCTAATAGCACTAAGCACTTATATAATTAGATCTCAATTCATTTTAGTAAGGTAGTGTGGGGTTTTACTGCTTTCTCTTGTTTTTAGTCAATTACTTTCACTCAATTCAGCACTTCCTACATATCACTGCACTTCTCACATTGCCCCTTCCCTCCTCAGGCTCTGTAATTATGTAGGGCACTGCGCATGGGCATTACGTTCCCCATTCTGGAGCATACACAAGATTTTGGAGTGATACAAAATTTATCTTATTAACAGTGTCCACAAAATGGCTTCTGCCTGCTTGCTGTGATAGTGTAATTCTAAGACCGAAGCAAACAAAATTTAAATAATACATATAATGTAAGTAAAGTTTATTTTGCTCAGCTAACATGATAATAAAGAATTTGGAATGATTTCTTAGGGTGACAGGCCCCCTTTAAAAGGCAGCACCGGGGGGGGGCTCAAATCTGGACTATGTTCTTCCTTCACAGCAAGAAACAGTTATTGCACTGATTTCTTTGCAGCAGTTATAAAAAAGAAGTTCAGACCATAATAAGACTAAATAAAGGCATTGCCAGTTTGCTTTTAGATTATTTGTAAAAGCCATGTAAGTGATCACACCAAAAAATATATACATTTAACCACTGGCTTCTAGAAAATTTCAAATCTTCCAGTTGTCAGGATAAGCCCAGGATCGATCCCTGGTTTCTGGACACGGCACCTTGCCAGATGAGCCACCAGGGGCTCTTGGGGCTCATCATGAACTCTTGTTACCTATGTTATCTGCCTGTTCACAGTTTGTTCTTCTGTTCCTCCCTATTCTCCACCCACCTCATTTACCCTCATGTGTTCCCCATTCCCAATTACCTGCCCTTTATTAACCCCGCCCTGAGCTTTGCTCAGGGCTGAGTCATAAATGTTTCTGTGCTGTATCCTGGATCCTGTGCCCTAAATGCTTTGGACTTTGAGTACCTTGTTCCTGAAATCCTTGTTCCTGTGTGAGTACCCCGTTACCTCTTATCCCGTGGAACCCCTGTTTTGACTTTGACCTGACCCTATCTTCACCTTGCCCTTTTTGCCTTTGTTTACCCTTGTTGCCATTAAATCTTTGTTTCAACCCTGCCCATGCCTCCTACCATCTTTGGCTACACCCCAGGGCTTCCCCCATATCCACTCCCCAGGGAGTGGCTCTCCTCGATCACCCTGGTCCCCAGCGGTGATCATTACAGTATGACTCAGCCTAACAGGAAGCCCTTGGAAAAGCCCTCCACGCATTCCTTTACCGGTGTGGAACTACAACTCCCTTGGGGTGGGGAGAATGAGGCTAAAATCAGCTCCCATTTCTCTGATGATGTTTGGCAGGACTTTGTATCTGACGATGACTGGGAGGATTCTGTCTTTGATGAGGATTGGGAGGATTTAGACTTGGAGGTAGCTGAACTTCAAACTGCTATCAGGCCTGTGTCTGTTAAATCGCTTCCAGTCCTTTGGCCCTTGTCTCCCCCACAACCTTCTATTCCCGGGCCTGCTACCCCTCAACAACTGCTTCCCCAGCAGCGTCGGCTGCCCACTGTTCCTGAGGGGGTTTCCCAGCAGCCTCAGCTGCCCGAGGCTCCAACTAAGCTTCCCCATCGACTGGCTCCCCAGAGTCTGCCTCCTGTACTTGTGCCGGCTTATGTGACCCTAGAAGAGGGGCTTCTGCCTTGTCCTGTGCCTCCAGTAGTGGGGCTTCTGTCTTGTTCTGTGCCTCCAAAAATGGGTTTTCTGCCGTGCCTTGTACCCCCAAGAGAGGAGGCTTCGCAGCAGCATCGGCTGCCCACGGCTCCTGAGGTTTCCCAGCAGCCTCGGCTAACCAAATGTCCAGCTAGACCTTCCCGGCGACTGGCTCCCAACTGGCTGTCTGCTGTGCCGGCTTCCCAGCCTGTCCTGTCTGCTGTGCCGGCTTCCCAGCCTGTCCTGTCTGCTGTGCCGGCTTCCCAGCCTGTCCTGTCTGCTGTGCCGGCTTCCCAGCCTGTCCTGTCTGCTGTGCCGGCTTCCCAGCCTGTCCTGTCTGCTGTGCCGGCTTCCCAGCCTGTCCTGTCTGCTGTGCCGGCTTCCCAGCCTGTCCTGTCTGCTGTGCCGGCTTCCCAGCCTGTCCTGTCTGCTGTGCCGGCTTCCCAGCCTGTCCTGTCTGCTGTGCCGGCTTCCCAGCCTGTCCTGTCTGCTGTGCCGGCTTCCCAGCCTGTCCTGTCTGCTGTGCCGGCTTCCCAGCCTGTCCTGTCTGCTGTGCCGGCTTCCCAGCCTGTCCTGTCTGCTGTGCCGGCTTCCCAGCCTGTCCTGTCTGCTCTCCCGGCTTCCCAGCCTGTCCTGTCTGCTCTCCCGGCTTCCCAGCCTGTCCTGTCTGCTCTCCCGGCTTCCCAGCCTGTCCTGTCTGCTCTCCCGGCTTCCCAGCCTGTCCTGTCTGCTCTCCCGGCTTCCCAGCCTGTCCTGTCTGCTCTCCCGGCTTCCCAGCCTGTCCTGTCTGCTGTGCCGGCTTCCCAGCTTGTCCTGTCTCCAGTGCCGGTCCCCCAGCAGCTGCCTCCTGTTCCAGTGCCGGTCCCCCAGCAGCTGCCTCCTGTTCCAGTGCCGGTCCCCCAGCAGCTGCCTCCTGCTCCAGTGCCGGTCCCCCAGCAGCTGCCTCCTGTTCCAGTGCCGGTCCCCCAGCAGCTGCCTCCTGTTCCAGTGCCGGTCCCCCAGCAGCTGCCTCCTGTTCCAGTGCCGGTCCCCCAGCAGCTGCCTCCTGTTCCAGTGCCGGTCCCCCAGCAGCTGCCTCCTGTTCCAGTGCCGGTCCCCCAGCAGCTGCCTCCTGTTCCAGTGCCGGTCCCCCAGCAGCTGCCTCCTGCTCCAGTGCCGGCTCCCCGAAAGCTGCCTCCTGCTCCAGTGCCGGCTCCCCGAAAGCTGCCTCCTGCTCCAGTGCCGGCTCCCCGAAAGCTGCCTCCTGCTCCAGTGCCGGCTCCCCGAAAGCTGCCTCCTGCTCCAGTGCCGGCTCCCCGAAAGCTGCCTCCTGCTCCAGTGCCGGCTCCCCGAAAGCCGCTTCCAGCCTGTGTGCCTGCAGCCCAGCCGCTTCCAGCCTGTGTGCCTGCAGCCCAGCCGCTTCCAGCCTGTGTGCCTGCAGCCCAGCCGCTTCCAGCCTGTGTGCCTGCAGCCCAGCCGCTTCCAGCCTGTGTGCCTGCAGCCCAGCCGCTTCCAGCCTGTGTGCCTGCAGCCCAGCCGCTTCCAGCCTGTGTGCCTGCAGCCCAGCCGCTTCCAGCCTGTGTGCCTGCAGCCCAGCCGCTTCCAGCCTGTGTGCCTGCAGCCCAGCCGCTTCCAGCCTGTGTGCCTGCAGCCCAGCCGCTTCCAGCCTGTGTGCCTGCAGCCCAGCCGCTTCCAGCCTGTGTGCCTGCAGCCCAGCCGCTTCCAGCCTGTGTGCCTGCAGCCCAGCCGCTTCCAGCCTGTGTGCCAGTGGTCCCGTCTGCAGTTCCTGTGCCAGTGGTCCCGTCTGCAGTTCCTGTGCCAGTGGTCCCGTCTGCAGTTCCTGTGCCAGTGGTCCCGTCTGCAGTTCCTGTGCCAGTGGTTCCGTCTGCAGTTCCTGTGCCAGTGGTTCCGTCTGCAGTTCCTGTGCCAGTGGTCCCGTCTGCAGTTCCTGTGCCAGTGGTCCCGTCTGCAGTTCCTGTGCCAGTGGTCCCGTCTGCAGTTCCTGTGCCAGTGGTTCCGTCTGCAGTTCCTGTGCCAGTGGTTCCGTCTGCAGTTCCTGTGCCAGTGGTCCCGTCTGCAGTTCCTGTGCCAGTGGTCCCGTCTGCAGCAGCCTTTTCGGTCCCAGACGTGGCTCCAGGTGGTCCTCCGGTCCCAGACGTGGCTCCAGGTGGTCCTCCGGTCCCAGACGTGGCTCCAGGTGGTCCTCCGGTCCCAGACGTGGCTCCAGGTGGTCCTCCGGTCCCAGACGTGGCTCCAGGTGGTCCTCCGGTCCCAGACGTGGCTCCAGGTGGTCCTCCGGTCCCAGACGTGGCTCCAGGTGGTCCTCCGGTCCCAGACGTGGCTCCGGTCCCAGACGTGGCTCCGGTCCCAGACGTGTCTCCAGCCTTTGACCCTGGCGGCTCTCCAGCCTTTGACCCTGGCGGCTCTCCAGCCTTGGATCCTGATGGTCCTTCAGTCCCCATCTCCAGTCATTGGACTAAAAAGGATGGGGGTCTTTCGTTTGGGTCGCCCAGAGGTCGACCATTAAGGGGGGGGTACTGTCAGGATAAGCCCAGGATCGATCCCTGGTTTCCTGGGTTCTGGACACGGCACCTTGCCAGATGAGCCACCAGGGGCTCTTGGGGCTCATCATGAACTCTTGTTACCTATGTTATCTGCCTGTTCACAGTTTGTTCTTCTGTTCCTCCCTATTCTCCACCCACCTCATTTACCCTCATGTGTTCCCCATTCCCAATTACCTGCCCTTTATTAACCCCGCCCTGAGCTTTGCTCAGGGCTGAGTCATAAATGTTTCTGTGCTGGATCCTGTGCCCTAAATGCTTTGGACTTTGAGTACCTTGTTCCTGAAATCCTTGTTCCTGTGTGAGTACCCCGTTACCTCTTATCCCATGGAACCCCTGTTTTGACTTTGACCTGACCCTATCTTCACCTTGCCCTTTTTGCCTTTGTTTACCCTTGTTGCCATTAAATCTTTGTTTCAACCCTGCCCATGCCTCCTACCATCTTTGGCTACACCCCAGGGCTTCCCCCATATCCACTCCCCAGGGAGTGGCTCTCCTCGATCACCCTGGTCCCCAGCGGTGATCATTACACCAGTGAAGTTCAATGAACTACATATTGATGAATGGTAACACACATTGATAATTGCTGAATATACATACCATCATGGACCTTGATAGCACTCAGTAGGTTCTCATTTGGATCAGGGGTATCAGAGTTCAAAGTTTAGGTGACAGATCAGGGCAGGCAGTATACAGGCAGGTCAGACAGGCAAGGGCCAATAACAAAATGAGGATTATTGACAAAACCACAGGCAGAGTTACCCGTAGGAAGGCAAAATCTCATTGGTGAATGTAGGCCTTTAATGGTGTTGCTTCCAGCATCACATTCAGAATCCCTGATGCCTACTCACCCTTTTGCTGAAAAGAGAAGGAAAGATCAAATCCATGGGGGGTGCCAAAAGTTAGTGTATTTCCCAGGAATTGTAATGACTTACATGATACCTGGGCTGGTGCTCCTTTTAACACCAGCCTTGAGTACTTGAAGGCGAATGATCCTTTTCTTCTCTTCTTCACCGTGAGGTCAATGTATGTATCACATAGAGTGTTAAAGTCAGGCTTGGCTTTTAACTCAACTACACATGTGTGCCCATGCAAAAAGAAAAGGAAGGCAGAAGATTGTTAGCTCCCCTGTGTGGATGTTTCCTTCTTTAACCAGTTTCAGTTTCACCACATTATCATAATGGCCCCATGGCTCTTATAAAGGCGTGTGTATTTTCAGACAATTTAATAATCACTAAAACAGTGTGGATTGATGATGCTTTACAATTGTAGTCAGATCAGTAGTATTTAGATTATATGTAAAATAGCCTTGGAGCACAATAACATTCTCCAATATATATTTGCCGTTCAGCAGTTTATTGCATAGGAATACCAGATGTATCTATATATTTTTGTTCAGGTAGCCATAAAATGCTTCGTATGATTCTGGTTCGCTGTCCTGATGTTGAAATTAACAATGATGATGTTTTAACTTAACACTTGGGGGTATGTGAATCATTGCCTCCAAATTATTGCACAAGGATTTGTTTTACAACTATACAGGACATGCCTATCGCCTAAGACTTCCTGAAAATGAGCGATTTGATCTCCCTAGCGGCTTCTGTGATGATAAACTGCCTATATCAGTATGCGTGAGCAAGCACAAGATACAATATTTGAAGGGGACCTCTTGCAAAAACCTTAAAATGAGCTTCATCTTAAAGAAATAAGAAAATAAATATAAAATATATATATATATATATATTTTACTGTATATAATAAATATATTTGTTAATCCTTACCATCCCCCTGTCAACAATTTGTCACTGTGAGTGCAGCTTTGTATCAGTTTTAGGGATGGGCGAATTTGACCCGTTTTATTTCGCCAGAAATTTGCCACCAGCGAAATGCTGCCGAAGCCCATTAAAGTCTATGGGCATCAAAAAAATTTCACAGCGTGACAACATTTTTTTGACGCCCATTTACTTTAGTGGGCATCGGCAGCATTTCACCAGTGGCACAATGCCATAAAAGTCTATGGGCGTCATTTTTGCGGCGAAACAAGGCGAAAAAATTCGCTCATCCCTAGTCAGTTTTCTTGAAACAGCTCTAATACATTGTCTAAGAAATGGAAGAACACACAGCAATGTATTTGAAGAACTGGCAATTAAAATTGAAGTCTGAAAAGAGACAGATTGCTGAGAGGGAGGAAACTGAATTATTTCAAAAACAGTACAGAATTGTGATAATATTTAGAAACATTTTTAGACCCAGGAAAAGCAGCTCTAAAGGAATAGTGGGAAAGTGGGAAACTTTCAGATTTGTTGCTGGTGTAATTTGGGGAGGGGTAACATTTTGGGAGAGTTTAAAACAAGCAGTTGTGTCAGAAAATCTTGAGTTATCGCATACTAATTACACACAGAATTTGAATTTAGAAAATGGCTCCAGACCAAATTAAATGGGATAATCTGAAATGATTCTGTATGTCTGCTTTTAAAATGACTTAAAGGAGAATTAAAGCTTAACTAAAGAAGTGTCAGGTATTGCGATTCGAGCCAGGCACCTTTGGGTTTCTGGCTCAATACCCTAACTATTTGCCCAGGTGAGCAGCCTGTAGGGTTGCTTGCTAGCTGTTACCTGGCCTCTGCAGCCCCAGCTCAGCTGCTGCCTGATTAGTTGCAATCAGCCAATCAGGGCTGATTCTGCCCTATTTAAGGCCTGCCCTTAATTGCTAGAGCATTACATGGTCTCTGCGTCAGTGCCCCTTACTAGGTTGTTCAAGCTCTTGCCTTTTTCCTTGTTATTCCTCCTTGCCTTGGTCTGCCTGTCCTTGTCTATCTTGTATTATCTTACCTTACCCTACCTTGTTCCTTCCCAGCCTTGACCTTGATCTGACCCTTGCCTTACCTGTTCTCATTTCCTATTCAAACTTGTACCTTTCCCTGACCTTGTACTGACCTTGCCTTGCCTGTTCCTTCTTCCTGTCCTGTTCTGCCTTGAATCCTGTCTTATAGCTTCCCTTGTCTCTCTCTCACTCTCCAGTGCTATTCGCTCCTCTTGCTATTCTGCTCCAGTCTCCCTCTGCTCCAGTCTGCTCTCCTGCTGTTCAGTCCTCTCCTGCTATCCAGTCCTCCCCTGCTATCTTGCTATCCAGTCTCCTTCTGCTGCAGTGTCCTTCTGTATCCTGTCCTCACTGTCCTGTCCCCAAAAATCTACGCCCGTACTGTCCAGTCTCATCTTCTTGGTCTGTCCCCGATCTACGCCCTTATCGTCCTCTCCAGTCTGGTCCTGACCTTCACCTGCTCCGTCCTGCTTCACTCTGCACCTGTTCCAGTCCCACTACGCCCTCGTCTCCCTGTTCCTGCCTTCCCTTTACGTGTTCCCTAGGCACATACAGCTCCTGCCTCAAGGACTCAACCTTCCCCCATCAGTCTCCACAGCGCCCCCTACCTAATCCTTGACAAGAAGTAGGTAGAAATGTTGTACATTATGTTTTGGGCTTCTGTACCAGCTCAAGGCAACCACAGCCCTTTAGCAGTAAAGATTTGTGTCTCCAAAGATGCCCCAGTAGCTCCCCATCTTCTTTTCTGCTGATTCACTGCACATGCTCTGTGCTGCTGTCACTTACTGAGCTTAGGGACCCACTCACAATATACAGTACACATAGAATAGAAATGTCACAATATAAGGATGATTAGTAATTAATACAGATAATTACTACATGACAGCACAGAAACCAGTGCAATTAGCATCAGAATTTAATAATCAGCCTTGTAGCATCATCTTATATTACAGACCGACCTCATTTTCTGCTTGATAATTTGCGACAACCCCTAAGTTTAGCTTTGCAACATAAAATGTGGCATTTTTAGCTGTATTCATATTTTAGGGTTTAATTCTCTTTTTAAAGATTGTTATTAAAGGAACAATACTGGGCTGATTTAGTTGCATCTGCCAAAATCCAAAAATGTTGCGTTTCCGCTATTTATTTTGCAACAAAACAATCCAAAAATGAAACCCAATGAAATCATGTAGAAGTCAATGGCAGATGTCCCTGTTACAACTGAAACATACTTAGTAACATAGTAAGTTAGGTTTAAAAAAGACATCTTTCTTGATTTGTAGTTGAGAAAGGTGCAGTTTTCATGATTTTTCTGCTACTTTTCCTGTTTGTTCTTTTTCAGTTTGGATATTTTAATAAATTTGATGACATTCATGGTTTTAGAAATGAGTTTATTTCTAAATCCACTAAAATGAGACTACATGTTTTGGGCTTCTGTACCAGGTCAAAGCTCCAACTCACAGTATAATGTATATATATAGAATATAAATGTGACAATACAAGTCTTATTATTAAATAATTCAACTGAGAAACCAGTGCAATTGCCATCAAAATGTAATAATCAGCCCTACATCAACATTTTCTATGCTCAACTTTATTTTCTTCTTGATGCCGGTGACCCCTTATCTTAGCTTCATAAAAGAAATATATATAACCAAAACTCATCTTAATAAATAAGAAATAGGTCTGGTTTCACTTGAAACCGGAGCACATGGAGCATGTGCACTCTTAAACAAAATCCAATATGGTGAGCTCTTGTGCACAACTAGATCATTACTTTTATAGAGATGCTGAACTTTTAGGCTGGTGCAGTAGGTTTAGTATAATTCAAAAAGCAAGTTTCCTGGTTGCAGGTCAGAACATGAATCTTAAGATTTTTACAATAAATTAATCTTATGCATGACCTAACAAGTGTGGTACTATGTTCATATATATATATATATATATATATATATATATATATATATATATATATATATATATATATGTGGTAATTGTAATAAACATGAGTTTTGAAAAGGTCATTCCAGATGAGCATGTGTCATATATCTAAGTAATTCTCATTTCCTATAGCATCAGGGTAGTGTCTTTTTTGTTAAACGTTGCACAATATAATGGGTGAAAGAGTGATCCATAAAAACTGATATGCAGAAGGCAATGCATTGTACTGATGACAGAGCCTATTAGCTGCCAAACATTTTGTTAGTATTGTTTAAAGCCTTGGTTGGACAGAGATTAGTCTCATACCTTCTCAGAATGCTTACAAAAGTAGATTCAAGGAGCAGATGCTGAAAAACCAGCAACGAATGCATCACATTGTAACAATTTCTCTCTAACAGACTTTATGTAAACTGAAGCTGTTGCTGCTGCAAATTCCTCTAATTTATATATTGTAATTAAGAGTTGATCACCAGATCTACTTGAGTTTCTATTGGGGAAGGGTAAAAATCAAAACAAACCCATAAAAAATATACACATTTTAAATCAATGGTAAAAAAAATAAAAATTAAAAGTAGTTAAGAAACATAATTTTTGGTATGAAAACAATATGAGGGCTTTTAAAATTGTATGGGTAATTTACTTCACCCCAGGCCCAGACACAAGTGCTAGAGTGCTAAGACTATGAAGATTTTCATTCATCCAGGTCATAGTATATCTAGTATAGGTCAATCTAAAAAACAACTGGACTTGCTGAGTAATCAATGAAGACGTTTCACTACTCATCCGAGCAGCTTCGTCAGTTCAACTGAACTGATTACTCAGCAAGTCCAGTTGTTTTTAGATTGACCTATACTAGATATAGAGTGCTAAGGCATGCAAGAGCGTGCCCCTTACCACTGCATTTGGTGTTTCCCCTTATTCCCCTAATGCAGGCAATGCTCCATTTAAGGGGCTAGCCACAGGTCTTGGCATTGCAAAATTAAGTTTAGAGGTCTGTGGCCATTCTTCAAGAGCTAAATGCAATGTACAAATTGCAAAGAAACTTCCAATTGCAGCAGTGTAAATGACCCCTTGCATAAACTGTTGGATTCATGTATGATGTCCTCAGGAAAAACCATTCAGAAGCAGCTAACTTTCTATACTAGGCATTCCATGCAGCACAAGTGTTGCCTAATTGCTGCATGTTTTCTGTTTTGCCTGCTGATTTCTGTCATCCATGAAGTAAGTGACTAATTTCAAGCTCTTCTACAGCAGCAAATTTGGTTAGGATGACCTTTTATGCTTTTTTGTCTTCTGTTTGTTTTATTAACATAATTCCAGGAAATCAGGGAAGTGATGCATAGCTTACGCAGTCACTACACATAATATAGCATCTTTAGGTAATAAGATCAATGTGACCTTTTTTTTCAATTGTATTGAAAACAGTGTAGTTGGTTTACATTGATAAACTTGAGTAGTTATGGCATTTCAGCTCATTCTTCCTTAACAAAAGTAAACAGATATAATTTGAAGAACTGAGCTATTCCTATCCGATAAATGGCAATTGGGCTAATTACAGTATGTCATCTCTTGCAGAAAAAAGATTAATAGAGAGTTAAGATATGCATCATACCCTCTGCCAATGTAGTGGAATGGCTATGAAATATCCAGCGTTTACTCTTGTATATAAAGTATACATTGCTCACATTAAAGAAAATGAGAATCAGCATTATAGCATATTGTTATTATTACCTGTTACCTGTTACCTGTTATAAATATGAACTAATATGTTATCCAGGGCTTTACAGAGTATATTTTAGCTTTGTTTCAAATGGTTTCCAAGCATTAATGAGGTAAAATTGAGCTACATAAGTGCTGTATTTTAATAAACATCTGCGGTGGTAAGGAGCAATTCCTTATTACCGTATATACTCGAGTATAAGCCGACCCGAGTATAAACCGAGGTACCTAATTTTACCTACGAAAACTGGGAAAACTTATTGACTCAAGTATAAGCCTAGACACAACTACAGCCCTGTCTCCCAGCAGCGCACATTCCGCCAAAGCGACATTCCCCCACGATCAACCGGACTTCTTTGCAAAGTTGATGGTGACAGAGAATTGCCAAACGGATTACTGTGTGCATTGTCCCACTGTCCCACTACCATGTGCAGAGGGTGCTGTGTGATATTGCCATCACTGTTAATCTTTGTATAACCAACAGAGGGCACTGTGTGATATTGCCATCACTGTTAATCCTTCATATAACCAACAGAGGGCACTGTGTGATATTGCCATCACTGTTAATCCTTCATATAACCAACAGAGGGCACTGTGTGATATTGCCATCACTGTTAATCCTTCATATAACCAACAGAGGGCACTGTGTGATATTGCAGTCACTGTTATTATTTCATATAACCAACAGAGGGCGCTGTGTGATATTGCAGTCACTGTTAATCTTTCATATAACCAACAGAGGGCGCTGTGTGATATTGCAGTCACTGTTATTCTTTCATATAACCAACAGAGGGCGCTGTGTGATATTGCAGTCTCTCCCCAAGCAAACTGTTGGTATAGGAAAGTGACTGCAATCTCAGCTACTGCCCACTGACTCGAGTATAAGCCGAGGTAGACTTTTTCAGCACATTTTGGATGGGGAAAAACTCAGCTTATACTAGAGTATATACGGTACTGACTTTCAGCCCAACAGTGACATTTTCATTTACTACCCCTGTAGAGTTTACAGTCTAGTTTCCCAAATACTCACACCCATAAATAAATAAATATATGCTATGTTTCATTTCCATAGAAGCCATAAAAAATACTAGAATGTTTTTGGAATGTGGAAGGAAACTGGGGCAAGCAGTGAAAGCTCATACAAACACTGGGAGAACATATGATATTCAAACAGAGAGTGCCCTGGTCTAGGTCCGGACTGAGAATTAAAATAGGCCCTGGCATTTCAGGTACACAGAGGCCCAAACAGCCCACATAGAGGCCCAAAAGCCCCCAACAGCCCACTAAATACTGACTTTCTATGGCACCTTATAGCAGCCCTTCTGACATTTGCCAGAACCCACAGATTGCCAGTCTGGGCCTGTCAGAATAACTGCTCAGAGAGAACAGTTGTGATCAAAACTCAACTCCCCACTGATAACCACTCTGCATTCATTTGAAAAGCACCCCATGGAACCCAACCTTGAAGAGAAACCCAGACAAGTTGGTCATCAACCAAACAAGAAGTTGTGACCCTACCTGTTGTTGTCGGATGTTATAGTGGTGAGTGGTAAGTGATTTTTCCAAAATTTAAATCACAATACTAAAATGTAAACATTAAATAAATCCATTTGGGGTTTTTTTTAGTTACCAAAGAAAATCAGAATTATTAGCCTAAAGAACCATCCTATAATTCAGAGTTTTCTTGATAATTGGTTTCTGGATAACGGATACCATACCAATAGTTATATAATTGTTTAGGAGAGCCACATTATATTACATTGTACAGTACTTCCCTTCAAATTTCCAACTCAAACATTTACATTCACCTTTCCTTCTTTGCTTGTTAACTTATTTAACCCTCATAAGGTGCCTGTAGGTGACTGTGACATTTTTGATAACATAAAATAGTTATACTTAAAATAGAAAGTTGTTATTTTGATGCCAATTATTCTGCAAAGTTAAAACATATGTAGACAGGTCCTGCCTATTTTTTTCATATTTTTTTCCACCAAAAAAATCGAAATCCACTGGGCCTCATTATAAATGTAATTTTTGTTGGTAACAGTTTTTTTTTAATATACTGAGATGACTGGTGCATTGGCTTATGACATTTTGACAGCAGCCAACACACATCATAGTCAGCTTTAAGAAGATCAACAAGTTTGTCTCTGGGCTGGCAATAAAATCAGATTATGGGTTTGCTGAAATGATAACTGACAAAGCTGCACCCTGGGGCCCAGTTGGTGCATCATATTGACTTGGTCAGCAGTAGCATGGTCAGTAGACTGTATTGGCCCTTACATGTCTAGTTTTATGAAGTATATGTCTAGTTTAGGAAGTACTTTTTTAGCCATGATGCAAAGTGAGAACCTTGTCTCAGGTGGAACTTTACTAGGGGTGGTAAAAACCAATACTGCATACTGTTTTTGCAGCAAGCAATTTTGGAATGATTCAAATAATGTTAAAGGTAGCTGTGCATTCCACAGTGGAATGCACTGTCATCTTTCATTTTTTCCCCTGGAGATGTGGCTAAGTAAGTAAACAGCAGAGTGGGAGAGAGCACAGGAGCAGGAAAACCCCTTTCATTTTTTTGATTTTTTTTCATGTTACTGTTCATTTAAAGGAACAGTTCAGTGTAAAAATAAAAACTGGGCAAATAGATAGGCTGTACAAAATAAAAAATGTTTCTAATAATGTAATGTATAAAGGCTGAAGTGACAAGAAGTCTAACATAATAGCCAGAATCCAACTTCTTGCTTTTCAGCTCTCTAACTCTGAGTTAGTCAGTGACTTGACAGCGGACCACATGGGACATAACTGTTCAGTGAGTTTGCAATTGATCCTCAGCATTCAGCTCAGATTCAAAAGCAACTAACTATATTAGAATCATTTTTTATTTTGCACAGCCTATCTATTTACCCAGTTTTTATTTTTATACTGAACAATTCCTTTAAGACCACAGCTAAAAAGCTACGGTATAGATCACAGATTCCTAGCACTACTTGAAGCAATTTTCCATTTTGAAAACATTAACAAAACTCAAAAAGGAATCAATATTTGCCAAACTGAATACCGCAAATAAAGCCTACAAGTTTAAGAGGGTTTCCAATGTGATTTGTAGAAAAGCTGTTTTTTTTGGAAAAAGGCTTCTTGTTGCATTGCATGGAGGAGTAATAATAGCAGGCATAACCAATACTTTTAAGAAAAGATTTGGAGGCATTTTAGCTGAATACATATTTTAGTGTTACCCAGGACCAATTGGTATTGCTTTTACTCCTTAGTAAAATGGAGATTGGGACAACCATGGACTAAGTTTAAAGAGTGGCTTACTTTTATCCATTTTGCAAAATACAGAATAAAATAACGTAAAATGGGTATCAATACAGCAATAACATTGCACAGTCTTACATTGTACATTGCACATCTTACTCAAGCAACATTAAGGGGCCTATTTACTAAACTCGAGTGAATATTTTGAATGCAAAAATATTCGAGTAATTTTTTGGGTACTTTAAAAAAACTTGACTTCATACTTCGCCACTTTAAACCTATCGAAGTCCAATGTTAGCCTATGGGGACCTTCCCCAGCACTTTTCTAAGCTTTTATTGGTCGAATATAATCCTTCGATCGATCGCTTAAAATCGTTTGAATTTTATTCGCTAAAATCCTTCAAATTCCTTCAAATTCTATGGATTTCACTTCGAGGGTCGAAGTTTTTTAACCCTCGAAATTCGAACCTTGATAAATCTGCCCCTAACAGTAGGAGGGCAGAATTATGAATTTTTAGGCTTTTACAAATATTTGTCAAACTAGTGGATATTGCAGGTTCTCCTTCACTGTATCTGCTTTCTGTTCCTTGCTGAACCTACTGTATGTTACCAACTCTCTGACAGGCACTCATGTCATACAATAAGGCCAGACCCAAAATGGATATCTGTATAATATGCCATAGACAATCACTATTGATTGGGCATGTGGTGGGCTGTTTCAGTCTCTGTGTACTTGAAATGCTAAAGTCTATTTTAAATCCCAGTCTGGACCTAAGTAAGGGCACCACCTGTCTGTCATTGGCTTCAGTGGTTAATGCACATGTGTAAAGAAAAAACTAGAGTAGGGTCAGGGCCCGGAATTAGGTGTAGGCAAAAGAGGCATGTGCCTAGGGGGCGCAAAGAAGTGGGGCCACCAAACACATTCCTCTTCTTTCGCTCACCCCCCGGTTTGGACCATTGTTCCCCCACCGGCATTCTCCGGTGCACCTCTGTGGGGACGGGGCAAAGTGGCCGGCCAGGTGACATGGAAGGATTACCAGATCACTTAAAATGTAAGGAACACATCTAATAAACACATGTTGCAGGTCTGCTTTGACTCCATTTACATTCAATTTTAACCAATGCTGTCCTTCTAACTGGATTTTCTGAAAGTGTTTCATATTTTCAAGTGATCTGGAAACCCAAGTCTACAGAAGCTCTTTTCCTGCCTGAGATTCTAACTACACCTGCACATTGTGCACACATTTCCCAATGCAGTGGTGCTCTTATTGTTTGACGCGAGTACCTGTCAGAAAGGGAGAAAGAGATCATTAAAAAGTTTGCTGCAAGAAACAAGTTTGCCCATACAATGAAGGAGAAGCTGCAATGCTTTTTCAAAACCATTAGTAAATGAAACTCGTCTTAATAAATAATGCATTCCAATCTGAAAAATGTTTATTTCATTAATAACAGCCTAAGAAGTGATAGTTGCGAAAAGTGAACCGTCCCTTTAATAAGTTAATAGGAATTATATGAGTGAAAGGTAGAACATGAGGCATATACAATATAGGTCTTTCTAATCTCAGCGACCGTGTCATACTACTGGGTTATCTAACGTTTAAACAGTCTGTGCACAGATGCTGCTTTCCCTGAGAGTGGTGGAATTTCTGACTTGGATAATAAAATATTTGATAGCTATAATTCTGCAACTAATGCTGAATCACAGAAAATAAAATCAAAAGTCAATCGATATGTCTAAGTAAAAGCCAAGGGCATGCAAGCACTAAGAAAAAATCGTCATGCAGGCATCTCCCTCTTATCCCTGTGATATTAAATAAACATTATTTTATCACTGTATATAGGCCTGAAACCTGCATATCTGATATAACACAAAAAGTTATTTATATGTAGACACAATAATGTATTGTACAAACGCATAAGCAAATATTCTGGTTGACAAATGCCTTTGATGCCAATTTCGTTTTCAGGCTTTAATTCTCCTTTAAAAGATTTCTATTTTTTGTTTTCAAAGAGCACTATGGTCAATAGTCAGCCAAGACTTTAGGGTTAAATAGTGCAGAGCTTTCTCATAACTTGTACAGGCCATTTTAGTCTATTTTAGAATTGCTATGGTTGGATACCCTTTAATTGTTATAATCAGATATTTACTTAGAAACCATAACAATATCTCCAGGATGTTGTTTTTAGGGTAAAAAGGCTGACTGGCACAGTGAAAAAGAGAATATAAATTACAGTGTTTATCTTTACATGGTCAGAAGGATCTGCATTAAACACATATCTTGGAGTATAATTTCAATAGATGCTTAAAACGAAGGGTAATAGGCTTATGTGAAATCTTTCCTATAAACTGTATCCCAGCTGCTGTATGAATGGGCACTACAAAAGCATTAATGGTTAAAGGGTAAATATACAGTATTTCTATTTTCAATGTGCTCCGAGAATTCCACTCCATAGGGTTTGTTTCCACTTAATTTTCTGTTTAATATTCCTTCTAGTGGCTTATGTGTATTGGCACCTCCTTATTTTCTACTCTTGGGGTGTAAATATTTAATATTTTTCCATAATTGCTGTAATTGTTCTTATTTGTATTATTTATAACTTATACTACATAAAGCCAGACCCCAAGGAGAAAATTTACTTACCTTCGAAGTTGCGCCAGCGTTGGCTTCGCCGCACTTCGCCAGGGTGCCGCTAATTCACTAAAATCCGAAGTTGCGATCAGGGAGGCGAAGCGAAGTTGCCCTACCGTTAATTCGTCAAGCAAACCGAAGTTACGCTAGCGATGCCTAATTTGCATACAGCGCCAAGTTAATGGACATATATGTTGCAGCAAATACATTACACTACACAAGCCTGGGAAAGCTTCATAAAATAAAATAGAGTTGTTATTTTGCCCTATACATGTGCCCAATGTAAAGTTTATGTGCCATATGTTAGGAAATGTATTTCCTAACATATGGCACAGAAAATTTACTATCTTTTTCAGCCTATCACCCTTAAAAAAGTAAAAGACGCCAGCGTTTATTGGGAAAAAAATTTAAAATTTTTTGAAGCAAGCCCTGTTTACTCTATTGCAATTCACCTGGTCTAAGATGGTGAAAGCAAGTCTGGCGCAAGAGGTAACGTTCAGTAAAATCCGCAAGTTAGTGAATTAGCATAGTTACGTGTAACTTCGCCTGGAGTAAGGGTGCGAAGTAGTGCTAGATTAGGTCCACTTCGCTAGCGAATTTACGCCAGCACCCGTTAGTAAATCGTCGAAGTAACAAAATGACGTCACGCTGGCGAATTTTCGCTAAAGCCAGTTTAGTAAATTTGCCCCAAGTTTATATTATAGCTATTATATGTACTGCATCTGTAAACAGGAAACTGTCAATTAATTCCAAATCTAGATGTCTATTTGGTTTGTCTATAGAAACAGCACCCATGATGACATTATAGTGTGGGATGCCAATAAAATTTGGGTAAAAACGATGTATACGTTACAGGACCTGTGCCTAGCATAGAATGGCATGGTGGAAGGGGAAGCCTATGGATGTCTGCTTGCACTGCCTTAGCTCTGTCTTAGATTTACTAGATTTCCTTTTTGAATGGTGATTTTGAGAAGTGCAAGACTGAGATAGAAAGAATATAGGTATGTGACATCACATATAAAGGTAATTCACATTTTATAAAAACTTCATATGATAAACAAGAGCGACAGATATTCTGTAAATGATAAATTCTTATAAATGGTGCTTAGTGATGCAATCAATTATAATTGGTGCTTAGTGATGCAATTTTCATCACATGAGTCACTGAAACTTGTGTTATCTATTAAACAATTAAAATATGAGTATTTTCAAAATCACCTTGCGGTCTCATAATCTGTACAAAACCAATCTGGCCTAGGCTTCAAACTTTTATATGGTCATAGAACTCCCTGGTGACATATAACATCCTTACTTTTTTACAATAGGGGGGCATGATTCACTATATAATTAAAACTAAAGGTGTTAAAAATGAAATTGGGTTTATGAAAATAGGGGACATTGTGTGGCCTTCTCCTGTTGGTGGCAGCTAATAAGTCAACTCCTGCATATATATGTACTGTATTTATATCTTTATATAGGGTTTGGCACAGTGACTGCTGGAAAAACCATAGCTGGTAGGTAAGTCTCTCACAGCCCAGTTTTCAGAAGGACTGCCCTGGTTAAAACTGCCTGCCCGGTTTTCCAAATTATACATTATAGCAAGGAGAAGAAGGCAAATAATTAAAAAACTATAAAAAATGAATACTGAAGACAAACTGAAAAAGTTTCTTAGAACACAACTTTAAGGGCAGATACACAAATGGAGAGTGTTTAGCACAAGTCTTATTCATTGTTATCAAATTGAACAAGGGGGCATACTGCCCCTTTACAAATTTAAAAAGGAGACAGTTCTGAAATGCTGGTGTGGCTGTTCTGTTGCCTTATCCCCTGATATTGGCAAGGAAGAACTTCCTAAAACAACTTAAGGTAAAGTCCACAAATCAAACCCACTGCTCCACCTTTGTGGGCATTTGTTTCTATTTTAAGATCCCAGCTAACTGTATGGTGGATCATTTGTTGGCATAAGCCAATATCTACATAAACTGAGGTTCTTCAGAATTCCTATTGACTTGTATATTGCCTACTTAGATATGTTTGAGTTTCACCCTATCATTCCATTGATTCACTAAACTCAGATGGGTCTATTTGAGCTAATAGTTAGTTAAACACATTAGACTTTTCCAGTGGCTCATAAGCAGAGACAAGATGAAGCACTATTACAGGGGCAGGGCTAGTATTAAAATGGACTAGAAATCTAAAAAGGAAAACAATTTATTGGAGGTGAAGTGCCAAAGAACAAAGGTGCTTGTGTAGTGGCAGTGTATAGGGAGAAGCCAGAAGTGACAGATAACAGCTAACAATTCTTCAAGTGAACAGCTGATCATGATACCAACATGGTATATTGTGCTGAACAGCTGATTACTATAAACACAGTAAGTGCTACCAGCTGACAATTAGAAACACAACTCAATGTCACTAAAATCAGTGGGGCACAAATATCAACAAGAAAAGGCAAAAATAAATTAAGGCAGTCCTGGTTTTTAAAGCAGACAATAAGCTAGGGAAAAAAAGAAGGGGTACACCAAAGATTTAGTGTAACCAAATGTTCATTGTTGTTCAGGAACTGGTGTGATTAAGCTATTAGTTTAAACTTTTTTTCAGTTGATATACATATATATAGATAGATAGATAGATAGATAGATAGATAGATAGATAGATAGATAGATAGATAGATAGATAGATAGATAGATAGATTGATAGATATAGAGTTCCTTACCATATTAAAACACAAGGCCAAAGGCTGAGTGCTTCTATACAGGTCATGGAACTCCAAGTATAAATTGGGGTATAAAAGTGAAGGTTGTGGTGTGGCTCCAAAATACTACTACTAGCCCTGCATATGTCCAGGATTGGGACCCAGGCAATTTGCCTTAGCTTAACTCTGAGTAATCAGAGTCATCCACAAACCTACAAGTTCAAAGGTCCCCAGTGCCGGGCCCAAGGTCAAGAGCGCCAAGGCAAGCCCCTGACCTGAACACCCGCTCCCCCTCTCAGTGCTAGGGATAGAGAGGTAGGTATGTGCCTTGTGCACCCCTTCCCAGTTGCACTTTAGGCATGTGCCTCTTCTGACTGCCCTTAGTTCCAACCCTGAAGGTCCCACCTGTCCATAATCAACAAAGGCCTAAACTACACTGGAATTTTGTAGGATGGTGTAGGATCGACAGATATCGTACAAATCGTGACATGGTTCAAAATATAATGACACAACCAAGTAGAGAAAAGCTTTAGCACAAACCGGACCTCAGTCAAAAAGCTTAAAAGGTTCTGACCCAATCTTGTTCAGGTATCCCTGATCCACCAGAACCTCGCCCACTTATCCATCTCCTTCCTTATCACCGATGAGGGACTGTCCTGAAAAAAGGCAGATTATGCAATAATGTTTAAGTACATACAACTTTGGCACTTAAATTCTTTTTTTGGGTGTAAATGGACTACAATATATCTCTCACTGGACCCTTTTTTCCGCACAGTCCCTCATCAGAAGGAGATGGATAAGTGGGTGAGGTTCTGGTGGATCATTTGAAGAATGATTTTGCCTTCTTTTAACCAATGTAATTTGGGTTCATTCTGAAAAATTTGCAGTATTCGGGTGTCAAATCGAAAAAGTCGATGTATTCGGGGGTCAAATCCGAAAAAGTCGGGATTCCCATTTTTTTTATGATTTTATAGAGACTTTTCCAGCACAATGATGTTTTGGGAAAATGTAATGATAACTAATGGGGAAAAGTCTGTGCGAATTTTGTCAGAGTGGCTTTCCAAACATAGTGAGATACATTTGGATTTTGATAAATAACCTAACCCTTTAATGTTATCTCTGTTGGGCAAGGAATTTCTTCCTACTGTGTCTTCTAGTAAATGACACTTATATTTATACTTATTTATTATAATGTCTTCCCTGTGTGTGCTTTTCTATATTGTAAAATTGTGCAGCTCTGTGTATCCTAGGCTAATAGTGCTATATAAATACAGTTATACATAGATACTGTGTATCTTTGCTTGAGAAAACCCAATAAATATGTTAATTCCCTGGACCCTTCATTGTTCCTATACTACAAGCACCAAAGCTTATGTTAGCATGGTATGTAAAACTGGCTTATTATTTACATCATTAACACATAACTTGCATAACTTAAAGCTCCTTACAAAAAAGGAGTTTTATTGCAGTGCTAGTTTACATGCTTCACAAAGAAAGATCTTGCAATCTTCCCTATTTTGCTAGTAGGAAGTACATTTTTTTGTTGTTGCCTAAATTATATTTATTTAAAACAAAAATTATGGTTCCCCACCACCACATCAACTTTGGAACACCCTGAAAGCTATATTACCGTTTACAACCCTGGCATTAAAACTTTTTACATACCTGTTTGGGGCAGCGGGCCAACCTCCCCCCCTTTTGTGGCCCACCACATGAAAGCCTGCCTGCTGTGACTGCTTACCTTGTGTAAGATTTAACCCTTTAAGTGCAGACTTTCCCATTTCATTTGCACTTAATGTTAGACTTTTTTTTGTTCTCTTTCACTTTAAGGGAATTTCCTGGGGGGGAGGGGGTTATAGTTTACCTAGGAAAATTGTACATCTGTTTTTTTTCAAGGAGAACATGAACTTTCTGCCAAAAAAGACCTGCAAGAACATCTTGCTGCAGATGGTGTATCTGTACATCGTTCTACAATTCAGCACAATTTGCACAAAGAACATCTGTATGGCAGGGTGATGAGAAAGAAGCCCTTTCTGCACTCACGCCACAAGCAGAGTCGCTTGCTGTATGAAAAAGCTCATTTAGACAAGTCACAGTCATTTTGGAACAAAGTGCTTTGGACTGATGAGACAAAAATTTAGTTATTTGGTCATAACAAAAAGCAATTTGCATGGTGGAAGAAGAACACCGCATTCCAAGAAAAACACCTGCTACCTACTATCAAATTTGGTGGAGGTTCCATCATGCTGTGGGGCTGTGTGGCTAGTTCAGGGACTGGGACCCTTGTTAAAGTCGAGGGTTGGATGAATTCAACCCAATATCAACAAATTCTTCAGGATAATGTCCAATCATCAGTCACAAAGTTGAAGTTATGCAGGGGTTGGACATTCCAACAAGACAATGACCCTAACACACTTTGAAATCATCAAAAGGCATTTATGCAGAGGGAGAAGTACAAGATTCTGGAATGGCCGTCACAGTCCCCCAACTTGAATATCATCGAAAATCTATGGGATGATATGTAGCATGCTCGGCAGCCATCAAATTTAACTGAACTGGAGAGATTTTGTATGGACGAATGGCAGTGGCGTAACTAGATGTTGCTGGGCCCCACAGCAAATCAATTTTAGGGCCCCCAACATATCCAGTGTTTATCCTGTTTTACCAATATATGTTCAAATTGCTCATCAATGAGAGCCTCATGGGGCCCCCTGTACCTCATGGGCCCCCCTGCAGCCGCAGGGTCTGCTTCCTCTGTAGTTACGCCCCTGACGAATGGTCTAAAATACCACCATCCAGAATCCAGACACTCATCAAAGTCTATAGGAGGCATCTAGAGGCTGTTACATTTGCAAAAGTATTGATGTAATATCTCTCAAATTTATGCACATGTCTAATTTTGTTAAGATGCATATTGCATATTTTCTGTTAATCCAATAAACTTTATGTCCCTGCTGAAATACTCCTGTTTCCATAAGGCATGTTATATATTAAAAGGAAGTTGCTACTTTGAAAGCTCAGCTAATGATAAACAAAATTCCAAAGAATTAAGAGGGGTTCCCAAACTTTTTCATATGACTGTATATAAATATTTCTAAAAGATTACAATTCCACTCAAAGGTTTATTTAAAAAATGTAACCATATTAACCTTTGTAGCTCCCTTTAAAATATCTCTATAGAAATCTCTATCCTCACCAGTCAATAAAGAATGTCATTGCCATATTATATACCTCTACCAAAAAAGCTGTGATCTACTACTCACTTCTGTATTACTTACCTCTCTTTCTTGTACTACCTAATTATACATATTTTGACTCTACCCTGCTTTATATCCACTTTACTTCGTAATACAGTGTTTTAGTTTGCTGTTACATGATTAGTAAATATTATTAAATATACTGTTCTGAAACTTTACGCCTTTCAATAAATGGGGCCTGCAGATTTTTATTACATCATTATAAAATGCAGTGATACTTGGGGGAGAAAATGTAATAAAATTTGTAAAGAGGACACATTTGCATATCGCAATGCAAAATTCTTCATTAGGCTTTCATTGCATTATGAATCTTAATATGGAGCAAACATAACAATTTTTTCATAATGAAGTTTTATTACATTCACTGGGCAATATCGCAAACTATAAAACTTGCAAATGCTATCCCACTGTCATGCAGGACTGCCATTAGGGGCACAGGAGGGACAACTGTAACAGGCCCAGTGTTTTTTGTAAACTTTAAGGGTGGCTGGCTGTCTTGCACTTCCCGGATTATCCGGGCCCCCCTTGAGTCACCAAAAAGGGTCTGAAAGCCACTAAATGGAGCCAAAAGCTGCTGAATGGAGCTGAAAAAGAGAAGAAGCCACTGAAAGAAGCAGACGTCGGCAAATAGAGCCAAAGAGGAGAAGAATGAAGAAGACCTTTGAAGTTAAGCTCCACTGACCAATAAACTTTTTCTTAAACCCCTGGCCACCAATGTTTTTTTTTTTAACTTTTATGGGAGCCGGGCCACCAATGTTATTAAAAACCTTTTATGGGGAACACTGGCCACCAATGTCTCCTTTTAACTTGAAAGGGGGCCCAGGCCACCATTGTTTTTTTTAACTTGAAGGGGACCCTAACCACCAATAACTTGTGAGGGGTTATAACTGTTTTAGCGCTGATGTATGTGTGGTATTTTTACTGTGTGGGGTGGGTAGGATCTGGGGTGGGCTTGGGGCCAGGCTGGGGTGGGCAGCGACCAGGGGGGCCCTCAAAATTTGTCATATGAGGGGCAAAGGGTTTTCGAAATGTTCACAAAATGAACATTTACTGGGAACAATATTTCCGTTAGTGACCTATATTACATCCCTGCTTGGTATCCTACGTGTATAAGGTCAATTTATTTATTTTTAAAATTAATACCGTGTACATTGTGACCTTCTTGTCTTCTCCAGACTGTTTTCCATCAGTTATAATTAGAGATGTCGCGAACTGTTCGCCGGCGAACTTGTTCGCGCGAACATCGGGTGTTCGCGCTCGCCGGAAGTTCGCGAACGTCGCGCGACGTTCGCCATTTTGGGTTCGCCATTGTTGGCGCTTTTTTTTGCCCTCTCACCCCAGACCAGCAGGTACATGGCAGCCAATCAGGAAGCTCTCCCTTGGACCACTCCCCTTCCCTATAAAAACCGAAGCCCTGCAGCTTTTTTTCACTCTGCCTGTGTGTGCTGAAGAGATAGTGTAGGGAGAGAGCTGCTGCCTGTTAGTGATTTCAGGGACAGTTGAAAGTTTGCTGGCTAGTAATCGTTTTGATACTGCTCTGTTATTGGAGGGACAGAAGTCTGCAGGGGTTTGAGGGACATTTAAGCTTAGGTAGCTTTGCTGGCTAGTAATCTACCTTCTACTGCAGTGCTCTGTATGTAGCTGCAGTGGGCAGCTGTCCTGCTTCTGATCTCATCTGCTGACTGCTGCAATAGCAATAGTCCTTGTAAGGACTGCTTTTATTTATTTTTTTGTTGTTTTACTACTACTACTACTACTACTACTACTACTACTACTACTACTACTATAAGAGCCCAGTGCTATTAGTCTAGCAGTGTTGGGGAGTGGGACTGGTGTGCTAATCTGCTGCTCCTAGTAGTTCAGCAGCACCAACTTTAATTTTTTTTTTTTAATATTCATTCTTTTTTTATTTAACTTTTTTTTTATTTTACTACCGCTGTAGTAGTGTATAAGTTGACCTTTTAGGCATTATTTGCCCTGTAGGCATTTTTTGCCCAGTGTGTTATTCAACCAACTGCTATCTAGCTGTGTGCCCGTGTTCACATTCTGTCTAAATATCCATAATATTACCGTCTCCAGAAAAAACACCGGAGTGACTTTTTTCAAGCAGCCATAATAAATTTTACGTAATCCGTATCCATCGCTGTAGTAGTGTATAAGTTGACCTTTTAGGCATTATTTGCCCTGTAGGCATTTTTTGCCCAGTGTGTTATTCAACCAACTGCTATCTAGCTGTGTGCCCGTGTTCACATTCTGTCTAAATATCCATAATATTACCGTCTCCAGAAAAAACACCGGAGTGACTTTTTTCAAGCAGCCATAATAAATTTTACGTAATCCGTATCCCTCGCTGTAGTAGTGTATAAGTTGACCTTGTAGGCATTATTTGCCCTGTAGGCATTTTTTGCCCAGTGTGTTATTCAACCAACTGCTATCTAGCTGTGTGCCCGTGTTCACATTCTGTCTAAATATCCATAATATTACCGTCTCCAGAAAAAACACCGGAGTGACTTTTTTTCAAGCAGCATTCTTATATTTTACGTAATCCGTATCCACCGCTGTGTATACGTTGACCTTGTAGGCATTATTTGCCCTGTAGGCATTTTTTGCCCAGTGTGTTATTCAACCAACTGCTATCTAGCTGTGTGCCCGTGTTCACATTCTGTCTAAATATCCATAATATTACCGTCTCCAGAAAAAACACCGGAGTGACTTTTTTTCAAGCAGCATTCTTATATTTTACGTAATCCGTATCCACCGCTGTGTATACGTTGACCTTGTAGGCATTATTTGCCCTGTAGGCATTTTTTGCCCAGTGTGTTATTCAACCAACTGCTATCTAGCTGTGTGACCGTGTTCACATTCTGTCTAAATATCCATAATATTACCGTCTCCAGAAAAAACACCGGAGTGACTTTTTTTCAAGCAGCATTCTTATATTTTACGTAATCCGTATCCACCGCTGTGTATACGTTGACCTTGTAGGCATTATTTGCACAGTGTTTTCTTCAAACCGCCATCTAGCTGTGTGAGCTTGTTCACATTTTGTCTAAATATTGATAATATTATCGTCTCTAGAAAAACCACTTGAGTTACTTTTTTTCAAGCAGCATTCATATATTTTACGTAATCCGTATCCACCGCTGTAGTAGTGTATACGTTGATCTTGTAGGCATTATTTGCACACTGTTTTCTTCAAACTGCCATCTAGCTGTGTGTATTATCGTTTCCAGAAAAACCAACTGAGTTTTTGTTGTTGTTGTTTTTTTAAAAATAATGCCAGGCAAAGGCAGGCCGCCACGCAGAGGCCGTGCTAGGGGCCGTGCTGCTATGCAATCCTGTGGCCCTAGCAAATTGCCCAGTTTTAAAAAGCCAATGACCCTGAACTCCCAAAATGCTGAAGAGGTAGTTGACTGGCTTACACAGCACACCCCATCCTCTACCGTTTCTAACTTTACCACAACATCCTCCTCATCCTCCACTGCTATGGCCACCCCACGTAACACTTCCTCCACCACCGGTGCCCCATCTTCACTGGAGTCAGAGGAGTTATTTTCCCATGAGTTTCTTGAACTGAGTAATGCGCAACCATTATTGGCAGAAGAAGATGAAGGAGATGAGGACGTTACACCAGATTTAATTCTGGCAGAGAACACGACAGAGATGGACATAATGATGAGTGATGAGGAGGAGGAGGAGGTCCCCGCTGCTGCTTCCTTCTGTGATGTGTCAGAAGAAATTGATGCATCTGAGGAGAATGATGATGAGGAGATTGATGTTTTGTGGGTGCCTAGTAGAAGAGAGCAAGAGGAGGGTAGTTCAGATGGAGAGACGGAGAGTCAGAGAGGCAGTAGGAGAATAAGACTTAGAAGAAGCAGGGAGGCCAGCCCGCAGGGATCAGTAGGGCAACAACATGTATCGGCACCTGTGTTCAGCCGGCCAACGCACCCGCCATTGCCGCCAATGCCGCCAACTTCTACTGTTACCGCCAGATCGCACACTTCCAAAAAGTCAGCAGTGTGGGATTTTTTTAATGTGTGTGCCTCTGACAAAAGCATTGTAATTTGCAATGAGTGCAGTCAGAAACTGAGCCTTGGTAAGCCCAACAGCCACATAGGTACAACTTCTATGCGAAGGCACATGAGCGGCAAGCACAAAGCACTTTGGGAGCAACACCTCAAAGGCAACAGGCAAACTAAAAGTCACACTCCTTCTGGTCCAGCATCTTACTGCTCTACCTCTGCTCTCCTTGACCCATCTGAACCACCCTCCACTCCGCCTTCCACCTTGACCACCTGTTCCCATTCCCAGTCATCTGCCACCAGCCAAGTTTCTGTGAAGGCCATGTTTGAGCGTAAGAAGCCAATGTCTGACTGTCACCCCCTTGCCCGGCGTCTGACAGCTGGCTTGTCTGCACTCTTAGCCCGCCAGCTTTTACCATACCAGCTGGTGGACTCTGAGGCCTTCCGCAAATTTGTAGCAATTGGGACACCGCAGTGGAAGGTACCCAGCCGCAATTTTTTTTCTAAAAAGGGAATACCACACCTGTACCAACATGTGCAGAGCCAAGTTACCGCATCTCTGTCACTTAGTGTTGGGCCAAAGGTCCATATGACTACTGACGCATGGTCCTCCAAGCATGGTCAGGGCAGGTATGTCACCTACACTGCCCACTGGGTGAACTTGGTAATGGCTGGGAATGGGAAGCAGGGAATGGGTAGCTCAACAACAACAACAACAGTGGAGTTGGTGTCACCGCCACGGATTGCACGCGGTTCTGCCACCACCTCTACTCCTCCATCGCTCTCTACCTCGTCTTCTTCCTCTTCTTCTTCTTACTCTGCTGCTGGGTCCTCCTTCTCCTCCTCCACACCTGTGCACCCCCAGCTCCCCCTAGGCTATTCGACGTGCCAGGTACGCCGTTGTCACGCTGTCTTGGGGATGACGTGCCTGGAAAGCAAAAACCATACCGGATCTGTACTCCTGTCATCTCTGCAGTCACAGGCCGATCGGTGGCTGACCCCACACCAACTGCAGATCGGAAAAGTGGTGTGTGACAATGGAAGCAATCTGTTGGCAGCGTTGAGACTGGGAAATTTAACACATGTGCCCTGCATGGCACATGTGTTAAATTTAATAGTCCAACGTTTTGTCTCCAAGTACCCAGGATTCCAGGACGTTCTCACCCAGTCCAGAAAGGTGTCGGCCCATTTCAGACGTTCCTACACAGCCATGGCACGCCTTGCTGACATTCAGCAGCGCTACAACATGCCAGTCAGGCGTTTGATTTCTGACAGCCAGACTCGCTGGAATTCAACGCTCCTTATGTTGGAACGTCTGCTGCAACAACAAAGGGCCGTCAACGAGTACCTTTTTGAACTGGGTGGTAGGACTGGATCTGCAGAGCTGGGGATTTTTTTCCCCCGTTACTGGGTGCTTATGCGCGATGCCTGCAGGCTCATGCGACCTTTTGAAGAGGTGACAAATATGGTCAGTCGCACCGAAGGCACCATCAGCGACCTAATACCCTTCGCTTTCTTCCTGGAGCGTGCCGTGCGACGAGTGACAGATGAGGCTGTAGACCAGCGTGACGAGGAGCTGGAAGCGCACGATTTATGGTCGCAATCACCAGAACGAACCCAGGCACCTGCTGCAACGCAGGGAGAGGTGCCAGAAGTGGAGTCAGAGGAGGAAGGTGGCTTTGTGGAGGAGGAGGAGGAGGACCAACAGGAGCAGGCTTCCCAGGGGGCTAGTGGTGACCTTTTGGGGACCCCTGGTCTTGTACGTGGCTGGGGGGAGGAGACCGTGGATGATGCAGTCCTTGATAATGAGGAAGCGGAGATGGATAGCTCTGCATCCAACCTTGTGAGAATGGGGTCTTTCATGCTGGCATGCCTGTTGAAGGACCCCCGTATCAAGAGGCTTAAGGAGAAGGACCTGTACTGGGTCGCAACGCTACTAGACCCTCGGTACAAGCATAAAGTGTCAGAAATGTTACCAACATACCACAAGTCCGAAAAGATGCGGCATTTACAAACCAGCCTGCAAAACATGTTGTACAATGCTTTTAAGGGTGATGTCACTTCAGGAACTCATCAACATTCCAGGGGCAGAGGTGCCAGTAATCCTGCCACGAGCACACCTGCAAGGACAAAGCCCTTTGGCCGGTCTGTAACGTCAGACATGCAAATGTTTTTCTGTCCAAGGCAGCGCCACAACCCTTCGGGATCCACCCTCAAAGAACGCCTCGACCGGCAGGTAGCGGACTACCTGGCATTAACTGCAGATATCGACACTCTGAGGAGCGATGAACCCCTGGACTACTGGGTGCGCAGGCTTGATCTGTGGCCAGAGCTGTCACAATTTGCCATGAACCTCTTGTCTTGCCCAGCCTCAAGTGTGCTCTCAGAAAGGACCTTCAGTGCAGCAGGAGGGATTGTAACTGAGAAGAGAACTCGCCTAGGTCACAAAAGTGTCGATTACCTGACCTTTATTAAAATGAATGAGGGGTGGATCTCGGAGGGTTACTGCACGCCGGAAGACTTGTTCTGACTTCTATGCAGCTGTCCTTCTCTTCAAGCCTCATGACTCCACACACAGCTGTCCTTTAGCGTCCTCCTCCCTCCGCCACCGTTACAAACTAGGGTGCAAACCCTACTGGTTTAATTTTTTCTGGCCTCTGTGCTTCAGTGGCTGCAACCAAAAAAACTGGGCAAACAATGTCTACAAGGTCAACGTATGGCGAAAAATGACTATTTTCAGCATTTATATGGCATATTTTTTCTGGCAACTGTGCTTCAGTGGCTGCGTCCAAAAAAATGCATATTTTCTGCATTTATATGGCATAATTTTTCTGGCCTCTGTGCTTCAGTGGCTGCAACCAAAAAAATGCATATTTTCTGCATTTATATGGCATAATTTTTCTGGCCTCTGTGCTTCAGTGGCTGCAACCAAAAAAATGCATATTTTCTGCATTTATATGGCATAATTTTTCTGGCCTCTGTGCTTCAGTGGCTGCAACCAAAAAAATTTATATTTTCAGCATTTATATGGCATAATTTTTCTGGCAACTGTGCTTCAGTGGCTGCGACCAAAAAAATGACTATTTTCAGCATTTCTATGGCATATTTTTTCTGGCCTCTGTGCTTGAGTGGCTGCGGCCAAAAAAACTGGGCAAACAATGCCTACAAGGTCAACGTCGTTGACCTTGTAGGCATTGTTTGCCCAGTTTTTTTGGCCGCAGCCACTCAAGCACAGAGGCCAGAAAAAATATGCCATAGAAATGCTGAAAATAGTCATTTTTTGCCATACCTTGACTCAACGTATATGGCAAAAAATGACTATTTTCAGCATTTATATGGCATATTTTTTCTGGCAACTGTGCTTCAGTGGCTGCGACCAAGAAAACTGGGCAAACAATGCCTACAAGGTCAACGTATGGCAAAAAATGACTATTTTCAGCATTTATATGGCATATTTTTTCTGGCCTCTGTGCTTCAGTGGCTGCAACCAAAAAAATTTATATTTTCAGCATTTATATGGCATAATTTTTCTGGCCTCTGTGCTTCAGTGGCTGCAACCAAAAAAATTTATATTTTCAGCATTTATATGGCATATTTTTTCTGGCAACTGTGCTTCAGTGGCTGCGTCCAAAAAAACTGGGCAAACAATGTCTACAAGGTCAACGTATGGCGAAAAATGACTATTTTCAGCATTTATATGGCATAATTTTTCTGGCCTCTGTGCTTCAGTGGCTGCAACCAAAAAAATTTATATTTTCAGCATTTATATGGCATATTTTTTCTGGCAACTGTGCTTCAGTGGCTGCGTCCAAAAAAACTGGGCAAACAATGTCTACAAGGTCAACGTATGGCGAAAAATGACTATTTTCAGCATTTATATGGCATATTTTTTCTGGCAACTGTGCTTCAGTGGCTGCGTCCAAAAAAACTGGGCAAACAATGCCTACAAGGTCAACGTATGGCAGTTGTTTAAAGAGAACAGTAGATTACTAGCCAGCAAAGCTACCTAAGCTAAAATGTCCCTCAAATCCCTGCAGACTTCTGTCCCTCCAATACAGAGCAGTATCACGCAGATTACTAGCCAGCAAACTTACTATCATCTGTCCCTGAAATCACTAACAGCTCTCGCCCTACACTATCTCTTCCAAGCACACACAGGCAGATTTTTCAGATACATTTTTGCCCTTGATCCCCCTCTGGCATGCCACTGTCCAGGTCGTTGCACCCTTTAAACAACTTTAAAATCATTTTTCTGGCCAGAAATGTCTTTTGTAGATGTTAAAGTTCGCCTTCCCATTGAAGTCTATGGGGTTCGCGAACCGTTCGCGAACCGCTCGCAATTTTGCGCAAGTTCGCGAATATGTTCGCGAACTTTTTTTCCGACGTTCGCTACATCCCTAGTTATAATTACTAAATTAGTAACCTATACGTAAATAAAAGAAATGTGCAGTAAAATTTAGAGGGCACAAGAGAATGTTACAGAGAAAAGGCTTACAAAGGTCTTCAGTGTGGACAAGTTAGGTTCATTCACACGAGGAGATTCAGGGATATTTTGTCGTCTGGCGACTAAATGCCTCTTCTTCTGGGCGAAAATCTCCCCGAACTGCCTCCTTGTGTCTTCCCATCCGATATAATGAAAAGTCGCCTGAGCTAAAGCACATGCAGCACTGTGTTTTCAGAAGTCGCCCAAAGTTGCCTCACGAGGAAACTTCAGGCGACTTCAGAAAACGCAGAGCCGCATGTGCTTTAGCGCAGGCGACTTTATATTATAGCAGATGGGAAGACACGCGGAGGCAGTTCGGGGAGATTGTCGCCCAGAAGAAGAGGCGATTAGTAGCCAAACGACAAAATCTCCCGAATCTCCTCGAATCTCCACGTAAGAAGGAATGGCTCAATAATTAAATTTAAGCATTTAAATAATGGTAAAGAGTTTTATGGGCAAGTTCCTTAATCGCCTTATGCCGCAGACCAAAAAAAAGTTATGTAGCATCTTTACACATCTGTAACGAACTGTAACTGCAAAATGGAACAGCCATGATAAGCAATGACATAAGTTCTTTTAGGTGATTCTTATAGCACACAATGGGGGGAACACAGTTGGGCAAACTGGTGTTGCCCTCCAAGATAGTAAAAATAATGTGTGGGTAGGGTTGCCACCTGGCCGGTATTTGACTCCAATGTTGTTAATAGGGAAA
Organism: Xenopus petersii; assembly: GCA_038501925.1. Classification (NCBI taxonomy): domain Eukaryota; kingdom Metazoa; phylum Chordata; class Amphibia; order Anura; family Pipidae; genus Xenopus; species Xenopus petersii. Next base: position 170,502,397 of record CM076673.1, read on the forward strand.
AAAGATAAATATATAGAATGCCGGTATTTTTTTCCAGAAAAGGTGGCAACCCTATGTGTGAGTTCCTGCAAACCCCCCGTGTACCATTGCCCTTAAAGTTACATGAATTCAGTTTATAATTGTTTTGCATCCATAAACAAGTGGCCAGATGATACGGAGAGAAGTATTTTATCATAGAAACAATATGAAAAGCATTTAAATGTACTGTTTTATATGGGTTAATTCCTTACATAACAAGTATCCTTTCACTGCATACTAACTGGAGAGCTAAAAGAAGACACCAGCAAACATATGTTTAAGGTCAGTAATACATTACTGTAAACTATGGTGAGCCAAGAAAAGCAAGTTATATGGACCAGCTGTTTACATATTATTTACATCAATCTCAAGCGACCCTGGAATACACAGCACAAAAGGTCAACTGATAGAAGAAAGTACATGGATTAAAGTTCAACTTCTCTGAATTACAGACTTGGGTAAACACCGGCACCGCTCATGCAAATACACTGAAGGCCTCATCCCAGATATTCTAGATTTTGCTGTTTAATTACAGCCTCAGATACACAGTTACAGAAGTTCAGCATTGATTATAATGGAACTAGCATTATTTTAGTATACAGGGAGGGGATCTGTTATCCGGAAACCCATTATTCAGAAAGCTCCAAATTACGGGATGGCCATCTCCCATAGACTCCATTTTATCCATATAATCCAATTCTTTTTTTTAATTATTTTGTTTTTCTCTGTAATAATAAAACAGTACCTTGTACAAGATCCAAACTAAGATATAATTAATCTTTATTGGAAGCAAAACCAGCCTAATTTATTTAATGTTTAAATGATTTTCTAGTAGATTTAAGGTGTGAAGATCCAAAATATGAAAAGATCCGTTATCCAGAATTTCCCAGGTATAAAAAGTCCCATACCTGTATAACCATAATGCCTTCTGATTTGCAGCATAGTTTTAGGCTTCATTAGCATAATTAATGCTATCAACGTATCTTATATTGACTTGCTTTTACTCTGCTATACTCCAGTGAAAATCTTTTATGACCATTGGCTATAGAGAAATATGGTTAGCCTGTTTGATTTATTTTGACTGAAACATTGGTGTGTGTATGGGCCTTTCAGATGGCAACATTGAATTCATTTTGCCCAGATGTAGAATACAGGTGTCCCACTGGTGTCTGTACTGGAAAGTAACACATCTATAAACAGGGTCGGAATGAGTCGGTGGGACCAGTAACGTAACTAGAGGGGGGCGGGCCCTGGTGTGGGACGTGCAGCCGGGCCCCTGCCCCCTCCGTACGCCATTTTCTGTTGCCGGAGTCAGTGGTGTGTGAGCTGCTGGGGGGTCCTGAGGGGGTGGGGGCCTTGGCCCAATCGCACCCCCAGTAATCACGCCACTGGGTTGAAAAAAAATCTGGTGGGCCCCGGCCCTCAAGGGCTCTTGCCGGCCCAGAAAAGAAAGTTAACGGTGCATCTTCTGTGCATGTGCGGCCTTTGTGCGCACGCACACAGTGTGTTCATTGAGGCAGGCAGGGGGCTGGAGTTCAGGAGGGGGCCCTGGGGACTGTCGAGAGGGGGGAACTGGAGGAGAGTTGCTTACTGATACATTCTTTCTGTAGTCTGGCTATAGTACAGACTTAAACCACTTTCAATTTCATTTGGAAATAACTTTAGAATCATTAATATGTATTGGAAACTGGTTTACAATTGCATTTCATTTTATTAAGCAATAAAGCAGATAAATAGAGGGTTTTTTTGGGTGGATGTTTCTATAAAGTGATTGGAGAATTGTGGGGAATAAACATGGAGAACTAAGTGGAAAAATCAGATTTGGCTCAGTGATTGCTCTGTGCCACTCCTGCTGTACCACAGAACTGAATTAATGGGCCAGTGACTACAAAATGAAAAGGAATTGGCTTTGTATTTGTAACTCACTGTTACTTTGGAAGGGTGAAATACTGTGTCTTTACTTTAGAAAAGCTAATATAGTTTAAATAAATAAGCTTCTATGTAGATATGGGACTGCAATTTGAATTCTAATTTTAACAAAGAAGTTGCTTAGAATACATTTGTTTTATTGCTTTCTTAAAATAAAAACACAGGTCAGATATCAATCATGGTTTTCTGCAAACCTACATAAAGTAGGTTAAGAATTATTGCAATTGCAGGTGCTGAACAAACACCTTTACATTTAAATGTTAATAACGTAGTTCAACTTTATGGTGCTACTGACTACTTACGTGAACTGAAAAACACAAATAACACTGTAATAAAAAATATTACAGTAAAGCCTTACATCAAATGCCAGATAAATCATTAGGAACTCTATAAGTTGTAGATCTTTTGACACATTTGGGTACAAATATGCTATTGACAATAAAAAAATTATACTCATCCTATATTGCTTTTCTTTTAGATATCAAATCAGGGCCGGATTTACATAATGGGCGCCCCTAGGCCCACTGCCGTTCATCGCCCCTGTCCCCTTCCCTTTATTCTTGTAAATTTTCATCAATGGGGATTGGTGCATGGGAAGGTTAAAAATTGAGTTTAAAAATCCAGCACATTCCAGTGTTTTTGGACCAATGTGGGTGTGGTTGGGCATCATGCCGCCCCCCTAAAATCCTGCCGCCCTAGGCCCGGGCCTAGGTGGCCTTTCCACAAATCCGGGCCTGCATCAAATTAAATACAGTAAGGAAAGTTGCAATGAACACCCATTACACATAAGTGAAAGTGCTTAAGCAGAGGGAGATAAGATTATTGTAAGTATTGAAAGTGCACCCACAAACCTTATACAATGTACTTGTACTCCTTTTCCAGAAATAGAAATAAGGGGAGGCTATAGAGGGCAAATACCGTATATACTCGAGTATAAACCGAGGTATCCAATTTTACATACGAAAACTGGGAAAACTTATTGACTCGAGTATAAGCCAAGACACAACTACAGCCCTGTCTCCCAGCAGTGCACATTCTGCCAAAGTGACCCCCCAGCAATCAACCGGACTTCCAAAGTTGATGGTGACAGAGAATTGCCAAACAGATTACTGTGCGCATTGTCCCACTGTCCCACTACCATGTGCAGAGGGTGCTGTGTGATATTGCCATCACTGTTAATCTTTTGTATAACCAACAGAGGGCGCTGTGTGATATTGCAGTCACTGTTAATCTTTCATATAACCAACAGAGGGCGCACTGTTATTCTTTCATATAACCAACAGATGGCGCTGTGTGATATGGCAGTCACTGTTATTCTTTCATATTACCAACAGAGGGTGCACTGTTATTCTTTCATATAACCAACAGAGGGTGCTGTGTGATATTGCAGTCACTGTTATTCTATCATATAACCAACATATGGCACTGTGTGATATTGCAGTCACTGTTATTCTATCATATAACCAACAGATGGCACTGTGTGATATTGCAGTCACTGTTATTCTTTCATATAACCAACAGTGGGAGCACTGTTATTCTTTCATATAACCAACAGAGGGCGCTGTGTGATATTGTAGTCTCTCCCCAAGCAAACTGTTGGTATAGGAATGATTAAAAGTTACTGCAATCTCAGCTACTGCCCACTGACTCGAGTATAAGCGAGGTAGACTTTTTCAGCACATTTTGGATGCTGAAAAACTCGGCTTATACTTGAGTATATACAGTACTCACTTTAAGTTATTGTATAAAACCTTTGGAGGACTGTAGTGATTTGCAAAGCACTGAATACACAGTTAAAGCTTTATCAGAAAGGTCTATATAAATACACCAGTAAACCCTCAAAGTAGTGCTGCTCTGGGTCATCTGTCAAAAGAAACAAAGCCTTTCTTTCCTTCTATTGTGTACATATGGACTTCTGTATCAGACTTCCTTCTTTCAGCTTAAACCTCCAGGGCTAGGTAGGTCTTGAGCATGCTCAGTTTGCTCCTCTCTCCCCCTCCCTTTCCCCCACTTTCTTCTCCCCTCCCTGCTGTAATCTGAGCCCAGAGCTATGAGTGAGCAGGGAGAGACTCAGGCAGTTAGTGATGTCACACCAAGCTAATATGGCAGCTGCTATCCTAAACAAACAGAGAGCTGTTTAGGTATGGCAAGTTCTGCAGAATAAATACAGTGTTATAGCTTGCACTATTGTGGATACTCTATTGGCAATAAACTGCTTCAGTAGCTTTCCTTCTCCATTAAGGAGGAAAATAACTAAGAATGTTGAAGGAGGTTGAGTATTAGGGAAGATGAACAGCCCAGACAAGGCACCACAATTTAAACATGTAGGGTTTGTCAGTAATTTAATGATCCAGTTACACTGGTACAAGATATGTCTCTTAGGCTATTGCTTATTTACATTTGACTCTGCCGAGAAAACATTCAGGGTGCACATGCCTTTCATATAAATCATTGTGCATTATACTTACATCTCGTGTAGCCAAGTGTAACGTACAGTGATGTGAGCAGTATGTTTTTATAGCATTAGTACATCTGTCCATAAAGTGGGAATGGTTAGATTAGGTTTGAAGGATGAACAAAGGGCCAGAAAAGAAGTTCATTAAACATATGTATGATCGCTAACTAGGAAAAACATATTTATGTAAACATTTACATTTCAGTTAAAACCTAAAAAAGAGCTACATAACTTTCAAGTCAAAGCATATGTTTTTTCTTACTTGTTTATAGAGTATGAAGTATGCTTGGAGTTCCCAAGTGAATAGGCACTACGGACAATGGAATCCCACACCCCCATATCTGCAAATAACTTGTGTTCAGTGGAGGTACCATTCCTTGATGGTAGTAAGGTCTTCTGAACTCCTGAAATATCTAGGACTCTTCCATAGCAGTTAGTCATAATTTCAGATGAAACAATGTGTGTTTTATGCTGTACACACACTATAGTATTTGCCTGAGAGGACTGAATATTAGCTATAGCTCGCATCAGTAAAAGGGACATTGAATAGTTTACAAGTGGTTTAACCCGGAAAGGCTTTTTTTTCCAATAAAATCTTGGCATTGTTTGGCTTGCATCAATGTACCCCATGTTCCAATGCTAGATTGCACTTAGCCTTTGCTCATGGCTCAGGAAGCTTTGCACAGGGTTTATTTAAATGTCTGGCTAAATTATTCTTTCAAAAGAAGATTGTGGATAGAATTTCACCCCTACAGTAGATTTGGATGTGTTCCAGCATAGTACTGAATCATTGCTAGTAAAGGATTTAGAGGGAAAAAAATACTTTAAAGCCTTACGCAAGCCAACTGAGATCATTTTATACGGGCTAATCCGTCATGAAAGGAATCTGTGTTTGAGCAACTTTAAGGAGAGCCATAACATTAAATAATATATAATATTTAAATGAATCTATTCTCTTATGTCTACAAGTATAGATTGCCATGCATATATATTCCATTAGACAAAATATGAGGGCATGAATCAGTATGGAATATTGTGCAGAACATTCCTTCTCTGCATTTTTGCTTGTCCTCCATATAGCTTACTACAAAAGAAACAAACTCTTGAAGGTTAAAGGGGAAATACAGTTTTGGAAACTTGGGTAAAGGCAAGATAACAGTTAATAAGAGTAATTGTACATTTTTGATAAAAGGACAAGGAAAGTTTAAATACAAGCAGCTCTCGTATAGCTTGTGATGCCACATAGGACATTTTGTAGCCGAATCTCCTAGAGCATGGGCAACAAAATGGGACAAAGGGGGCCTGGATCAGTCTCCGAGTCTGCTGTATGGTGCCACTTTCTGACTCTCACAGAGGCATATGCATGAGTGGTGGTAAAGTGGAGGGGTAGGCCAACAGCCAGAGTTCTGTTTTGGAAGGTGGGCCTGTCGGAGGGTAGTTACGCTATTGGTGTCAGGCAACTTCCTCCAGTTCATCCCTTCTGCCAGCCCTGCATATAACTTTTTTTATACACCGCTTCTAGGATATGCAGGATGTACATCATGCATACGTTTCTTTATTCTCTGAAGTGAGCAATGATGAGGGGTCACTTAGGGGCCGATTCACCAAGGGTCGAATATCGAGGGTTAATTAACCGTCAATATTCAACTGGGAATTAAAATCCTTCGACTCCGAATATCGAAGTCGAAGGATTTAGCGCAGATAGTACGATCGAACGATTATTCCTTCGATCGAACGATTAAATCCTTCGAATCGTTCGATTCGAAGGACTTTAATCCACCGATCGAAGGAATATCCTTCGATCAAAAAAACTTAGGAAAGCCTATGGGGACCTTCCCCATAGGCTAACATTGAGTTCGGTAGGTTTTAGATGGCGAACTAGGGGGTCGAAGTTTTTTTTAAAGAGACAGTACTTCGATTATCGAATGGTCGAATATTTGAACGATTTTTAGTTCGAATCCTTCGATTCGAAGTTGTAGTCGAAGGTCGAAGTAGCCCATTCGATGGTCGAAGTAGCCCAAAAAACACTTCGAAATTCAAAGTTTTTTTACTTCGAATCCTTCACTCGAAGTTAGGGAATCGGCCCCCTAATATTGCTGCAGGTAATCACTGACCACAACAATCTATCCACAATAAAATCCTGCAGTTTACCAATCCTCTTACAGTAAGCTATATATATTTACATGAGGGGATGAAGTGATCAGGATCAGTAGGAGGGACTTTATGCACAGAAAGATCAATGGAGCAAAGGTTCTACCTCTACCTCTTCTAAAAAAAAAAAAAAAAAAAAGATAATTTTAATGGCAAAACAACCAACTACAAAAAATGGTCCATTAAACAAGGTATTTTTTAAAATGTGTATATATATAAAAACAGATAAAGGAGTTTCTAAGCAGTATTAACAAGAACATATTTTTATTAGAGTATTTGCTGATATACATGAGGGTTTCAAAGGTTTAATGAATAAAGTGTAAGTAGAAAACAGGATGTTCTGCATTATCTGATATTTTAAACAGCCACAAGAAATGCCGCACAATCCAGTTTGCTAAGATAGGAAGTCCTAGAATCACAGCTCAGCAAAAATAATGTGAAAAAACACTGACCACCAATGTTTTTTTTTTCTTTACTTGTAAGAGGGAGTCTTGGCCACCAATGTTTTTTTTTAATTTTCCCTGGGGCCCCTCTCCACCAATGCTTTTGTTTTACTTGTAAGGGGGCCCCTGACTTGTATGGGGGAACTTGGCCACCAATTTTTTTAAAAAATTCTATGAGGCCCCTGACCACCTATGTTTTTTTTTAACTTGTAAGGGGGGGTCACAGGCCACCAATTAAGTTTTTTTATTGTTAATGGAGGGTGTAATAACTCTCCCTGGTGGTCTAGTGGACCTGCCCGTTGTTAGGTCTAACTTGTTAGTATCTGGGCGTGATTTTTGTCTGAATTCTGTGCTGCCTGTCTGACTCTTCTGAATTCTGCCAATCCTGACCTATGCCCGCCTGACCACTCTGTGAACGTTGCCTGTACTGACCCGGCCTGGCTGACTATCCTTGAACGCCGCCTGTACCGACCCCGGCCTGTCTGACTAATCTTGAACTCTTCACAAAAAATTGAATTGCTGTATCCCTCAATGTAAGGGGGAATGACAGAAAGTTTATATAGTGTAGTATTTCCACATTCAAATGACACACCTTCATTGCTTATTAAACCTTAAAAATATTGATAGCGTGTCTATACTTGACTATACACGGTCATTCCGAATGCATTATATGAGAATATGTTTGAATAGGAAGAAGGAGTCTGGACAAGAAACTGATTACTTTAACCCATACGTGTTTCAACTCACTTCTTGTGAGTATATTATAACACCGGAAACACTAGGATTCCCGGAGGCTAGTTGCTACCTTTTCTCAACCCTAAGTTACGTGCCCACCCACTTACCCTTGGGGAGGTTTAAAGTTTAATAAGCACTGAAGGTGTGTCATTTGAATGTGGAAATACTACCCTATATAAACTTTCTGTCATTCCCCCTCAACAATTCCATTTTTAGTGAAGATATTTGTAAAGGTGGAGGAGAGCCTTAAAAGTTGCTGGAATTTGGGGAGACCTCAATCCAGGGACTCGACTTTATATTTGGACTTTATTCTTGAACTCTGCCTGCACTGACCCCCCGGCCTGCCTTACTATTCTTGAACTCTGCCTGTACTTGTAAGGAAGTCTTACCTGGCGTCCCAAGATGGCAGCATCCAAGATGTCGGTGTCTCCCATGCAGTTCCTCCTGGGCGTAGCTCTGTGACATCACACCAGCGTCAGATGCGTCGCCGGCGCCGGATTGGTCGCCAGCGCCGAAGCGTCAGCGGCACATTGGACGCTAGCGTCGAAATGCCAGCATGAGGACGCCAGCGTCATAACGTCACTGTGTCCGTTTTTGGTGCCAAAGGAAACCTATAAAAGACACTGGAGCACTGCTGACCTTGCCTTTCAATAGGTTCTACCTTGTGTGTTCCTGGGTGCCCTATTCTGATTCCTTCTATTGATTCCTGTGTTTGACCCTTGCCTGATTATTGTTAATGAACCATCGCTGCCTGAATTGATCTTATTGCCTGGACTCGACCATTCTTCTGCCTTATCCCTATCTGTACCATGTACAGTGTTGGACTGGGACACCAGGGGCCCACCCAAAAACCTTTGACCAGGGGCCCACCAATTAATCTTGGACAATGGGCCCACTCTTAGTAATATTTTTCTTACTCTCCTCACTCAACTTCTATTCTCCTAGTCTCTTTTCTTCACATACTCTACTCTGTTTTTCCCTCTATATAGCCTCTTTGTTCTCACAGAAATAGGGAATGGCCATGAAATAGGCCAAATATTTAGCAGCATGAAGGCCCACTGACACCTGGGCCCACCGGGACTTTTTCTGGTATCCTGGTGGGCCAGTCCAACACTGACCTCCTTGGTCAGCTAATCCTGGCTGAGCCTTCAGGGCCCCTTACAGTATTGTAGGGCCATGGACCCCTCTGAGGAGGCACAACCTCAGCCCGACTTCGGGAAAGCTTTTTGTGGACTTGGAGGTCTATGAAGCACAGCAGACCCCTTTGGCCAGGCAGTGGAGGTTATCCTAGAGAAACTGTCTACCCTCACGCCGGCGACACCGGTTCCAGCCTCAGTTCCTTGCCCGGTGGTTTCAGCTCACACTTCTGAGCCCGTATCCTGGAGCCTCCTCTCTACGACGGTGATCCTCAGGCATGCAGAGGGTTCCTGAACCAATGTGAAATTCAATTCACGCTTCTTCCCAACCAGTATGTCTTGGAACGTGCCAAGGTGGGATACATTATTACCCGCCTGACTGGAAAAGCCCTAAAATGGGCATCCCCTCTGTGGGAGAAGGAGGATCCTTTGATTGGCAATTCTAAAGCCTTCATCCAAGATCTACGAACCGTGTTTGACTTCCCCCGCCAGGCAGCGTCCGCTTCCTCACAGTTGTTCCAGATCTGTCAGGGGACTCATACCGTGCCTGAATATGCCATAGAGCTCTGCACTTCGGTTGCTGAAATGGGTTGGAACAATGAGAGCTACCATGCCGCTTTTTACAACGGGCTCTCAATATGTCTGAAGGATGACTTAGTCTCCTGTGAGCTGCCTACGCACTGGGAGGATCTTACTCGACAAAGAGAGCACCAAGCGGATAAAGACCGTGTCAAGAGATTCCAACCCTTATTGGCCCCTTGCTTCCAAAGAAAGTTGCTTCCAAACACATCTCCTCCTACAGTACCAGGTACTTCTTCTGCTTCTACTATTATTCCAATGCAGATTGGACGTGCCCGACTGTCAGAACAGGAGAAGTTGAGGAGATGCGCAGCAGGACTTTGCTTTACTGTGGGGGTAAATCTCGCTTTGCCCATGGATGTCCAGTGAAGCCGGGAAACGCCAACGCCTAGGTAAGCTTGGGGAGATTTACATGGGGTGGGATTAATGCTCTTCCCCATAATTCCTCTCACAGATTTCTTCTGCCTGTTCAGATTCAACTTGCCACCAAGACCATCTTCTCTCAAGCCTTCCTTGACTCCGGGGCGGCAGGGAACTTCCTGGATTGGACATTCACTGAACAATATGCCATTCCTTTACAACCAATAAAATCTGGTGACAATCTCCCACTGATATCATCAGATCGCCAATACATGCAGAGAAATTATAGGTAGCCGACAGAAATTTTCTAACATGTCATGACTGATCGCCATGGCAAGAAAAATGTCGGGACATTCCACACAAGCCCTGAAAATCATGCAAAATAAAGATTTGTACGGGACACTCCACACACGGTCCGAAAATCATATGAAGCAAAGTTTGTACTATCGAAACTTTGCATCTATGGCCTGCTTTAGGGTTATGGTTCTGTGTGTAGATGAACCGCACCTCTTACCCTTTCCACGATGTTTCCTGCCCTGGTGGTGCAGATCTCTCTAGATGGTCGTCACTCGTCAGTACAATGTAGAAGATTTAAGAGAATAGCACAACACCATGTATGTTGCAGGTGGGGAGCTTACCCCTTTTATTTAAAGTGACCACCTGTGCATCAACGTTTCAGGGGGGATTTACACTCCCTTCGCTTTAGGGTTATGGCAACTATAAAATTAGTTGTCCGAGGTTAAATCTGTGCTATTGCAGGCAACGAATCTCCCAAAATGACTTGTTATTGAATAACATCATGCTGCAAGTAGAACATTTACAAAGGGAGACTCATGACTGGTGGATTACAAATGGAATTTTTACTCTATGGAGTAATTAAGGGGTCATCCACCCAAAAAATGTTTTGGGTGTGTGGCAAATCTAATGAAAATGCTTTCCCATCAGGAATAAAGTAAATCATCAGTGGGAAAACATACGTAACACTACACCAACTACAGGAAAGTATATTCAGCAACAATCTGGATTGTGTCTCCATGACTTTTTCTAGAAAAAAATGTGTGCCATAAGCATTAAAAAGGAATTCTATGGATATTGTGCACAGGTACTGTATAGTAATAGCTCCACAATAAATGGACATGAGCTAGGGTTACCACCTTTCTAGAAAAAATACTGGCCTTTCTATATTTTTGCCCTTTTTTCCTAATAACAACATTGGCAAGTAACTGTACAAGTTACTTCCAGATACAGTGCTGACCCAGATGCATATAGACTATATATAGGCTAGGTTGGATAGACGTCTGGATGTCCTGCAAATCTCTCAGGATGAGTGCAATACACTAATGACATTTATAGCAGAACACAGGACTAACCTATGCCCTACATACGTATGGATGTTCATATTGTTAGCAACCTGCATTCTGACAGGAGTTAAAGGATTACATAAAAGGATTAACCGTCATGATAAGTAAATACACTATTCTCTGTCCCTGATGTAGCTTATGCAGGAGTTTATTACTATCTTTTACCTGTGCCCACTACAAAAATTGTAAATGTGGGCTGATTTACCTTTAAAAAATAATCATAGTAGAGAGGAAAAAAAACTATTTCCTCAAACACAAAAGAATATTCACAGATGTGAATTTTTTGTACCACAATTGAACTAAAGGTGGTCATAGTTGCACAGATATTATCGCATGAATCAAAATAGCATGTATGGCACAAGACAAGATATTATCGAAAGGCTCCCCAATCAGCCAAGTAGAAAAATTTTGATCATACGCCTTTGAAAGTGCCTGAACATCAGCCACAACCACCAAAGGGTCTAGTCCCACTCCTGTTTCAGATTTTCACCCTCATTGAAAATGAATGGAACAATGTGATTCTCACTTGTCTGCAAGGAGTTTTTTTGCACAAAAACCACATCTGAAAACGTCTAAAAATCTGTAAGGCTAAAAAAATGTCCAATAGGATCAGTACAGCTCCCATTGACTTCTATATGACTTTGCCAGCTTTTACTTGGTCAATCTTTATATTAGAGCTTTTTTTTTGTGGTTTTTACACTTAAAAGATATAACATTTTAAGACTTTTCGATAAAAAAAATCCGAATGTTAGTAAATCGGTTCCATAGAATCATCTTCCCCCACCACCCTCATTCTTTCCTGTGTGCATCCTATGTGCATCAAATAATAATTGCCTTATAAAAAGCACTGGTTCCAATAATGCCAAAGTAGAGACTAGAGAGTAGTAGAGCCAGGCACTAGCAGATTTAGACCTGTACCAGACTAGCAGATTAACTGCAAAATATTTATCAACATGGCATGTTTCGAGCAAAGCCCTTTTTCAAGCATTATTTGTGAACAATGATCATTTGACCCACCAGTGCTCACACAAGTTCAAGTGATTTGCAGGTTCACTGGCATCCAGGCAACTTGTGTACACATTGGGAATAAACAACTGTTTTGATTAATAGAGATAGATTTGCATTTTTATATTTTTGTGAGTGGCAAAGATTGGTAGCAGTGGTAGAAGTTTGCCATACATAAGGCACACCAGCATATTCTGACAGATAATAGGGTAACAGGGTAACAGATAAGGCGATAGCCCTCAGTTTTAATATCAACATGTGCATTTCAGTCCACTCACTGACTACAGTTCTCCCTATAGGCAGTGTATATGTTCTATATGTTCTATTTGGTCCTCTTCCATAGTCAAATACGCTTTAACTTTCCTTGCTAAGGGCACCTTCCATCATGAGATACATTTAGCTTGATAATATAGATGTGAATCTATTGTATGAGTCTATTGGAATTCTGCACTGCTATTACTGATAAAACAAAAAAAACACTGAGTAGTTGTATAGTGAAGCAGGGTGTGTGGGTGTGTGCCCAACTCAGGGAAAACTTAGGTATCTTATGTGACACTGTCACCTCAAACAAAATGCCCCTAACCCTTCCCCAACATTTTTTCTATTACAGCTCCAATTATAACTGGGGTTAAGGTGGCCCATAGACGATTAGTTTTCAATACAGAAAAACAAATGTCTGTATTGAAAACTTTTCGTCTATGGGCCACCTTAACCCAAGTTATAATTGGAGCTGAAACAGATGTGGCTGATGTTCAGGCACTTTCAAAGGCGTATGATAAAATTTTTCAACTTGGCTGATTGAGGAGCTGTTCGATATTGGCTTGTCTTGTGCCATACATGCTCTTTGATTCATGCGATAATATCTGTGCATCTATGACCACCTTTAGTTCAATTTTTGGCAACAGGTAATTTCCCAGGTTGGTATGACATAACAATATGGCATTGTTCATCAGCCAACTGTTGTTTAAGCAGATTGAAAGGGTTCATAAAACATGTTTACATCTGTGTGAGAACAATGAGTAAACATTATGTAAGACAGTGTAGTTGGAATACTGCATTTCCTGGTGCTCGAGTGACTGCTTCTGTCTGGACAAAGTTGCAGTTCTGTCTCCTGGTTTTATGGCAGCCACTCAGAGACCCCATGTCTCACAAGGCACATGGCAATGAATTACTGTTTATTTGAAAGCCTGGCTTTATTTCACTACTGCTTTCAGAGTTCTGTGACTGGTAAAGCTGTTAGAATAAACCCTATGGCACATTATACGTTTTGAAGCACAAAGAGCAGTGACAGGCAGATCTTAAAAGACACTTACTTGAACATTATTGAGCGGAGGTCTGTCTGTCACTGGGTCTGTCTGTCACGGGGATTCTCATGTCACAGGCTTGAAGAAATAAGAAAGCTTGGCTGAGGCAGGGCAAATAAAAGTACCTTTATGAAACATATACATGGAATCTAACCATTCTTGTGATATCAAATACCATTAAAGCTTGTGTAAAATATGATATTGAATATACTGAAGAGGCAAATTATGAGGTGACAATGTTGCTCAGTTAAGGAACTTGGCTGAGCTAGGTAGGCCCTGTATTTGTCAAAACTGGCAGTCAAGGAAACAATTTCAAAAACCTTTTCTTTATCGAGTCTGCTAACTCTCCAAATATTTGTCAAGGGTGCTCACTGAGAGACAAACCAAATCAGGTTTTATGTATTTTAGTTTAGATTAGAAATGATGCGACTCCAGCATATTCTGATAACACTGTTACATGAAGGGTGTCAGGAAATAGCAGCAAATTATCCAAAATAGGGGAATACATTTTGTTTCATAATGTTGTTTTTTTGTCTCGAGCATAAAAAATTAAACATTTTCCGTTAAAAGTATATTTTTAAGTGGGTTAATCTTATTTATATGGGTACACTGAGAGGTAACAAGATAATCCCTTTCAATTCAAAGATACGAATGCCATATAATTCCCCTATTGTGATGTAAATTAATCTCATGGGATAGAAGCAATAGGTCCCTGAGGGAATGGAGCCGGCACACTGAACTGCCCTTTTCAAGGGGAAGGGGTGAAAAAAGAATGGTTTTCTTTCATTGAATATTTTCTTTCTATTTAGTCTGCAATAAGTTCAAAATGCTAAAGATATCTTTTCCACCAAACAACATTTTTTTTTATAATGACTTGTTGATGCACGAAGATGGGGCCCTTGGCAATAAATGAAGCCAGGCAATAAAGGAAGCTCCGTGAGGCAACTTTGGGCGACTATTGAAAACGCATCGCCGCGTGTGCTTTAGCCTATGGGAAAACACACTGAGGCAGTTCAGGGAGATTGTCGCTTAGAAGACATGGCTATTAGTCGCCAGTCGAAAAAATCTCCCTGAATCTCCTTGTGTGGCCTTACCCTAAGGGGGCGATTCACTAACTTCGAGTGAAGGATTCGAAGGTAAAAAACTTCGAATTTCGAAGGTTTTTTTGGGCTACTTCGACCATCAAATGGTCTACTTCGACCTTCGACTACGACTACAACTTCGAATCGAAGGATTCAAGGTAAAAATCGTTCGACTATTCGATAGTCGAAGTACTGTCTCTTTAAAAAAAACTTCGACCCCCTAGTTCGCCATCTAAAAGCTACCGTAGTCAATGTTAGCCTATGGGGAAGGTCCCCATAGGCTTGGCTAACTTTTTTTGATCGAAGGATATTCCTTCGATCGTTGGATTAAAATGCTTCGAATCCCCCCATCCTTGTGGGAATTAATTAATAGGATAGAACATGTTAGGAGAATGGAATATCTAACAGCCTTAGCCCATGATATGTTGTTGGAGTCTGAGGAAGATTGGTTTTTGTGGAATAGCTACTATCGGGAGCTGCAGGACCCTCAATGATACCATGTTCTAAGTTGTAGCAGAGTTGGGCTGGGACGTATACCTACCTATTATGGGGAAAATGGGATTTCCTTAGATCCCCCCCCCCTTAGAAATTTTCTAGATACAAATAGGCTGTATGATGTTTGGATCACTGTATTGAAATGACTGTTATTACTAGACAATGCTGTTTTATGGATTGATCTTATTCTGTACGCTTTGGAACCCATGTCATACATTTGATTTTGTGTTGGATTGGAAATGTGCCTCTTACTTTTTCATGTAATTACAAATAAAAAACACAGTTTAAAAAAAAAAAAATGCTTTGAATCGTTCGATTCGAAGGATTTTATCGTTCGATCAAAGGAATTATCCTTCGATCGTTCGCTCGAACTATCTGCGCTAAATCCTTCGACTTCGATATTCGAAGTCGAAGGATTTTAATTCCTAGTCGAATATCGAGGGTTAATTAACCCTCGATATTCGACCCTTAGTGAATCGGCCCCTAAGTCTAGCCTGCAGCTCTCCAGCTATTGCTGAATAACAATTCTGTATCTCAGCAACAGAGAGCTGCAATTTATTATTTTAATATAATATTATTTTGGTGTTGCTATCAGTTGAAAAGCATTTATTACTTGAATAAATACATAAATATAATCCTTGATGTTCATAACACTACTTCCTATCTAGCATTATTACCATATCAAGTAAAATTAAGCATGTTTGTTGTTTTGCCAATTATACTGTCAAGGTTAATAAGTAACATCTCTGCATATTAGCACTCTTGGGGCCAGATCCATCAAAATTTGAGATTTAAGATCACCACAGAAAAATTCACCCACTTTCTGTTAATTCCTATGGGATTTTAGGAAGTGTATTTATCAAAGGGGGAACTCTAACTTTCACCCATTGATAAATACATTTGTAAAAATACCATAGGAATTAATAGGAAGTGGGTAATTTTTTTAATCTCATGTTTTGATTAATCTGCCCAGTAGTTAACATACTGTCCCTAATTAAATCTGCGTTTATCTTTGTTGCTCTCGGACTACAAATCCCATCATTACCAGCATTAACACTGCTGGGAGTTGCAGTTAGCAGAATATGTAGGGCAGAACGCCTGGCATGCCCAGCATTCTACTTTTTGTAGGTTATTTATTAAAAATTATTTTTTTTTTAAAAATGTATTATACCCCTTGAATGGAAAAAGTCAGAATCCGAAAATCCAGCATCTCAGACCTACCGAGGTTTTATATAAGTCATCGGGAGAGGTCCCTATCCTATGTGGAAGTTTGTGTGGTCTGCGCTGGAATTAGCCCGAAAATCCAACTATTTGGACTTTTTGGGAAAAATCTGAAAAATTCGGGCTTTTCAGGAAGAAGCCCAAAAAAATTGAGAAAAAAAACTTCATACTAGTCCCGATCCGATTCATTTGTGCTTTTTTAATAATAAATAAGGTCCAGTCATGGATTCTAATTTGGTTGGATTTTTTTTTAGAAAATATTCAGGATTTTGATAAATATGCCCCTTCATGTTTTTTTCTTCTTTCAGCTCTTCTGCGGTTTCCAAATGCATTTACCCAGTTGCAGAGAAAACCAAACAATGGCTCATTCATATTTTCAGTGACCCGAGATCTGGGTCAGCGCTTGGCAAAGGCCTGCGACATAAATGGTGTATAATTATAGAGCTGCAGCTTGTGCTGTTAGAAATGGGTATTTGCTGCATTATCATTTTTTCTGAGAATGCATAGGAACCCTGTATGTAAGGTATTATATTACCACTAACCTGGCATGATTCTCAGGAAATAACATTCAACAAGATTGGAATAATATACCAAAAAAGCTAATTTACTTGCAAGAATAAACATTGCAAGTAAAATAGGCTGTAGAGGAAAACAAATGGGAACAGTAAGGGGCACATTTACTAAGCTTGAGTGAAGGATTCGAAGTAAAAAAAGGTTTTTTTTGGGTACTTTGACCATCGAATAGGCTACTTTGACCTTCGACTATTCGAACTAAAAATCGTTCGACTATTCGACCATTCGATAGTCGAAGTACTGTCTCTTTAAAACTCCCTACTTTGGCACTTTAAACCTACCGAGCACCAATGTTAGCCTATGGGGACCTTCCCCATAAGCTGTCTAACCTTTTTTTGATCAAAGGAAAATCCTTCGACCGATGGATTAAAATCCTTCGAATTGAACGATTTTTCCTTTGATTTTTCGATCAAAGTATTTGCAGTAAATCCTTTGACTTCGATATTCGAAGTCGAAGGATTTTACTTCGATGGTCGAATATCGAAGGTTAATTAACCCTCGATATTCGACCCTTAGGGGCCGATTCACTCAGCTCGAGTGAAGGGTTCGAATGTAAAAAAATTCGAATTTCGAAGTTTTTTTTGGGTACTTCGACCATCGAATTGGTTAAATTCGTTCGAATTCGATCGAAGTCGAACGAAATCGAACGATTCGAAGTAAAAATCGTTCGACTATTCGACCATTCGATAGTCGAAGTACTTGCCCTTTAAAAAAAACTTCGACCCCCTACTTCGGCAGATAAAACCTACCGAAGTCAATGTTAGCCTATGGGGAAGGTCCCCATAGGCTTGCTAACCTTTTTTTGATCGAAGGATTTTCCTTCGATCGTTTGATTAAAATCCTTCGAATCGTTCGATTCGAAGGATTGAATCGTTCGATCGAACGAAAAATCCTTCGATCGTTCGATCGAACGATTAGCGCTAAATCCTTCGACTTCGATATTCGAAGTCGAAGGATTTCAATTCGAGGGTCGAATTTCGAAGTAATTTTAACTTCGAAATTCGACCCTTCGTGAATCGGCCCCTATATGTGCCCCCAAGTGCTTGCTTGTATAGAACCAGATCTACTGATTTTCAGTAAAGGGGTTAGGATGGCTACACATTTCTTCTTTTTATTAGTTAAATGAAACTGCATTTCTACTGTATATAACCACTGTGCATCGATAAAGAACATGTTTTGTTCCCATTAACATGGTACAGGTATGGGACCTGTTATCCAGAATGCTTGGGACCTGGGGCTTTCTGGATAATGGATCTTTCCACAATTTGGATCTTCATACCTTAAGTCTACTAGAACATCATGTAAACATTGAATAAACCCAATAGGCTGGTTCTGGTTACAATAAGGATTAGTTATAGCTTAGTTTGGATCATGTACAATGTACTGTTTTATTGTTATAGAGAAAAAGGAAATACTTTTTTAAAACTTGGATTATTTGGATAAAATGGAGTCTATGGGAGACAGCCATTCCGTAACTTGGAGCTATCCTGATAACGGATCCCATACCTGTACTACTGTTCAGCTCCTGCTGATGCAATTTTAATATGTTTCATGTACAATTATTATTATAATTACTGCATAATTATATTAATTAAGCACCAACATGTTCTATATAATAAATGAGTGTATACACTGAACATATAATAACAACTAATAACCATTACAAGAGCTAAAGAGGGCCCTGCCCAAAAGAGCTTACAATCTAAAAGGAAAAGGGGTGCAAGAAAAAGGGTGAGGGGGTTGAGCAAGATCAGGCCTTGGCACGGTGAGAGACATGGGATTGTGCATTGATTTAGCAGCATATAGTGCACACTGAAGTTATGCTTTGCTAGATGAGGTTGGATAAATATGTTGCATATATGAATATATACAGTGCATATATGAACAATATACAGCATAGCCTACTTTGTACATGATATTCTGTATATAATAAGCTGGCTCTGCCAGCTTGTCGGCTGTCAAAAAAGCATGACTTAAAGATTGACATTAAATAATAATAGAAAATAACTTCTATTGGTCATAATTATTTGTAATCTTATACAAGGAGCAATACGCCAGCTTCCGCTTACAGTATATGCATAAAGGCAGATTTACTGACTTTTGTGCAAAATCGTGACTACATACTTGTCATAAATGCCTATGGCATGTGTATATAATAGAAACTCCACGTTATATATGGAATCATTTTCCTAAGCAAATGATAAACATTTATACTGCAGTAACACATCAGTGCTACATATCAAAAGCTGACCTAATTAGCTCCATCCTCTAAATCCCGATAGGATCACAAACAAATACATAAGAATGAACTTTGTCTTTTGTTATATGTGTGTATTAAGCAGCCATGCATATCTTAGTCTGAGATTAGTATTCATAGGTATTATCCTATTCACAGTGAGTATAGTAGTATAATGGATTTCTAGGACCTATAGAGTTAAATCACTTTTAAAAATACATTATTTATTGATGAGGTTTTACACATGAGATATAAACAGTTTAACAAATTGATCACCTATTTTTATGCAGGGCTGGAAGCCTTGTATCTTGCTGCATCACGTGCTGCCTCTAAAAGGAATAGCACAGCTCAAAGAATAAGCTGTTAATTTAATTCTAAGGCGTCACAAGTTAGGTCATTTAGAACTCTTATTCACAGTTCTCAAGCTATCCATTTTAAAGGAAAACTATACCCCCAAAATGAATACGTAAGCAACAGATAGTTCATATCATATTAAGTGGCATATTAAAGAATCTTACCAAACTGGAATATATATATAAGTAAATATTGCCCTTTTACATCTTTTGCCTTGAGCCACCATTTCGTGATGGTCTGTGTGCTGCCTCAGAGATCACCTGACCAGAAATACTACAACTCTAACTGTAACAGGAAGAAGTGTGGAAGCAAAAGACACAACACTGTCTGTTAATTGGCTCATGTGACCTAACATGTATGGTTTGTTGGTATGTTTGTGAGTACAGTGAATCCTACGACCCCAGGGGCAGCCCTTATTTTTTAAAATGGCAATTTTCTATTATGATTACCCAATGGCACATACTACTAGAAAAGTATTTACATGAAGCTGGGTTTTACATATGAGTTGTTTTATGCAATATCTTTTTATTGTGACCTATATTGTTTGGGGGGTATAGTTTTGCTTTAATGCTTTTTACCACAGAGCATCACAGGAGGAAATGCAAACTGTTCTTTGGAAAAGTTCTGAACTCGCAAGGACACAATGCAAGCGCCAAACACAGGTGGAGCGCAACACTCTGCTTTCCACCTGCTTCTGGCGCTTACACGTGCATGAGTACAGCCCAGTTTCAAAGAATAGATTGCATTTTGTCCAACAATCCCCTGCAGTAAAATTTGTTAAAACTGACCACAGGGGAATGCAGGGCAAAATGCCTGTGAGTAGGAGTCCTAACACCGTCAACATAAAAATTACTATTCAACGGCAGACAAAAGGTTATATGTAAAGGTGGCCATACACTGAGAGATCCGCCTGTTTGGCGATGTCGCGGGACTGCATCAACGAACAGATGCGCCTGCGATCCGATGGGATTTTTAGTCCTGTCCGATCGACATCTGCCCGAATTTCGGCAAGATATCGGGGAAGCCCATCGGAGGGCCCAATACACGGGCCAATAAGCTGCCGACTCGGTCTGTTGGAAGCTTTTATCGGCCTGTGTATGGCCACTAGGGTTGCCACCTGGCCGGTATTTTTGCAGTAAAAATGTTGCTTGATGCCTATGCTATTTATAGGGAAAACCCTATAAGAAAACCCTATAAGGGAAGACTCTATTAAGGGATCAGAATGCCTGTTTGCTTTCAAACCACCTAAAATTGCATCTAACATTTTCCCATATGTTGTAACCAGGAAGTACTCGGCTCTTGACTCACAGACTTTGATCACTTTGCTTTAAAGGAACAATAACATGAAAAATTTTCTATAAAAAATTTGTTTGCCCTTAACGAAAAAAAAAAAACACAAGCACACATTTAACTTTACATTCACAAATACTTTATTAAGAAATATCTTACCGATACTTCGATTGCACTCCTCTTCTGAAAAGGCGACATGGCGACGATCCATCTGGCGGCGCTCGATTACTCCTATAGAAGGCAGGGAGGTGAAATCGAGCACCGCCTGATGGATAGCAATGTCGCCTTTTCAGAAGAGGAGCGCAAGCGGAGTATCGGTAAGATATTTCTTACTAAAGTCTTTGCGAATGTAAAGTTAAATGTGTGCTGCTGTTTTTTTTTCATGAAGGGCAAACAAATTTTTTATAGAAAAAATCTCATGTTACTGTTCCTTTCACAGAAGTTCAGTTTGACTGGTACTGTTATTATTAATATTATACTTCTACTTAAATTGTGTTCCTTGGGAACTAAAAGGGGGTTAGTTATCAAAATCCAAATTTAATCCATACGGGTTATTTCCCCCCATTTATCCATACATTTTCCTGAAAATTTCCTGTGCGGAAACAAGTACAAAAAAAGAGTGAAAAATTTGGATTGTATGATTTTTTCAGATTTTCCACACAAAAACTCACACAGATCAGGAAATCTTCGGGATTTGTCCCATTGACTTATATACGACCTCTGCAGGCCTGAGACGCCGGATTTTCGGATTGTGACTTTTTCCATTCTCGGGATATAATAAATCCCAAAAAATGTAAGTTTTTTTTCACAAAAAATTCGGAAAAACTCCAGTCGAAAGACTCGAAATCGAACTTGGCATTCAAACTTTACTAAATAACCCCCAAAATGTTGTTTTGACTATAATGCCATAATTGCTTGTCTTGGAACAGTAAACATCTTATATGTTATAGCTACAGATACTTGTCGATTGATGGTATTTTTAGTAGTACCATTTTGACCTTGTGTAAGACAAAACTCAGTAAAGGAAAACCTTTAGTAATAGTCAGGCAATTTATTCTTACATAATACAACATAACAGTCTTGTCTGGGTAAGCTGTTGGAGTAACACACAGAATGTCACCCAAGGACTCACCAAAGACCCACCTCTTGCTCCAAGCGTTATATAGCTTTCAGAAGGCATTTACAGTAATTGTGACAAGGGGTACATGGAAATAACATACATGGTCTGGCGAGGAGACTTACTGGCATATACATTTATACATTCCTGTAAGATGTGCAGTTTTGCAACATAAGAGTTTTCTGGTTCCAACTGTCCACAGCCTCATAAACATCTGTTGGCTAAACATAGCCATTGTGGTAAAGTCAGTAATTGAGCAACACTTCTGCAAAAGGGCATAAGAGACATGCTGACACTCTGGAATCTAAATAACAGAGTGGAGATCATTTATTTGTATGGCCTAGTATAAGTTATATGAGTGACCATTGTCCACAGTTGATCATTAGCCCTTATAGTCCATGCTGCCTTGGGCCCTATAGCGTTATGGCGTCATAGAGGGCGGGGGTAATAGATATCGACCCTCTGACACTAGCCATTCATTCGTCATAGGAAATAGACCGTTCCAGATATAAAATATATAAACAAGATATATGAAGTTTGCTATAATAAAATTGTCGAAGTAGATCAAACTCCCTTTTGTCTTACAAAAATCTTTTTGTTTGTTGCATGGTTTATTATTTTGGTCTAACTCTATCCATTTAACAAAAGTGGGACTGACAAAGTGGCCTAGCACACAGCCAGATTGCTAACAGTTGGGCTTTAAATCCCTATTAATTTGTTAGCTAAAACCCTCACTTATTCCATCTCCAAGGCAAAGCCAAGTCGCTTATCTAGCACAGGGCAAAGGTCTATATCATGGTTAGCTATTTAATCTTCTACAAACCCACTATTTAAAATAAATACATTTTATATGTTTCATGTCATACATTCATTTCTCCTTCTCTCCATCGATCATCTTCTTCGACTTCATCCTCTGTCCCATCCCACTAACACCTGCTGCTGGAAAATTTACAAAAAAATCAGAAAAAAATATTTAGTGAATATTGTCTGAATAAATGCATAGATGTATAAATGCATAGATGCTTATTAGTAGCTGCCTATGATTCTCATCAACACATGGGTATAAAGTCACATTGGTTTACTGTTCCAATTATGTCACCATTCATCTACATTCATTTTGATGTAAAACTGCAGACCTTCTTCTACAAATACCTTCAATTTATACATACATTTGTTGCTTTGATGATGCTTTTATTGGCCATCTAAATTATGAGATTTATGAGTTTCAGATATATGAAACACCTGTATGAACAGGTCTACCAAATCCAGAGAGTGTCTGCTGTAATTATATAGATGGCAAACCTTTGCAGGACAATCTGAGAGACTCATGGCCCTTTAAATGAATTGTTCAGTATAGAAAATAAAAACTGGGTAAATAAACAGGCTGTGCAAAATAAAAGAAAAAATTCAATAAAGTTAGTTATCCAAAAATGTAATATATAAAGGCTTGAGTGACTGGATGTCTAACATAATAGCCAGAACACTACTTACTGCTTTTTAGCTCTTTTGGTTTCCACTGATTGGTTACCAGTAAGTAACCAATCAGTGACTTGAGAGGGGAACATGGGACATAACTGTTGCTTTTGAATCTGAGCTGATTGCTGAAGATCAATTACAAACTCACTGAACAGGTATGTCCCATGTGGCCCCCCCTTCAAGTCGCTGACTAACTCAGAGTTATAGAGCTGAAAAGCAGGAAGCTGTGTTCTGGTTATTATATTAGACATCCAGTCACTCCAGCCTTTATACATTACATTTTGGCTAACTAACTATATTAGAAACATTTTTTATTTAGCACAGCCTATCTATTTACCCTGTTTTTATTTTTACACTGATCTGTTCCTTCAAGAGTTGGTGGATGGATTATAATGATTCTAGTAATATTCCATTAGCTTCTCTAATTGAGTTACAGCCCCTTTGTATAAGAGAGAGCTTGCAGTTGAATATTTCTTTCTAGCATTCAACAAAGAATCCAGGGAGCAGTTTTCTGTATTAGGACGAAAATATTGACAAAAAGGAAGGAAAATATCTCATTTCTAAACCATGTTGGCAGTTACATACCTTGGAAGTCAAGTGTGGTTTGGAGTTTAAAAATAATTTTCCGAATTAATGTTGGCAGTCTACCATACCTGCACCTTGGATGATATCACATGATAGAGCGACATCAATTCTAGGTTAGGTTGCCTGAAAAACTTCCCTACTCGATCCAAGCAGCTCTCTACCAGAGAGGAGGTATAATTGTGTGATTTCTATTTTGGCTTTACAGACTATAATATTCATGCAATCAATAAACAATCGCTACCATATCGTCACTAAAAGCATGGATAACCACAAATGTTTGTGGTTTACGAGCTAATGTTATTTACACATATTTCTTATTAAGTCTTATTTGCGTAACGCACTACACAGCAATGCTGTTTTTGGCATTTCTTCAGTTTGGATAGCAGCTTCCTGTTCTGCTTGCTGAAAACAGCCCAAACAATCAGCTCTGTTCACATATAGGCAGTCTGTAGTGTTATTTCAGCTGGTTTTGCACCTCTATGAAATAATAGCTGCTTCCTAACTTTCAATGTTGTTTTACAATGCAAATAAGAAGCCTGAGTCAACTGTGACAATACCCAGGAGGCCATGTACAGTTTTACCATGTACAAGATTTGTGGGACTCTGCTATTTTGATTGGTCTGAAACAGTACATTTGCAGTTGCACCTACATTGCCTGTGCTGCAGAAAAATGTCTGCTACCTAAAGTGGCAGTTTACCTTAAAATTAACTTTTAGGGGGTATTTCCTAAACTCTGAATGCAAAAATCACAAAAAATCTTGATTTTTTTTTTTATAAACTCTGACTTTTAAAAAATCACACATTTTTTAATTAATATTAAATTTAATAATATTAAACACCCAGGATGGAAAAGTCAGAATCAGAAAATCCGGCATCTCAAACCTGTCGAGGTTGCATATAAGTCAGTGAGAGAAGTCCCAATGATTTTTTGATGTGCGCTGGGTTTCGTGCAATAACCCGAAGTTTTTGGGTAAAGAATCCAAAAAAAATCGTGAAAATCAAATTTTTTTCCCCGAAAAGCAAATTTTCTGGAAAAAGTAATAATAAATAAGTGCAAAAAACCCCAGCAGATTTGATCAGAGTTTGTAGCAGCTTTTTTTGTTGTGCGCCTTTTAAAATAAATCAGGGCCGGAACTAGGGGTAGGCAGAGTAGGCACGTGCCTAGGGCGCAAAGCTGAGGGCCCACCAGGCATGTACCAGCTCTCCCTACTCCATGTCCGGTTCCTGTGTCTCCCTGACTGCCGCTGGTAATTTCCGTTTAAATGTGCTTGCGCGCTGGTGCGTAGTTTCGCGTGTGCGCGCTGCTTTGTAGTTTTGCGCATGCGCGCTGGCGTGTAGTTTCACGCATGTGCGATTGAGCACACACTAAGCTGGCGCCGTGGCCGGCCAGGTTGCCTAGGGCGCCTGGCTGGGTTGGCTAGTCCCCGAGCAACCAGGTAGCGGTTTGGAAGTCTGAATGCAAAATCAATAGTAGAAGGGCTTGAAATGAAAGACAATCAGTTCCAATAATAATAACCCTTAAAAGAACAGTAACTTCAAAAAATGAAAGTGTTTTGAAAGTAATAAAAATATAATGCAGTTTTGCTCTGCACTGGTAAAACTGTGTGTTTGCTTCAGAAACAATACTATAGTTTATATAAATATGCAGTGCAGGGCAACACTATATGATATTTTCATTACTTTAATGTTATGGTGTTACTATTCCTTTAACTCTTGCAGCAAATGTGTATTTTACAATGGCATTTGTTTTTGTTTTTTTAATATATAAGAACAAAAAAGCATATATGAGCTATTTCCAATAATATAAGTAAATGTAAATGAATTAATACTAAATTCACTGACCAAAGGTAATCAGTGTAAATGGCCTCCTGGACAAGATTCCATTATTGATCTTTGTATTTAGATGTGACCATTATTTGCTCAGTCAAATAAGTAATAAAGGAACCCCTCCAGATCCAATTAAGTTCTGTCTAGACTACATTTCCTTTAATACACAGCAGATAAGTACATTTAAGTTATGCTCATTCATATACATGATCCTCTGAATCATAAGGCTGTAACGGCAATAAACTGGTAAAAGATGTTAGTTGAGACAAGTTTCAGAAATGCTTGAAAGCTATTTATTGAATATATAATTATTCCAATTTTTTATTCTATGTGCCAGATGTCAATGCATGGTTTATTCTCTGTGTGAAAACCACCAAAAGTCTCCAAATGTCAGTTAAGTCACATATAGTATTTGTGGATGTTGCTAGGAGATAATGCACCCTTTGTATTGCCAGTCATAAGCAAGCCTTGCAATATGTGATGGTAGTGATAGTCACTCCCTCCAATATATGGAGGTATTTCATGTATGTATGATTGCAGTCCCTCGGTGGCCTCATTTGCATGTCTTTGACTTTATAGGCTTGATCTTTTTATTGGGCAATTTCATATGGACATTTAGATTTGTTGGGTGAGGCACATGGGTATAGCCTTAGTAGAATGATGAGAAAAATATGACTCTTTTGAGCATATTCACTGTGCTCAGGGCCAATGACAAATCTATGTAATCTAGAAGAATCTCATCTAGCCCTAGTAAACACTGGTAAAAGATTGCTTTGTATACTCCTACAAACACAGAACTATTAGAAGAGTATACCTTCTAAAGCCAAGCAGCAAAATATCCTGTATTATATTTATGAAATGTATGTAACCTAGAAGGATCCCATCTAGCTTTGGTAAACACTGGTGAAAGATTGCTTTGCATACTCATACAAACAAAGAATAATACAAAATATAGCCAGGCTTAACTATTATAAAAATATAGCTTCTACAACCAAGCAGCTAAATAGCATGTGCTATTTTGTATTAAATTCATATCTAGTAAAGACCTCCTCCTTAGGGAGTTGAGTGGAGACATGAATTCTCCTCCTGCATATCTTTTTACTTTTTCACCTATTTAATCAGAATTGTTGTATTAAAGGGCACTAATGTCTATAAATAAAGTACAGTACTTGCCCAAAGTCCTTAGGGAGTTGAGTGGAGACATGAATTCTCCTCCTGCATATCTTTTTACTTTTTCACCTATTTAATCAGAATTGTTGTATTAAAGGGCACTAATGTCTATAAATAAAGTACAGTACTTGCCCAAAGTTAAAGTCGTTTTCTAAACACTTTTTCAAATTACTCAACTGCAATGTTTTAGCTGTTTTGATGAGATTTACACTTTTCTAGTGCCCCTCCCTGTTTCTTCAGTTTCAGCTGATGACTATGCAAAAGGGTGTTTTATGTGCTTGACAGGGGAGAGCAGGGATAGAGCAAAAGCTACAGTAAAGCCTCCATTGTATGTGTTTCAGGTTACCATGTTTGGACTAAGTTACATAACAGTCCATGGCATTTCAAGCATAAAAAAACAGCACCACACAAGCCCATAAAGCATTAGTCTATGGCAGCTTATAGCAGCTCCCTGCCATTTGCCAGATTGCCAGTCTCAGCCAAAATTATGATATAAATAAATGCCAAAAGCTGATTTATTTGTGATTAACGCAGCATTTCAAATTTATGTTAAAAGGACACTTTCATCCTTTGCTTCAGCGTATGCAGCAATCAGCCCAGGGTTTTGTTTTTGTGCACCCAATGGAAGGCACAAAGCTTTTATGCAATTTGAACCTTTAGGGCTCTTACAGACACATAAAAAAGGAACACAGGGGAGCCTTTAGGGCTCTTACAGACGAGTGTTACAGACGAGTGTTTGAAGCTGCGCTTCCCTGCATTCCGTTTTTATGCGTTCAGCCGCAGGGGAGCGCAGGAGTAGACACATTCAGTTTTTTTCAATGGGGCTGTACTCACACAGGCGCATGTAGGCGACGAACGCAGGTTAAGACGCAACATGCTGCGTTTTTCCTGCGTTCGGCACCTACACGCGCCTGTGTAAGTACAGCCCCATTGAAAAAAACAGAATGTGTCTACTCCTGCGCTCCCCTGCGGCTGAACACATAAAAAAGGAACACAGGGAAGCGCAGCTTCAAACACTCGTCTGTAAGAGCCCTAAATCTGTGGACTGCTAAGGGTTGTGCCTCACTTTGCATGCAGCACTTCCTAAATACTTTATGTAAGAGTGTTAAACCCTGGACTCTACTGAGCTTGCATATCATTCAGTTGTGCAAGTTATGAATCATGCACTGAGAAGCTATGAACTTTTAGCCTGAACCCTGTTTTTAATGCATTTGCAAAGTTTCACCCCTTTAGTGCTTCAGCGTTGAAAGGATCAATACATCAAAAAATGAAAGTGTATCAAAGTAAATAACGG
Source organism: Xenopus petersii (assembly GCA_038501925.1). Taxonomy (NCBI): domain Eukaryota; kingdom Metazoa; phylum Chordata; class Amphibia; order Anura; family Pipidae; genus Xenopus; species Xenopus petersii. Next base: position 170,530,593 of record CM076673.1, read on the forward strand.
TTGTCCTGCACTGGTAAAACTGGTGTGTTTGCTTCAGGAACACTATTATAGTTTAGGCTGCTATGTAGCCATGGGGGCAGACATTCAAGCTGGAAAAAAGGAGAAAAGGCACAGGTTAAATAGCAAACAGATAAGTATTGTACAATAGAATACCGCTTTGCACCACGTGATTAATGAAGCACCCCATTAATTATCATTCTGCAGAGATTTTAACATGTCTACAATATAATTTTTTTCATAAGCCTAGTTCTTTGAGGACGTTGATGGAAGCATTTAAGTGGTCTGAAGGTAGCTATAATTTATGAAGACAAACTTGACAATAAAAGGTTAATTGTTGGAGCAGACAGTTGTATTTGTTTTCCAATCACAAGTCCCTTCCCCCATTGTGTTCCCTTCCCCAGCAAATACGGAGATATGCTGATACAAACATCATCACCCTTAGCAAGCAGTACTCCATCTGTCCTTTACAAATCCACGTCATTTCCTTTAAATGGATACTAAATCTAAATAGGGAGCACTAATGATCGATGTGAGAAGCTATTGTACTGGGAGGCTTGCAGTAACATTCACAGATCGGCACTGCAGAGGCATAAAATACCATCACTATGCAAGATAATGATTCAGTTCAACAATTTAGTATTCCCTGTTATTTGACATGAAGTAAAAAATAAGGTTAAAATACATGTAGGCATTGTAGAATGTATTTCATTTTAGGCCACATTATAATGAGCAGTAATCAGTCTATTTCCAGTGCCTGTAATGAGAAGCACTGTCAGTAGCCCTCAGCCAATGATTGTTTTAAATGGGTACCACTTCCAATCCAAATACATCTAATTAAAAGGATGAATTTATTTACTTTATTAGGATTGGATATTTTTACATTAGCCCTCAGCCAATGATTGTTTTAAATGGGTACCACTTCCAATCCAATTACATCTAATTAAAAGGATGAATTTATTTACTTTATTAGGATTGGATATGTTTACATTAGCCCTCAGCCAATGATTGTTTTAAATGGGTACCACTTCCAATCCAATTACATCTAATTAAAAGGATGAATTTATTTACTTTATTAGGATTGGATATTTTTACATTAGCCCTCAGCCAATGATTGTTTTAAATGGGTACCACTTCCAATCCAATTACATCTAATTAAAAGGATGAATTTATTTACTTTATTAGGATTGGATTTTTTACATTTATATATTAAAAACGAGTTAGTGTGATATTCTCAGCTCTCACAGTAATCTGGTCACCGTTGCTCTTGACTATTACAATTTGATACTAAGGGGCGGATTTACTAAGTTTGAGTGAATAGTTCGAATGCAAAAATATTCGAATTTCAAAGTATTTTTTTTGGGTACTTCGACCATCGAATTGGTCAAATTCGATCGAATGATTTGACTCAATACTTCGCAATCCTTCGACTCAATACTTCGCAAAATAAAAGCTACCGAGTTGCATGTCAGCCTATGGGGACATTGTAGGTAGGTTTTGGGCACATTTTATGATCGAATAAAAATCATTCGATCGATCGCTTAAAATCGTTCGAATCATTAGATTCAAAGGATTCCATCGTTCGATCGAACGATTTTTATGCGATCGTTCGATCGAACCTTTTTCGCTAAAATCCTTCGAATTTCATATTCGAATTCGAAGGATTTTACTTTGAGGGTCAAATTCGAGGGTTTTCATATATCTGCCCCTAATTGTTTTTCTCAGCAGCAACCATCCATGTTAAACATGCTCCCTGACATTGAGCTTTGACAGCAAATAATGTATCAAATTGTAACCATTAAAGGGGACTCATCACCCAAAAGAAATATTCAAAATCCTATTTTATCACATTAGTCAAGCAAAATGAACTTTAATTACAATGTATAAATTATTTGAACCTTGTTTCCTTCAGTCTGGGAATTTATAATTATAGCCATTTTGTAGACACTGTTATTAAGACAAGTCTTGCAACAGCTATGAATTCTTTAATAAAAAATAGAAATTGGATTTCATGTTTAATTTGAAAAGGACTTTTATTATACAAATTTTTGTGTCTGGCTGACAGGTCCACTTTAAGGGTTCTGGGCTTCTGGCACACTCATAGGATGCCTTGTGATCTGAGGCAAATCATGTCTCCCAAAGGTAACAAAGCATCCAAAATATTTTGCCATTGGGACCCATGGGAACTGCCCTTATCTGCAATATTGCACAATTGCAATTCATATGTTTTGCCATCAGCGATTCCAATTAGCTGCAATGAAAAGGCAATTTCGTGCATTTTAAAATCCACAAGAGATTGTGTACCTCCAGTACCTGAAAATACCTCTTTAACGCCCCCACTCTGTGACCAGGGTTGCTATCAGTTGGGCACAGGGGATCCAGTTGTACCGGGCCCAGGACTAAAGGCCCCTTAACAGCACATGAGCACCAAAGTCCCAAGGTACCGAAGACCCGAAGCCACGAACAGAGCCAAAGCCACAAAAAGCCACAAAGAAAGGAGCTGAAGCTGAAGCCCAGAAGCTGCAAAAAGACCTAAAGCAACTAAAGGATTAGAAGAGATCCGAAGACAAATGAAGAAGCTGCCAAGGGAACCTAAGGGAATTTCAACTAAACACAAATGTGTATTTCTTTCCTTCTATTGTGTACACTTGGGCTTCTATATCAGACTTCTTGTTTTCAGCATAAACCTCCAGGGTTTGGGTTTGAGCATGCTCAGTTTGCTCTTCACCCCCTCTCCCCCTCCCTGCTGTAATCTGAGCCCAGAGCTATGAGTGAGCAGGGAGAGACTCAGGCAGAAAATTATGTCACACCAAGCTAATATGGCAGCTGCTATCATAAACAAACAGAGACAGCTTCTAGAGCTGTTTACTCAGGTATGGTAAAGCATTCTGCAGAATAAATATAGTGTTATAGCTTGCACTATTGTGGCTAATCTATTGAAAGTAAACTGCTTCTGTAGCTTTCCTTCTCCTTTAAGCTATGTTAGACTATTTTGTGCCAAGGAGGTTTTCAGCATCCTGTGGAAAAGACAACACAGCCAAGTCTGGTGTCACCCCTCTCATGAGTTTAGTTGACCTAAACAGGAAAAATCTGAACTCCCAGCTGAGAAGGAAGTCAGAGAGTCAGCACACAGGGCCCAGGTAAATAAAAAACATATTGATATGTTGTATTATCTCTATTTCTAATGATGAATAATTATGTTTTTAAGTCATGTTGTTCCACCTATAAATCTCACATCCTTGGTTACTTGTCCAATGCCAACCTGCATATTAAAGCACTAGACTGTGTATTATGATACCCAGTCACACATTACAGTTCCAGACTTCTTTTATAGTGCCATCTTGACAGTGTCCAAAGTGCCATATAGAACATTTGTTCAATCACATCATGGCAAAGTTTCCCATGGAAAAGAAATCACACTCACACTGGTGTAGGCATTGTTTCAAACAAGGTGCCAGAAAGTCTTTCAATCCTTGACACATTATCATCTGTAAAAGCAGCCCAGATTAAAACCTTCAATCCTTCAATCCTGAGTCTGAAGTACTTCTGTTTGAACCCATGAAAGCAGTTCACAAACAAAAACTGGAAAATCTGGTTGAGCTCAATTTAACCATTGCAGAATGATCCATTCCCCTTAGAAATAATGATAAAGATTAGTGATGTGCGGACTGGCCAAAAACCTTGGTGCAAATTTACTAAAGGGCGAAGTGACTAACGCTGGCAAAAATTCATTTTGGGATTTCGCCGATTTACTCACGGGCACTGGTGTAAATTCGCTAGTGAAGAAGATAGACTCTAGCGCTACTTCATACTCTAACGGCAGGCGAATTTTTGTTCTGGCGAATGAACTCAAATTCACTAAGATGCGGATTTTAATGAACGTTACTTCTTGCGCCAGACTTGCCTTTGCCACCTCAGACCAGGCGAAGTGCAATAGAGTAGATAGGAGTTCCCAAAAAACGCTGGCAACTTTTCAGTTTTTCAGGGTGATAGGCTGCAAAAGATCATAAATTTTTGTTTAGGGTGCCTGGCTTCCCCCCTACATTTCCTAACATATGGCACATAAACAGGGCCGCCATTAGAAATCACGGGGCCCCGTACAACAAAATTTTTGGGGCCCCCCTGGGCCCCGCCCACACTGACGACCAAGCTCCACCCCATATCCCGCCTACTCCACATCGCAGTTAAAAGACCACAGAAAAGTAACCCCCCCCACACAAGTTGTAAAAAGCTATTGATGGTCAGGGCCCCCTTATAAAAAATTGGGGCCCCAAAAAAAAAAAATTAAAAATTTTTTTTTTAAAAAAAACATTGGTGGCAGGGGCCCCCTTATAAGTTAAAAAAAACGTGGGGCCCCAACAAAAAAAAATGTAAAAAAACTAAAAAATAAACAAACATTGGTGGCAGGGGCCCCCTTATAAGTTAAAACAAATTGGGGCCCCAAATTTGAAAAAAAATAAATTTTTTTTTGAAAAAAAAAAAAAACATTGGTGGCAGGGGCCCCCTTACAAGTTAAAAACAAATTGGGGCCCCAAAAAAAAATTTGAAAAAAAATAATTTTTTTTTGAAAAAAAAACAAAAAAAAACTGGTGGCAGGGGCCCCCTTACAAGTTAAAAAAATTTGGGGCCACCAAAAAGAAAATTAATTTTTTTTTAAAAAAAAAACAAACAAAAAAATACAATGGTGGCAAGGGGCCCCTTACGAGTTAAAAAAAAAATTGGGGCCCCAAAAAAAAAGTTTTAAAAAAAAGATTGGTGGCAGGGGCCTATAGAATATTAAAATAATACATTGGTGGCCAGGGGATTAAAAAAAAAAAAAACCCACAAACTGGTGTTCAGTAGAATTGAACTCATGGCTTCAGTACTTCAACTTCGCCTCCTTTCGTGACTTCGGGTCTTTTCACCGCTTCAGGACTTCAATTTCGGCTGTTTTCGTGACTTCGGGTCTTTGCGCTACTTCAGGACATCAGCTTCGGCTGTTTTCGTGACTTCGCGTCTTTTCGGCGCTTCGTGACTTCGGCTTTTTCCGTGACTTCGGGTCTTTTCGGCGCATCGGCTTCGGCTTTTCGGCACTTCCGCATTCGGCACACAAGAGGCAAAACGTACGGCTCGGGCGCTCGTAAGGGGGGCCCGGATCTTCAAAAAATGCAGCGCTGCCGGGCCCCCCTTCATGCCCGGGCTCGGTACGCTTGTCCCCCCTGTCCCCCCCTGATGGCGGCCCTGCACATAAACGATACACAGGGCTCATGTGTAGGGCAATATAACAACTCTATGTTCTTATATTAAAGGGATACTGTCATGGGAAAAAAAAATTTTTCAAAATGAATAAGTTAATAGTGCTGCTCCAGCAGAATTCTGCACTGAAATCCATTTCTCAAAAGAGCAAACAGATTTTTTTATATTCAATTTTGAAATCTGACATGGGGCTAGACATATTGTCAATTTCCCAGCCCCATGTCAGATTTCAAAATTGAATATAAAAAAATCTGTTTGCTCTTTTGAGAAATGGATTTCAGTGCAGAAGTCTGCTGGAGTAGCACTAGTAACTGATGAGTATTGAAAAAAGAACATGTTTTCCGATGACAGGATCCCTTTAAGGTTCCCTGGGCTTGTGTAGTGTAATGTATTTGCTGCAACATATACGTCCATTGAAATTTAACTTCCAGCCATATGCAAATTAGCCAACACTAGCCCACCTTCGCTTTGCTGGCCGAATTAACGCTAGCGAAACTTCTCCATTGTTCGGTGCCCTGGACGCAACTTTGCATTTTAGTGAATTAGCGTTGTCCTGGGGAATTTTCGCCTGGCGAAGTATGGCAATGTGAGTGAAGGCGTTGCTGGCGAATTTGCGGAGGTTAGTGAATTTGCCACCTTGGGTTTACCACACTAATAAAGATATCTGCACCACAAACTTGTAGATACCATAGGAAGTGTTTTCTGGTGTGAAAAACAAGAAATTAAGCTGCCAGAGGATTGAGATACATGGGGTAACTTAGCAATATGACTCCACTTAATTTCCTCACTCCGGGAAAGCATGTTCAGCAGCCATGCAAGCATCTTCTTAATTTTAAGCCATTTATATATGCCATACATAAAGTTTTCATTAAAGACACATATGTTCATGTTCAATAAAACGCAAAAAAGTTCTGAACATACATAATTACAAACAGGCAGAATATAATGGAATCAATGAGCTTTGGTGTTCAGGTGCATTCAAACCTGCGTCTCAAACATGGGTCAAATGCATAAACGAATGCCTCATCACAAATCTTATGTTCTTATTTGCAAAGTCATTTGGAACAACGGAGAACAACGGAATGAACAATATTTTCCATCATTAATTACATGAGATTTAGCCTTCGTTTACCAACGTGATTGCAGTACTGTAGGAAGAGAAATGTTCTTGGCACACAGTGAAGGAAACCGGATGTGCCCAAGCTAATTTGTTTCTCTGTTGCATGCTACAAAACAAATACCACTGCTTTCCACTTGACTTGACATAGCTAACCCAGCATATTAGTGAAACGATCTACTGTATATGATAGGAGTCATGATTATCTACTTGTCTTGCACAGTGTCTTGCAAAGCTATTTTTTTATAGAGTGTTTTGTGTCTATATACATTTTTAAATGTATCTTAAATACTGCTTCTAGAAAGAGTTACAGCAGTGAGTGTAAACTTTTAACTCCAATGTTCAAATAGCACTATGGTGTCAAATGAACTCTAAACATGGTGTAGTTTTACAGTTTTGCAATGTGACAAGATCCATCTTACAATGAATGTCAGTGTGCAGGGAAGAGTGTCTTGCAAGTGCTTTTTAGGGTCAGGGCACATGTTGCTATTTCAGGGGGATAAGTCGCCCAGTGACAAATAGCTTCATCTTCAGGCGACTAATCTCCCCAAACTGCCTTCCTGCAGGCTAGAATGTAAATCGCTCTCAGGATGGCAGTCGGATTCGCTTCGGCTTTCTGCAGTTGCCCGAATTTTCTCGTGAGGCAACTTTGGGTCGACTTCAGAAAATGAATCGCTCTGAAGCGATTTGTTGCTGGGTGACTAATCTCCTGAAATAGCAGCATGTGCCCTTACCCTTAAAGAAATATGCTTAAACTATAATTGTAGAAAGGCCTTAAGGGTTGGGGCAGACGTCCAGATTCAGGGAGATTTAGTCGTCTGGCGACTAATCGATCTCTTCTGTAGGAGCGACAATCTCCACAAACTGCCTTCTGTCTGCCTTCTGATGGAAGGTAGTTTGGGGAGATTGTTGTCCTGCAGAAGAGGCGATTAGTCGCCAGGCGACTAAATCTCCCCGAATCTGCCCGTCTGCCCCAACCCTTACACCTGTTTTTACAAGTATAAATACAATGTAATATGGCATTGTGTAAACACATGAGCGCAGAGGATCTTCTCTCTACACTTGTTCTAATTATTTGAAACTGCCTTAAATCACTGATAACAGAGCAAACAGAACATAAAGCAAAGAGCCATTAAAAGGGGGTTGTTCACCTTCAAACACCTTTTCCAGTTTAGTTGGTTTGAGATAGTTCACCAGAAATAAAGAGTTTTTCCAATTATTTTTTATTTGTGACTGTTTTTCTAATATTGAAGTGGACGGTTTCATTTCTCACCTTCTAAAGCAGCTCGAGGTGGGGGGGGGGTAGCTGACTCTTTAACTGTTCTAAATTGATACATTTAGTTGATACATGTTTTATCTTTTTTCCTGCTGAGCAGAATCCCTGAGTTTCATTAAGGGTAAGGCCACACTGGGTGTTTTGGGGAGATTCTGTCGTCGGACGACTTCGGAAAATGAATTGCCTTGTGTGATTAGCGCCAGTGTTTTTTCATTTTAGCCGGCGCAGAGTGAGGGAAGGCGTTTGGGGAGATTGGTCGCTGCAACGATGATTAGTCGTCAGGCGACCAAATCTCCCCAAAACGCCCAGTGTGGCCTTCCTCTAAAGGGAGCTGTTGGAATTGATACAATCATTGCTAATATTCCACAGATGCTGCTGATAAATGTATCAACTAATTGTATCAACTAAATGTAGCAAATTGTAACAGTTCAGAATGATTCTGGATCCCTGAGCTGCCAGACTGAGACACCAGAGACACGAACATTAAACTTTAAACTTCAGTTTTGTATAAAAAATTAAAAATGGAAAGCAATCGAAAAAGTCTTTTTTTGTGGTGAACAATCTTAAATAACTAAACTTATTAAATAACTAAACTAAAAACTTTTTGGAAGGTGATCAACCCTGTAAAGCAGATCTCAAAGGTGGTCATTGAAGAGGTTATTCACCTTTAAATGAACCTTGAGTATGACATAGAGCAGTGATCCTCAACTAGTGTCTCATGAGCACCACGTTGCTTACAGACCCATTTGATGTTGCTCCCAGGGCCTGAAATCAGGTGCTCATTTTTTAATTAATGGCTTGTAGACATGTTTTAAAGATCAAAAACCAGATGCACTGCCAAGTCCACAAATAGCCAATCAATGCCCTTATTTAGCACTCCCTGTGAGCTTTTCAATGCATGTGTTGCTCCCTAATGCTTTTTACATTTAAAGGAACAGTTCAGTGTAAAATAAAACTGGGTAAATAGATAAGTTGTGCAAAATAAAAAAATGTTTTTAACATAATTATCCAAAAATGTAATCTATAAAGGCTTACAGAATTTTTAATATAATAGAACAGATCTTTTGAGATCTGCTTTTCAGATCTCTAACTCTTAGTTAGTCAGCGATTTTAAGGGGGCGCAAATTGGACATAACTGTTCATTGAGTTTGCAATTGATCCATAGCATGCCGCTCAGATTCAAAGGCAAATATGATTGTATATATATATCCAATCCAATTACATATATGATTATATATATATATATAATCATATATATATATATATATATGTATATTTTCATATATCCATTTCATATGTAATATGAAAAATGTGGCCCTGATATAGACAGTGAATTCTGAGACCATTTGCAATTGTTTTTTTTATTTTATTTGTATTTAGTAAGCTTTTTATTCTGTAGCTCACTGGTTCAGAAATCAGGTTGCTATGGTCCAAATTACCCTAGCAACCATGTATTTATTAGAATGAGATGCTGAAATATGAATAGGAGAGGCCTGAATAGATAGATGAGTAATAAAAAATGGCAATAACAATACATTTATAGCCTTACAGAGCATTCGTTTTTTTAGATGTGGTCATTTTAAAGCTGGAAAGAGAGACACAAAGGGGCAAATTCACTAAAGCGTGAACCTACTCTAGCGCTACTTCGCACCTTTACACCAGGCGAAGTTGCGCTATGGCGAAGGGACGTAACTACGCTAATTCACTAACTTGCGCATTTTACTGAACGTTACCTCAGACCAGGCGAAGTGCAATAGAGTAGGATGCTGCTGCATATACGTCCATTGTACTTTAACTTGGCGCCGTATGCAAATTAGGCATCGCTAGCGTAACTTCGCTTTGCTTGACAAAGCACAAGTATAGGGCAATAAAACAACTCTATTTTATTTTATGAAGCTTTCCCAGGCTTGTGTAGTGTAATGTATTTGCTGCTACATATACGTTCATTGTACTTTAACTTGGCGCCGTATGCAAATTTGGCATCACTAGCGTAACTTCGCTTTGCTTGATGAATTAACGCTAGTGCAACTTCGCTACCGTTTGCCTCCATGAGTGCAATTTTGCATTTCAGTGAATTTGCATAGCACTGGCGAAACTACGCCTGGTGAAGTGTGCCGAAGCTGTCGCTGGCGCAACTTCAGATCTTAATGAATTTGCCTCAAAGTCTGAATAAAGAAGTACTCCAACTAAGACCTGCCGAGTTTATGTAGAAGTCAATGGCAGATGTCCCGAAGATATCCTGATTTGTGCTGGGTTTCCGAAAAAGTTGCGGATCAAATCCAAAAAAGCAGCGGATTCTGAATTTTGCACAATCTTATCAAGACTTTTCCTGCACAAGATTTTTTGGGAAAATTTAATGATAAATAGGGGGGAAAAGTCTGTGTGGATTTGGTTGGAATGGCTTTCCAAAAATAATTCGGATTCTGATAAATAACCTCCGAAATTCTGCTCAACCACATTTACAGAGCACCACAAATTCCATTACCTTCCAGACTGACCAGGCGTTATAGGCAGTATATTCATACAAGGGAGTCTGAATAGTGTATCACAAATACAGTACTGCTGCACTATTTCTATTAGAAAGTACACTGTAGGTTAATAATATTCTGCTATGTTTTATGTCCCAGTACTTTTTAAATTCAATACATCATTTATAAAAGGTCCATCTTGCCCATTGCTGCAATTGAATAGGGGTCATGATGGCACGAGAGTCTTCATACATCAGGCAAGACAAGGCGAGGAGGAAAGGGGGGCTCATGTCATTGGTACTGGAGTGATTAAAGGATTGACAGAATGAGAGGTCAGAAAGAATCCAAGACAGTCAAAAACAGAAATGTTAAGGATTAGTCCACACAAGGAGATTCGGGGAGATTTTGTCACCTGGCGACTAATCGCCTCGTCTTCTGAGCGGCAATCTCCCAATTTCAACTTCGGGCGACTATAGAAAACGCATCGGCGCGTGTGCATTAGAGTAGGCGACTTTTCATTGTAGCCTATGGGAAAACACGCTGAGGCAGTTCGGGGAGATTGTCGCTCAGAAGACGAGGCTATTAGTTGCCAGGCGACAAAATCTCCCAGAATCTCCTTGTGTGGACTAACCCTAATGTGGGAATCTATTCTTCTACTTTGTCGTGAAAATTGAAATTGTTACTCTAAATAGTCACATATGTACTGAAATAACTCATTGAAAAGAATACAAGCTTTGATTGATGATCGTCACTGTTACTGCAGTCATTCAACTCAACATTCCTTTCATAAACAGTTATATTATAGCAAAGTTAGAGACTGAATGATTTGCATGTCTCAAGTAAATATTCCAACAATAATTATTATTTCCTATTTCGTGCTACATTTAACTTTGTTTTCTGTTATTTCACAGTGCATAACGGTTATAGCTAGAAACCTCAATGAACAGTGCAAATTGTACAAATAGAAAGAATATTATTTTATACACATAAATGTGTTAAGCATTGTGTTTTTGAAAAAAGCATCCAAAAGCTGAAATGTTAATGGCCACCTTACATTCATGCCTGTGTACATGGAAGACTCACTGTTGCAAAAGTTTTCCCTCAATAGGCCCATCAATCAGTAACCCACTGAAAATGCAAAGCTTCAGAATATCCTTGCATTTTTATTTTTACCACCAATGTATTACTTCATGGGTCACACTAATGGTTTAGAAAACAGACACCACTGTGGAAAGCCAGCTCTAGCAGCCATATTTTTACTGAGCCCATGAACTAATTCAGACTGCAAGCTTATGTAATGCAATGCCTATGTACAAGGTACAAACAAGTATGCAGGCTCACATCTAGATTCAGTGGCAACATGATTTAATAGCCTGATAGAACTGTTAAAAGATTTGCCACAAAGTGTTAATGATTCCGGATGGGTCAATAAAAGTAACACAATTTTTTTTTGTTCAAAAATTTGCAAAAAAGATACATCATCTCATGAAATATCACGGGCATCCAAATCAATCAATATGGCTGTACTTGCCGCAGCGTGTTTGCATTTCGTTTAAGTGCATTCAAATTTACCCTGCTAATTGCTCTTCTATGTGTTCCAGTTTTTTGGATGAACTTGATTAAGGCTACATTTCCTGCAACATCTCAAATGTTCTTGTATTTTTGCTTCATTGGCATTTTGGAAATAGAAAGAGGGACAAAAAGATTTGGTGCGGCAGAACTTTTTTCGACCATGTCTGTTTTTGTGGCCACGCCACCTAATTACCATGTTCACTTTACACATTTTGACACATTTTGGCAGCTTATGAAAGTATGAACACATTTCTGGGGTTTTTATGTGTTATAACAGTTTTGAAGGTGAATTGCCCTTTAAGCTGCAAGTCACAGTTTCCCCAAGAGACCTGCTTATCTTAAATTGTTACAATTGCTTCTTTGCTTATTTTAAATTGGTACAAAAGTATTGAAGTACAGTTGCCACGTATTCTGGGCTCTCTGCTAAAAGCCAATTCAATTTTAGAAACTTTATATGGTTTTCTGGCTGTTCAGTGCAGGAGATCAAAGAGAAAGTCAGGACATTTCAGTAACAATCCGGGACTGCGGGCAGAGCTGTCAAAATCAGGACTGTCCCACAAAATACAGTACAGTTGGGAGGTATGCATTGGGGTGCATTAAGTAAATATTGTATTATGTAGATGAAAAACCTACAGGAAGCTGTATCTGACATATTCCATGATTTGGCAAAGCTTCAGTACCGTGACCTGTTCCTTGAGGTGGGATGGATATCCACTATTAAATGTTATTCTAAAATGATAAAGTCAGATATAAAAGTTAATGGAATGACTGGCAAAAGGCCAATAACTGTAGGAGGTGGCTATCCCTCAGGCATGCAGTTGGATGTCTTTTGATTAGCTCCATGTTAAAATAAAATGAATAAAAGTATCTATGCAAACTGTGTACCGGTATTTACTGGATGTATTCTACGTATTGCATTACTTGGATACTACAACATTAGGCACTGGTTTGGAAAAGATTATCTGCCTAGTATGTGCAGGAAAAGAAGTAAACAAGGCATAATTGTAAATTGCACCTTTGCCAGAATGACACAACAACATTTCCACAAGATAGGGCTAAAGTATTTATAAGTGCGTCAGCCTTTACAAATCAGATTTAACAGGGGGCGGCACATTTATCAAGGGTCGAATTTCGAATTCAAGTGAGTTTTTTTTTAACTCACATGAATTTGATTTAACTCGAAATTCAAATATTCGATTATTCATTTAAAAAAATCGAATATGGAAAACCGACTGGAAAACCCAAAATATATTAAATTCGAATAAAATCGATCTGAGTTTGTTCTCCAAAAACAAACTTGAATGTCAGGAAGGCTGCAAACATCTTCACATTGGTCACTGGACCTCTCCCATTGACTTATACAGGAATTCGGAAGGTTTTAGGTGGCGAATAGTAAAATTCGAATTCTTAAAGGGCCAGAAAATCAAATTCAAATTTTTTAAAAAAAATTGAATTGAGTTTGGATAATTACCTGGTCGAATTTGACAGTTTTGACCTTAAAAAAAATTGAAACTCAGAATTTCAATTTTCCATTTCGACCCTTAATAAATCTGCCCCGATACTGGGATAAAATACCTTTCTAGATAAACTAAACATATAAAGAGGGCTACAAGCAAAGGCTCCATGCAGCAGCTTTTTGCTACAATTATTTTTTCCAAAAACAACAGAATGGACAGAACTCATACTAACACAAAATGGGATTCTCACATTTTTTACACAGTTTTATACTTCTAGGCAGGCTTCAGTTCAACAGCTTTTTGAAGGCCTAGAGGGGCCTATTTATTATGCTGTGTAAAACTAAATTTTGTAAAAAGCTGTGTAAAATAAATGGCAAATTTATCAAGGTGTATTTTATTTCACGTCATGGAAACACCAGATTTGCTGCCATTATTTTACACTGCTTCAGACTCCAGACCTTTGTAAGTAAGTTCTGGTGGAAGTTGCTCAAACAAAAAGCGACTAAAAACATTTTTGACGCTGTTTTTTTTAAAGGGAGATGCCTGGTGAATTGTTCAGCTTTTTTTAAACCACATAATAAATCTACCCCTAACTTTCTATGCATTGCCTATGCCCTTCCTGGATCCAGTTAACCCTTGAATAGTTTACTTTCAGTTGAGCTAAACATCTTCTATTGGTAGTCTAAAAATGCAAATATCTCAGAAACCACTAAAAATATATAATAGCAAAAAAAACTCAGACACAACCTAAGAAAGTTTGCATTAATTCATTTTTTGGGCTTAGATCCCCTTTAATATACTTAGCAGAAATTCTCAAATTGTTGTGATGGTCCCAAAAGCAGTGGCTACAGGGCCTTGCCTGAAGGGTCAGTTATAGTGAGATTTATGGGAAATACTTGTTTTTTCTGCCAGCATCCCATCCTGATGGTCAGTTTAAATAACATTTGGATTGACTATTCATAGTCTAATAATGATAATGAGTGCAGAGTACCCCATAAATAAATAACCCACTGTGATGATACCTTTGGGACAGGGGGGTCTCTTAGCTGTAAGCATGCCTCAAGACTTGTGTTTGTGTTGCTGAATAGTCTTACAGGGACCTTTTTTGATCTCAACCATTTGCACATTTCTACTGATTCTACTGTTGACCATTAATACTTATTAAAGATTGTGTTGCGCACCTCATTTCTACAAAGAAATTCACTGATGTTGAATAGTAAATGTGTTGGAACTAGGGGACACTTTTCCTTAGAGTATTCAATTCTTCATAACTGACAGCTGGTATATAATTTATTATAATTCATTTGTTTCTCTGTCTGCTGAATTAATCACATATGACTTACCTTTGCAACACTACTGTAAACAAAAAGATTCCAAAAAATATTTTTTTTTTTAAAAAAAAATCTTGCCTTACATGGTTTCTGCATCCCCCACCGAAAAAAAGCTATGAATGCTTTATTAAAAAATAGAAATTCGATTTCATGTTTAATTTGAAAAGGACTTGTATTATACAGATTTTTATGTCTGGGTGACAGGTCCTGAAAAATATATATGTATAATATTCGATTGAATGGTTCCGACCGTATCGAGTTTTTCTCCCGGAAAAACCCCGCAAATTTTAGGAAGGTTATTAACATCTCCAAATGGCTCAACGGACCTCTGCCACTGACTTGTACATGAACTTGACAGGTCTTAGGTGGAGAATATTCGAATTAGGACGGTTTCCATGGTCGAGGTGAAACATAGAAAACAGCACAGTCCGTCTTTAGCAGGCATTTCCCCTGATTTATAAATATCTTTGGCTGGTTTGAGAGGCATGAGGTGACAGCCTTAGTTTTTTGCACATTAATGGAAAATACCAACAAGCATAGTTAAGCTTCCAAATTTGGTTGGAAGATTGCCCGATTTTGAACATTCTGCATAGCTGTTTATATCACCTCAAGACACAGTTTTGACAGAACTTGTAGAAATCAGTGAAAATCAGAAAATCCTTGAGGTCTAATTGTACAGCTTCTGCCATTCGGGCCTGCAGGCTGATCAGTCAAGTAATTTGAAGTGGTAAGCCAATGTATGGCCAACTCTACAGCACACCAGGAAACAGTTTGTACGTTTTTCAGCAGGCAGTAAGGATTGTAGACAACTCATGCTATATATTAATGTGAGCTTCTTCCAGACAGGCGTGTAAAAGGATTATAGTTTATTTGGTACATAAGGACACAGCCTTATGCAGATACGGTTTTGATCCGCTCCCGTAGCTGAAGGTTCAGGGCAGTGCACATGGACCTCTTCCTATACCTGGTGAGTTCAATACCTGAGACTAGGGTTGGGCGAATTTGACCCGTTTCGTTTCGCCAAAAAATTGCCGCCAACGCCCATTTGCCTCCAACGCGAAATTACGCCGACGCCCATTAAAGTCAATGGGCGTATTTTTTTTCCACGAGTCTATGGGCGTCATTTCCGCAGCAAAACAAGGCGTATAAAATCGCCCATCCCTACCTGAGACCTATAATATCATTATTTAGGTAGTAAGATTCCCACCTGTACGACAGTTTGGTTTTTCCAAGGTCTGTATTGTCTTAACAGCCTTGTGAAACCCAAACAATAATCTGGTCGAAAAACATTTAAATACTAATAGTCACCTCAACATGGCTTAGTTATTATCAACTGCTAATTTATTATTACAGAAACAAAAAAAAGAAAGCAAAACAATCAAAAATAAGAAATAGTTTTTCTAAATTAGGATTGCTGTATTTCAGTGCTTTCTGGATAATTGATTTCTGTATAACAGATCCAATACTTATAATTAAAGGATTGGGTTTCCTCATAAGGCAGAATATAGATAGAGATAGGGTTGCCACTCATGTGATTTTGAATTGGACATCTTAGTTTTTCAAAGGGCTGTCTGTTCAAATCTTTCTGTCTGGTTTAAAACACTAAGGGGCATATTTATCAAGGGTCGAATGTCGAATTGAAAAAACTTCCAATTCAAAAAGACCAACCAAAATGAAGTTGAAGGTTTTTTTTGTCGAATTTGATTCAAAGTTTCCCCCCAAAAAAACTTAGATTTTTCAAAGTCCACCAATTGACTCCAAGTGGGTTCTAGGAGGTTTCTCATAGGCTAAAACAGCAATTCGGCAGGTTTTAGATGGCGAATGGTCAAAGTCAAATTTTTAAAGAGACAGTACATGATAAATTTCGATATTTGAATTTTTAAAAATTTTTTCAAATTCAAATCGAATTTGGACTATTCCCTAGTCGAAGTACACAAAAGATAGCTCAAAATTCGATTTTTTTTCATTCAACCAAAACCTTTGATAAATCTGCCCCTAAGTGATGCAATATCCCCACCCCAGTGCCATAACTCCACCAACATCATTGTGTTGGTCTCTGATGTCATAATGCCAACCCTATAAAAAATAAACAGGTAGAGGAGGGCTGTATGGTCAGGTCTGACAACCTGTGGATTCTGGCAAATGCCAGAGGGGCTGCTATAAGATGCCATAGTCAGTCACTATTTATTGCGCCTGTGGGGGCTGTTCAGGCTTCTGTGTATTTGAATTGGCAGGGCCTGTTTTCAATCCCAGTCCAGTCCTGTGTATGGTGGTTTTCCGTAACTTACACAATAACAAATGAATAATATAACTTAGTTCACTACATACATATATTGTCAATACGACTTACTTTTGCCTGAAAAAAAACTTTGGCTTGTAATCATAAAATCACAGATCATTCTTCTAACAACTCACAAATAAACAGTAGTTTAAATGAGAAGGAAAGGCTTGCAGCACTTGAGGGTGCCAAATGTTAGGCACCCCAAGTGATTGTAGTTACTTACCAGAAATCCCCGGGCAGGTGCTACAGTTGCCACCTTTGCCGGTGGCTAAACCCGAACAATAGGGGCTTGGCAGATAGCATTGTGGGTGGAGCAGTGATCTTGGGGTGGGCATGATGATGACATTGGAGGCAGGCACAATAATGTTGTGGAGTTATGATGCTGGGTCAGGGTTATTACATCACTTACATGCAAATGGCTGGATTTCTGTCCAGTTTTCGCAATGTTTCAAATGGGACAGAAAATATTGAACAGGCAGCCCTTTGATAAACTGAGATGTCCAGTTGAAACCAGTGGCAGAACTACCGGGGGAGCAGGGGGTGCGATTAGCCCAGGGCCCGCATTCCCTCAGGGGGTTACTTTTACGGCTTGAAACCCACACAGCTGGAAACCCTACCTATCTATTCTGCCTGATGAGTAAGACCAATGCTTTAACTACAGGTATGTGATCTATTATACAGAAATCAGTTATCTGATCCTGCCCACTCCCACACCTAGCCGGTACTCCTATCAGCAGAAAACTTCACCGGCCCGGGGTTATACCAGTGAGCACCACTGAGAGATCTTCTTCCGTCTTCCTCTGTCTTCAAATTTACCAGGGCAAAAGCATGCACAGAAAGAAATAACCGACTTTTAAAGTTATAGTTCGGCTTTCGTTCTACTGCGCAAGTGCAGCTGCGAGGAGAAAGACGGAAGATCACTCCGTGCTGCTCACTGGTATAACCCCGGGCCAGTGCAGTTTTCTGCTGATAGGAGCACCGGCCCGGGGTTTCAGGTAAGTAATTACAATCACTTGGGGGGTGCCTAACATTTGGCACCAAGTGCTGCAAGTCTTTCCTTCTCCTTTAAAGGAGAAGGAAACCCCCTAGGCGCAAAAATCCCTCCCCTGTGTTGCCCCCCTGGCCTACCTGTCCCCCCAGGCAAATGCCCCTAACTTGTTACTCACACCTCTGCGCAGGTCCTGTCCACGGAGTTCACAGTCCCCATCTTCTCCCGAGTGGTCTTCTTCCTGCTTGGACCAGCGTTTTTTGGCGCACGCACAGTAGGAACATTTACCGGTACGGATCTACTGCACATGCGACGAAAGTCACAACGTTTTACGATTTCTTTTTTCGGCAACTTTGTGACTTTCGGCGTACGCGCAGTAGAGCTGAACTGGCAAATGCTCCTACTGCGCATGCGTCAGAAGATGCCGATTAATCCAGGAAGAAGACCGCTCGGGAGAAGATGAGGCCTGTGAACTCCGTGGACAGGACCTGCGCAGAGGGGTAACAAGTTAGGTGTATTAGCGGGGGGGGGACAGGTAGGCCAGGGGGGAGGAGGGAGGGGGGCATCTCAGGGGAGGGATTTTTGCGTCTAGGGGATTTCCTTCTCCTTTAACAACAGCCCTGCAAAGCTTGCCTTGACTGTTGAAAAAATGTGGAAACAGTCAGCTCTCCTTCAGCTAAAACTCCAATTCCCATAATTCCCACATATTTATACATTCACTGAACTTGCAAAGAATTGTAAGAACTGGAGTCTAGGGGGGAGGTGAGTTTGGCTGCTGCTCCTTCGTTCCAAGACATTGGAAACAGTTCACAGAATCGGAGGAGGTCAAGCAAAAACAGTTTTTAACACATTATTTACTAGAATACGCATAGACGTACTAAGAGAAAACACACCCACTGCCACTTAGTAGGAGGTTCCTCTAACTGAGTTTACGCCCCACGGAAGACTCGTCAACAGCGACGTCAAAATGCACAAATGTACGTCAGGACTTGCTCCGCCCTCTATGGCCTGAATGAAGTTCCAGCAAGAAACGAAACAAAAAAAAAATCCTAAAAGAAGCCGTCAAGCCTCAAGCCCATCTTGCACCACAGAGCCTTGCGTGGGGGCGTGGTACAGCGCGACAACGAATCAGCGTCGCTGATTCTCCACCGTAATATGAAAAGCAGGTTAGGTTGCGCAATATATAATCCTCTGCTCAGCTTCTTGTCGGGAGGGGAAAGAGGGAGTCAGGAAGATGGCGGCGGTGCTTAGTGAGGGTGGCAGGTACGGACTGTCCTGTGGAAGGGGGACCCAGGACCAGGTTACCGTACTGCACGTCAAACTCACTGAGACCGCCTTCCGCGCACTAGAGAGCTACCAGAACACTAAGGTGAGCAGTTTTCGGGGGGTCGCTTGTTTCATATAGGGAGGGGGCGAAGTAGAAAAAACACTTGCCACACTAAATATAATTGTTTCCTCGCTTGTCTATGGCAAGTTAGACTAAGTTAGGGACAACCTAGGTGAGAAACGAAAACGTAAATCACTTTGTCGGTCACTCGTCAAACTTATTAAACTACAACTCCCATCGTCCCCCACAGATAGTGTTGGGCAGCCAGGCGAAATTGTGCTGGCTCTACTCGAACAATCTCTTCAGAACTGCTTGTTTGAGAGGCCCTATAATCTCTAGGCAGGCGTAGGGTTAAAGCTACAGCCTCAAAGTCTTTAGTACTACAACTCCCACAATCCTCTTGGCAGGCTTGGAGGTGGGGGGTGATTCTGGGAAGCTTGGTTAAACGTCATTCCACTAGTAGATTTCCCCCAGTCGTGTGGATATAATCCAGCTGGTCCCTGCTCTCCCAAATCCTGATCAATGGGTTATATTGTTGGTGCTGTGGTTACCCTAAACTTTTATAATCTGAGCCTAAAATCCATGCTGGGGGAGGGGCTGGTGTCTACCTGCTCTTACTAACCCTATGCTCAAACAGCTGACTGGAAACTCTCACCCCTTCATGCAGATCCCAGCAGCTGCTTTTTCTCCTAATCCGGGACAGTGGCCATATTGCCGGGCCTTATTTCAGCCAAGTCAGTCCCTTTTTTTTTTTTTATTTTCTCTCGCTCATCCACCTCCCCAGCTCAGGAAATGCCTTTATAGTCTGAAATGTAGCGTTGGGGCGTTCCTTTTATACATTTTTAATGTTCAGTCGTCCGCTATTTACGATTTCTTTGTTGAATGCCTGGCAACCGAAAATAAGTTCCCTTTCCACCCGAAAAACCCAGGAGAGCTGTGAAGTCTAAATTTCTTATATGCAGAGTCCAATGGGGCATCCTAAAGGACAGTTTCCAGAATATACAGACCAGTTTAGGCTGCTTGGGGATCTGGGAAATATTCACCCATAATTTGTAGGATGATGGTTCGGACATAGGGTTGCCACCTATGGGAAAAAATACCGATCTTCCTACATATTTATCTTTTTTCCCTATTAATAACATTGGGATCAACCATAATTTTTTACCGGCGAGGCCTATAAAATACTGGCCAGGTGGCAACCCTATTTGGACATTCCTTGCTTAGCTCTAGAACCCCATATTTTTTAATTAGATGAAGCACTCTGTATCTAATAGTTTTACATTACCTTCGTGGATCTACATGCCTACTGTGTGTCATGCTCCCTTTGTTAATTAATAATCTCTCTAGGTATGCACAGAATCCAGGAATTGGTTCAGGATTCGGCCTATTTTCAGCAGGATTCGGTCGAATCCTTCCACCTGGGCCCAAACAAATCCGAATTTGCATATGCAGATCAGGGACGGGGAGTAAATCGCGTGACTTTTTGTCACAAAACAAGGAAGTAAAAATTTTTCCCCTTCCCACCTCTAAGTTGCATATGCAAATTCGTATTCGGTTCAGTCTTTGGCCGAATCTATTGCGAAGGATTTGGCTGAATCCAAAATAGTGGATTCGGTGCATCGTTAATTCTCTCCAGATATTGTCATCATTTTATAATTATGAAGCTGTGCCTTATAATGTTTTTTATTTTTTTAATAGTGTGGTGTGCCAAGTGTAATTCATGCAGCCCACTACGATCATTGTGTAATCATTAGGGTTACCTAAGCTAGTTCAGATCTATAAAACCTGTAAACATTTAGTATGTGTGTCCATCCCCCACATCTGAAGACTTGGGGGCAGCTGGTTAAGCTCTTTCTAATGGAGACACTCCATGGCTGAGTGCTGTAACCACCTATGTGCCTCCAGTCACATGTTTGTATACTGCAGATTAATAGATTACTCCTGTAAAACGTGTGAACATCATAGTTGAGTAGGGGTTATTGTCATTAATATAAATGTCTAGTGGCGAAGTTATAGTGTGTTTTTGTTTAATATTTGTGAAGGCTTTGTTTAGTGTACACTGGTTTCTGGATGGTTGCCCTTGGGTGTGTTGCAGCAGTTCTTTGTTCCTTTACATTAAAATATTTAATGTATTATATACATCACATCTTCAGGTCTGTTCACATGATATTCTGGGCTTCAGCTTTATTTAAAGGCAGGAGTGTCATAATGGCTGTGTAGATTCAAGGCAAATAGTCAGTTTGTTCTATTGTGTCTTTTATGTTGTGTATGTGGCAGCTTCCCCTGGTTATTTCTTCTTTGATAGCTGCAAACATTGCGTATTGCTGTATTAGGAATTCACTGTGTGCTGTCCTTTTAAATACATCTCCGTTCACCATTTTTTTTTTTTTTTTTTTTTTTTAAACTTCCTATCTGGTGCCAGCTCGTCTCTGGCTCATTCAGTAAGCTGAGCCAAAGTCCCAGCTGAAAATGGTGGAGATTTTGAGCTGTCACTTTTTATTTCCCTGGCCTTGAGTCATGCAACTTTTTTTTTTTTTTCCCTTTTTTCCTTTTCTTTAGGCTTTTAAATGAATGGCACGTTGTTTGTATGTGGTTTTTATTTAGTGGATTTATTTTTAGTCAACGTTTTATTTGACAGGTTCACTTAGTTACCAAACAGAAGACATTAAAAAGTCATTTAAAAAGATTGTGTTACTAAACATTATTTTTATGATGCCTGCTGCATATATTTATATTTTTAAAGGGGTTGTTCACCTTTGATTTAACTTTAAGTATGTAGAACGGTGATATTCCAAGGCAGTTTGCAATTTTTTGTGATTAAGTTATTTAGCTTTTTTTATTTAGCTGCTCTCCAGTTTGCAGTTTCAGTAATCTGGTTGCCAAGGTCCAAATTATCCTATTAACCATGCATTCATTTGAATAAGAGACTTGGATATGAATAGGAAAGGGCCTGAATAGAAAGTAGTAATAAAAAGTACCAGTAACAAACAATTTGTAGCCTCACAGAGCATTTGTTTTTAGAAGGGGTTAGTGACCCCCTTTTTTGGAAAGCTGGAAAGCATAAGACAAATAATTAAAAACTATAAAAAAAATAAATAATGAAGACCAATTGAAATATTGCTTAGAATTAGCCATTTTATAACATACTAAAAGTTAACTTAAAGATGAACCTTTAATGGAATCTTTAGAGTTAAGTATATTTTTAATTGTGAAATGGGTATTAAATCATGACATCTGTGCACAGTATTTTTGATTTTTATACATTTGTGTAATCTAACAGCTTATTTGCAATTATATTTTTATACATTTTTCTAAATTTACTGAATGTTCTATATTTATAATTTATATTGGTATTTCTGGTTCTTTGTAAAAATTGCTTCTTGAGAAGTTAAGGGGTGTTTTGTACAGATTTCAAAGGGCCCCTGTTTTTTTTTTTTTTATTACATGATGTATAATTTACATTTGTTCTTTCTTGCCTAAACGGTCACTACACAGGTTGCAGGATTCAGCAGCTTATTGCCTAGTGTATGGTGCTTATCTGACCCATGTGTCTGAAAATTGCCAACATATCAAGCAGATTACAGAATCAGATAAGGACCCTTTTGACTGTTTGTGGTCCTCTCGATAGGTCTGCATATGCCTGATGGAAAACTTTTTTTTTTTTTTTTTTGTCAGTAGGCCAAACAATTGCACTGACCCAGTTTTGCCCAGCATGTGGGTACGAAGATCAATCGAAGGTCAACTTGTTTGGTAGCCTAGTCAAATCAGGGATTCTTTAAATGTTGACAATATTAAAGGAATTGTTCAGTGTAAAAATAAAAACTGGGTAAATAGGCTGTGCTAAATAAAAAATGTTTCTTATATAGTTATTTATGCAAAAATTAAATCTATAAAAGCTGAAGTGACTAGGTGTATACCATAACAGAACCCAACTTCCTGCTTTGCAGCTCTGTTGGTTTCCACTGATTGATTACCAGGTAGTAACCAATCATTGACTTGAGTGGTGCCACATGGGTCATAATGGTTTGCTTTTGAATCTGAGCTGCATGCTAAGGATCAATTGCAAACCCACTGAACAGTTATGTCCCATGTGGCCACCCTTATAGTTGCTAACTAACTCAGAGTTAGAGAGCTGAAAAGCAGGAAGTAGTGTTCTGGCTATTATGTTACACACCCAGTCACTCCAGCCTTTATACATAACTATATTAGAAACATTTTTTATTTTGCACAGCCTATCTAAATATCAAGTTTTTATTTATTTTTTTATTTTTACACTGAACTGTTCCTTAAGACTAATCACATGTTCCATTGGATAAAGTAAAAAAAAAAACACCACTGCCACCTCCATCAGAAACGTGAGCACTGGTGCTGAAATGGAGCAATATCACTGCTCCCCTTAAGGCCCCCATACTCCCCTTAAGGCCCCCATAGACCCAAAGATTTTTTTTTTTTTTGATGAACGACTGATTCCAATCCAACCAATCTGTCAAATTATCGTGAGGTTAGTGGGAATCGAACGATCGTGAGTCGAATGATTTTTCATCCGACATTGGCCAGGTTAGAAAATTTTTATTGTCACAGTGAAATCTATCCAATTGTTTGCAGGGCCAAGCAGGCAGCTACCTTCAGTTTTCCTGGCTTCAACTAGACATCACTTGAAATTGACTTTTTAGTTGATGGGCAAATCGGACATTTAAACGATCGTTTCACGATAAGCTTGGTCTAACGATAACGAAAAGATCTTTTAAAAATCTTTACATCTATGGCCAGCTTTAGGGTCAGTCCACACGAGCAGATTCGGGGAGATTTAGTCGCCTGGCGACTAATCGCCTCTTCTTCTGGGCGACAATCTCCCCGAACTGCCTTTGCGTGTTTTCCCGTCCGTTCTAATGAAAAGTTGCCTGCACCGCGTGTGCTTTTGCGCAGGCACCTTTTCATTATAGCGGACAGAAAGACACGCAAAGGCAGTTCGACTAAATCTCCCCGAATTTGCTTGTGTGGACTGTCTCTTATATAGTCAGTGGTGAAAATTGTCTGACCTCATGCTGTGACAGGAGGCCGAATATGCCAAAACTGCCTTGTGATGAAATGCAACTTTTTGCTGACAGTTGGTGCAACTTTTTTTTATTTTGTCCATCTGTAAAGTGTTCAAAATCTACGTTATAACTTTTACAGCATAATTGTTAATACAATTAATATTTTTTTTCTAGCATGGGATGCCTAATAAACTGACCCCCCCCCCCATTTAATATCCATTTTTAAAAGTGATTTCCTTTCTCTGTAGTAATAAAATAGTGCCTTGTACTTCAAGATAACTGAGCTGCATGAATTAGGTTTATTGTTTAAGGGCTAAACTGCACAGGAGATTTTAATCCGATTTTTGTGGGTCAGATTTGATTTGATCTTGCCACACAACAGCACGAGATTTTGTTGGATCCTACAAAATCTGATCCCGTTAGCTACAATGTAAAGTTGAATAGTGTGATTTGTTCGCGCCCAAAATTCAATGTATTTCAAAGAGAAAAGTCGGTCAGACATCATTATTTTTTCAAATGAAGATGCAGTATGCAGCGTTTGCATCTGACAGGTGTGACATATTGGCAAAATCTTCAATGTCGTTACACATTTTTGTATTGTACTCAGCCGACATACACAGTCCCAGACAGATGTAAGGGGCCACTGGGAATTGACTGAAGCAGCAGTCGGTAGAAAAGTATTGATGCACCCCCATGTATTCATTGGGGATGTGTAAATATACACTCCTTTTTTTTGAAAACTGCTTACATTGTGAGATAGGGGTTGAATCGCTCTACCTTTAGGAGGAGTGAGGAACTAATCCCTGCAAACAGGAATAGACTGACATTTTCCTTTCTATCTGTGAAATCCAAAACTCTTTTGTGTTAGGTGTCACTTGTTCTACAAGGCTATGGACACACAGGCTGAAGGTTCCAGATGATATCAGGTCTGATTGGATTCAAATCACTGGAGCAGGGGCACTGAGCAGATCTGTTTCTCTCAGCCTGCAAAAAAGACACGGGCTGACAATAGCCATAGCCTCATGACAGTTGGTTGATGCTCAAAATAATTGTCTGACACCCCCCCGCACCCATAATATGTTTGAAAGATGCGCACTTCCCCAGACTCTTGCTCGATAAGATTAATCATTGCTGACTGCCTTGACTGCATGTCCTTTATTAAACCTCAAACAGTAATTCAACAACTGCATAATTCACCACATTCCCACACAAGAATGGATTAAATTTTACATTTTTTTTTTTTTTTTAATTTTATAACCAAATCCCAGTGTGCACCTATTCCTTGGACATTCTGTGGCAATTAAAACAGACTGTCACTGCCCTAATGTGTTGACGTCTCCCTCCACACCAGACAGATGAGTGAATCTTTACATACAGCCTGCTTTACACATAATGGCCCATTTACAATTATGCAACAGATAAAGGATGACACCGGCAACAAAACACCAATTTTTTTTTCTAATTGCAGTGTTTTCTTGCCGGTGTCATCCTTTATCTGTTGCATAATTGTAAATGAGCCATTATTTGTGAAGCAGGCTGTACGTAAAGATTCACTCATCTGTCTGGTGTGGAAGGCAGGATCACAGACGCTAACACATTAGGGCAGTGACAGTCTGTGTTTTAATTGCCACATAATAGCCTGGAACGTAAAATTGCTGCCCACAAATACATTTGTGTGCATTATAAATTGTATACTCTTCTTGTAGTGTCTTAGTCCCCTCAAGGTTATGGGACTTTAATATATAAAGAAGGAAAGGGTTAATAATTACAGGGTGCCAATTTGGTAGGCACCCACCAGTGATTATAATTGCTACCTCTGGCTCCTTTGCTTTAGACAATACAAATTCCATACAACCCGTATAATTTTACATACTATTTCTACAAATCTGCTTGAGCAAGCCCACAATGTTATAAATTCAGCCTTGTGATCAGATTTTCTGCCAGTTTGCCCAAATTGATAGAATTCTTGAAGATAAAAGTTAGGCAACAGTTGTCTGCTTGTTCAGTGGTCTAGTCAAACCAGTCTATATTGTGAGGGGCTTCCACAGAACCCCGAATTTTGGTGCTTTGTTTCTTTGTAACAGCTTTCATTTAAAAGAAAAATACTTTCAAGGGATTCTGTCACAGGAAAACATGTTTTCTGCAAAACACAGGTTAAAGGGGTGGTTCACCTTTGAAATAACTTTTAGTATGGTGTAGAGTGATATTCTGAGGCAATTTGTTTTCATTTTTTATTTAAGGTTTTTAAGTTTAGATTTTTATTCAGCAGCTCTCCAGTTTGCAATTTCAGCAATTTGGTAGCTATGGTTCAAATTACCCTAGCAACCATGCACTGATTTGAATAAGACTGGAATAGGAGAGGGCCTGAATAGAAAGAAAAGTAATAAAAAATTAGAATTACAATAAATTTATAGCCTTACAGAGCATTTGCTTTTTATAAGGGGCCAGCAACACCCATTTGAAAGCTGCATAGTCAGAAGGAAAAGGCAAATAATTATAAAACTATAAAAAAAATCAAAACCAATTGAAAAGTTGCTTACAATTGTCCATTCTATAAAATACTAAGTTACCTTAAAGGGCACCTATCACAGCCAAAATCAAACACATATTAACAATCTGACCAGTACAAGCTAAACACGTTTAATCAAACTACATATATAGTTTTTTGAAAAAACTGCAGATTTTAAAAAAATCCCTTACTTTGTCAAATGGGTTCTTTCACTGAAGGAGGCCATATTGAGACTCTAACAGAGACTCTAATATGCAAATTTCAGGAGCATGCTCAGATTGTAACACTGCTTTGAGTATTCTACCCAGAATGCCTTGTTTTAGTAAACTCCTCCACTAGAAGTATCCACTAGAAGTGCTGCCACCTGCTAACTTCCAGCAGGTGGCAGCACTACTGTATAGCAGCTAACACACAGGTTTGGCTGATTTGAAAATAGCTTAGAAGGGTTGATAAGCAAACATGGAATTTCAACTGAGCATGTGCGAGATTTCAGAGCTACAGTTGGCTGGGAAGATATAGGTAGGAGGAGCCAGTGAAATCTAAGATGCCTGCCTCAGCTAGAACTGCAGTGGAGATAGGGGAGATCTTGCAGAAGGTATAGTGAGCTGATCATTTACATTATACATACAATTCTAACTGTTTTAAAAATCGGATTTCTTGAACTTTCACATAGTGTATTTACTTAGTAAATGATTTTGGTCATGATTGGTGCCCTTTAAAGGTGAACCACCCCTTTAATAGTGCTGCTCCAGCAGAATTCTGCACAAAAATTATTTTTTCAAAAGAGCAAACCTATTTTTTATTTAATTTTTGGAATCTGACATGAGGCTAGACATATTGGCCGTTTCCCAGGCGCCCTCTAGTCATGTGACTTGTGCTCGAATAAACGTTAGTCACTTTTTACTGCTGCACTGCAAGGGAATGACATCCCCCAGCAGAACAATGGGAATGTAGCTCGAAAACCGCTCCCTAAGGGGTCGTGACACACGCAAAGATTCTGGGGAAATTAGTTTCCCATCGACAAATATCCTCTTCTTTGGGCGACTAATCTCCCTTAAAAGCCTTCCCGCCGGCTAGAATCTAAATCGCCGGCAGGTTGGCACTTGGAGCACTTTGTTTTTCGAAGTCGCCCTAAAGTTTTGAGGCAACTTTGGGTGACTTCAGCAAATTAATCACTTCAAGCGGCATCCCGCCGGTGATCTACATTCTAGCCGTCGGGAAGGCTTTTCGGGGAGATTACTTGCCCGAAGAAGAGATTTGTCACTGGCCGACTAATCTCATAAACTTTACCACTCTTACACAACATTACTGCTCCTTTGTACATATGAGACCAGTACTCTGAAAGCAGGTCCACCATAAAGTGCTGCTCTTTCTGAAAGCTCTGCCGAGATGGCTGCCTACACCAATATTAGACGTAAAAAAATATATATACTTGTTGGTTTAGGAATAAAAGTTTACATGGTAGAGTGATTTATATGCAATGTAAACAGTGTAATTTAGAAATAAAAACATCCTAAAAATCATGACCCTTTAATTTCAATCAGTGTAATTTCTACAGGTAAATCTCATGATGCTTAAAGTTTTTTTTCTTAAATGCTTAACGTTTCTTCCTATTCTATTGGCTGATTTGCCTTTATTTTGCTTTATTACAGAATTCTTTATCATCCCGACCATCCATTCAGTTTCAAGGACTCCAAGGAGTAAGTATTAACGTTTTTATTTGAAGATCAGCAATTTTAAAGGTTTTACTTTAAAAACTTATGTCACACAAGGTGTAATTTTCACTAACATTAAGGAGGTTATTTATCAAAATCCAAAATGTTCTCACTATTTTCTGAAAATGACTCAGACCAAATACACATGGACTTCCTCCCACACCCTTCCCCTGTCCTATTTATCAATAAATTTTCACAAAAGTTTCTTGTGCGGGAAAAGACTCTATAAAATCGTGAAATACGAATCGTATGACTTTTTCGGATTCAACGCCTAAACCACAAAATCTTTGGATTATTGAACAAAACCCAGATCATGATATCTTCCAATTGTAAACTGGACATCTGCCATTGACTTCTACATGAACTCTGCCGGTCTGAGATGGGAGTACTTTTTTTATTCAGACTTTAAATTGCATCGGAGTTTAATAAAAAAAAAAAAAGTCCAACCATAAAAAAATCAGACTTTAGCAAATAACCCCCTAAATGATAGCAATATGAAGAGCGGAGAAAAGAGAAGGTGAGAGGAATATAATTTAAAGAAGCACAAGAGGTGAAACAGAAGGTCATAGGGGAAATTAGAACACATTTGTAGATGTCAACAAAACTAAGAAAAAATCAGAAGAAAACAGGAAAGCAATAGGTTTAAATGAATACTTAATTCACCATAAAACTGGTACACTTCTTTATATTGTGGAGCAAATCCGTTTGGGTGTTCAGGTAACTACCATGTGCCCTCATGGCTAGATTCCTAGCTTTTATCAGCAAGCTTTTTCACTTTGTTGGCAACTTCAAATGTGCAAGAAAGCCAGCAGATTTGACAAGTGCATATACTTTTCCATAATTGCGATTGCAACGCAAAAATAAATAGGAAAATTCAACAAGCTAACTGAGTTAATCAGATTAAAGTGGAGTCCTTGAGGCTGTTTGTATAGAATATGATAAATTTCTTCACTTGACTCTTCTCTTTAACTATTAAAAATGCTTTCTTTTTTCTCATGCTCATTAGCATAGCATTTTTAAATACCCTCTTTTTCTTACCAAATTTTTTGCGTTTGCCACTGGTTTCCCTTCTTGTATTCTCTGATCTCCCGTTCGCCCATATACTTTGATTTCCCCTTCACTTCTATAATTGGATATTCTCTAGTGTCAGTGTGTGCAAGTGTACTGGTAGTGCCCATATGATTGCCAATGAAATCAATGGAGGGACAGTGCCCAGTCTAGAGTCCTGCAGCTGGTCAGGTACCCGCGGGTTACCTGCAAAAAAGCGGGTACCCTGCAGGATGAAGGTAGGATTTTCGGATGCAGGTTGCGGGTCTCATCTAAATGTATCTGGTTATATTGTCTATATTTTACTCCTTTCAAAATTTTACAAAACTTTTTTTCTGTCCCTGCCCACTTTTGATGTCACTTCCGGTTTGCAGCAACATCACTTCCTGCCTAATAGTGGTCGGCGGGTTTGCTGATAAGGCAGTTGCGGGTCGGGGTTGCGTAGCGGATCAAAGTGGGTAAACCTGCAGGTTTAGGGTTGGCTCCAGGTCTTATGAATTGGTTCTCTTGGACTCTAGCCCAGTCTTTTTCCCTGCCCAATTTTTAGAATGGTCTTCTCTTTCTTTTTGCCGACATGCTTCTCTTTTTGCTGTTGGGTTTTGGTTTTTTCCCTCCCTAAAGGCATTGACACATGGTACATTTCAAGCTGTTAGTAGCTCCATTGGCAGGGAACAAAAATCTTACAATTGCCATTTACTTTGATTTTCTTATTTACTCTTGTAGCTTCTAATTTGTTAGGTTCCTTCTGCATATGACCATTCCTAATTAAGTAATTTTCATTTACT